>CM073542.1:9710000-12210000 GCA_037074615.1 Leucaena leucocephala
TTAGAAAACGATATGGAAACTTTAAACGTTACATTTGAGGTTTTAGATTTTCAGAATATGAAACTATTCATATTCTGTGTCAGTCACAGTTCAAATTTCAGGACATGACACTTAATATGAGCATAATGGTCATATTTTTTTTAGAATAAAAGGTATTATATTATTATGATTTTATATTTCAGAAATTTAAAAGAAATTATAATTTATAAATGATAATAAAGGATTAAAAATTAAAAAATTACATATGAGAACCTATGGGCCAAATCTTGTGGTTTAGCCCATTAGGATTTTTTTTAATTGTGCTACAGCTTTTAAATCAGGAGGGAGACGCGACAAAAGAAAGGGTACTGCCGCGAGACTTCCATTCACCATATCTACTCCACACGTCGTCACCTCCTGCACACACAAGCTACTGAGCAACAGCACCATTCTCCCACATCTATTTCTCCATTATCCACGCGCCCTTCTCACTCATACACTACCATCATCAATCAGAGTGGAGGAAGCAATAAGGAACACACGCACACAGGGCTGCCGTAAGAGAAGCGCGCTGCTGTAGAAGCAATTAAGGACTTCAACGCCATCGCCTATACAGCATCATAGCCCTCACAAAATGTCTCCTATCATACTCTCTTCCGTCGCCGTAAGACATACAAGCTAGACTTGAACAACGAGCGACAGAGTTGAGAACCAAGGACGACGGCAAGCACAGAGCCAGTTGTGACGTAACAACAGTGAACAGTAACAGTAGCATGAAGGCAGTGATGATAGCAAAGATTTCAGTGATTATGCGTGACTAGTTCATCGTAATTCTCTAATTCAATATTAAAAGTATAAGGTTATAATGTTAAAGGGGAGTATAAGTTACTCTAATTCTCTACCCAATAATTAAATTATGATTATTAAGTTTTAAGATTAATTTTATAATTATTGGAAATATTTAAAATAATTTATTTGTATTCATTGAGGATTATTATGACTGAACTTTTACTTAGCATTTGACATTGTTCTTTAATTAACTTTAATTTCATTTACTTTGATCTGGATCAGATATTGTATCGAGATTATTGTGAATATTTCATAATTTTTCAAGGTGACTTGAATTATTGAATCGTTGTGTCTCTTACTCGCTTAAATTCTATTTTTATGAATTATTGAGTTATAATTGAACATTATTTTTTAATATATTTAATCATATTTTAGTATTCTAGTGGCAATTAATAAATTAGGGTTTAGAAAATATTTTGTGATAATTCGAGGTGGCTCGGTTGTTAGATTAAAAGTTTAATTATAATTTTTAATTCATTATTTATAACTCTCATATCTATTGAATTGGAGGATTGCTTTTATTATTATTAATTCCTTTTAATTTATTCTATTCACTTATTATCATTCATTATTCCTTTCTTTAAACTAAAACTATCAAAGATATTTTATTTAAATTTATTTTTAATTTATTACATTTAGTTGTTAATCAATCAAAACAAATCTCATTTTCTAGCTTAAGTTCCATTGCATTTAGTTATTTAAAAATTTAATTTTATTTTTGACTCTTTAAAAAGAATGATCTAAAATTACACTCTATATAATCATTGATTTAAACTTTTAAAATAATTTTAAAATGATATCGAATTTTAAGGTTGTTTCATAAGTTAATTTGGTGGCTGCCTGGGTTGCTAAAGTTTTATTGATGGTTCTTTTCCTTTAATTTTAACTGGGCGTGGAGACTTTCAAGTCGATGACTGGCCCATTTAGTTTAGCTTTTAAACAATAATTTATAAAAAAAAAAAATTTAAAAATAATTATAAATAATATCTTTTAAAAAATAATTATAAAAAAATAAATATTTAAATGTTATTACTATTACTTTTATTGTTAATAAATTAATAAAAAAATATAGATAAAATAATAATTATATAAAATATAATTTTAAATTTATATTTTATATTTAATATTAAAATAATAAATAATATATATATTTAATTTATTGGATAATTAATAATAAATAATTAAGGAATATGAAAATTAATACAAAATTCTAAGCTGGCAACTGGCAATTGGCAAGACGACAAGTGACAAAGCCCACTTGTGCCATTGTTCTTCAACCAATCCCCTGATCCACCTCCTCAGTACCTTCATCGTCTCGTGAATCTCCCATTCCAAATTCATACTTTCAATCGAACAACAAATCATAAATCCATGGCCGATCTGTTTCTCCACAATATGATTCCAGAAACTTAGTCAGACATCACTGTGTTCATTTTCCGACGATGCGATGTGATCGGAAAATACAGAAAATACAACTCTCAGAAAAAATTAGGGTTCATGCGGAAATTGATCAAGCTACAGAAATTTCTTATTCTAATCAGAATCTTATATTTTATTTCAGATTGCAATTAACTATTATGCTTTCTTACGATACACACAGTGGTACAACCGGTGAAGGACGACGACGATGACGAACAGAGCAGAAGCCGGTGAAGAAGACATAGGCGGAGAACGGAGTGAGAAGAGAGAGATTATGAAGAAGCACAAGCGACTGAAAAGCTCAGAAGACACGGCTAAGAGAAATCGCAGAGGCAAGCGAAGGGGCGGTGATACCTCAGAAGGCACGGCGGAGAGAAATAGCAGAGGAGGAAGAGAGTGCGGAGGAAATGGCATCTGTGTCGGCAGAGGAGAAAGAGAGTAATGGTTGGGGCGTAGCGGGGCATTCGAGACTATGGGAAGAGAGATGGCGAGAAGGAAGAAAGTGTAGTAGAGTGAAAAAGTAAAGATAAAATAATTATTAAATATTGAAAATTTTTAAAAAATTTATTTAAAATTATGTTTTAAAATATAAAAAACTTTAATAAATATTTAATAATTATTTATTTAATTTTTAATTCAAATTATAATTTAGTTAAAATATATATAAAACTATGGTTTTGCATTAAAACAAACTGGCACTACAACTTTTGTTAGGTAACGGCCGTTATTGTGGTTCCATGGACAAAGGAAGATGTTTTTGGTTTTATGCATTTTTATTTTAGTTTCACATATTGGTTTTTCTTTCTCACTATTCCCAAACTTTGTATATTCTATTTAGCGTGTACTTGAATAGGATTTTAAAAAAAAATTTAGATAATTTTTAAAAAATAGTTTTTGAAAAAAAGCTTATAAAAATAAAAATTATTTTAAATAAATAAGTATTTAAATAGTTATTATCAGAAAAAATTTTATGATTGATAAATTATTAAAAATGACATGGGATAAAAAAATCATCATTGTCTTTTCATGTTCATCTTCTTTTCTCTTCTAATCAATGACCAACTACAATGAGACGAGATGGTCTAGCGACACAATGGACAATCACGAAGAGACGCGATGCAACCAATGACTAACGACACTTGACCACCATCTTCCTACTCTCTAGCTTAATATCAACGCCAATGAGTGAGACTATTGGCAAAAGAGAGAAGAAAGAGTAAGGAGAAAATAGAGAAAAAAATAAAGGTAAAATAGTAATTGGGTTAGTCCATAAGCTCTTTTACTATTTTAGAAATTATTTTTAATAATTTATCTAAAACTATAATTTTAAATTTCTCTAAACTAAAATTTGAGACAAAACTCTTTTAAAACCTTAATTTTTAGACCATCTAAATAGGCACTATTATGTTAATGAAATATCTTGATGGCAAAAAATTAAATAAATAAATAAATAACTATGTCATTTTTGTAAGTTTCGCATTATTCATAAATATAGTATGTCATATATTTAGGAGAGTGACGATTAAAAATATTGTAAGAATATTAATATAAAATAAAGACTTTTAAGTTGTAAATATAAATCTTTGAATTGTGAATTAAATTTTAAAGTTTTATTTATAAATGAGTTCTCATTTTGTATAAATTCTCTTATATATAAGGTCATTTTCCCTATATTTTAATGTGAATATTTATTTAAACATAATTAATAAAAAAGAAAATATACATGGCTAATGTCTTGAATAAATGTTAAAAAATATTAATTTATTTAATATACATTATTTTATTGAATAAAATCTAAATGACAAAAGATTTCGTGAGATATATATATTATGATAAGGGAGGATCATAGGGCATCGCTGATCACAATGGGAAAATGGTGACCATTTCAAAGTAAACGGAAGCAAACCAAAGCGTCACGTTCCTTAATATTAATTTCATATGATCATGCTCGCACGCACACAAATAAAATTGTTTGTGGATGGTAGCCCTATATATATTATATTATTTGGGTTAATCCTTGCAGATCCGATTTAGAAAGTTTGTGTCTACATTGGTTCAGATGGGCAGTAGCTTTGCAAGACGCCATTTATAACTATAATTATTCAACTTTGACTATAATATAATAAAACGGTTAGTTATCACAGTTATATATAAAAAAAATTTAAATTATACTAAATAGCAAAAAATTGTAATAAAATTTAAATTACGTAAAAAAACTTGTTACCTTTTAAAATTTGATTACTAATTTCCATTAATTTCATCTTTCTCGAAAACAAAATTCTTTTTTTAAAATATATGTATCTTTTTATTAGAGACAAATATATTAAGATATTATTAAATATTAAATATGAGTATATCTGTCAATAAGAATTTAAATATTAATCCACTATATTATAAAAAAATTAACTTCTAATAATTCTTTTTTTTTATTATAAAATTTTTTAAAAAGATGTTAGACTCACCTACGATTCAAGGGTAAGGTGAAGTTTTCTTTCCTCCTAATTAATACTAATATCAGGTAAAGCGAGCCATCTATTACTCTCAGGCGTAAGCCTAAGCCCCTAAGACTTAGAATACCTCTCCAATTATCGTGACTGGAATTATAATAAAATAATATTTTCTAGATATTAAATATACTCTAAATAATTGTATGTTTCATCCCTTCATTAGTGGAACTCACGTATAGGTAATAAATTCTTTGTGCTTATAGTGATGAATGCTTGCATTGAAGTTGGGCTCCTCATTAATATTTGGACCCATTGTGGGCTTTCATGTTAGTCCGTTACATATACTCAGTAACTTTGTCAAGCATGCATATATATATATATATATATATATATATATATATATATATATATATATATATGTACCAAAATATATATATATTATATAGGTAATAGGTTGAAAACTCTTATGTAAATAAGAGATTGTAAATTTGATTTTACTTATAGCTTTAGACTGTAAATTGAATTCTAACCCTTTAATTACAAACAAATTAACTATAAACTTGTGTTCCTTTCATCAAAATATGGTTTTGGGTTGTGTTTTTGTGAGGTTCACCTAAGCTAATTACTTAATGGGGCCCACATTCATTTGGAGCGAGTTTGGTAGAATCACAAAACACGACAAAATTTTCACATCAAATATTTAAATAGATGCATTCCTAAGGGCCAAAATTAAACTCAGATACCTCTAATTCAATTGGTACAATCCCTATTAGTTGATCTAAATGTTTGGTGGTCATTACATAATTGTTTTTTTTAACATACAGAAGGTCAACATTTTTATCATGTCATTTTACACCTTAATAATTTATTGTGACTAGGACTGAATACAAGAAAAATCTCACCCCATAAGATCAACACGAAATAATGACTCAAAATACATCAAAACATATTCGCCAAGTAGCAGGCTATCCATACTACAATTAAAATATATTAACTAATTAGAGTTAGTTTGAGTGATAATCGGCTCGGTATCGTTTAACCGAGGTCTCAAGTTCGACCTTAGCGTATGGAGAAAATCCCTGTTGAGAGACTTACCTATCATAGCCAGGTGCACGATGCGGGTCAGATTCAGATATAGTTGAGGCAAAGCTCCGGCGAACCAGATGGATAATAAAAAAAATACATTAAATGAATGACGTTCGTTTTATCCTAACTATGAATGAAATCATCATTAGAGTCAATTACGTCTTTGATGACTAATTGAAATACAATAAAATATCATTCCATGGTCTCAACAAATAAGAACGTCTGAAATGATGAGAAGTTGTTCAAATAATAAATATACAATATTAAAAAAAAGGAAAAAAATATTTATTTCAAAGATTCTTTTAATTAGACAATCAATATAAATTTAGCATTAAAAAAATATCATTTCATCATAAGAACAATGAAATAACTTTAGCAAGTGGATGCATCGCCCACATGACCACATGGGTAATAAGTAAATGTTCCATTATTATATTGTAGGCTTATAGTCAAATGTAAATCAATTTTGAGTTCTCAACTTATGCAAATTATGTCCTTCAATTCACATGCGTTTGGTTGTCATATAAGACTAACTTCACCAAAGATTCCAACTATGCTAGCTAGGGTATATGATGTCATGACACGCCAAGAACTAACAGGACTATACGTATATGTAGTAATCGACACTTTTGTTCCTTCACTATACATATAATTTCTAAGATTGATGCATAATTACAAACAACGGTTAAATAATGGAACGAATAATCATCATTTTTGTTTGTTTACTCCTTCTTCTTCAACATTATCACTTTTCCCCCCATTTTGTGAACACAATAGCGTTTGATGTTAGAGGTGTCCTCCATGAAACCCTATTCAGTTACAATCAAGAGAGGCATAGAGGGTCTTATATTATAATTCTCTAATAAGGCGCTGTTTTGGAGCAAACCAATTACTTCAGACATCGTTGGCCTTAAGTCTGCAAATGCTTGAGTGCAAAGCAAACCAATCTCTATGACTTTCTTCACTTCTTCTGCGTCGTAGTCATTAGGGTCTAAGGCTTTGTCCACCAACTCTAAGTGCATGCCTTTCTCATATAGTTTCCAAGCCTAACAAAACAATACTTAGATTAATTTTCATAGACATTTATTATTAAGTTCTTTGATTAAAACTAAGAGTTAACTTGGTTTGTTTGAAAAATTCCTACATATATAAAATTTCTTAAAATAATGACTTTTCAAATAACCATAGAATTTTTCTCACTTTTGGAAGGAGGAAATCATCTTCAGTATCACCATCTTCCTTTAATGCTTTGCTTCTTTGACCGCTGATGATTTCAAGGATCACAACACCATAACTATAGATATCAGCCTTCTCTGATAATTGCCCATGGATTGCATACTCTGGTGCTGTGTATCCTCTGAAAAATGCATAATGTTTACCTGGTGAAATTGATTAAAGTAATGGTGCAAATAGAAAATTGTGATGCAAGTAAATCTAAAGGAGTGATATGCCCAACGTGAAGTATTGGATCATGTGTTTGACAAAGCTATCTTGAAGCATTCATGGTATGTAGAGACAAAATTTAGAACTATTTATTGATAATCCATGTAATAATAGAAGTTAAGAAAGTTGAAGAAATTTTATTAGTTTGACTTACAATGTTCCTGCAAATTTTGTGCTAACATGAGATTTATCCTCAGGTAAAAGTCTTGCCAATCCAAAATCAGCAATTCTAGGCTGTAGATCATTGTCCAAGAGAATGTTGTTTGTCTTTATATCTCTATGAATAATACGAACACGAAATTCTTCATGCAGATAATTCAAACCTCTTGCTATTCCTAAAATTATGTCATATCGTTGCTTCCAGTTGAGAAAACCTTTCTTTCCACCTGTTTCCCAAGGATATAAACATTGAAACATAGGGCAGGAGAAAGAGTGAAACTAAAAGAATCTCAAATGTTACAATAGGGAATTGATGTGTGCGTGCTTTTATGTTTTGAGTTCTTGTTAAAATTTTGACACATGAGATGGTTTTGGTTTTTTAGTCGATGATGCATTTCTAAGTTGAAAACCATGCAATAACGTTATTAAGAAACATAAAACTAATAATGCTTAATTAAAGAACTATGTATGTTTTTTCCAGTTGATGCAACATACCGTATAAGAATTTGTCGAGACTGTTGTTTTTCATGTACTCATAAACGAGGATTCTGTCACGACCGTTGCTACACCATCCCAAAAGTTGAACAAGATTCGGATGATGAGTGTCACTTATGAGCATCAGTTCACTCACAAAATATTCATCCAATCTCCTGGAGTTTTGTAAAGTTAACTTCTTGACTGCAACTTCTTTACCATCCCTCGTAGAGCCCTATTCATCATGATTTATAATTTCAATCAAGAAATCGTCATAAGTTTTGCTTTTGTTTGTCTTTGGAAATCTAACTTTTTACATTATTTAAAACTCACTTAGAAGCATCCTTTTGAAATATGATACATACATACATACATATATTAATTAAAATATCAAAAACAAAGTTACCTTATATACCGCACCAAATCCTCCTTCTCCTAGTTTATTTTCTTCACTAAAATTCTCAGTTGCAAACTTCAAATCCTTATAAGTATATGTAATAAGGCCGTTCAACTTAGTTGCTCTAATGAAGTCTCCTGTTAAGTAAAGTATTTATCAAAGTCTCTTCACATTGAAAGAACCAAAAAGGAATTCATATCCCTTCATAGAGATTAAATTATGAAACTTAATTATTTCCTTTTGGTTGCAAAAAAAGGGTAAAAACGAAGAAATTTTCAAGTTGTTTACCTCTATGAACCCTCCTCTTAGTGCATTTTGCCCGTCTAATAATACAGACAAATAATATAAGGAGGATCGAAACAAGAATTACACCTCCAACAACTCCACCGATAATAGCTCCCTTATTGCTTGAACCTACAAGACGTGACTAGAGAACTCGTTTCAAATAAGTCCTATATTATTTTGGCAAATTAAATATTCCTTTATTAATTAAGTACAAGCATGTGCATGTCTATATAATATATTCAAGCACTGACAAAAGAAATATATATATATATATATATATATATATATATATATATATATATAACAGGAGTTTTCATAATACACAAAAGCAAATCAAAATGTCATGCTGCAATAATGTGTTAAATTGTAATCCTTGAAGCAATGGACTATACATGTTTACGGCCTATAATGTGTCTCCGTCTAACGCCCTAACCTTCCAAATATTTTTTTCTTTTTTCTTTTGATCATTATATTCTATATAAGGTTAATGCACAAATTTGTCCTGAAAATTTTTGCTCAAGAGAAATAGTACCCTAAAACTATTTTTGGGTTTAATATTGCCCTAAAAATTTTAAAATATAGCAATGTTACGTAACCTTATTAAAAAATTAATATTGACCATTAAAAATTATCATTGAACATTTTTAATTGTAAAAGGCAACCTTACTCTATTTTAACACTTCTAGGATAACTTTAAATTCACAAAAATTTCTGGGGCAATATTGGTCTTAACTTAAAATTTCCCAATGTGGCCCTTCTTCATTAATTTAGTGATATTTTGATATTTTATAAGTATGAAATGATGCAGTTTTGAATAGTTTACGATTTTTGAAAGAAAAAATACCTTGTTTGCCCAAGGGAGTGATATCAATGGTCTGGTAATCATCAGGAAAGAAGGAAGTGGTGGAGTATCTCATGAAGCAACCAGCAGCCAAAGCCCTAGCATCCGAATTGGGAAGACAAATCTGCATATTACTATAACCAGACTTCAAGCAATCCTGGCACCCACTCCGTGAGATTGTTTGAACACATTGAGCAAAGGCATAAATAGTTGCACCAACATTATCAGGCAAATGCGCTTTCGTCGCCATGAAAAGCCCTTGTGTTTTGGGTGTTGTAGTTTGCAGATTCATCAGCACTTGTTGCGCGACTGAGGTATATTCTGTAGTGTATTCTCTTACAGTTTCATTTCCACATGCTACGGTGTTGAAATTCTCCGTTGTCTCCTGAAAGAAAGCGCTGCTGGTCTCGTACCTAAATACACAAAAATATATACATATATCGTATCATTTTTCCAAGTTCAATATGAGTTTTGCTCATATACCTCCTTAATCTTCAAAACTTTACAATAAATCTCATAAACACAAGGTCATCTACATATCAGGTCAAAGTTTGAGAGGTTATATATTCGGATTATAAAATTACTCCTCTAATCTTTAATATAAAATATATTTAAATAATTTAATTAGATTAAAAAAATTAATTAATATGACATATTTTTTTTCTAAAATATCTTAACATCTTTTCTTAATTCTTTTCCTCCCTCTCTTACTTAATTATTGTTGAGATGATATCAATAAAGATAATTTAAAAAAATAATAAATATTATAAATATATTTTATATGTAGAATCAAAATAAATTCATTAATTAAATTATATATTAAGGACAGTGGAATATTAAGTAAGGGTTATCTTCATACACTTGAAAGCTTAGAGAGATTTATTATTAAGTTTTAATTTGCTATTTGTACATGGATCAAAGTTTACGGGGAGTTTGGTATAATTTAACCTTATTGTTTTATTATTTTCCTAAAGCAAATAAAATTATTTTTGTTAATATAGTTTATTTTTTCTTACAATAAAGTTTTTATTTAGAATAAAATATTTTTTCTATATATAAGTTTTTATTGGAACATAAATACAGCTTCAATATAATCAAAGTTTACGTATCTATGGTGATCATCAATTTTATTTTCATATTAATATGTATTAATTATGGCATCATACATTCTATAAAAATTAACCACAGTTCATTTTCTCTCTTGTCTATACATTTTCACCTAATCATCAAGGTTTGTGATTGGACCTCTACATATATCCCAACTGAATCCTGACAAATGTTGATTAGGTGTTTTTTTGTCTTTATTTCTACACTTTAATAATCACTGAATAATAATGCTAGCAATAAAATACAATCTCTCTATGGTCTATTATTCAGAAAAGAGAAGGTCATCAGCTTCCAGAAGCAAAAATATTAAACAACTTAAAAAAGTCAACCTTCAAACTTGGTGGCTGGGAAAAAAAAAACAAGAACTGGTGGACTAGTTGTACCTGAGGAAGCAGCCGTCGAAGACGGCACGACCACCTGTGGCTCCGGCACGGCAGTCCCGGACTTCTTTGGCGGCGGCCTCGTCAAAGCAGGCAACACAGTCATGAATGGAGAGGTAGTTTCTGCACTGAAAAAGAGTGAACACTGGGTTTTCTGCGTTGGCTTGCTGCGCCGTGGCAAAGTACGTGTTTTTGTTGACAAGCTGCTCTCTGATATCTTGAAACGTTTTGTTGACATTGTCACTGAAGATGGAGAAGTTGGACAAGATGAATGAGTTAGATGGGGAACACCCTTTGGCCAGAAGATTGGTCTGCGGGTCTGAAACGACACCGTTAAGCATCAACCACCATGAACAGAAGATGAAGGTGATCAAAAGAAGGAAATAATTTGGTTGAAGCATCTTCTACTGAGATCGATCGATCGGATAAGGAAATAATATAGGTATGTTTGTTTGTGGAGAGAGTGAAGATGAAGATGGAGAAGAAGAAGGAAAGAGAGATCATCCCTTGACCAGAGGACGGTATTGAATGGTGTTTGAAAACGACCAAGGAGCAGGAATGAGAATTTCATCAGAAAATTCAAAATTGTGAGGAAGAAGAAAAAAACAATGGCAATTTTTCAAAAGGGTTGAAAATGCAATTTATGAAAGTGATTGTGGGACCCACACTCATTTAAGAAGTCCATATGCGGCAGAGGACCCATTGGTGAAAGACTACGGAATTTAAAAACAAGGGCCCAAATGTAACAAAACAAAAGGAACATGCGCCCAACGTCGAAAGACACCAATATTACATATATATATATTCAACAGTCCATAGGTAAACATCAAGTGGTGACAGGCCTACAATGAAAGAAAAAGAAAAAACAAAGAACTCCTTGTCATAGATTTTTTTTTAAAAAAAATATTGAGTTATTTACAATCAATTTGTCAACAATTTGTGATAGTTTGTCTTTGTTTTTTCTTAGCAAGAGAGACATATACTAACAGCAGCATTGGGTTAAAAATAGGATTAAATCCATGATTTCTTACTTATATAGTAGCTTTTATACCACCGTGGGATTAGGGCCATTGGTATTATGATAGTTTTTTTTTTCTTGAAATACTCTCCTATTTAATTTACTCTATTTCATCCTCCTTCCATCCCCAATTATAATATATAGTTTTATAAAATTCATGAATGAGAAAAGAGGGTAGTTCAAGTAGGTTGATGTCCAAATTTTTATTTTCTTTTCAATTATAATCTTAATTAAAATGTAATGATTTATGATTTCAAATCCTCTTTTATTGTGATTTAATCAATATATTAGGGGTATATTTGGAAAAAAAATTCCAGTTCCTTCTAGAAATGTGAAAAAGGATTTTTATGCCTCTTCAAAATTGAGCCTTATAAAAAAGGATGGAGAAAGTAATTCACTTTGTGTAAGAAAAATACGTTGCATTAAATAGGGAAATTTAAAAAATAATTAATGTCATGAGAAAAGGTAGATAGAATCTTATTATATTAGGAACTAAACAAAAATTCTTAATAAACTCTTACATTTATCACTATAAGGAATATTCCTTTAGATCTAAAGCATAAGTACTTCTTTATAAGCTTTTTTAGATGGTTTATAGGTCCCATTTATCTAAGTCATCATTTTTTCCCTAATTTACCCTTGTCCATAATTAAATGTGATCGGAGAGCAAATTATTTTATTTTATAATAAAGGATGATCAGCATAGGACTAATAATTTTTTGGTATTATTTTATAAATAAAAGATTATTAATGGGCATGACTTGTCTCAACTCTCAGTGGCTCATATGGGGACCATTGCAAAGTATAGTAAATAGGAAGAAAACAAAAGCTTCATAATTTCATTGTCCTGACACCAACTCGTGTTAATGACTTGTATGGATTTTTAATTTGGAGTTAATAATTAGGATATTCCTAGTTAAGTCATCAAAAAATGTTGGAAAGTCAAAAGAGACTATTCAAATATTTAATAAAACAAATCCTAATCGCATGGTTACGTTTCTATTTTTAAAACTTATATAATTCAATTACTTTTTTATATCACAAACAAAATTATTAGAGATTTTAAAATATATATTAATATTTTATTAACGGAAATTTATATTAAAAAATTTCAAGTTATCACTCTATTGTCATAAATGGTAGGGTATATTCACATCTGTGCCGTTAAAATATCTAAGTTTTATATACTCTTGGATATATTTGTGCATATTTTAGAAAGTAAATTAGAAAAATGTACATTTGATTTTTTTATTGCACATCATTGCTCAATTGTGAATATTTCAATCCTATGTTTAATTAGTTTCTCATGCTTTTAATGTTATTCATTTGTAGTAAAATTTTAATACAATGATCAAGCTATTGCAACCACACTTTGTTTAACTAAAAAAAAATATATTATTGTTGTTTTGATAATAGTTTATTAATAAAGTAAATCTTAAATAATGTCATGATTATTTGCCAGTCTTATTCATACACAATTTACAAATCAATCTTTAAGATTTATAAGTAAATATGTACATGTGATTTTTGCATGAGCTTTATAATATGATATTTCTTTTGTCTTTAATATATGATATAATTGAAGAGTTAATTTTGACCTTAAATATAAGGTATCTTTATTATATTTATCTATTTTTTTTAAATTATTTATATTGGCATTCCCTAAAAAATAATTGAGAGGAAGGAGTTAAGGAATATAATTAAAGTATTTTAAAAAATATCTTATATTAACTAAGTTAATTAATTTTTTTAGTTTAATAAAATTAATTAAATATATAAGAGAAATATTTCATTTTGCAAAAGAGGGCAGCTTGGTTAATGCATATGGGTTCTAGACCTTTTCTTTTGATTGTAAAGATAAGTGCTAATAACTTAAGATTATAAAAGGTCAGACATATGGAAAAAAATATTTTTAATATTTACACCTCAGGAGTAATATCTAAGATATCGATCAGGAGATACTACCTGATTTCTAAAAAAAAAAAATATTAGAATTATAAATAAAATTGAACTTATAATCTCCTTTCACATAGGAGTTTCCATATTAAAATTTCTAACACCCCAAATTTTGATAAAAGAGATTTATAAGGGGTTATTAAAATCAATATATATATTTTTGAAATTAAAAAATCTTAAAGATAAAATTTTTAGGATAAGAATAATCTTTAACAATATTTTGGGGCTCAAGAAAATTATAAAAAAATTATGGAAAAAATATTTTAGGATCTAGAAAATTATGAAAAAGTTTAATTCTCTAAAAGAGACTTAAATAATTTAATAACTATTTTTTAAAAATTAAAGATATATTTTTTAGGAAAATTTATAAAAAAATAATTAAAAATTATCGTTTGCCTTACAAGTTTTGAAAAAATTATATTATGGGTAGAGGAAGTTATAGAAAATAAATCTGAATTCTCATGTTATTTAAATTTTTAAAAATTGAGAATATTCCAAAAAATTAAAAAAAGAGCATGATAAAATGGGCATTGTTTGGTTGGAGGTTTTGGAAGGGAGGGGAGGGGAGGAGAAAATGTGTTTAATTGAAAAAATTAAAGGGGAGGGGAGGCGAGATTTCTTGTCCTTATGTGTTTCCCCTCCCCTCCTTTAGCTCCCTTCTAAAACAGGGAGATGTTAGGAGGGAAAAGAAAATTTTAACCCCCTTTTAACCAAATTACCTTTTATATATTTTTAATATTCTAATTATACCCTTAAGTATTTTTTTTATTTTTTTCACACCTAATTTTTTTTAATTGTTAAAACTTAATAAACATAATAAATTATTTATATATTATATTAAAATATATAATAATTATAACATTAATAAAAAATAATGTTAAAATTTTATCATATTTTTAAATTTTTTTAATTTTATTATATATATAAATGAAATAAAAAATTTTAAAATTCATAAATTAAAAAAATAATAATTTTAATATGAATATTATAAATAAAGAATAAATAAATTTAAATAAAAATATAAGAGTATATTCATCAGCTTTTAATTAACTCCTCTCCCTTTTCCTTTTAAACTAAATAAAAAATATTATTAATTAATCTTCTATATTTTTTTCTATTCTCTTTTAAATTAATTTAATCTATTTTTTTTTTTCCTTCAACTAAATAATGCTTAAATGACTAATAAAGGACTCCTATTGTATTAACTCAAACGTTCGTGTCCACACATAAGGACACAAGGTTGTTCTCATAATCCCTCCCCCCACCTGTCTTCAGATGCACCCTTTAGTTTACACATAATCCATTCCCTTCCATGTGCTGCCCTCGTCAGCTGCCTCGTATCTGTTAAGCACTACAACTCCTCCCCTTTCCATTCCATTTTCCTTGCCCCTTCAACAGAGCTAGCAGGCGACTGGTGAGAGTGAGAGTGGGAATAAGGCGAGAGAGAGCGAGAGTTGACGGAGAGCGAGAGACGAGGAGTGTGACGACGGAAGAAGGACCGGTGGGCGGGGGTTTATCTCGCGGCACCGTTAATCGACGAAGGTGAGCTCTCCGACTCTGAGACCACCTTCGATTTTCTCTGTTTTTTGGTTTTCAAGACAAGGGTTACCGATTAAATAGGATTTTTCGGTGGATTTTGAGAAGACGGATAGCGACGGAAGAGATGGAAAAAGCTGATCTCGCGACGCTGGAGACGGGGCCGTGGAATCAGTGATTGTAGGGGGTAAGTGCCCCGACTCTGTTTCCGTTCACTGTCGCTGGGATTTGGAAATTCTGGGGTTGGGTCACCAACTGAAACATGAAATAAAGTTGGGTTTATATTAGATGGTTGCTGCATGGTCTTCCTTTGTTTGATCCGGTGAGCTTGCCGAGAGGTACACTGGCAATGCTCATTCTGTTCTGTTCTGTTATGTGTTTTCACCGATTAAAGATGTTGAAGTAGGCTTGAATCATCAAATGTAGCTGCTGCATGACTTTCTTCACAGATTCCATGAGCTCGCTGTACGGGTCGTGAGTTTCATTTAATCTGGGTTCTAAGGTGATTATCGGTTGATCGGGTGAGAAAGAAATAGGATTGAGCTTTGAAACTTGGATTGGAACTGAAAGTGTAAGCCTTGGTTTCTGCATGTGGTTAATCGGAATTAGGCTATGATTTTCCGAAGCAGAGCATTGTGTTTCCTGTAGAATACTTGGGTTGTGAAGGTTGAATGCGTAGGCACCAAGAATAGGGACTGATGATTTGTTGTATTGGTGATTGTATGGTGTTGCTCTGAGACTTGGCTGTTTAGAGGGAGTAAATGATTTTGGGTATAGTTGGGGAGCCTAGAGCTTGATGATTTTGATTGATTAAAATTAGAATGGAAGTCTTATGCTATTAGATTATGTTATAAGAGTAATGATTGGAAGTTATGAATTATAGAGTTTGAAGTTGATAGTGGAAGATTCAAATTGTAATCTAGGCTTGAATGGTTAATGTTTAAGGGTAGCTCTAAAAATATTAAATGGTGTTTTGGAGGTTTCAATGTTATGATTTTGAGAATGGGAAAGATGGAATTAAGTTGAATTTGATTGATGTGATTGTATGTTGTTAATCGAAGGATTTAGTTGTGCTTGAGAAAGGAAGTGGAATTAATTAATGTTGGAGGATTAAAGTCTGGGTTAGGTAGGTGTGGAATACATATTTATAGGACTATGATGTGCATGCTGTTTGGATGGATTTAGAGGCTAGAGATGAATTTTTGGAGGTTATAAATCTGTACAAAGGTTTTGTTTGAGGTTTCTTTATAAGTAAATAGGTGTTTTAATTAATTTAATTTTGGCTAGGACATGTTAATGATGATGACTCTTTGATTGGTTCTAGATTAAGGAAATGATTACTTGATGATTTAGGAGCTTAAATATCGAATCTCTGTGGAATGGTTGTTGGTATGTAATTAATTGGAATAATATATTAAGAAAGATATGAGGTTAATGATTTGTGGGCTATGGTGTTATTGATGTGGCATGATTGAGAAATGCCCCAAAGGTATTTGATTTAATATTAAAGGATGAATATTTCTTGGGTTGAATTGTTAGAGGATTTAAATGGTATAAATGCCCACTATTTTAAATGGTCTAAATATAAGTATATGGAATTGAAAAGAGTTCCACAGGATATTGTGTGATGGTCTAGAATGTTAGGGTTAATTATATTTATTAAAGACACACGTTATGGATAACAAGGAATAAACGTACTGTTATGGGGGAGTGACAAGGGAGGAGTGATATAAGTATTTGAGTAAGATAGTAACTTGCACTTATTGAAATATGGATATAGGTTTTGGTATTTGGCGAGCCCACCAAGGAAGAGAGAAAGAAACGTTGGAAAGGTAAATTTGGAAGAAAGGCGGCCACGTAATAACATTTTCTTTTCATATATGTATGTGTGCTGTTCTGCATGTTTGTATGTGCTATAGATATACGCATTCCAAGCTTAGAGACATGAGCAAGCATGGGGGATTGCTCGCTATTTGGGATGGTTGGTAGCACGGTCCTTGAAATCTGCATAAGGGGCTATTAGTTGTTAATGCAGGGCACTGTTTCAGTATATATACATTGATTGTGAACCATTTTGATGGTTGATTGTTATATATGCTGTGATGCATGGGTATTGTTCGCCATCTGGGATAGTTGGAAACCTGTACCGTATGGATTTATGATTGTATGTACATGATTGGTTGTAGATATGGCTTGTTTTGCATGCTTTGTGAATATGTATGTATGTATGTATATATATATATGAAGAACTGATGTTCTTATGGAGATTTTTTGAATCAAGGCTTGCATATATGCTGGTCAATATATGTGTAAGTCAAGTTTAGTTGGAAAGGTAGAAAAGAAAATTTTCTTATGGATTTTTTTATCTATTTACAGTAAGTTTTTTCAGGAAAAGCTGCTAAATTATAAAGTGTTACAAGATTAATGGGCTCTTTTAATCCCCATTACTATCGGATCCTTTGCTTACGTTGAAGTTGGGCTCTTCATTTGTTTTATAGAGTCCAAGTGGTATCTCTCAGCCTATAGCTAGAGACTAATTCTTTTGAGGTGTAGAGATCACTGAAGTGGATTTTACCTTTCCTAACAAAGTTTTTTCTGTACACGGTCTGGTTTAAACCTAGAATATTATGTTTAAGGAGTCTAATCATCTACCAATTGTGTTAGGCTTTGAACTCAATCTCTCAACCTATAGCTAGAGACTAATTCTTCTGAGATGTAGAGATCATTGAAGTAGATTTTGCCTTTCCTAACAAAGTTTTTTCTGTACATGGTTTGGTTTGAACTCAGGATATCATGTTTAAGTAGTCTAATCATCTACCAACTGTGTCAGCTTGTGTTGATAAGTTGTGCTCTTAATTTAAATTTGAGCCCATTGCATTGTGAAAATTATGGGCTTCATATTTGGGAGTTACAGAGTCAGTACAATGCGCACCACTGTCTCAAGCTTGCAGAGGGAATCATGGAACTAGCCTCTCTTAATTAAAGACCACTTCTATTAGCAATTGGTTTTCTAAATCTTAAGCGAGATCCAGTGTAGTTTCCTCAAAATTGTGCCTTCTAATACTCAATTCACATATAATTTCTAGGATTATGTATCATCATACTCAAGAGATTATTGAATGAAGGCAAAATCATTTTTGGGTTCTGAACTCAGAAGTCACCCATAACTGTACATTCCTGTAAAAACATCTTCTGATAGTATGTATATGAGCATAGCAACAATTGATGAGGAGGAGACAGTAGTATAGAGGTAAAGGTGTCTTCCATGGAGCCCTAATTAGTTAGTTACAATGAAGACGGGCATAGAGGGTCTCATATGCTCTAATAAACCATTGCTTTGTAGCAAAATCAATCACTTCAGACATTGTTGGCCTTAAGTCGGCATATGCTTGAGTGCAAAGCAGACCAATCTCTGACTTTCTTCACTTCTTCTGCATCGTAGACCGTAGTCATTAGGGTCTAA
The DNA here is from genome assembly GCA_037074615.1 of Leucaena leucocephala. Lineage (NCBI taxonomy): Eukaryota > Viridiplantae > Streptophyta > Magnoliopsida > Fabales > Fabaceae > Leucaena > Leucaena leucocephala. Next base: position 9,728,840 of record CM073542.1, read on the forward strand.
TGCTCTGTGTGCATGCCTCTCTCGTATAGTTTCCAAGCCTATCAAGTGGAATTAAAGTGAAATGGAATAAAGCAGGTATAAAAGACAGACAAAATTTGGTTAACTTTTATAAACATTTGTTACTAGATTTTCTTGCATGAAAAAGTAACTTTTTCAGGCAAGTTAAGTCGAGTTGTTAAAAAAGTCCTACATCTAACCCTTTCAAAATAACACACTTGTTAAATAATCATAGGAATTTTCTTACTTTTGGAAGGAGGAATTCGTATCTCCATCATCTTTAAATACTTTGATTTTCTGGCCAGTAACGATTTCAAGGACTATAATACCATAACTGTAAAATTTAGCTTTCTCTAAAAATACATAATATTTAAATGATGTAGTTGATAATAATAATAGCTCAAATTGAAGCAAATTATTATGATCCAAACAAAAAATCTGAAATAGAGATATGCAATGCAAAGTATTGGATCATTTTTTACATGCCTATGAATTGTTTCTTCAAGCATTCACGGCACATGGAGACAAAATTGGAAAGGTTAGAGCATTATTTGCACCCATGTACACAGGAGAAGTTAAGGAAACTAGAAATTTTTATTAATTTCAACTTACAATGTTCCCGCCAATTTTGTGTTAAGATGGGATTTGTCCTTGGGTAAAAATCTTGCCAATCCAAAATCAGCCATTTTAGATTATAGATCATTGTCTTAGAGTCTTGCTATTCCCAAAATTATATGATATCGCCGCTTCCAATTGAGATAATCCTTCTTTTCACTTGTTTGCCAAGTTCATAAAAAATTGAAACATGAAGAAAAGAAGGGTGAAACAAAAATTATTCTCAAAATAGAGTTCTCGATTAAAAGTATGACATATGAGTAATGCCTTGTTTGTTGAGTTAATGATATATTGTTAAGTGATGAAAACATGTCCATAATTCATAATGTTGTTAATTAAGACACATAAAAAAAGAACATTTAAAGAAATATACAAGTTTTGTTAGTCGATGCGATATACCAAATAAGAATCTGTCCAGACTGTTTGCTTTTCATGTATTCATATACAAGAATTCTGACATGGCCTTTACACCATCCCAAAAGTTGAATAAGATTCGGATGATGAACATCACTAATAAGCTTCACTTCATTCAAAAATTCTTCCTCCATCTTCTTGGAGTGTTGTAAAGTTAACATCTTGACTGCAACTACTTTCCCATCTCTTAGAGTGCCCTATGCGTGATGATTTAAAATTTCAATCAGGAAATGACAATTTTAACTTTTGCCTCTATCCCAATGGAAATCTAACTTAATTTTTACATTATATATCAATATCACTTAAAAACATCATTCCTTTAAAACATGGTCTATAATTATTAAAATACATGAAATCAAAATAAAGTTACCTTGTATACGGCACCAAATCCTCCTCCTAGTTTAGTTTCTTCACTAAAATTCTGAGTTGCAAACCTCAAATCCTTATGGTCGCAAGAAACTCGGCCTTTCAACATAGTTGCAAGAAGTATGTCCCCTATTAATAAAAGCACTTGTCAAAGTCTCTTCATAAACTGAAAGAACCACTTATAGGAATTCATCCCTTCATAGGGATAAGAGAATGTTTAGCTCTATGAACTCTTTGTGCTTTTCGATCGTCTAATAAAGATAAATAATACAAGGAGGATCATAACAAGAGTAACTCCTCCAACTCCACCCCCCGATTTTACTCGAACCTACAAGACAAGATAGCTCATTTTCAAATAAGTCACAATTTTTGCATATTAAATATTCCTTAAACAGTGCAAACACTTGAGCACGCTCACCGTTAGATTACATGACATTTTAAAATTCGTCATGTTTTAGAACATATATAAGTGTTGTTTTATTAAAAAATATCATATATCATTTTCTATATGAAGCAGATAGTTTAAAAGATAAATTTGGATAAGTTTTCAGAACTAGATATCTTCACAATGCACATAATTGTCTTTTTATTAGTTTCTTGTGGTTTCACCTTATTTAAATCAAGTCCCTGTAGTGTTTTTCCCTTTTTGTCATTTCCTTATAGTTTTACCTTATTTTAAACTACAAGATCAGTGGTCAAATTAAGAATTAGGTGAACTATAAAGACTTGATAAAAAGAAAAGAAAAGTATATAAATCTAATTAAAATCAAATGAAACTATATAAGGATCTGATAAAAAGAGGAATAAATACAGAAAACTTGAAAATAGGGATTTACAGAGAGATCGAATTAACCATACCTTTGCCCGAGGAAGTGATATTAATCGTCTGGCAATTATCTGGAAAGAAGGAAGAGGTGGAGTGTCTCATGAAGCATCCATCAGAATAAGCCCTACCATCCGAATTGGGAAGACAAGTCCACATATTGTCATAGGCAGTGTTCAAGCAATTGAAGCACCCACTCTAAGTGACAGTTTCAATACATTGAGCAAATCCATAAATAGTTGTACCATTATTAGGCCATTCTGTCTTTGTGGCTGCAAAAATTTTTGGGTGTTGTTGTCTGCAGATTTATTAGTACTTGTTGCACAAGTGAAGTAAATAACGCAGTAGATTCTCCTACAGTTTGATTGCCACAAGAGACAGCATTGAAATCCTCCGTTGTTTGATGAAAGAAATTACTGGTCTCGTACCTCAAGAGACAAAAGTATATCATATCATTTTTCCAAGTTCAGCAAGGGTCTAGCTTATTTGCATATCATTGATGATATTGTGTGAATAGATTCGGGTTTTAATAAATTTATTTAAGGAATAAGAATCAACTCACAATTTTATCAAATGCTCCCCAAGAGACCCAAAATCACAATTCATATAAAGTAAGCTGCCGGTTATATGTAGACTGGTTGAAGACTACCTTTTTCAGCTATATATATCCATGTGGACTATGGATTTCCAACAATGATGTAATGTAGATATTATATATGGGAGAATTTCATTAAATGATTAAGATCCAAAGGTAAGAGCAAATTTACTATAATAAAGTTGTACATTCTAATAGAATGGTAGTAAATGGCGTTGTTGAATCGAAAAACATAATTTTTTTTAATTAACAACTTTTATTTTATTAATATTCTAATTCTATTAAAATCTTGCGAGTTAAATAATTTTCCTACAGAATAAAATTTTCATTTAATCAAAATTTGTGAATTTATTATGATCAATTGTATTATATATATATATATGTATATAGTGTGTGTGTGTGTGTGTGTGTGTGTGTTAACTATATAGTATCATGCCTATAAAAAGTAACTAAATTTTTGTAGGAGGTTCTAAAATTGACCAAAAGTATTGATCCCAATGGAAGTGATTATCTCTTTCTCTAACTAAACCCGACAATGTGTGAAAAAAAGAGAGCAACTAACTAAATTTCAATGCTTTCGTAATAATATCTATGTAGATGAATTAAGTTTTATAAGCAGGGACCGGGGAGTACTATATGATGATATCAAAATAAAATTCACATTTATATCCCCAAAAAATAACTTATCCCTACGTTCTTCTATTCCAAAAAGAAAGGTCAAACTGGAGTTGTAATTTGCGGGCGACTTGTATCTGAGGAAGCAGCCGTTATAGACAACGAAGCTACCTTGTGCCGTCGGAGAGCAGTTGCGTATTTGTCTAGAAGCGACGTCGAAGCAGGCAACACAGTGGGGAATGGAGATGTAGTTTCTACACTGAAAAAGTGTGGAAACAGGGTTTTCTGCTTTCGCTTCACGCGCCGTCGCAAAGTACTTGTCTTCAGTGGTGATCTTCTCTTTGATGGCTAGAAACGTTGTGCTTACGTTGTCATTGGAAGAGGGATAAGTTGCGCAAGTGGACTGTGTTGGCTCATGGGGGTGCACCGACTGGTTAGAAAATTGGTCAGTGGATCCGAAACGACGCCGTTAAGTGTCCACCATTATCAGAATATCACGGAAAGGAAAGTAGGTTGGAGAAGCATGTTTTACAAGTGGAGAGAATGAAGATGAAAATGGAAATTAAGCATACAAATGATGTGTGGAGGATAATTAAAAGATTGGTGTTCCAAAAAAAGGAAAATTATGGGCATTTTGGATAGGTTTTTAAAAAAAGACTTTTGGATATTTTTTTAAAAGGATTTTTAAAAAGAATTTATAGAAAAAAGTAGTTTTGAATAAAATAAGGGTTTAAGATGGTTATTAATAGAATGACTTTTATGATTAGTAAATTACTAGAAAAGGACGGAAAAAAAAATCATAGCACGTCCCTCTGCATTTTATGTTCATCTTCTTTTCTCTTCTTCCTCTCTCCTTTCGACGATCGATTAGCCACAATTAAGCCATACGCGACTCACACAGGCAAAGGACCACGATGACAAAGAAAGTAAAAGGAGGTGATAGAGATTCTGAAGAAGGGGAGAGTGGAGAGAGAGTATAAAAAAATATGGACAAAATAATAATTGGATAGTCTATACATTCTTTTACTATTTCAGAAGTTATTCTTAGTAGTTTATCCAAAATAATAGTTTTAAATAATAATTTAATCTAATTTTTTTTTGAATAAATATAGCTATTTATTTTTAAAAAAATTTAAACAAAAGTTTAGGTTATAATTTTTTTTAAAACTAACTCTACATGAGAGAATGAGTTAGAAGAAACAGATTCACTCTAGGGAAAAGAAGATAGACAAGTGGTTGGCATCTCAGCTGTTTTTTTTTTTACACACTTTCTAATTTTCAATTGATTGAAGGATGCAAAAGTATCTAAAAACTTTTAAGTCATCTAGCATGTGTAACTTGTTATCAATAGTGTACATTACATCTCAAGCTATATACAAATATTTTTTTATTTTGTCTTAGTTGAAGAATAGTTATACTATTAAAAATAAGTTATATCTAAATTCTTAAATAATAAATTTTAAAAGGAGAGATTTATCAACAATTCTTTTCATAAGATAATCCGTTATTGGAATTTCAATGTTGCTATTTTTGAAAGTTGTTTTTAACCCAAAATCTTTTATAAATTGCGTGCAGCAATAGCCTTGCTTCTTGGGTCAACCCTTCTAGATGGTTGGAAAGTAGACATTTCCAAACAATCGCCCAAATTGAAAAGGCACCAACGTTAAGGTCATGATGATGATTTGTTTGTTTGTATGTCGTTTTTGCCCATTAAAACAGAAGCAAACAAAGGCTTTTAAGAAGGACACTGAACCAAAAAAACAAAATTCTGAATACTCAATTCTCTTGCCCGAAATTTTTTTGAATAAATTTATATCTTAAACTAATAATATGGACAACATCATATTAACAAAAATTAAATTTAGATAATAGTCAGAATAATATTGTTATAATTTAAAAACTTTTAAAGAAAATATTATTTCTATCAAATTTTTTAAATACTCATAATTTCTAAGTGAAAATTTTTTAGATAAATTTCTACCTTTATCCTTTAAAGTAATCTCCCCTAGATTGGATGAGAATTTAAGGACATCTTAAGTAGGCTTGCACTAAGGCCAGACCCAACAAGTGTTGATGATTAATCTAAGGCTTAGTCTGAATAAACTTTAGACTAGTCTCCCTTGGACTAAACCTAGCACCAAACTGGAATGGGCTTGGTCTACTCGGCTGAAGACTGTTCAACTGGGCATCGGCCTTCAATTTCTATTCCAGTAAATGGCCAAGAGAGTTTTTTTTTTTTATAAAAAATAAATCTTATTCTGTTTGGTATGGCAAATAAGAAAAGTAAGAATCCAACTAAAAAGAAAATATAAAACTTACATTTGTATCAATATATATATATATATATATATATAAAACTTACATACTCATTTCGCCTTTAATATATAGCATAATTAAAAAAATAATTTTAATAATAAATATAATATATATTTTTTATATTTATCAAATATTTCTTAGGTTATCCCTATTAACATTTTATCAAAAATAATAAATAAAAAATGGATGAATAAAATTAAAGAAGATGATTATGTTATTTTAAAAAATTATGTCAAACTAATTAATTTAATTTAATTTTTTAATTAAATTAAATTAATTAAATAAATTATATATTAAAAATTGGAAAAGGTATTTAAAAGTAAAATCAGAAGAATCAAAATCCCCACTAATTAAGAACCCACCATACTTGTGCTAGATCTACACAAGGAGCCGTAGGGAAGAACACGTAGAAAGGATGGCCGGGGGAATATGAGGAGAGAATAAATAGGATATCAATATTTAATAACAACATAGTTTAACTCAATCTTAAAGCTCAAATTTATGAGCCAAGCAGAGGCCTCACCCTTAAATGGATTTAAATGGGTCAACCCAATGGACTCGACCGGTTTTAATAACTCCACCTAGTAGTGTTTTTTTTTTTTGTTATAAATTTTTTTAAAAAAGAGTTAGACTCACCCATAATTTAAGAATATGATAAAATCTTCTTTTCTCCTAGCCGACACTAATATTTAGCAAGGTAAACCGTATATTATCCTCAGGTCTAAATACCCAGGACTTATAATGTTTTCCCAAATGCTGTACTATAATAAACTAATACTTCTTAAGGATCGAATACACTTTAAATGAACGCATGTATCATCTTTTCGCCAATTAAACTCATAGACGATGGGTAACTCTACCTAGAAGTTAAAAGTCTAAAATTGACTCTTACCATTTTTTCTTTAATAGCAAAAAGCTCATTAAAAAACGTGGAGACAATCAAAATTATGAAGCCTAAATGTTAGGCACAACCTTCAACTATTCACGATGGAGAAGAAAGGCCAATTGTGAGTTAGTAAAAATAATAAAAGATATACTCATATTTTATAAGGATGTGAATTTAATTCCCACTATCGTTATGAGAACTTCTTTAATAGGCGATCTTATAAGTCTTTTATAAGTGTTTTATGAGCCCTGAAACTATGTCTTGACTTTAGTAGGGAACTAGTGCTAAATTTATCTAAATTTTTTTATACAAAAAAAAATGGGGAAGAAAGATGTTGCATAATTGTATCAATAGTCTTAATAGTCTACTAATATAAAAGTTCCTTATAAGTCGTGTGTTAGATCCTACATATGACCTCACGCGTTTATGAAGGGAGAGGTAATTTTTGAACTGAAAAAGACCTCTAACGGGGTTTTCTCCGTTGCCTTGCTGCGCGGTCACGAAGTACTTGTTCTGAGTGACGATCTGCTCTTTGATGTCTTTAAACGTTGCGCTTATGCTGTCGTTGATGATGGAGGGGTTGGACAACACCAGTAAGCTATTTGGGGTGCACCCTTTGATTACAAGATTGGTCTGTGAGTCTGAAACGACGCCGTTAAGTGTCCACGACCATGACGTGAACATGAAAGAGATGATCAGAGAAAGGAGATTATTAGGATGAAGCATCTTTTGATTGGTTTACGGGTAGGGTTGGCTGCTCCATGTGAAGAGAGTGAAGATGAAGAAGGAAGTGACGATATACACGGTGAAATTTTCATGAAAGTTGTGACCCAAAAGCTTTTAACTTAATGATTTCTTGCTTGTTGTTAGGTGGAGCAGAACTTAGTGTTGCGGAAGATGGATTAATTGGGGGAAGACTTGGTCAATCCAAACAATGATCCAATGCGGTTCACGTACTCTCTTAAAGTATCATCTTATTTATATTTATTCTAATATATTTATAAAAAATAAACTTATTCATTTCTTTATTATTTTATTAAATATTATATAAATCGCATAAGATTTCCTCAGTATTTCTCATATATATATATTTGATCAAAGTATTCCTTCAAGATTTAAAATAAAAAAGATTTTATCTCTCTTTCTAAAATTTAAACTTGTGTTTTTTTATGAGAATGATATTACTTACCACTTCAACTGACAGCTTATTGGTTTATTATACACCAATACATCTCTAGTCATATTTATAAGATACTTTCAATATGTTCCACCATAATAAAAAAAATGTTAAACACCATTAGTTATATTTTAAAATTTAATAGCCTTTTTATTTTATTACTATAAATATATACTCTATTCCAAAAGTACAAAGTCTCCAAAATAAGCATTTGGTGCGTTGCTCTTTTTACATGGGGAAGGTGGAGGGTTCGACCCCCATAGGACTGAATTGGCCTCTTTTCCAACTAAAAAAGTCTACACAATAGAGTAAAATAAAATTGTACAGTCATATCAAAATTTTAATGATATATCTTATAAATGTAATAAAAATAAACTTCTCTCCACTTCATAAATGAGACGAGAAAGTTTTTTTGTTTTGTTTTGTTTTTTTGGTACAAAATTTTTGAAAAGGGGTTGGGCTCACCCACGATCCAAGGGCAGGGCGAAATCTCCCTTCTTCTTAAGCGATACCAATGTCGGGTAGGGCGAGCCGTCTATTACCCTCAGGCGTAAACCTAAGCACCCAAGAGCTAATATGCCTCCCCAAATGCCGCGACTAGAACCACAATAAAGTGATACTCCCCAGGGTTCGAACACACTTCAAATGATAGTATGTCTTACCCCTTCGCCAGCTGAACCCACGCAATAGAAGGCATCACTGGTCCCAATGAGGCCCACGATGACCAGCTTAAAGTTTTTTTTTTGCACCAGTATCCCCACATGATAGGTAAGAGACTAATCTCTCGGGTATTGTAGAGATCCAGTTATGAAGGCGACTCTCATAAGTATGTAAGCTTTATTCCTATCCCCGAGATATCGAATCCTGGAACAATAGTTAAAGGACACAAACTCTCATCCAACCCATGTGTGCCAAAGTTGGTAGTTCAAAGTTAAGTAAAGGGGAAGACAGGAAAAGCTTCACTATCCTTTTACCAAAATGTGTTGACTCTTTGGTCTTCCAATGACTTGAAGGAATTTTGGAGTTAAATTGACAAATTAAGTCATCACCTGATATTTGGGAGTCATTTTGGGATCATATACCCATAAAGATAGGGTTGGTGGTAAGGGACTGTTCAAATATCCAATGGAATAATTTATTTTTAACAAGAAATTACGTAATTTTTTTCTGCAAATACAATTTTAAAGAAATATTACCTAGACCACAAATGATTACTACCAGACATCATATATATTACAACTTCCTCCAACTTATTTCCACCCATTGAATATGTAATGCGGACTAAAAAGACAGTAGGTGTATTAGCACCAATAAAAATTGAAAATTCTTATGTTAAAAATGGTTTAATCAAATTTTGATACAATTATTAAGGAGTTAGTTCATGAACCGTAAAATTCTGAATTTAAATTCTATTATTGATGTGAGAATTTGTTAGTAGACAATATGTAAATATCTTTAGAAATAATATTAGAGCTAGAGGTATACCTTAACCCTAATAAGTCTATAAGCCCGATACTCAACTCATCTAAACTTTATTTATTAAAAAAATTTAAAATATTATTTTATCAATTGAGTTTATATTAAAAAAATTCAAGTTATTAATCTAGCCACCTTTATATATAAATAAGTATGACATATTTAATATTTCAGCATTTTTTAAAAAAATCAAGGAACAAACTTAGATGATGCCTTGATGAATAGGAAAATAACCCATAGGTCCAAGGTGAAAAAAAAAACATAAATAGATCATCAAATTTCATTTCATACTAATAAGTTTCTATTTATAAGCCAAACTTTTATATTTACAAATAGAAGTATTTCTATATGCCTTTAATTAGTTTCAATCAAGATAGGCATAGTGGGTTTCATATTCTCTAACAAATCCTTGTTTTGGAGCAAAAATACCACTTCAGACATCATTGGCCTTGTATCAGCAGATGCTTGAGTGCAAAGCAAACCGATCTCTATGATTTTCTTCACTTCTTCTTTATCATACTCCGTAGGGTCTAAGGTCTTGTCCACCAACTCTAGGTGCATGCCTTTGTCATATAATTTCCAAGCCTAACAATTGACAATTAAGGTGGAATGGAATAAGAAGGGTTATGACAGGGAGTGCAAAACAAATGTTTATGTTTTCTCCATTAATGTTAACAGCTTTACCAAAAGAGTTAAACTAAGTTGTTGGTAAAGAAGTCTTGAATCTAAATTTTCTAACAAAAATGGTCTTTTATAGAAAAATACTTGGGAATTTCTCACCTCTTGAAGGAGGAATTCACCATCAGCATCTCCATCAATGGTTAATTCCTTACTGTGTCGACCGCTAATGATTTCCAAGACCACAACACCATAACTATAGATATCAGCCTTCTCTGATAATTGGCCATGAAGAATATACTCAGGTGCCGTATATCCTCTGACATATGTACAATATTTAATTACAATTATTAGAACATTGTGTAAATTTAACATAAATACAAAAATATTAAGAAACTACAAACGTATGAAATAGAGATAATATGAAACATAAAAGGATTGCATCATGTCTCACATCAATACAAATGCTGTCTTGAAGTATACATGTTATATAGAAAAAGAATAAAAAAGGTTAAAACTATTTAGAGGACTAATAATAGGTGTGTTCTATTGACTTAGACATAGATTTTATCAATGCCTTCAATTATCCATATACTATAAGAGAAGTTTAGAATATTAAACAAATATTATGTTAACTTACATTGTTCCTGCAAATTTTGTGCTCAGATGAGATTTGTCATCGGGCAAAAGCCTTGCCAACCCAAAATCAGCAATTTTAGGCTGTAGATTATCATCTAAGAGGATGTTGTTAGTCTTTATATCTCTATGTATGATACAAACAGGAAATTCTTCATGCAGATAAGCCAACCCATTCGCTGTTCCTAAAATAATGTCACATCTTTGCTTCCAGTTGAGAGAACCCTTCTTTTTACCTATTTTCCAAGTTTACACAATTTAATTTGAAGGTTATGATTAAAAAGTACGGGCATGCATAAAAATCATCCTCAAAGTGTTTCACTTGCAAAAAGATAAAGAAGTTTACTAAGTCCTTCATTAAGATTATGACGTGAATAATTTTTGTATGATCGTACTTCAATTATATAGGGTTGAGTGAAAAATCATATCCACGTCATAATGTTATGAATAAGTATAATAACTACTGCATAAATATCAAGACATCATTATATTGTGTGTTGAAAGGAGCTTACCAAATAAGAACTTGTCAAGACTATTGTTTTTCATATATTCATAAACAAGAATTCTGTTGCGCCCTTTACTGCAACATCCTAGAAGTCGAACAAGATTCAGATGATGAACATTACTTATCAGCTTCACTTCACTTTCAAATTCTTCCTCCACCTTTGTGAATTGGCGAGCATTTAATTTCTTGATAGCAACTACTTTACCATTTTTTAGAGTACCCTAATCAAGATGATTATATAAGAGTTTTGATCATGAAAGAGTTTTATATGCTGAAAATAAAAATAAAGTTACCTTATATACAACGCCAAACCCTCCTTCTCCTAGTTTATTTTCCTTACTAAAATTCTTGGTTGCAAACTTCAATTCCTTGTAACTGTAAGTAACTGGGCCGGCTAACTTGCTTTCTCCAGTTATCTCTCCTGTTCAGGAGAACATTAGTCAATACAATTTGGAACTTTTTTTCAAACAAAAAAAAACACTAGTTAAGAATTGATCACGTCGTAGAGATGAAAGTCCACATTTTTTCATGAAAAAAGTGAAAACAATATATCATTAAATGTATATGATAGTTGAAGACTTTCCATGTAACTTACCTCTGGGAACTTTCTTAGGGGCTTTTGGTCGTCTGATGATCCAGGCAAATAATGCAAAGAGGATCAAAAGAAAAGCTACACCTCCAACAATTCCACCAATAATAACATTAATGTACCCTTTCTTGCTTGAACCTGCATATATATATATATATATATATATATATATATATAAGAGATTACATTTTCAAATGAGTTATGGTATACTGAGACATTTTTTCCTATAAGCAGCAGATTTACATTTACACATAGTCAGATTCAATTTAAACCTTTAAATGAATCATACCTTGCTTGCCCAGGGAGGTGATATCAATTATCTGGTAATTAACAGGAAAGAAGGAAGAGGTAGAGTATCTCATGAAGCAGCCATCAGCAAAAGCCCTCCCATCCGAATTGGGAAGACAAGTTGGAATATTGTTATAGGAAGTGTTTAAGCAATTGAAGCACCCACTCCGAGTGACAGTTTCAGTACATTGAGCATAGACATAAATAATAGTTGTACCGTTATTCGGAAATCGGCTCTTCATGGCTGCAAAAAGCCCTTGTGTTTTGGGTGTTGTTGTTTGAAGATTCATAAGTAGTTGTCGCACAAGTGAGGTAAATAATGAAGTGGATTCTCCAAGAGTTTGATTACCACATGAAACGGCATTGAAATACTCCGTTGTCTGCTCAAAGAAAGCAGTGATCTCGTACCTCCATACACAAAAGTATACACAGAATAAATATCATTTTGATTAACCTCCCTCTTCATGTGTATCATGATGTAATGTAGATATTATATGGGATAATCTTCATCATTCTAGTCATTTATAAATGACTAGGATCAACAGGTAGGAGTAAATTTACTATAATAAAGATGTGAAATTTTAATAGGATGGTTGTAAATGGAGTTGTTCAATTGATAAATATAAGAACTTTTTTTTCTGGACAATAACTTTTAATTTCATTATTATTTTAAGGTTAAGATTCATCTAACATTTTAAAATATTTTTTATGTGCGTTCAGCATCATAAAATATTTTTTCAATATTTTTTAAGTGTGTCTAACATTTTAAAGTATTTTTTGCTTTATTTAGCAAAGCTCACGAGAAAATACTTCCAAGTGTTTTAGGGTGTTGGATGCAAATGGAAAAATACTTCAAGGTGTTTGATCAACCTTAACCCTTCTTTTAGAGTTGGTTTGATATGGGGGATTTGGGAGGAAGGGGAGAGAAGGGGAGGGATTTTGCTCCCCTCTCCTTGTTTGACTCATTAAAATATTTAGAGGAATTTGGAGAGGTGTGATATTATTATTTTATAATATTAATATACTCATAATTTTTTTAATATTATAATATTATCCCTATATTATATTTTATTAAAATATTTTATAAAATAATATAAAGTAAATTTGTCTATGTAAAAATATTTTTCCTCCACTCATTTCTTGAACCAAACAAGATAATATAAAAATCTATCATCTCTTCTCATTTAATATTAATCCAAACAAGGTAATAATAAAATTCCTCTTATTTTCTCCCCTCTCTTTCCCTCTATTAAAATACCTCATATTCCCTCTGCTCCATTGAGCTAAACACACCTTTAGTATTATTAAAATATTGCAAGTTAACATAATTTTTTTATATAAGAAATATTTCATTTAATCAAAATTTTCAAATTTATTAATATCAATTGTATTTTCCATAGTTCTATACACACACACACGCATATATAGTGTGTTAACTATAGTATCATACCTTCTATGAAAGTAACTAAAATTTATTTTCTCCATTTACCCTAAAATTTAATTAATATATTAGTAAACCACACAAACTATTGCCTCGTTCTCTAATTCTCAAAACTTAAGTTTATCAATCTTTCCACTTTATTATATATTAGTATTTATTAAACCCAATTATATCTTAATTATGTCAGCTTTTTCCACATCAACTCAAAACCGCTCACACATCAACGTCCCAAGAAACAAACATCAAGTCCCTCGTGAAGTCAAGCCAGAGGCTAGCCCACTTTGATGTATACGCAAGTACTGGCTTCTTATCTTCATAATTTTTGACTGATAATTTCTTAAAAGTGATAGTTATAAAATTATTTTTATTTTAGATTATGCATTTTAGGAATGAAATTGAATTAGATATGAACCATCCTAAATCAATATAGACGATTCAGACTTATGATGATGATCAGCCTATGCTGATCAAGAAAAGAAAAGTGATGGTTGAAGTTGGTGGAGGAGTTGTACCTGAGGAAGCAGCCATCGTAGACGGCACGGCCACCTGGAGATCCGGCAGGGCTGTCAAGAACTTCTTTGGTGGCGGCGTCGAAGCAGGCAACACAGTCATTAATGGAGAGGTAGTTTCTGCACTGAAAAAGAGTGAAAACTGAGTTTTCTGCGTTGGCTTGCTGCGCCGTCGCGAAGAGCTTGTTTTTGCTGACAAGCTGTTCTCTGATGTCGCGAAAAGTTTTGTTAACGTTGTCACTGAAGATGGAGATGTTGGACTTAACGAGTACATTAGATGGGATGTACCCTTTGCTTAGAAGATTGGTCTGTGGGTCTGAAACGACTCCATTAAGTGAGCACCACCATGAGCAGATGATGTAAGTGATGATCAGAAGACGGAGATTAGGTTGAAGCATCTTTTGTTCAGATGAAGGAAAGAGGGGAGATGATATTATCAGAGAATATAAGGAACAAGGAAGTGATATAATCGAAGATGGTCATGTGGCTTAAGAAAGATGACCATGAAATTGAAGTTTTGTGAGCCACACGCTTTGATAAAAATGCATGGTGCTTGTTCGCTTGACAGAGTAAATGACTTCCAATCACTCTTGGGTTGTCATTGGAAGAAAACAAAAGCTTCACTATCCTTTCACCATGTATGTGTTGACTCTTGGGTCTTCCAATCACTTTTACCAATTCTCGAGTTAATAATAATCACTATAAAAAAATTGATTATTAGCGGCGACTTTTGTCGCCACTGAAAGTTCTAAAGTTGCTGTTAAATACCTTTAGCAACAACTTTTAGTCACCACCATGTCGCCATCTATGAGACTATCGCTTATAAACATTGGCGGCGACAGTAGATGGTCGCTGCTATATGTCAACAATCTGCGGCGATAAAATTGTCGTCGCTGAAACTTGAATCAGTGGCGACATGAACTGTCGCCGCCTAAAGTATAATCTGTGGCGACATTTCTATCGCCGCTTATTGTGTAAAGTTGAAAGTTAATATTATTATTTAAATTTTTCTCATATTAAAACATAATTTAGTAATAAAAATGAAAAGATAATAAATAACTAAATAAACCAAACTAATAATTGATGAATAATTAAGATCTTCCAATAAAATATTAAATTGCTTTTATTACTTAAACATATTTAAAAAGAAAAGAAAATTGTTTTGTTTATAAATAAACATTATATGGAAGGATCAATACTAGGAGTAGAAGAAGTAGGAGCCTGTGGTTGCCCTTTTTACATCAGGGCAGCAAATTGAGCTCGTATTCTTTGCTCTATTTGTTCCATTAATCTTTTCTTGAATTGCAAATGCTCTTCTTCCATCTTTGCATGCTCTGCTGCATGCTCTTCTTCTATCTTTGCACGCTCTGCCTCCATTTTTTCTCTTTTCTCTTGAAATTTTGTATCAAACTCTTCTTGTAATTGGGCACGAACACTTTGCACAACTGAACTATCACTAGATTGAGGGCAATTTCTCTTTCTTGAAGGTTTCGCTCCATACCCTTTCCCTCTTATATACCCTTTCCCTCTCCCCAAGAACATTCGCTAATATTTCCTCAGACGTTATTCGAGCATCACTCTCTAAATTTTAGTCTGATTGGTGAGAAAGTTCATACATACGACTCTACAATGAAAACATATGAAACTATTATATTCAAAATAAAATTAAATCAAAATAAAATATAAAACTACAATGCATACATGAATCTGCTCAGAGTATGAGTCAGCCCATACTACTTGTCTATCTAATGTCTTCCTAGTATGCGTTATCTCCCATAATTGGTCAGGAGTGATAGGTTATCCAGTAGTTGGATCTCTTTACAAAAGAATAACATACAAGAAAAAACAAATAATATATTTTAAAATAAAAAGATGAAAAACTTAAATTATAGTAGTGATAAATTGAACTTACTGTAGAATAGTCAATCTCTGCAAATGATCGAGGACCACAAGTATGTTTAGTCATTAGTTTTTCTCGGTTTATTGTATTTCTTACACTTTTATTCTACAACAAAATTTGGGAATTAATAATAATTTAATTATTAAAATAAAAAATATAATTTAGTTAAAAGGATAATAAGGTACCTTAAACATGTCACTCTTAAAATATACTAGTAACCACTTCCAATCTTGAAAACTAATAGTTTGAGGAGGATCAGCCAACCTATCTTCATCAGTCTCATATTTCTTATAGTAAGAGTGTAGATTGGTCTTTCAATTTCTGAATACATTTTGTAAAATAATTGATATAGCTAGATGAAACTTGTCACGTCTCGAAATTTGGCTTGTGACCGGCACAGAATACGAATAATTTCACATTCTGAAAGTCTAATACATTAAATAAAACATTCAAATTTTTCATAACATTTTTCAAAATAAACAGAATCTTTTCTAAGGTCTATGTGGAGCATTTACCTTCTTTTCAAAATAATACAAGTTCTTTAGAAAAGTAAGTACATCAAAAGTAGTATTTGTAAAAAATGACGCTTTAGATCGGCAACGAGGCTTTTCACTGCTCAGTGGGGGGATTAAAGTCATATGCACTATCTGAGACTAAATAATCTACTCGTGAATAACGTCCTAAAAATATGATTAAAAGAATGCGGAAGTTAACAATGCATAATCATGCTAAAAATGTATTTCATGATATTTCGTAATTTGATGCAAGCCTTTCTGTAAACGTTTGTATTTCAAGGAAAACAACAATCTGAAATAATCATTCAAATAAATTGTTTAAAAACAATCCTTTCAAAACTATGATCTTTCTGTAGGACTTCAACAGAACAAAAACAGACGTGGACACACAGTCCACGAGGGTAACTAACCATTCTGGTGGCTCGAAGCCACTAACTGTCGCGAGAATGAATCCCACAAAATAATTCTGGTGGCCCAAGGCCACAAACTGTCTCGATAGTAAATCCCATGAAATAATTCTGGTGGCTCAAGGCCACAAACTGCCGCGAGAGTAAATCCCACGAAATAATTCTGGTGGCTCAAGGCCACAAACTGTTGAGCTCGAGTAACCAAGGTGCACCAAGGGCTAATAGTACTGCTGTTAGCAACCAGCGTTTTGTATTCCATCCTTTCTAAAACATTTCCATTATGCATGGGGTTTATTTCACATATAATAATCTCAACCGTTTCAATGCCATAACCGTTGGTAAAAACCACTGTGAATTTTAAAAACCCCAGCATGTATATTAAAAATCAAGTTACTGTAAAATTATATGAAATTCATGTAAGAATATATTTCATGAATAACATCAGTTCAATGCAACTTTTGCCAAGCTCTTTTCAAAAAGCTTATTCATCCATTTTCATACATAATCATAATTCTTTTGTAAACCAATCGAAAGAAAATCATTTCTAACGATTTAAACCATACTTTCATAAAATTGGCTTTTCATAATTCATATTTAAATTCAATATTTGAAATGACAATGCATTTGAAAATGTAAATTTTTAGGGAACGTTATTCACTCACCTGTCACGCTCCAAAACCTTTACTCGTTTCAGCCAATAACTTTTGATTATAATCACATCTCAATTCCGTGATATCCTAAAATAATATATTAACATTCTAATCAACATTGCGACAAAAATAAATCATCTTTAACCTAATATTCCCTTTCATTTCATGCTTCCAATCAATCCACAAAGACTCAATACATATACTCCTAAGCCATCAACCATCCGACATTGATTCAATCAAATATACATACAACCATACACTACAGGCTTCCAACCCTCCCAGATAGCGAGCATTACCCCAGGTCATAATTACTTTTAGGAAATAGATCTTATAACATTTCTTTGGTCAAACTTTCCCAAGCTTTCTAAAAATAAAAGGTTCCATCAATGATTACTATTCCTCCATTTTTTCGAAAACTATTTTCCTTACTTGCAATATGTAAAACTACAACCTTTAGTTATGGAAATCTTTAAACCTTGCAATCACATTAAATTGAATAATCCATGCCCTAATATATCTATCTTCCCTTGTCTATCCATCTAACACACTTAATGAAAACCCATAGACAATTAAATTCATCAATTAATTAGTGATTTCTCTTCCTTAGCTTTAGTTCCACCACTCTTTAATACTTCCTGAAACCTCAATGCAAATCAATTCATAAAATGTTGAATTTATCACTTTAAATCATTTCGAACGACATGGCTCATTAAATCCTTTATTAACAACAACCATCCTCTAACCCAGAACTTATCTCAATGTTGAGGTTAGCACTTTATTGCCTTCAAAACAACTATAATAGTTCAAATAGTTTCCTATGATGCTTCTAATCCTCAAAGCATTCTTTTCACTAGATTAAAATACTCATGAGCTTAACTTTACTCCAATAATAACCCATAACTTGCTTTAGTTTCAAATCAATGGCTTCAAAACTTATGTACTAATTCCAAATTCCAAAACAGCAAGCTACAAACCCCAAAACACAAAACCCAACAGCTCCTCCCATTTTTCTTCCTACAGCATCATCACACGTATATGTATATTCACAGCGCATACACACACAGTATACATTTATGCATATGTACCTTATGGTTCCAACTCAATTAGAACAGTCATGCCTTAAATTTGTATATATATATATATATATATATCTGCACATACATACCAATCTCCCTTAACCAGAGCCCCAGAACTGCCAACACAGCACACACATGCATATTCATCTCAATCTTGACAACACTACCTAAATAATCTTCTTGGGATTCCATAGCTCTACTCAAATTCCAATACTCATACTTTGACCCATCTAACATATTCTCACACAGACTTAACCAAGCACAACCCAGCAACAACTCAAGAACTCCTATGACAATATTATACATATTTATATATATGCACACACTTAACATCCCCTGACCAACCCCCTTCCTACAACAACAATACCATCAACAACACATTGACATCAATAGGCATATAATGATGGCAAACAGATATATACACCTAGCCTCAAGTTCAATGGAAATTTCATAGCCTCTACCCCATTCCATTCATCGGCTTTTCCTCCCAAAACAGAGCAATCCAACACACAATGCTCATACACACGCATTTCACAACAAATAGAAACTCTCATACCCATGTATTAACATAAACTGTAGGAAGAAGAGTAGGGGCATCGAGGAAGCTTACCTCACTAATGCAACTTGCTACCCTCCCCATGGAGACAGAGAAGAACTTCAGAGCTCTAGAATTCCCATAGAACTAACAGATAAACACGACAGCAATCGTTTAGCACAGCCACACCTTGCTCAGCGAAGATGACAAGAAAAAGATTGGGAATCTAGGCTTGCTACAGTACCAAATTTGGAAAAATAGCGACGGGGGACCACGACGCCACCAGCAGCAGGGAACTATCGCCACGCACTTCTAACTCAGTCGGTGAACACCCTTCACTATCTCCAACGACTCACTGAAGAATTCCTCCCCAAATCTCGCTCTGGTTCTTGGCTAAAAATGAGGCAACAGAGAGTAACACTCTGACGGTAGATTATATAGAGCCAGATAACTTCTCTTCACATCCATGATTCTATTATCCAGTCACTGGCGATGCGAGTTTAGCTTCCTTTCTTTCCTCTATCGCTTTCTATCTCCTTCTCTCGTCAAGCATCTGACTGAAGAATGCAAAGATGAAGCGCTAATAAAAAGAACCAGGCAGAGGGAATTGATAGAAGCAATCACCTGCGTGCATGGCATCTGTGGCGTGAACCGTTTATCGCTGCTCTCCACTAATTTCCTGCTGGCTCACCGACTTGCTGCAGAAAAGAATGAAGGAAGAGGTACGGAGTCTAAAGGTTAAAAGGGCAGGGGTAAAATGGTAATTTCACGTGCTGGAAAATAAAAGAAATCCTCACTTCTCGCAGTGGTCAAAGTTTAAACACGGGATCTCTGCTTTAAGCCTGCGCCTAATGACCACTTTGCTACCCTACACCTATTGAAGTTTTCTTCACCATAAATCTTTTGTTAACTTAAATTTTTAAAGTATAAAATTCCTGGGCCATAACAAAACTTTTCTTCAGTAATTGCATCAGCAGGTTCAAATTTATCCTAAAACAAATAAATATAAACACTTTATATAATAATATAAATAAAGTAAGAAAAGTATTAAAATATGACATAAATAATACTTTTATTTTTAAAATCATATCCTGACCATATTTTTTAAAAATATTCTTCCAGTGACCTCCACTATCTCTGAAAGAGACTGTGGTTCTAAGTGTTAAACCATAATAATTAGAAAAGTCTCTTACTTCTAGACCAATTGCTCTTGACATGGAATCTGAAAAATTAACTCGAATCTTTGCTCCTTGTGCAGTCCTCAAATTCACGTTAATAGACTTATGAACTCCTCTAACCTTAGCAATTGCAATAGAAGAGCCTATCATTCATGTTGAATTAGAACAATTAAATGTTACTTGTGATGTAAATTAATTATTATAAAATTGAAGTAAACTTATCTGCACTACTATTTTGAGTATGGGGAGTAAGAGGAGAGTTGACAGGCATTTCCTCAAGTTGTTGTTGCAGTGATCGAGGTGAAATAACAGGTCTTGATTGAGGTGTAGAGCATGTACCTTGGCTATTTGTGTTGTCATGAGATGGCACAGAAAGACTTTTTCCACCTCGACCTCTCTTTAATACTGACATATCCTATAAAAATATATATTTTATTTAGTGTCTACCTCTCTATTATATAATATAAGTTCTTATATAGAACGTATTTGACTCAACCTGCACTTTTAGAAAATTCCAACCCAAGAACGATCTGGGATGGTATAATTGAAAGTGGAATTGCCTTGCAATCAAAACCTTATATACTATAGAACAGGTGATGGCCATTGCCAAGTTTGCAAATAACCAAACCACTTGTAGAGAGCTACCATTTAAAGCAAGAAATACCCAACAGTAGAGAGATAGACTTGCTGCTTTTCTAATCGTTTGAGAAACATGGAAGACTACCTTCAGTTGGTCATGGTGCAAATGGCACAATATTTTAACCCCAAATTTGAAAGAAAAGGGGGTCAACACTGGAGATAAAAACAGTTCAATGACTGCACTAGTCAAATTGAATGAGAAAATGCCAAACAGAAAAGAGAAAATGAGATTCACAGTATTTAGTTTATAGTTTGTGTCTAGGGGCATGTCCTTCCATAATCATTGTAATTCAAACTTGTCAATTAATACCTTAAGCCCCTCCAAATTAGCAAATGTTGCCATTTAGATTATAACCCAATCCTGTGAACTCATACACAATGGTAGCAAACATAAAGTTTATGTTCTTAAATAGTATCAAGAGAAACAATCAATAAGAAATGTAGGAAATGTATGAATCATCAAAAAGAACGATAATATGAATCAATAAGAAATATATTATATAAGTTCTTACACACATTTCATCTCATAGTACACACATTTTAATATGATAAAATGAATATGACTTAGCATAAATTTGAACATAGCATTTGTTCACTAGGAACAAACCTACATTGTACACAAAAATATATGTAGAACACACACATACATTTATTTAAGATTTCGTTGAAAGTCTCATAAATGTTCATTCAAGACTGTCCCTTTCTCAAAATCATTTTCTAGGGTAAGTATCTCTTTGTTTTTATTTATTAGTGGATGAAGAATATCCAAAAGGCAGTAATTAAATTAGTGTCAACCTTAACCAAAACAACTACTATTGGGTGTGTGCTTTTTGGGGGCAAAATACAAAATTAGCTAGTCCAATTTTGTTGAGCTCCTAACTCCATGGGTCTAATCTAAACATGAGGGGCCGTAAGAAATCCCTCTATTGTCCCCTGCCTTAACTACTACATGATACAATAGAAATAGGAAGCCCTTGCACAATGAAATGCTACAACAATCAACAGGGAATTAACCTGGAAATATATGTTTTGAAAAGCTTTCGAGCGACTTGATCAAAATCGAGGATTCAGATATGTAAGCCCTTACACAATGAGAGAGCTTTATAAATGTCACAAATCGTCAGCAGGAGAGAGCTTAAAAAATGTTGCAATCGAAAAACCGTCGATAGGAGAGAGCTTCAGAAATGTCACAAAACTGTTGCAAAACCATCGACAAGAGAGATATTCAAAAATGTTGCAAAATTGTCGCAAAACTGTTGACAGGAGAGAGCTCAACAATGTCGCAAAGCGACTAGATCTACTGACCTTGCAGTTGCAAATATGGCGAAAAGGAGGAGAGAGCTTGAGCCAACAGGAAAGACCTCGGAGTTTGTAGACGGGAAACCGAACCCTAAGCCCTCTTTCAATTTGAACTTTGTAACCTGAACTAATAAACACTAATTACCTTCAGCGGTGACAAAAAAAAGTCGCCGCTGAAAGTCTTACTTTTACCAAATAATTTTTAAATAATAATCCACTTAATAAAATAATGACATGTTTTCCCCAATATATTCTTGAACTTATTAGGAAATTTTTATATTTTTTTTGGAATAATGATAACTTCAAATTATTTTTCTTGATTTTTCTAAGAAAATAAGCCTTTAATTACCCAAAAATAGTTATTAAATCATTTGGGTCTCTTTTGGTGAAATAAACTATTCCATAATTTTCTAAGCCCCCAAAATAGTAATTTTATGATTTTTTTAATTTTTCTTAACTACAAAATATTTTTAACCATTATTCTTTCCTTTATTCTTTCTCACAAATATCACTTCTTACACTGTTTTATTTGAGAAAAATACTTTTAAACTCAATAATACCTTATCAATCATTTTTTTAAAGTTTGGATGTTATATAAAACGCAGCAACAGCAGATATTATTTAAAATAATCTTATTTGAATGTATATATGTATTCTACATTCATTCTTTCTCCTGATCTCTCACACACATCTCCATGTCTCTATCTCCTCCCTCACATTGTCTCTAACACATAGATATTAACTTTCATGCTCATTGGTACACATTTATAATATATATCTCATGTATATACCCCTACTTCATCTCCTTCTTTCACAAACATTATATTATTAACTATATAATCTCTTCTTACTATAATAACATGTAAAATTTATTTATTTATTATTTAAAAATGATATTATTTAATAATTTAATTTTATATACTTGATAGTATGAAAGTCGCCGCTGAATCAAACCTTATGTGGCGACGAAATAATGTCACCGCTGAATCAAACCTTCTGTGGTGACGAAATAATGTCACCGCTGAAAGTCTTACTTTTAGTGGCGACTTCATTTGTCTCCGTGGAAAGTCTTACTTTCAGCGGCGACAACATATAGTCACCACGAAAAGTCTTACTTTCAGTGACGACAAAGAAAGTCACCTCAGAAAGTATTACTTTCAGCAGCGACAATAAGTGTCGCTGCTAAAAATCAACTTTTAGCGGCGACAAAAGAAGTCACCGCTGAAAGGTCGTCGCTAAAAATCTTTTTTTTGTAGTGAATTTAGTCTCCACATTATATTGGGGAGTCACTTTGGTGTCATACATACATACATACATACATACATACATACATACATACATACATACATACATACATACATACATACATACATACACACACACACACACACACACACACACACATAAATATATACTAAAAATATTACCCAGCCCAAAAATTATTACAGGCATACATCATATTATAACTTCCCCAGCTTATTCCCACGAATATACCCCCATTTGATATGTAATGGCACTAAAATATATTGAGGTCTTATATTTAAGACTGATACTAATCCTATAATTAGATTCTATATTTAGGAGGGGAGGACTACAAAAGTTTGTTAATAGTAAAATAGTGAAGACCATGGCCATTGATGTAGAGGAAGCAGTAAAGGTAGAGATGTCACTGGGCGGCTTAGTATTAAGTTTCAATCAAGATAGGCATGTTGGGTTTCATATTCTCTAATAAGCCCTTCTTTTGGAGCAAAACAATTACTTCAGACATTGTTGGCCTTAATTCAGCAGATGCTTGTTAGTTTTGAAGTCAAAGAAAAAGAAAGCAAGTCCAATGGGGCATTTGCGTGGTCAGGGGAAAGTCGTGGAACGGTGGTGGCGCCTCGAGCTGTGTGTGTGTATGTGTGATGGCTGTGTCCTGTGGTACTACGTATGGGAAAAAGGAGGATGGAAGGTTAATGAAGATTGGAGGCAGAAGCTGAGTGTGTATATAAATATATTGTGCTGCTGTTTGGATATATAGATATATAGTGCTGCCGGTGTTGTGCGTGTTTGAGCTTATAGGGAAGTGTTTGGATAGCATGTGGGTGTATATATATATATATATATATATATATATATGTATAGATGCTGATTTGAAGCATATGTGTGTGTGTATATATATATCCTGCATATGCGTGGCTGAGGGAGCTGCTGTCTTGGGTGGAAAATAAAAAGAGATAAATAAGAATGTGGCTGTTGTTGATATATGTAAAGATGTATGGATAAATTAAAGACACTAAATTTATTAAAACAAGTTAGAATTTAAGAAAAGTAGTTTAAGAATATGGATGAAATTGGAATAAAGATTTTGAAATTAAATATGGATATAAGGTTGGAAATTTTTAGAGTTAATTGATGGTTATGGATTTTTTTTTTTTATATAGCTTCAAGTATTAATAAAGACAAAGCTTTTGATGAATGATTATGGTTGGTTGCAAATGTTATATTTGTTTGAAATTGTATGGAATGTTTTACTTTTGTTAAATCTAGAAAAATAAAGAGAGAATAATATTTTAAAGAATAAAGTATGAGTAAATTATATCAGAATAATACAGGTGAGTGAATAATGTCCTATTATAATTCACTTTTAAATTATAATTTAGCCAATTATCATAGTTTATCCATTTATCAAGTATGTTGAAAATTATTCAATTAAAGCAAGTTCATCGAAATTATGTTTTTGAATTATTGATAATTAATAGTTTAGATGAAATAAAGATTTTTTTATTCTATTTTGATTTTGGTATTATCAAATGATCATTTATGAATTTTAAAAGAACTATTATACAATGATTTTTAAGCTGAAGTACTTGATTATAAAATATTTGTGATGAGATTTTAATATTAAAAGGTCTTATTCTGTATTAATATTGAATTGACCCAACACATGTTTAAAAATATTTTTAGAAATAACTAAATATAAAACGTTAATTATTAACAGCAGAACTGTTAGTCTTTAGTGCATCATGGTTATACCCAAACTCGATGGATATTCGTGGGCTTTGTACTCATGCCGATTATTCGTGGGATTTATTCTCGTGTCTATTATTCATAGGTCTTGTACCTACGTTTGCTAATAGTGGTTTTGTACCTGTGTCTATTTTGTGGCTGAGTCGCGTCTGATTGGTTATTTACCCTCATAGACTGTGTATCCACACTTATTTTTATTCTTGTAATGGCTTTAGAAAATAAATAGATAAATAATACCACTATAATAGTATATATATTATTTCTTGAGTTATGAACTAAAAGAAGTTGATGGCTGAGTGGTGTTTTGAGTTAGTGGAATGGAGTAAGTGGTATCCAATTCAAATTTTAGTAAGGATTTTGCTCCGCTCCTTAACTTTACCTTCCCTCTAAATTTTGGAGGGGAGGTGTGATATTATTATTTTATAATATTAATATAATTATAATTTTTTTAATATCATAATATTATTCATATATTATATTTTATTAAAATATTCTATAAAATAATATAAATTAAATTTATCTATATAAATTTTTTTTCTCTTCATTGTCTTCTTGAATTAAATAAAATAATATGAAAATTCATCCTCTCCTTTTCCTTAATATTAATCTAAACAAGATAATAATAAAATCCCTCTTCTTTTCTCCCCTCTCTTTCCCTCTATTAAAATCTCTCATCTCCCCTTCCCTTCCTTTAATTGAGACAAACACACCCTTAGCTATTGCGTGAATTCACAGAAATACCCCTCTATATTTTTAGGTCAGAATACTCCCTTATTTCCTCTGTTACCCAACAGCCAGAGAGTGAGTGAGCGAGCAGGGAAGAAGTTTCGCGATTTCTCCTCTGAAATCCACCGCACCTGCAATTTTTCTTGTTGTCGTCCGTGTTGCTCTGTGTAGATCTCGGTGGCTGCGGTGATTGTGGTTGCTTCCGTCGACTGAGGTGCTGTCACGGTGACTGTATCGTCTGAGTCACCGTTCTTCTTCTTATTTGTTTAGAGTTCAGGCTGCCACTGTTCTGGGAAGTTCTGTTCTTTCTTTTCTTCTGTTCGAATCAGCCACCCATATCACCGTCGATGTGCACATTGAAGCTTTCGTCGTCATTATTTCAGGTGCTGTGGTTGTCAGATAGTCTTCTTCTTCCTCTTCCTTTTGCTTTGCTCTCTACGGTGCTTCCTCAGTGTAAGTCAAGCTTGGGTTTTCCTTTTTCCTCTCTATCGATCATTGTTAGCTTTGGTTAGATGATTTGGTTTCTTTCTCTCCTCTGGTTACCGAAACTGTGATGAAAGTGAAGATTATGGTTTTTTCAAAACTGAACCCACTCTAAATCTAGCTTAAATCATGGAATGTAGTCATTGTGCTTGCTGGTTTTATTTCTGACTGTGGGTTCCAGAGAAAAAAAGAGAGACAGATTTGTTGCTTTGTTTTGTAGTTCTTTTATGCTAAACAAGTGTTCTGGTTTATGATACCAGATAGTATTGTGGGTTTGTGATACCTGATGCAAATAAGATTTTAAAAGGGATTAAAGTTAAAGTTATAAAATAGATGGTTGTTGTTGCTTGGAAAATTCTGCAAAGGAAAAATAAATTGTAATGATTAATTGGGTATTCAGTGATAAATTTGAAAGTGTTTCAATGATCATTGTCAGTCACTTTAGGTGATGGAAAAGAGCTACGTGTTTGTGGCCAGGGAAGTGGAAAAAATTTAAAGCTGAATTGGCAATTACTGCTAATATATAAAAGAAATTGCTAATATATATAGAGAAGAAATGACCCTTATGGTGGCACTCCTGGAAATAATGAGAAGGCAGTCAAAGTGAATATGAATATGGTTAAGCTGCTGTTTGGGTGTGTGCGAAAGGCTTTATAAAGTTCTACCCTAATAAGGACTAAATTTACATCCAATATGGCAATGTTGGCAACACTTAGGTGTATTTCTGCAGGGTACTTTTGTAACAAAATATAAATTATTCGGCAGTGTTCTTGGATGGTTTTAGAAAGAAAGGAAAAGAAAGAAGAGATGAGGACGTGGCTGGTTGTTGGACTGGTTAGAACAAATATATAGATGTATGATGTTACTGATATGGATACATATACATATATATAAATAGCCAGTGTCTTGAGGATTGGAGTATATGTAAATGTGCTGCTGTTCTGGTGCATTGAAGTATGAATTTTGAGTTGAAAAATTAAGGAATAGCTGTTTTGGGCAGCAGCATGGTGACTAAAAGGAAGCTAAGTTTGGTTAAATGTAAATGTTCACTTGGAGTAAGCTGAAAAAATATTAGAGGGGATATTATTCCATGAGTTTAGAAGATATTTTTATATGGGATAATGGTCTTAGAATAATATTGAACCCATTAGAACAAAAGTGTAGAATCGATGCTTAAGAGATAAAGTAAGATTTAGAGTGACGAGAAGTTAATAATCTCAATTATTCTAATGGAGTTAGCAAGTAATGTTTGGTGTTTATTTAGGACCATTGGACATTGTGGAAGTGGATTTAAACTTCAAGATATATTTGAAGATAATAAGCAAGTCTATAAACTAAAGAAATAATAAAGTTAAGAGTTAAACTCAAAGTGAGAATTTGGGGAGAGTTTTGAGAAAGAGTTATTAAGAAAGTAGATCACCAAAGAGTGTGCATTAATCTCCCTTATACATATATGATTTCGAGGATTGATTTTATGCCTAGCTCTCTAACAAGGAACAAGGAAAGTAATCAAGAAAAAGGTGCAAGGGGAAAGAAGAAAGATAAAGATAGTAGACTTATTTTTTTATGTATTTGATGTTATATACTTATGTATTGACATTTATATGATGCTTGAAGGTGTATTGCTGTTTCTGAATTGAGATATTTTATGAGTTAATTTTGGATGCCTATAATTATGTGTTTAAAGAAACGTTGAAGTATATACAATGATGCTTTGGAACTTTAATTATAATTTT
Source organism: Leucaena leucocephala (assembly GCA_037074615.1). Lineage (NCBI taxonomy): Eukaryota > Viridiplantae > Streptophyta > Magnoliopsida > Fabales > Fabaceae > Leucaena > Leucaena leucocephala. The sequence continues at coordinate 9,756,859 of CM073542.1, forward strand.
TTTAAAATAATACATCTATATATAGGTGCGTGGGGATGGAAAGTCTTGATAGAAGTTATAAGGAATAAATAATAGAAGTTGCGAACATATTATGTGAGTGAATAACGTTCCCTTAAAATGATATTTTAATAATAACTTGTTATTTGATATATTTCACTTAAAGTGTTAATTTTTAAATATGATTTACGAAAAGCAAGTTATATGAATTTCATTACTTTAATTGTTAACAATGATTTTTCTTTCAATTTGGTTATTAAGGCTGCCTAATATATTCCCTTCCCCAGCACCCCCACCAAGTGGAGACTCGAACTGGGTTGGCCCTTTTTTTTGGTTATTAAGTGATCAAGTTTATATGAGAAACTGAATAAATAGAGTTTTGAAAAAAGATGGTTAGAAATATTATATTGAATTGATTTTCTCAAGGAAATATTCTTATGTGGATTTCATAATTTGGATAATTGTTCCATATGCTTTAAATAAATCTCTTAATATTTTATTTTAAACGTTCATGCTAGTGTTTTGAAATTTCGAAGTATTCTTACTGAAGATTATTACATTAGAAAATGTTGTGATAATTACATGTTAAATGGACCCCATGCATGTTGGAAAGGTTTTCAGAAAGGACAGAATATAAAATGCTAGTTACTAACAGTAGTACTGTTAGTTTTTGGTGCACCATGGTTAAACCTGAACTCAATGGGTATTCGTGAGTCTCGTATTTGTGCTAGTCATTTGTGGGATTTTCTCATGCCTGTTTCTCGTTGACTGTGTACACGCCTGTTTTCGTGGCCTCTAACCACGTTGGATTGGTTAGTTACCCTCGTGGACTGTGTGTTTACGCCTATTTTCGTTTTGTTGAAATCCTATGGAAAAATAATTGATTTGAAATGATTGTTTCAAATAGTTTTCCCGAAATTAAATGTTTACTAAAATATTTGTGTCGAATTACAAAATGTCAAGATTTACATTTAAACATATTAAAATTGTTTATTTTCGCATTTTAAATTATATTTTTAGGACGTTATTCACAAGAAGATTATTTTGGCTTCAGATAGTGCAGTTGACTCTATTCCTCCAGCTAAGCAGTGAAAAGCCTCACATATGATCCGAAGTATTATTTTTGGCATACTATTTATAATATAATTATAAATTCACGAAATTCTTGTATTATTTTGTTTGAAGTTTAGATACTCCACCTAGTTTATAGACAATAGTCTAGTTATTTTGAAAAATATTTACTGGTGATTTGAAGCATTTGCAGTCCGTTATAGGATTTTCGGAAGGTCAATTATATAAAGAGATCTTGCCAAAATTCCTACAAATGACGTGCTTTTTTGATTAAAATGTAATATATATTATGATTATTGCTTTAAACATCTCATCTAAGGTTTTAAGTTTAAGGAGTATGAATTTATTTATATTCTGTGCCGGTCACGGGTTAAATTTTGAGGCGTGACAGTTCTGTTGAAGTCCTACAGAAAAATGATTGTTTTTAAAGTGTTTGTTTTAAATGGATTCCCTAAAATAAAACGTTTATCGGAAAATGTATATTTAATTAAGGAATATTATTATTTACATTTAAATATATTGAAATTGTTTTTTTCACATTTTAAATTATATTTTTGGAATATTATTCACCGGTATATTATTTTAGTTTCAGATAGTACTGTAGACGCTGCCCCTCTAGCTGAGCAGTGAAGAGTCTTATTATAGATCTAAAGTATTTATTTTTGGGCATATCAAGTTATAATGTAATTGTGAATTTATAAATATACTTGTATTATTTTATTAGAAGTTTAGATGCTCCACTTACTCTATAAACATGATTATACTTATTTTGAAAACGTCTGCAGGTGATTTGTAATATTTGCAGTCTGTTGTAGGATTTTTGGAAGGTTGATTTTACAAAGATAGTTTTAGTAAAATTTCTATAGATGACTTACTTTTGATTAAATTAGAATATATATTATGATTATTGTTTTAAACATTTATTTAAAGTTTTATGTTTAAGAAATATGAATTTATTAATGTTCTGTGTCGGTTATAGCTTAAATTTCAGGAAGTGACAAATAAGGTTGAGATAAAATGAATTATGATCTTATATTATTTTAATAAGATTATTTTATATTTATTATAGTTAATTAATTTATTTAAATTTTTAATCTATTAAAATTAATATTAGACGTGAGTAACATTATTCACTATATTTTTTTAATATTTTTATTAATATATATTATATTGATAAAGAAGACTATTTATAATCATAGCACTTGACATAAATGTGCTTTGGGATACTTATTTAATTTTCTTTTAAAAAAATATAATATGATAATTCACTTTAACAGTACTAAATAGAAGTTTATATATTAACATAAAGGTCTAACAGTATAAAGTTTTTGAGTATAAGCTTATTATATAGGAATATAATTTAAGACTTAAATGGATCTATAGTAGTAGCCACAAACCCTTCTTAAAATTTAGACTTGGGTTTTTCCTTCTTTTGGAGTAATACCTCTTACAATTTTAACTAATAACTTATTGGTAATAAAAATAATTTTAATATTAATATTATTAATTATATTAAACTCTAATATCATATTAATTTATACATTTTCTTAATATCCCTACATCATTGTTTCTAATACAGGGCATGTATGGAAAAATATTTCACGTTCTAATAAATTTATAAGGTGACTAATTATAAAAGGGATCAAAGAAATATTTTAAAGGATACTTTATGCATAAGACCAGAGAAATATTTCCATATACCTTTAATTAGTTTCAATCAAGATAGGCATAGTGGGCTTCATATTTAACAAATCCTTGTTTTGGAGCAAAACGACAACTTCAGACATTTGGTCTGACTTCAGTAGAAGCTTTGAGTGCAAAGCAAACCAACCTCTATGATTTTCTTCACTTCTTCTTCATCATAGTCAATAGGGTCTAAGGTTTTGTCCACCAACTCTAGGTGCATGCCTTTCTCATATATTTTCCAAGCCTAACAATTGACAATTAAAGTGGAATGGAATAAGAAGGGTTATAATAGGTAGAGGAAAACCAATGTTAATGTTTTCTCAATTAATGTTAATAGCTTCACCCAAAGAAAAAATTAAACTACGTGTTATTGAAGAAGTCTTGAACCTAAAGTTTCTAATAAAAATTGGACTTTTAGAAAATCTTTGGAAGTTTTCTTACTTTTTGAAGGTGGAATTCACCATCAACATCGCCATCCACAGTTAATTCTTTACTTTGCTGACCATTAATAATTTCTAAGACTACGACACTACAATTATAGATATAAACTTTCTCTAATAATTGGCCGTGAAGAACATACTCAGGTGCCTTGTATCCTCTGAAACATACACAATAGTTAATTACAATTATCAAAACATTTTCAAAAAACAAAAACATATATATTAAAAAACCATTTACGTGAGCGATGGTTTTCTAAATCTTAAGAAACCACAAAAGTATGAAATAGAGATATGCAACATAAAAGGATTCCATCATGTCCCACATGAATACAAATGCTTTCTCGAAGTATTCATGTTATATGGAAAAAAGAATACAAAAGGTTAAAAGTATTTAGAGGAGTAATAGGAGTGTTCCATTGTATCTCCAATAATCAATATACTATAATAGAAGTTTAGAAAATTAATTAAACAAATATTAGGTCAACTTACAATGTTTCTGCAAATTTTATACTGAGATGAGATTTATCCTTGGGCAAAAGTCTTGCCAATCCAAAATCGACAATTTTAGGTTATAGGTTATCATCTAAGAGGATATTGTTACTCTTTATATCCCTATGAATGATACGAATATGACATTCCTCATGTAAATAAGCTAACCCCTTCGTTGTTTCTAAGATTATGTTGCATCGTTGCTTCCAATTGAGAGAACCCTTCTTTTTACCTATTTTCCAAGTTTACACAAGTTAAATTGAAGGGGTATGATTAAAAAGCAGGGGCATACATAAAAGTCATCCTCCAATTAAAGCGTTGATAGGAGCTTACCAAATAAGAATTTGTCAAGGCTTTTGTTTTTCATGTCTCATAAACAAGAGTTCTGTTGTTCCCTTGACTGCAAAATCCTAGAAGTCGAACAAGATTTTCATGATGAACATTACTTATTAGCTTCACTTCACTTTCAAATTATTCCTCCACCTTTGTGAATTGGTGAGCATTTAATTTCTTGATAGCAACTATTTTCCCATTTTTCAAAGTACCCTAATCAAGATGATTGTATAAGAATTTTGATCATGAAAGTGTTTTTTATGTTGAAAATCAAAATAAACCTACCTTGTATACAACACCAAACCCTCCTTCTCCTAGTTTATTTTCTTCATTAAAATTTTTGGTTGCAAACTTAACTGTAAGTAACTGGTCTGTCTAACTTGCTGGCTCCAATTATCTCTCCTGTTTTGGAGAACATTAGTCAATGTATATTTGTAATTTCTTTTTTAAGAAAACTAATTAGGGATTGATCACATGATAGAGATGAAAGTCCATATTTTGAAGACCAATGTATACAATAGTCGAATACTTTCCAAGTAATTTACCTCTGGGAACTTTCTTAAAGGTTCTCGGGCATCTGATCCAGGCAAATAATGCAAAGAGGATCGAAAGAAAAGCCACACCTGCAACAACTCCACCAATAATGTACCCTTTCTTGGTTGAACCTGCATATGGTAGAAAAATAATATAGATTGAATTTTCAAACAAGTTATGGTTTCATGTTATTTAAACCGGTATACTGAAGATGATGCATATATAAGCAGGAGATTTACATTTATATATAGGCAGATTGAATTTATACTCTAATTATCTTCTATAATGACCTTACAAAAGAAATGGATAAATAATACCACTTTATTAATATGTATATTATTTCTTGCAATGATATCACCAAGGGAAGCTGGTACTTGAGTGGTTAAAGGCTGTATTATAAGTAGTAGGTCCAAGGTTTGAATCCCAACTCTAGCTAAAGTAAATTTCTTTTTTCAGACACCATGTGAATTGATCAAAACGCCCCTCTTACTATTTTAACTTCTGCACACCTTTTCTTCCTTCATTTCTGTCGGCAGCCAGCGAAAAATTTAGAGAAAATTCATAGAAGCTTCGCGACCCTGGATCCATTTCTGCTGTGACTCGATCTCCTCGACCGTCGTCGACTGGGTTGCTCACCGGTACCTCTGTCTCGTCTGCCTCGTCTTCCTTATTTCTGAGAATTGAGCGAGAGTAGGAGAGGGAGAACAACACGGGATCGTTGGAGGTGAAGGTGGAGTGGTCATCCGATTGCCGCAGAGTTAAGCTACCTTTGGTCCTCCATCATCCCTGGCGCCGTTGACATACGATGTTGCTACTGTCACATGCTGCCGTCGCTACTGTCATGCTTCCTCCGTCGTTACTGTAGCAACCTCAGATCTCTGATTTCCTTCTCTGTCACAGAGCAGTCCTGTCGAATTGTTGCACGTCTGCCATTGTTCTTCATCGTCGGTGACCGTGGCTCTGGGAAGTCTAACTCCATTTTTCTTCTTCTATGTTATAGGTCATCTCGCCATTGTTGAAGCTTCTTCATTTCTGCGGCAACGACTTCCTCCGTCCCTCTCCCTTACTGCCACTGAAGACCCCCGTGTGTAGTGTATGGTGAGTTTCCTTAACATCTCTTCCCTATTTTCCAACGATCTACATCTGTTAAGGTCTTGTACATTGTGGCTGCCTTGAAAAAAAACAGAGAGAAGGTGCTGGACGCTACTGTTTTGATATATATATATTTTGCTGCTAGTGTTGTGCGTGTTTGATGCCTATAGGGAATGATTTTGGACAGCATACGTGTGTGTATATATATATATATATATATATATATGTATAAGCTTGTGCTATTGTGTGCAGTGGGTTTGGTTTAAGTTTTGGAGAGAGAGTAGTTAAACTAAAAGCTAATGAAAGTTAATTTTTGGAATTGAATGGTATAGGGAAAATGATGATTGTATGCTTACATGATGTGAGATATTGGAATGATGTTTAGAATAATGTGAATGAAGTTAGAATTTTAGATTTGAAATGGAGAAAATGATAATGTAAAATCTTTAGAATTTTTAAGTGTTAGTAAGTATATATGGGTGAATTGATGCGATGGTAGCAAGTCAAGGGTGATGGATATAAAAGTGGTGAATTTTATCCCTCATAGATTATGGAGATGAAAAGTGAAATAAAAATTGAAATTCTTGGGAGGCTATTAATTATGAATGCATGTTTCATGTTTGATAGAAAAAAAGTTTACGTGGACAAGTGTCTAATTTTCATGGATGAAAATAAATGGTACAAAAGGGAATAATAGTAATTAGATGGAATGTTTTACTTCTAAAAATTTTAGGAAAATAAGGAGAGAATATTATTCCGAAGAAAAAGGCAATAGTAAGATATATAGGAATATCACAGGTGAGTAAATAATGTCATTTAAAAATGATATTTTTAATAATAACTTTCTCTTTGATATGTTCCATTTAAAGTGTTAATTTTTAAGTATGATTTGCTAAAGGCATGGTTATATGAACTAATGACTTTGATTAAGATTATTAGTTTCTCTTTTCAATTGTTTTATGATATGATTATGTTTATGTATGAAAATGAATAATAAAAGTTTTGAAAAAGACTTTTGTAAATGTTATATTGAGTTGATTTTCTTTATGAAATATGTTTATGTGAATTTTATTATTTGAATAATTATTCCATATAAATTGAAGAAATCTTTTGAGATTTTATTTTGATGATCATGCTGGAGTTTCATGATTATAAAATATTATTGGTGAAATTCTCGCATTGGAAAGTATTGTGATCATTTAATGTTAAATTGATCCCATGCATGCTTGGAAATATTTTTGAAGAGGACTTAATACAGAACACTGATTACTAATAGTAGAACTGTTAGTCCTTAGTGCACCGTGGTTAAACCTGAGCTCAATGGATATTCATGGGTCTCGTACTCGCGCCGAATATTCGTGGGATTCATTCTCACGCTGAATATTCGTGGGATTCATTCTCACGCTGGATATTCATAGGTCTTGTACCTACGCCTGTTATTCATGGGTTTCGTACTTGCGCCTATTTCGTGGCTTTGAGTCACGCCAGATTGGTTAGTTACCTTCGTGGACTGTGTGTACAAGTTTGTTTTTATTATATTGAAGTCCTACAAAGTGCTTTTATTTACATTTAAATATATTGCAATTGTTTCTTTTCGCACTTTGAATTATATTTTTAGGATGTTATTCACCAGTAGATTATTTGACTTCAGATAGTGATGTTGACATTATTTCTCCAGCTGAGCAATGAAGAGCCTCATTTCTGATCCTTTTGAGCTTACCTACTTATAATGTAACTATAAACTTATGAAATATTTATTTTATTTTGTTTGAAGTTTAGATGCTCCACTTAGTCTATAGATAAGGTTCTGGTTATTTTGAAAAATGTCTGTAGGTAATTTGAAACATTTGCAGTCTGTTGTAGAATTTTCGGAAGGTCTGTTATACAAAGACAATCTTGCCAAAATTTCTACAGATAACTTACCTTTTGATTAAAATAGAATATATATATTATGATTATTGTTTAAAACATTCTATTTAAGGTTAAAGGGTTAAGGAATATGAATTTATTCATATTCCGTGCAGGTCACAGCTCAAATTTTAGGGCGTGACATCTTCCTTAATCTATCCCTCCCTTTCTTATTTAATTATTGTTGATAAAATATGAATAGGGGTAATTTGGAAAAAAAGTTAATAAATAAAAAAATAGGTCTTATGTTTAGAATAAAGATCAACTCACCAATTAGATCTTATATTATTAAGGACCAGAGGAGTATAATTTAACTTGAGAGATTCAGAGTTACACATAAGCAAACCAAATTTTCATTTTGAGTAGCTGTGTAATAAGCAAAGTATTAACTAAATGTATCTAAAGCAGGGTGTGATATTGATGATTTGAAAAACGGAGTACCTTGTTTTACCAAGGAAGTGATATCAATCATCTTGTAATTATTTGGAAAGAAGGATGTGGTGTCATCTAGTAATTATCTGGAAAGAAGGATGTGGTGGAGTATCTCATGAAGCATTCAGCATCGTAAGTCTTAGCATTAGAGTTGGGAAGACAAATTTGAAAATTTCTTAAGGCAATGTTGAGGCAATCTTGGCACGCAGCTTGAGTGAGAGTCTCAATACATTGAGCGAAGGCATAAATGTTAGAGCCATTATTGTTAGACACTGGCGTCTTAGTCGCTGCACAGTTGAAGCAAGTTCAGTTATGTTTCTTATTGTTTGCTTCCCACATATTATGTTGTTTCTTGGGTCTGTGTTTTTATCGAAGAATCCACTGCTAGAAAATAAATATCTCAAATGCAATGTAATCAATCCAGATTAACAATACTCGACATAAAACCTATATGAGATGCAGCGGAAGACTTAAAGATTACCTCTCGCCATTAGCTTAATTGATCTGAGGAGAACTGAGATCCCAATAGGATACCTGTCAAACAAGGAACACTGTTAGATAAACAACAGGTTCTTCTAGCTGGTGATTAGGCACAGCGATGGCAACTTGTTTATAGCCATCACCAGTGGGGAACCTTCAGAAGTAGAGCTGAGAATAGGGTTTCGCTCTGGACTCAGAAAAAAGATCTTACACTCAATGAATTGTTAATTTTCACCATCAGAAAATTAACTTTAAATAAACTGAGTCAATAACCTTCATTGGACTGGGGCCAATGACTATGGGCTACACTAAAAAATATTTATTAATTATCCTAATTAATATCTAAATAGGTTATAATAAATAATAAATATCTAACATTCTCCCACTGACCCGTATACTCAATGTCATCTCCTTGTCTTGGTAAACTGATGTCGCTCTACAAGAATCAAGGCGATAAGTCCCCTTTTATCGGGTATTACCTTCCAAGTATTACAGATAGCACCATCACTTAATGGGTATCACAATATACATGAACTCAATGTTCATAGGTTCCTATCTCAATGTTTATCAATTTCAATAACACAAAATGTATACAATCACAAATTGAAATGATAAACCACAAAATATAATTTCATTGCTCATACTTCTACTAATCAAAAGTAGGACGAAGTCCCATATGAGGTATATGTGTGATAAAGATGTTCGGCTTCAACCCTTTCGTCAAAGGATCAGCCAACATGTCCAATGTACTGATACGTTCAACGGAAACTTGGCCATCTTGAACCCTCTCTCTCAATCAAAGGAACTTAAGTTCAACAAACTTGTTGTGACTTTTATTCCTTTTGTTGTTCGCTATGGCCACCGTAGCTGCGTTATCACAGTACATTCTGATTGGCTTTGAGACTGAATCCACAATCTTAAGCCCATCAATAAAATTCCTTATCCAAATAGCTTGTGAACTTGCTTCAAAACACGCAATTTACTTAGCATCACTGGTAGAAGGAGCTGTTTGAGTTTGCTTAGCGCTTCTCCATGATATAGCTCCTTTTGCCAATAGGAAGATGTAGCCAGATGTAGACTTGTTTGAGTCTATGCATCCTCTAATATCTGAATCTGAGTATCTAATCACGTCCAAACTGTCTGTTCTCCTATATGTGAGCATGTAGTATTTAGTGCCTTGTAGGTACCTAAACACTTTCTTTGTAGCTGTCCAATGTGCTTTCCTAGGATTACTTTGGTATCTTCCCAACATACCTACAGCAAAAGCGATATCAGGTCTTATACAAACCTGTGCATACATCAAGCTTCCTACCGCTGAGGCATATGGGACCCTTTCTATCTGTTTCCTATCAAGCTCAGTTTTAGGACATTGACTTAGACTAAACTTATCTCCTTTTTCAATAGGAACCACGTTAGATGAACAGTTCTGCATCCTGAATCGTTCAAGAATCTTGACGATGTAAGCCTCTTGAGACAAGCCTACAAGACATTAGGTTCTATCTCTATAGATCTTTATGCTAATAACATAAGAAGCCTCGCCCATATCTTTCATGTCAAAGCTCTTTAGCAGAAACTATTTCACCTCACGTAATAGTCCCAGATCATTGGTAGCAAGTAGTATGTCATCCACATACAAAATCAAGAATATGATTTTACTCCCACTAGCTTTATGGTATATACAATCATTCATGATGTTCTCAACAAAACCAAATGACGTGATCACTTCATGGAACTTCAAGTACCACTGCCGTGAGGCCTATTTCAAACCATATATTGATTTCTTCAGCTTGCACACAAATTGATCTTTACCTTCTGCAACAAAACTCTCAGGCTGATTCATGTAGACTTCTTCCTCCAGTTCACCATTGAGGAAAACAGTCTTAACATCCATCTGGTATAACTCCAGATCAAAATGGGCAACCAATACCATGATGATAAGGAATTAATCTTTCTTAGATACAGGTGAAAATGTTTAACTGTAATCAATTCCTTCTACTTGAGTGAATCCCTTTGCAGCCAACCTAGCCTTGTATCTATCGATGTTACCTTGTGAGTCTCTCTTGGTTTTATAAACCCATTTACAGCCAATGGCCTTAGACCCACTAGAAAACTCTACAAGTTCCTAAACATGGTTGTTTGCCATGGAATTCATTTCACCAATCATAGCATCATGCCACAACTTAGAGTTCACACTCCTCATAGCCTGAGTAAATGACAAAGGATCATTCTTAACACTTACATCATAGTTAATCTCAGTAGAATACACTACATAGTCATAAGGTAATACCGGTCTTCTCTCTCTAGTTAACCTCCTCAATTCAACCTCTTGGGTTAAACCAGGTTGCTGAACAATGACATCCTCTATCACAACTTGTGGTGGTTCCACTTGTGTGCTAGGTTGACCATCAGGTATGTGTCCATCTTGTTCACCACCGTCAACTTGAGCCATAGGGTCTACATCACGTTCAATGTCAATCCCAACAGTGGGATAAACATTGACTATTGATGTCCCTTCATAAATGATATCAGTGGTTCGCTGTATGTGATCGTCTAATAGACAATCACTCCCACTAATCACATCATTCTCAAGAAACTTGGCATTTCTAGACTCTACAAACCTTATAGAAGGTGGAGGACAATAAAACTTATAACCCTTAGACCTCTCCGCATAGCCTACAAAGTAAGCTCTAATGGTCTTAGGATCCAACTTCTTCTCCTGTGGATTATACACTCTTACTTCCACAGGATAACCCTATACCTTGAAATGATTTAAACTAGGTTTCCATCCTTTCTAGATTTTAAAGGGTGTCTTAGACACTGTCTTTGTTGGAACCCTGCTCAATATGTATGTGGTTATCTTGAGTGCTTCCTTCCACAGAGAAGATGGCAGTTTGGAGCTACTCATCATGCTCCTAACCATATCTAGCAAGGTCATATTTCTTCTCTCAGTTACACCATTCATATCAGGTGATCTAGGTATAGTGTATTAATCCACTATATATTGCTCTCGAAGAAATTCAACAAATGAACTTGCTGTTTATCATTCACTAGTGTATCTGCTATAATACTCACCACCACGGTCTGATTTCATGATCTTGATCGATTTCCCAATCTGTTTTTCTACTTCTACTCTACAGTCAAATCAGGGCAACAAATATCCGTGTGTATAATTTTTAGCAACTCAGAACTTCTTTTAGCCCCCTTGTATGACTTATTAGTCTACTTTCCCCTTATGCAGTCCACACAAGAATCAAACTCTGAATGATTTAAAGACGGAAGAATTTCTTCTTTATTTAACCTTTTGATTATGTCAATGGAGATATGACCCAATCTCCTATGCCACATGCTATAAGAATTCTCATTGATGAAACGTCTCTTAGTACCATGCGAAACAGAAAGAGATTGAGGCGAATTAGAAACAATTTTAAACAGGTCATCAATCATAACTAAGTTCGCAATCAAAACTAAATTTTTTGTCAAAGTCATATGTTTCTTAGAAATAACTAGATGATAATCAAATGGAATGAGCCTTGACATAGAAATCAAATTCCTCTTGTAAGAGGGAACATAAAAAACATCATAAAGTTCCAAAATATTTTTATTTGAAAGATGAATGTGAAAAGTTCCAACGGCTTTCATAGGATCTCCTCTCTCACTGCCTGAAAGGACAGTTTCCTCATTGGGATGTGGAGACCTGCTTGACAGAAAGCCCTGCATAGTAGTCAAAATGTGGATCATCGAACTAGTGTCAATCCACCAAGTGTCATCATTAACGCTAGAAAAGTTAGACTCAAAAGTAACACATAATGAAATCATACCTCTCATCTCCATAATATGTTGCCCTACACCGCCAATACCTGTAAGCCTCACAGCACATAGTTCAGACGCAATGACACCACCCATCTGCTCGTCTGTCGACTTGAATTGCTTATCCAAGGCTTTCAGGTACCCTTTGGCTATGTCACACTTAGGGACTACTGCCCTAATGCACCTAGAGATCCTTTGTTTTATAAGCAGAAGAGATGAGCGGTTACTCCACTCCCACATATTATACCTTTCTTTTGCCACTCTATCATCGAAGGCATCATCAGGTCTCAGAGGTTTATTAAACCTCAATGCATAATCTAAGTCCAATAAACTAAGCTACAACACAACATCGTCTCTCCAGTCAGCATAGTTAATGCTGCCATCTAAGATTGTTTTGTTGCTAACATCATCCATAATCTTGGGAGCAGCAATTGGATCTGTAAAATGAGAATAGACAAACGCACAAATAAGCTCACAGTAAGAATTTGAAGCAATTACAAGTCATTGTGCCATGTATGCATGCTTAGCTCAAATATATCATGCAAGCAGTACAAATACGTATCACTAATGTCTACCTGTGGGCAAAGACATTAACATAAGCAGGTATTTATCTCAAATGGTAAAATTAGAATGCATTCGTAATTTCCCAATAGCTGTGGGTTAATTAGAAAATAACGAGGCCATTCTATCCCACCCTAATTAAATGTACAATATGAGATATCTACCTGTGGGCAAAAATAAATCATAGCTATATATTTAATGACAAATAATATTTTAAATCTATATGTGATTAATGAATGCATGCAACAGGTTGAATAAACAAGGATGTTGTGGCTACTCCTCAAAGAATTGTACGCTAACCACAAATATCATTCATGTGCATTGAAAATCTAAATATGCACAACTTAATGGAGAAATTAATTCTCCCCCTAATTAAATATACAATCATGTGATATCTACCTATGGGTAAAGATAAATCAGAACTATACATTTAGTTATTATTGATATTTTAAATTCATATGTGATTAATTAATGCACGCAACAAAAATAAATGAGGATGCTGTGGCTACTCCTCACAAAACTGCATGCTAATCACAAATATCAATAACGTGCATATAAATCCAAATATGCACAACATAATAGAGCATTTAATAAATTAATTTAAGCAACAAAAGTGACTAAATAATTTAACTTAAATTCTCCCACTATTTCATGCACCCAAAAATGTCTAACAAATTAATTTCAACTCAAAAGGTTTTTACAAAAATTAAACAGTTAATTTAATTGCCAAGGGAGAAATTAAAAATAAAATGGGCAATTAAATAACATAAAAATTAAAATTTATAAATTTCTTTTTCTAAAATTAAAATAATAGAGAAATTAATTTAAATATTTACCATGCATGTAATAGTAATTAACCTTTTCTGGAAAATCAAATTAATTGGCCAAAGAAAATTTTCTGAAAATAAAACCAAGTGGCCCATACACAAAATTTTTTGAAAAATAGGGCCCACAACAATTTCCAAAAATAAAACCCAAAATTCAGGCCCAAAAATACAAGCCCAGAAAAACAGCATTGTTCAAATAATAATAATAATAATAACAACACAAAGGCCCAAGTCCAGCGGCCTAGAAAGCAGTTTTCTAAAAAAAATGTAGAAACCTTTTCTAGCAGCCCAAATTAGCAGCCCAGAACGCTACATAATTTTTTGTGTGTGTGCAAAATAGAAGGACCAAAGAAAATGTTGGCCCAGAAGCGAAGCCCTTTTTTTTTTAACAGTACAGTCTAAAGTCAGCCCAGCAGGAGTTTTAAAAAAAAATTAATAACCTGCAGCCCAAACTTCCTCAGCCTGATAGCTTTTTTCTTTTCCTTTTTTTTTTATTTTTTAAATGCACGGTCAGGCGCTTGCTTCATTGAGTCAGGTTAGGTCAAGTCGACTTAGCGACCCAAGCGCGGTTCCCTGAAGCCAGCAGCGCCACGAAACCTGTAACACTAGCGACATTGATAAGCGATGGCCGGCGATGGGTGTTTCCTTGGACGGTGACTTCAACGGTGAGCTTGCACAGATACTCTCGCTGCAGTCTTTGGTTGTTCGAGAGGCCTATAGTAAGCACTTTCACGGCGAGTTTGGGCATCGCCTATTTTGGTTGTTCCTGCGATGAGGTGGTTTTCACGGTGACTCAACTTGCTCCTTCGGACTGATCGTCGCGTTGTAACCGTGGATAACTCTGGTTTAGGATTGCTAGCCCTCACTAGCTCTCGCCCTCACTAGCTCTCGCCCATTTACGCAGTCACGCGTCTCTCTCGCCTCTCACACACCGATTCACAGAAGCCATCGCTAGCCATTCACAGTAACAAAAGTTAATGTTTAAAGAATAAAAATAAAATAAAATGGATCCCTGCATATCCCATATTCATCTTATGAACACAAAAAATTAATAAGTAAGGTAAGAGTGATCTCAAATAAGGCTCTGATACCACATGTTAGAAAATAAACATCTCAAATGCAATGTAATCAATCCATATTAACAATACTCAAACATAAAACCTATATAAGATGCAGTGGAAGGCTTAAAGGTTACCTCTCGCCATTAGCTTAATTGATCTGAGGAGAACTGAGATCCCAATAGGATACCTGTCAAACAAGGAACACTGTCAGATAAACAACAGGTTCTTCCAGCTGGTGATTAGGCACAATGATGGCAATTTGTTTACAGCCATCACCAGTGGGGAACCTTCAGAAGTAGAGCTGAGAATATGGTTTTGCTCTAGACTCAAAAAAGAGATCTCACACTCAATGAATTATTAATTTCCACCATTAGAAAATTAACCTTAAATAAATTGAGTCAATAACCCTCCTTGGATTGGGCCAAATGACTACGGGCCACACTCAGAAATATTTATTAATTATCCTACTTAATATCTAAATATGTTATAATAAATAATAAATATCTAACACCACTATCATACCTTGATCCAATACCAAAAAGAAAAAGGAAAGACATAATATCTATTATATAGCTATATTTCTATTACTCCCCTAGTCATTAATATTCCTCACTCTTTAATATAAGATATATTTAAATAATTTAATTAGATTAAAAAGTTAATTAAATTAGTTAATATGTCATTTTTTCTAAAATATCATAATCATGTCCATTAACTCCCTCACTCGTCTTATTTAATTATTGCTGAGGCAGTATCAATAGCTATAATTTGAAAAAATATTGATAAATATAGGAAATATATTTTATATTTAGAATAAATATAAACTCCTATATTAAGAACCGGAAGAGTATAAAACATATTTAACTAATTTGATTAGATTAAATAAGTTAATTAAATTAGTTAATATATCATATTTTTTTTTCTAAAACACCCTAATCTTTTACCTCAATTCCCTCCCTCCCTTACTAGATTATTATTGAAGGAGTATTAATAACGATAATTTAGACAAAAATAGATAAATATGGAAAAGATGTATTATATTTATAATTAAAATTAATTTTTTAGTTAGGCTCTATATTAATGAATGAGGAGCACTATAATAATAATAATAATTTTATTTATTTTCTTAAAAAGAAGAAGTGAAAGTTAGAGTTGTACCTGAGGAAGCAACCTTTGTATATGATATGGGCACCGGTGACGCCGACGTCACAGTTGTGAATATGAACGGTGGCGAAGTTGAAGCAAGCGAGGCAGTCTTTGATGGAGAGGTAGTTTCTGCACTGAGAAAGGCCGTACGCCGGATTGTTACCCTTCCCGGCCTGCGCCATAGCGAAGTGCTTGCTTTGGTTGCTGATCTGAGGTCTCGCAGTGTTATGTTTAAGTTGTCACTAAAGTTGGACAAGTCACTCACGTTGTACGCGCTGCACCCTATTTTAAGCCAGTTAGTCTGTGGGTCCGAAACGACGCCGTCAATAGTCAAACCTGTCCAGATCATCAAACTTACGAAGAAGACGAAGTGGGGTTTTTGTTGCGGGTGCAGCAACATGGTGTTCTTTATTTCCCTTACTTGTGGAAGAAAGAGAAAGAGTAATAGAGAAGATGCGAAGTGGATGAAGAAGGGTGGGAAACTATTTATAAGAATAGAAAAGTAGGAACCAGAGAGTTTGAAAAAGACAGTAAATTTTATCTGTATATGTATGTATATATCTGTGTTTTGTGCACGAAGATGGAGTTTTCATTCCTATTAAAAGATGAAAACAACTATGGTGAATGTTGACACAGGGAAGAGTGAATAATAGTGAAACAATCTTGAACTGATATCGCCTTGGGGTTACTTCAAAAATTTAAACCAAGGATTGCGTATAATGCAACCTCAGGTCGTTCTCTCTGAGGAGCCAAAATGTGAAATTAAATTCCTAAGTAACTAAATGCAATGCAACCTAAATTAGAAAATGGGATTTGTTTTGATTGACTAACAACTAAATGCAAAGAATTAAAATAGATTTAAAGAAAATATTTTTGGTATTTTTGGTTTAAAGAAAGGAATAATGAATGATAATAAGTGAATAGAATAAACTCAAGGGTGATTAATAATAATAAAAACAATCCTCCAATTCAATAACGCAGGCAATCATAGCTTCAAAAGATATGGGAGTTATAAACAATGAATTAAGAATTATAATTAAGCTTTTAATTCAACAACCGAGCCACCTCGAATTGTCACAAAATATTTTCTAAGTCCTAATTTATTAACTGCCACTAGAATAATAAAATAGGAATAAAGATATTAAAAACCAATTCTTAATTATAATTCAATAATTCATAAAATAGAATTTAAGCTAACAAGAGACACAACGATCCAATAATTCAAGCCACCTTGAAAAATCACAAAATATTCACAATAATCTCAATACAATATCTGACCCAGATCAAAGTAAATGAAATTAAAGTTAATTA
The DNA here is from genome assembly GCA_037074615.1 of Leucaena leucocephala. Lineage (NCBI taxonomy): Eukaryota > Viridiplantae > Streptophyta > Magnoliopsida > Fabales > Fabaceae > Leucaena > Leucaena leucocephala. The sequence goes on from CM073542.1 coordinate 9,774,034, forward strand.
AAGATTAATGTCAAATGTCAAGCAAAAATTCAGTCACAATAATCCTCAATAAATACAAATAAATCATTCTAAATATTCCTAATAATTATAAAATTAATCCTAAGACCTAGGAGTCATAATATAATTATTAGGTAGAGAATTAGAGTAACTTATACTCCCCTTTGAGATCTCAAACTCATGCCTTTGCCATTGAATTAGAGAATTATGATGTATTAGCCACGCCTAGCCATCACTGAATCGTCCTGACTACTGTTGTTTGGAGTTTGCTGTGAGAGGGAAAGAAAATGGATGGAGTAGAGATGATAAAATGATGGAGGTGTAATCGCCGCTTGAATGCTATTCAATTCGGTTTGTGGCAGCGTCTCCTGTGCGTGCGTGTGTTTGTTCTTTCTTTCCAATTCCTTTTCACTTTGCTGGCCGCCCCCATGTGCATGTGTGTGTTTCCTCCTTTTCCTTTCAATTCCCTTTGCTTCAATTCTCATGGTGTCCAATTTTCAGTTCAGCTTTTCCTTCCTTGCGGCAGCCATGCGTGTTTCTTGGTGTGTGAGTGAGTGGCTTTTTAAAAGTCATGATAGGACAAAACCTAATGGGCTAAACTGCAAGGTTTGGCCTATGGGTCCTATTGTGTAATTCTTAGTTTTATGGTCCTTTTTTGTCATTTGTGAATTCTGATTTCTTCCAAATTCCTGAAATATAAAGTCACAACAATGTAATATTTTTTATTCCAAAAATAATTATTTGGGAGAAATCATAAAATTATGACAATTATGCCCCTATTAAACACTAATTCAATATAAGTCATATTAATTCAATTAGTGCATAAATAATAAAATTAAGGACCACAATGTTGACAAAAACCCACTAAAATAATATGAATTAATATATAAAAATATGGATTTGTCAACTCCCCCACACTTAGCCTTTTGCACTCCTGGGCAAAATATACTCAAAGGAATCCCAACAGTTATACTCAATGCAAATAAACATGAAACCGTCAAGGTAAGAATATATAATTAACTCAAGTAACTCCTATCCCAAATCAATCAACAGTCATGGAATGCTTTGATGTAAGGAAAGTAACTCAAGACATAACAAGATAGAGGGAAGTAAACATAATAGATCTCTCATAGGTATAAGTGTTTCACTCAACTCTTAAGTATAGGAAATTTTCACTCAATCCACCTAGATTAGCACCTACCATAGGCTTATAAAGATTCTACTACCTCCACTACTAACATACCATAGATTCATGATCAAGGGGACTTTATTGGGTTGTAATGTTGGTGAAAGGCTAATGAATGGATGGAATGAAATGTAGAACAAGTTTAATGCATGAGTATTAAGAAATAACTCAGAGTAAGATAACATGTGACTATCAAATGAACAATAAACTTTAATATTCAACTGCTAAAGGATGCCTTATTGCCAATTTTTCTTTTTCTCTCTTCCTTTTTTTTTCAACTTCTTTCTTCTTCTTTTTTGTCTTTTTTTTTTTGCACATTTTTTCCTCTCTTTCTTGTCTTTTATATTTCTTTTCTCCCCCTTTTTTTTTTGGCAAACCTAACTAAAAAAAAAGATAAAGATAGCAACTTTCAATAGTACATAGTTAATCATAACGAACATAATATAACTCATGCAAAGCACTTGTTCAAAATTAATGGAATAAAATGGAAGTGATGGGCTCAAAGGGGTAAGCAAAGGTTAATTGAGATGGCTTGTGTTTGGGTAAAAGGGTTTAGAATTGAATGCCCCTATCATATTCATAATTCTAGGTATTAATGCAGCTTTGAAAAAGAATCTAGACAAGTTCTAGAGGTTAACCAAAGTTAGGAGGGATTCACACAAGATAAAAAAGAAAATTAAGGCTCAATAATTCTTCCAACAAGGCTTTCTCTAAGATGTTTCCTCCCTAAGATCAAGCTATGAAACAAGGTTAATAACACTGCATCAAAGACACTCTACTATGCTAACTAATTATGAATAAAAACTACACAAGTCAAAATTATATTCTCACCTAGATATGCCAATGTTCACATGCATAAAGAAATAATGATTTGAAAGTAAAGCCCAATGATTGCAAAAGTCAAGTGGAAGGTGGGAATCACAGAAACAATTTGCTCATATAGCATTGAAAAATCTAGTCAATTAAGCTCAACAAGTTCAAAATTTTTGAATTTTTCATATTTTGGCAATGCAAGCAGTGGCAACACAAATTAGCAAAAGTAATCCTTCCCCCACACTTAAACCATGCGTTGTCCTCAACGCATCACTAAAAAATATATCAAAGGGAGAAGGAAAAATGAGTAAAGAGTCATGAGTTAAAAGGGAATGAAGCTTTATTCAAAGAAAAACTAACCTAAAACTAAGAAATATTTAAAATGTAACATATTCTAAGAATTTGTTAAAAGACAGAAAATAAATAAATCTAAAACTACTGTGATGGTCCCTCCCCCACACTTACTCCTAACTATCTTAGCAAACAGATATTATCAGCAATACAAGAGAAAGTAAAGGAGAAAGGTGGAAAGGAACAACCGTGCAATTAGGGAGGTCTCTGATTCTCATAGTAGTGCTTAAGCAGATGACCATTGGTTTGTGAAACATGACCTGTTGTTTCATCCACCAGCTCAACCGTACCAAAAGAATATACTTTGGTAACTCTAAAAGGGCCCTCCCAGGTGGTGACAAACTTCCCAGGCATCAACTTCAACTGGGCCTTGAATTTTAGAACCTTGTCACCTTCATGGAATTGTTTTCTCAAAATCTGTTTGTCATGAATCATTTTTAGCTTATCTTTGTAGATTCTGGCATTATCATAGGATTCAAGTCTCATCTCTTCAAGCTCTTAGAGTTGCATCGTTCGATTTTCAAGTGAGGATTCAAGGTCTGCATCACATGCCTTGATCGCCCAATAAGATTTGTGCTCAATCTCCATAGGTAGATGACAAGACTTACCATAGAGCAACCGGAAAGGAGACATGCCTATAGGGGTTTTATAGGCAGTCCTGTAAGCCCACAGTGCCTCCTCAAGCCTTTCACTCCAATCTTTACGGGATGGTTTCACAATCTTTTCTAGTATTCGTTTGACTTCCCGATTAGAGACTTCAGCTAATCCATTTATTTGAGGGTGGTACGGAGTTGCCAGCTTGTGATTAACTCCATGTTTAGCAAGTAGAGACTTTATGGTCCTATTGTAGAAATGTGTTCCTTGGTCACTGACGATTGCTCTTGGAATGCCGTGTCTACAAAAAATATGAGAGCGTAAGAACTTGGCAACAGTAGAAGCATCATCTTTCCTAGTTGGCACTGCCTTTACCCACCTAGACATATAATCTACTGCAAGTAATATATATGAATACCCAAATGACGGAGGAAAAGGACCCATGAAATCTATGCCCCAGACATAAAAAATTTCACAAAAATGCATAGGTCTTAAAGGCATTTCATGCTTTCTACCTAAACTTCCAAACCTTTGGCACTTATCATAAGACTTACAGAAAATATAAGCATCTTTGAATAAAGTAGGCCAGTAAAATCCACATTCTAAAACCTTCCTAACAGTCATATTAGCACTAAAATGTCCCCCACAAGATAAAGAATGTGCAAAGGTAAGGATAGAGTGAATCTCATTGTTAGGAACACATCGTCTGATGATCTGATCACTGCATTGCTTCCAAAGAATTGGAGAATCCCAGATGTAGTATCTTGCCTCCCTCTTCAGCTTATCAACCTGAAACTTAGACATAGAAGGAGGTACAAGATTAGTGACAACATAGTTAACAATATTAGAGTACCAAGGCTCTTGAACAGCTAAGGTAAAGAGTGCAGAATCAGGAAATGAATCAACAGTAAGATCAGAGGAGTCAACTCCTTCAGTGCCTTCAGGTAACTGACTAAGGTGGTTAGCCACATGATTCTCTGCTCCAGCTCTATCTCTAATTTCAATGTCAAATTCCTGTAGCAATAAAGCCCATCTCAGCAGTCTTGATTTAGACTGAGGCTTCTTGAACAAGTAACACACTGCTGCATGATCTGTAAAAACAACCACTCGAGAATTTATCAGATACTGTCTAAACTTATCTAAAGCAAAGACTATAGCAAAAAGTTCTTTCTCGGTTGTGGTATAATTCACTTGAGCGGGGTCAAGTGTCTTGGAGGCATAGGCTATCACTCTAGATCACTTATCCTCCCTCTGACCAAGCATAGCACCTACTGTAAAGTTAGAAGCATCACAAGACAATTCAAAAGGCAAATCCTAATTAGGTGCAGTGAGAATATGAGGTGAAATAAGTAAGGATTTCAAAGAGTCAAAAGCATGTCTACACTTATCATCAAAGTGAAAATCAACGTCTCTTCTCAACAGCGTAGAAGGGGTAAAGTAATTTTACTAAAATCTTTTACAAAACGTCGATAAAACCCAGCATGCCCCAAGAAAGATCTCAAATCTTTAAGACAAGTAGGATAGGGAAGTGAAGAAATTACTTCAATCTTGGCTTTATCAACCTCAATCCCCTTTTGAGAGATGCGGTGACCTAGCACTATGCCACTATCTACCATAAAATGACATTTTTCATAATTCAAAACCAACTTTTACTCAATACATCTATCAAGAACATGCTCAAGACTAAGTAAACAATCATCAAAGCTATCACCATAAACGGTGAAGTCATCCATAAAAACCTCCATATTACGCTCTAATAAATCACTAAAGATCGACATCATACACCTTTGAAAGGTGCCTGGAGCATTACACAACCCAAATGGCATTCTTCGATATGCATAGGTGCCAAAAGGACATGTAAAAGTAGTGTTGTCTTGATCTGCAAGTGCAATAGGTACCTGGAAATAACCTGAAAAACCATCCAAGAAATAATAGTGAGATTTACCAGATATTCTTTCCAACATTTGATCAATGAAAGGTAATGGAAAATGATCCTTCCTAGTCGCTTCATTCAACTTCCTATAGTCTATACACATTCTCCAAGCATTCTGAACTCTTGTTGGAATAAGTTCATTATTCTCATTTTTCAATACTGTGATACCGCTCTTCTTTGGTACTACATGTATCGGGCTGACCCACTCACTATCTAAAATTGCATATATGATCCCAGCACTCAGTAATTTAGATACCTCCTTTTTAATCACATCATGAATAAGAGGATTCGACCTTCTTGGTGGCTGTTTAACTGGCTTTGACCCTTCAGCTAAAAGGATCTTGTGTGTACAAACCAAGGGATCAATCCCTGGTATGTCTCCTAAAGACCAGCCTATAGCCCTTTTATACCTTTTCAACACTGAAACTAGTCTCTCTTCTTCAGAACTGCTTAAAGAAATGGAAATAATAACAGGCAATTTACAATCATCAGTAAGAAAGACATATTTCAAGTTAGATGGGAGGGGTTTCAATTCTAAATCAGGGGGTTGCACAATAGAAGGAATAATCTTTGTTATATTAAGTGCATTCAAAGTGAGTGGTGTGTCCATATGGCTTAGGGAAGGAGATATAAGCTCAGTGTGGTGTGTATTTCCTCCACTTCCCGACTCAGTGCCACTATCAAATGACCTAGAAATATGAGAGTTAGAGTCATTCTGATCAATAGAAAAAGAAGATAAATTAAAAGTGAGAGTGGGATTAGAAAGGATTAAGGCAGTAGCAGAATCACTGCTATCCTCTTCTAATGTTCCAGCGCCACTCAATGGGAAAGCTATATTCATAGCTTGTGTATCATCCTCTTTATCATCAGTTCCTGCAAAATCAAGTAATACACCTTTCTCAAGGCTATCAAGTGTAGAATCAGCAGTAATATCAAAGTCAAAGAAACATGATACATCAAATTCATAAGCAAAAGAAAGCCAATTATCTATCTCTATACAATAGGCACAAGATATGCCATCTTCACATGCACAAACATGAGAATGGTGGGAGGAAGATACACAAGTAAAAGTATCATCATGTTTCACAACCATATCACACAAGTGAGGTCCATTCATATTAGTCTCATGTAAGTGGTCCACATCATAACATTCAATTGAACTAATACCTAAATAAGAGCAATACTCATCACTATGATTCATAGCTTCTGAAAGATTGAATTGCACTTCTTGATCCCCAATCCCCATAGTGATAAGACCCTTTTTCATGTTAATTATTGTCTCAGCAGTTAAAAGGAAAGGTCTACCTAGAATCAAAGTACTCTCAGTGGGAAGGTCATTAGTCATATCAAGAACATAAAAGTCAGCTGGAAAAACAAGACCTTTCACTTGCACAAGAATATCCTCAAGAATACCTTTAGGGTATCTCACCGTCCTATCAGCTAGGCCAAGCACTACACTATTGTCTTTCAAAGCTTTAATACCTAAAGTTTTGTAAACAGAGGTCGGCATGACATTAATTGCTGCACCTAAGTCCAGTAGGGCATGAGAAACTGTAGTTCTACCTATGGTACAAGGAATAGTGTAAGAACCTGGGTCTTTACATTTAATAGGCAGATGTGGCTTAAATAAGGCACTAACACTCAACCCCAGTTGGATTCTCTCACTATGCCTAAACTTTCTCTTGTTTGTACATAGGTCTTTCAAGAATTTAGCACACTTAGGCATCTTTTTAATCAATTCAAGCAATGGTACGTTAACCTCAAGTTTGCTAAATATTTCAAATAATTCATCATTATCTTTCTTTTCAATAATCTTTTTACTAACCAAATAAGAATTAGGAAAAGGCAAGTCACGAATATTTACCTCATCACCTTTGGAGTTGGAAGGTGATCCTTTCTCCATTGGTCCCTTTATGATAGTTGTTGCCTCTTCATCAGTTTGCACCATTGGTTGTTTCAGACACTTCTCCAAGAGCTTCTTTTCTTGTAGGACTTTAGATTGGATAGAAGCTTCTTTCTCAACTTGGGAAGTTTCTTAAGTAGTTTTGGCAGAAGGAGACTCAACTTCTATTTCCTTATCAACCTGCTCTTCATCCTCTTCCGGTTCTTTGAATTGTACATTCTTTGGCCCAATTTTCTTACCACTTCTCAGTGTGATTGCATTTAAAGATTTAGGATTTATCACTGTGTTGGAGGGTATAGAACCACTACTCTTTGCTTGTTGTTCACTCAAGTTATTGGAGAATTGTGAAACAAAAGCATTCAAATTCTCATGCTTAGTCTCCATTTGATCCAATTTAGAGAACACATTTTGTAGACATGAATCCATCTTATTCTCCATAGCATGTAACTTTGCCTCAGTTTGTGACTTCTGATTGTCAAACTTTGAATTGAGCTTAGTAATACCTTTCACAATCATACCAAGTTCATTGCCTCCAGAAAAAGAGGATGATTCCCCTTGATTAGGTACCACTTGATTTGAAAAATTCCCTTGAGGGTTGCCTTGATTTTCACCCCATCTAAAGTTAGGATGATCTCTCCAACCTGGATTATAAGTGTTAAAGTAAGGATCCCTCTTTTGATATGGACCATTCCTATTTTGATATAGGGAAGAAACCTCTTCATAGCGAGAACAAGTATTCGAGGCATGCATCATTGACCCACAATACTCACAACCAGCAACTATAGCTTGAGAGTGACCCATTGAATTAACCTGCTTAGAATTCACATTATTCTCCAAAATACTGAGTCTTTTCTCCATTCGGTTCCCCAAAGCAGCAATTTCAGCAAGAATATCTTGGGAAGAAACCGAAGAGGTATTATACACTTTTCTTGTGTCTCCAGATTGAGGGTCATTAGTAGCCATCTTTTGAAGCAGGTCCTATGCAGCATTGGGACTCAATTCTCTAAGAGAACCATTTGTAGCAGCATGAATTGAGGGCTTATGATGTGGAAGTAGCCCTTCATAGAAAGAATTAACCAGATCATTCTTTGAAATATTGTGGTGTGGGCACTGAGCTAAAAGTGTGATGAACCTGGTCCAATACTCATGCATGGATTCATTATCTCATTGGATCACACTAGTTATCTCCTCTTTTAACCTTGAAGTTTTAGAGGCAGGGAAATATTCATCCAAGAATGCTCCTTTCAACTGATCCCAAGTCAATGTAGTAAAATGTTGAGGTAGCGTGTAAAGCCACTCCTTGGCCTTGCCTTCTAAAGTAAAATGAAATGCCCTCCTCAATACATCTTGAAGATTAGCCGTAGGTGATTTCATGGAAGAGCACACCATATGCATAGTCTTCAAATGCCTGTGTGGATCATCACCTGCAAAGCCATGAAATTTAGGTAAGGAAGAAATTAATGCTCCTTTAATTTCAAAGTTCACATTATCAGTATAAAAGCCATAAGGATCATAATCAAAATTAGAATTATTAATCTCCCTCATGCTTCTATCATCCTCACCATTATTTCCTAAGTTATTCTCACCATGTCCGTTATTCCCATTAAGCCCATTATAACCATTGTTACCGTTAGGACCATCCATGGTTTCTTGTTCTAATTCAAACGTACTAACAGACACGTGTTCAGTAGAGGTAGCTCTCTCACTAGACTCTTGTTCACTAGATGACAAACTTGACTCTTGTGAAATATGCCCCTCCTCGACAATAACTTGACTTATACCCTCTAATCTCTTCTTTCTTCTAATCTTTTTCACAGACTTTTCAATTTCAAGATTTAAGGGAATCAGAGGTAAAGATCGATCACTCCTAGGCATAAATAGTAGCAGTCAGATGAAAAGAATCTAAAATAAAAGAAAAACCAAAGAAAATGAACTTTTTTATATAGATAATGCAAGCAACAATGCAAATGCAAATGTTATGCAAATTAACTAAAACTGGCTCAGCAATTGAATTAATCCCAAAAAATGTTACTTGACACTTAGTTACTAGGGAACCAATTTCTTGCCTCCCCGGCAACGGTGCCACTTGAAACAACCTTAAACTGATGTCGCCTTGGGGTTACTTCAAAAATTTAAATCAAGGATTGCGTATAATGCAACCTCGGGTCGTTCTCTCTGAGGAGCCAAAATATGAAATTAAATTCCTAAGTAACTAAATGCAATGCAACCTAAATTAGAAAATTGGATTTGTTTTGATTGACTAACAACTAAATGCAAAGAATTAAAATAGATTTAAAGAAAATATTTTTGGTATTTTGGTTTAAAGAAAGGAATAATGAATGATAATAAGTGAATAGAATAAACTCAAGGGTGATTAATAATAATAAAAACAATCCTCCAATTCAATAACGCAGGCAATCATAGCTTCAAAAGATATGGGAGTTATAAACAATAAATTAAGAATTATAATTAAGCTTTTAATCTAACAACCGAGCCACCTCGAATTGTCACAAAATATTTTCTAAGTCCTAATTTATTAACTGCCACCAGAATAATAAAATAGGACTAAAGATATTAAAAACCAATGCTTAATTATAACTCAATAATTCATAAAATAGAATTTAAGCTAACAAGAGACACAACGATCCAATAATTCAAGCCACCTTGGAAAATCACAAAATATTCACAATAATCTCAATACAATGTCTGACCCAGATCAAAGTAAATGAAATTAAAGTTAATTAAAGATTAATGTCAAATGTCAAGCAAAAATTCAGTCACAATAATCCTCAATAAATACAAATAAATCATTCTAAATATTCCTAATAATTATAAAATTAATCCTAAGACCTAGGAGTCATAATATAATTATTAGGTAGAGAATTAGAGTAACTTATACTCCCCTTTGCGATCTCAAACTCATGCATTTGCCATTGAATTAGAGAATTATGATGTATTAGCCACGCCTAGCCATCACTGAATCGTCCTGACTACTGTTGTTTGGAGTTTGCTGTGAGAGGGAAAGAAAATGGATGGAGTGGAGATGATAAAATGATGGAGGTGTAATCGCCGCTTGAATGCTATTCAATTCGGTTTGTGGCAGCGTCTCCTGTGCGTGCGTGTGTTTGTTCTTTCTTTCCAATTCCTTTTCACTTTGCTGGCCGCCCCCCTGTGCATGTGTGTGTTTCCTCCTTTTCCTTTCAATTCCCTTTGCTTCAATTCTCGCGGTGTCCAATTTTCAGTTCAGCTTTTCCTTCCTTGCGGCAGCCATGCGTGTTTCTTGGTGTGTGCGTGAGTGGCTTTTTAAAACTCATGATAGGACAAAACCTAATGGGCTAAACTGCAAGGTTTGGCCCATGGATCCTATTGTGTAATTTCTAATTTTATGGTCCTTTTTTGTCATTTGTAAATTCTGATTTCTTCCAAATTCCTGAAATATAAAGTCACAATGTAATATTTTTTATTCCAAAAATAATTATTTGGGAGAAATAATAAAATTATGACAATTATGCCCCTATTAAGCACTAATTCAATATAAGTCATATTAATTCAATTAGTGCATAAATAATAAAATTAAGGACCACAATGTTGACAAAAACCCACTAAAATAATATGAATTAATATATAAAAATATGGATTTGTCAAATAGTCTTTTGTATCGCTCAATAACAAGAAATCCAACGTGTGCTATGTTGATTACATATATCTATATATCCAAATATGTGTTCTAATAACGCCAAGAGATATGAGATCATGTTCTATACTCCATGGTGGTAAATGGGGGTGGGGATTTTTTTTTGGGGGGGGGGGGTGATGGGTTAAAAGAAAGAGATATCGTGTTCCAATAGTTAACGTGTGCAACTCTCCCAGCATGGATATATTCTGTATTCTATGAAGGTGTATGATAGCTTGTAAATAATACTGTGTTATAGGTTTGTTTTGATTATATTTATAAATTATATTATTAATTTTTTTATATAAATATACAATTTTACTATTTATTCTCAATTTCTTAACTTTTACAATTTCTCTCTCTTCATCTCCTATATTCACTTCCAAATTCCAATCCCCTTCCTCTTTCATCGAACAAAACCTTGAAACTTGAAAGTTCACCTCCACCGTAAAAAACCCCGGAGGCTTTGGAGTCGTGGCTGCGATCATGACGATCGGAGTACCTCTACTCAGCACAAAACAACTCCCCGCAAAAACACCAGAACTCTGTCAAGTCGACCTTATTCCCGCGTCTGGAATACCGAGACGCTTGTGTAGACTCATCGGATCTCTTAAGAGATCGGGACGCGGTAGATCTAAAATACTTGTCGCCGGCAAATTTAGAAGGCGCTAAAACTCCGGCGACAGAGGAGGAGACAGGTGAGGAGGAGGAGGACGCAGTGGCGGATGTGGCTTCAGAGGGTAGAAGGAGGGAGGGGATCAGAGGATGAGGGAATGGTGGATTGGGAGTTTTTCACAGTGGGTTCAAGGTTTTGGTCAAGTGGTGAAGTGTTTCGATGAAAGAGAGAGGCAATAGGAGATGGAGAGACCGTAAAAGATCAAAATTTGAGGGACCTGTAGGTTTCTCTGAGCAGGTGAAATTTAACTGGGCAGACCATAGATGAGGTGGTGCACCCGATTCCCCTAACAATTTCTCATTTATGAAAGGGTTGTTGTGTGACCCATACGCTTTCAAAGTTCACGTGTCAGGAGACTAAATGGGTGGAAGACTACGAAATTTTAAAACAATGGCTTAATGCGAAAAGACACCAGCATTATACTTTTATGAATTTTGGAGTTAAGAATTAGGAAATTTAGTCAACACATGATTTTGAAAAAGTCATGAGACTGTTTCAAATATTGAATGAAACGAATCCTGTTCCCATGGTGACGCTTCTATTTTTGAAACTTATACTCCTTCAATTCATTTTTTTACTATTAATTTAAAGTATTTTTTTAAAGATGTTAAAATATACTCCTCTCCTTATTTATAATATTGAGAGGAACAATTATTTTTTTAATCTTAAATATAAGGTAAGTCAATAATTTTTTCTTATAAATTTTTTCTATTTATACCTTATTATATGTTAGTGTATGTTATTAAAATTAAAATAGGATTAAAACATATATATTTAATAGAGGTAAAATTAAAAATTTATTAAATTTTTAGGTAAAATTAATGAGTTTTAATGTTTTTTTATTTTTTATTACTTATTAAATTTTAAAGTTGTAGATAGGACCAGAATAGTATACTAAGATAAAATTTATATTAAAAAAGTTCTAGTTATTAATCTATTATCATAAATGGTAGGGTAAATTAGCATTTTCCCTCTTAAATTTTTTTCCTACGATAGAATTGGTCACCCTAAAGTTTAAGAAAGTGAAATGTCACCCCCAAAATCTAGAAATCGCATCATTATCGATAGTACGTCAAACTTTTGTTAATTTGAACATTAGTGAGACAAGGAAAATTACAAATAACTCTCTTCTAAGAAAATTAATATCAATTAAGTCCTTCAATTTTTATTAACTATATAGATAAATGTTAAGGGACTATTATGATTTTTTACTTATGTAAAGGATCAAAATACTATTTTAACTAATCCTTAGGCATTGTTTGGTTGGAGAATTGTAGAAGGGAGGAGAGATATATGTGTGTTTGGTTAGAAAAAATAAAGGGGAGGAGAGATAAAAGTTTTTGTCCTTATGTGCTCACATCCCCTCACTTATCTCCCCTCCAAAAATGGGGGTTTTTGGAGGGGAGAGAATTTTTTTTTTCACAAATTGCCCTTTATATATTTTTAATATTTCAATTGTACCCTCAATTTTTTTTTTAAAAATTCTCCTCACACATGATTTTTTCTTTGATTGCTAAAACCTAATAAGCATAGTAAATAATTTATATATTATATTAAAATATATAATAATTATAAAATTAATCAGAAACAATGTTAAAATTTTATCATATTTTTTAATTTTATTATATATATAAATGAGATAAAAAATTGTAAGATTTATAAATTAAGAAAATAATATTAATGTGAATATTATAAATAAAGAGTAAATAAATTTAAATAAAGAGATAATAGTATATTTGTCAACTTTTAATTAACTTCCTCCTCCTCCCCTTCTAAACTAAACAAAAAATATCATCTCTCTTTCCCTACTTTTATACCCACAACCTTCCCTAAGTTAAACCAAACAAGGGCTTAAATTTAGTAAATGTGATTTTTTTGTGATAAGTAAATGTGATCCTACATATAATGTTATACCGCTAATATCGGCCTCTCTAATTAAAATAAAGTATATAGAAGAGAGTGTAGGCCCCACAAGCTAGCTAGCATACTTATCATGAAATGTGTAGTGTCTAAATCTAGTTTAAACTAAATTAAAAAACAATCTAGTATAAACAATTTAGATGTAAAATTGATTTTATTTTAAATTATGCAATTTAAAAGTGAAATTAAATTATATTGGGATCATCTAAAACTAATAGACAATTGGAGCACCCTATGTTGATTAAGATGAGGGTGGAATGAGTCTCTCTCTCATGTGTGGGATATATGTACAAGAAAGAAAAGTGATATTGCATGAAGTTGGTGGTGGAGGAGTTGTACCAGAGGAAGCAGCCGTCGTAGACGACATAGCCACCAGGTACAGGGCAGTTGCAGATTTGTACGGCGGCAACGTCAAAGCAGCTAACACAATCATGAATGGAGAGATAGTTTCTGCATTGAAACAGAGCGTTCACGGATTTTTCTTCATTGCCTTGCAGTGCCGTGGTGAAGTACTTGTTTTGACTCACGATCTGCTCTTTGATGTCTGTAAACGTTGCGTTTATGCAGTGGTTGATAATGGAGAAGTTGGAAAACACCAGTAAGCCATTTGGGGTGCACCCTTTGATTACAAGATTGGTCTGTGAGTCTGAAACGACGCCATTAAGTATCCATCATGACCAGAACATGAAAGTGATTATCAGAGAAGGGAGATTAGGATGAATCGTCTTTTGTGTTTAGATTATGAGTAGGGTTGCCTCTCCATGTGAAGTGAATGAAGATGAAGAAGGAAGTGATATAATAGAGAGTGAAATTTATGAAAGTTTAATGACCCACACACACGCTTTTAAAATGCTTGCGTGCTTGCTTGTTGGTGAAGCAGAACGTACAGTAGTGTGCAGAAGATGGACTAATTGGTGGAAGACTTGGTCAATTCAGATAAGGATCCAATGAGAAATGACAAACCAACATTTTCTTTTATTTAATCAAGAGTAAAATTTCTTTGGAGGCTTATAGCGCCAAAAGTTTTTACCTCTTTCAACAAGTATAATTTATAAAATTTGAATTTGTATTATCTTCTTTTTATATGTTAATAAGTTCAAGTTATTAATCTAGCCACCTTTATATAGAAATGAGTTTGACTTATTTTATATTTCAGCAATTTTTTATTTTATAAAAAAATGTCAAGTAACAAACTTAGATGATGCCTTGCTGAATGGGAAAATAACCCATAGATCCAAGGTGAAAAATATTAAATATAAATAGATCTTCAAATTTCATTTAATACTAGTAAGTTTCAAGGGATTTCATATTTATAAGTCGAACTTTTATATTTATAAATAGAAGTATTTCTAAATGCCTTTAATTAGTTTCAATCAAGATGGGCATATTGGGCTTCATATTCTCTAACAAATCCTTGTTTTGGAGCAAAACAACTACTTCAGACATCATTGGCCTTGATTCAGCATATGCTTGAGTGCAAAGCAAACCAATCTCTATGATTTTCTTCACTTCTTCTGAATCATAGTCATTAGGGTCTAAAGTATTGTCCACCAACTCTAGATGCATGCCTTTTTCATATAATTTCCAAGCCTAACAACAGAAAATTAAAGTAGAATGGCATATAAGAAGGGGTATATAAAAGGTAGAGCAAAACAAATGTCAATGTTTTCTCAAATATTTATTTTTAATTATCAAATAATTAAAAATGTAGCTTCACCAATATAGTTAAACTAAGGGGTTAAAGAAGTCTTGAATCTAAATTTTCTAATAAAAAATGGTTTTGGGAGTTTTCTCACCTTTTGAAGGAGGAATTCCCAATTAGCTTCACCATCTATGCTTAATTCTTTACTTCGTCGACCACTGATGATTTCTAAGACTACAATACCATAACTATAGATATCAACCTTCTCTGATAATTGACCATGAAGAACATACTCAGGTGCCGTATATCCTCTGATAAGTGCACAATATTTAATTACAGTTATCACAAAAGTGTCCTAAACCCAAGCACATAAATATTAAGAAACCATGTATATGAGCAATCAGCAAAAGTATGAAATAGATATATGCAACATAAAAGGATTGCATCATGTCCCACATCAATACAAATGATTTCTCGAAGTATTCATGTTATATGGGAAAATAATAAAAAATGTTAAAACTATTTAGAGGAGTAATAGGAGAGTTCCATTTTCTTAGACATAGATTTTCTCACTTCAATAATCCATATACTATAATAGAAGTTTAGAAAATTAAATAAATATTATATCAACTTACAATGTTCCTGCAAATTTTGTGCTAAGATGAGATTTATCCTCAGGCAAAAGTCTTGCTAACCCAAAATCAGCAATTCTAGGCTGTAGATTATCATCTAAGAGGATGTTGTTAGTCTTTATATCTCTATGTATGATTCGAACAGGAAATTCCTCATGTAGATAAACCAACCCCTTCGCTGTTCCTAAAATTATGTTACATCTTTGCTTCCAGTTGAGATAACCCTTCTTTTTACCTATTTTCCAAGTTTACACAATGTAATTTGAAGGATAGGATTGAAAAGTAGAGGCATATTATAAAAGTCGTCCTCAAAGCGTTCAAATTTCAAATAGATACAGAACTTTAACGATGTCCCTCAAAAAGATTATGAGGCGAATAATTTTTGTTGAGGGCGTTAGTGATATATGTGAATAAGTATCTACTACTTAAAGAACAAGACATGATTACTATTGTTTGTTGGGAGCTCACCAAATAAGGATTTGTCAAGACTATTATTTTTCATGTATTCATAAACAAGAATTCTGTTGTGCCCTTCACTGCAACATCCCAAAAGTTGAACAAGATTTAGATGATGAACATTACTTATCAGCTTCACTTCACTCTCAAAATCTTTCTCCATCCTTGTGAATTGGCGAAAATTTAATTTCTTGATTGCAACTACTTTTCCATTTTTCAGAGTACCCTAATCAAGATGATTATATAAGAATTTTGATCAAGCAAGTGCTATTTGAATATCTAAAAGATGCTGAAAATCAAAATAAAGGTACCTTGTATACAACACCAAACCCTCCTTCTCCTAGTTTATTTTCTTCACTAAAATTCTTAGTTGCAAACCTCAAATCATTGTAACTGTAAGTAACTAGGCCGTCTAACATGCTTGATCCAGTTATCCCTTCTGTTCAGGAGAACATTAGTCAATATATATTTGTAATATTTCTTCTAAAAACAACTAGATAGGAATTCATCAAGTTGTAGAGATGAAACAAGTCTATATTATTCATCAAAAATGTGAAAACCAATGTGTCTTTTTATATAATTAAATGTACTTTCTTCATTACTTAATATAAAAGTTAGTTAACTTTTTTAGATATATAAAAGAAATTAAATAAATCAGTTAATTATAAATAATATGAAAATTAGTTGACTAATTTAAATAGATTAAAAAGTATATAATATAAATTTGTCTTAAGGGATTTAATTTATTTATAATTAACTGATTTATTTAATTTTTTTAATTAGTATATAAAAAAATTAATTATTTTTTATATTAGGTAATGGAGGTAGTACATAATATGGTTGAAGACTTTCCAACTAATAATTACCTGAGGGAACTTTCTTAGGGGATTTTGGTCGTCTGATCCAGCTGGCAAATAATACAAAGAGGATCAAAAGGAAAGCTACACCTCCAACAACCCCACCAATAATGTACCCTTTCTTGCTTGAACTTTCTGCATGCACATATTACATATATATGTGGTAGTTGATTTCTTGTTAATTAGACATGCCTTCTTAAGACAGTTTTTTTATTAAACAGGTATATTAAGATATTTCTTTCCCCTATTTTCATGACGTCAAATCAAGCGTATAATATAAATCGTCCAAGATGTTAAAAAACTAACATTAATAACATTTTTAACATCGAGGGTCAGCATTAAACGATATTGATCTGAATAAAAAATTCAGATACCAACAGTTCATATGTGAAAACTTTTTAAGCAAAATTAAACCTTAATTTGATTTAAACCTTTAGATGAAGTGTACCTTGGCTTTTGAAGGGTGTGATAACGATGGTCTGGTTATCAGGAAAGAAGGAAGTGGTGGAGTATCTCATGAAACAGCTATCAGCATAAGCCCTACCATCTGAATTGGGAAGACAATTTGGCATATTGCTAGACGCAGCGTTTAAGCAATTAGAGCAACCACTCTGTGAGATAGTTTGAATACATTGAGCAAAGGCATATATAGTTGGACCATTATTAGGCACTTTCGTCTTCATGGCTGCAAAAAACCCACTTCTTTCAGGTGTTGTCGTTTGGAGATTCATTAGCAGTTGTTGCACAGATGAAGTGAATGTAGAGGCTTCTCCTTTAGGCTCATGATTCTCCCAACACGATACGGCATTAAAAGACGCCGTCGTTTGGTCAGAGAAACTGGTCTCATACCTTAGCATATATACCACAAAGTATACCATATCATCATTTTTCCTCACAAACTAATTACGTAAAAGAAAGTCAATGATGCTAGGACGGGAAAAGGGGAAACCGGGAAAGGGAAATAGAGAGAAAAAGAGATATAGAGAGAGATTAGAGGAGGGAGGACCATAAGAAAGAGGGAAACCAAAGGAAAAGAGGGAGGAGAGAAATCTCATAGGAGAATGAATTTCAATTGTTTGTTTATTCAAATCAAAAGGTATATAAAATAAATGTGTTGAGGTGCTATTTATAACATCAATCTAATCCTAAAAATTAAATGCAAAATATTCTAGAAATTCTAAAATTAAATGCAAATAATATTAATAATGACATATTGTAATGAAATCAAAATTAAAACGAAATATTCCCTAATAACACAAATATCTGTATGTTTTAATGAATCGTTACTCCATATCTGATCAGTGAAACATGGACTTGGTGGGTTAGTCTTCTGTTGTACCTGAGGAAGCAGCCGTCGTAGACCACGCGGCCATTGTGTGCGCCGTTGTAGCAGTTTTGGAATTGAACAGAAGCGACGTCGAAGCAGGCGACACAGTCGGGTATGGAGAGGTAATTTCTGCATTGAAAAATAATAAACTCTGGGTTATCTCCGTTTCCTCCCAGGCTCGTCACGAAGTACTTGTTCTGAGTGGCGATCTGCTCTCTGAAGCGTTCAAATGTTATGTTGATTAACATGGGGAAATTAGAAGATAAGTCTTCGCTGTACGGGCTGCACCCGATGTGCAGAAGGTTGGTCTGTGGGTCTGAAACGACGCCGTTAAAAGTCCAGCTTGACCAGAATATGAAGGTCACTAAGGGGAGGAGACTAGGAAGCTGAAGCATCTTTTTGTTAGAAATATTTCGGTGTGATCGAAGATAGTCATGTTGTGGCTTAATATCAGTGGGATCGAGCTGTTTCTTAACATATTTCTTCATTTAAAAATTCTTGAATGAGGATGCAACAGCAATTTGTGAGGTGCTGACCATGAAATTTATGAAAGATTTGTAACACCTTGTCTTGCTCAGTAGGGTTGAACTTAATAATTTATAGCCAGCATACTGCCTTTTCAAAATTGGCGACAAGACTTTGAAATTTCCAGCAATGATTGACAGAGAAATGAAAGGGCGTGTTGAGTGATTCTTTGGCCTCCAAATGGATATTGGCTAGATAAACTATTAAAAAATGTAAGGGTCATTTATGTCTTTTTATTTATTTATTTCCATTTTCCCGTTTCAATTGTATTAAATATTATTGACTAAAATAATTTAATTTTTTATATATGTACCAAATATCATCTTTCCATACATATATATATATTGTCATGCCTCGAAATTTGAACAGTGACAAATATAAAATATGAATAAATTCATTAAGCCTTAAACCTTAAATAAAATATTTTTAATATAATAATCATAATATATATTCCATTATAATCAAAAGGCAAGTCATCTGTAGAAATTTTTGCAGGTTTATCTTTGCATAACAGGCCTTCCGAAAATCCTACAATAAACTGCAACTATTTCAAATCACATAAAGAAATTTTTGAAAATAATTTGTACTTCCTCAAAATAACAAGAAACTAGAACCTTATCTATAGACTAGGTGGAGCATCTAAACTTTAAACAAAATAATACAAATATTTCATAAATTTATAATTATATTATAAATATATATGAATTAAATATTCATAATACCTTTTCACTTGGAATTAAATATTATGCTAAAAAAAATATTCTATTTAAAGTTTAAGGCTTAAGGAATATGAATTTATTCATATTCTGTGTCAGTCACTACTCAAATTTCGGGGCATAATAGTTTGGTATCAGAGCAAAGGTCCCCTATTGCTAAGTGGAGCAGGGATGCTTAAGTGGAGTCTCAATTATCATTATGAACCATTCATAATTATAATTGAGATATCATTAAAGGTTTTTTTAAGAAGTTTAAAAAGGTGTTTTCTCTTCTCACTTATTCTTTATTATCACTTTATTAAGTTGTCAGCAATCAATGCACAGTCTCAAAGATCCATATTTCTTTTTCACAAATAAAACTGGTGCACCCCATAGAGAAGTGTTGGGTCAGATAAACTGCTTATCTAATAGTTCTTACAGCTGAGTCTTCAATTCCCTTAACTCTGAGGGCGACATCCTATAAGGCGGAATGGAAATTGGCTGACTGCGAGGAATAACATCAATACCAAATTCTATCTCTCTATCTGGAGGTAAGCCAGGCAGTTCCTCTGTAAAGACAATAGAAAATTCCCAAACAACTAGAATTTGATATAAGCTGACAGTAGACTTATCAACATATTTCATTACAGCCAAAAATCCCTGACAACCCTTTATCAATAATTGTTGGGCTTTTAGAGCAGAAATCAAGTTAGTTAACCTCTCTACTTTATTCCCTTGCAATAAAAAAGGAGTTTCACCTGGAATATTAAATTTTACCACTTTCAAGTGGCAATCAACAATAGCATAACAAGAGGATAACTAATCCATGCTTAATATCACATCAAAATCAATTATGTTAAGAATCATTAAATCTACAAGACTTTCTCTTCCCTCAAAAGACACTTCACAAGATTTATACACTTGTGAAACTAAAAAAGATTCTAACCCGGGGTAGCAATCGAAAAAGGACAATTAAATTTGGCAGAATCTTTACCCAACCTTTTAGTAAAACACATTGAAACATAAGAATATGTCGACCTAGGGTCAAATAATGCATAAACTTTTTGAGAACATATAGTAATAATACCTGTAACCACATCATTAGAGGCTTGAGCATCTTGTCTCGTCATAGCATACACTCTTACTTGGCTTTGCCTTGAAGAAGGTTGTACCCTTTTTTCTGATGATCTTCTTAATGTTACTCTACTTGTTGAGGTAGAAGTTGCTCCAATAGATGGGGCTGCAAAAGTAGCAGGGCGGGGATAAGGTCAAGCTAATCCATAACTCGAAGTTGACTGAGAAAATAGACAATCTCTTTTCATATGACATGATTTTTCACACCCATAACAAACACCAGAGGCCTTACGATAGACTCTTGAATGATAGTTTCCACAAATAGTACAAGGAGGCCTGGAATAATTTGACTAGAGTGGTCACTGAGGGTCTATAAGCTCTTGGCACTGGTTGCATAGCAAATGATTGAGATTGGCCTTGAGAACAATTTGCTTTAAATAAGGACCCTTGGAATCATCCACTCCCTATCTTCTACTTCTTAGAAACCCCTTATTCTTCAATGTGCCTCAACTTAATTCTCAACTTACAATCTACTACATCAGCACAAGAAGCAAAATAATTCAACATAGGGGCCACAACATCATGTATATATATATCGATAATCCCTAAATGAATATACCAATATTATCATTCTCCAAATGAATCAATGTAGATGCATAAGAAGAAAGCTCTATAAACTTCCTATCATACTCTGCCATTATCATTCTGAAAGGACATTTCAATAATAGAAACTCTTTAATCCTAGCATCCTTTTTACTTTGGGGAAGATAGCGTTTAAGAAAAATATCTTTAAAATCAGCCAATGATAACCAAGTGTAGCATGAGGCCACGAAAACAAGTGCAGGTACAAGACTTACGAGAAACAAGCGCGAGAATAAATCCCACGAATAGCCGGCGTGAGTACAAGACTCACGAATATCCATCAAGGTTGGGTTTAACCATAGTGCACTAAAGACTAACAGCACTTTCAAATGCAATAATCTTCACTAAATATGCTTCAAAATCACAAAACCCCAGCATGAACATCAAAATAAAATATCAAAAGGTTTATTCAATGCATATGGAACAATTATTCAATTTATGAAATTCACATAAAAATGTTTTATCGACATAATCAACTCAATATAACATTTATAACAATCTTTTTTTAAAACTCCATTTATTCATTTTCACATATAAATTTGATCACATAATAAATCATTTGGAAGAAACCTCATGGTTAACAATTAACGCCATGAATTCATATAACTTGCTTTTCGTAAACCATACTTAAAAATTAACAATTTAAATAAAACATATCAAATAACAAGTTAAAAATATCATATTTAAGGAACATTATTCACTCATATGTTAACTCTCAATAGCTATAATAGATATATTTGATAGCTTTCAATATGCTTCAACTTTAATTCCATATCATATAAATAATATCACTATCACCCAAATGTATCCTTGTAGAAATCTACCAAAATATTAATCAACAAAATCCCTTCATTTCCTTCCTAAAAACCTTACTTTAATTATTTTTTTTATCTCTTAGAGCACTCAAACACATTTATATACTTTATAAATTATTTATAACTATAATTTCAACAACAAATATATATATATATATATATATATATAAACACACGTATATGAACCATAGAATGTATATATCTCTCTCTTTTTTTACTTTTAAAGTCTAGCATAGAAACTAAGTAGCTTATAATTATCCAATACTATTTTCATCTTATCACAAAGTCAACTTCCCCTTCTAATAACAAATATAAACCTTTGTTATACTCTCCAAGACTTCTGTATCATAATCTTCACTACTTTCTAGGTTTTACATATAAGCAATACTATAACTTAAAGCAATTATTTTTAAGACATATGCAACTACTTGTCGGCATAGATCTCCCCCACCACAACCTTAAGTAGTTTAAAATCACTAACCTCATCAAGCTTAATAGAATTACCTCTTATAAAATATTTTCAAATCATATGTGTAATATAACAAATTTCCAAATCATTCATTCAAAAATTCCAAATTCAACACCAACATTTTAGAGACTTCAGAATCCCAAATAATTTTAATTATTATTTTTTTTCAGTTTCAAAGAAAATTACATCAGTGTCTTCCTCCTTAGACTTCACTTTCAACAACTCAATTCCATTTACATCGAGGTCCAGCTTCAAAATCATCTCTCATCCGTAATACATTTGTTCTAACATTATTGTTAAGTTTCCAAAACATAATCCCTATAAGTTGAAACGCCTATTTATCATCTCAGCTTCTAAAATGATTCTGAAATCATTTTAATGGCTAAAAGAGTTAGAGAGCTCACCTCAATCCGTCGTCACAAGTACCCAGTTCGTTTCCCCTTTCCGGTGTCGCAACTTCCTATACCTCTCCCTGCTCTCTCACTCTCTCTTCTTGTTGGCGCACACACAAGCGACGCAGTTGCCGAGTGGAAAAAGGAGGAGAACGACGGTGATTGATGGCTACACGAGCAAACGAGAATAGCCAAATTCAAGGTTGCAGGGTCTTAGTAAAATCGCGTATCCTCTCTTCTCTCTCGTTGTCGGTGCGTTTGGGAAGTGGAGGAGGGGAGTTTTCAGATGTAATGTGTATTTGGATAAGATTTTAGAAAAGGGCTTATGAAAAAAATGGGTTTTTGGACAGTTTATAGAAAATGGCTTTTGAAAAAGAGTTTATGAAAAAAAAATGATTTTGAATAAATGAGTATTTAGATAGTTATTTCTAGAAGTATTTTTATTATTGGTAAATTATGAAAAAAGGGTATGAGTATTAAATGAGGAGAGATAAGATATAAGAGGAGAGAGTATAGAGGGTGTAAGAAAAAGTAGGTGAGAGGAGAGAGGGTGTAAGAAAAAGTAGGAGATAGAGTGTAAGAAAAAGTAGGGGTAATATAGTAATTGGTTAGTTCATAAGCCATTTTACTGTTTTATAAGCTACTCCAACCATCTTATCTGAAATATTGGTTTTAAACCATGGTTTAGTCTAAAAACCTATTTAAACAAATGTGGCTATTTATTTTAAAATTTCTCAAAACCTAGATTTTGGGTGTTCCTATAAAAGGGTAGATGGAAGTTTTGTAATTTCGCAAAAATGGGTTGGAAAATAAAAATTGCCTTGGAAGGGAGCTATGATTTGAACCCTGGACCTTACACTGCTTACACCATCTCAAACCACTCAACCACCCGTTTTTCTCTTTGCATAAATGCAACAATGAATATATATATTATTAAGGTGGTGTTTGTTATTATTATTATTATTATTTACCTATTTATTTTCTATGGTCATTACAAAACTATTCTGAGCTGTGGCCATGTTTGTCTCTGTTTGAATTTGGTTGTAGCCAGGATATAATGCGCTACCACTCATTTTGCTTATGGATACCCACAACTTCTACGCAAAAACTTCATAGGCAAAATTAAACCTTAAGCCAAGATTATTTAAGTGCTTTGTAATTGCGTAGAAGCGACTGTGTTCAAAGTAAACGGTAGGAAAACAAAGCTTTCATTGTCGTTTGTGAGAGGTGATCACGAGTGTTGAATCTTCTCTCTTCCAATGAGATACTGTGGAATTTGATTTAGTAGTTGGGAAATTAAGCCATTAATTATAATGTCATGTATTTGCCAGATAGATAGTGCGTGTTAGAGTATTCAACTATTTATCATTTTGAATTCCTCACTATAAACGAAGGCTTTAAAATAACACAAGCTTTAGGCTATTAAAAAAAATAAGTTGGCCTTTTTAGATGTTTTGTTTTCTTTTTTATTGTTTAGATTTTCATCTGGAGGCTTCATCTGATATGGTATCGGAAAGAAAGATTTGATAAAATTTGTATATTTGACTAAGCAAGTCATAAATTCAATAGCATCCCTGTTATAATATTCAATGTATATGATAAAATTTGTAACAAATTATATTATTAACAAGTCATAAATTATATATTTGACTAAGCATCTTGTCGTACAGTTTGCCTAACAAAATAAGAGTCTAAAAACTCATACTATTCATAAGTTATGAATTATGTAGCTTTTGATATGAATATCTAATGAGTTGTTATTTACTTAAACGAGAGGGTTATTAAATTTTGTGAGAGAAGGGTAAAACTTGCTGGAACAAGTTTTTATTGCCGCGTCTGTTATGGTGAAAACCGTTTGTGTTGTAGTCAATACCTAATGAATTGTTGCTATTCACTTTTGCCTTCTCTTTACCTTTCAAATATACTAAGGGGCATTCTGGTAATTTAACAACATGATCAATTTCTAGATTAGTACCTCTGGACCGATTTGGGATTTTATCATTCGAGGGGACTGATTTGGGTTTTGTGAATTTATTTGTCTTTTCTCCGAATTCAAAGTTCATGACATTAATTTTAATTTTTAAACAATTATATACATATACTGATATACATACGTATGCGTCGGTCCAGTGTATGGGCTTTCCAAGACGTCATACATAACCATAATTGTCCATTTTAATAATAAATTATTATTTAACCTAATGTCGTTGTCCAAGTTTATAAAACTTCTATTATAAACCGAGAACGTGATTTACAAATCATTATTAAAATATTATTACTGTAGTTACCAAAAATGGCCCATCGAATTAATATATTGATATGTACATTAAAATCAATAGCTAATATTTTATCTTATAATAAAATAATGTCGTTATAGAAAAAACAATAGAGAGAGGCCATAAGGAAGAGGTTCGGTGCTGTTATTTATAAGCTATAATACACTTATACTTCATAAATAGTGTACCGCCCTTTCATTGACTCGGCATCTTTCTCTAATACTCTTACTCTCCCTCCTCTGACACCATGTTGCTGCACCTGCAACAAAAACTCCACTTCGTCTTCTTCTTGTTAAGTTTGATAATCTGGTCATTGGGGACTATTGACGGCGTAGTTTCGGACCTACAGACCCACTGGCTTAACATAGGATGCAGCGCGTACAACGTGAGTGACTTGTCCAGCTTCAGTGACAACTTAAACATAACACTGCGAGACCTGAGAGCGCAGATCAGCAACCAAAGCAAGCACTTCGCGATGGCTCAGGCCGTGAAGGGTAACAATCCAGCGTACGGCATTTTTCAGTGCAGAAACTACCTCTCCATCAAAGAGTGCCTCGCTTGCTTTGACTTCGCCACCGTTCATATTCGCAACTGCGTCGTCGGCGTCACCGGTGCCCGTATCATCTACGAAGGTTGCTTCCTCAGGTACATCTCAAGTAATAGAGATATAGACATGATAGACATTATATGACTTTTCTTTTCTTTTTCCTTTTTGTATTTGATCAAGGTATGAGAGTCGTGGATTCTTGGATCAGAACACAGACCCTGGAAACCAAATAATCTGTGGGAATCAGATTATCAGAAACACCACTGAACTTGCTTCAACTGTGCAACAAGTTCTAACGGATCTGAACATAGCAACCCCCAGAATCAGTGGTTTCTATTCAGCCACTAAGACGCCAGTGCCTAACAGTAACGGCACAAGCATTTATGCGATTGCTCAATGTATTGAGAATCTCACTCAAGCTGGGTGCCAGGATTGCCTCAACGTTGCCTTAAAAAGTTTTCAGATATGTCTTCCCAACTCTAATGCTATGACCACTGATGCTGGTTGTTTTATGAGATACTCCACTACAGCTTTCTTTGACGATAATCAAACCATTAATATTAGGCCCTTCTTGAAACTAGGTATGTATACTAATAAAAGCTTGGAATTAAGTGCGTATGCGTGGTGTTGTGTTTACTCATGCCTTTGCCTTTACTGTTAGCCTAGTAATTGCATCTTGTAAACAAAGCTTCAAGTATATAAATGACTCTTTCATTATGAGTTTCTTTCATCCATCCATAATAATATAATAGTTAAGGTGCAAATTAGTCTTATAAGTTTTCACTTAGGAGCTCTGAGTATTTAGATAATTTTTTTTTAGGAGTAATGTTATACTAGGAATTTCTAAATCCTAGCAAAATTGCCATAACATATATCAAAAGTTAAATTTGACCGATAGTTAACCAATATACTAATGTTATATCTATATCATCTTTTACTTATTTAATGTGTAAATTTGTCCTAAAAATTTTTATTCAAAGCATTGGGTATCAGGAAGTTTTCACTCAAGAGCATTGGTCTCCAAAAGTATATCCCCCGGCTGCTATCCAAGTTTAGGTTGACCGTTAGTTAGCCAAATATGTTAGCTAATCAGTCCATGTGTCATTCACTATCTATATAGAAAGTGATTCCGTTGGAAGAGAATGGTGGAAGGCAGTGAAGAGTTTGTGTGGTCCTTCCCTCTTTAATTGGACTTTCTCCTTCTGTGATTCTACTCTGTAGCCTTCCATGACTGTAATTTCTGCTTGTGACTATTTTTGCCATGTATTATGATAAACTCTGAGTAATCCAGTACTTGAGAATTGCCTCAATTTCTCTGTTCGATTTCTGTGTGCTTGTGGATTCTATTTTAGTTGATAACACAGTTACAGTTTATTTTCTTTCTTGGACTTGTAGGGAATTCAATCAAGAAGGAGGCCATTATCGGGGGAGTGATTGGTGGTGTATCTTTTGTTTTGATTCTCCTTGCATTATTTGCTTTCCACAGACGACTAACGTCATCCAAGAGGATTCATAGAGGTAGCATAACTTATTGGAATTCATTATTTATGTTTTTAACTTCGTAACATAACTGGTTTTCCTTTCAGGTGATATTTTAGGAGCAATTCATGATCAGTTGAAACGCCCAATTAATTATAGGTACAATGACCTTAAGAAGGCCACAAAAAATTTCAGCAAAGAAAATAAACTAGGAAAAGGAGGATTTGGTGATGTATACAAGGTAAACCCAATAAATTATCGATACCTTTTCTAAAGAGATTATTGATTCTAAGCGTGTTTCATGAAACATTTTTATTAACATATATATATTTAAGGTATATAGAGAGGACAAGGGTATAGGAGTATAGGAGAGGACAAGGGTTGCCTATGTAGAGAGGTATTTTGTATTGTTGATTCAGTCGTAGGTTCCTTAATATTTGTGAACAAGGTTCAAAGAATACAATACTACAGTTCTTACTTTTATGATGGACTTCTATTTATTTTACTTTTTTATGTATTGTTATTACTTCAATAAGCATGATCTATATATTATATGTATAACATATATCCTTGTTGAACAGGGCACTCTAAAAAATGGGAAAGTAGTTGCTGTCAAGAAATTGGCTTTAGGGCAATCAGAACAGATGGAGAAAGATTTTGAAAGTGAAGTGAAGTTGATAAGTAACATTTATCATCGGAATCTTGTTCGTCTTCTTGGATGTTGTAGTAAAGGGCAAGAGAGACTACTTGTTTATGAATACATGAGAAACAACAATGTTGGCACATTCTTATTTGGTAGGTAAAATTTAAATAATTTTTTGTAATGTTTCTGGCCTTGTTTTTTTTTTTTTTTTCAGTTATGATATACAAGCATGGTTTATAACAGCATTATATACAACTAACCATTTTATATATAGAAGATACTATATAATCGAACACTTACAATGAATTTTTTATATCATTTTGAGAATCATCTTTAAGATTTTTTTTTATTCATCTTTTTTAATAATTTATGAATTGTTGAAAATAGGAAAAAATAAAGGCTCCCTCAATTGGAAGCAACGGTATAATATAATTTTGAGCATAGCAAGGGGTTTGGCCTATTTGCATGAAGAATTTCATGTTTGTATCATACATAGAGATATAAAGACCAGTAACATTCTCTTGGATGATGATTTCCAACCTAAAATTGCTGATTTTGGATTAGCAAAGCTTCTTCCACATGATTTATCTCATCTCAATACAAAATTCGCAGGAACGATGTAAGTAAAAGCATATACAATTATTCATCTTTTTGTGATATCTGAGTACAAAAGATTGTACAGTAAAAAAATCATTATATTGAGTAAATGGAGCAATGATATATCTTCTGTGGTATCCATTTGTATCTACACCTTTTATTCTTTAATTACAAACGATACAACACTTTGACCTGCAAAAGAATAGTTTTCAAATTTTGTTATATTGTAATGTCCGTGTAAGTTTCAATGTTTTGTGTCATGTCTGGCATGGTTGGTTTGATTCATTATGCCATAAATATTATCTATACTTTTGCCAGGGGATATACAGCACCTGAATATGCAATGCATGGAAAACTATCAGAAAAAGCTGATACCTACAGTTATGGTGTTGTAGTCCTAGAAATCATTAGTGGACACAAGAATGGGGAATCAAAGGATGATGTTGAAGGAAAATTCCTCCTTCAAAGAGTAAGAATATTCTCAACAAATATAGCAAAGTAGTGTTATCGTTTTTATTTGATTCTCTATTTTATATAATTTCGATTCTTGGCAGGCTTGGAAACTCTATGATAGAGGCATGCATTTAGAGTTTGTGGACAAAACCTTAGACCCTAATGAGTACGAGGCAGAAGAAGTAAAGAAAATTATAGAGATTGGTTTGCTTTCCACTCAAGCATCTCCTGCAGCTAGGCCAAAAATGTCTGAAATTTTAATTATGCTTAAAGGCAAGGGCATAATGGAGAACAGGAGACCAACTATGCCAGTTTATGTTGATCCTAATCTTAATCCCAGAAGAGACTCAGCAACCTTTCATAATTCATCTTCTTCAAATGCTACATTCTCCACTGTTGCTCTATCTGGAAGGTGATGGCATTATGCAAGAATGTAATGTGATGTCATATCAATACCTTAGGTAGAAGTGAATGTGAAAGGGAGGTCATCCTTTAGCCTATGGAGTGAAATAATTATATTCCTTAGCTGTTTTTATTTTTTTGGCCCGATCGGTGAAAAGTGAATTTGAGCTCCGTCTTCCACACTTCATTTTAGTAATTAAAATGACTTAAGAGTATTTAGTATATTTTAGTCATCTTTAATACTTCTTCAATCCTTAATATATGACATATTTAACTTATTTGATCAGGTTAAAAAAATTATTTAAATTAGTTAATATGACATTTTCCCCCTAAAACGCCCTTATCATGTAGATAATTTAGAAAAAAAATTGATAAATATAAAAAAGAAGTATAATATTTAGGATTAAGATAAATTTTTCAATTAAATCTTATATTAAAGACGGGATGGGTACTAGTTTAGAAAAAGTAACAAGTTGATATTCTCCTACATGAGATTGTCGTTTTACTCTTAACGTACTTGACTACCAACACAAACCTGTAATTTCACTAAAATGGTCATATTGTGTGGAAAACTTTACCTTCATTAATTAATAATGAAATTGAACTTTTGATATACTTTTGAAATTAAAAGAACAATGAAAGATTAATATATTATTTACCCAAAATTGTACATTGTAATTCACGTATGTTCCCAAGGATTGATGTGTATATATAGTTATTAGTTGCACATGTCGAAGTTACTCATAATTACACATTCCTGCAAAATACAATTATACCGCTGATGGTATAGAACTCAAGGCATTGGACTTAGAGGAAGGTGTCTCTACTACAAAAAAAATGAGTTTCAGCGGCGACATTTATCGCCGCAGAAGGTTTAACAGTCGCCGCTGAATCACTATAGTGGCGACATTTTGTCGCCGCTAAGTCGTCGCCTATGAGACTGTTGCCTATACATATTTGCGGCGACAAATCTGTCGCCGCCTAAAGTTTGAATTAGCGGCGACAGAAGATCATTCTGCGACGACAAAGATGTCGCCACCTAAGGATGATTCTGCGGCGACATAGTGTCGCCGCCTAAAGATAGAAAAATGAAAATTATTTTTTATATTTTTTCAATAATTTCTGTAATATGAAAAAATATAATAATTAATAATTAAATAAACTCTAATATAATAATATTAATAAATATTTTTATTATCATCTAAAATATGAAGATATTTAAAATTACAATAAAATTGTTTAATTTATACATAAATTTTATGTAGAAGGTTCAATACTATGACTAGAAGTAGCCTCATGTGGTTGTCCTTTCTGCATCAAGGCAGCGAATTGAGCTTGTATTCTTTGCTCCATTTTTTCCATTAGTCTTTGCTCGAACTGCACACGTTCTTGTTGTATCTTTTCACGTTCTTCTTCTATCTTTGCACGCTCAGCCTCCATTTTTTCTCTTTCCTCTTGAAATTTTTTATCAAACTCTTCCTGCAGTTGGGCACGCCACTCTCCACAACTAAACTATCAGTAGATTGATGGCGATTTCTCTTCCTTGAAGGTTCCGCTCCATACCCTTTCCCTCTTACATACCTCGACTGTCACGTCCCTAAATTTGGACCGTGACCGGCACAGAATATAAATATCTCATATTCTGAAAGCCTAACACATTAAGTAAAACCTTTAAATTTTCCATAACGTTTTCAATATCATACGAAATCTTTTCTAAGGTTCATGTGGAGCATTATCCTTTCCAAAATAATACAAGTTCTTAAGAAAGTAATTACATCAAAAGTAGTATTCGTCAAATGATGCTTCGGATCAACAGCGAGGCTCTTTACTGCTCAGCCGGAGGATTAGGGTCACCTGCACTATCTGAAGCCAAATAATCTACTCGTGAATAACGTCCCAAGAAAAACATGATTTAAAAAGATGAGGAAATAACAATGCATAATCATACTGAAAATGTATCTCGTAATATTTTGTAGTTTGATGCAAATCGTTCCGTAAATCTATGTACTTCGAGAAAAACAATAATCTGAAATAACTATTTCAAACCACCTGTTTAAAAACAATTCTTTTCAAAACCATAATTCTTCCGTAGGACTTCAACAAAATAAAAACAGACGTTGACACACAGTCCACGAGGGTAACTAACCAATCTGGCAGCTCGAAGCCGCTAATTGTCGGTGGCTCAAGGCCACTAACCTTCGCGAGTATGAAACCCACGGTGAAATCTGGTAGCTTAACCACTACCTTTCGCGAGCACAAAACCCATGGTGTAATCTGGTAGCTCAACCACCACCCTTCGCGAGTATGAAACCCACGGTGTAATCTGGTAGCTCAACAACTACCCTTCGCAAGTACGAAACCCATGGTGTAATCCATTGAGCTCGGGTAACCAAGGTGCACCAAGGACTAACAGTACTGCTGTTAGCAACTAGCGATCTGTATTCCATCCTAAAACGTTTCCATCATGCGTGGGGTTTATTTCACATGTAATAATCTCAACCGTTTCAATGTCATAATTGTTGGTAAAAACCACTTTAAATTTCAAAACCCCAGCATGTACATTTAAAATCAAGTTACTGTAAAATCATATGAAATTCGCAGAAAAATATATTTCATGAATAACATCAGTTCAATGCAACTTTTGTCAAACTCTTTTCAAAAAGCTTATTCATCCATTTTCATACATAATCACAATTCTTTTGTAAACCAATCGAAAGAAAATCATTTCTAACGATTTAAACCATACTTTCATAAAATTTGCTTTTCGAAATTTATATTTGAAATTCAACATTTAAAATGACAGTGCATTTGAAAATATAAAATTTAGGGAACGTTATTCACTCACCTGCCACACTCCAAACCTTACCCGTTACAGCCAAACAACTTTCAAGAATTTCTCGCTTCACAATTTCCTGATATACCAAAATAACATATCTAGTAAGCTAACATTTAATACCCAAATTTTAAAACGACTTAATATTCCCAACAATTATCATCAAAACTATTATTAGAGAAGAAGAATCCCAACTAGAAGCTAACTCTTAAATTCTTACAAAATTTTAACTCAATCATCACTATGAAGTCACTTCTCCGTAAGTCCTAATAACATACTTTGTATGCATACCATTTTCCCTTTTTCCCTAGACATAGCTATTCAATATGACCACACGACAACACAGCATCTTAAAACCTTCATATACACCAAGATCAGAATTCAAGCAGGTTGCTCTCCTCACAACCTTAGCTTCTTTTCTCCCTCTGTTTTGCAAACACACACACAAGCAAAGATTGTCCAGATGTCATCATCCCAACATTTACATATCCCACCGAACAGTAACCCTGGTAAGCATATATTTAAAAACCGTAATGCATGCCAATACACCCCAGTTAGCTTTCAAATATACAACAATACCCCCTAGCCTTTATTTCTTAAATCAAACATTGCACCTGTAAATATGCATACCCACGGCATCCCCTGCTCATAAACTATTCTAATGACAACATAACATTAACACAAGCATATCTTCACGGCATCCACGAGCCCAGAACTGCACCATCCTCACGGCAACATTCACAGCACACACATTCACAGCATACTTTACATATAAGTACATTCTCTATTTCAGAGAAAAACAAAGCACAGGGAAAAATAATCAATCACCCAAAACATTTCTTCACTTCGTAATAACAATACGGATAAATGAGCATGCATATGCTTCCTCAATCATAAACATCTTCCCCTATACCTTCGTGTGATCCTCAGCAATAATGCATTCATATATATATATCTGACTCCACACACACAGAACCCAAAACAGGGCACTGCATAGCGATAACAAGGAAAGGAGAATTTAGAGGCTTACCACGCCTAAGGCAACCGAACCAAGAAGGGGTCAGAGATCGAAGGTGCTATAGAGGCAATGAATGAAGATGACAGCGGCGGCCAACAACAGAACAGGGAAGAAAGAAAACTTCCCATAACTAAGATCCGCGAAACCAAGGAAAGATGACAAGCAACGGCGATTTATGGTGATATAGAAAACAATTTCTTATGGCAGGGGTTAACAGAGTACACAGCGTTGAACTTCACGGTCCCTTGCTCCCGAGACTTTCTTCACCTCTCTCACACACCCAATTGCTCAATGGAAAAGCATAGAACAGCGACACTCACGCTGATTTTCTCACACCCCTCTCCCAACCAACGCTCCTATGCTCCTTTAATTAACTGACCACATTGAGGAAGGATTGACAGCTCTGGGGTGACTACACGGAGGGGAATTTGACGAACACAGCACTGATAGCGTGACCCTCCTTCTCCGCTACCCACACCCCCTGCTGTCGCTGAGACATCACCTGCTGCGCCGTGAGGTTCAGAGAAAGAAATGGTGAACGTACGGTGCATCAGAGTTCAAAAAGGGGGAAGGGTATTTTTGTAATTTCACGTGGTCTTGAACGCGGGATCTCAGGGTTTTCCTTCCGCATGTGGACCACTTTGCTAACCATAACCCTTTGACATTTTCTGCAACAATTATACCTATAACCCTTAATAAATTAATTTACTAAAATAAAAATTCTTGAGCCATAACACCGACCTCTCACCAAAAACTGTTGACGTCATTCGAGCATCACTCTCTGAATCTTGATCTTGTTGTTGAGAAAGTTCATGCATACGACTCTATAATAAAAACATAAAACTGTTAGATTATTGATAATAGTAAATGAAAATAAGATATTAAATAACAATGCGTACATGAAGATGTTCAGAGTGTGGGTCAGCCCATACTACTTGTCTGTCTAATGTCTTCCTAGTATGCGTTATCTCCCACAACTGGTCAGGAGGAATAGGTTGTCCAGTAGTAGGATCTCTCTACAAAATAATAACATACGAGAAAATGCAAAAATTAGATTTAAAAAACTGATTGAAAATTTAAAGTATAGTGATGATAGATTGAACTTATACTAGCATACTCAATCTCTGCAAATGATCGAGGACTACAAGTATGTTTAGTCATTTGTTTTTCTCGATTTATCATGTTCCTTCTACTTTTATTCTACAACAAAATGTAGTAACTAGTAAGAAATTAATAAGAATTTAATAATTAGAAAAAATATAATTTATTTAGAAGGATAGGGAGATACCTTAAATATGTCAGACTTAAAATATGCTCTTCATCTCCAGTCAATGCAACTGGTGGATCTATATGCTCTTCTTTACCATCAAATGATACCTTATTTTTGCGCCATGGGTGATTTTGTGGAAGAAAGCGTCGATGCCCCATGTAAGACAACTTGCTCCTTATCGAAATACAATGCGTGTCTTTGTGGCAGCATGGACAAGCAAGTTTACCTTTAGTTGACCACCCTGAAAGGTTTCCATATGCGAAAAAATCATTTATAGTCCACAATATAGCGGCATGCATGATAAAATTTGATTGACAATACGCATCATACGTCTGTACCCCTGATTCCCACAATTGCTTCAACTCCTGAATCATAGGTTGAAGATAAACATCTATGTCATCACCTGGACATTTTGGACCAGGAATAAGAAGTGTCATCATGAAGTATGGGCTTTTCATACAAAGCCATGGTGGCAAGTTATATGGCACTAACACAACAGGCCATATACTATGATTGCCACTCATATTCCCGAATGGTTGAAATCCATCACTTGCTAAACCCAGTTGAACACTTCTTGGATCAGCAGAGAAGTTAGGGTACTGGTTGTTAAAGTGTTTCCAAGCTAGAGAATCAGCTGGATGCCTTATTACCTCGTCATTTGAGTGTTTCTCCTTGTGCCACCTCATTTCTTTAGCTGTGTCTGTTGACATATATAGTCTTTGTAGCCTTGGTGTTATGGGAAAATGTCGCAAGACTTTATGTGGAACCTTCTTCCCTTTCTATTTGTTTAAATTCCATCTAGGCATCTTACACTTAGGACATGATTCTGTATGTGTGTGCTCTCCCCAATACAATATGCAATCATTCTCACAAGCATCAATTTTA
Source organism: Leucaena leucocephala (assembly GCA_037074615.1). Classification (NCBI taxonomy): domain Eukaryota; kingdom Viridiplantae; phylum Streptophyta; class Magnoliopsida; order Fabales; family Fabaceae; genus Leucaena; species Leucaena leucocephala. The sequence continues at coordinate 9,809,009 of CM073542.1, forward strand.
TGGTAATCTAAACCCAAGTCACGAATTATCTTCTTTGCTTCATAGAATGAAGTTGGCACTAAAGCCCCCTCTGGGAGAACTTCTTTTAATAAGCCCAACAAGACATCCATAGATTTATTACTCCAATGGTTAAGGCATTTCACTTGAAGCAACTTTACAATGAAAGAAAGTTTAGACATCTTGACATAACCTGGATAAAGTTCAGTTTCAGCATTCTTTAACAAGTCAAAGAACCTTTTAGCCTGTAGATTAGGCTCTTCGCTGAAACAGTGACTAGTATTTGTATAATCCACACATGGAACTCCATATGCATCGCATATCATCCTTGTAAAGTTTTCACTAGCAGTAGCATTCTCTTTGTCATTACTAGAAGTTCTACAATCTATCTGAAATCTTCTAATTTCCCCATGCAAGTCCCATACCGTATAACTATTCCAAAAACCCTTGCTCAATAAGTCTGTCCTGACATCTCTTCTCCCTTTAAATATAACATTCATTCATCTTCTGCAAGGACAATGTATTTGACTTCCCACGCCAGGTTGACTAAATGCCCATTCTAGAAAAGCATCAACTCCTCTAATATATAATAGGTTGCCTCTATCTCTAATATGTAATCAACTTTTATCCATTTATACTCCCTAAACAGTTAGACCTAGGATACAACAACAAAAGCCAACAAACATATCAGTAATATAATGAGGTAATGGATCCACGCAACATCAATTTAATATTATAATAACTAAACTTTATTGATTAAATACATCGTTTCTCCATTAAGAAACAACAATATTATTCAACAGTTAAATAAAAGTAAACACAATCATACCCTGAAGACTCAATCAAAATGCAATTCGTTAAATCCATGATCAAGTCCAACCAACTAACTTGATTAGTTTAAACTTCAAATGAACAGATTCACAATGCAATTACTCCAATTCAATCAAGGAAAAATAAGAAATAAATCTCTACTTTACAAGTTAATTGGGCAATGGACTTGAAACTTCAAGTCCTTAACTTCAATTAATTTAAGGGGAAAATACCAAAATACTCTTAATAGGTAGTAGATGCCAAAGGAAATGTAATTGCACATGACGAAAATTAATTACACTTGCCAAAAGTAACTTGCATATCATGGAAGCTAGTTTCATCGTACAAAGATGACTAACATATTGGTTCATGATGCATATTTCAGAAAAGTCACTTGCATATTATAAACTTCCTTATTATGTAAACGAACTTACCTAGTGTACAAATGAACTTTCTCATTTTGCAAATGAACTTCCCTAGCGTGCAAAAAAAGCTGAACTATTTCCCAACTGCAATTACAATTAGGATACAAGGTTAAGACACCAGAAAATTTTATTTTACATATTTCTTATTAAAATTTTATAACCTCACTTCTTTAATCTTTTTAAATTAAACCCAAAAAAAATTCTTTTCCTAATGACACTTAAACATGATTAAGATTATTCTCAATCATTATTCCGCCTATACAAATAAGACCTTGAACACATGTTATTTTAGCATCAACTTTTTTTCATATCCTAAATGAAAATAGTCTGTTACAATTCTATTTTATGAATATGATTATCCTATTATGATGGGAAACATGGAATAAGATATTAAAAATACATGCAATTCACGAGTCACTGGCTTCTGCAACTTTGAAGATCATACATATACTACGCGACAATGCAACTTCAGAAGCTGTGAATAAATTCATCAACAATGACGCGGCATTACAGAATAGACAGGCATACATAGTCGGCGATATTACAGAACAGGCACAATACAATACGTGTATTTCCCAAATTCATAAAAATTTCCCAACAACGACAGTGACAGAGGTGAAAATGACTGGACTTACTATGAATGACGCCGATGGTCTGAGGTGATCGACGGGGAAGAGACCAATTTTTCAGGCGAAGTGACTCTGAAGCTGAGGAGGAGCGACAGATGAGCGACGTGTATTTCAGCCTCAACGGAGCGCCGACTGCCAACGGTGAGGGGAACTCGCACTCATCAAGGAAGGATGACGACTTGTATAATGACAGTGAGGAGCGACTTCGTGAACAACAGCGACCGTCAACTGGGAGCACGACCACCGCCTGCGTGAGGAAAGGAGCTCGACAGCGCCGCTGGGTTTCAACCTAACTGATGAAGAAATGAGTCGCGAGGAGGGGCAGGGGAAAGGGTATTTAAAACGTATTAGCGGCGACTTTGTGTTGTCGCCGCAGAAAAGTGTAGCCAAAATTATTTATTTTAATTGCTTCTACGGCGACAAAGAAATATCACCGCTGAAAGTGTTCTCTTTAGCGGCGATAAAGTAAAGTCGTCGCTAAAAGTCCTTTTTTCGCGGCGACAATTAGAGTCGCCGCTGAAAATCTTTAATCAGCGGCGACTTTTTTTGTCGCCGCTGAAAAGTTGTGGCCAAATCTATATCTTTTTGTAGTGCTCCCATGAGCTTTTAATTAGTTTCAACCAAGATAGGCATAGTTGGTCTTAGGTTCTCTAATAAGTGCTTGTTTTGCATCAAAACAACAACTTCAGACATTGATGGCCTTATAGCAGGAGATGCTTGAGTGCAAAGTAACCAAATTCTATGATTTTCTTCACTTCTTCTGCATCATACTCATTAGGGTCTAAGGTATTGTCCACCAACTCTATGTGCATGCGTCTTTCACACAGTTTCCATGCCTAACAAGTGGTATTCAAATGAAATACAACAATAGGGCTAGAAAAGGCAATGCGAAAATTTATGTTTAATTTTCTAAGGCCTTTTTCATAATTTCCACGATCAACATCAATCAAAATAACATATGTTTAATGAAGGGGTGATATCACACCACTTGTTAGTTTATGAAACTTTGCCCATGAGAGAATAGTTCAAGGACAAAAATGTTTATTAACCCTAAAAATAATCACCTATTTAATTTGATAAGCAAAGTTTCTTACCTTTTGAAGGAGGAATTCGCCTTCAGCACCGCCATCAACCCTTAATTCTTCACCTTTTTTACTACTAATAATTTTCGTAACTACAACACCATAGCTGTATACTACAAAAAGATATAGATTTGGCCACAACTTTTCAGCGGCGACAAAAAAAGTCACCGCTGATTCAAGATTTTCAGCGGCGACACTAATCATGTTTTTAGGACGTTATTCAGCGGCGACAAAAATAGTTATTTCAAATTGTTTTGCCTGAAAAAAATGTTTACGAAAAAGTTTGCATCGAAACACGAAATGTTATTTGAAACATATTTATGCATTGTTTACTTTCCCATTCTTTTAATCATGTTTTTAGAACGTTATTCATGAGTGGATTTTTTGGCTTTAGATAGTACAGTTAACCATAATGCTCCCGCTGAGCAGTGAAGAGCCTTATCACATATCCGAAACGTTATTTTTTAACAAGATTGATTTTAATGTAATTATCATTATTAAGTACTTGTATTATTTTGATAAAGGGTTAATGCTTCACATAGTCTTTAGAAAATATTCTATTTATTTTAAAAGATATTATGGAAACTTCAAACATCTGTTGTCAGTTGTAGGATCATCGAGAAATCAGTTATACAGCGACGATCCTGCCGAGATTCCTACATAGGACTTGCTTTTGATTTATGAAATGTAATTTATCATGGTTTTCATTTCAAACGTTTCATTTAAGGTTTTAAACTTTCAAAATATGAAATTATTTATATTCTATGTTGGTCATGGTTCAAATTTTGGGACATGACATCTTTCTTGTGGACTTCTCTTTGTTTTATTTTTTTTCTGTGGTTTTGTTTTCTGTGTGTTGCTTTGTGGTTGTTTGGTGTTTTGTCCTTGGACTGTTGTTTGGTTTTCTATGTTGAATTAATAAAATGTTAGTTTTGAAGTCAAGGAAAAGGAAAGCAAGTCCAACGGGGCATTTGCGTGGTCAGGGGAAAGCCGTGTTCTATTAAGTTGACGGAAATGATGTGGCCCATTAATATCCTTCCGATCAATCTTGCGGCACAATTTGGTTTGACTGCATAGAACTGAGTCAATTGACTGAATCAGGTGCATCCAGGTTGCGATTTGTAATTAATTAATTTATCTCAATTCTTTTATTAAGGTTGAAATAAAATGAATTATGATCTCATATTATAGTACAGAGGTATCTTAATAAGATTATTTCACACTTGTTATAATTAACTAATTTATCTTACTTCTCTAATCTATCAAAAATAATATTAAATGGGAGTAATATTGTTCACTATATTTTTGTTAATATATATTATATTGATAACGACGACTATTTATATAATTGCCAGTTTTCCACGAATGAAGCTTCGTTCAACTTTTTTTATTAAAAAAAAGTGAATCATAGCGCTTGACATAAATATGCTTTGGGATAATTTAATTTTAACTATAGTTTTATTATGCACAACAAAGTTATTTAATTTGTTTTAAAAAAATGTAATATGATACTTCACTTTAACAGTACTAAATAGAAGTTTATATATCAACATAGAGGTCTAGTAGTATAAAGCTCCTCTATATCTATTTGGATCTCAAGTTCGATTCTTACAATAGACACTTATATTAAGAGAGGTCGCCACAAACTCTTTTCTAAAATTTATACTTCGGTTTTTCCTTCTTATGTAAGTTTGATCTCTTATCACTTCAACTAATAACTTATTAGGGATTAAAGTAATTTTAATATTAATATTATTATTATTATTATTAATTATACTAAACCCCACTGTCATATTAATTTTTACATTTTCTTACTACCCCTATATCTTTGTTTCTAATTAGGGCATATATCAAAAAATATTTCATGCTCTAATAAATTTATAAGGTGACTAATTATAAAAGGAATCAAAGAAATATTTTAAAAGATACTTTATGCATAAGACCAGAGAAATATTTACATATACCTTTAATTAGTTTCAATCAAGATAGGCATAGTGGGCTTCATACTTAACAAATCCTTGTTATTGAGCAAAACGACAGCTTCAGACATCATTGGTCTGATTTCAGTAGAAGCTTGAGTGCAAAGCAAACCAATCTCTATGATTTTTTTCACGTCTTCTGCATCATACTTATTTGGGTCTAAAGTATTATCCACCAACTCTAAATGCATGCGTCTTTCGTATAGTTTCCATGCCTAACAATTGGGATTAAGAGTTTAATAAAATAACCAAGATAAAAATGCAAAGAAAAACTTATGTTAATTTTTTTAAATTTTTATTATTTTTAGATTCTCTAATAAAGAAAAAAACATATATATTTCCAAAGATCTAACCAAAAGTACTGTTGAGTTACTAAAAGAATTCCTATTTAATTTCAAAATTAGTATTTTTAGATACTTGTATACTTGTATGTATTTTCTTACCTTTTAATGAGGAATTCACCTTCAGCTTCACCATTGACATCCATGTATTCACTTTTTAATTTTTACCATTGATAATTTCTAGGATTACAATGCCATAGCTATATATATCAGCTTTCTCATATAATAAGCCATTTATTGCATACTTTGGCGCTGCATAGCCTCTAATAAATATATATATAGTAGTATTTATGACGTAATTCATGTATAAATAACACAAAAACAACCATATAAATTTCAAGACAACAAATCTTACATAGACGGGAACAAACCTAATATAACATGTCATGTGGAACATAGATAAAAACTCTTTCTTGAAGTATTCACGTTTTAATTATAGACAATAAAAGGAAAAAAAAAGTTAAAACAATTTATTGATACAACAGGAGTATTCTATTGGCCTAATCATATATTTTATGTGCATACATATACTAAATATATTACAATCAAAGTTATAGAAAATTACTTCAGCTTACAATAGTCCTGTAAATTTCGTGCTACAATGAGATCAATTGTCATGTAAAAGTCTTGTCAACTCAAAATCAGCAATTTTAAGCTGAAGATCATCATCCAAAAGAATGTTATTAGACTTTATGTCTCTATGTATGATACGGATATAAAATTTCTCATGTAAATAGACCAAACTCCTAGAATAAAATTGATCCTCAAAATGTTTCTACAGTAAATAGTTAGAGAATAAAAGTGGGATAAATTTGTTAGTCAATCATATGAAATTGAAAATGTATCCACATGTCTATACTATGAAGATGTCAAGTAGGTAATACTTCAAGAAAAGTATATCCTAATTAATTGATCCTCCAAGTTTATTTTCTACACTGAAATTTTTTGTTGCAAACTTCAAATCCATGTGACGGTAATTAATTTCACCTTTCAACTTGCTTGCACCAGTTATGTCTCCTTTAAGAAAAACCAATCAAGGATTCATCCGTTGTAGAGATATATGTGAAAGTCCATAACTCATTCTTTTATGGAAAAAGTAAAAACCAGTGCGTCACCGAAATATTAAAAAATATGCAGTAAATGAAGAGTTTTCAGAAGTTGTTTATGTTAGAAATATTTTAAATATTGTGAAAGTGTGTGTTAAAGAAAGAAATATCTTTATGACATAATTCTTGGTTGTGAAAGGGTGTGTTGAAGAAAGAAGCGTCTTTCTGACATAGCTCTTAGATCTAAAGGACACATGTCTAAAAAATATGTCTTGTGGCCTTCCACAATCTATAAAAAGGGCTTCTTGATGAAGGAGAAGTATATGGAAAAATATAAAATGACATAGAAAATGATACACTAATCTTCTGAGATTACTTTATTTTCCACCAGTTATATTGCCCTATATTTTTATAGGAAGAGTTCATTTAATCCTGGAAAGTGCTGCTTATTAATTTGATAAAGGGTCGCGAAATATCTCTTAAAGACAGTGTCCTCAAATGCGACTCGAATTATAAACTTTGTTATTTTATAAATTTTGCCAACAATCTTAAGAGATATTACCTACAAATTTTGTAAATGGCTCCTGTTGAAATTTGATGAGATGGCAAAGGAAATAAGAAAGTGGAAGAGCAAATCTATTCTTCAAGAACTGACTTTTCCATATTGTTCTTTAATATTGGACCCGTTTGAATAGGATTTTAGAAATGAGCTTATGAAAAAAAATGACTTTTGGGTAGCTTATAGAAAATGGCTTTTGAAGAAGAGCTTATGAAAAAAATAATTTTAAATAAATGAGTGTTTGGATATATATTTCCATAAGTACTTTTATTATTAGTAAATTATAAAAAATGGTATGAGTATTAAATGAGGGGAGAAAGATACAAGAGGGGAGATGAGGGAAGGTGTAAGAAAAAGTAGGAGAGAGGAGAAAGGGTTTGAGAAAAAGTATGAGAGAGAGGAGAGGGTGTAAGAAAAATTATGGTTAATATAGTAATTAGTTAATTCATAAGCTTTTTTACTATTCCATAAGTTACTCTGATCAGCTTATCTGAAACCTTAGTTTTAGACTATAGTTTAGTCCAAAAGTTTATTTGAACAAATATGACTGTTTATTTAAAAATTTCTCTAAATCAAAGTTTGAACCATAAACTTTTTTAAAATTACGGTTTTGATGCATTCCAAACATGCCCATTGTTTGCATCTCAATAGCCAACGATAGAAGTTCCTTCTTGTGCCTAGTGTTATAGTTTAATTCTGAAGACTGGATGAGATAAGTTATATTCTCAACTTTCATAACTCATTACTTGATTTCTTTTGGAATATGGTTTCCGAGTTTATGTTGGAGAACAGTGTCATCGTTGGCTGCTTAAGTTCTTCCTATCATTCTGGTCACATAATGTTTGCTTATACCAAAGATACTCTTTGAAGATCCTTTTTGATTAACTTGTCGAGTCTCTCTGTTTTAATCCACTTCTTGTAACTGTTAAACATTCTCTCCTTGCGAAAAGTTATACAGCTTACATGCTTCTGTGGATTCGAGGGTTTTGATTGACTGCTTCCTGCCATATTACTGTTGTACCCTATGGTTCTTAACTGTCAAAAGAAACATTAAGAAAGGGTGACGGTTGCATATTAGAAATTGGGTTATGTGACAGTTTCCGAAAACATGCATATATGTGTATAAGAGAGAGTGAGATGGAGACCAAACTAGAAGCAACGGCCGCTTCCTTACAGGCGCAACTGATACACGTTATGATGAATGTCGTTACTGTTGAAAGTGTTTCTTCGGAATCGTTGGGTCATTTTTTCAGCCTAGTCTCCAGGTATGTATATACCAAAATAATTTTATATCTATTGAGATGATATGTGGATATGTTGGTCTCATGGGATTTTATGAAATCGGTGTTATGGATTTTTAATATTAAAGACAATAAACTTATAATGATCATGTGATGGCCATTGTTGAATAGACGGAAAAATGAGTATCAAACATGAGCACTTATGAGAGTTTTTTGTTTGTTGCCTCGATTTCATTAAGGAATGAAGATCAAGTTATTGAAAAATATATTTGAAAAATTCTAGTTCTAATTTAATTAGAATGGAAAGGGATTATATGGTATGAAATTCTAATTTAATTAGAATTATTATTGAGAAATTATTAAGAGAACAAAGATGTGCAACATTTAGTATTGATAAGTTGTGCTTGTCAAATAGCAATAACTTTTATTAATGATAACAAAGATGTACAACTCTTAGTGTTGATGAATTGTGTTTAACAAATGTCAATAACGTTTGTTAAGGAGAACAAAGATAATCAACACTTATTATTGATGAGTTATAATTGTGAAATGTCAATAAACATTATTAAGAGAACAATGGTGCAATCGTTTGAGATACTATAAGAATAAACATGCTTAAAAATTGTAGAGTTAACTCAATCAATTTTGGTGAGGTCAATAATAGACCTATCGGATCCGTTAATAAAACCCCTAGGAAGAAAACAATTAAATTGTTGAGACATCGAGGAGAATAGGACTAAAGTCAATTTGATAACAACAGTGATGATAACCCAATATTTGTGATTAGTGATCCCATGAAGAAGGTTACATGGGTAAGAACAAGTCATTTGTTAGTTCTGCTAGCACCAAAATATTATTACTAATATTTTCTTATGGTATACGAGAAAGTGCTAGATTGTATTGAGGAGGGTGAGCAAAAACTCTTAATGATTTTAAATCTCACGAGATAGTGTATTATGTACAGATATACTTAAAGAAATCACCTATACGAATGAGGGATGTGGGCCGCTCCTATAGATTATGGCAAAATATCTAGAGCGTTCGTTAAAAATAGGACATGTGCATGGCCGCCTAACGTGCAAAACCGCGAGGTAAATAGTGGAAATATAAGAGTATAATATGGCTGTTAGTACCTCTGGTATACACCCAAGAAATGTTAATTCATAGTCTATAGGACCATTGGCATCTCTTTGTACCAAGTATTATTAGTCTAGGTCTGGTTCATAGTCCAAAGGATCACTGGATACAATGATTATGTCCATATATGTAACTCAACTAATGGTGTTTCTTTGACATATGTGGGGGATTGTTAGAAATATTTTAAATATTATAAAATGGTGTGTCAAAGAAAAAAATGTCTTTCTGACATAACTCTTAGTTGTGAAAGGGTGTGTTGAAGAAAGAATCGTCTTTCTAACATAACTCTTATATCTAAGGGACATATGTCTAAAAGACATGTCTCGTGACTTTCCACAGTCTATAAAAAGGGCTTCTTGATGAAGGAGAAATATATGGAAAAATAGAAAATGACATAGAAAATGATACACCAATTTTCTGAGATTATTTTATCTTCCACTAGTTATGTTGCCCTATATTTTTACAAGAAGAGTTCGCTTAATCCTTGAGAGAGCCACTTTTTAATTTGATGAGGGGTCGTGAAATATCTCTTAAGGACAATGTCCTCAAACGCAATTCGAATTATAAATTTTATTATTTTACAGATTTCGCCAACAGTTTACCTTATGCAAGAACCCTTTTAGGGCTTTTTGGTGGTTTAGTCCAAACAAAAAGTGCAAGGGCAACCAAAACAAGCAGTAGTACTCCTCCGATAACTCCAGCAATCATGACCCCGTTATTACTTGAAGAACCTGCAAGCCATGAAAATCATCTAAATCAAACAAATGACATGAGACAAAATTAACGCTTATTAACAATCAAGGCAACACTGCTACAAAATTAAACTTTTGAGTCAACATACATTTAACCCTGAAAATCTTCTGTAGCAAAATAGCTCCTGAGCCAATACTTCCGGGGCAAAATGCCCCTTAACCCGAGACAAATATAACATAAGATTTAAATCTTGAAACGAACCGTACCTTGTTTATTATCCATGGGAGTGAGTTCAGTGATCTGGTAATTATCAGGAAAGAAGGAAGTTGTGGACTATCTCATGAAACAGCCCTGATCAAAAGCTCTACCATCTGAAATGGGAAGACAAGTCTGCATAGTTCTGTGTCCAACACTTAAGCAATTGAGGCATCCACTTGTGAGATAGTTTCTGTACACTGAGCAAAGGCATAAATGGTTGGACCATGATTAGGAACTTGGGTCTTCGTTGCTGAGACAAAACGTGGGATTGTTGGTGTTTCTTTTTGGAGAAACATTAGCACTTTTTGAGCAACTGAGGTAAACGCAGTGGTTTCTTCTTCTGTAGTTTTATTCCCACATAATGCAGCATTTAAAGTATCCGTCCGCCGGTCGAAGAAAGCACCCGCATCATACCTCAATATACCAAAACGTTTCCCATGTATATCAATTTTCCAACTTCAATATGGATTTTGCAATATGTATAGAACAACCTTTGATTTGTAAAAAGCACTCTGATTCACTTGTAAATCTTAGAAATGGATTTGTAACCTACGCAAAAATACTTATCCCCCATTGTTCCACTCTACTAAAAACCAATTAATCTAGTGTACGGGAATGTAAGCTCACAATAGGAAACCTTGCTTCTTTCGAGTAATTATTGTAGCTACATACTTACTAATTAAGTTTAAACAACTCACAACTAGTTAATCTAAGCGTTTGATAGTAATATGATACTTAAATGATTAAATATTAAAATATAAATATTTTTAATTAATCATTAATTTTTACCAACAACTCGTTAGTCATGACAATATTTTTTTTAAATTAGAAAGGTAGGCATTAACTAATGCAATGAAATTACAAAAGAACTTTTGTACTACTAAATTATAAAGTCATTAGCAATCTAATGACTATCTAGTTATTGGCAATGAAGCGAAGTTGGCTTAGTAAGGGGTATTTAGGTTATTTCACATGCGTAAATAATGATATTCAACTCAATTGCCTTAAAAAATATTTGTAATTAAGTCCAATATCTAAGACCTATTTATCATTTTTCCTTTTATTAGCTCCATCATGCCACGTATTATAGAGACTAACCGAAGAAAGTATAGGAATGAACCACGTAACCGTGATATAATTATGGGGATGTATTTGAAATTTTTTAAACTATAAGGAATCTACAGGAAAATTAATGTAAATTAAAGAAAAAAACGAGTGGAGCTTGACGGACTAGTTTTGTACCTGAGGAAGCAGCCGTCGTAGACAACATGGCCACCAGGAGCTCCGGCAGGGAAGCTGCGTATTTCAACGGCAGCTACGTCAAAGCAAGCGAGACAGTCGGGGATGGAAAGGTAGTTTCTTCACTGAAAAAGAGTGGATACAGGGTTTCCTCCACCACCTTCTTGAACCGTGACGAAGTGCTTGTTTTGGTCTCTAACTTGTTCTCTAACATCTCGAAACGTTGCGTTTAGGTTGTCATTGCAGACAGAAAAGTCGGAGACCATGAAGCATCTCGTTGCGTTTAATTGTAGACTATCTTAAAATATAAAAATAATAATTTTATAAAAAATGCATCTCAACTATTTATTTCTTAATCCTACGATGAGGATGAGATAATGAGAGAAAAGGAGAAAGAGTAATGATGAGAGGATCTAAATCTAAATAAGATAAGGAGATGAGAATGCTGAAGCTCATGGTGAAAGAGATCTAGGCTCTTCTATGGAGTATAAGGATAATACAGAAAATGGAAGGTCATGGTGTTTGACATAGACCGCAGCCATATGATAGTTTGAAAGACTCCATATTTTAAGGGCCGGCACGTGATGTGAACGCGCATGCAAGACTTTTATGTGCCTTTGCTGGTTGACAGTGAGGTAATGGAAATCAAAGAATCAAACAAATTCTATAAATAGTAAATTTAATTTATTATTCCTTCACGTACTTTTTATAAGTTACTATAAATAAATTAATTAATTAAAATTAAATTCAATCTCTTAAGATAAATTTATATTATATAATATTTAATCTACTTAAATTAATTAAACATATCTTATATTAGTTATAATTATCTGATTTAGTTGACCTCCTTAATATATCCAAAAAAACTGACTAACCCTTATATTAAAAAACGAAGATAATACAACTTTTTTAATGCACTTTTTCATTTTTACCCATAATTAATTATATATCTATGTATTAATTATTTATATCTTGTTATAAAAATAAAAGAAAATATAAGAGAAATTTGGAGTGAGAGAAATGAGAAAGAGAGAATTAGAGAGAAAGAGGGAGTGATTCTCATTCTTATTGTTATTACAAATGTGTGTACATCATCCTCTATTTATAGGACATCAACATTAAAGACTAATCTTAAAAAGTTACAAGTACATAAAAAAGGGAATTAAGTAACATAATTGTACAATTAGAGGTTATAGATAATGAATATTAAAGACATTTCAATTTGGAAGTTATAGGTTATAATGACATTCAATATGAGATAGAATCCTAAAAGATTATAAACATCTATATATAATATAATATTTATAATATATCTCATCTTTTTCCTATCTATTCTCTCTCGTACCCACCCTCTCTATAAAGAAGAATATATTTGGGGGAAAACATACATTTCTTAAATATTTATTAAGTTTAACTAAGTTTTTTAATATACTTAATTTGACTGTTTGTAACTTACGTAAAAAGAACCGGATATGCTCTCAAGAACAACCTTGCTCCCATATGCAAAACATAGTTCAAATCAATAGTCATAAATCTCCTTGGGAAACAAGGACAAAAAATATTGGAATTTCATGGAAGAGATATGGAGATAAAAAATAGAAAAACAATTGTTGAGTGTTCCTGGATCACAATTCCAAAATATAAAATCACAGCAACCCCAATTGAATAGTGAAGTAGGGAAATAGATGAGAATATAATTAAGTGAGACATCGGAAGGAGAAAAATAATGATGATTATAATGATCAACTAGGCAAGTCATGTATATGCTTGAATGACATGATTTAGTGATGAGATTTGAATATTTAGTTACAACTTTTATCACGTCCCGAAATTTGAACAATGATTAATATATAATATAAAAAATTCTATATTCTGTAAATCTAAAACTTTAAATAAAATGTTTGAATTGAAACTCATAATACATTACATTTTATAAATCAAAAGCAAGTCCTCTGTAGGAATCTCAGTAGAATCGTCGTTGTATTACCAATTGACAAACTCATATTTTTATATATTAATTCATATCATTTTAGTGGAATTTTGTCAACATTGTGGTCCTTAATTTTATTATTTATGCACAAATTGAATTAATATGACTTATATTGAATTAGTGCTTAATAGGGGCATAATTGTCATAATTTTATGATTTCTCCTAAACAATTATTTTTGGAATAAAAGATATTACATTGTTGTGATTTTATATTTCAGGAATTTAGGAGAAATTAGAATTCACAAATGACAACAAAGGACTACAGTTTCATAAACTGCAAATGAGGACCCATGGGCTAAACTTTGCGGTTTAGCCCATTAGGTTACTTTTTTAAAGTCACTTGTAGCAATTGGAGGCACACAGGTGAGAGAGAGGAATTGGAAAAGAAAAGGACGTGGGGGCCGCATAAGTGAATTGGATTTGCAAAGAAAAGAAAAGACGCAAGGGTGCAGCACGCCGCGAGAAGCAAAGGAAATTGAATTGAAAAGCAAAAAAGAGACGCACAGGACGCCGCACAAGGGAATTTGATTTGCAAAAGAAAAGAAAAGACGCAAGGCGCAGAACTGAATTGAAAGGGGAAATTCAATTGAAAAGCACACACGCACACGGAGACGCACAGCTGCCGCGAGGAAGCAAGAAAGTCACGCACAGGAGAGGAATGGAAAAGCTCAATGAATCATCGTTTGTGACAACTATGCGTGGCTAATTCTTCCTAATTCTCTAATTCAATAGTAAAGGCATGAGTTTGGAATCTCAAAGGGGAGTATAAGTTACTCTAATTTTCTACCTAATAATTATATTATGACTCCTAGGTCTTAGGATTAATTTTATAATTATTAGGAATGTTTAGAATGATTTATTTGTATTTATTGAGGATTATTGTGACTGAATTTTTGCTTGACATTTGACATTAATCTTTAATTAACTTTAATTTCATTTACTTTGATCTGGGTCAGACATTGAATTGAGATTATTGTGAATAATTTGTGATTTTTCAAGGTGGCTTGAATTATTGGATCGTTGTGTCTCTTGTTAGCTTAAATTCTATTTTATGAATTATTGAGTTATAATTAAGCATTGGTTTTTAATATCTTTAGTCCTATTTTATTATTCTGGTGGCAGTTAATAAAGTAGGACTTAGAAAATATTTTGTGACAATTCGAGGTGGCTCGGTTGTTGGATTAAAAGCTTAATTATAATTCTTAATTCATTGTTTATAACTCCCATATCTTTTGAAGCTATGATTGCCTGCGTTATTGAATTGGAGGATTGCTTTTATTATTATTAATCACCTTTGATTTTATTCTTTTCACTCGTTATCATTCATTATTCCTTTCTTTAAACCAAAAATACCAAAAATATTTTATTTAAATCTATTTTTAATTAATTGCATTTAGTTGTTAGTCAATCAAAACAAATCCCATTTTCTAATCTAGGTTGCATTGCATTTAGTTACTTAGGAATTTAATTTCACATCTTGGCTCCTCAGAGAGAACGACCCGAGGTTGCACTATACGCAATCCTTGGTTTAATTTTTTGAAGTAACCCCAAGGCGACATCGGTTCAAGGTTGTTTCACCAATCTCCCGGTAACCCTACAACAGACTGCAAACATTTAAATCTTTCATAATATTTTTCTGTAATAACCAGAATCTTTTCTATAAACTAGGTGGAGTATTTACCCTTTTTTAAAAGTAACACAAGTACTTAATAATGATAATTATATCAAAAGTAATATTGTCAAAAATGACGCTTCAGATCGGCAACGAGGCTCTTCACTGCTCAACGGGAGGGTTAAGGTCAACTGCACTATCTGAAGCCAAATAATCTACTCGTGAATAACATCCCAAAAACATGATTAAAAATGTGGAATTAAACAATGCATAATCATGTTGAAAATGTATTTCATAATATTTTGTAATTTGATGTAAATCTTTCCGTAAATATTTGTATTTCAGGGAAAATAACAATATGAAATAACCATTTTAAATCAATATGAAATAACCATTTCAAATTATTCATTTAAAAACAATCCTTTCAAAATCATAATCTTTTCGTATGACTTGAACAAAACGTAACTAGGCGTGGACACACAGTCCACGAGGGTAACTAACTATTCTGGCAGCTCGAAGCCACTAAAATAGGCGTGGACACACAGTCCACGAGGGTAAATAACCATATGTAGCCTGAGGCCAAGAAATATATGTGGACACACAATGTATAAGGGTAAATAACCATTCTAACGGCTCGAAACCACTAATATATGCGCAGGTAAGAAACCTACGAATAACTGTCGCTAGGGGTGTCCAAGATTGTCTCGTCTCGGGTGTCCTGACCCGATCCCGGTAATTTTGGGACAGGTCTGTCCCGTCCTGAGAAGGACCAGGATGGGACAAAAGGAAGGGTCGAGACGGAACGGGTCTCAGCTTGACCCTCAGGACTCCCGTCCCGTCCCGACCCCAATTTTTTTTATAAAAAAAATATATTACATTCTCCTATATTTCTCACTCTGTCCACTCATCTTAGGCTCTCCGTCTCTCTTCTCTTACGCTTTGTTTGCTCACGGTCACAGGTCTCACCAGTCATCACTCTCATACAGATATTTTTATTCTTCCTTACTATTATTTTTCCTTATCTGGGTAAGTTATTATTTAATATTAGGGAGGAATATTGGTATTTAGAAGAAGTTGCCGTGGTATTTTATATGGAATGATTTACTGAGATAATTTTATTATAATATTTTAAAAAAAAATAAGGTCGGGAATTCCCGTCCTGTCCCGAACCTGTCCCAATCCCAATCCCACAAATTCAGGACGAGACGGGACACATGACGCATTTTGCTTCCTGTGTACTATATCGGGATGGGACACGGGACGGGGTTGTCCCAGTCTCGACCTGTCCCGTGAACACCTCTAACGGTCGCTATAATACATCCTACGAATAATTGTCCCAAGTACGTAACTCACGGATATCCATGAGCTCGGGTAACCAAGGTGCACCAAGGACTAACACTACTGCTATTAGCAAGCAGTATTTTGTATTCCGTTCTTTCTAAAACGTTTCCAACATGTGTGGAGTCCATTTCACATGTAATGACCTCAATCGTTTCAAATGACATAATCATTAGTAAAACCACTTTGAATTTCAAAAACCCCACTATGAACATTTAAAATCAAATATCAAGTTACTATGAAAACATATGAAATTCACATAGGAATATTTCATGAGTAACATCAGTTCAATGTAACATTTGTCAAATTATTTTTTGAAACCTCTTTATCCATTTTCATACCTAATCATAATCATTTTGTAAACTGTATAAAAATAAATTATTTCTAACAATTTAAGACTAAATTCGTAAAACTGACTTTTCGTAAATCATGGTTGAAATTCAACATTTTAAATGCAATAACAATTTATAAAAATGTTATTTTAATATAACGTTATTCACTCACCTGCCACGCTTTTATATCTTTACTCTTTCAGCCAAACAACTTTCGATTACTTTCACTTCCCAATCCCCTAATATCCCGAAATAATATATTAACATTATATTCAACATTTCAATAGAAATAATCATCCTTAATCTATTATTTCAATTAATTACACACCATCACCCATTCAATCAAAGATTCAATTTATACGCTCCTAAATCATCAGCCAATTGTTTCCTAAGTCTATAACCCATCCGAGAGGCATCATTAGTGCCAGGTCTTAGCTATAATTAAATTGATTAAAACACTTATTCATTTCTAACCTTAGATACGAAGTCGACTTTCATTCCGATAGAATTACCATACTTTCCAGATTTTATTAGATTCCTCCCTCAAGCATTCCTTCAAATATTTGGCATGCATCCAAACCGCTAACTTAAATAAATAAACAGAATCTTGGAATTTCTATGCCAATTTCAATTAAAACCTTTATAACACCTTATGAAAATCTCTAATAGCAACACCACATCGGCGTTGAAGAAGTCTAAGACACATGAATTTGCCAATTAACACTTGGAGTTATTTAAAGAGAATCAATAACCACTCATTGACTCTTGAAATTTCAACTTTAGAATACACTTTGTTGCCTTCAAAGAACTATAATAATTTAAAGCATAGTCTTAAAAATATCCATCAATCATTTCGGTTCTCTTGACAGTATTATTATTATTATTATTTATTTTTTTCCATGCTAAATATATTATATTAGCCCTTACTATTTCTCTAAGCCTCCCAAAACACTTCTTTTACATCAATATTACTTCCAAACTTCCAAATCATAAGTTCAAATCAGTCATCACTAGATGCTTTTTGTATCCATATATCCTTCAAATCATCAAGCTTTGTTTTCACAAATCTTGGATTGCATAACCGAGCACATAAAGTCTGCTTAATATATCAATTTAATCACTCTTAATGGTTATTACTGAACATCCAAAACCACCAAATTCAACATAGAACAACCACAGTTTTGAAATCAACCAATCTCATCCATAAAGTTCCCAACTTTCAGCAATCTTACACATAATACACATACACACATCATGCTTCTGTTTCCACTTTCCTTCCTGCAGCATTGACACAATACAACTCCTACCTCTATATATATACTTATATGCTTTCCAACTCATAGCAGCACAACAGGCACATTCATACACAGCATCTATATATATATCCACACATCTTTCACACAGCAGCAATACACGCGCATATATATATATATATATATATATAAACACATACACAGCGCACAGGGTGATCTCACACACAATAGAAAGGGAAGTCTCTCCTACCCAGCTCACGGCATCCAGCACAATCCATGGGGAATCCATTTCTCAGTTAACAGCCACAACATTGAAGTTCTTGAAAACCAACGACAGAGCAGAACTAAAATTCTCACCTTAGCTGCCGATGACACAGCAGAGATTCTTCAATCTCCACGACCTCTGCTTCTCTGACCCAATTCTTCCTCGATCACCAATTCCTTCGGCGCACAGAGCTTCACTCTTCCAGCGAAATGGTTACAGAACATAGTAGGGGAGAAATGTACGATTAGAGGAAGTGAAAATGCCAATTCAACCACAACAACAGAAACCCAGAAAGAAAGAACGAAGCAGAGGTATAGCGACTTGTCACAATACCAGATTTTGAAATACGGCGACAGAGGAACCACAGCTCTAAATCAGCCAGTGAATACCCTCCTCTACCTCCAATGACTCACAGCTGAATTCCTCCCCAAAACTCGCTCTAGTTTACCGTCGCTGCTCTCTGTCTCTCTATCTCGCCACACGCCCGACTGAAACCCAAAGGAAGAAATTTTATAGCCTAGAAGAGGAAAAAGATGGCCGGCAATGATGGAACAAGGCAGGAGGTACACTGACGGAAGTAATCGCCTGAGCACACAGCACCAGTAGCGTGACGCGTACTTCGCCGCTTCCTTCTCGCCTGTGTCGCTGAAGAGATTCAGAGAAGAAAATGGCGATGGGTACGACGTCTACAGAGTAAAAAGGAGAGAGGCGCATTTTGGTAATTTGGAGGGCTAAAAAATAAAAAGAAAATCCACCTTCTGCAGCTGTTAGGACTCGAAGTAGGACCTCAGACTTAAACTCTCGCAACTTGACCACTTAGCTACTAACTCCATACTGACATTATCTTCATAAAATATATATATCATTTTGATAAATTGATTTTTGAAATTTGAAAATTCCTGAGCCATTACAACTTTAGTTGTAAAGTGCTTGGGAAAAAAGGGGAGATATAAAAGCAGAGGTTAGTAAGTGGAATAAATGAATCTGTTTTATTGACAAGTTATAGTCTAAAAAATTGAGCAGCTTTTAAACAATGTGAGGGCCATGTTAGCATAAATTATTATAGAAAATCATGCCAAAGAATTTAATTTAGGCCTCAGTTATGTAGTACAATTCTATATTTTTTTAACTATATATATTCAAATTGATTCAAGATGTCGGGCTTAAGCAACTAAAATTCTTTTCTCTTGGATTAATATCTTTTGGTGAAAAATGAATTATTATATGTATACTTTTACGTTTTTCTTTATACATCAGAATATGCACTTTTACATTCTATTTTGGTAGTATTTTAGTATAAAATCACTTCAATTATATGATAACGATGTTGTTGGACTAAAAGAATGGAGAGCAATGCATTTTGAAAAATAATTATATTTTTGTAGAATTTATTTTTATTATTATCAAAACATTGCAGTCAGCAGATTTATAAAAGAAGCATATATATATATATATATATATATATATATATTAAAAAAATATATATTATCCTAATGGATCGTAGCAAAGGAAAATCAAAGGCCAATTAAATTATATCAATATATTATCATCCTAATGTTCTGCACAGTGCCTCATTTGGAAGGGTTTTTTTTTGTGAAGAAATTTTTAAAAAGGAGTTGGGCTCACCCACGATTTAAGAGTAGGGCGAAATTTTTCTTCTTCCTATGAGATACCAATGTTAGGCAGAGTGAGCTATCTATTACCCTCAAATATAAACTTAGACATCCAAAAGTTAGGATGTCTCTCTCCTCAAGCATCACGACTGAAACTATAATAAAATAGTATTTTTAAAGATTAAATATATTTTAAATAGACATATATCTTATTCTTTTATTAGTTAAATCTAAAAAAGATGGGTGCCTCATTTGGAAGCTGTTGAGGGATGCAATAGCAAATTAGCAATATACAAAAGGATGAGAATGAAATTTATGGAAGTTGTGACCCACACGGTGGGCCATTGCCTTGCTTGCTTCATGGAACTATAAGGACTCATCAGAGAGTGGACTTGGAAGACCTAGCGGTGGAAGAAGACTTTGAAATTTCAAACAATGACCCAAATACCAAAAAAGACCCTAGCAATAAATTCAGTTCAAAATTAAAGTGGTTGACCAAGTGACCATTAGGAAGTGTTATAGTTATAGACACAAAAATAGATAAATATGAGGTCTGTAATTGTAATTAATAATTTTAAAGCTCTTCAAACATACTTTATAAGATAATTTATTCAATAAAAAGAGAAACGATATATATAAAAGCTACTAAATGATCTTCAGTCAATACCAAATTGAAGCACAAAATCTAAAAACAAATATACAGTACAACAAACTAATGGAAAAACAAACAAAAATCAAATAACATCATAAGTAGAAGAAACAAGAAACTGTAACCACCAGTGCACCCAATAGACAGTCAGCACTTTAAAGACCGGCCAAAATTTGAATCCCATCTCAAATTAGGTGCAATACCCCTACTTCTTGCATACTGAATACTCCTTGCATCATTTCTGTTGGACTTCGGATCTGCTTTTTATAAGTCAACATATTTAATAAAGCTATTGGCTAAATTGAATATTATTAAATTAACAAGTAATTAATTTATTATTGAATTATAAATAATTAATTTAATAGCAGTAAATTAGTTTGACTGAATAAGAGTTTTTTTAATTACATAGTTTGATTGAATAAAATAAGTGCGAAGTGAGGAAGAAAGGTCGGACTAAATGGTGGAAGACTAGACTTGGAAATTTCCAAACAATGACCCAAAGAAAAGACATATCAGCATCAAGTTCTGCCCCTAATTAAACGTCAAGTAATGACGACCTTATATAGGCGATAACGAGATTATTACAGACTCTCAAAATATAATATTTACATTTTTTTAATAATAGAAATATTAGTTTCAAACATAAAGATTTTTTTTTGATAAATATGTATACACATAAAAATGGTGCCCCTTGTTCCATAGTAAACAATAAAAAACCTGAGCCTTCACTCTACAAACTTGTGAATTTGAGGGAAATAAGCTAGTCTCTTGTCTCGTAAAGAAATAAGATTTAATTTTTTATTACAAGGAGTGCTTATATTTAATATTGTTTGCCAATCGTTCAGAAATTACAACACTTTTTTTTCATAATTTATATAGTATTATTTTTTATAAATATTATATTTGTATTGAATATTGACTGATAGAAAATATTGATAATTGGGAAATTAAATCATAGATCATCATGTGACATTAGGTATCAGTCGCTCTCGTGGAATCATGGGTGCTTCTAGTTGCTTTTTTGGAAAAGTGGAAATTATATCTAGTTGACTCATTCTTAGTAGCATTTGATATTGGATTCTTTTATACTTAATTTCTTTTCTTAATTTAATTTACAAACTCCATTAGCAAGTTGCATTCATAAGGGAAGACTGACTTAGAAGCTTGCATGTTGACTTTATCTATAATATATTCTACCTCCCTCCCTTCTTTACTTATAAGATTTAATTAATTTTTTAAAAAAATTAAGAAAATTAAATAAATTAATCATAACTAATATAAAATTTAATTAATTTAGGTAAACTAAAGAGTGTATAATTTAAATTTATTTTAAAGAGTTAGATTTATTTATAATTAATTTATTTATTTAATTTTTTTTAATATATCAAAAAAAGTCAACTAATTGTTGTATTAAGGAATAGAGAAATATTAAATAAGAGGCTAAAAATATAAATAAATTATATTATATCATATTTACAATTTTAATTCAAAGAAATATATCTAACTGTGCTCTCTGAATTCTTTTTTAATTGTGTTCTAAAATCACTTTTAACTTTTTAGGGGGGAAACATAAAGAAAACAACTGTGAAATAATTTTTGGGACAGGATGGTAGTATTAAATTATTAATGATTTTTTGTGAAAGGATATTATTATACTCTTAGACTAACTTTATATTGGTTTATTCTTATTGATCATAATGATTGTGTCTATAGTTAAACCTTACAATATATATATATATAGAGAGAGAGAGAGTGTGTGTGGGTGTGTGAGGGAAGTGGAAAAGGGTATTTTAATTTTTTAAGTTTAATATAATAAATGAGGAAATATAATAATAAATGATAAATCAAGATACTAATATTTTTTTCTCAATAAAATTGAACTAAAACCTCACAACTCATTTGTTTGCCCTGTTTAAGCTCAGCTTGAAAGTTGAAAACGTATTTTTATCTATATACTCCATAATTATTTGTTTGTTTAGTTTAAATAGTTAAAATTCGACTTTCAATATTGGCAAAAATTTATTCATTCATTTATTTAGCATATGAGCATAATAAATATTACAATATATATATATATATAGTAATTTCAACAACCTAGAATCACTGTGGAAGACTGAGTCTGAGAAGTTGACGCGTCTGTATTGGCTCTATTGAGAGACTTTTGCCTACGCTATAGGGAATTTGAAATAGGAAAAACTATATCAGGTAACTATATTTTTATTAAATTTTTAATTTAGTATATATATATTTATCTTAATTAAATAGTTTCATTTTATTTTATTAGCACGATTAATCAATATAAATTTATTTTATTTGGACAATTAACCCCTGTATATGAGTTATTAATATTAACATAACAAAATTAAAAATTTTATTAAAAGAAAACATACATATATACCAAATTAAAAAGTTAAAAAAATATAAATAACTATAATATGATTTTTCCTTTGAAATATATTAATCTAGTCTATATTATATAAGCATCTTCTAGAAAAGATACTCCCTCCATTTTTTTTATAAATTTTAAATAATTAATTTATACAATTTAAAAAGTTGATTAAAATTGATATTAAATATTTAAAAAATGTAACTTATTTTCTTATAATACTCTTGTTTATGGAGAAGGTGAGAGGGAAAAATAATAAGAAAAAAAAGAGATGAGATAAAATGAGTGAAAAAAAAGGAAGATAGGGACATATAATTAATTAAAGCTAAAAAATAAAAAATGAGATGCATTTAATATTCGGACATATCATAATGTAGGTTTTAAAAACTAAATCGATTTAAAAAAATTGAAGCTTATGAGTGGAGGAAATAATAAATAAAAAGGCTACAAATATATTAGAATTAGATTTTATATCTCATAATAATTAGATTGTGACCGGGTGTATGGAAGAAAATGGGGAAAAAATGAAATGATTGCTACAGTAATCAAATTATTGTCCTTGCATAATAATTATTTATATTTCTATATATCCCCATAATTTTGAGCGTCTTAATTTCAGTCACCACGCTTATTTATACTCTTCAGAAACATCCCCTCCCCCTTCACTCTCTCTCCCTCTCTCCTGCAACTAAGAAAGACATGATGCTGCGAAACACGCAACAAAAGCCTTTCTTCTTCTTCTACTTGGTGAGCTTCACAATCTGGTCATTGTGGACTCTGAACGTCGTGGTTTCAGACCCACAGACGAATTTCGTGAAAATAGGGTGCAGCCAATACAACGTAACAGACACAGGAATCTTCCATGAGAACCTGAAGACAACATTCAGAGAGTTGAAAGCTCAGATCAAGAACCAAAGCAAACACTTCGCTACGTCGCAGGCAGTGAAGGGTAACAACCCAGCTTATAGTCTTTTTCAGTGCAGAAACTACCTCTCCATCTCCGACTGCCTCTCTTGCTTCCGATTCGCCTCCCGGAATATTCGCAACTGCTCCTACAGCGCCACCGGTGCCCGGATCATCTATGAAGGATGCTTCCTTAGGTACGTTGTTTTGATTTTGTTTTACTGTTAAACCAGCCAATATTTAGAATTCATGTTGTATTTGGGCCATTTTTTTATAGAATTAACGAAAAATCATATTATCAAATTGATACTTATATAGTTTTCTCTCTTAATTAAATTTTTAATTTTATTCCATTAGTACCATAGTCTTTATATAAGAATTAACAGTATTAAAAGTTATATAGGCTAAAGTATTGATAAAGTAAAATTAAATGATTTAATTAAGAGAAAAAATACATATATATTAAATTAAAAATTTGAAAAACATATAAATATCTACAAAATAGTTTTCTAAAATTAAATATATTTAAATGTAGCTGCATATCTAAAATTTGAACACAGACTCTTTAACTAGCACAATTCCTACTAACTACTCCCTCCGAACTCATTTATAAAAAATACAAATAATTATTTTATATAAATTGAGAAAAACTGTTAAAAGTAATAAATATATTAAATATTTAACTTTATTTCCTAAAAAATATTATTATTAAAATTACTCCCATATAATGGTTTGGTTGGAAAATCTATTAATTGAGGGGCAAAAGTTGGTTAGCTGTTTCATGCAATAAAGCCTAAAAAAGAACTTTGGTTTGGCTCTCATAAATGAGTATATTTTAGCTTTTTGTACTTTGCACTAGTTTTGTTCTAGTTGTTATGTTTTGTCTTTCCCCAAAAAAAAAAAACAACAGTATTAATTGGTATATTTTGACTATATTTTAGTCTATGGGTATAAAGATATATAAGATACACATTATAACTTTTCATTAAGTTAAATTTCATATGTTGGGCAAAATGCAAAATAATAATAATAAAATTACAATATAGAAAATCAAAATTTATTGAAAGAGAACTAGTTGCATGCTTGAGTTCCATTTTCTTGGATAAATTTCACTGAAAGGCCGAACATCATATATAATTATACCAATATAAAATCAATAACAATTCAAATGTTTATAAGATATATATATGCAATACACTGATTAATTATTTTATACTTTTTTAAGTAAATTGAATAAATGCTCTTCTTAAAATAATTATGTTGATTATTGTTTGTATAGTGTAACATTGAATAATTAGAAAAAATATTGTTTTATAAAAGTTCACTTCAAAATAAGCAAAAACTTTTCTGCATCTTCCATCAATTTTTTTTTTTTCAGAATCTTGAAGAACTCTATTTATTCATAAGTTTCTTTTATTTGCAAGGCAGGACCACCACACCTTTCACAAATTATTAATTAATAAAATAAAACGATCAAATATCAAAGAAAAAACAAACACATAAGCCATATAGTCATGAGTTCATTGACAATTCTTCCATGGTAGGACCAACACAACTTTTCAAATTAATTTGGCCTTTTGCATCTCCACACAAATGCTATCCCAAGAGAACTGGTGGATTTGACCCCCTTGTTTTCTTCAGCATTTCACAAAAATCTGAACAATAAATTGTTTTTTTCACAACTTGTTAATGAGATTATTTGTAATTAGATGTTATATATTATATTGGTGATTATATTATTGATTGTATTTATTATATTGTTAATGATAAAGCTTTAAATCTTATCTATTAACCTAAGAGATCAACCTAACTCTTTTTTCTCTTTACATGGTAGCTTGAAATGTATACCTTCTTAAGATATTTAGTCATTATTAAATAATTAATAGTTTCAATGATTAAGTAAAACAATCTGCAAATTGAATAACATTAAATTTGTATATTCTCAAATATGACATGAAATTATATAAATAACAAATTTACCTTAGGTGATGATTTAATTAATTAATTGGCTACTTTTTATAAGGTACGAGAGCAGTGGATTCTTTGCCCAGAACACAGATGCTGGCAACAACATTATGTGTGGGAATAAAACCAGAAACTCAACTGAACTTGCTTCAACTGTGCAACAAGTTCTCACAAATCTGGAAATAGCGACACCAAGAATACCTAATTTCTATGCTGCCACTAAAGCACAAGTGCCTAATACTAACACTTCAATTTATGCCTTCGCTCAATGTCTTGAGACTCTTACTCAAAGTGGCTGCCAAGATTGCTTGAAGATTGGCTTAAAAAATTTCCAGATATGTCTTCCCAGTTCAAATGCTACGACTTATGATGCCGGTTGTTTCATGAGATACTCCACCTCTGCTTTCTTTGCTGATAATCAAACCACTAATATCAAGCATTTCTTGAAACAAGGTAAGACAAACTTAATTATTAAAACTTCATTGCATATATATATTTTGCATATACTTTGCGCTAGAAAAACTTGGGGAAAAATCCGTAAAAGTTCTGTGTTTAAAAATTTATCGGTTATAAGTGCCTAATATGTTTTTATACATAGAAAATAACAGTATTATAAAGAATTTATACATAGAAAGTATCATTACTTAGACTGATCAGGTTCTTTTGACCAATAAAATCTTCAGAAAGGGACTTTCCACTGATTTTTCCAAAATTTGGACATGGGGCTAATTTTTTTTTTTTTGGTGACTTGTAGGAGGAGGTTCAACCAAGAAGAAGGCTATTATTGGTGGGGTTGTTGGAGGTGCATCTGTTATTTTGATTCTTCTTGTATTATTTGCTTTGCATAGACGATCCCAGTTATCCAAGAGGAATTTTAGAGGTGAGATATATAACTAAGGAAATGTGATGGTTTGATTCTCACTTTTTTTTTTCAAAAAAAGGAAATTTTATGAGTTTTAATATTATGAAGGATGCGTAATAGGGAGATTTGACTTTGGTTTTTCCTTACAGGTGACATTTTGGGAGCAACTGAGTTGCAAGGCCCTGTTAACTATAGCTATAAAGATCTGAAATCTGCAACAAAAAATTTCAGCAAAGAGAATAAACTTGGAGAAGGAGGTTTTGGTGATGTATACAAGGTAAACTTTCTAAACATTCACTTTCAGTATCAAAAATTGACATCAGTCTTCAAGATCTTTTATTCATGAAGAAAAAGATTGATCTGACGACCAAAATAAAATGTTATATAATTTAATTCATGATAAATGTGTTGTTCTATAAGCATATTTTATAGTCAAGCATGATGTCTTGAACAGGGCACTCTGAAAAATGGAAAAGTTGTTGCTGTCAAGAAATTGGCTTTAGGCCAATCCAAAGAGATGGAGAAAAACTTTGAAAGTGAAGTGAAGCTTATAAGTAATGTTCATCATCGGAATCTTGTTCGACTTCTGGGATGTTGTAGCAAAGGACAAGAAAGAATCCTTGTTTATGAGTACATGAAAAACAACAATGTTGGCCAATACTTATTCGGTAAAACAAAATCAATTACTTGAATTAATTTCATCAATACCTTTGAGAATCATCTTTACGTCTTCTATTCTGTTTTTTCTTACTCTCAAAGTATTGGAAATTGGAAATAGGTAAAAATAAAGGTTCTCTCAGTTGGAAGCTACGTCACGGTATAATTTTGGGCATTGCAAGAGGTTTAGCCTATCTGCACGAGGAGTTTCATGTTTGTATTATACACAGAGATATAAAACCTAGCAACATCCTCTTAGACGATGATTTTCAACCTAAAATTGCCGATTTTGGACTAGCAAGGCTTTTGCCAAGAGACCAATCTCATCTTAATACAAGATTTGCTGGAACAATGTAAGTAAAGCATATGCTTATCCACTTCTGATATAATATCATATGGGAAAACAAAAGGTTGTAAACTTGTGTTCATATATGTTTTCATTTTCTGCCGTGTCATATATATATATATTATTGTTATGCCATAAATACTATGCTTTTGTCAGGGGATATACAGCACCTGAATATGCAATGCATGGAACACTATCAGAGAAGGTTGATACTTACAGCTATGGAGTTGTAGTCCTAGAAATTATAAGCGGACAAAAGAGTGGTGAAGTGAAAGTTGATAATGAAAGCGAATTACTCCTTCAAAAGGTAAGCAAATTCCCAGAACTAATATAACAAAGAGCTAGTACTATTTATTGAAGAAACTTCAACTATGCAGTTTCAAGTGTTAAAACGATGAAAAATGAGCATTTTTACAGCTCAACATTAAAACAATCATCTAATAAACCTTAAGATTTTACTTCATTATTTTTCTGTGCTAAATCACTTTGATCCCACTTGGCAGGCTTGGAAGCTATACGAGAGAGGGATGCACTTAGAGTTTGTGGACAAAACCTTAGACACGAGTGAGTATGATGCAGAAGAAGTAAAGAAAATCATAGAGATTGGATTACTTTGCACGCAAGCATCTCCTGCGGCGAGGCCAACGATGTCTGAAATTGTTGTTATGCTCAAAAGCAAAGGATTAATGGAGAACAAGAAACCCACTATGCCTGTCTACGTTGATCCTAATTGGAGGCCCAAAAGAGACACTTCTACGTCTAATAGTTCATCTTCATCAAATGCAACTGTCTCTCGGTCCATTCTATCAGGAAGGTGATTGCAATTCTCAAGAACGTAACTTGTAGTTATTATGAGGCTCATTTTCAAGTTTTGAACCTAGCAAAAAAATAAAAATGAAGAAAATGGAACAAGTATCCTCCTTCATTCCATTATGTACGCTAGATTTTCGAGGTCAATGAAACATCAAATCTACAAGTAGGAAATTGATGTTTGTGTGAAATGGTGGCCTCTTTGGCCTATGGTGTGAGATTAATTAGTTAATGTAGTGAAATCCTCTTAATTTTGTATAAACTACATATATTATGATATGTAATGAAGTCACAAAGGCTTATAGAGAAGCCCAATGATTGTTATTCTGGTACTTCAGTTTAATGGCCTTGGTTTAGTGTCCGAAATTAACTTAATTTGATCTTATTACTTATTACCTTGTCCTAAAAAAACAGAGGGAAATGATTATAGAAGAATGGATGAGAAAAATGTAACAATCACACCAAAATATTACCCTAATATATCAATTATAATGCATTACAACTCAAAGGAGGACAAACAATGGCCAAATTTCAATCATATTGGTAGAAAATGAGAATGGAAGGTAGTAGAAGAAAATAGAATCCTTCAAAGAAGGCCAGGAAGAAGAGAACGGCAAAGAGAAGAGGCAGCTTCAACAAAATTCTTCACACCCTTATCATGGAACCCTTTCCTCATATAATCTTTGGTTCTTTGAACCCCTTTTTCATACTTTTCGGCCCATTTACTTCATCTACATCCCATATTCCCTTTTGGCCCATTTTCAATAAGCCTTGTATCATAACAGAAAAACAGAATATTCTTTTTTTTTTAGTACAAAATTTTTTAAAAAAATGTTGAGCTCGTATATGATTCAAAAATAGAGTAAAGTCTATATTCTTCTTAAATGATACCAATGTCGAGTAGGGTGAGCCGTCTATTACTTTCATGCATAAACTTAGGTACTAAAAATTTAGGATGTCTTCTCAAATTCTGCTAATAGAATAACAAAATATTCTGAGTTCATCAATCTTAGAGAAGGAGGAGCAAGAAAAGAGCTTGGGCTGGAAGCTAGATTTATTGGGAATCAAAGCTTGCTTAAAAAAAATACATGGATTAATTTGTTATACTCCCTTTTCCCTCTATTTTGATGTGTTTTTCTTGTGATATGATGGCTACAAAATTTGCTAGATTGATGAACTCAAGATTCATTTTTGTGTCTACAAGTGCAATCACCATTTGTTTTTTAAAAAAATATAAATTAGATCCTAAAAGATCACTAGAGTCAAGATATACCTCTAGATTTAAAAAATATTTATATAGGTATTTACGTATCGTTTATTAATAAAGTTTTAATATAGATAGTAAAATTTAAACTCATAACTTTATGTATTTTAGCTAATTTTTTATTCATTATACTAAATTTTGTTAATACTTAAACTTTTTATTTAATTTCATGTTCCCAAAACTTGTTTCCTGACAATAACGATAGAGAAAAGACTATTAAATTCAGTCAATAATTTATACTCGATGTGTCACCTTGATATTTCTTATGTCACTACTCAGTTGGAGCAAAATGATGCCATTGTTTTCAAAACCAACGGTCAATAGCAAACATTATTATTTAGTTTTTTAATTACAAAATAGGATTATATATACCGATTACACATTCAATTATGGACAGAGCCCGTAGTACAAAAGAAAATAAACAAATCCCACCAGAAGGGATAGGGTGGAGGTATAATCAAAGTCAATACATCAACATGAAATATATCAATAAATAATGAATTATTGATTAATTAAGAAATTAGCACTCTAGTTACCTTTTATGGGATAATTGTCTTTTTCAAAATTATTATCCCTTTAAGTATTTTCCTAATTGTAATTGTGCCTTTAAAATTTTAATGAAATATTAATTATTATTTTTAACTTTTTACCATTTAATTACGAAGATCATGGGAAATATATAGCTCATATGCTATGATAATTTTAGCATTCAAATACAATAGTATCTTATTAGACAAATACAATTAAATTTTACAATAATCTATATATTTTTTAATGCTATTTACCATATTATATTATCAGATATTTAATTTTAAAGTTCGTGATTGCCTCTCTAAGTATAGTGTCTCTCTTATAGGAATTGGACTAGAGACTAGAGAAATTTAAAATATTTAATAACTTATCATAATATCAAAATATAATTTTAAACAAGAATCGTTTTGATGTGTCAATAAAAATAATTTAATTTATTTTAAAAAAAATAAAATTTGAAAAAAAAGGTCACGGGGGAGATTCGATGGACTTAATAATTGGGGAGTCACTTTCTTGCCATTCACATGTTGACAAACTTCAGCTTAAAATAATGGTATTTGAAATACATATATATTGAAATTATAATTAAACCTTATAATTACGGCATCTAATGTATATTAAATAAAGGGCTACAAACTGATTACCTTTAATTAGATGTTAATTATATATCTTACGTGTGATTATTGACAAAAGACCCCCCATGTCCTATTTAATGATTATAATTTAACGGCTTTCAAACTGTTTATATCTTGAAGGATAATATTTTTAACAACAGAGTGCATCTTTCATCCTTAATTTCATTAGAAAAATGTTAACATTAAAATTTTAAATATTGACAAGACATTTACAAATGTTAACCTCTCAAAGTTTAATTTTATTGAAACTACTAATATTATAATTAGATAACTGAAAAGATATTTTATAAAATTATAAAATTAAATTAAAATTTTATGTAAAGTTAGAGAATAAAAGTGTACTTTTGCACTTTATAAAAAAGTGTACTTTAAACTATTTTTACATATTTTTATTTTTTTTTATGATCGTTTTAACTATGCAATAATCAATATAAGATATTTTTTTAAAATTTTATTTCTAAATATTTGAACAGACTATAAGGATTATGAGCATGATGCATCTTCCCAAAGTTTTTTTTAACAAGGAATCCAACTCTAATCCTCCCACTCTATGATATAATTGTTCCACCACTTGATTTGGTAAATTCTCATCTTATTACTTGTCTTAAAGTAGAGATCTCTCATCACTTGCGCAAGATATTCAAACTCCATGCTTATCTATACACTATCCAACTAGATTCCCTCCTTCTTCAATCATTCTTCTCTCTGTGCAAGAAAAGCATCATGGTGCTTCACCTGCAACAAAGACCCTTCTTCTTTTTGTTGAGCTTCACAATCTGGTCATGGTGGACTCTTGACGGCGTCGTTTCAGACCCTCAGACGAATCTTGTGACGACGGCACAGTGCAGCATAACCAACGTCAGTGACGTGTCCATCTTCCAAGACAACCTAAACGCAACGTTCCGAGACCTGAGAACGCAGATCAGCAACCAAAGCAAACGCTTCGCTACGGCACAGGTAGTGAAGGGTAACAATCCCTCTTATGGCCTTTTTCAGTGCAGAAACTACCTCTCCTTCGCCGACTGCCTCGCTTGCTTCGATGTTGCCGCCGTTCAGATAAGAGTGAACTGCTCAGCCGCCCTGAACGGTGCCTACATCATATACGACGGTTGCTTCCTCAGGTAAGCAGCCAACTTTGACTTTTCCTTAATCGCTGATTATAGATACAATACATTACGACTTATATGCTACTCCCTCCTCTCCTTTGAGCCTGTTTGGTACGATGGAAATGGGGCAGGGTCGCAGGGGAGGCAAGGAAAAAAATTTAATGATTCCAATTAAAAAGATAAAAGTGAGGTTGAAAGCTTTTAATTAATTTTTTCTATATTTTTATCTTACATATTTTCTTATTAAAAATTTTATAATCCCACCTCTAATTTTTCTAAATCAAACTAATTAAAATTCCCTCTCCACTCCATTTCCCTTATACCAAATATATCCTTAATATAAGAGCTACTCTCTACTATCCTTAATATAACTAGGATATTTTTAACTACTAAGAAATAGAAGTTGAGTGATTAAATTTATTCTAAATTGATAAATTTTTTTCTATTTTACCCATTTTTAAAACATGGAATTGGAGAAGCCTCATTTAAAAAATATTGAACATTAATTAATAATAAGAGTAAAATAATAAAAAAAAAAGCTAATGGGTTTGTTGGAGCCTTGTAATACGGACCAAAAGTATTCTTTAGTTGATGATTTATAGTAAGAACCAGAAGTAATACTTAATTAATTTGAGTATATTAAATATACGAGATAAACTAATTAATTACAATAAATATAATATAATCCACTAAAGTATATATAAGTTCATAAGGTAGATAAATTAATTTATAAAAAACAATAAGTATAGGAGACAAAGTATATTAAAGTATTATATTTAGGAGTAAATCTAACTCTTTAATTAACTCTATATTATAGATTGGAGAGAGTACTATATAATCTACCATTAATTATTCAAGGATTGCTTAGGATCTTGTGTTTTTTCAATCAGTAAGAGGGGATAATTATTCAAGTTTACTGTGTATCTACACCCCCCCTTTTGACTTAGTTAAGCATGATCTTTCGAGGATTAGTGCCCACTGAGTTTTCATCTCCCTAAGGCTTTGTTTGGTTTGAAGTTTTTAGAATGGAGGGAGTATGGGTGTTTGGTCCAAAAAATAGAGAGGAGAGGATGACAAATATTTTGTCATTATTTACTCCCCTGTCCCTCTCTCTTCCCTCCAAAATTGGAAGTTTTTGGAGGGTTAAGAATCTTTGCTCTATTTTTGCACAAAATTACCCACGGCAATTTTCAAAAATTCCAATACTATCCTCCGCTTTAGATGAAGCTCTTCACACACAGTAATCGCAACTCTCTGAAGAAGAACATGACGACGACGACGCGGCCTTGCATACCTCTGCTTCCTCAACTATGGGTCTTATAATATTATAAGATTAAAAACTCAGGACTAGAGAAGAGAAGCAAAAGACGATGAGCTACGAGGATTCCAAATTTCACTTTTGAAACATCGCAAGAATTGAAATTGAAAATAAAATTGCTAGGCGATAATAATCGAACTCAAACTGTACCTTCGACATGTCTTTGCACTTATTCTAGGGATTTCTTTAGGATTGGCCACTCATTACTAACACCCATTGGAATGAGGAGACTGAGGGATATATTTTGATTTGTGAACAGAAGAGGTGACTTGGTTCTGCAAGCAGTGGTTCTGGAATTGAACTCCAAATTTTCTAACCTCATATTTGTGTCTTCTTATTTTCCTCATTTTCTCTTTCTCTCTCTCTTTGTGCCTTCTTGTTTTTGATCGCAAATCACAAACATGCTCTATTCTCTCGCTGATTTGAAGCTTAATAAAATAAAAAATACACAATAAAGATAAAATAATAAAAAAATTAAATAAAAATATTAAGGGATATATTTGTCAATTTATAATAACCTCTCCTCCCCTCCCCTCTTGAACCAAACAAAAAACATCCCTTTCTCTCCTCTACTTACATTCCCTACCCTCCCATAAATTAACCTAACCTACCTTTCCTTTCGTTAAACCAAGCATAGCCTAAGGGTTTGTTTGGTTGGGGGGTTTTGGAGGGGAGGAGAAATTGTGTTTGGTTGGGAAAAATGGAGAGAAGAGGAGGGGAGATTTTTTGTCATTTAGTGCTCCCCTCCCCTCCCTTACCTCCCCTCCAAAAGTGGAAGTTTTTGGAGGAGAGATAAATTTTTGACTCTATTATGACAAAATTGCCCTTTATTAATTTTTAATATTTCAATTGTACCCTTAAGCCCTTTTTTTATTTTTCTTACACCTAATTTTTTTAAATTGCTAAAACTTAATAAATATAATAAATTATTTATATATTATATTAAAATATATAATAATTATAAAATTAATAAGAAATAATGTTAAAATTTTATCATATTTTTAAATTTTTTTAATTTTATTATTTATATAAATAAGATAAAAAATTTTAAGATTCATAAATTAAAAAAAAAATGATATGAATATTATAAATAAAGAGTAAATAAATTTAAATAAAGAGATAATAGTATATTTGTCAATTTCTAATTAATTCCACTCCTCTCCTCTTCTCTCTCCTCCCCTTCTAAACCAAACAAAAAACATCATTAATTAACCTTCCCTATCTTTCTTTACCCTCCCTTAAATTAATCTAACATACCCTCCCCTTAGTTAAACCAAACAAAGCCTAAGTGTATTTCTTTATATTCGAATTCGTGTTATTCTTCTCATGGGAATGAGGCCGCTTAACACCTCAACTAACAATTTGTTTGTTGCATCCACCTTTTTCTACTTAGATGATTAGTCATGATTAAGTCATAAATGACCTGAAACTAACAATATAAACTTGCTTTCATGCGTTTTACGCAGGCACGACAGCAGTAACTTCTTTGACCAGGCCACAGACCCAGGCAACAGAATTCATTGTGGGAATGAAACAAGAAATTCAACTGAACTTGCTTCTACTGTTCAACAAGTTATAAGTAATCTGGAAATAGCAACACCAAGAATCCCGGGTTACTTTTCTGCCACCAAAACGACAGTACCTAACAGCAACGGCTCAAGCATTTATGCCTTTGCTCAATGTCTTGAGACTCTCACTCAAAGTGGCTGCGACAATTGCTTGAACGTTGCCTTAAGAAATTTCCAGATTTGTCTCCCAAACTCAGATGCCAAGACTTATGATTATGGCTGCTTCATGAGATACTCCTTCACTGCCTTCTTTGCTGATAATCAAACCACTAATATCAATCACTTCTTGAAACCAGGTATGTGGAGTAATAAACTTCATAGCTTTCATATTTTACGTATTCTTTGGTTATTATATAATCTTGTGATTTGTAGGAGATTCAAGCAAGAAGGGGGCCATTATTGGTGGAGTCGTTGGAGGAGTATCTTTTATTTTGATTATCCTTGCATTACTTGCTTTGTACATGAGATCAAAGTCGTCCAAGATGGTTCCTAAAGGTAAGATAACTAAAATAACGTCCTTATTACTTATTTCGAAATGATTTAATGTGATGCTTTGAACTCTACCGCTTCAAGAGAACAAATTTATGAATTTAGCTGTGATGCTTTGGTTTTCCTTACAGGTGACATTTTGGGAGCCACTGAGTTGAAAGGTCCAGTTACCTTTAGGTATAAGGATCTAAAGTCAGCAACAAAAAATTTCAGTGAAAAAAATAAACTAGGAGAAGAAGGTTTTGGTGATGTATACAAGGTACGTAAACCTTATAATATAAAGCACTCGTTTCCATTATTTCAATTGATGTCCTTTATCAAGATACATTCATGTTCTACGGTTGTTGAGTGTAATGCCTTTGTTGAACAGGGTACTCTGAAAAATGGAAAAGTAGTTTCTATCAAGAAATTGGATTTAGGCCAATCCAAACAGATGGAGAAAGATTTTGAGAGTGAAGTGAAGTTGATAAGTAATGTTCATCATCGAAATATTATTCGGCTTCTGGGATGTTGCAGTAAAGGCCAAGAGAGATTTCTTGTTTATGAGTACATGAAAAACAACAGTGTTGGCCAATTCTTATATGGTAAAGTCAAACACCTAAATGAACTTATTCCATTGTTTTGATCAGCTTTTAGTTCCTCTGTTCTTCTTTTCTTTCCCCTTACTCTCTAAAATGGTGGAAATAGGTGAAAATAAAGGTTCTCTCAAATGGAAGCAACGTTATGGAATAATTCTGGGCACCGCAAGAGGTTTGACATATCTGCATGAGGAATTTCATGTCTCTATCATACATAGAGGTGTGAAAAGTAGCAACATCCTCTTAGATGATGATTTCCAGCCTAAAATTTCTGATTTCGGATTGGCGAAGCTTTTGCCAAGAGATTAATCTCATCTCAATACACAATTTGCTGGAACAATGTAAGTAAATGCACATACGATCTATCCTATTTTACTCATTTTATGATGTCACACACAAACAAGAGATTATATTGTTGAAATAAAAAAATCAAGTTGATCATTTGAAACATTGTTTTTGCACCTTTAGATCCTTTTCATTGGCGCTTTGCATTTAGTTATGATGCATTCTAGATCTGATGCAATATTTGAAAATGCACATGAAATTTGAAATTCATTATGCCAGCAGTGTCCATATGTTTTTTTTTGTTCTCTGTTGTGTCCCATGTATAGTTGTTATTGTTTTGAATCATTATGCCATATATTTTTTTGGTTAGGGGATACGTAGCACCTGAATATGCGATGCATGGACAATTATCAGAAAAAGTTGATACTTATAGCTATGGCGTTGTCATCCTAGAAATCATAAGTGGACAAAAGAGTAGTGCAGGGAAGGTTGATGACGATAAAGGCGAATACCTTCTTCAAAAAGTAAGTAAATCCCCAAGAAGTAGTGCTTTTTGTAGGAGAAACTCCAAGGTGCTTGTCTTAAGGGTGTTTAAACGATTTCAATAATCTAATAAACTACAATGCCTAAGATTTTACCTTTTTTGTTGATGATTATATGATCTCTTTGATCCCAGGCTTGGAAACTGTATGAGAAAGGAATGCATATAGAGTTTGTGGACAAAGCCTTAGATCCAAATGAGTATGATGCAGAAGAAGTGAAGAAAATCATAGAGATTGGTTTGCTTTGCACTCAAGCATCTCCTGCAACAAGGCCAATAATGTCTGAAATAGTGAGAATGCTGAAAAGAAAGAGCTTAATGGAGCACAAACAGCCAACAATGCCAGTCTATGTTGATCCTAGTTCTTGGCCCAAAAAAGAAGACCCGTCTATGACTAACAGTTCATCTTCATCAAACGCTACTGTCTCCGTTTCCATTCTATCAGGAAGGTGATTGCATATACGTAAGTGATAATGAAAAGGAAAAGATTATGTGAGAAATCATGGCCACTTGGCCTCTGGTGTAAAATAATTTAGTGAATATGAAATCCTTTGAATCCATGTAATTATCTTTTGCTTCAACTCTTTTTGGGCTGATATAGTCATTATCATTTAGCCATTATTCCTTAAGATTCTACCTAATACTACCCTCGCCAGTCAATAAATTGGTTCATCTGAATATATATCATATCTTTAAATTTTAAAAATATTACTCCCTTCTATCATAGATATAAGAGCAAGTTGGAAGTCTATTTTGTTCTAAATATAAGTGTTATGACTTTGAAAATTTCGCATATATTATATCCCGTTAGCAAAGAATATATATATATATATATTAATTACAAAAAATTTCAATGAGGAGGCAATAGTTGAGTGGTTTAAGGCACGAGTTGTGACTGTCGTGAGTCGTGTTCGATTCCCAGAAGCTGCTGGAAGGGAAATCTTTTTATTTTTCAGGTGCGTGAAAAGACCAAAATACGCTTCCCCTTTCTTAACTCTGCAAACGCCATACCTATCGCATTTTCTTCTCTGAATGCCTTCAGCGGCACAGGTGGGAAGGGGAGTAAAGCAGGATGCTTCACGCCACCGGTGCCGTGTGCTCAGGCGATTTCTTCTGCCAGTGTTTGTGCCGTCTTGTTCCATCACCGTTGACTCTATTATTATATCTTCCCAGCTTTGGCTTCATATGGTTAGGAAGGAGAGTGAGAATAGAGAGATTTTACTAAGGGTCCCGTGTCTGTGAGGTGCCACTGGGTAATCGACGCTGCTCCTTGTATCAGAGTTGTAGTCACCGTCGTGCTTTGGGTCATCGCTGTCAAGTGTGCTCTAGTACTGTAAGCAAACCCATTTTTTCTGTCTTTCTTTTTCCCGTCACCGTCATTGTGGAAGGAGTTGCTATTGTAAATTGCTGCCATCGCGTCCCCTCTGCAGTCACCGTGGAAAGCCTAGATTTTTGAAACTCTTTC
Organism: Leucaena leucocephala; assembly: GCA_037074615.1. Lineage (NCBI taxonomy): Eukaryota > Viridiplantae > Streptophyta > Magnoliopsida > Fabales > Fabaceae > Leucaena > Leucaena leucocephala. Next base: position 9,847,206 of record CM073542.1, read on the forward strand.
AAGTGCCATTATCGGGGCATCACGAATTGGATGATAGGTATGTTTCCTCGATGCCCTTGCTCTGTTTCCTGTAGTTTGTGTTGGTTCAAGGGTCTGAAGAATTTCTGTTGCTGTGGAGGGTGTGTGTGTTTAAGCTTTGAGTAGGATGGCTTTGTTCTTGGATTCTTGAAAAAATTATGGGGCGAGTCTTTATGTTGAATGTGTGTGTTTGATGCCGTGAGGAAAGGATTCTGGATAGTAGATATATGCTTATGTTATGCGATATTCATGTATATGGGTGTGAAATTGTTTTGCTCTGGGAGTCAACTGCTGTGCGCTTGGGTGGTCTCTGTTATGGGGCAGGGGTTGAATTTGATCGCATATATACAATACTGTTGTGTATGTATGATTGGTTGTTGGCGTCTTGAGTGATGAATTAATAGGGATTTATGTTGGGTCTACGGGTGTATGTGTATGTATATTTGCATTGGCAGGGGTTCAACCAGAAAGATGAGAACTGAAGGAAGAGATAGGAGGAACAGAGGCATTTTTGTGTGTATATTGTGACTTGTGCGTGTGTTGTGAACATAAATGGATATGTGTGTGTTGTGATATTGTCTGGTCAGCCGTAAGGTTGTAGGAGGATGAATAGATGTATATATATGTGTGAGGTTGCTGTTTGGGAAAGTTGCATGTCGTGTGTATAAATTCTGTATGGAGTAATTTTGTGAGAAAAGGTGAACACTGTAGTAGATAGGTATGGATGTCTGTTGAGGGTGCTATTGATATGAACAAATAGATGGAAAGGAGACTTTGAACATTTTGGAAGTATGTATTTATATATATGTGAATATGTGTGGGATTGCCCTATATTAGTTTATGCCTACTGAAGGTATGGGTTGATACTTTGGTTATGTGATTTGAGATTTTATTCTAGTTTGTATTATGTTGTCAGTGTTACCTATTGGTTAAACAGAATCTTTAGATAGAATGAATAATTACCGAAGGCTGCATGTATTTGAACTTGTCCTTAGTTGTTGTGATATCTATGTGGTTAGTAATGCTGTCAATGAATTCTTGATACGGGGAGAATTAAGTTAAGTTGGGTCTTGTGAAGTTAATAGATATGTAAACAACTTGTAGTGATAGTAATAAATCAAAAGTACTTGTCATAGAAGAGGTGGATTATATTTCTTTATGGAATATGGAGGTTGAGAGGAATGACGAATTTAGTTGCCTATAGATGTTCAGTAATTAGGTATGTGATTTGCTATGATAATAGTAAATGAAAGGAAATTGGGATAAAGGAGAAATTTTGGTTCTTGATGGATTATGAAGTTTGAAAAGTTATAGTAAAGAGTGTTATTTTTAGAGTATTAGTTATTGATGCATGTGTCATATCTGCTAGAGAAAAGTTTATGTTGGCAAGTGTCTTATTTTCATGACTGAAAATAAATAGTTTTCGATACAAAAGAGTTGAATACCAATTATTGATGGAACCCTTTATTTTCAAAAATTTAGGAAAATAAAAAGGAGAATGATATTCTAAAGCTAAAGGCAAGAGTAAGTGAGGGAAGTATTCCAAGTAAATGAATAACGTTTCTTAAAATTTATATTTTTAAATGCATTGTCATTTCAAATGAATTTCAAATATGAATTTTGAAAAGTAAATGTCACGTTCTGAAATTTGGCCCGTGACCGGCACAGAATATGAATAAATTCACATTCTGAAAGCCTAACACCTTAAATAAAACATTCAAATTTTCCATAACTTTTTTTCCAAAATAACATAATCTTTTCTAAGGTCTATGTGGAGCATTTACCTTCTTTTCAAATTAATACAAACACTTTCTTAATGATAATTATACCAAAAGTAATTTTGTCAAAAATGACGCTTCGGATAGGCAACGAGGCTCTTTACTGCTCAGCGGGAGGATTAGGGTTACTTGCACTAACTGAAGCCAAATAATCTACTCGTGAATAACGTCCCAAGAAAAACATGATTTAAAAGATTGTGGAAATAAACAATGCATAAACATATTTCAACATCTCATATTTCAATGCAATATTTTCTATAAACAATTTCTCTCAGGGAAAAACATAATCCTTTCAAGCCCACATAATCTTTTCAGTAAACATTATTATTTCAGAGATTCAATTTGAAATAACTATTTCAAATCAATCGTTGTAAAACAATCTTTTCAAAAACTATAATATTTCCATAGGACTTTAACAGAACGAGAATAGACGTAGACACATAGTCCACGAGGGTAACTAACCATTCTGACAGCTCAAAGCTGCTAACTGTCAGTGGCTCAAGGCCACTAACCTTTCGCGAGTACGAAACCCACGGTGAAATCTGGTAGCTCAGCCACTACCCTTCGTAAGTACGAAACCCACGGTGTAATCTGGTAGCTCAGCCACTACCCTTCATGAGTACGAAACCCACGGTGAAATCTGGTAGCTTAGCCACTACCCTTCGTGAGTACAAAACCCACGATGTAATCTATCGAGCTCGGGTAACCAAGGTGCACCAAGGGCTAACAGTACTGTTGTTAGCAACCAGCGTTCTATATTCCATCCTAAAACGTTTCCATCATGCGTGGGGTTTATTTCACATGAAATAATCTCAATCGTTTCAATGCCATAATCATTGGTAAAATCACTTTAACTTTCCAAAAACCCCAGCATATACATTTAAAATCAAGTCAATGTAAAAACATATAAACTTCGCATAGGAATATATTTCATGAATAACATCAGTTCAATGCAACTTTTTCTAAACTCTTTTAAAAAGCTTATTCATCTATTTTCATACATAATCATAATTCCTTTGTAAACCGATCGAAAGAAAATCATTTCTAACGATTTAAACCATACTTTCATAAAATTTACTTTTCGAAATCCATATTTGAAATTCATCATTTGAAATGACAATGCATTTGAAAATATAAATTTTAGGGAACGTTATTCACTCATCTGCCACGCTCCAAAACCTTTACTCGTTTCAGCCAATCACTTTCGATTAAAAATCACTTTTTAATTCCCTGGTATCCTCAAACAATATATTAACATTCTATTCAAATTCTCAGCAAAAGTAATCACCCTTAATTTACAACTAATCATGAAGACAAACACTTAATCATTTACACGTACACACATAGCATCATAATTCCCTTTTTCTTCATTATTCTTCTTACTTTCTTCTTGCAATTTATAACAACATTACCTTATATATATATCATTTAGCTTCCAGCACAGAGGCATAGTTCCCTGATCTAAGAACCCCATCTTATACGTGTATACATATATATTAACCAAAACTACAAGTCATGCACATACATGTACACCAACAGCAACACTGAATACAATGTATGGGTGTGTCAAAGTAATAGCGTCCATTATCTCTTCTTCCTTCTTCCCGTAACATTTCCCATATACATATGCATCATTATCACCTAACTCTAACCTTGTAAAAATCGACTAGATTCTTAACAAAATTTCTCCATTTCTTTTATAAAGACCTTCATTTAATTTTTTATCATAACTTTACTTTCTAACTTAAGTTCTTTGAATCATTTACTCACAATTGCCAACAACTCATGATTTAAATATATATCCATTTCTAGGTTCAGCCTTCACAGTTTGAATGCACCAACTAAAAACCATAAATCATGAATAGTTCCTTCCATTAACTTTGCTTTGAAAGCTATACTCTTATTATCCTGATTTCAAAGATCCGGAAACCACACACACCAATCACAAAATTCAATATGCTCAAACAATCCCAACTCAAATCACCACAGCACAAATAGCAACCAAGCTCATTGATTTAAGCTAAGTTTCGTATTAAACAGCTTCAATATATAGTTATCCACAACAAATTAAACATTACTCCCACCAGCTCCAACTTTGATCGGACAGAGCAACCCCCAAACACTCAGACAACTGGAAATAATGGTGAAAGGGAATAGGGAATACTTACCAATTACAATTTATGAACTCAATAAAAGCATCACAGCCCTTGTGCCAAGAGTTCCTTCACTTTTCCCCCTTCCAAGATTCGACAAACAGAGAAAACAGAGAACAATTCATCCCGCTGCCGTGAACGCTGATCATACAGAAGAAAAAAGAAATCTTTCATTCATACATACCACTAACCAAAAGGAACATGACCGAGGTAGTGAAGGATCTCAACAAAATGTGACTACTAAAATAACCAAATTACTCCCTAACTGATACTCGCACTCTGCTCTTCTCCTATGAAGGCAAATTTAGGAAGCACGGCAACACCGATGGTAGCAACGGGGATAATGGAATTTGAGGAGAGTAAGGAAACGGTTTGACTGACCTTGAAGCTTTCGGCGACAGAAATGAAACTTGAAAGTAGACACTTGCTACAGTACCCAGAATGCTTGAAACGGCGATGACAACCATGGTGCTTGCTAACAGCGCCAGAATTTGACAACAGACCAACGATCATGAAATTCCCGACACCCCGCGACCACTCCTTCCTCGCCAGTCACTCTTGTCCACCCTTTTCCCCTTACTTCATTTATTGACCAGAGCTGTGCTAGAGGTGACAGCTCCAGCGGTGACAACACGACCAAAGCGTCTGACGGAAGTAACGTCTGGTTACACGGCTTCACTGGCATGACACGCTTGCCGCTGCTCTCCCTGTCTCTCCTGCTGCGTCGCTGAGAAAAAGATTCAGAGGGAATGGGGAGAGCGTACGGCGTCTGAAGAAAAAGAGGGGGAAAAACAAAGTTGAAATTTCACGCTACAGAGAGACAAAAATAAAAACCCATTTCCTGCTGCTTCCAAGGTTCGAACACGGGATCACAAAGTTCATCCCAGCGTTTAAGACCACTCAACCAACCTGCACCCATGGACAATTTCTGCACCAAATATATATATATAACCTTTTGTTAAATAAATATTTTTTCCCTATAAAATCTATTAATTTTCTTGGCCATAACAGTAAATTTTATGGAAGTATAATTTAAATCGTTAGAAATAATTTTCTTTCGATTGGTTTACAAAGGAATTATAATTATGTATGAAAATGGATGAATAAGCTTTTGAAAAGAGTTTGGCAAAAGTTGCATTGAACTGATGTTATTCATAGAATATATTCTTGTGTGAATTTCATATGATTTTACAGTAATTTGATTTTAAATATACATGCTGGGGTTTTTAAGATTCAAAGTGGTTTTTACCAACGGTTATGGCATTGAAATGGTTGAGATTATTATATGTGAAATAAACCCCATACATGATGAAAATGTTTTAGAAATGATGGAATACAGAATGTTGTTTTTTAACAGTAGTACTGTTAGCCCTTGGTGCACCTTGGTTACTTGAGCTCGACAGATATACGTGGGTTTCATACTCACGATGGATATACGTGGGTCTTGTACTCACGAAGGATATATGTGGGTTTCATACTCGCGACGGATATACATGGGTTTCATACTCACAACAGATATACGTGGGTCTTGTACTCGCGACGGATTGTGGCCTCGAGCCACCAGATTATTACGTGGGTCTTGTACTCGCGATGGTTATTGGCCTTGAGCCGCTAGATTGGTTATTTACCTTAGTGGACTGTGTGTCCACATCTGTTTTTGATCTGTTGAAGTCATACAAAAAAAATTATAGTTTTGAAAGGATTTATTTTATACCAATTGATTTGGAATTGTTATTTCAAATTATTTCTCTGAAACAATAATGCCTACAGAAAGATTATGGTTTTGAAATGATTGTTTTTAAATGATTGATTTGAAATGGTGATTTCATATTGTTGCTTCCCCAAAAATACAAATATTTACAGAAAGATTTGCATCAATTTATGAAATGTTATTAAATATATTTTTGCATGAGTATGCATTGTTGACTTCCGCATTCTTTTAATCATGTTTTTGGGACATTATTTACGAATAGATTACTTGGCCTCAGATAGTGCAGGTGACCCTAATCCTCCTGTTGAGCAATGAAAAGCCTCGTCGTAGATCTGAAGCGTTGTTTTTGAACAAGATTGATTTTAATCTTTATTAAGCACTTGTGTTATTTTGATAAAAAGGTAAATGCTCCACATAGACCCTAAAAAAGATTTTGTTTATTTTGAAAAATATTATACAAACTTTAAACGTTGTATTTTCAGGACGTGACAATAAGAATTAAATCCATTTTGTCTTCTAAAATTATAAATTTTTCTCAAAATATCCCTATATGATTGTATATATTGAAAGGGTTTTTATCAGGTACATAGTTCAAATGCACATAATTAAAGGGATATTTTAGGGAAACAAACACATAATTATTACAAATAACTAACCTAACTAATTCTTTTTAATCTATCCAAATTAGTTAAGTAGATATTATATTAAAGACTAGAGGTAGTATTTCATATATTTTTCTGCCAACATACTGCTATGAACTTAGTTTCGTTAATCATAGTTCGTTGAAAGCTAAAAATTGTTTCAATAACATTCCAAGCTGATACAAGCATCCTTACTCTGGTGTTTGAATTCGTCTCATAACTTGAGAAGATTCAATCTGCTTTTGACATTAATCTGTCACTAGCATCTCAGTTTCGCATTTTCAGAAAAGGTCGTATTATGCAGAATAATTAACTTCATTCTTAATTAGAAATTAAAAAAAAAATGGATTCGTAATGTCCCTTATAAAATAAAAGGAATATCGTAGTAGTTCAACCAACTTTAAAGAGAAACTAATGTATCTGAATTATATGTAATCCTCACATATACCAAAGGTTGATATATAGTTTACTCACAAAAGTTGGAGAATGAAATATATACGAGGGACATTGATCATTTTCAGATTTCTCCTGCTTCTATGTATGATTCCCCCCCCCCCCCCATTTTTGGGTAATTCAAAACTTGATGATAAAAAATTTACAGCAATAGCACTATATGTAGAGAAGGCTCTAGATTTAGAGGTGCCTTCTTCCATGTACCTCTAATCAATTTCAATCAAAACAGGCATAGTGGGTCTCATATTCTCTGATAAACTTTCCTTTTGGAGCAAACCAACTACTTGAGACATCGTTGGCCTTATTTCTGCAAGGGCTTGAGTGCAAAGTAAACCAATCTCTATGATTTTCTTCACTTCTTCCGTATCATACTCATTAGGGTCTAATGTATCATCCACCAACTCTACATGCATGCCTCTTTGATATAACTTCCAAGCCTAGCAAGTGGGATTGAAGTGAACAGGATTAATAAGTCTGGAAAAAGACAAACTACCTTTTTTAATAGTCATGGGAATTTTCTTACTTTTTGAAGGAGGAATTCGCCCTCAGCAGCGCCATGGACCTTCAATTCATTGTTTGGTCTGCCACTAATAATTTCTAGGACCACAACACCGTAGCTATAAATATCAACTTTTTCTGATAATTGACCATGAAATGCATACTCTGGTGCTGTATATCCTCTGAAAAAATATATAATATTTTTCACCTATTAAATTGTTACAATGTCTCAAAAAACACAAATACAATATTTAGAACGAGTGTTCCACTTGCTCTTATATAGATTTTTATAATTGCCTTAAAGAATAAATGAACTTCAATAGAACTTAAGAAAAATATATAAATGCATTTCAACTTACAGGGTTCCTGCAAATCTTGTACTAAGATGAGATTTGTGTTCAGGTAAGAGTCTTGCTAAACCAAAATCAGCAATTTTAGGTTGTAGATCGTCGTCTAATAAGATATTGTTGGTTTTTATATCTCTATGTATGATACGAACGTGAAATTCTTCATGTAAATAAGTCAAACCTCTTGCTGTTCCTAAAATTATATCATATCGTTGCTTCCAATTAAGAGAACCTTTCTTTTTTCCTAGAAGAGAAAGAAAAAGAAGGGTGAAACACCAAGCTATTCACAAAATGTTTCAATAGGAAATTTGCACACACATACATATTAATTGATTTCTAGAATAAAATTGTGACATATGATTCCATTTTTGTTAGAGGAGACAATGATTTGCTTAAGTTGAAAATATCTCATATGTCATAATGTTATTGAGAAATAAAATAGAAAATGCTTAAAGAACTATATATATATATAAATAAAAGCTTTGTTGGTGGATATATGAGATATACCAAATAAGAATTTGTCAAGACTGGTCTTTTCCATGTATTCGTAAACCAGAATTCTCTTATTGCCTTTACTGCAGCATCCAAGAAGTCGAACAAGATTTCGGTGATGAACATTACTAATAAGCCTCACTTCACTCTCAAATTCTTCCTCCATTCTCATCGATTGTCGTAAATTTAACTTCTTCACCGCGACTACTTTCCCATTCTTCAGAGTGCCCTATTCATAATGATCAAGATTTCAATCTTATTAAAGGTGTTAAATTAGACGTACGTTATGCCTTTGTAATCCAATTTTTTTAGAGAAATATACATTAAACTGGATTGGAAACATCCTTGCTTTGGGACATAATCTATATCAAAATATTGAAAATCAAATGTATATATAGTTACCTTATATACTGAACCAAATCCTCCTTCTCCAAGTTTATTTTCAGTACTGAAATTTTTTGTTGCGGACTTCAAATCCCTATAATTGTAAATAACTGGGGCTTTCAACATGCTTATTCCAGTCCCCTCTCCTATTAAGGACAACATTAGTCAATGTCCCATCATCAATTTAAAAAAACAAAAAAAACAAAGTCCACTACTTGTTATGTTGAGTGAAAATGTGAAAACCAGAGCACTAAATCAATGAAGAACTTTTAAGTTGCTTACCTCCGGGAAGCCTCTTTTGGGTTTTTCGTGGGCTAATCCAGACAAATAATGCAATAAGGAGGATCAAAACAAACACTACACTTCCAATTACAATACCAATGATGGCCCCCAGCTTATTGCTTGAACCTGCAGTGAATTGGAGAAATAACTGTAACATATATAACATAAGATTTAGAATTACTCATTTTTTCCATTTTCTCTTATAGTTATTGGTTCAGCATTCATCATAACACAACAACGAGCATTTTCCCACTACATACGTGGGCTTAATTGGTTACATGGACAGCACAACACCATGCTCAAGTTCAACAGAGCTTTACGCTGGTTGCCTAACACAACCCTCCTATTTTATCTAGACTTGGAACCGGCTATGAAACATAGACAGAGTTATATATTTATACAATTACATATAACAACACAGATAATATACATACATATATATATAATGGTTTACCATGTTGTTTCAAGAAGCGGTTGATGTCAGTGGTTTGATTATCGGCAAAGAAGGAAGTGGTTGAGTATCTCATGAAACAACCAGTGTCATAGCTCTCAGCATTTGAGGTTGTAAGGCAAGTCTGCAATTTTGCTGAAGCATTGTTCAAGCAATTCTGGCAGCCACTTTGTGAGAGAGTCCCAACACATTGAGCAATCGCATAAACATTCAAACTATTACTATTAGTCACTGTCGTCTTAGTGGCTGCATAAAAACCACTCATTCTGGGGGTTGCTGTGTTTAGATTCCTTAACACTTGTTGAACAGTTGAAGTAAGTGCTGAGGAATCTTTTATTGTCTGATTCCCACATCTTATGTTGCCCCAATTTTCACTGGCTACATCAAATTGTTGGCTGCTCTCGTACCTAATTCATTAAAACACAGGATGAAAGTAACTAATAAGTCACCAGTGTCATTTTTGGCATTGGGTCCCAAAAAGATGTAATTTTTGGCAGCTTCTTTTGTGTGGGCAAGGGTTAATTGCGCCTATGGCTGCTGAAGAAGTTTTAAAGTTAAATTCAGATGAACTTGTTTCTGGAGAACATTGGGAAAATTGAAGTATCATATTGAAAATTTTATTAGTGAGAAAGACTTATAAACTTTTATGCACACATAGACTTGATAAAATGAAGGACTTTCCCCAATTTTCTCTAAAACATTTGAATTTAATTTGTTTAAAAATTTTAAGATGTTTATCAAGTGAGTATATAATGATTAATATTCTATAGATACTTTATACAAAATATATGTCAAAACATTTTGTAATACTCCTCCAGTCATTAATATATAATTTAATTATAAAGTTAATATTGGTCTAATTATAAACTATATTTTCTATATTTATTAACTTTTTTCCCAAATTACCTTATAGATATTCCCTATATAATAATCAAATAAGATAGGGAGGGAAGGAGTCAAAGAATATGATTAAGGTATTTTAGAAAAAATATGTCATATTAACTAATTTAATCTAATCAAATTGATTCAATAAGTCTTATATTAAGGACTAGAAGGGTAAGAAATACATGAATAAAAATCTAGTTTGGTACTTATAATAAGGGCATGTTTGGATAAGAGTTTATAAAATGAATTGTGGGAAAAAAAAGAGCTTTTGAATAGTTTTTTAGAAAATGACTTTTGGAAAAAAGTTTATAAAAAAGTAGTTTTGAATAAATGAGTGTTTTTATAATTATTAATAAAAAGACTTTTGTAATTAGAAAATTACCAGAAAATATATAATTTTATTAAAAATATGAGAGAAGAGAAAAGGTGGATAAGAGAGAAGAGAGAGAGTGGAGAAAAGATATGAGAGATGGTAGAGAAGAGTTAGGAGAGAAAAGAGATGGTGGAGAAAAGAGAAGAGAAATGAGAAAAGATAGAGGGTAAAGAAGAGAGAAGAAAGATGATAGATGGTAGATGATAGATGGTAGATTGTGTAAGAAAAAATAAGGGTAAAATAGTAATTGGGTAATCTATAAATTATTTTAGTATTCTAGAAGCTAGTCTCAATAGCTTATTTAAAATCTTAATTTTAAATTATAGTTTAATCCAAAAGCCCTTTTAGATAAATATGACTATTTATTTTTATTTTTCTCAAAACTATAATTTTGATTAAAAACTATTTTAAAACTTTAGTTATAAGAGTTGCAGCACTAAATTATTTTTCTTCCTATATAGAAGACATCTTAACTAGTAACTACATTGCCTTTTCCCTACATTAAAAATATATATAGAAATTCTTTAAAGAAGAAAGAAAAGTCAAGATACAATTAAAAATAAATTTAATATATATTTTATTCATAATATAAAAAATTGGAAATTATTTCTTTGAAATTCATTTGTTAGTTATATGCTTTGTATTCAAAACTAGTATACTTCATTTATTCATACGCCATAAGTTTGTCATCTAAATAAAGGATTTTAGATGTTATATATTTTGGCTTGTTTTGTTTGTTATCTTCCATATAATAGAAATGTAACTTTATCAATAAAATTATATTTTTCTTATAGTTATTATTACTATTTTGTTTCCTTTTATATATACCATTTTATATCTTGTAATAGTAGAATGATACCCCATAGAGATTAATTAGCATATTTTCTCCTTTGTCTTTCAACTCTAGCACCATAGAGATTTAAAAAAAACAAAAGGTCAAACTTGAAGTTGGTGGAGGAGTTGTACCTGAGGAAGCAGCCGTCGTAGACGAGACGGGCACCGTATGCCCTGTCGGAGCAGCTGCGGATGTCTACGACGGCGACGTCAAAGCAAGCGAGGCAGTCGGCGATGGAGAGGTAGTTTCTGCACTGAAAAAGGCCATAAACAGGGATGTTAGCCTTCACTGCTTCAGCTGTGGCGAAGTGTTTGTTTTGGTCTTCGATCTGAGCTCTGAGGTTTCCAAACGTTCCGTTTAGATTCTCCTTCATGATGGATCCATCGTTATCGCCATCTTGGTCACACCATAGTTTCACTTGATTGGTCTGAGGGTCTGAAACGACGCCGTCAAGAGTCCACCATGGCCAGATTATAAAGTTCAATAAGAAGAAGAAGAAGAAGATTGGCTTTTGTTGCAGTTGATGCTGCATATGGTGTTTTTCTTTGCTTTTGAGGGAGGATGAAGAATAATGAAAGATGAAGTGGGAAGAAATGGCGGAGCACAAAAAGCTTTTCCAAAAGAATATAGAAGATCTTATATATTTAAAAAGGGATAATATAATCTTTACTCTTTTAAATTTATATAAATTTTAATTTTATTCTCTTAAATTTTAAAATATAAATTTTAGGAGATAAAAATATCTAAATTTTTATTAAATTATAAGGATCAATATCTTAGACTAAAAAAAATTTAAGAGACTAAAATATATAATTTAAAATTTGAGAATCAAAATTAAAATAAAAAATAAATTTAAAAAACTAAAGATTTTGATAACCATTAAAAAATTGATATCGTAAATTAATTTAAGTTTATGAGTATATGTTTATTCTACCATACTCATCTGGCCTTATTATAAGGTACATAAGATATTTTTTATTTTTAATATAAATCAGCTCATTAAGTTATTATATGAATGTACATTTTTATGATTAATTTATTATTCTATATGTTTGTATTTTCTTCGAGTTTTCAATATATTAAATATAGGGAAATTTGAAAAGCTACAAAATTTTAAGACAAAATTTTTAAGATTTTTTTAATTCTGATAAAATATATTAAAATACCTTATAAATATGACCAAAATGACATATAAGGTAAAAATTTGAACAAACTATATTTTTACGTAAGTTATAAATAATATAGCTCATTTCTCACATAATCCATACAACTCATAAGTCTAATATTCTAAAACACAAAAAATTAAAGTTATATAATTCAAACAGAAAATTAAGTTAAATACATCAATGAAAAGTGAAGGTAAAAAAATTAAAAAAATTACTATAAAATTTCAATAAAAAAAGAAACCTCCGAAAAAAAATTCATAATAAATTAATAGTATAGAACTTGTTATTATTTGTTACACTGAAATTTATCATTAGATGTGGGTACTTATTTGTTGATACATTGTTTGGTGATTAGGTGATTTTAAAAAAAAAAAACTACCTACGAAAGTGACTCCCAAATTTCCCATAATGCCTTTCCCAATTTTTAACTTGAAAATTATTTATTTAATTAACACTCCGTATTTGAATTTTCTTTCTTTTGTGTTTGCACATGTATTTGAACTTATTTAATTTGCTGCGGAAGGACTTTAAAGATATATATATATATATATATATATATATATATATATATATATATATGTCAACAATGACTCATCAGCCAAAAAAAACAAAAGACACCGCACCGTTATATTATTTAACTAGTTTTCCATTCCATGAGTTGCACGCAGTCTAGACAAATAATTTTCTGGTAGTATAGGTCCTACTCGATATGTTTTAAATAACTTGAACTATTATATGCTTGAGTTTCAAGCTGTTTACAAGCTAATTTTTCAAACTTGGCGTCCTACGGAGGATGACCAAGCATTACGTCATAGGGGACATATCGTGAATGGACCTTAGAACAATAAGGATAATGACATTAAACATATTTCTAGTTTGAGACGGATCATGATGAACGCATATTCTAATATTTAATTAATTTCCGTGAGTGATTGATTTCAAAGATACCAGACACCACCAACATTAAGTTTAGGAAATAATTAATTAAATGTTTTATTTATAACACTGGCACTTGGGCGAATGCCCTTGTTTTCAAAGTAAACGGAGTCAACCAATAGCATTTATTATATCATCTCGTCCTATATACATATATATATATATATATATTGGACATCTAAAAGACAATTATGTCCTTGATGTACTGTTTTATTCTTTTAATATTTTTTTATTATAAAGTGTTTCTAATATTTTTATGCATCTTAAAAAAAAGTTGTTATACTATTAAATATATAAAAAAAATGTAAAAAAAAATTACCTATAATTTACGAGATTACTTAGTAAAACTCGGAAGAATAAAAATAAAAAATTATTAAATACTTTTACATTAGGACCCCTCATAATTTAGACAAAAAGAAAATCTACTTGCTAGCAGAGTATGAAATTACATTATATCGTGGAATCATTGAAGAGAGCCCCTAGTCCAAGTGAAAATCAACAAAGGAATCCCACTAGAAGAGCCAAGTTGGCGAGTTAATGCATTTGGCATCATTGATACTCAAAATATAAACATCCAAAAGGGAATGAGTACAAGTGATTGGTCCCTATATTTTCCCAGAAACTTAGACATATTACGTGTTAACGCCTTTAAACTGAAGTAGAAACCTGTTATATATGGGTCATATACTAGGAAAATATTCTTTAAAGAGGGGTCTTATAAAGTCTTTATACTCTCTAACTTCAATTAATTTTTAGGGTATGTCCTTTCAAAGACTCGTGCTTCACTTACGAAGCTTCACTTACGAAACATTAGTTTGGCCCATATACATAGAATCAGTCAACTATTTCCCAAAGTAGAAACCGTACAATGGTAGCTCGGTGATCAAACTTTTGCACTTGTCTTATAACTAATGGTAATTAAACCACTATGATAGTTCATTCTTCATCTATAGTTCATTCTTCATCCTCTCTCTCTCTCTCTCTCTTCTGCAAGGAAGTAAAACGACATGCTGCTAAACCAGCAAACAAATCCTTTGTCCTTCACCTTCTTGTTGGGCTTCATAATCTGGTCATGGTGCACCCTAGACGGCGGCGTTGCAGATCCACAGCTCAGTTATGTGAAATCAGGTTGCAGCAGCTATAACGTCAGTGACGTCACCATCTTCAATGAGAATATAAACACGACGATGAGAAGCCTGAGAGAGCAGGTCGGCAACCAAAGCAAACACACCGCGGTGGCGCAGGGGGTGAAGGGTAACAATCCGGCGTTTGCCGTTTTTCAGTGTAGAAACTACCTCTCCATCAAAGACTGCCTTGCTTGCTTTGACTTTGCCGCCGTTCGTATATACGACAACTGCTCCGTGGCCGCCACTGGTGCCCGTCTCATTTACGAAGGTTGCTTCCTCAGGTACCTGACCAACTTTATGTAAATTTTATATCCAGCGGATGAGTAATTTGGTCTAAACCCTCCTTACAAATAAAAGTTTTAACGGGCACTTTTTCCCAATTTCCTTAAATTCGCCATTGAAAAGTTTTTTGATAAGGATTTAAGTTAGAGTGCTGATAGTTTTTCGATACAAAATTTATAAAATATCAATATTTTATGCATATAAAATTTTATCCAGACCTCTTTACTAATAAAATTTTAATGAATGTCCCAATTTTCCCTTTAGCAAATATTATTCATTATCAATATAATTTAGATGCCATACCCCACCATGTCTGTAGTTGGTGGTCTATTATTACAATATATCCATTACCCTCTTCACTTGAGAATTCTTAATATCCAATATTTTAATATTAAGAAATATATATTTTTTATAATATCTATAAATTTTATGCTAACATATATATAAAGGAACACAAATCCTAAAATACACATTTGTGAAAAATAATTTGTTAATCATTATCCTCTTATTATAAACAATAATATTTAAGATATTATCAAACATTAAACATAAACACTTCTCTTGATCAAAATTTAAACTTTAGTTCACCACATTATAAAAAGTTAATCCATTATGCTAAACTTAACCCTATTAGTATATTTGTGAAATTTAATTTAATTACCGGGTACGTGGATGGAAAATTGATCTTGGTATAAAAGCTTTTTGGTTTATGATTCAGTTCTTTCCCTCAAGGGAAAATCAAGATGTCACATACTTTTTTCTTATTTGCAATCTCAACTATTTATTCAAAAAAATGAATATACAATCTTAATTTATTAAAAGCTCTTAAAATTCTTAGTTGCTCTACTTTTCTTGATAGGACTAAAGACTATCTTTTCAAATTGATCTTCTTTGAACCTGTCCAAACGGGTATATAAAATATAAACACTAAACTCAATTTTCTTCAAGTGGTTACACAGTAGAGACAAAATGTATAGTTTGCAAACCATAAAACAATTACACCACATCTATAACATTTCAGGCAACTGATATCTCTTACTGTGAAGCATGTTTGGAGCAACTTTCAAATCCATGGTTTTGAAACCATAGTTTTAAAAGTAGAGAAGCCTTTCAAAAATCACTTTATGATTCAAAACTATGGCTCGGGGATATAAAACCATTGATTTCAAGAAGAAAAAGAATTCTGCTTTTTTAGAAGTTAATTTTTTCTCCTAAAAACACTTTTATCACTTTTTTTCTAAAAATTATTCTCCAAAACCTAATAGAAACATGCACGTGGTCATAAAAGTGACATTTGTTTAGGCTAAACCATAAAAGTTACATTTAAATTTACCATAACGACACATAAAGATGACATACTTGTGTGTGTGTTTTTGAAGGTACGAGAGCAGCATTTTCTTTGATCAGTCCACAGACGGCGGCAATCACATTATGTGTGGGACTCGTGTGGCTAAAAACTCCACTGAACTTGCTTCAACTGCGCAACAAGTTCTAAACAATCTGGTAGAAGCAACACCAAGAATACCTGGTTACTTTGCAGCCACTATAACGCCAGTACCTAACAGTAATGCTTCAAATATTTATGCCTTTGCTCAATGTCTCGAGACTATCACTCAAAGTGGTTGCCAGGATTGCTTGGAGGCTGGCTTCAGAAATTTTCAGATTTGTCTTCCCAACTCAAATGCTAAGATCTTTTATGCTGGTTGTTTCATGAGATACTCCACCTCTGCATTTTTTGCTAACAATCAGACCACTGATATCAAGCGCATCTTGAAACAAGGTACAGCTATAATGCATTGCATGCCAAGAAACAATTGAGATAAACAAATATAGTACAATTTTAACTTCAGATAATTCAGATTCAAATCACTCAATTAATTAAGCACAAACTTATTGTAGGAGATTCAAGCAAGAAGAAAGCCATTATTGGTGGAGTCGTTGGAGGTGCATCTTTTATTTTGATTCTCCTGGCGTTATTTGCTTTGTATAACCGATCATTGTCCAAGAGGGTTCATAGAGGTAAGATAACTAGAAAAATCTCAAGGGACCAATCTTGAATTGAAATCATTCATTGTGATGCTCTAGTTTTAACTTTTTCCTACCAATGGAAATCTTATCGTCTTAATTTTCAAGGGATGAACCCCTAACTGCTTCATACTTATTGAGCTTCTAACCATAGTCTTTCTTGCAGTTGACATTTCTGGAGCAACTGAGTTGAGAGGCCCGGTTAACTATAGGTATAAAGATCTGAAGTCTGCAACAAAAAATTTCAGCAAAGAGAATAAATTAGGTGAAGGAGGTTTTGGTGAAGTATACAAGGTAAACCCATCTATATAAACAGTCATTTTTACCATTACAATTGATATCATTTTTCAAGAGACTTTTTCATAGAGTTGTTTTTTTTTTGTATAAATTCAATTTAGTTACGCTCAATATAATATGTGCCAGATATATAGAGTTCCATTAAATTGTTAACAAGTTGAAAATGGTATAATTCAGTTCTTAGACTTCATGAAATACACAGGAAAATGTATCTAATACAAATAAAAAGATGGGACTTCCCACAGGCATGCTCTATAGTCTAGAAATATCATCTCTTCATTGAACAGGGTACTCTGAAAAATGGAGAAGTAATTGCTATAAAGAAACTGGCTTTGGAGCAATCCAAAAAGATGGATGAAGATTTTGAAAGTGAAGTGAAGCTAATTAGTAATGTTCATCATCGAAATCTCGTTCGACTTCTTGGATGTTGTAGCAAAGGAAAAGAGAGATTCCTTGTTTACGAGTACATGAAGAACAACAATGTTGGCCAATTCTTATTTGGTATATTCAATTAAACACTTGAATAATTTCCTCTATAGTTGAAAATCATCTACTTCCCCTATTCTCTTTTTTCTTGGTCCCCCTTCCCTTACTATCTAAAGTGTTGGAAATAGGTGAAAATAAAGGTTCTCTCAATTGGAAGCAACGCCATGGCATAATTTTAGGCACTGCAAGGGGTTTGGCATATCTTCATGAGGGTTTCCATATTTGCATCATACATAGAGATATAAAGCCTAGCAACATCCTCTTGGATGATGATTTCCAGCCTAAAATTGCAGATTTTGGATTGGCAAGGCTTTTGCCAAGGGACCAATCTCATCTCAGTACTAAATTTGCAGGAACAATGTAAGTAACATCATATGTAATTATTCATACTTACTGCACTTAATTTATATCAGATGAACACAAGAAATTGTAATATAACTCATTTATTGATCATACGGAAAACTACTTTAGCAACTAGATAGATCTTTTCTCTCATGTTTAGTTGTTTCTACAAAGCTTGAAGACTTGTGTCGATTTACAACTCATTAGAAATATATTACAACACTTTAAGTTGCACATGGACATTTCAAATTTGTTTTATCATCGTACATATAAGTTTCCATGTATTTTTTTGTCTCGTCTTATTTATCGTAATTTTTTCAACCATTATGCCATAAATATTGTGCTTTTGTTAATTAGGGGATACACTGCACCTGAGTATGTAATGCATGGACAACTATCAGAGAAGGTTGATACCTATTGCTATGGTGTTGTAATTTTAGAAATCATAAGTGGGCAAAAGAGTGGTGAATTAAAGGATGATGATGAAGGCGAATTCCTCCTTCAAAGAGTAAGCAAGTTCTCAAAACTAAAATACCAAATGACTGCTCAACACCACACAATGACACTTTTCTTTTGAAAAAATTATTCCAAGTACTGTTGTTATAAAGTACTAGACTACAATCATCTAAAATTTTCCCTTAGGATTTTATTTTTGTTTTTTCATGTTGTATCACTGCGGTGCCCCTTGGCAGGCTTGGAAATTGTACGAGAAAGGAATGCACAAAGAGTTTGTGGACAAAACCTTAGATCCAAATGAGTATGATGCAGAAGAAGTACAGAAAATCATAGAGATTGGATTGATTTGCACACAAGCATCTCCTGCAGCAAGACCAACAATGTTTGAAGTTGTTGATATGCTCGAAAGCAAGGGCAGCTTAGTGGATCAAAAGCGACCCACTATGCCTATCTATGTTGATCCTAATTTGAGGCCTAGAAAAGTTGGTCAGTCTAATAGTTCATCTTTAACAAATGCCGATGTCTCCACTTCTATTATATCAGGAAGGTGATGGATTGCATTACACAAGAACGTGCAGTTAAAGGGGTCACTTGAAGTTGGGAGCCAGAAAAAAGTAGTAGTAGTAGTAGTAGAAGTAGAAATAATCGTCATCTGCATGAAGAAGAATAAGAAGAAAATAGAGTAAGTGTTCTCCTTCATTCCATCACTGAAGATTGGAGTTCAATGAAACATCAATTCTACAATTAGGAAAGTCTCTGTGAAATAGTGGCCATTTTGACCTACGGTGTAAAATAAATTAGTGGGTGTAGTAAAGGCTGAGTTATATGTAACAAACAACAAAATTGATAATCTTATCTACTGTGAATCTACTCGCGAATATCTCTCTATATGTTACTTTCTTCCACACTTTATGATGCAAGTAGGCTGGTCAGTATCTATCTATTAGATATCCATGCCTTAAAATCCCCAATTAATACTGCAACCGTAATATTAGTTGTGGTGTCAAATATAGCACTCACTAGTCAGTGTATCTAAAACTTCAAAAGTGATTATATGTCACATTTGTATTATGTTGTATTCTATATGCTATCCATATCCATGGGCCATAGAATAAAGTCTATCACACTTTTGCATTCCATCTCAGTTTCAAATTGAACAATTTAAAAGTTCGCTAAAGTTTTTGTGCAAAAAATTGATTACCTCCGAGAGTTAACCATATAAATGAACCTGTCAAGCTTGTCATCAGCAACCAGTGTGATCACAAGATGTGAACCACAAGTGTTACGTTCCTCTTTTGGCAAGGACAGAAGACCTCCTGCATCATCCTTTAGCTCAAATGACTCAACTGAAATAAATCACAAGAACAATGTAGAAACTCTGTTCATCAAAATAAATAGACTAACATTTTGAGAGCTTATTAAAAGTATGACTCTAGGATCCAACATTCTAACCTGGGAAAGTTGAACCCTATATGCTTGCTGTACATTTTCCTACAAAAAGATGAGATGCAGGGGTGTAAGAGTAGACATTACATCCAAGAAGGAGGAAAAATAAAAATTAAAGAAAACTGGGAATAAGACCAGATGAAACTTAATTCCAATTAACATTGTAATTATGAAGAACCACTTGGTTCACAATAATTAATCAATATGATACAGTATTGAGAAGATCCTTCAAAGAAGAATTTAAATACAAGTAAAACAGTATTTTATATAAGTTGAAGATTGAAGATCTATATATACACCGATAAACATAAATATAAACATATCAACCATTTCTTAGGATTTCCAAACACATACACTTTATAGCCACTCATTTAAAAATACATTTTAAATGACACTATTTTTAATCAATATATCAATATAAATATTGCATCAGAAGCAGATACTGACACATATCAAAGCTGCAGCACTTGTATATAAGCTTGACAAACAAAAATTTCCTAGTAGGTTGTATGTATTTTTTTTTTGGCCAATATGTCGTATGTATTACACAACTCAGTTCTCCTGTGTGATTCCTTCTGAGCAATGGTAAGAGAAGATTATGGGCACCTATGCTCAAAGGTAAATGCAGACAAAAGTAATATATTAAACTCTAGCACCATCAGTATGTATTACACAACTCAATTTTCTTCTCGCGTTAAAAGCAACACATTAGGAAATCTGCCAGTTAAGTAAGGCAAAGCCAGAGTGAAATAGGACTTCCCCAATGCATCTAAAAACACATATTACTCAGCATAAAAGCTTATTTCTGTCTCACACATGACATCCAACATTTACTACCGTTGATGATGATGAAATCCAAAAAGAATACCTCCACCAAAGTTTACTAAAAACTTTGGAGAGCGCTTGCTATAAGTCAATTTAGATGGAATTAACAGGGAGAAACATAAAATTATCGAAAATAATCTGCAGACATTAAACTCTAGCCATATATTTCCAAAAAAACCCTAAGGAGAAATCAAGCGCAGAAAAATGGGCCATAAAGGAGAAATCAGATCTACATATCTATATAAACACAAAAGTCAGCGGAATCGGCCTTAAAGAACATCAACCACAGATGAATCTAGGTATAATTGGCAAAATCTCCGTTAGATAAAAGGGTCACGGACGACGGAGGGAAGCTCACCTGCACGAAGAAGGTCCGATGGCGTGACGACAGCGACGCTGGCTGACGCCCACTGCGTTTTTTTGACCGAAGACGCCTACTGAGTTTGAACTTTCGATCAGCCGCGAGAAAATAAATTTTAAATAATAATTATATGATTTGAAAACATTTTTTTCTCCAATCTAATTTTCGATAAAACCATGGGTTAAATTTGGGAGATCTCATCATTTCAATAATCATTTTTCTTTTCTAAAATCTACTCATACTCAAAAATTATTTTTTTACAAAATATATTCTTTTAAAACCCAATAATATTTAATTTAACATTAGATCAGCAAGTTGAAATCAATCTTATTCAAAATAATATTAAACACAAACGCTATATTTAGATTAGAAGAAAAATATAAAAAAAATAATATTAAAAAATAAAACTCCTAAAAATATTTTTTTTATTTAAAAAAAATCGTAATATTCCTTTCATTTTTTTCTCATTTTTTTCATCTAAATATAGTTAAAATATAGATATTTTTAATAAAAAATTAAATCTTAATTTATTATATTATAATAAATTAATTTTTTTGTTGGACTTAATGTTTTTTTTCATTTTTATTGAGTATAGAACACATGACTTGGTGGGTATGAAGTGAGAATTGAACTATATAGTATAAGCTCTTCAGTCATTTTTCTTTTTTGAATATTTTTTTGGTATATTTTCAGCCATTTTCTTTTTTGAATATTTTTTTAGTATATTTTCAGCCATTTTCTTTAAGTCCAAAATTCCTCAAAATGTCAAAACCCTCAAATTATCTATCACCACAGTCCACAAAAAGTCAAGAACATTTATCATGGAGACGTATGATAAACGCAAGTTAGGAAGTTCCATGAATGATTCGATGGATATGGAGACGAGACAATATTAAATTCCCTTACTTTTGCGCCACTACCAACTTAAACAATTGGACAAATGATTTTTCAAAGTAAATGGCTATAATAATATATAAGGTGACCATTACTATTATTTTATTTTTATTAAAAACAAAGAATCAATTAATGATATAAGAGACCGCAGTGAGTACAGAAGCGTCCCACTTGAAGGAAAGGGACACAGCTTGGGCGTATATAGTCACACTCAAAACTCCAACATGCAAAATAGGACAGACTGGCAGAGGAGTAAGTTATATAATACATTAATATAATTATATATATTTTTTCTAATTTTTAATATAATATTTAATAAAAAAATTGATTTTGATCATAAATATAATATATATTTTTTATTGATACTCCTTTAATACTAATCAAATAAGAGAATGATGGATGGAGTTAAAAAAGATAATTAGAGTATTTTGAAAAAAATATTCCTCTAGTCCTAAATATAAAAGTTAGATGGAAGTTTGATTTGATCCTAATTATAATATCTAAATTCACTTTGATAGTCTAAATTATAGGTTTTTGCCAAAATATCTCTATTATTATTATACATATTAATATATTTATATTAAAGATAGTTTAAAATACACATGATTAAATAGGGTATTTTAAGAAAAATTAACTTCTTTAATCTACATAAATTAGTTAAATAAATTATATATTAAAAATAGGAGATATTACTATATTAACCAATTTATTTAACTTTTTTAATATAATTAAATTAATTTAATAAATTATATATTAAAGATTAGAGGAATATATTTCTTTATATCCATATGATAAGAGCATTTCAATTAATTTATACAAATTAAAGAATGACAAGTAAGAATTAATGTCTTAAAATGATAAGAGTTTCTAAAAGTTACTTTTATTTGAGTATGTGATTGGAAACGGAAAATAAAAAGTTGAAATAAGAGATTGAGAAAAAAAACATCAAACTTGAAAAAAAAATTATTAATAACTCTATTCATCTCTTATAATTAATATCAAAATTTTCATCGAGAAGGAGTCCTAATAGAGAGAGAGAGGGAGAGAGAGAGAGAGAGGACTGGCTAGGAAATTAGCACTCATGTTACCTTCTCTATTATAATTGTGGCTTTCACAATAATTGGGTTTACGGGGTATGGCTTTAGATTTGTTTCCATATAATTGTTTAAAATTAATTAAACGTCTATTTATAGAGATTTAAAATGATAGAAATCAAAATGAAAATTCAATTAAGTTAGAAGGGACTAACAATGATATTAATCCTAAATTAAAAGTAAAAGTGCCCATTTCATCCGAAGCTTCAGCTTAAATGTTAAATATCTTCATTTGAGCGATAATACTTTTAAACGTTTTCATCTTATTTTTACTTTGCGCCAGATAACTAAAACGTCAGCCGCAGTGTTTTCCAAACGCCAGGCTTATCTATATACTCTCCAACTAGATTCCCTCCTTCATCTGCCATCTCTCTCCTCTCTCTCTCTCTCTCTCTGTGCAAGTAAGAAAAGCATCATGCTGCTGCAACTGCAACAAAAAGCCTTCTTTTTGTGGAGTTTCACAATCTGGTCATGGTGGACTCTTGACGGCGTCGTTTCAGACCCTCAGACGAATCTTGTGACATCGGCACAGTGCAGCATAACCAACGTCAGTGACGTGTCCATCTTCCAAGACAACCTAAACGCAACCTTCCGAGACCTGAGAACGCAGATCAGCAACCAAAGCAAACGCTTCGCCACGGGACAGGTAGTGAAGGGTAACAATCCCTCTTATGGCCTTTTTCAGTGCAGAAACTACCTCTCCTTCGCCGACTGCCTCGCTTGCTTCGATGTCGCCGCCGTTCAGATAAGAGTGAACTGCTCAGCCTCCCTGAACGGTGCCTACATCATATACGACGGTTGCTTCCTCAGGTAAGCAGCCAACTTTGACTTTTCCTGTAACGCTGGGTATAGATAGATAAAAGGGAAATAGTTTCAGTCAAATTTGACAAACGTACCTAGAGTTTATTTTTCCGTGTATGGGCCATGTGTTTGGATAAATTTAAAATTTAGATTTTAAATTTAAATTTAAATTTAGATAAAATTTAAGTTTTTAAAAATTTTAAAACTATATTTATTAAATAAATTTTTAGACTAAATTATAGTTTAAAAGTAAAATTTTAGATAAGTTGAGTAGTTTATAAACTAACTAATTACTATATTATTCATATTTTTTATATATATTCTCTTATTTTTTTATACTCTCCTTCATCTTATTCTCTCTCTTTTTTATACCATCTTTCTTTTCTTCTCTCATCTCATATCTTTACTCATTTAATACTCATACCATTTTTTATAATTTACTAATAATAAAAGTACTTTTAAAAATACAGACACTCATTCATTCAAAATTATTTTTTTTAACCTCTTCTCTAAAAACTGTCTAAAAATTTTTTTTTTATAAGTTTATTTTTAAAATCTTATCTATGTTTGAAAGTACACAAAACTTCAATTTTAAACTTAGATTTTAGTAAAATTAAGGTTTTAAGAATTTTTAAAAGCTTATGAATTAACTAATTACTATATTACTCTATTTTTTCTTATATCATCTCTCCTCTTCTCTATTTTTTCTTATTCTCTCTCTTTCATCTCTCCTATTTTTTATTACATTATTTCTCTTGCTTACACCCTCTTTTCCCTCTCCTCTCATATTTTATTTTTTCTCATTTAATACTCATACTTTTTTTTTGTAATTTATCAATAATAAAATTATTTTTAGAAATAACTATCTAAACACCCATTTATTCAAAACTACAAGCTCTTATCCTAAAACTCTTTTTAAAAACTATCTAAAAATCCTTTTTTTCTCATAAACCTATTTTTAAAATTTTATCCACATAGGGCCTAGGGTAAAACCGTTAATCTTTGAATTGTTCTGTTAATTAGTTAACGGCAGTGACATGGCTTTAACCGTGTTGAAAAGGACCAATAAAACCCTCAATCTTTTAAATTTGCATTGATTTTAGATTTGTTTCCTTAAATTTCATACAATAGATTTTTGTCTTTTATTTTTTTTTATCTTACATATTAATTCTTATAATTTAATAAAAAATTAAATTATTTATTTTTTGAGTAACTAAAATAAAAATAAAAATTGAGAGATAAAAATTATATTAATTTAGTTAAAAATGATTACGTGGCGAATGATTTAATGAATTGGCAATTTTTTTTATGGGCTTTTTTCTTCTGCCGAAGAAGACGGGAATTATTGTGGTTGCGGCAGATCCTTTTCTTCCCCTTCCTTTTGCGTTGGTTCCAAATCAGATCTGTCTTTTCGTTGTCAACTCATTGAGTCATTTGCCACATAACCATTTTTAGCACTGTTAAAGTCATGTCAGCACCGTTAATTAACAAAAGGACTTAAACGGTTTTATATTATAAGATGATATATTTATGATCAAATTTAATGAACAACTAATTCTTATATTAAATAAGTAAAAAATATTATATAATTTTTCATTAATTATTCAATTTAATTAGGATATTGTGTGTTTTTCCATCAATGAAAAGGGATTATTATTCAAGTTTACCATGTATTTACACACACATACATTTTTTAATTAGATGATTATTTATGATTAAGTGATTAATAATTACAAGCAGGATTACGTCGTTTTTAGAATCCAACACTCTTGTTGGCCCAGTTAGGAGATTGACTTAGTCTGATCAACCCACCCATTTGGGTTTTAATACCATGCCTCAAACAAACATTAGAAACTTCCTTTCATGAGTTTTACGCAGGTACGACAGCACAAACTTCTTTGACCAGGCCACAGACCCAGGAAACAGAATTCGTTGTGGAAATGAAACAAGAAATTCCACTGAACTTGCTTCAACTGTTCAACAAGTGATAAAGAATCTGGAATTAGCAACACCAAGAATCCCGGGTTACTTTGCTGCCACTAAAACGGCAGTGCCTAACAGTAACGGCTCAAGCATTTATGCCTTTGCTCAATGTCTTGAGACTCTCACACAAAGTGGTTGTGACAATTGCTTGAACGTTGCCTTGAGAAATTTTCAAATTTGTCTCCCAAACTCAGATGCTAAGACTTATGATTTTGGCTGCTTCATGAGATACTCCTTCACTGCCTTCTTTGCTGATAATCAAACCACTAATATCAATCACTTCTTGAATCCAGGTATAGTAATAAACTTCATAGCTTTCATATTTTAATTATGCTTTGGTTAATATATAATCTTGTGATCTGTAGGAGATTCAAGCAAGAAGGGGGCCATTATTGGCGGAGTCGTTGGAGGAGTATCTTTTATTTTGATTATCCTTGCATTACTTGCTTTGTACATGAGATCAAGGTCATCCAAGATGGTTCCTAAAGGTAAGATAACTAAAATAACGTCTTTATTGCTTAATTCGAAATGATTTAACGTGATGCTTTGAACTCTACCGCTTCAAAAGAACAAATTTATGAATTTAGCTGTGATGCTTTGGTTTTCCTTACAGGTGACATTTTGGGAGCAACTGAGTTAAAAGGTCCTGTTAGCTTCAGGTATAAGGATCTAAAGTCAGCGACAAAAAATTTCAGTGAAAAAAATAAACTAGGAGAAGAAGGTTTTGGTGCTGTATACAAGGTAAACTTTATAAAACTTTCCTTTTCATTATTACGATTGATATCATTTATAAAGAGACACTTTTTTAGGAGTGTTGCATTGAGGCATTTGCTTATAGATTAAGTCCATATAGGCATATTCTATATGTAGTTTTTTTTTCCTAATGAAGTTCTATATATAGTCTTAAGTATAATGTCTTTGTTGAACAGGGTACTCTGAAAAATGGAAAGGTAGTTACTATCAAGAAATTGGATTTAGGGCAATCCACACAGATGGAGAAAGATTTTGAGAGTGAAGTGAAATTGATAAGTAATGTTCATCATCGAAACATTGTTCGGCTTCTGGGATGTTGCAATAAAGGTCAAGAGAGACTTCTGGTTTATGAGTACATGAAAAACAACGATGTTGGCCAATTCTTATTTGGTATAGACAAAATCCAGCACTTAAATGAAATTCTTATATTGATTTGAGAATCTGCTTTAGTTCCTCTGTTCTTCTATTCCTTATTCCTTGTAAAATATAGGTGAAAATAAAGATTCTCTCAGTTGGGCGCAACGTTATGGAATAATTATGGGCACCGCAAGAGGTTTAGCATATCTACATGAAGAATTCCACATCTGTATCATACATAGAGATATAAAAGCTAGCAACATCCTCTTGGATGATGATTTCCAACCTAAAATTGCTAATTTTGGACTCGCAAGGCTTCTTCCAAGAGACCAATCTCATCTCAATACAAATTTTGCTGGAACAATGTAAGTAAATGCATATATACAATTTTATCCTATTTTATTCACTTTTATTATATCAACACAAAAACAAGAGATTGTTGATGAAGTAGACATTGTTATCACATTTATATCCTTTCGTTGTTGATTTGTTGTTTCTATAAAAGTTGAATATTTTCACTGTATTTAGTACAGGTGTTTTGATCAAATTGAACAATTATCACACCTTTAGATCACTTAAATTTCATTATGTGATCAATGAAAATATGTTTTTGTCAGGGGATATGTAGCACCTGAATATGCAATGCACGGTCAATTATCAGAGAAAGTTGATACGTATAGCTTTGGTGTTGTTGTCCTAGAAATCATAAGCGGACAGAAGAGTAGTGCATTGAGGGCTGATGATAAAGGCGAATACCTCCTTCAAAAAGTAAGTTAATTCCGAGAACTAATATAATTAACAGAGGAGTTCTTTTTGTAGAAGAGAAACTTCAAGTGTTGGTCTTAGTGTTTAAACAATTTCAATAGTCTAATAAACTATGTCTAAGATTTTACCCTTTTCTTCATTATTATATGATCACTTTGATCCCTTCAGGCTTGGAAACTGTATGAGAGAGACATGCATATTGAGTTTGTGGACAAAACCTTAGACCCAAATGAGTATGATGCAGAGGAAGTGAAGAAAATAATAGAGATTGGATTGCTTTGCACTCAATCATCTCCTACAACAAGGCCAAGAATGTCTGAAGTTGTGAGAATGCTCAAAAGAAAGAGCTTAATGGAGCACCAACAGCCCACTATGCCTGTCTATGTTGATCCTATTTCTTGGCCCAAAAAAGACACCTCTATGACTAACAGTTCATCTTCATCAAATGCGATTCTCTCCACTTCCATTATGTCAGGAAGGTGATGGTACAGTTAAGGGTCACTTGAAGTTTAAGATGGTGTTTAGATTAGCTTTTCTGGAAGTTATTAGTATGTGATTATCAGGATAATTTAGCGTAAAATTGTTTTTGAAACTATAGTTTGAGTGTTTCCCAAACAAGCCCTAAGCAATAATGGGGAAGTAATTAAATAGAGCAAAGTGTGATCTCCTTCATTCCAATATTACGCAAGATTTGAGTTCAATGAAATGTCAATTTTACAGCTAGCAATGTTTGTGTGAAATGATGATGGCCACTTGGTCTATGGTGTAAAATAATTTAATTAGTGAATATGAAAGCCTTTGAATTTTGTGTACACGAATTAGTAATCTTATTTACATATTGAATCTATACCTGAATATCTATCTAATATAATTAATTAACTTTTTGCTTCAAGACACTTCATGACGCAACCAGTCTAGCAGGCTAAGCTAGAATTCAATCTTAGTTTCAAAATGGGTTCAAATTGATGTGCTGACGTGTGTTTGATTTTTTTATGCTTACTATACTACTATGAACTTAGTTTCATTATTCATTGTTCATTGAAAGCTCAAAATTCTTCAATAAGCTTCATATCGAGGACTCCATCTCACATCAAGCAACCTCAAATATTCCTTATGTAAGTATAATTAACTTCCATATAAGGTTTAATAATCATAACAAAGTAAAATTATAGAGATTATCAGTATTAACAGTATAAAACTAAAAGACTTAATAAGGAAAAAATAATACAGGTAACAAATTAAAAATTGAGGGAAAATATAAAAACTTATAGAAAGTTTTCCTTAATATGATTTACTAGGAATTATATGTAATTGATTATCAGTACACATGCACATGCACATACACATACATATTCTCCTTCTATCTTTGTTATTATTTCTTTCTTTCTTTGTTGGGAAGTCACCCGCATTACTCCACATTATATATGTAGAGTCATCTTCCATGTACCTCTAATTAATTTCAATCAAAAGAGGCATAGTGGGTCTTATATCCTCTGATAAACCCTTTTGTTGGAGCAAACCAACTACTTGAGACATCGTCGGCCTTATTTCTACAGATGCTTGAGTGCAAAGTAAACCAATCTCTATGATTTTCTTCACTTCTTCTGCATCATAATCATTAGGGTCTAAGGTATCATCCACCAACTCTATGTGCATGTCTCTCTTATATAAGTTCCAAGCCTGCCCAGTTACATAAAATTGAAGAGGATCAAGAAGTGTATAAAAGAGTTATGATGAGTTGGAAAAAAAAAAGACTGCTTTTGTATATAATCATGAGAATTTTCTCACTTGTTGAAGGAGGAACTGGCCTTCAGTAGCACCTGTGGTGGTTAATTCATTGTTTCGACGACCGCTGATGATTTCTAAGACTACAACACCATAGCTATATACATCGACTTTTTCTGATAGTTGGCCATGAAATGCATATTCTGGTGCTGTATATCCTCTAAAAAAATACATAATATTTTTCATGTATACATTATCATTGCCTTGAAGAATCCATGAACTTCAATAGAACTTAAGGAAATAACATACATAAATGAAGTTATTTCAACTTACAATGTTCCTGCAAATCTTGTGCTAATATGAGACCTATCCTCAGGTAAGAGCTTTGCTAAACCAAAATCAGCAATTTTAGGTAGAAGATCGTCATCCAAGAGGATGTTGTTAGTCTTTATATCTCTATGAATAATACGAACATGAAACTCCTCATGTAGATAAGTTAAACCTCTTGCTGTTCCTAAAATTATATCGTATCGCTGCTTCCAAGTAAGGGAACCTCTATTTTTTCCTGGTAGGGAGAGAAAAAGAAGGATAGAACATCAAAGTGATTCACAAAATCTTTCAATAGGATATATATATATATATATAGTTGAGTTCTATAATAAAGTTATGACATATGAATCCATTTTTTCAGAGGAGTCAGTGATTTGTTGTTAAGTTGAAAATATCCTATATGTCAAGTGTTATTAAGAAATTCAATAGCAAATGCATGCGCAACTATACATAAGCTTTGTTGGTTGATATGACATACCAAATAAGAATCTGTCTAGACTGGTCTTTTTCATGTATTCATAGACCAAAATTCTCTTATTGCCTTTACTGCAGCATCCAAGAAGCCGAACAAGATTTCGATGATGAACATTACTTAT
This sequence comes from Leucaena leucocephala, assembly GCA_037074615.1. NCBI lineage: Eukaryota > Viridiplantae > Streptophyta > Magnoliopsida > Fabales > Fabaceae > Leucaena > Leucaena leucocephala. Next base: position 9,877,554 of record CM073542.1, read on the forward strand.
AAGCTTCACTTCGCTCTCAAATTCTTCCTCCACCCTTTTGGATTGTCTTAAAGTTAATTTCTTCACTGCAACTACTTTCCCATTCTTCAGGGTGCCCTATTCATCATGATGGTTAAGAATCTCAATTAGAAGAAACATCCTTGTAACATTTTGGAACATGATCTATATATCAAAATATTGATGAAAACCAAAATGTATATATGGTTACCTTGTATACTGCACCAAATCCTCCTTCCCCAAGTTTATTTTCAATGCTGAAATTTTTTGTTGCCAACCTCAAATCCCCATAATTGTAAATAACTGGGGCTTTCAACTTGCTAATTCCAGTTATGTCTCCTATTATAAGCACAACATTAGTCAATATCTCATCATAATTTTTTTTTTCATAAAGATGAAAGGCCATAACTTTTTATGTTGAGAGAAAATTGGAGACCTTCTTTACCTTTGGGAACCCTCTTTTGGCTTTTTCGTGGTCTAATCCAGACAAATAATGCAATAAGGAGGATCATAACAAGCACTGCACATCCAATAACAATACCAATGATGGCTCCCTTATTATTGCTTGAACCTGCAGGGCAGAAATAATTGCCTAAATATCAAGCACTGATATCAGACATAAACATAAGATTTACAAATATTAAGAAAATTAACCATATTAGTTATTTGTTAAAAAATGTGTGCTGGTTTTCTTAAAGTACTTATTATAATAATTTGCATAAAAAACTACATCTATGATAGAAAACCTCCTTAACAAGAAAAGTTTAGAAAAAAAACTATAAACTTAGTAGACAAAGTAAATTGAAATCTAATATATTTAAGACCAAAGCACATCGCCTACTAACTCTTACTGTCTTACATCTAAGAACAGAGGGAACAGAAATAAAAACGTCTAATGGTTTACCGTCATGTTTCAAGAAGCGGTTGATATCGGTGGTTTGATTATCGGCAAAGAAGGAAGTGGTGGAGTATCTCATGAAACAACCAGTGTCATAGCTCTCAGCATTTGAGTTTGTAAGACAAATCTGGAATTTTCCTGAAGCAGTGTTCAAGCAATTCTGGCAGCCACTTTGTGAGAGAGTTTCAACACATTGAGCAATCGCATAAATGTTCAAAGCATTACTATTAGGCACAAGCGTCTTAGTGGCCCCATAGAAACCACTCATTCTTGGGGTTGCTGTGTTTAGATCCCTTAGCACTTGTTGCACAGTTAAAGAAAGCGCTGAGGAATCTCTTATTGTCTGATTCCCACATCGTATGTTGCCCCAATTTTCTGTAGCCACATCAAATTGTTGACTGCTCTCGTACCTAGTCATTAAAACATATATGAAATTAACTTAGTCTAAAAAAGTTGTTACATTTTGGCACACTCATTTATACTAGCTCTATTATGTAATATAGGGCTAGTTAATTTATGTAGATTAAAATAAAAAATATATAATATAAATTCGTCGTGAGGGATTAAATTTAGACATAGTTAATATATTTTTTAATTTTTTTAATCTACCTAAAAAATTAATTAATTTTTATATTAAAGAACAAATGGGTATTTAATTGTAAAGGTGTGGCAGGAGGGATGAGCTAAGCTATAGACAGCGTCAAGGGTTTAAATCCTCTTGCAATTAAGAAAAAAAAAACATATACCTATAAGGCTTCCCCATATAATTATCACCAGTTTTCCCCATAAAAATAAAGCTTAAAACATTTCTACAGCGCATAAGTGTTTGTCACAAAAGAAATGTCACTGTATCATTACAATTATAATATTTAAATTTAGGTCTAAATCCACAAAACCTATCTAAATTTTAGATCAGTTATATATAATCTCTATATCTTTTTAAAATTTAAATTAAAAATCCTAATATTTTAAATTTTGATAATCAAACCCCTATTTTAAATTTGTTGTTAAAGTTAACCATTTTTATCATATCATAATTTTTATATTTTTTAATATATAATTACTCATTTAAAAAAATAATAATTAATAATTTACATGAAATTTTATTTAGTTTATATTTTTTAATTTAAACAATACTTGATCAAATAAATATTTTAAATGTTTTTTAAAATATTTATTTTAATTATTTAAAAAATATTTTAAATTACATGTTAAGTAGTTATTTAAATATGTGTAAAATTTTATTTTTTTAAATGACAAAATATATAATAAAAACTATAAAAATGATGACATGTAACAAACCGTTCACTTGAATAACAATTTTAGTTATAAGAATTCGATAATCAAAATATAAAATATTAGAATTTTTAATTTAAAATTTTAAAGGTTAGAGATATTATATACAATTTAACCTAATTTTAAACTTAAATTTATTATTATTTTTAGTATTAATATAAATTTTAATTTCTATAATTTACTTTTATTTTTATTTTTATTTTTATTTTTATTTTAATCCTTAAAAATTTAAATAATGTGATTTGGCCCTCAAATTAGTGCCTTGTTTTCTCCTTTATCTCTACTCTATGCTGTTTTAACTTCTCTGCACAAACATAATAATTCCCCAATATTTATCAAAAAGAAAAGTCAAACTTGAAGTTTGGCGGAATAGCAAGCTAGTTGTACCTGAGGAAGCAGCCGTCATAGACAAGACGGGCACCGTATGCCCTGTCGGAGCAGTCTTGTTGTATCTTAACGGCAGCGACGTCGAGGCAAGCCAGACAGTCGGCGATGGAGAGGTAGTTTCTGCACTGAAAAAGGCCAAAAACGGGGATGTTAGCCCTCACTGCTTGAGCTGTGGCGAAGTGTTTGCTTTGGGCTCTGATCTCAGCTCTCAGGTTTTGAAACGTTTCGTTTCGGATCTCCTTCAAGATGGAACCATCGTTGTCGCCGTCTTGGGGATCACACCACAGTCGCACTAGATTCGTCTGAGGGTCTGAAACGACGCCGTCAAGAGTCCACCATGACCAGATGATGAAGCTTAAGAAGATGAAGAAGAAGATTGGCTTTTGTTGCATGGTGTTTTTCTTTCTTGCAGAAGCTGAGGGAGGATGAAGAATGGAATATGAATGGGGAAGCAATGGCGGAACTAGTGAGAAGAGGGGGGGCCCAATAGTATTTTGCAAAATAATGAAAATATAATCTTTACGTTTGATATTTATGAAGACCAATAATTTTTTTAAGGTAATTTTGTAATATACACAGAGAGTAATTAAGTTCGTCAATATATATCATTGAGAATTAACATATACTTTTAGATAGCAATAAGTTCAAACAATAAGCAACCTCAAGAGAAGAGAACATAAGTTTACGTTATGGGAAGCATATTTGTTGAAAGAGTGAAAGTTTTTTGTCCGCTAAATCTAAAAAGTAACTATATGTTTAATCAAATCAAATATACACACTTAGGGATAATATTTAGATCAAATATTTTATATCTATTATATCAAATTTTTTAATAATACGTAACAATATTTTTTTTAGAAGTAACATTAAATCAAAACAAATTCTCATGACAATATTGCTTCCAATGAAAATTTTGGAGACAAATTTAGATTTTAACCCCTCATAAAATTATAATTAAAAAATTAGATTAAAATTTCAAATCATGACTCGGACGGATATTTAATAGGTTGTAAGGTGTAGGAATGAAAGAACTACGTAGCTAATGCCTCGATTTTCCCAATTATTATTTTAAAAGATTATTTAGCACTCCATATTTGAACATGGTTTGCCAAGGAAGGACTTGGAAGATTGGATATCATATTAATAATGACTAAGAATAAAGGACCCCACACCACTATGTATTTTCTTGACTCATTGTAATAAATATCCAAGTCTGCTTCCAACTAGTCTTCCAAAAATAATTTTGAAAACGACTGGACTTAAAAAGGAATGGACCTACATTTTTCTATTTTAATTTTGTAATCTCATTTTGGTTCCAAAGATAATTAAGATAATATCCCCCACTTCAATCTTAATGATATATTGGGAGATGGAGGTGCTGGAGAAATTGTAATGAGTTTAATTTTTAAAAAAATATTGTTAAAATTTTTTAATTAATTTTATTTTTTTACTCTTTTATCTTATATCTTTTCTAATATTAAAATTTTATAATTCTACCAATCCATTTCTTTTAAATCAATAGAACTCATTTAAATTTTCCCTTCTCTCTCGTCCATTTCCATCATTCCAAACATACCCTAAATGCAAGAGCTAGTAAAGTTTATTTTAGTACTAAATATAATATTTCAATTCACTTTATCTCTTAAATTTATAATTTATTTCTTAAACTCTCCTTATTAATTATACTCCTCCAGTACTTAATATAAAATATATTTAATTAATTTGATTAAATTAATAAAATTATTTAATATTGCACATTTGTCCTAAAATATTCTAACTATCTTTAATTTTCTCCCTCCCTCTTTTACTTGATTATTATTGAGGGAGTATTTATATAAATAATTTAAAAAAATATTAATAAATATAAAAAATATTTTTATATTTATAACTAATATCAACTCATCAATTATGTCTTATATTAATGATTAAATGAATATTTATTAAGAGATTTTCCATCTAAAAAATAGTTTATCATGTAAATAACAAAAATAATTAGTTTTGAAAAATTAATACATATTTTTTATAAATAATTATTTTATCTAATTTTTTAAAATTAATCCGAATGAATAATGGAGACGTATCAATGAGGCATCTTATGACAAGGATAAGGACATATCTTGTTTCTTTTTCTTTTATTGTGGCCAGAAATAGACATTTCTTGATGAGAGACGTGTCCAGAACACATCTTAGAAATTTGGGAGAATTGCATCCAAGTTCTATATAAGGAATTAATTATAAATAAATCCTAAAAAATGGCATAATGAATGTAAAGCCCTATGGAATTTGAAATTATTTTTTTCTAATTATAAAAAGATATAACTGCCCTAATCCTATCAGCTCCATTCTCTCTCTATTCTAATCCTCTCTACACAGTAATTTAATCTTCTCTCTCACTTGTTACACTTCCTGATTTACTTCTGCTGCTGATTCTGTTATTCCAGCTTATCCGTGAACCAAAATTTCTCTACTTGACTTGATTAAGAACTAGCTTTTTGGTCTTTGATTCGTTCTATGATTGTCGTGGCTAGGAATGATCTGATATCAATATTCTTCGGGTGAGTAATTTCGAAACTTACCCTCTCTCTAGTGGTGCATGTATCATTTGCCAAAAAAAAAAAAAAAGAATGGGACTTTAGATGATGCTGAGGAGGAAAAAATAGACTTATTATTTGAATGTTTTGTGGTTTGATGGCTGATTCTTCTTCATATTCCTCCTTTCATTAGAATATACTAAGCCTTAAACACATAAATAACTCATTCTTCAAGTTTTACTTGAGTATATCGAGAAAGAATGAGCATTAAAAATATTGTTATAAAATGTGAATGGCATAGTATTGTTTAATATGGGAGAAAAATATGAGTTGTTATTATAGCACGCGATAGTTGTTAATATGAGTGATTTATTTGTATTAATAATTTATATTTGGTACAGGTTGTTATTATTGATGGTGTGATGTCTTTGTAGTTTGTGATCTTGAAATTCATTTTAGTTGTTATCACACTGATGCTTTATGCAAAAAGAAAATATAAAGACAAAATTTTTAGTCCAATGCAATAATACTTATATCTCACAATCATGTATATAATATCATACATAATGCAATCATACTTGTATAAATAGATTGCGCACTCTCCTTTTTGTTTTGTAAATTGTAAAGTATATATATATGAAGTTATATTTTCACTTGAATGGTGTTAGGAATAAAGTGAGCAAGTTGTTATTTTTTTCCCAGGGAGTTATTATTTGTTATTAGTAGAGTTGCTATTTTCCTACACAGAATTCTTTCTTTTGGCTCATTCTAAGTGTTTGGTAGAAATATGTCTAAGTTATTATTCTTTTATTATGGACTTGTTATTATTTAGTAGTGGAATTGTTATTTTTTCATCCAGATTCATGCTTATTTGGTTCATTTTAGGTGTTAAGATGACATCATTAGTGTATTTTGGTTCTCCTAAATATGTAGGAATAAATATGCCTAAATTGTTATTCTTTTACCATTGAGTTATAACATATAGTAGCAGAACAAAAAAGTGACAATCCAATAGCAATAGTTTGTCTTACAAATTACACTGATGCAATAAAATAAGTTCAAGAAATATAAAATTTTTATATTATTAATGGAAGTAACAACTCTATTATGAAAAACCAACTCTAGCACCACGAAAATAATAAATAGACAAGTGGAAAAAATAACAACTCCACAATCAAGAAATAAAAACTCCATACTAGAGGAATAATAACTCTACCACTACAAAATAACAACTTGACAACTGGAATAACAACAAACAAAATAACAACCCAACAATTGGAAAAATAACAAATGTACCACTAGAAAATAATCTCTCTATGTTGGAATAATAACAATTCCATTAGCGGAAAAAAACAACCCAAAAAGAAAAATATCAACTCCACCATTTATAAATAATGATATCTCTGTAGAGACTATAATAGAGAGAGAATGGAGTTGATGAAATCAAGGGCAATTATATTTTTTTTATAATTAAAAAAATTAATTTTAGATCTCATGGGATTTCATATTTATTATGGCATTTCTCATAACTTATCTGTAATTTAATTCTTTCCATGGGACCTAAATGCAATTCTCCCTAAAAATTTCCATGAATAATAAGCTTCCAGAGATAGAAGACCCCAACCGTCATCCTGATGGCAAATTGATCTTTGTCTTCATTTTAAATCATGATGAGATACCAATTTTCAATTTTATTTTTATTTAATTCTTATTAAAATAAAAAAAAGAAAGAGGGGTAAAAATAATTTATAAATATAAAAAGAGTATAAAGTTAAATTTAATTTTTTTATCAATTTAAAAATATTTAATTATCAACGAATTAGTTCAAATATATTTATAATAAAAACAAGAGTGATAGAGTGTGTTTGGATTGTGTCCAAAACAATAGTTTTTTAAGATTATGGTTTTAAATTAAATAATCTAAATATCCTACATTTTTTACAATAATTTTTTTCTCTCAATCTATTTTTTACTAAAACCAATAAATTATCTAAATATTAATTTTTTTTCTCATAATTAATTTTTACCAATACCAATAAACTCTCTAAACATTAATTTTTATTCATAATATTTTTTTTTTATCAAAATCATCGTTCAATAATATATATATAAAATTCAATATGGCAACTCATCCAACTTATTGTGTTGAACCGAGTTGGTCTTGAGTTGCTTATTGCCTGATTCAATTTATTGATCAGATAAGCTAATTGACCAGTCCATTTAGGGCATGTTAACGTGACTTCTAACAGCTTAGACCTAAATTTCAGTTTAAAATTTTTTTAAAATAAATAGTCATATTTATTCAAACGGATTTTAGGACTAAACTATGGTTTAAAACCAAAGTTTTAAATAAGCTGATTAAAGTAGCTTATGGAACAGTAAAAGAGTTTATAAACTAACCAATTACTATATTACTCATACTTTTTCTTATACCATCTCTCATACTTTTTTCTCTATTTTCTTTCTTACACCCTCTGTCTTCTCTCCTCTCATCTCTTATCTCTCCTCATTTAATACTCATACTCTTTTTTGTAATTTACCAATAATAAAAGTACTTTTAGAAATAACTATCCAAACACTCATTTATTCAAAATATTTTTTTATAAGCTCTTTTTTAAAAATCCTTTTCTATAAGCTATCCATAAATCTTTTCTTTTTCATAAGTCCATTTTTAGAATTCTATCCAAATCCACACTTAATCATCAGTATAAATGGTTGATATTTCAATACCATGCTCTTTAGTATCACCTTGTTTATGTTTTTTTGTTCCAACCCTTATCTTGATAACAGAGAAAAAGTTAGAGTATTCATACACAACGGATGAGGGTCGTATGGCGTTTTTCAAAAGGCAAGGAAGAAAAACTTACTTTGAAAAATTGAAGGACGAATATTTTTGGGGGATAGACTGGTGATATTAAATTATTAATTATGCTATTTATATATGGACCACAAAATGTGTCCCTGCCTCATTATTTGGATTAATCTATAAAAGAAAAAGACAAATTTTACAAAAGTTAGAGGGTGGGGATTGAAGAAATGTATGCACCTAACCCTAGAAAGGCTATCCCCTTAATTATTGTGGATACATGAATTTAGATTCCGTGTGTAATTAAAAAAAAAGTATTTTTATTATTTATTTTAACATTATTTGACTCAAACTTTTCAAAACGACATTTTAAAAAAAAACTCCAGTGAATAATTTAACGCAATATACAAGACTCTATAAATAGAAATGTCGATTAAGTTGTGATTAACGCTTTCATATTTATAAATTATAGAACATACATTTATAAAACAAATGTATTTATTAGAAAAAATAATTGTTTTAAGACTTAAAAAATATTTGGTATCAATATGTTAACATATTTTGTCTGTATTTAATAATAAAATTATCATTTAAATTTAATAAGTTATTATTTTTTTATTAAATAGAATAATGAGACTAATTATTTAAAGTTAAAAGACTAAAAATATATTGAGAAATTTTAAATTGAGACTAAGATGAACAAAATAATTGAGGTGACTTCAACCACCATGCTTACACTCTTCAAAGAGATCTCCAACTTCATCGTTCATTCTTCATAGCCTCTCTCTCTCTCTCTCTCTCTCTCTCTCTTCTGGACGAAGTAAAACAGCATGCTGCTAAACCTGCAACAAAATTCCTTGTTCTTCACCTTCTTGTTGACCTTCATAATCTGGTCATGCTGGACACTAGACGGCGTCGTCGCAGACCCACAGCTTAGTTATGTGAAATCAGGTTGCAGCAGCTACAACGTCAGTGACGTCACCACCTTCAATGAGAACATAAACGCAACGATGCGAAGCCTGAGAGAGCAGGTCAGCAACAAAAGCAAGCACACCGCGACGGCGCAGGGGGTGAAGGGAAACTTTCCGGCGTTTGGCGTTTTTCAGTGTAGGAACTACCTCTCCATCAAAGATTGCCTCGCTTGCTTCGACGTCGCCGCCGTTCGTATATACGACAACTGTTCAGTCGCCTCTACCGGAGCCCGTCTCATTTACGAAGGTTGCTTCCTCAGGTAGTTGACAAACTTGGACTTTTTTTCTTAAAAAAAAAAGGTAATTATCGATTTAGCAAATGTTATTAATTATCAATATAATTTAGACACATACATTCAAGTAGAAAATTATCCCATTATTATTTTATTTTTCATTAATAAACATGTTCTTTTTTCTTTTTAACATTCCTCTATAAAAATTTAAAAAAAATGAGTCCTTATAATTTTTTTAATTATAGTTATTGATCTCTATATTTATAATTTATTAATTTGTAAAAATGTAGTTAGTAAATAATAATGTGGATCTTATTTAACTGATTAATTTTATCACATTTATTTAAATAAAATAAAAATCCATGTGTATGGTTAAGGAAGTTGTAAATATTAAAAAAAGTTACAAAAGTTTAATTAAAAATGGGGTCAAATTGTATTGATTGACAATTAATTTTCTCTTAATTTAATAATAAGAAATTTCATTGAAATCAAAGTATCATACTCCCACCAATTAGAAATTTTTTTGATGCATTGTGCTTGTTAATTTCAATAAATATTAAATATTTTTTTATACATATCTATATTGAATAGGCACAATAGACTAATATAAGAGAATAAAAAGTAATATGATAGTATAGTTTAATATAATTAATATAAGTAATATTAAAAACTACTTAAATTTTAAAATAAATTTAATATTTTTAATTATTTTTATTAGTACATTGATTAAAGTCACATATATTAACAAGAGATATTAAGAAGAGGGATTACATACTTGCATAGGTTTAAGTCATTAAGTTCCCTAGGCTATGTTTGGCAGACTAGAATTGGGGGAAGAGGAACGGAAATGAAATCGGATATCGGGAAGTTGAGAGGTCTGGTTTGCATCAATTCAGATTCCCAAGAATTCTAATTCAGCCAACAGGCCCTGAATTCCAATTCCATCCCTATCATTATGGCATTGCCCGATTACCGGGAATTCTTACCACTGGCCTCAGTCTCTCTCACCATGGTATGCCTCCACTCCACTTCACCGTCAATTGCTTACCCAATCATCCCAGTCGGTGGCCCAACGCCGTCTCGGCAACCGCCGCTCTTCCTCCTGCCTTAAAGATCTCGACCGCCACCACTCTTCCTCCTTCCTTCTAGGCCATCTCTCGTTCGGGCTATGAAAGAGCATGGTGGAGTGGATTACCCAGAGCAGGCGCAACGGCTCGGCGATGAATTTCGTTCGTGGTTATGATCTGAAATTTCCCTCAAATCATGGTTAGCGACGACGACGACGACGAATGCTGTTGTACTTTTCTTGTTCCATGTGATCTGAGGTTCGTCTTTTCTTGTTGTTCTGGTTTGTGACAAAGAAATTTTCTCCCAAGAAGCGCGTGACGAAGAAGCTTGTGAGTTCGTGTTTTTCTGGCCGTTGCTCATCCATGGGAGAAGATCTAAAGAGCCGTTGATTTGGGGTTGTTAACAATTTTGTTGTTGCTGTGCTTTATCGTGGTCTTCGTTTCAGTGGTGGTCGCCGGTAACTGCCTGTTATTGACAAATCGAGCAAGAGAAAGGGGCCGCTGAGGGTTTTTTTTTTTTTTTTTTAATTTTTTAAATTTCAAAAGAGGCATGTGGGTATTTCTACATTTTAAATATATATATATATATTTAATAATTATATTAAGATTCCATCCCTACCAAGTATAATTTCATAACTCTTTCATAATCATATTCAATTCAAGTCTATTCTTATTCTGATTCCGATTCCCATTCCGATTCCGATATCTTCAAAAAGTTGTCCATCATTCCGATTCTACAGTAGAGACAACTGCATAGTTTGCAAACCATAAAAAAATTACATCACATCTATAACAATTCAGGTAACCGATGTCTCTTGATTTGGTCATAAAAGTGACATTTTTTTAGGCTAGACCATAAAACTGACATTTAAATTTATCATAAAGATCCATAAAGATGACATTCTTTTGTGTGTTTTTCAAGGTATGAGAGCAGTATTTTCTTCGACCAGTCCACAGACGGTGGCAACCACATTGCGTGTGGGGATCGTGTGGCTAAAAACTCCACTGAACTTGCTTCAACTGCTCAACAAGTGCTAAACAATCTGGTAGAAGCAACACCAAGAATACCTGGTTACTTTGCAGCCACTATAACACCAGTACCCAACGGTAATGGTTCGAATATATATGCCTTTGCTCAATGTCTCGAGACTATCACTCAAAGTGGTTGCCAGGATTGCTTGGAGGCTGGGTTCAGAAATTTTCAGATTTGTCTTCCCCACTCCAATGCTAAGATTTTTTATGCTGGTTGTTTCATGAGATACTCCACCTCTGCATTTTTTGCTCATAATCAGACCACTGATATCAACCACATCTTGAAACAAGGTGCAGCTATAAACTTCAAACTCATGAATCTCTATGTGCATTGCCTGCGAAGACACAATTGAAATAAACAAATTTAGTACAATTTAACTTCAATTAATTCACATTCATCACTCATTTATGCACAAACTTATATACTAGTAGTAGAATGGCTAGCTAGCTCTTGCATCTTTCACATGCGCTTGGGTTATAAAGACTTGGAATATATGTTTGTTTACTCATCATATATATGTTTAGGGAGATTTGCTACTATATCATTATAGTAAAAACTTGGAAAATGAACTTTTTTCTTGTAACTTTTAGGAGATTCAAGCAAGAAGGCTATTATTGGTGGAGTCGTTGGAGGTGCATCTTTTATTTTGATTCTCCTTGCATTATTTGCTTTGTATAGACGATCATTGTCCAAGAGGGTTCATAGAGGTAAGATAACTAGAAAAATCTTTAATATTCAATATGAAATGATTCATTGTGATGCTCTAGTTTTACCTTTTTTTCTACTGTAGAGATATTGTAGCGATATTATAGGATATGTAATATCCTGTAATTAGTACGTAATATTCTGTATTTAGTATAGAGGATACGATATGATATTATAGCATTAATGACTAGGGTTGCCTATTGTATATAAATACCCCTCAGTATATCAATAATATTCAAGTATTCTACATATCCTTTCTCTCTGAATCAACATGGTATCAGAGCTTTAAAGTTTAGGTGCACGTTTGGCTGTTTTTGGCGTCAGTTTCCGGCTGTTCTTGAGTCTCTGTTTCCGACAGCACTGTTCACCACCGTTGGGTCACACTTTCCGACGTCAGGAAACGACACGCGCCATCCAGGGACAGTCGCACAGTCCCGATCGGCGTTTTCCCAAAATTTCGTGGCCGTCTAAGCAGCACGTGACCGTCACGCGCCACCGTCAACTTCGCCGGAACTTTCACGCGCCGGCGCGTGAGGCCATCTCCGGCGACCTTTTCCGACGGCGATTCACTCCGTTGGGCTCGACTCATCCTCCTTAGCATACCCATGAAGTTTTATGCCCTGGTTTTGACTGTCACATACTGGGTCTTCCGTCTCTGATCCGTATTTTCCAACGGCAGATTTTCTGTTTCTGATTCCAGATCAATTTGTTTGTTTTATTTGACCCCTGGAGTGGTCTTTCTCTACTGGCTTGAACAATTGTTCTTACGAGGCTCCCAGTGAAGCAACGGTAATCCAGTTCTTTTGACTAATCGTTGTTTGGTTGATTTTATTAACACTAATCTGTTTTGGATGGCTGCAACTAAGTCTACAACAGTTTCTGAGATGGTTCCAGTAGTCACTAAGATTACGGAGTACAAATTAACCTGGAGAAATTACCTAGATTGGAGTAAAACTATTCGTATTTATTTCCGAAGTATTGAGAAAGAAGATCACTTGACCGATGATCCTCCGGACGAGAAAGATCCCTCTCGCAAGTCATAGTTAAGGGATGATGCACGGCTTCTCTTACAAATTCGTAACTCTATTGACAGTGAGATCATGCCTTCTATTACTCACTGTGAATTTGTTAAAGAACTGATGGACTACTTGGCATTCTTATACTCCGGCAAGAATAATATTTCTCGAATATATGAGGTTTGCAGGTCTTTCCATCGCGCAGAGATGCCGGATGATCGTCCTCTTACAGCCTTCTTTATGGATTTCAAAGGAATGTATGAAGAACTCAATGCCCTCATGCCTATTTCTGATGAGAGAAAGGTCAATGTGTCTCACCGAGAGCAGATGGCTACTATGAGTTTTCTTACTGCACTTCCGTCTCGATATGCGGCTGCTCGTTCTCAGATTTTATCTGGGGCTCATCTCCCTTCTCTTGAAGAAGCCTTCTCTCGTGTATTGAGAACTGAACAAATCTCTTCACCAGCTTCTACTGTGCCTACTAGCGCCTTGCTCAGTCGTGGTCAGAATAATACTCGTGGGTCACTTAATCCTCGTGGTTCTACACCAGGGGGTTCTAATCAAGAGTCAAAAGATGTGATTTGTTACTACTGTAAGGAACCTGGTCATACGAAACGTACGTGTCGTAAACTCCAGAACAAACAGAATCGACAGAACTCTGCACATGTGGCCACGACTGCTAATGACACGGTTACCATTTCTGCTACTGAATATGCTCAATTAAAGTCTAGCAATCCTCCTGCTAGTGCTGCTATTGCCACAGGTAATGAGGCTACTGCCCTTGTCTCTTCTTCCTCCAAATGGATCATAGACTCTGGTGCTACTGACCACATGACAGGTAACCGCTATCTCTTCTCTACTTACAAATCTTATGCCAATCCTTCTAACATTACCATTGCGGACAGTTCCCAATCCCGTGTCCTTGGTTCAGGCACAGTTAAACCTACCTCTTCTATTCATTTGGAGTCTGTACTTAATGTCCCTAACCTTGCTTTTAACCTTTTATCTCCTAGTAAACTTACTCGTCAATTAAACTGTTGGGTCTCACTTTTCCTTGATCATTGCTTGATACAGGATCTTTTGACGAAGAAGATTATTGGTAGAGGTTATGAATCTGGCGGTCATTACTTCCTTGATGATCAGGGGTCGCGTGCGGTAGCCTGTGCGGGTGGTATCACTCCTTTTGAAGTACATTGTCGTTTGGGTCATTTATCTTTATCATCGTTGAAAAAGGTTTATCCTCAGTTTCAGCATTTGTTGTCTTTAGAATGTGAGTCATGTCAGTTTGCAAAATATCACCGTCTTCCTTTAGTTTCTCGAGTCAATAAACGAGCTTCGTCTCCTTTTGAGTTAGTACACTCTGATGTTTGGGGTCCATGTCCAGTTGAGTCCAAAGCTGGTTTCAAGTACTTTGTTACATTTGTGGATGATTATTCCCGTACTACTTGGTTATATTTAATGAAAAATAGTTCTGAGTTGTTTTCTCATTTTTGTGCCTTTACTGTTGAAATTAAGACTCAATTCAATACGTCTATTCAAACTTTGCGCAGTGATAATGCTAAAGAATATTTTTCTGAATCATTTTGCTCTTTTATGCTTAAACACGGCATTCTCCATCAATCCTCTTGTGTGGATACATCAGCTCAAAATGGCATTGCTGAAAGGAAAAATCGTCACCTTTTAGAGGTAGCCCTTGCTCTTCTATTTCAAATGAAGGTTCCCAAGTCTTTTTGGGCCGATGCGGTCTCTACTGCGTGCTTTCTTATTAATCGCATGCCTTCCTCTGTTCTTGATGGTCATATTCCCTATACTACTCTCTTCCCTTCCAAACCTTTGTTTCCCATTGCCCCTAAGATTTTTGGGTGCGTGTGTTTTGTTCGAGATGTGCGTCCGAGTGTCTCTAAATTGGATCCTAAGTCTCTGAAGTGTGTCTTCCTTGGCTACTCTCGTGTTCAGAAAGGTTATAGGTGTTTCTCTCCGTCTCTTAATCGTTACATGGTCTCTGCTGATGTTACTTTTCAGGAATCTGTTCCTTATTTTGCGTCTACCAATTCAGCTCATGTTACTTTACCTGTGGAGGAGGATACTCTTCTGGTATACTCTGTCCTTCCCTCTCCATCACCGGCCCAAGCTCCCGTACCGGCACCTGGTCAACCACCTTTGTCTCGGGTTTATACCAGACGTCTAAAGGACACACTTACCGATGTTACGTCAGATTCTACCCTGCCATTATCTACTTCTTCATCAGATCCTACGACAAGTATTCCTCCGTCTGAGCCTGATTCGGTCCCTATCTCTGAGACCCCTCCTGTTCTTGATCCAGATCCCTCCCTCGATCTGCCCATTGCTCTTCGCAAAGGTAAACGTACTTGTACCTATCCTATTTCTTCATTTGTTTCATATGACCACCTCTCCTCTTCTTCTCGTGCCTTCATTGCCTCTTTAGACACTATTTCCGTCCCTCGATCCCTTTCTGAGGCCTTGTCCCACCCGGGTTGGCGTACTGCTATGGAAGAGGAGATGGCGGCCCTTGATCGTGCAGGTACGTGGTCCTTAGTTGATTTACCGGCAGGCAAGAAAGCCATTGGGTGTAAATGGGTGTTGACCCCTAAAACTAAGGCTGATGGCACTCTTGAACGTCTTAAAGCTCGTCTTGTTGCTAAAGGTTATGCTCAGAAGTATGGTGTTGACTATTCTGAGACCTTTTCTCCTGTGGCCAAGCTCTCATCTGTTCGTCTCTTTATCTCTCTGGCTGCTACTTATGGTTGGGATCTCTCTCAGTTGGATATCAAAAATGCCTTCTTACATGGCGATCTTCTTGAAGAAGTATACATGGAGCAACCACCTGGGTTTGTTGCTCAGGGGGAGCACGGTAAAGTATGTCATCTTAAGAGATCTTTATACGGGTTGAAGCAAAGCCCTCGGGCATGGTTTGACAGATTTAGTACTGTCGTGAAAGACTTTGGCTTGTGCCAGAGTAAGTGTGATTATTCGGTCTTCTATCAGAGAACAAGTACTGGCATAATCTTACTAGTTGTATATGTCGATGACATTGTAATTACAGGGAGCGACACCTCGGGGATTTCATCACTCAAATCATTCCTTAACTCCCATTTTCAGACGAAGGATCTGGGTTCATGAAAGTACTTCTTGGGAATTGAAGTTATGAGGAGCAAGAAGGGCATCTTATTGACTCAGAGAAAATATGTTCTTGATATGCTGAAAGAAACCGGTAAACTTGGAGCTGCCCCAACTAGCTTTCCTATGGTTTATAACCCGCTGCTTGATGCTGATGGTAGTGTACAATATGAAAATCCTGTTGAAGCTGCTAAGAGCAAGTTGTTCGAGCACCCAAAGAGGTACAGAAGATTAATTGGAAAATTGAATTATCTTACAGTGACCCGCCCTGATATCACTTATCTAGTGAGTGTTCTTAGCCAATTTATGATCTCTCCAACTATCCGACAGTGGGAAGCCTTAGAACATGTGTTACATTATTTGAAGGGATCTCCAGGTCGTGGGATACTGTACAAGAGTCATGGCCATATAGATATTAAGTGTTTTTGTGATGCTAATCATGGTGGATCAAAGGCCACAAGACGGTCTACTACTGGCTACTGTGTCTTCGTCGGAGGAAATTTGGTATCTTGGAGAAGCAAGAAACAAAATGTAGTGTCACGGTCGAGTGCAGAAGCGGAATACAGGGCCATGGCACAATCTGTATGTGAGATAGTCTAGATATATCAGTTAATGAAGGAAGTGGGCCTTAAAACCTCATTACCAGCAACGTTATGGTGTGACAATAAAGCGGCCCTACACATAGCTTCTAATTCGGTATTCCATGAACGCACGAAACATATTGAGATCGACTGTCATTTTATTCGAGACAAGCTCAAAGAAAATTTCATCTCTACAAGACATGTTCGATCCAGTGATCAATTAGGCGACCTCCTCACCAAAGCTCTTAATGGGGTCCGGATTGAATATCTTTGTAACAAGTTGGGTATGATTGACATCTATACTCCAACTTGAGGGGGAGTGTAGAGATATTGTAGCGATATTATAGGATATGTAATATCCTGTAATTAGTACGTAATATTCTGTATTTAGTATAGAGGATACGATATGATATTATAGCATTAATGACTAAGGTTGCCTATTGTATATAAATACCCCTAGGTATATCAATAATATTCAAGTATTCTACATATCCTTTCTCTCTGAATCAACATGAAGTCTTATGGTTTTAATAGGGATAAGCCCTAACTGCTTCATACTTATTGCTAGATTTCTAACTGGTTTTTCTTTGCAGTTGACATTTCGGGAGCAACTGAGTTGAAAGGCCCAGTTAACTATCGGTATAAAGATCTAAAGTCTGCAACAAAAAATTTCAGTATAGAGAATAAATTAGGAGAAGGAGGTTTTGGGGATGTATACAAGGTAAACCTCATAAACAGTCATTTTTATTACTACAATTGACATCATTTTTCAAGAGACACTTTTTATATATAGGCATTTTTGTATAAATTCAGTTTTTGTTGGCTTATTAATATTTGTCTGCTAGATCCATGCTATGGATAATACAATTCATTTCTTAGATTCCATGAAATACACAGGAAATGTGTCTAATTCTAATAAAAAGATGGGACTTCCTACAAGCATGCTCTATAGTCTAGAAAAATGATCTCTTCATTGAACAGGGTACTCTGAAAAATGGAGAAGTAATTGCTATAAAGAAATTGGCTTTAGAGCAATCCAAAAAGATGGATGAAGATTTTGAAAGTGAAGTGAAGCTAATAAGTAATGTTCATCATCGAAATCTTGTTCGACTTCTCGGATGTTGCAGCAAAGGCAAAGAGAGATTCCTTGTTTATGAGTACATGAAGAACAACAATGTTGGGCAATTCTTATTTGGTATATTCAATTAAACACTTGAATAAACTTCCTCTGTAGTTGAAAAGCGTCTACTTCCTTTATTCTGTCTTTTTTTGGGGCCCTTTCTCTTACTACCTAAAGTGCTGGAAATAGGTGAAAATAAAGGATCTCTCAACTGGAAGCAGCGTTATGGTATAATTCTAGGCACTGCAAGGGGTTTGGCTTATCTTCACGAGGGATTCCATATTTGCATCATACATAGAGATATAAAGCCTAGCAACATCCTCTTGGATGATGACTTCCAGCCTAAAATTGCAGATTTTGGATTGGCAAGGCTTTTGCCAGGGGACCAATCTCATCTCAATACAAATTTTGCGGGAACAATGTAAGTAACAACATACGTAATTATTCATATTTTCTGTAAACTATGAAGACTTGTTTCGTTTTATGACTCACTAGAAATATGATACAACACTTTAAGTTGCACATGAACATTTCAAATTCGTTTTATCATATTCTATATATGTTTCCATGTATTGTTGCATCTCATGTCTTATATATGGTAATTTTTTGATCCATTGTGCAATTAATATTGTGCTTTTGTTGTTTAGGGGATACACTGCACCTGAGTATGTAATGCACGGACAATTATCAGAGAAGGTTGATACCTATTGCTATGGTGTCGTAGTGTTAGAAATCATAAGTGGGCAAAAGAGTGGTGAATTAAAGGATGATGATGAAGGTGAATTCCTCCTTCAAAGGGTAAGCAAATTCTCTAAACTAATATACCAAAGGAGAGGTATTTTGTTTGAAGAAATTAAAAGTGTAGATTTAACTAATCAAATGATTTCAATATAGCATAACAAACAATTAGTTTTGACTGCTCAAGACCACAAAATCATACTCTTCTTTCTAAAAAATTTATTCCAAGTATTGTTATAAAGTAACAATCATCTAAAATTTTCTCATAGGATTCTCTTTTTCTTTTTTATCTGTGTTGTATCGCTTTGATGCCCCATGGCAGGCTTGGAAACTTTATGAGAAAGGAATGCACATAGAGTTTGTGGACAAAACCTTAGATCCAGAAGAGTATGATGCAGAAGAAGTAAAGAAAATCATAGAGATTGGATTGCTTTGCACGCAATCATCTCCTGCAGCAAGACCAACAATGTTTGAAGTTGCCGATATGATCGAAAGCAGGGGTGGTGGCTTAATGGATCACAAGCGACCCACTATGCCTGTGTATGTTGATCCTAATTTGAGGCTCAAAAGAGATGGTCAGTCTGATGGTTCATCATTATCAAATGCTACTGTCTCCATTTCTATTCCATCAGGAAGGTGATATAAGTTCGAAACCCAGAAAATAATATTGAAGAAGGAAAAGAATGGGGTAAGTATTCACCTTGATCACGTTACTGATGATTTGAGTAGAATGAAACATGTATTGTGCGATATGATTAAGAGAGTTTGTGACTGCCACAACTATGTTGTTTTAACACTGCTATATCATACAAATATAGATTATCATCAAAGCATAGCACAGAAGCAGAGAAGGAAAGTGTCATATAATCTGAAATATTGATGGAAGAATTTCATGCACAGAGAACCGCACACAAAGGATGATGATCAAAATTCAAACCCACCCTGAAAAGGGTTCCCGTTAAATATGGAAGGATTAAGGTGTAAAAATACCCATCGGATTTTCTCAAAAATACATCTGGCACCATAAACTTTGCTTGGGGTAAAAGTACTCATAATTTTTTTTTAAATGGGGTAAAAATGCTACCTCTGTTAAATAGGATAAAATGCAGTTACTTTATGATTTGTGGGTCTCATGTTTTTAAATATTAACTCTCTTCCCTCACCCTCTGTCTCTCCCTTGAGGGCCACCCTCTCTCTCTCCCTCTTCAAATTTCTCAAGTTCAAGTCTCATCTCTCTCTCCAACTCCATCGCCAAGAAGTGGATTGATGGGCCAAATCCAAATGAAAGAAGAAAGTTGTGGATTTCTCTCATCTTTGTGCGGCAATTAAGGACATTTGAGCTCATGAGAACCAGTCATCGTGACCTCTAACAGGGACGAGCTCACCACACAGAGGCACCGCACCAGCACAGTTGCAGAGCTTGTCTTCATCTTTAAAGGAATCAAGCACCCAGAATGTGGTGTGTATTTGTGTCTGTGAGGGAGAGAAGAAGAGGAAGGGGTTATTAATTTATGGCAAGAGGCCAACAGATGAAAAGGGGTGAGTAAGGTGTTACAGTGAGAATTTATTGGATACTTATCAAGTTTAACCCAGACGCATCTCGCCTCTGAATTTTATTAATCTAAAGGTAGTGATTAAATTATTAATTACCCCTAGGTGATGTGAATTTAATGGCGAGGGAGCTGGAGTTGAAGAATTAGAAGAGGGGGAGAGAGAGGGTGGATCTCAGGGGAGAGGATGAGGGGACAAAGATAGTTTGTGTGATTTTAAAATAATATTTAAAAACCATATGTGGGGCCCACAATCATAGAGCTACTGCAATAGAGAGGGAAAACAGGTTAACCGCAGCACGCAGATTAGAGGGGACGAGTCATGTAGCCCACCTCAAAATCTTGTCAGCTCAAACCCGCGTCCTTAGTGGCTGGCATTTTTTTTACCTTTTCAATATTTTAAAAAAAATTATTTTTAAAATTTTAAAATACTAATAAGAAATTTATAATATTATATTAGTATAATAAAAAAATTGCTAATGTTATACTCTTAAAAATTTATATTTTTGTATACAAAAATCTTAAATTTTATAAATATAAATATTAATAAACATTAACATAATATTAATCAATTATAATATATTACATATATTAATAGATAAGTAATTATTTTTACTAGTATTCAATAATAGAGATATTTAAAGTAATATTTGAGTAAAATAAATAATAATATTAAAAATTAAAAAAAATAAATTAATTAATTGATATTTTGTCAGCTTGAAACCGTCTCACATCAGCCCGAGGCAGTTTGTCTCATTTAACGGAGGTGGCATTTTTGTCCTCTTTAAAGAAGTTTATATTGCAACTCAACCCAATAGGGAAACATAGAATAAATGAGTTCTAGAAATAATTCAAAAGAACCGCCTTATTTTAGGTACTTGATTATGACAAAGTAGTATGTAAAGATCTTCAGGCAGAGTTAGTAAACCGACTTAATTGAAAGCCAAGGCTTGACAGTCCAAGCTCTATTGTAACATGTTTGGTATTTGCACAATCAGATTTTTGCCATTATAACTAATAGAAGTTACGTATAATAAAAAGGGTTAATTTATCACAATTTGATAAACTAGGTTTAAATTCTCACTAGAAAATATACTCATATTTAATACTCAATAATATTTTAAATATGATTATCTCTAATATAATATATTTATCAAAAAATAATAAAAAAAAACTATGTCGTTGTGGGTCTCACTACACCACCCCATGATTGATATGTTTTTTGAATTGTACTCAATTGCATTTGGAGTTATATGAGTCTGTTGTCTATCCCATCCAGTTCAATGACTTAGTTTAACACTCTTATATGGACCTAATTAACTAAGTAGAGCAAGGATAAAGTATTTCCTAACAAAGTTTTGTTATCCCCCTCAATTGAATCAAAGAAACCAACAATCATCCCCTTGCATTAGCTTTAGTTCCTACTGTTATAGCCATTAGTTATTCATTCTTAGTTTTTCATATACATTCATTTTTGCACAAGAAAAAAAGAATCCCCTAGTGCATTTAGTTCCCTTAGGTGCATGATCATAACACCCTTGAATTTTAGAGTATGACTGCATCATTCAAGAGTAGTTTAAATGGCATTTGCATATAGATAACTTGGTACGTTTTTGCACTTAGGATTCAAATAGCTAATCCACAACACTCTAAGGCTTTCATCAATCACCCAGAAATGCACATTCTTGTAAAATACAATTATCTTGTTGGTAGTATTAAAAAAAGTCAAAACAATATCATTGGATTTCTTCCAGGAACCTCTACTTAGGTCCCAATCAAGATAGGCATAGTTGGCCTCATATTCTCTAATGAACCCTTCTGGAGCAAAACCATTATTTCAGACATTGCCGGCCTTATTTCCGCAGATGCTTGGGTGCAAAGCAAACCAATTTCTATGATTTTCTTCACTTCTTCTGCATCATAATCATTAGGGTCCATGGTATCATCCACCAACTCTATGTGTATGCCTCTCTCATAAAGTTTCCAAGCCTATTAAGTGGGACAAAAGTGAAAAGAAATAAATATTTATTATAAGATTATTTTGTCTTATAAAGAAGCAAAGGCTTTCAAAAGACTTATTAAAGATGACTTGTTAAAAAATCTAACACATTTTTTTTTTGGGATATAAATAAAAGCCTTATCAAATAGTAATGGGTTTTTTCTTACTTTTTGGAGGAGGAATTCGCCTTCGGCATCACCAATGACTTTCAATTCATTGCATCTTTGACCACTAATAATTTCTAAGACTACAACACCATAACTATAAATATCAGCTTTTTCTGATAGTTGGCCGTGAATTGCATACTCTGGTGCTGTGTACCCTCTGTCAATCATATATATTATTTATTATACAATTAATTAGAATCATAGCTCAAACTATAACACAAAACTATCAAGCTCCTACAAAATCCACAATAGACATATGCAATACTCCTCTAGTATCATTTATAAATCATTCAAGCATATTTCATACAGACTAAGAAAAATTTTAATCTTTATTAGCTCTCCTTTAAAATTCAATAACTTTTCAACTTTATCCCTATTTAATACACATTCTTCAAAAGAGTAAAGTCAATACAATAATAAATAAATGATAAAATTATATATTTATATAAAAAATTTAATACGTGACTTATAGGTAGAACTAAAAAATTTATGTTTCTCTCTACTCTATAAATAGTGTCAAGGTAAGCATCGGGGTAATAGGATTGTTCAATTGACTAATGTGTACATTTCATCAATACCTTTAAAAATGCGTGTACTATAATATAAAAGTTAAGAGAATCGAAAATTAAATTGAACAAAAGTAGTTATTTCAATCAACTTACAATGTTCCTGCGAATCTTGTACTGAGATGAGTTTTGTTTTCAGGTATAAGTCTTGCCAACCCGAAATCAGCAATTTTTGGTTGTAGATCATTGTCTAAGAGAATGTTATTTATCTTTATATCTCTATGAATAATACGAACATGAAATTCCTCATGAAGATAAGTCAAACCTCTTGCTATTCCTAAAATCACTTCATATCGTTGTTTCCAATTGAGAAAACCTTTCTTTTCACCTGTTTCCAAGTTTGGAAAAAAAAAAAAAAGGTGACAATTGATAAAAAAGAAAGGGCGAAAACATAACAATGATCATTTTAATATTCATGTGCTAATCAAATTATATGATAAAACTATGACATATGAGCATATTTTTTTCCTAACAAGTCAATGAAGTGTTGAAAATATGTCCACACATGTAATAATAAATTTATTAAGTAAAATAATGCTTAAGGAATTGTGTATAAGTTATTTTTTTTTTGGGTTACAAATCTTATATATAAGCTTTGTTGGTTGAAATAACGTACCAAATAAGAATCTATCAAGGCTGTTATTTTTCATGAATTCATAAACAAGAATTCTGTCGTGGTTTGTACTACAACATCCCAAAAGTCGAACAAGATTCCGGTGATGAACATTACTTATCAGCTTCACTTCACTCTCAAATTCTTCATCAATCCTATTGGAGTGGCGTAAAGCTAATTTCTTAACTGCAACTACTTTCCCATTCGTCAAAATGCCCTATTCATGATTATTGAGAATTTTAGTCATGAAAATGTTATAAATCTAACTTTAAAAATAATATATAAACCACACTTAGAGATATTCTTATATTGAAACTCAAAAACTCAAAATAAAGAAGATGTACCTTGTATACAACACCAAATCCACCTTCTCCTATTTTATTTCCTTCACTAAAATTTTTGGTTGCAGACTTCAAATCCTTATAACTATAAGTAACTGGGCCTTTCAACTTGCTTGCTCCAGGTATGTCTCCTGATATATAGAAAACAAAAGCAGAACCATTTGTTCATAAATTAAAATGACAAGCAGTTGAAGTTTTTCTTTTTTCAAATTATTAAAATAGTAGCCTCAGAATTTTCAATTTGTTTACCTCTAGGAACCCTCTTAGGGGTTTTAGATCCTCTAATCAAAGCAAATAATGCAACGAGGATCAAAACAAGAACTGCACCTGAAACACCTCCAGCAATAATGGTCCCCTTATGACTTGAACCTACAAACACAGATTGTACAATATCAAATCTTTTCAAAATTTATCGTGTTCTACAATATATAATTACAGTATAATGTCAATAATAATACTAAAGTCATTCAACATTGTTAGTTAGTTTATGGCTACCACCACCCACTATGTAGCAATCCTTCACATCATTTAAGTTAAAATTTAGAGACCAAATTTTAACTGAGTCAAAACTATTCAAACTAAGTTTTACCGAGTTAAAATATAAGAACTAAATTACAATCAAGTAATTAAAAGCGTCCAAAACAAAGTGTGGTCATATCAATGGTCTGAATAATTAAGGCCTTACCTTGTTTATTATGGAAGGAGGGTATGATATCAATGGTGTGGTAATTATCAGGAAAGAATGAAGTAGTGGAGTATCTCATGAAACAGCCATTAGCAAAAGCCCTACCATTATCAGAATCGGAAAGACAGGTGTTCATATTGTTGTATCCAGAATTCAAGCAACTGAGGCAATCATTTTGTGTAATAGTTTCAATACATTGGGCAAAGGCATAAATAGTTGGACCATTATTGTTAGGCACTGTCATCTTCATGGCTGCTGCAAAAGAGCCTTTGATTCTGGGTGTTGCTGTTTGAAGATTCATCAGAACTTGTCGTGCTACAGAGCTGACTGTTGTTGTGGATCCTCCTTCTGTCTGATTACCACAATATGCGGTGTTGAAAGTTTCTGTTGTCTCATAAAGGAAAGCACTGCTAATGTCGAACCTTTAACATAACACAAAGTAGGGAAATAGATCAAGCTATATAGTGCAAAGGCGATTTTTATAGGGAAATGGATCAAGCTAATGAAAAGGCGGCTCTTAAAATATACTACTTTGGTCAATGGCGGAATTACAAATTTGTGACTAGATGGGGGAACTTTTAACAATCTTTTTCATCAAATAAACTACTACCTTTAGTTTTTAATATAAAATTTATTTAACTAATTGAGTTATATTACAAAAATTAGTTAAGTTAGTTAATTATAATAATTGTGTGTTAGTTTCTCTAAAATCCCTCTTTAATCATATACATTTGAACTACCTTTAATAGAAATCCCTTAATATATGTAGAAATATGCTGAGAAAAAATATTTAGGATCAAAATATGTTCCTCATATAGCTTTTATATTTAGGATTAAAGATAATATAATATTATAAATATAATAATTTGAGTAAGTAAAGAAATATAGGGGAATTTCGATAGACAAGAGGGTAGTCGCCTCCTTTGCCCATCCCTTGTTTCTGCCACTAGTGTTATAAGTTACTTATAGGAGAAAATTTTAGTTATAAATATAAATCCCTTGTAGAGTATATTAATGACATTTTTTTTGAAATTGTTTCTTTAATAAGAGTAAAAGTAATTTTTTTTTATCAATTTAATGCATTTTTTGGCAAAAAAAAATGAGATATAAGTGACTTATATATAGGTCTAGAGTGGTAGCATTTCTCATAAATTAGTGTATGCTCTTTAAGTATATATTTTAGAGAAAACTATTTTGTATGTACTTATACTTTTTTTAAAATTTTAATTTAGTACATGTGTACTTTACTCTCTTAATTGAATTTTTTAATTTTACTTTGTTATTAGCATCATTAACCTTTGTAACTTTTCTAGGTTAGCTCCATTAGCTCCTATAAAGAAGTTAATAGTATTTACAGGGCAGAATTAAAGATTTAATTAATCCAGAGAGAAAAACGCATAGGTATCAAATAAAAAAATTTGGAAAAATATAGGTACTTACAATATAGATTTCCCTATATTTTATGTTACAACTGACTCTCTAAATCCTAAAAAGAGGATGTTAAAAGAAATGTTTCTCATTTATCTGATGGCAAAAAGTGTTTAGTACATAACGTCTATTTAATTATAGGCATTTAACCATAAAGATAAACCAGAGTTATAATATCATACATAAGAAAATTAATGTACACCCTATATATACTTATAGAATATAAACTTTTGATGTCGTTAACATTTACATATTATTACAAGTATTACATCAATTTTGTCAAGATTTCTAATCACATATAGCCCTATGTACTATATATTTTTTTCATGTTGGTTTAAGTGTATGGTTGGCACCACGGTTTGAAAAGCTTTTTTGGTCAAAACTTTAGTTTAAAATTTTTTTAAACAAATAGTCATATTTATCCAAAAGTGATTTTGGCTAAAATTATAGTTTTGAATAAGCTAATGAAACTAGCTTTTAAAACAGTAAAAAAACTTATAGACTATCCAATTACTATCTTACTCTTATTTTTTCTTACACTCTCTCTCCTCTCTCTACCCTCTCTCCTCTCTACCCTATCTTCTATCTCCTCTCTCTCTACACTCTCTCCTCTCTCCTTTCTCCTCTCTCCTCTCTATCCTCTATTCTCTCTCCTCTCTCATATTTTTAATCAAATTATACCCTTTTTAGTAATTTACTAATATGAAAAGTGATTCTATTACTAATCATCCAAATATCTTTATTTTTAAAATTTATTCTTCCCAAAATCTATTATCTAAAAGCTAATCTAAACAGGCCCTAAGTTAAATAAAGGTACTAACGAAAGATATTACACATGATAAGATGAGATTGAATAACTCAACAAAATGGATGCAAGGAACTCAATTATAAGTTTCTCTTTATTATAATATACTCCCTGTCGTGTCCCTTTTATAAGTCAATTGAAGGAGATATTCATTTTTTCTTCTTTTATATGGCACATAAAGAATAACTATTACGGATTTATTTGGATAAGAGTTTAGAAAAATATATAAAAAAAGAGTTTTTATACAGTTTTTAAAAAAGAGCTTTTTGAAAAAAGCTTATAGAAAAAAGTGATTATGAATAAATAAGTATTTAGATAGTTATTACCATAAGGACTTTTGTAATTGAAAAATTATCAGAAAATTTATGATTTTATTAAAAATATGAGAGAGGAGAAATGAGAGATGATAGAAAATAGAGAATAATGAGGAGAAAGAGTGGAGAAAAAAGAGGAGAGATGGTGGAGAAGAGAGAGAAGAGATAGTGAAGAGTAGATAAGATATAAGAGAGGGGAGAGAGAGGGGAGAAAAGAGATGAGAGATAGTGGATAAGAGAGAGGAGAGAGGGTGGAGAAGAGAGAAGATAGAGGAAAGAGGGTGTAAGAAAAATTAAGGGTAAAATATTAATTAGGTAATCCAAAAACTCTTTTACTATTCTAGAAACTAGTCTCAATAGTTTATAAAAAATTTTAGTTTTAAATTATAATTTGATCCAAAAGCCATTTTAAACAAATATAATTATTTGTTTTAAATTTTTTTCAAATTAAAATTTAAGCAAAAAATTCTTTTAAAACCTCAATTTTAAAAGTTTCCACACACACACTTCGTCTTTATCATATTGCTCTTATTCAATGTTAGTTTATGTTTTTTCAAACTTTGGCTCTTCAACTATTCAAAGGATAGGTCATCTTTTCAAAGTTAAAAACTTTTGTTAGTTTTTAATTAAGCCTCTCTCTATCTCCGGTAAAAATGCTGAAAAAATGACTCATATAACACAGATCGGAGAGAGTAACATTTATAATTATATTATAATAAAGTCAAATTAATGCTTATATTTCTATTCTTAGCCCGGCATAAATGAATTAACATTCTGAAAAATATGGGCTAAAATACGAAATTATATTGTTTGGTAGATGTACCTGAGGAAGCAGCCGTCGTAGACTTCATGAGCACCGGAGGCCCCGGCGGTGCAGCTGAGTATTCGAGCGGCGGCGACATCGAAGCACGCGAGACAGTCGGCGATGGAGAGATAGTTTCTACATTGAAAAAGAGTGGCGACGGGGTTTCCTCCACTGCCTTGCTGTGCAGTGACGAAGTACTTGTTTTGTTCACTGATCTGCTCTCTGATGTTTCTCAAATTTGTTCTTAAGTTTTCATTGAAGATGGAGATGTTGGGCACCAGGTACACAAATGAAGGATTGCACTCACTCTTAAGAAGATTGGTCTGTGGATCCGAAACGACGACGTTAAGGAAGCAGCAGTGTGAACAGAATATGAAGGTGAACCAGGGAAGAAGAAGATGAAGACGACGTTGAAGCATCTTCTGTAGTTGAGATTGGTTG
Source organism: Leucaena leucocephala (assembly GCA_037074615.1). Lineage (NCBI taxonomy): Eukaryota > Viridiplantae > Streptophyta > Magnoliopsida > Fabales > Fabaceae > Leucaena > Leucaena leucocephala. Next base: position 9,905,785 of record CM073542.1, read on the forward strand.
ACTCTGTGTTTAGAGAGAGAGAGAATGTGTGAAGAGGAAGAAGAAGGAAATAGAGATAATGGCGTCCAATCTGAATGGCAATTTGTGGAAAACCAACGAGAGAAATTGACTATTATGCTATTATAATTGTAAGAATTATTTAATTTTTTAAAATAAATATAAAAAATTAATTAATTATAATTAATATAAAAATTAATTAATTAATTTAATTAAATTAAAAAATATATAATATAAATTTAGCTGGTGTGATTTTATTATAGTTAATTAACTACTACCTCTAATCTTAAATATAATATTTTATTAATTTTTTTAAAAAAATTAAAAAATTTAAAAAAATTATTTTAAAATATTTATATTTATTTTTCATATTAAATTAATTTATTTGAGTTATAAACTAATATATATATTATAATTAAATAATTTATTTATTTATTTTTAATTTTTTTAAATTAATTAAATTTTATAATTAATATATAAGATAATAATTTATTTAATTTTTTAAATATATTTAAAAAATTAATTAAATTTTATAATTATATTGAATGAAATATTATAATAAAAGTCTCCACGCGCTTTCAAAAAGCGTGGGGACCATTGATTGCTTGTTGCTTCTTGGGTCAACTAATAACTTGAGGACTTCTTAAAACGGCAAGTGGTACCGCCTAACTGGTGACGACCTTATCTTCCGGTGATGGGGCCCACGTTGAAGGAGGGAGTGCACATGCATTTTGTTTTTTGTGTTTTTATATTTTTTATTATTATAAAAAGTTTAAATGTGTTAAGTTTAATGCATTTATTAGAGTGAGGTTATATTTCAAGATTTAAAGAGTATTTATAAAAATATTTATAAATTATTTATTAATAAAATTTTTATATAAACAATAAAATTTAAATTTATAATATTGTGACTAACTCTTTATTAATTAAATTAATTTTTATTGATTAGATTATCATTAGTCATTTTTAATAAGGTGAGAATCGAACTATAATTCCTAGTTGATTTATAACCAAGTACCTTGAGTGCAAATGCATCCTCTTACTTTGAAGAAAATTAGATGTAGGAGTTATAAAAGAAAAGTAGATGTATGAAGGAAAATATTTTATTTTTAATATATTTATCTAGTATCTAGCTAGTGTTACAGATTAATTAAAATCCAACATTATAAGTCCACTTAGAAATAACCTTCTCAACGAGTTTTTCGCTATTGACTTTTAATATAATATCTCTAAAATTTTCATTCTTTATATCTATATTTAAATTCTTCCATAGTTAATATGTATGGTTTGAAAATATGTTCGTTTTTTTATTATTTTGTATAATGCTCTTGACGACTTTTTTTCTCTTGTAATAGTGGCATGCATGTAATTGTAATTTTATTCTCCATGCATGTGACCATAAAAGTAACAGAGATGATGCTAGTTAAACTCCAGAATGATATTATCCCTACTCTTAATAATTTTAAGGGTTAAAAGAATAAAATTAAAATATTTAATTTAATTAAAAAAAGTATGGTACCAAATTAAATTTTGAGAGAAAATATATATACTTAAAAAAATAGTTTTCCCAAATCAAAGGAATAATATCATATATAATAATCCAACCAAACTATTAAGAGAGGTTAGTTATTCAAGAGTCAAGATTGTACAATGTATCCACTCATTACACAAAAAGGTCGGAGAATGGAATGAAGGGTAGTTATTTTCTGTTATCTCCTTCTTTATATGTTATTAAAATAGTTTTTTTTTTAATTTCATTTTTGGGTTCAAACTTCAAAACTTGAAGTCCTCGTTCTAATTAGTTTCAATTAAGATAGGCATAGTTGGCCTCATATTCTCTAATAAACCCTTCTTCTGTAGTAAAACCGCTATTTCAGACATCATCGGCCTTGTTTCTGCATATGATTGCGTGCAAAGCAAACCAATCTCTATAATTTTTTGAACTTCCTCTGCATCATAATCTTTAGGGTCTAAAGCATTGTCCACCAACTCTAAGTGCATGCCTCTCTCATATAATTTCCAAGCCTATCAAAAATGAAATGGAATAAGAGGGCAGAAAAGACAACATGGGTTAGGTTAATTCTTTTAATTTAGATATTTATTACTCTTTTCAGTCCTAAATATAAACAGAAGACCTTAATCTATATTTGTCTCCTAAATTTATATATATTTTTTAAATTCTTCTTATTAATTTTATATATTGAAGGAATTTCTCATCAATGGAGTAACTTTCAATCCAAATGATTAAAGAGAATATTTTTAGAAAATGGTACAATTTTTTATAAATAATAACTAGCTTAACTAATTTTTTTGAGTCTCTACAAATTAGTTATTTAGTTTATACATTTAGGAGAAGATGAAGTATTAGATTGTTTGAGAGAGAAGGAGTAGGTTTTCCAAAATACTTAAGGTAACTTGTTAATTAAAAAGTTCTTTATCTCAAAATTATAAAAGACATCCTATTTAAATAATCTCACTTTTTGGAGGAGGTATGCGCCTTCATCATCACCGGCAACATTTAATTTATTACTTCTCTGACCACTGATGATTTCTAACACAACAATACCATAACTATAGATATCAACTTTTTCTGATAATTGCCCGTGAATTGCGTACTCTGGTGCTGTGTATCCTCTGACAAATATATATATATATATATATATATATATGATGTAATGAATCAGAATAAGATATATCTCAAACTAAAACACATAACATTCAGATCCTACAAAATCTAAAATTGATATATGCAATATAAAGTATTGTATTATGTTTGACATGGATATATATAGATATATATGAATTCTTTCTTCAAGTATTTATTCATACTAATAGGTATAATGGAGTTGGTTCGTTAACTTATATATAGATTCTATCAGTACCTTGGTCAATCCAAGGATTATAATTGTGGTTAAAAGAACTGAATATTAAATTAAACAAAAGTGCATAACTTGTTCAACTTACAATGTTCCTGCGAATTTTGTCTTGAGATGAGTTTTGTCTTCGGGTATAAGTCTTGCCAGCCCAAAATCAGCAATTCTAGGTTGGAAATCATCGTCTAAGAGAATATTGTTAGTCTTTATATCTCTATGTATAATCCGAACATGAAATTCTTCGTGTAGATAAGTCAAACCCCTTGCTATTCCTAAAATAACTTCATATCGTTGCTTCCAATTGAGAGAATTTTTCTTTTCACCTATTTCCCAAGTTCACAAAATTTAAAATGTAAGAAAAACAAAAGGGTCAAATAAAAATGACTTTCAAAATGTTATGTACAAAAGAGAATTGATATATATATATATATATATATATATATATGTTCTTATAAGTTGAAAATATGTTCACATCTCATAATGCTTTAATTTTGTTGAAAGATATAATATACCAAATAAGAATCTGTCGAGACTGTTATTTTTCATGTATTCATAAACAAGGATTCTGTTGTCGCCTTTACTACAACATCCGAGAAGTCGAACAAGATTCCGGTGATGAACATTACTTATCAGCTTCACTTCACTTTCAAATTCGTCATCTATCTTATTGGAGTGGTGTACAGCTAATTTCTTGATTGCAACTACTTTCCCATTCGCCAAATTGCCCTACGAATATTTTCAATCATAAAGTATTCCTCTCTCCAATTTTTAATATAAGATCTAGTTAACCAATATAAATAGATTAAGTAAACTAAATAAATTAATTAATTATAACATATATGATATGATATTCCTAAAATATTCATGTATAACATTATATTATATATCAATTTATAAGTTAAATAAATTTATTTAAAAAAATAATAAATATTATATAATATAAAATAGATTAAATTCTTATATTTAAAATCAAATCTAATTATTTAGCTACCTCCTATATCTAGTACATGGGGTATAGTATTAGTTATTTGATGTTACATATGTATTTGTCCTTTTAGAAATCTAACTTTTTAACATATTATATAAACCTCACTTTGAGACTTACTTATTGAAATATTGAAACTCAAAATATAACTATACCTTGTATACAACGCCAAATCCACCTTCTCCTATTTTATTTTCTTCACTAAAATTATTGGTTGCGGTCTTCAAATCCTTGTAACTAAAAGTAACTGTGCCTTTTAGCTTGCTTGCTCCAGGTATGTCTCCTGGTATGTATGTGTATATATATATATATATATATATATATATATATATGGAAAATATTAGCCAAAGTCTCTTTTCATAAATTTAGTAACAACCAGGAGTTGAATAATATTCAAATTAATATATAGATACATACACACACACACACACACACATATATATATATATGGTAGTTAAAGACTATTTCAGTTGTTTATTACCTCTAGGAACACTGATTATCTTAGGGCTTTTTCGTCGGCTAATCAAGACAAATAATGCAATGAGGATCAAAGCAAGAGATACGCCTGCAACAACACCACCAATAATGATCCCCTTATTGGTTGAACCTGCAAAACAAGAAAATAAAGAACACATTTTCTAAATCAGATACACACACATAACATGTCAATGTCAGATTTTTTTATTAATACTATTTTATTTATTATATTTGGAATATTTAAGTTATTATATTAGATATTCTAATATTTAGTTATAATAATATAAAATATCATGGGCGTGGCTCGCTAGTAAGTTTGACTGAGTTTGGGTTTAGAGTTTATACTCAGTCTTGTTTTAGTTAATTATTTAATTAAATAAATAGCCAAGATAGGAGGTCATTAAATAATGGCAGACTAGGTGAGAGTGGTGATTATGAAAGCCTAATTTCTCATTTGGCTCTCTAAGGTTCCTTAAATGGTGATAGTTATTCCTAATTGTTATCACCGTACCTACACACTAATTCGAAGATTCCGGCCTTGACAAATTTTTTTCTAACAGTATTCTCTAAGTTCAATTGTATCTATTGTAAGCAATGAACCTTGTGGATTAGATCATCTAGCTAATCGAATTATATTAAAACTAAATTCCTACTCGCAGTATTTGCGCGATATGATTGATCTGAAAATTAGGGTTTACCTTGTTTTTCGAAGGGTGTAATATCGATGGTCTGGTTATCAGGAAAGAAGGAAGTGGTGGAATATCTCAAGAAGCAGCCATTAGCAGAAGCCCTACCATCTGAATTGGTAAGACAAGTCTGCATATTGTTGTACTGAGCATTCAAGCAATCCTCACACTTACTTTGAGTGATAGTTTCAATACATTGAGCAAATCCATAAATAGTTATTGGACCATTAGGAACTTGCTTCTTCGTAGCTATAGAGAAACCTGTGATTCTGGGTGTTTCTCTTTGCAGATTCATTAACACTTTTTGTGCATCGGATGTAAATGTAATGGCTTCTCCTTCAGTAGTCTGATTCCCACATGATACCATGTTGAAATTTTGAGTCGTCTCCTCAAAGAAACTACTGCTAATATCGAACCTTAACACACACGACAAGAATATTCCCAATCATTTTTTCAACTTCAATATATATGTGTGTGTGTTTTGTATTTTTATTTGGATTTTGTTATCTACGAATCAAGATAAGAAGATGATGAAATTATTTTCACCTTTTTTTAACGACTTCCTCCTCTCATAAGTATCAAAGCTAGATAAGACATTCACTTTAGTTCTAAATAACCTCATCAATCAACTTTACATAATTTTTTGTCCCAAGCATATCTATTTATTACATATATTAAGGAGACTCTTAATTAAAGGGTGATTCTAATATACATAATTAAAGAAGATAGTTTAAAAAAATTAAGATAAATTTATTACAAATAAATTATTTAAATTATTTTTTTAATATTTATAAATTAGTTATCTAGTTTTTATATTAAAGATTATTATCAATTTAAAAAGTCAGTTGATATTTCTATTTTATATAAATTAGTATGAATTAAATAGTAGACTAGTTAACGTTTTATATTTTTATTCATGTCAATATCAACTCCATTACTTAACGGAATCTAAGGTAAGCTATACTATTCAAAATCTTTTAAAATGTGATTTCTTGTAATTTTCATATATTGTTATATATTGATTATTCATACTCATTAATATATATAGATATATGATATCCCAATTACTTTCAAGCATAATATTTCAGTGAAGGATATTTTATAAATTAGCCTACTTTCTCAAATAAATCTAACTGTGCATGGAAGAGTTCGTTTATTAAAAAGAACGCGGAGAAAAGAAAAAGAATAAAGGACTTTTTTTCTGGGTGAAAAAACGAATGAATGACTTCAACTTTAGAACAAGATTATTGGAATATTAATTCATCATGAATTAATATAAATCTTGTATAAAGGGGATAGAAAAAAAAGATATTAAGCAATTGGACAAGAGTAAGATAGAAATGGAAAAGTACTTCTCGCTTCAGGGTAAGAGTGTTTAGTGCATAACCTGTATTTATAATTAAATAAAGGGGGGAAATGCATTTGCAGGCTCATATAATTTTAAATAATTTTTAATTAGATCCCTATAATTTTTTCCTTTTTATTAGGTATTTATAATTTCAATTAGATCTCTACATTTTTTTTCTTTCTATCAAATCTCTATAATTTTAAGCAACTGATAAAAAGAGTAAAATCATCATAAGAACCTAATTAAAAATTATGTAAAATTATAAGAATCTAATAAAAAGAAAAAAATATTATAGGAGTCTAATTAAAAATTAAATGAAACTATAAAGACTGATTTAAAAACACTTACATAGACCTAATAAAAAATAAAGTGAAAATATAAAAACTTGTCAATTACTTTGTTCCTCAAATGTATATGACAAAATTATAGATTTCATCCTGCAACTATTGGGCCTATTTGGTTTACTTGTAAACTATAGTTTAAAAGTTCTTTTGGATAAAATTTATGTTTGAAAAAATTTTAAAATAAACAGTCATATTTGTTCAAATAAATTTTTGGACTAAATCATAATTTAAAATTAAGGTTTCAGATAAGCTGGTCAGAGTAGCTTATAGAACAGTAAAATAGCTTATGAATTAACCAATTATTATATTATTTCTACTTTTTTTATACCCTCTCTCATATTCTTTCTTACACCCTCTTTTTTTTTTCTTTTCTTACAATCTCTCTCCTCTCTCCTCTTATATCTTATCGCTCCTCATTTAATACTCATATCTTTTTTCGTACTTTACCAATAATAAAAGTATTTCTGGAAATAACTATCCAAATACTTATTTATTCAAAACCATTTTTTTTATAAACTCTTCTCTAAAAACCCTTTTCTATAAGCTATCAAAAAATTATTTTTTTCTTAAACTCATTTCTAAAATCCTATCTAAACACATATATGACTATTTTTAATCATCTAAGGCTTAACATCTTGTGTATAAAGTTAGAGGAAGAAAGTTGTAGTTTTGTTTATGTATATTCACAATGTTATGGAAGGGGTTGACTGGTTGTACCTGAGGAAGCACCCGTCGTAGACGACATGAGCACCAGAGGTCCCGGAGGCACATCTTCGGATATGCTCTGTAGCGGCATCGAAGCAGGCGACACAGTCGGCTGTGGAGAGGTAGTTTCTGCACTGAAAAAGAGTGGCAGCGGGGTTTCCTCCACTGCCTTGCTGTGCAGTGGCGAAGTGCTTGTTCTGAACTCTGATCTTCTCTTTTATGTCTCGCAACGTTGCGTTTAGGTTTTGATTGAAGACGGTGACGTTGGAGTCGACAAATACGTTGGAAATGAAGTATGGGTTACACTCGCTCCTCAGAAGATAGGTTTGAGGCTCCGAAACGACGCCATTATGGATCCGGAATGACAAGAACATGATGATAAATAAGGAAAGAAGAAGGTTACGAGGTTGAAGCATGATGTGCTTGTTGGCTCTGCAAGTAGAGAGAGAGAGAGACGTGAGGATGAAGAAGGAAAGGGAGAGAAAGGGGCGTCTACGAATGAGAAGTGTGTGAGATCAAAGAGCTTGAAATTAAAAGGACAAAAGGAATAATAATGGGGTTTTATGCTTTAATACAGAAATTAATGATGAGATTTGGATATTAATTAATTAATAGTAATTTATTTATAGTTTTTAAACTTTTCCAAAGTGCTCGTTCAAAAGGAATAAATGATTCATTCATGTTATGATATTTTCTCAAATATCTCCTCTAATAAGCAAACTAAAATAGAGAAAGATTTAGCAATACCTTATATTACTAGACTAATTTTATATTGACGATGCATCTATGTTGAGCTGCCTTTGTTGAATTGATCAATTATGGAATGGCCTAAGTTCAAATTAAAGCTTTTTTATTTTTTTTCTCAACTTTTTAAGTCAAATATTCTTATATATAAACACACATATTAATTTTTAATATAAAATCAGTGGAAACTGGAAAGTGGAAATAATGCGGTTTATTTCTGAGTTCATATGATTTACGGAAATTGAGTATTAATTAAATCCTTTTCTTTATAACAAATCAATTTATTTAATCGTTGGTGTTTATCTCATGGAAGCTTATTTATATAATTTATGGAAATTGAATTATTCAATTCACATTGGTGTTTTCCGTTGGCTCTTGTAGGTGTCTTAGGTTTAGTACTATACAAGTGTTAACACATATTACACAAAAACTATTAATAATTATCCAATACAGAATATTGCTTTTTTTCAGATTTGATATGTTAATATCTGTAGTGCCCCCTAACGCAAGGTAGTGCATTCTTTATAAATTCTACGAAGAATTAATCCTAATTAAACCTAAAACAATTATCTCTAATGTTATCTTACGAGATATTATATTGTTTTGTATGTTTGTGTGTGTATGAAAATTACTGGCATCTAGTTATAAAAATATTTAGTTCAATTCTTTATAAAATTTTGTGGGAAAATAATTCTTCATAAAATTAAATTCTTAAAACTTTTTTGAAGAAAAAAATAAGTAAAATTGAGTATAAGTTATCATCCATATATAAAATGGTCATTTATTTATAAACATATTTGGCCACGGTAGATAGAGAAATTGATCTATTCTTTTTATCTTTAAAGTATGAATTATATAACTAATTTATAGAAATTAAAAAATTATTTAAATTAGTTATTTATAAAAAAAAAGTGTGTTGGTCCTTAATTTGTGCAATAACTAGGGATAATTTAAGAAAAAAAATATAAATTTAAAAGATAAAATAAATTAAAATTTTAATTTAATGATTAAAATAAGTATTCCTATATTTAAAATGGGAGGAATTAATATATTTTGTGTATAAACAAATTGCTAAGCATTTACGTATAGGAGGAGTATGAGAATTTTATCAGAAAATTAAAGATGGCAATATAAGGAAAATCAGAGGGATAATGGAGCTGTTTGTCCAAAATTCCAAATTCTTAAAGGATGCAAAGAATCAGAAGAAGGAAAAAACATTCTTGAAGGATGCAATAGCAATATCAATATATGAACAGGCTGGCAATGCAATTTAGGAAAAGCATGGTTACCCCACACGCTTTTAAATTGTGCGTGTGTGGTCCATTTCCTCCGCTTCTTCTACACTATTTTTCACCTCAAGTATTAGATAAAATGTTCAACAGTCTGGATTTAATATTTTATAAAATAATTTTTAATATTTTTTTATAGACACAAATATATTTTTATTTCAGAAAATCATGTTTGAGGCATTGAAGATAATATCTATTTTAGAGAAAATTTAAATTTTAGTTTGCTATATTATAGGAGACCAACCCCTTCTGTTAGAGCTGATATCCGTTATTTTTTATTATAATACTAATTTTTCTAGCTAAATTTTATTTGCTTGAATTTATTTATTTATTTAATTAATAATTTAACATTTTATTAATAATTTTATAAATATATTAAATCTGAATTGTTCAAAGATCTAGTAGTTGAGAGGAAATGGAGGAAAAAGACAAGTAGAGATATTCCAAATCTTAAAATAGACTATAACATTTTCAACAATAACTATAAGAAAAAAAAAAAGAATAAAATAGCTTACCTGACAAACGATAGTGAGATGTAATAATTAAGAAATAAATTCAATCATCAATGTCTTAAATTTAATTTTTATAGATGATTTTGTTAATAATAAGACAATTATATTAAACTAGATAAAAGGTAAAATTACCATTAATTGAACCTTCTGAAACTAAAGGAGTGGCCAATCATAGAGACACGCCACAACTAGACCTTAGAATAAGGCAAAGCCTCATGACGTAGATACCACTAGAGGTATTCAAATCTTCCCGAGTTCTTGACTACCCAAAGCACATCACCCAGAAGGAAGTAGCGACCGCCGCATGACCCACCGGAGCTCAATGCAGGCGGAGGATGCTAACCTAAAACAAAAACCAGAGCGGCAAAATAAAAGCAGAACTAAGTTAGAGAAAATTGAACTTAATTAAATAGAACAAACATAAAATAAATAGGATGAGTAGCCTAAAAAGTTCTGTAATGGCAACCATCCTTCCAAAGTTTCATTCCCCCAAGTGAGCCTTTTTGGCAGCAGGCTCACAGAACCACAGAGAAAACATGGTTAATTGATTTTATTTAAAAATGAGAGAAATTATATATAATTAGATGCTATCAAAATTTTATGTTATTTTGTAGAATATTTTAAATATGTTAACTACAAAAGAATTATTTTAATAAAAAGAGTATATAATATAAAAATTAAAAATATTAATTCATTTAATTTAAATTTTGTTATGTAACTATTGAGAATGTTTTATAACTTTTAACGATTGATCACTATTCACTAGGTATAACCAGTAGGTCAAATAGTGCCCTTGTTTTCAAAGAAAACAGTTGTGAAAAGCATAACTTAATTGACTGTCTTTTGAATTCCTTGTGTGTGGATTATTCATTTGGAAATATCAGGCGATGACGTTTCCAAATGGGAAATTAAAATTATATATATATATATGTGTGTGTGTGTGTGTGATTTTGACTCATTCTTAATTACAACTATGATTATTGTCCGCTTTTGGACTTATTTTGTTTCTTAATTATTCCAAAAAATTAATATTATATATCAACGTTCCAGAGAGTCATGATTATCTTAAATAACAAAGTCAACCAATGTGTCTACTTGGCAGTGTTCATATTGGAAGACCCAGTCAAAACTGAGAAGTTCGAATCAAAAGAACTGGTCAACGTAAACTTTGATTGGCCTATACATATAATTAATATTACACTTATATATAATTTAAGGATCTAATTTATATTAAATAAAAAGGCTCACAGATCGATAGTTAAAATTAAATGTAGCTCTCATTAGGAGGTCATTGAATTTGGGAAATCTTTTTCATTCGTCATATTTTTACTTTACCTTGTTAGCTTTTACGTCATCACTCCTCAAGCCTACTTGTGATTATCAACCAACTTGTGTTTAACAGTGATGTTGATCCTTAATAAATTATTGTCCAAAACAAAATAAATCTAACAAATTATCAAACATTTAACATTAATTAGTAGCTGAGTAGGCAACATTAACATCATAACTACTCTTTTAATCTTTAAGATAAAATATATTTTATTAATATAATTAGATTAAGGAAGTTAGTTAAATTAATTAATATAATATAATTATTCTAAAATATTATAATCATCTTCTTTAATTCTCTTTAATCTCTAATTTGATTATTATTGAGGGAGTACATATAGAATAATTTTTAAAAAATAATAAATATAAGAGATAATTTTTATATTTAAGATAAAGATCAAACTAAATAAGTATTTTTTTATCTTTAATTATCATTATCAACAGTATTTGATTGTATCTCTTTTAGTGGCAAAAATATCAAAATGTGTTAAAAAAGCATAAATATAACACTATAACAAAATAGTGATAAGAATGCTAAAAATATCAATCATCGTCTTTAAAAAAATTAAAAATTAATACATGAAAATCGTGAAAGAATTTTAGGTATAAAAGTGGAATGGCAAATATTAGAATATGTGTATAATATATATATATATATATATTTCGTTATAAATATTAGATTAAGTTTATATTTAAGATTAAAAAAGTATTAGATTAAATTTGAAGGGAAAAAATAAAATGGAAGAGTCAAAGAGCGAGAAGTTAGGGGAAAAAAAGTAAACATTCAAATTAAAGGAGTAGACGTTTTAAAAGGAGATTTCAACTGGCTTAGGCCATGGTTTTTGCAATTATGTTCAAACGATCCCACTAGTTAAGGCACTTGGTCTATTAATAAAAAGACTTCAAATATCATTTTGTCTTCACGTTCAAAAATCAAATAGTCAAATTTCTCATACTGAGAAACGCCAATGGCGGCCAATAATAATAATAACAATAACAATAACAACAGAAAAAACCCACTTGGACGTGGAAGTCAATCATCAAAGTTTTGTCCAACTAATTAATGGTTATACATATGATATTTTAATTCACTTACTATCATACATTTTTAATTTTTTAAATTATTTTATTGATCCGTACATATATATTAAAAGGGTTATAAGGGAGTAGTTTTCTATATATAAATTGATTAGAATTATTTCTTTAGTAAATGAACATATATTTTTATAAATAATTAATTTAATTAATTTTTTAAAAAAATAGAAAAAAATTTATATTTAAACATTTTATAAGATATAAGAATTTGATATATTTTTATATACATAGAAAGTGCCTAAACTCAAACTAATATCCTCCTAATGAATAAATTTTTTAAATAAATACTTTTCATCCATTTTTTCTTTTTTTTTAATTTATATAAATTAATTATATAGCTTTCACATTTACAGGTGCAGGATTATTTGAATTTTATGTTGGTAATAAATATATGCTTCTCCCCGTATAATTTTCCAGCATCGTCTCGATTTCAAACACTATCTCTATTTATACTAAAAAGATTCTCTCCTTCATCATCCATTCTTCTTCATCTCTCTCTCTCTCTCTCTCCTGCAACTAAGAAAGACAAGATGCAGCTAAACTTGCAACAAAAACCTTTCTCCTTCTTCTTCTTGAGCTTCATAATCTGCTCATGGTGGGCTATAGACAGCGTCGTTTCAGACCCACAGACCAACTTTGTGAAAATAGGGTGCAGCCAATACAACGTTACAGACGTGAACATCTTCCATCAGAACCTAAACGCAACGTTTCGAGATCTGAAAGCGGCGATCAGAAACCAAAGCAAACACTTTGCGACGGCGCAGGCAGTGAATGGTAACAACCCAGCTTATGCCATCTTTCAGTGCAGAAACTACCTCTCCATGGACGACTGTCTCAAGTGCTTCGACTTCGCCGCCGATCACATCCGCAACTGCTCCGTCGGCGTCACCGGTGCCCGGATCATCTACGACGGTTGCTTCCTCAGGTACATTACTTTGACTTTTGTTCTCAATCATTGACCATAGATAAAGTTAATTATGCATGTTGTTACAGAATAATATATCTGCAGACATTATCAATCTCACATAATTATTTTAAATTTAGAATATTTTAAAATTATATATAGTTTGTTTAATAATAGAAAAAATGACAGAAAAAACTCTAAAAAATAATAAATACTAAAGTAGGATTGTATATTAATAATACTATCAATATTGTTGATAGTATTTGATATATTGTTAGTAATAGTTCTATTTTAGAATATTATTTTTCTATAATAATACAGGTAAAAAAATCTCCAATTTTATTGTAGTAAATAAAATAATACTCATGATATCACTATATACTATACAAATAAATGTTCTCATAAAGAGATAAAAAACATGAACAAATATCAAAGAGAGAAACCATAGTCAACTAGTCATGTATGCAGCTCATTGACAAAACTTCAAAGTAGGACCCACTTGGAGTAGCCATTTTTGACAACCCAAGTAGTTTGAATTGAATATGCTGACAGTGTGCATTTTTAACAATTAGATAATATAGGAAATTTAAAGGCTGAATTACGTAGACTTGTCTATGACTTGTTAATAGTGGGATATATGTAAAAAAATTGTTTTCTATTATTAATTATTCTTCGATATTAACTACATTAATATTGACATTTGATAACACTTTCAGTTTTATTAATTGACTGAAGAGATCAAATTAAAGAAAAACAAAGTAATAATTTGGCTTCTTATACATCTCCACACAATCTATTTAAGAGAATTGTCAAAAATTGACCCACTTGGAGTTGCCGATTTTGACAACCATTTGGATTAAATATCTTGACGATTTGCATTGATTTCACAACTATATATATATATATATATATTCCATAATTTACAAATAAAAGATGTGTTTCCGTACATTATACAAAAATTAAGGAATGAATTACAGATATACTATGCGTGACTCTTAATTGACATTGATCCCATATATTGATATTTAATAATTAATTTAAATTGTATCAACTGACTGAGGAGATCAAATTTAAAAGCAAATAATAAGGTGCATCACATTTCAATGTTTCTTTTTAAGTGATAGAAATGTATACCCTTTTAAGATATTTAGTCATGATTAAACCATGAATAATTAAATTGATTATGTAAAACATTTGGGCAGATATAACTTTTTGTATTTTTCTAAATAATATGGAATCAAATTGTAAAAAAAAACAAATTTACCTTAAGTCATGATTGAGCTTAGAACATGTATGAAATGCCGGTGTTAGTAAGAGAGCACATTGGTATTGGCATTCTCTCTTCTTAGTCAAGTGATATATTTGTACAATAATCACTATGCTATATAAATTTTAAATATGGTTCCCCATACAATTTTTTTCCTTTTCTTTTATTTTCATCTCCATAGTTCTTCCCTCTTTTTTTTTCCCAATGGATTACCCCTTGCAATGCAAAGGGATTGATCAAGTTTGTGAAAGTGCCATAACTCAATGTGCAAGTATCTTACCACTATTTGGTTGGAGACCAATAATTCCTTTGAAAAATTGTTAAAGAATCATTGGTTGCAAAATTTATTGTTCAAAGGACCCTTGTGCAAATTATAGTAAATTCAACTTTTTTTTAGCCTTGTGTAACCTACTTTTAACTATTTGTAAAATAAAAAATATGTACACATAGCTGAAGATGTGTTGAACACAATTGAATAAGAGTTATACCAGTTCAACCTAGATCTTTAGGTACTTTTAGCAACGAAATTTTACAACGGGGAATTTTGTCAACAATTTTCCCCTATTTCTATCATCATGAACTAAGGGCCTGTTTGGTTCAATTGTAGACTCTTGTGATAATGCAACGCAATACAATGTAATAACAAAGCAGAAAACGTAAAAAATTATATTTGTCCAAGCCAATCAACCCCTTACAAATCAAAGAGGGAGTACTGAAAGAAAGAAAAGGAATACCAAACTTATGTGCTTCTCTAGCTAACCAATTGGCACACTCATTGACAGGGAAAAAGAGACATTTAAATGTGTGAATTACATAGAGTTAAACAAACATAGAAAGTACATAGGAGAACATTCTTTTGAGAAGATAACCTCAGCAAAGTTCCAAAGATAACTTATAACCCAGAATGAATTACAAGCAATTTTGAATGAATTCCCTCATATATTTTCAATGCATAAAGAATTTTATGAAGCTATCAAAACTAACTTCTGATACTCCCTTTCTTGTGTTTTAATTATTAAGGTACGAGAGCAGTGGGTTCTTTGACCAGAACACTGACGCTGGCAACAACATTGTGTGTGGGAATAAACCAAGGAACTCCACAGAACTTGCTTCAACTGTGCAACAAGTGCTCTCAAATCTGGGAATAGCAACACCAAGAATACCTAATTTCTATGCAGCCACTAAAACACAAGTGCCTAATACTAACACTTCAATTTATGCCTTTGCTCAATGTCTTGAGACTCTCACTCAAAGTGGCTGCCAGGATTGCCTGAATACTGGCTTAAAAAATTTCCAGATATGTCTTCCCAACTCAAATGCTAAGACTTATGATGCTGGTTGTTTCATGAGATACTCCACCACCGCTTTCTTTGCTGATAATCAAACCACCAATATCAAGCACTTCTTGAAACAAGGTAGGACTTAAAACTTAAGACTTCAAATAGATTACATATTTTACATATACACTTGGGAGAGCAAAACTTGGACATGGGGTTATGTTTTTTTTTTCTTGTGACTTGTAGGAGGAAGTTCAACCAAAAAGAAGGCTATTATTGGTGGGGTCGTCGGAGGGGCATCTGTTATTTTGATCCTTCTTGCATTATTTGCTTTGCATAGACGTTCACGGTTATCCAAGAGGAATCCAAGAGGTGAGATAGATAAAAAGGAAATGTGATGGTTTGATTCTCACTTTCTTTTTTGGAAGGAAAATGTTAATAGTTTTAATATTATGAAGGATGTCCAATAGGGAGATTTGACTTTGTTTTTTCCTTACAGGTGACATTTTGGGAGCAACTGAGTTGAAAGGCCCTGTTAACTATAGGTATAAAGATCTAAAGGCTGCAACAAAAAATTTCAGTAAAGAAAATAAACTAGGAGAAGGAGGTTTTGGTGATGTGTACAAGGTAAACTTTCTACTGATTCATTTTCAATATCATTTCTCAACAGAATCTTGCTTTTAAGCATATTGCATACAGGCTTTTTGTGTAGATTCAATCTACCTAATAATGTTTGTGAATATATTTCATGCCTACATGATCGTCCTCTTTATAAGCAACTGCTATAGTTTATAACTAGTCTTTGTTGAACAGGGCACTCTAAAAAATGGAAAAGTAGTTGCTGTCAAGAAATTAGCGTTAGGCCAATCCAAACAGATGGAGAAAGATTTTGAGAGTGAAGTGAAGTTGATAAGTAATGTCCATCATCGGAATCTTGTTCGACTTCTAGGATGTTGCACAAAGGGTCAAGAGAGATTCCTTGTTTATGAGTACATGAAAAACAACAATCTTGGCCAATTCTTATTTGGTAGGCAAAATCAAAACTTGAATGAATTTACTTTATAGATTGAGAATCATCTTTAGTTCCTCCATTACTTTGTTTTTTTTTAACTCTATGAAGTGTTGGAAATAGGTAAAAATAAAGGTTCCCTCAGTTGGAAGCATCGTTATGGTGTAATTTTGGGCACAGCAAGAGGTTTGGCCTATCTACATGAGGAATTCCACGTTTGTATTATTCATAGAGATATAAAAACCAGCAACATCCTTTTGGACGATGATTTCCAACCTAAAATTGCTGATTTTGGACTAGCAAGACTTTTGCCAAAGGACCAATCTCATCTCAACACAAAATTTGCAGGAACAATGTAAGTAAAAGCATATTCAATTTATCATATTCTATTCACTTTTTATTATTCACATACAGAAACAAGAGATTATAAAAAATATCCATTGATCAAATGAACACTGTTATTAGACCTTTAGATCCTTTTCATTGATGTTTTGTTGTTTCTACAAAGCTCAAACATTTCAAGAAAAACATTGTACCAATTTATGACACATTTAAATTATGATACAACACTTGAAGTTGCATATGAACACACCAAGTTTTATTTTATCAGTGTTCATATATGTTTCAATGTTATGTTCTTCTGTTTCCCATTTCCAAATACGTTGTAGTTTTGATCCATTATGCCATAAATACTTGCGTTTTTGTTAGGGGATACACTGCACCTGAATATGCAATGCATGGGCAATTATCAGAGAAAGTTGATACTTACAGCTATGGTGTTGTACTTCTAGAAATCATAAGTGGACAAAAGAGTGGTGAATTGAAGAATGGTGATTCAAGCGAACTCCTCCTTCAAAGAGTAAGCAAATTGCCAGAACTCATAACAGGAGTTATTTTTATTGAAGAAACTCCAACTGCAGCTTTAGGAGTTTAAACAATTTTCAATAGATAACATAACAAATGAACGTTTTTCCACCGCTCAAATGCGCAACGATGACATTTGTCTTAAAAAAAATATTCCACATATTAAGTTTTTTGGTAAAGTACTTGATAGCAATCATATAATAAACTTCAAGAAACTCTTATTTCCTTTGCTATATCACTTGGATCCTATTTGGCAGGCTTGGAAACTGTACGATAAAGGAATGCACATAGAGTTTGTTGACAATACCTTAGATCCAAATGAGTATGATGCAGAAGAAGTAAAGAAAATCATAGAGATTGGATTGCTTTGCACCCAGGCATCTCCTGCAGCTAGGCCAACAATGTCTGAAATTGTTGTTATGCTCAAAACCAAGGGCTTAATGGAGCACAAGAAACCCACCATGCCTGTCTATGTTGATGCAAATTTGAGGCCTAGAACAAACAATTCTATGTCTAATGGTACATCTTCTTCAAATGCTACTGTTTCCATTTCGAGTATATCAGGAAGATGATTGCCTCATTCAGGAACATGCAGTTAAGGGTCACTTGAAGTTTGAACCCAGAAAAGGAGAAGAAAATAGAGCAAGTGTTCTCCTTCATTCCATTACTCAAGATTTGAGTACAATGAAACATCAATTCTACATAGTAGGAAAGTTCGTTTGAAAGGGTGGCCACTCACTTTGGTCTATGGTGTAATATAATCTAGTGATTGTATTGAACGCCTCTGAATTTTGTGATAAAACACTAGAGGCTGTTTGATACGAAAAAATAAAATAGAATGAAGAAAGAAAAAAGAAAAAGTTATTTAATAGTCTGGAAATGTCTTTGATGCCCCTGAATTAAAAATAAATAAATAATGATAATGAAAAGAGATGGTCATTGCTATGTAATGATAACAGGAATATATTGATTTTTGCATATCTCATTTTTAGTGCAATTAAAAAGAATGTATTTCAATAGATTATACCAAAGGCCCCCTAATTGATAAGCCTATCTATAAAAAAGATAAATCTTCTATGCTGAGTTGATACCTTTGCCACCAAGTTCTCAATTCCTCCTTTTGAAAAGCCTAGGATGGATATAATCTTGATAGAATGTCATTGACAGCCACAACTATGCTGTTGTAACACTGCCAGACTTGTTGGGTGTCTTTGTCTCTTGCTGCGTAATCTAGCTGCATCGTTCATCACATGTATATAAAAGTCAATTGATGGCTATCCACAATCACTTCATACAGCCAACTAGATCTTATTACCAGAGAACAAAGCATAGAAGAAGAACAAGAAATGTCATATCTTTATCTGAAATATAAATGGAAGAATTTCCTACACGGAACTTCGCATAAAGGATGACAATATAAACAACCCAGAAAAAGTTTCCCTCAAATATGGCAACACAGAATAACAAGGAAGATAGTTTTCACGGTTAGATGAATCACAATCACGACATTCGAATAAATCACCCTATAAATACTTGATTATGGAAAATCAATCACTAGTCAGTACAGATCTTCAGGAAAAGTTAATAATCCAACTTGATGATAGTTTCTCAGTTTACCAAAAGGAAGTAAGCATCTACCCAGCACGGAACACGCCTCCTCCCTGATCAACCAGTAATGGGTAATTGAAAAATCACTTCTGGTTGATTTGACTGAAAGAATTTGAGAGCTTGATAGACAAAATATATTCTATTACTGCCACCTACTCTTTTTACTTTTTCATGGGAGGATGTCTTACCTCTTACTTTGAACTTTCTTTTGTTAGATAAATAGTTATTTCATGCATATATAACACGCTGGGCACAATAAATTTGCCAAAGCCCACCAGTTTTTTTTCACTGATAATTGAGGCAACTGTACAAATTGAATCAAACTCCATTAAATATAATTATAGAAATATTCAGACTAAGAAATGAATGGAAATAGATATGGCAGTTGCAAATAAGATATTTAAAATGGAGAAAATGCGTCTACCACTCCCATGAAGTATAAAGCAGGATAGTGCTACCGTACTTACTCTACTGACATTATTGAAAACACTGGAATACAGTTTCCTTAGTGGGGGCCTCTCACTTCCAGGCTTGCTATTGATTATAGTATATATATCCTTCTTCAGGAGCGCCGAGCTCCTTCGCAATGCTTTTTGTGCTTCTTTCCATGACTCTGTCTCCAATAGATCTTTCACTTGTAATAAGGCTTGTGCATGACTTCTGACTCCACTCACTGCTTCGTCAATAGTTTGATCAGGGGCCACAAATCCAAAATCAAATCCATTTGCAATTTTTGTGCTAAAAATACCCTCTCCTGCTAATACTACCGAAGTCATGGCTGCTAGAAGTCCCATTCTTCTACTGATCTCTGATTTATAAACCTTCGGGTCCATCTTCTTGGACTGGAAAGAAGACTTAACACAGCACGTAAATGATGGAAACAAAGGCGTTAAGTTAGATTGCAAGATGAATGATCTCAACTCCATTTTTTAGTAACCTCTGTTGAGAATATATGCCTTGCACTTCAAACAAACTTCTACAAAAGACAATGTTTCTATTAGCATGTGGTTTGAAAGAAGAAGAAACTACCTTATGATATTTCCCCACAAGGGGGAAGATTATGATCAAGATCAAATAACAAAACTAGGACAGTTACTATATATGCACATATGTATGAATTGTTTAATCATACTTTGGTAATCTATTTGCAATTTCTTGCATTGGTAACATAATAAACCAAAATTGGCCAATAAAAAAAGTGCACGGGCACAGACGCACACTCATAAACCAAGATGTTTCAAGCTACATATCAGTTTGACCCAATTATTTCTCAAAGTTATACGTGGAAACCAGTGACTATTATGAAACGACAACACATTCAAAAGACGCATATAAAAAAATGTCTATCAGTACTCATATTTAGTATAAATATCTAAGTTATGATCTGCAATGAAGTCCCTAAGTCT
Organism: Leucaena leucocephala; assembly: GCA_037074615.1. NCBI lineage: Eukaryota > Viridiplantae > Streptophyta > Magnoliopsida > Fabales > Fabaceae > Leucaena > Leucaena leucocephala. Next base: position 9,926,504 of record CM073542.1, read on the forward strand.
AACAAAGCAACTCAATGATTAATCTCTCAGTTCAGAGTTAAGAACTAAGATTCATCATACTTCTCTTGCCCTCAGCAACCAAAAGGAGGGAAATAATGGAATTATGGATAAGCATAAACAGATTCAGAGTTCTGCAATCTCAGACCCAAAATTTTACAGCCCCTAGGCACCTATTTAATGGAAATGATGGTTTAGAGAAACAAAGATAGGTTCAATGGCCAGTTCAGCATAGAGAAGTCATCGGCATCCCACAGCTCTAATTCCTAAAAATGGTTACCTTAAGTGAATTGGGTAAGCATAAGCTCAGCATAGGGAAGTCATGCAATTTAATGCCATATAGGGCAGTGAGCTTTAGCTCAGCTCATTATTAGGCACAAACTTGAATTCCAGAGCAAGGCTAAAACATATTAAGGATCATAGGTCAGCAAGCATCAACTGAGCTCTTTATTTCGCAAAAATTTGTGGTTAAAAGCAATTCTAAATCATGTAAACATGGATAGAACAGCAAGCATTATTTTAACTCAGCATTTTAGCCCAGAAAAACTAATTCATACTAGTATCATCAGCGGTGAATGCGTTTGCTCAACCCGGAATTTGTACCAAAAATTAAACTGAAAAAACGTAGTTAAATCACAATAATAACATAAAAAAGGAGCAGAAAATTTAACCCATAATTTATATCTAAATTGAAGCTCAAAATCAAAACTAACTCACACTAATACATCCGTCAGATAGCAGCAAGTTTAAACTAGAAGTTATAAACTATCTAAACTAAGTTCTGTAATGAATTCCCTTAGTCTAATAGAGCTGGTCAGTATTTATTCTGAGAAGTCTAATAAAGCTCTCAGCTTCAGAGTGCAAAACTAACATTCAACATACTTCCCTTATCCTCATTAATGCGAGAGAAATAACTGAATTATGCATGAGCATAAACAGAATGTGTTCATAGTTAGAAAAAAAAACAATTAATGCATTTATATGCAAACTTACAAGATGCCCAAGATTCATAGCCCAAAATTGACGAAAAGAGCAAAGATTGAAAAGAAGAAAAGTTCACCATTGCATCAATTTAAGTTCATTAATCTTTGAAAAACATAGCAACTGCAATTTTACCAGTTGAGATTGAGCCTGGTTCTTTTGGTGAATGAGGATAATGAGAGCCATAAGTGAGAGATGGTTCAATGAAGAAACTCAAGAAAGCTAGAAGAATGAGTGCGAAACTGCGATTATCATTCTATCTTCTGTGACTCCTTCCCGAGAGGAGTTCTGGGCTTCATATAAACCGTTGGATTAACATACTTTGTTGTCAGCGATGATCCCACTGTTAACTATCTTTTTGGTTTTTACCTTGGGCCCACAAGCATGATGAAACAGAAAGTCAGAAACCAGTCAAAGAGGAAACTGTAGGATAGTATAATTTATTCTATAAATTAAATTTTATATTAAAAATTAAAAAATTATTATAAAAATTATTATTCTTAATTTTATATTAAAAATCTATATAACTAATTTAAATAGACTAGTAAAATTATTATTTATTAATTTTTTTAAAATAGTAATTATAATTATGTGTATTTGATCTATTTATATATAATCATATAAAAATATTTTATAAAAATAAAATTTTAAGATATAAAATAAATTTAAATTATATATTTGGCAAAAAACGTAACCCCTAACTCGTAATTGGAGTATTTAGTCTTATATTTATTAGAGTTAATTATTCGGTATACATTGTTGCTAATTGTAGGTTTACCAGTCTGTTAAGTCCCACTCAACTTAATTCCATAATTGACACTAACAAGAACATATTTTATTTATTAATTATTATTTATTAAATGCAGTGCTGTCTGTACCTATTGGCATATTGCGATTACTTGTGCCCATCAATCGCCATGTGATATTTTATTTTTACATTCCAAATCAAATGATCAACTCATCAACTTTCAATATTCACAGGACAATGTTATTGAAAACATGCAAAATCTTATATTATGGAATAAAATAGATGAATGAATGGTTGAAAATATTAAAATGTTTATGAAAAAAATATTGTAGTTTATATTTATAATTATTTCATAAAGGTTTTCGCACTATTTCGTACTTTGACAAGGACCACGGAAGGATGCGAGGCACGCGCCTACTGTTAGATCAACGGTCACGATTCACATGTACGGGTCCATCAGCGGTGTACATTCCTCTCTCTCTTCGTCGCCTCTCTTTCATGACTATGCGCTTCAAAGCCCAAAAGTCAACACTGGGTCTTAATCGAAAGCGATAGGCTAAGCTACGCCTTTACTCAGTCCACTTGAGCTTCTTCATTCGCGCTTCCCTTCTGCTCCGTGCTGCTCTTTTCATGGAGATCTTTAGTGTTGCTCTATTCCCAAGTTAGCTCGAATTGGATTTCGATTTTGGCGCGTGGACTGGCCTAAAACTGCGACTGCTCTGCTTCTTCTCATTCAACGTCTTCTGCTTAATATTGGGTTATTTGCGCAGTGTTGGGTTCGGAATTTCGAGCTGCTGATCTTCCAGGGTCTTCTGCGTTTCGTTTTCCGTTGATTGTTGAGATTTTCCCCCATTTGCACGCGTGGGGTGCATGGGCAAGTTGGAGGAGAAAATGGGGGATTGCATTGGCTTCAAGACAATTCGAAATGGTAGATTGAGCTAGGGTTCTATGCATACATGTGATTACAAGATATTTTATTGGAAAAAAAGGAAGCAAAAGTGAAGCTTGACATGATGCTTTCAACATCAGGGTTTGTCCAGCAGGGACAGGAAGGTATCTTCCTGGTTGAATTTTACGTGTCAAACAAATTTGTGTACCTGTCAATTCCTTTTCCCCTTTTCGATCTCTTAGACATCCTCGTAAGTGTTTTATTTTGACCTTTTAAAATGTTGTTGTCTGAATAATTTTCTATATGATGATGACCTTGTCGGTAGAAGTGGAGAAGAAGTGTTTGAATTCGGAGCTGTGGCATGCATGTGCTGGACCCCTGGTATCACTACCAAATGCGGATACTCGTGTTGTTTACTTCCCTCAGGGTCATAGCGAGCAGGTCTGTTTTACCTGAATACATGCCATTTATCTACGGATTGCTTAATGTTTAATAGTGTCTAATTCTCATACTCGAGAAGTTAATAACTTTCAAACTTTGGTTTGTAAGCGTATAATTCCAAATGGTTGTCATAAACTGAACTGAACTGATCATATAAATTGTAGGTTGCGGCCACAACTAATAGGGGAGTTGATGGGCACATACCTAATTATCCAAGCTTGCTGCCCCAGTTGATTTGCCAACTTCATAATGTCACAATGCACGTGAGTATCATATGTTCCAAGTAGTTATAATGGTATTTAAAGTTCATGAGAGAAGTCAGAATATGATGAATATGAAGTGAACTAGAGTATGTGTTAATTTTCAGGCAGATGTTGAAACAGATGAAGTGTATGCTCAAATGACTCTGCAGCCACTGACTCCGGTACTTGTTCTTAATTTTGCCAACTAGTTTTACTTATAGACCTTTTGTCTTTTCTGGGGTTGAACGTTTTTTATTGAATGTAAATTCAGCAAGAGCAAAAGGAAACGTTTCTTCCTATGGAATTGGGCATAACAAGTAAGCAGCCCTCAAATTATTTTTGCAAGACATTAACAGCAAGTGACACTAGTACACATGGAGGCTTCTCTGTTCCTCGTCGTGCAGCTGAAAAAGTCTTCCCTCCCCTGGTACTGTTCTTATTTTAATTTCCTACTTGACTCTTGCTGGATATGGGTGTAGTTATCTTTTATTTGGATGTGCAGGATTACTCACAGCAACCACCAGCTCAAGAACTAATTGCTAGGGATCTCCATGATGTTGAGTGGAAGTTTCGTCATGTTTTTCGGGGTCAGTTCTAAATCTTTATTGGTACTGTTCTGTTTTTCTTTTCTTGTTTTTATAGTGTTTACCTTATTTTGTTTAAGAATATGGAAGTTTGATTTATTTTTCTTTTATTAGTATAATCTTCTTTGTGTACTTCTAATGTATGTTAGTTTTTCCCTTGGCGTTGTCAATAACAATACCTAGCATTATATAAAGAACATAATACCTTTCCTTGAGCGATAAAAAAGCATTTTGTAGTAGACTAGTATTTTGGCTTGGAGGAAATAGGCTTGTTGCAATAAGCTAACTAAGGCTGGTCAGGCAATCAATACCTTTTGGATTTTCCTACCTACATATGTTTCATCTTCATTGAAGTTGAAAGGTTAAAGATATTATATGTAGGGGTGTTCAAGTGGCCTGGTGGCCCAATTGAGGTGATCAGGCTGGACTGACCAATTTGAGAAACTATTCAAATGAGACTGGGCTGAGCTGGACATTGGGCAAGGTACTAGACTGGCCCAATATTTGTTTAAATTTTGTATAGATATTAATTAATTTTGCAACATTTTTTTATATATCTCGTGATAAGTTGATTATAATTATTGTAAAGACTTTTGATTTCAGATTTTTTTTATTTCTATTTGAAATTGAAATTTTAAATTGATTTTTTGACCTCAATAAAATGTGAAAATAGTGTATAATTGTTGAGTACTTGTAATTTCATAAAATGTTCCTTTTGATCTTAATATTATTTTTCAATGATATTTATTTTGAATGAGATGAATTATACTTTTTTATGAATAAAATAAATTAGCTTTTTTTCAGTATTTTAACTACTCTATACTGAGCCAACCTGAGGCTTGTTATGGAGTTGGGCCACAGGTTGACTTGTGTAACCTGATGGTGTTCCCGTTTGGCCCCACCCAGCTTGTAAGCACCCCTAAAGTCTCATTCTTCCAAAACTTTTAACATTTTATTTGTTTAGAGTATGTGATACTAACTAGTATAAGAACACTCAAATCATTGTATGTACTTCTAGGGTCGACTCAAAAGTACTTTGGTTTGAAAGATTAGATCTAGTATCAAAAGGTAGGAGGAATGTCAGCTGCCATTGGACCAGTGACTCAATTTCCTGCAGTTACTGTTCTATATTGTATCAAATGTCAATATAATTGTCATGCACAAAGTTGCTGCAGAGTAGTCAGGTCTAACATTAGGAAGTCAAAGAATGCCCGAACTTGTCAATTAGTAATCAATTGTGTTCATGATGTATGCTAAGTACGAGACTTAGGCTTTATAACACCCTGCAACGCCACACTCCCCCAAAGTTCTCATACGACTTGGCAGACAACTTTGGAATTTTGATACGTTCAAATTTTATTAATTTTTGGCAGGAACTCAAATAATCCTCCTAGGACTGTCATTTGGATATTAATAATATGAAGATGAGTAAAATATTATTTTGGTGTCTTCTAAAGTCAATGAAACTTGTTGACTGAAAGATCTTCTGTAAAATGGTGAGCTACTGTCTATGTCAAGCTTGACTAAAGGTGGAATTGCTTGCCCCCCACAATACCGTCTTTTGTTTGGGATTATATGCTGGGCAAGTTTATTACCACTACAAAATGGGAATTTAAATTATATATAAAATGCAACTAAACCATGATAAATAAATACAAACTTTTTTTTGAAATTGTGGAGTGCTTCAATTCCATTCTACCTTTTCTCTATAAAACCCATTTAAAATCAAATTAGTCATTGATTTGATGATAGAACTGATTTAGAGCTCATTGGTTTGATCATAATCAAGTCATTATTGAATTGGTGATATTTGAATATTTTATTTTATATGATAAAAATTTAACGGAATAAATATGCATATACGTTTTAAACATTTTAATGTTGAGAATACATAGAACCAAAGCCAAACATAATATCTAAGTTTGGTTGACTTCCTAATTTAAAATTTGAGTAAAAGATCATTTAATTACTAAAATGATTAAAACAGGGTTCAGTTCACTGGGTTCCTGGTTGAAGCTGTTGACTCGGTCCAATTTTCCAAATACTGATAAAACTTGAGATTTTTACAGATTTATGTTATTTGCTGGTTCAATTTTAAAAAGAAAGTTCTCAAACTTAGCCTTAGGTTGTCAGTTTTCTATAGGCCTCGTTTCCATCTTTAGACTGAGACCTTCTTAGGGTTACTGTCTTCCATAGTTCTCTTCCACTACCTGGTAAAATGTAGCATGTCATATTCTCAGAAATATATTTATCTTTTTATAGTACTAAATCGTGATCTAGTTGTATTTCTGATGCTTATGCAGTGTACTATCTACTTTTTCATATGATTCTTTCTGTTTCCCCAGTCTTCTAATTTAATGCAGTGAATTTGCCAGTCAGTTATATAGCAGCGTAACAAGATCTATATTTTTTTTTTGTTCTTTCATTAGGACTGTGAGATTGGCCCATATCTTTTCGTTAGATATACATCTAGTCAACTTTAGTTGTTACCCTCAGACCATTGAAATATTGAATTTAACTGAGTTTAGACAATCTTGTTTGTTTTCCCTTTTACTCCGTCCTGTCCTGCATCAGGCAGTCTTTCCATCACAACATATGAAATCAAGGCAAAAGTCTACGCAACCCTCCATTAAATTGTTTGTAATTGAAGATTATCTGTTATAAGAAGGAATTTTAATTACCTTTTGTGTAAAGATTTTTCGCGAGATTATATTTTCTTGCCGAGTCTTATCTCTGTTTCTTCCATGCCATCTCAGGACAGCCAAAACGTCACCTTCTTACAACAGGCTGGAGCGTATTTGTTAGTGCCAAGAGACTTGTAGCTGGAGATTCTGTGCTTTTTATATGGTACCTATTTTATTTCACCTCTTTTAGCTGCCCTTTTATTAACTCTGTATGGGGGAAATTGCTACTTACTTTCTTGTTTCTGGTTATTCGTGCTGTTAGGAATGAAAAGAATCAGCTTCTTTTGGGAATACGTCATGCCAGTAGACCACAAACTTTGATTCCTTCATCAGTTCTATCAAATGATAGTATGCACATTGGATTGCTTGCAGCTGCTGCTCATGCTGCTGCAACTAGTAGCTGTTTTACTGTCTTCTACAATCCAAGGTTTTATTTTTTGTTTAAATTTCCATTTTCGATTCTTAGTTGGAATCATGATCCTCTTTTGACAGCTACCTCATGCGCAGGGCTTGTCCATCTGAGTTTGTTATTCCTCTTTCAAAATATATCAAAGCTGTGTACCATACACGTGTTTCGGTTGGTTTGCGTTTCAGAATGCTATTTGAGACTGATGAGTCAAGTGTTCGCAGGTATTTTTTTATTTTCAATCTTTATTTTATTTTTCTTGATCATGTGTTGAATATTTGCTTATATCACTCTAAACATAATTCATGCGGATGTTATATCAATTAATTGTTTGTTCTAAGGGTTAATGCAGTTAAAATGTAAAAGCTGTACTTCCAAATAAGTTAAGAAAGTGTTGCTCATGCTTGAGTTTATGTCTCTGAAATATGCATCTATCCTATCAGCTACCTGAGGAAGCAAGTTTCTTGATAAATGGCCTTCTATTAGTAACTTCCATGTAGTAAAAACCAGAGTAATGGGACTGAGATCAACTGCTTAATTGCATATCAGCGTTTGATCTTTGATGTGAGTAAAATTAGCTGCGGGCTGCAATTAGAATAAATGAAGAGTAACTACAGTGAAATGTTGTCTTATCGACTAATTGACCCCATCCCATTCTGCCTTTAATTGTATGCTGACCTTTGCTGCAGATACATGGGTACAATAACTGGTATAAGTGATCTGGATCCTGTTCACTGGCCAAACTCTCACTGGCGATCAGTAAAGGTAAATAAGATTACGATGAAGTAATATGTCCATAAGACCATTTAGCATTATGTATTATATTCTCTGTTCTTATATGAAATTTATTGTCATTTTCCAATTAAATTCTAATATAAGCTATTTTTATTTTTTTGATATGATCTATCTTGCATTTCCCCCCTCATTCTACCATTATGTATATTGCAGTTTGTCAGGACCTCTTGCAGTTTTATGTAGCTTCTTAATCATCTTGTTTAATCTATTTGGTTGAAATAATGTGGTGCTGCACAATCTATCAGAATTCCAAGCATTCAAATTTTATGCCCATTTGTTTGCAGGATATTTGGCTGATGACAAATAAATAGGATTTTAAAAATATACTAAGCATGTAGGTTAAATGGTCATAATGTCTCCAAGGTTTTTTATGGCATAAAAAAAGGGTTCAATCCAGGAATACAATGCAGGCAAATAAAAACAATAAGCTTTCAGATCTGTTGTGGAGCGTGAACAAACTTAGTTTATTATTCATTCTTTCACATTTAATGAAAATTAGGTTCAACTATTAGTTATTCTCTAATCACCTGTTTATTACCTATATATTCCCTGCATCCGCTATATTGTTACCCAGATTAGTTTAGATATCATACATCCTCAATGATTCTTCGTTTTGATACTCAACCATTTGCTTTACATATAATTGCCCAAATGTATGATTTATAGGTCTTTCTATATAATATCCCCATAAGAACCTTTTTTTACGTGCTCCTTTAGTTAAACCTTTTTTTTAGTCTCACATACACTAATGCTCCCTTAACCTGTCTAACGTCTTCCCTTGTAACCTTCCTGACATCTTTATTTTTCCAAATTCTAGAATATTACTGTTGATGGCTATCAGATATATATATGCAAGCGAAGGAAAAAATGCTGTATGGGTCACCCCTCGGATATTTTTCAAGTTGGCTTAATGACTGCCTGTTATATAGGCAGGACAGTTGCTGCTGATATCACCTCTAAATGTCGTGACTGAGTGATTGCTTGTTGCTGCTTCTGTGTTTCTTGGGTATTTTATTGAATTTAAGGCAAGGTTGCTTCTTGCGTATGGGATTGCTTGAAAACATTGTGAAAGACATAATTACTTGTGCGGTTACATAAGGAATGATAAGCTGCTACTTGAAAAAAAAAACAATCAATGAACAACCTATTCAAAGTTTAAGCATCTCATTAATTGACAGAATCGTGTTCTTTTTATTCTTTATATGTACCTTTTTTATAGTAATAATACTAAAATATGTATATAATTTTGCAATTTTGGTGGCCGACCCCAGCATAAATTTTTTTATTCATAATTCATCCAAAGGTGTAGGAATAAAAAATAGTCTACTGCTATGAGATTTTGATGATTTCAGAGTTGATATTTGATGTTCTCTGCCTTAATAGTGACTCACAATTCGTAATTTCATAGTATATCCCTTTGGATGATCTCTTATGAGTCTTCCTTACTTGATGTGTAGGTTGGTTGGGATGAATCAACAGTAGGAGAAAGACAGCCAAGGGTATCATTGTGGGAAATTGAGCCTTTGACAACATTCCCAATGTATCCATCACTATTTCCCCTGAGATTTAAACGTCCATGCTATCCCAGCCCATCATCTGCAAATGGTACGTGTTTTTCCTGGGGCTAAATATTTGTTTGTCTTAAGTTGGCTTCTATTTACACGATGACTATTTGTTTTAGTGGACTGGTGGTAAATTGCCGAAAAAATATTCATAATTTGTATTTAAGTCCCAAAGATTTATAGTGTGATCTAATTCTTTTTAATATAGAAGTATATAGTTTTTAGTTTTTACCCATGCCAGGCTCAATTTGATGGTAAAATTTTTCCTTTCATATTTGGGCACCTAACTCTTCTCCATTTTCTATTCAATTGACAACTTGTTGACTATACCCACATGATGATAGTTACAGTTTGATACGATCATACATTCGTGTGGCAAGCTCAAGGTTGTCAAATGCATATAAATGGTTGGCAATACATAATACTCCCTCCAATCCTAAATATAAGAGCTAGATAGGGTATTTAATTTAATCATAAATATAAGATCCCAATACACTTTGTCTCTAAAATTATAATTTTCTCCCTAATGTACCCCTATATGATTTCACATATTAAGGGGGTTTTTTATCAAGATTATTTCAAATGCACATTATTAAAGAGGGTATTTTAGGGAAATTAAAACTTAATCATTACAAATAACTAACTTAACTTATTTCTTTAATATAGTCAAATTAGTTAAATAGGTGTTATATTAAGGACCGGATGTAATATCTTTTTCAATATGACAAAAGGATCAAACAGTGATAAATGTAGAATCTGCTATCCAACTTCAAAAATTTACATTTTACTTAATAACAATTGGTTGAAATTCAATGTGAAATTAGCTGCATAAAGTTTTTCTGGTATTTGTACACATTAACTTTTATTCAGAAACATAGACGAGATTAGACAACTTTTGGTTAGGTCAGAAAAATTTAGCCAGAAAAACCATAATAAAGTGACTTGACAGTCTGGACACCTTTTCTTTGTGAAGAAAGTATTTGATGAGTCTATAATCAAATATTAAATATGTTAAAAGTATGTTTGCTAACAATTGATTATAAATCGAAATCAAAGTAATTGCTGTTGTTTTCCTGCACAAATGTCCTGAGCATGAATGCAAAGATATCCAATTATTTTCACACATACTGTTGCCCTTATCCCTGCTCTCCAAAAGGTTGCGTAATGGGTTTCACAGTCTCCGGCCTTGCCTCGTTTTGTCTCCTCATTTTTTTACCTGTTTTTTCACAGATGGAAGAGATGATGCAACTAATGGGCTAATGTGGCTTAGAGGGGGAGCTGGAGAACATAATTTGAACTCTTTAAACTTTCAGAGTGGCAGTGTGTTGCCGTGGATGCAGCAGAGGTTGGATCCAGCTTTGTTAGGAAATAATTATAATCAGCAGAACCAAGCATTGTTAGCAGCCGGTTTGCAGAACCCAGGAAATGGAGACCTACTGAGGCAACAAATGCTGCATTTTCAGCAGCCTTTCCCTTTTCTTCAACAATCAGGAAACCATAATCCTTCTTTGCAACTTCAGCAGAAGCAAGCAATTCAGCAATCAGACTCATCCAATATTCTGCAGCCACAAGCGCATGCATCGACACAGAACCTGTCACAGAACCTTCTTCAGAAACCACAAAACATTAACAATCAGGAAGACCAAGCACACCAGCAGAATAATACTTATCATGATTCGCTCTTGATTCAAAATGATCAGTTCCACCGAAGGCAACACTCTAACGTGCCTTCACCATCATATTCAAAACAGGATTTCTTGGAGTCAAGCATGAAGTTCGCTTCATCAGTTTCGCCCACACAAAATGTAATTGGTTCACTGTGTCCTGAAGGGAGTGGTAGTGATATTTTAAACCTATCCAGAACCAATCAGTCCATGGTGACTGAACAAGTGCCCCCCCAATCTTGGACATCGAAGTATCCACCTGTGCAGGTCAGTGCCTTTGGCAATTTGATGTCACAAGCAGAGTATAGTGGGAAACATTCTGCATCAGAGCCTCCACAATGTACTTCAGATAACCAAAATCCTACTTTCTTTTATAATATCGATTCATCTGGCCTCGTGCTCCCAACTACAGTCCCAGGTTACACACCTTCATCAATTGATACTGATACCTCAACTATGCAAATACGGAATCCTGGATTTCTGGGTCATCCATATGCTTGCATGCAAGATTCATCAGAATTATTGCAAAGTTCGGGGCAGGTTGACTCACAAAATAAAACCCAGACATTTGTGAAGGTGCAAGTCATAAAAAATTTGAACTTTTAGCAGCAGCTTCCCGAGTCCCCTTTTCTAGTGTAGTCATGTTCTTTGTTTTCACAGGTTTACAAATCAGGGTCAGTTGGGCGCTCACTCGACATTTCCCGGTTCAGCAGCTATCATGAACTGAGAGAGGAGTTGGCTCAGATGTATGGAATTGAGGGGGAAGACCCTCTTAGATCAGGCTGGCAGCTTGTATTTGTCGACAGGGAGAATGACATGCTTCTCCTCGGCGACGATCCGTGGGAGTAAGTACATATTTCATTTGCATTGCAGTTTACTACTTAAAATCGTTCTGTATATGGTATCCCCTTGGTTAAAGTCTGTTGACATGCTGTCTTCTTTTTCTGGACCTCCTGCCAAAATTCTTGCAGATCATTTGTCAATAATGTTTGGTACATCAAGATACTTTCACCTGAAGATGTCCAGAAAATGGGCGACCAAGTGGCAGGACTAGGACCTTAGGCCGGATAGAGGTTCCGGACAAGAGCAGAATCTCGACCTTGTTTCTGGACAATCTCCTATTGGCTTGTATAAGTATTAAAATAGTTCAAAAATGTATTCTCCCATGGCCGAGAGATAATTTTACTTTATTACTTTTATTTTGGCATTACATGATAACCTTGCCTATGTGAAAATTGTTTCACCAACACTATCTTCAATGATTCTATGAGGATTGCTTGAAAGAACTTGATATGTGTGTGCCTATTTTCAGTGTTGACTGCGGTGAAGTACATCAGTTTCAAACCGTTTTTTTTCCTTGTAGAGTTTAAGCAGCATCTTTAGCTGATATTTAGAGATTAATCCTTCTAAAATATAAAGATTACTGAAGAAGATTTTATCTTGTCCAATAAATTTTTTTTCTAATTTGATGAATCGAGAAATGTGGGATGAAATTGGAAGTTAAAGACTTCGAAGATAAGAAGCTATTTCCTATGGATGATGAGATGGAGGATCTAATTTAGTATATATAGAGGTTAAGTGTTGAAATTATTATTACATTTTGCATTGACTAAGGTTAAGTAGAGTATAGGTCAACTTACCTTAATTGAGATTTAAGAATAATTTTTGTTAGGGTTAAAGGTCATTTTTAACCTGTAAGTATTTACGACGGAAGGACACTTTTTCTATATTGTTTGTTCTGTATTGCCTATACTAGTTTCTTTCTACTTTTTTATTTAAAAAAACACTTTTTTATCAGTTGCCATGCTTTTTTTTTTTAAAAAAAAATCCCTTGTTCTCTCATGATGATATAAGTAATTTGGTACATAAAATGAAATAATTTTGATTAAAAGATATTGTATAAAATTTATAGAAAAAAATCCCTGAAAACCCCTCATTGAAAGTGGCCCAACTTAAAGCCCAAATAAACTAAATACTTGGGTTTTCAAGTAGATACAGTTTTTTTTCATTAATATAAATAGTTTGATATCACTTAAGTGAAGTCTCGAGTTCGAGTCTTGGCATATACAAAAAAATTTCATTAGGAGATTCACCCACCATAGTTACATACGTGACGCGGGTCAGATCCAGATATAATCGAGACAAAGCTCCGGTAAATCGGGTGAGCAACTAAAAAAAATCATAATATAATTTTCTTTAATTATGTATAACATATTTTTAACTAAATACAAATATATTCTAATTTATACATAATTAAATATAGGTTATATATAGTTGAAGAAGATTTACCTATACTAAATATGTTATATCTATATTTTTAAACAAATTTTATGTTTTTTTAACAATAAATTTTAAAAGGAGTTTTTTCAACCATTTTTCTAAACTTACATTATTAAATAAAAAATAATCATATAAATATACTACAAATACTGCACATTTGGTTTTACGGATTAATCTAGTAATGTAGAACTCGTCCTGCATTCGTGCATGGAACGCCGGGAACAGCATGCGAAGCATTACTTTCTCAGGCTTCAATCAATAATATCAGTTCGTGTTTTTCTCTTAGTAGCTATCTAGTTTTCAGATTCCAGAGGAAATGGGATTCAGAAACCAGCATTTGCATAGAAAACCCCACAATTTCTAGTTCTGTCAATTATGGGATCAAGTCAGAGAACCTTATTATCACTCTTGGATCAACGCCTCGCATCGTCACACATCAAGCAAATTCAATCTCTTCTCACCTTTGCAGGCCACATATATGATCCATTCATAGCAAGTAAAGTGATTTCCACTTGTGCCATTTCAGGCAACATATATTTGTACCACTCTTACCGACTCTTCCGTTGTTTACCATGTCCGAATACGGTGATCTGGAACACCATGATCAGAGCTTTTGACGAAAAGGGTGATCCCACCACTTCTCTATCTCTGTACAATAGGATGCTCCAGAATGGATTCTTGCCTAATAACTACCCTTTCTCTTTCCTTTTAAGAGCTTGTACTAAGCTCTCTGTTTTATCCATGGGGTTTATGCTCCATAACCATGCAATCAAACTGGGTTGGGAATCCTATGATTTTCTGCAAAACGGGTTGATACATTTGTATGCATCTTGTAACATAATGAACTCGGCTAGGAAACTGTTTGATTCGAGTTTGAACAGGGATGTTATCACATGGACGGCTTTGATTAATGGGTATGCAAAGTTGGGACAGGTAATGGTTGCACGAGAAGTTTGATGAAATGCCTGAGAAGAATTCAGTTTCTTGGAGTGCAATGATAAATGGGTATGCTCAGTTGGTTTTTTCAAAGAGGCTTTGGAGCTTTCAATGAGATGCTTGCATCTGGATTTAGACCTACACCTGCAGGAATTGAGTGCATTAACAGCTTGTGCTTCACTTGGTACATTAGATCAGGGAAGATGGATACATGCATATGAAGATAGGAACAAGATGGAGTTGGATACAACATTGGGTACTGCTCTTATTGACATGTGAAATGTGGCAGCATTGAAACTGCTCATAGTGTTTTCAAGAAAATGCCCATAAGAAATGTTTTTGCTTTCACTTCTCTGATTTCAGGCTTAACCAACCATGATGAGAGTGCAAATGCAGTTGAAATGTATGAGAAAATGCAAAATGAAGGAGTTGCACCAAATGAAGTCACATTCATATGTGTTTTGAGTGCATGCAGTAGAATGGGATTATTTGATAAAGGTTTGAGAATATTCAAAAGCATGAGAGAGGATTATGGGATAGAGCCGTGGGTTCAGCACTATGGATGTTTGGTGGACCTCTTGGGTAGAGCAGGAATGTTGGAAGAGGCGAAAAGCGTGGTGAGGAAGATGCCGATGGAGCCAGATTCATACGTTTTAGGTGCACTACTGAATGCTTGTAGAATGCATGGAGAAGTTGAGTTGGCTAAAGAGATATTCAAGTTCTTGAATGAGCAGAATTTAGACCACGGTGGGTTTCATACTCTTCTTTCAAACATTTTTACTTCTGCGAAACAATGGGACGACGTAGCGGAAATACGGACAGGAATGCAGGAAAAGTATGTGAGAAAGGTTCCTGGAAGCAGCTCAATCGAAATAAATGGAGCAGTTTGTGAATTTGTATCTGGAAATTATTCTCATCACCTCACGAAGGAGATCTTGTTGGCTCTGTTTGAGATGGAGAAGCATTTGAAGTCGGCGTGTTTAGAAAATGATGGTGATGATAAATAAACTAACAAGAGGGTCTTTTGTTCAACGTGGATCTAAACAGTAGCACTCAACGAATTATGCATGAGAGATCAAAGAAATCTCATGTTTTGAATTGCTTGGGAACCAACAAGAATGGATGAAGTATCGAGTCTTGAAAATGCCTTCAAGTTTCTTACCATATGGGGGAAGCATAGATTGCTGGACGTTATGTTCTGAAGTATTGAGCCTCGAATGAAAGATTTTGGGACTATGGATTCTTTCATGAAACGAGAAGCTTGCAAATTCATTTGCTAGTAAGCCATGCAAAGCACACCAGATCAAGCATTCTTCTCACAAATGAATTTCTAGTGTGACGATTGCATTGATAATGTAGTTTTTCAAGTTCCTTTGAATAAACCCTTGTCGGTTTATTTACTTGGCAAATGTGCTTTTAGTCATGCCCAAAACAAAATTTCTGGATTGATTAATTCAAATATGTTGCAGCCATTATTCTTTTATTTTTTTTTTGTACAAAAATTTAAAAAAAAAATAAACTCACCCACAATCTAAAAACAGGATAAAATCCCATTTCTTCTAGTCAATACCCATATCTAGTTATCTATTACCCTCAAATATAAACCTATACACCTAAAACCTAATATACTTCACTAGTGCAACTATTTTACTATTTAATCCCAATGTCCTCATGATCCACATTGCGACTGTGCACACTTTGATGGAAAGTGAAGCGCCATGTTAAATAAGAATACAAGAGCCAAGCCTGGCTTTTTTATTTTTCCCCTTTCTTTTTGATATAGTAAGAATTTGCCTTAAAAACATGAAACCTTGAGGCAAAAGCGAGGGGGAGTACAGAATTGCAAAGCATTCAATTCTGATATCTTGAACGGCCCAGTTGATATTGAAAAGGCAGAGTTCACACTTAGTTCATAAGTTAGAGAAGTTACAAAATGTCTGGATTGTTAAATGAACGTGCTTGTAGCAAAGTGCATTGTAATAATGAGGGGAATAAGTATATATAAGGGAAAAGAAGGAGGAAAATACACTGCATTTCACTTCACTTCACTTCATGGATCCTCTCACTAGGATTCTTTCACACAAGGATAGCAGCCAAAATTCATAGAAGCACCAAAGCAAAATGACTCGTGCAGAGCACCATGGAATTTAAGCTTCAAGGAGTTAATACAAACAAATCAAAACACGTGAAAAGTTTAGCTCACCAACAAAGACACAGATAGACTGACGGACAGACGAAAAGGAGGGGAAGATCATCTCATTTGCCAGCAATTCTCGTCGGGTGACGTTCAAACAATTACAGCCCCTTCACTGAGGTTTTTTTATGCTAACTTCATAGGAAGTTGCTTAGGCTAGCCCAGCAATACCTTCAAAAGGGGAGAGTGATGGAATTGGAGAGGGCAGAATGGGAAGGACCTAACCTACAAGACTAATGCCACCTTATCTGAATTCTTTCATCATTATCAAGCTTATGCTAAGATGAGCAGGAAAACTTGAAAATGTTTGCTGAACTAAATCAGAAAGGTCAATCAGTGAAAGTGCTACACAGATAGTAAGATATATGATGAAGAAAAGATGAAAGGACAAAGACAGTGGCACAACACAGTGCAAAGGTCCATCCAAGTAAAAGCCAAGCTCAAGTGTCTAGTGCCAAGTCCCATGAATTCATGAAAGATGAAACAGCAAGAATTTCTATTTACAACGCCACCATTAGATGTTGATTAGTACTTATTTCATGCTGCCTCAAAATACAACTTGGTCATCCCTCACAACATCAACCTTCAACCTAAGAATAAAGAAGCGCTCAGGGATGAGGTCAATCACATAGCATGTCTTCAAGATTCTACAACTCACATCTAAGTTCATTATACAAAGAATACATATTATAGTCTAATGAATACACTGATAGTTAATTGATTGTAGCAGATAATCTAACTTCCAAACGCATCTTCAATACCAGAAAAATTGAGCTAGGATGGAGCTAGGCATTAAGTGGAGAATAACACCGTTCTTAGGCTACAAATTATCATGGTAACCAGAAACTGATTCTGTTTCACTACCCGCAATCCTACTGCCTTTGATTATTTCCAAAGGTTCAATTGTTCAAAGAAACTACTCATACCAGAAAAAGACAAGCAAAGAACTTATAACAACTAACCGTTTTTTAGTTAAAATGCATATTGCCTAGTTCTGTCATGTTGCAAATTGGAGAAATTTTATTTTAAAGTTCTTTATTACAGTAGAACTTCACTATGGAAGCCACAAAATCCAATTGCAATTTTAATGTCTATACTGATTTCAACAATAATTGTCGTTCCGCATGCTTCGCATCAAATTTAATATAAGAGTAGACAACTAAATAATGTGGAAGAAGACCACAGATGATAATCCTCCAAGAATCAGGGATTGGCAAAACCATCTAACAGTTTTATGGAGAAAAGCCAAGAAGGCTGCAACTAAATGCAACTAGTGGGTCCCTTGCACAAATCAGTTTTCTTATCACAAGATCAACGCTCAAAATATATAAAACAAGTTAAAAGGCAGACTTTTGTTCTAGGTACATCATTGATTAGATGGCATTATCCGAAGCTATATATATACGATGATGGCGGAATAATAAACAATCTTGTCGCAAAATACAAAGAAGCAGACGATAGTATAATGTAAAGATACAGGATTTAGGGACCCATATATGATAAATCCAAACATAAGAGAATCATAATTCATAAGTAGCCGATATAAAATATTATAGACAAGTAGCATACGAAAGGAAGAGCCCGAACGAGAACTGATGGTTAAAAATACAACAGACGAGATTTCAGTGCTTAGTACGCGAATCATAAGCAGAAGAGTAAACATGTCATTAACAAGCACTAGAACAGACCATAAGTTTGCCCGTTTTCTAATAGATTATACTATGCTTATTAACAATAAGCAATAAGGTCGCAAGGACCATTCATTTGACCCACGCGCGAAAAGTGGGTTACATGAATAGCTACTCTCATACCGCTTCTTTGGCTGGTGCAGGCACAGACTCAGCTACCGGAATCTTCTCATACGCCATTTTCTTGGGGCTTTCAAAGCCATCATCATGATCAGCCTCATCGACATAATCATCATAAGAACCAAACTCATAGCGGTTAGAGAACAGAGACCATACCAAATACATGGTAGCAGCGGTAAGAGCGCCACATCCCACTCCGAAGAGCAAGGCAACGACAACACTTAGAATGTCCTTGGTCCGATCACGGAGGGAGCTGAAATCATAGGATAAGAACCCAAAGGGGTCGGGCAAATTCGAAGCCTGTGGCTCAATTTCTTGCCCCTTCTCGAAGGGGATCGCAGGAAGGGCGCGATCGAAGAAAATCTCGGCGCCGAATGAGGGTTTATCGTCGGTATTGGAAACGACGTAGACGGGGATGAAGGATCTGACGTGGGTGAAGGTAGTAAGGGTTTGAGAGGGGTTTGAATCGTCGGAAGGGCGGCGGAGGGAGAAGGAGTAGGTGGAGACGAAGAAGGTTCTGCAGGGCCTGGCGCTAGCAGAGATGAAGAGAGAGAAAAGCCATAAGGCGGCCGCGATCTGTAGAAGGAGACGACGCGACGGAGAGTCAGCCATGGCGGAGGAGGAGGATGGCGAAGAGAGAGAGAGAAGGGAAACCAAACAGGAGGAGAAAGGAAGCACACAAATAATTGCTGGAAGTTGGGTGGACTTGTTTTAGGCCTGAAAGGTGAAGACGCGTGTGGACTTGAAAGTTTCACCTTTTTTAAAATAAAAACAAAATTGTTTGATTTAGTTTATTTTAAATAATTTTTCTCAAATTTTAAAGGTGATTTTTTTTAATGAGAAGACGACAAGCACTTATGAATATTGCGCTTTTATTTTAAAATTATTAGAAGTGAAAATCCCTTTTCAATATAGTTAAAATACTCAAATTCTAAAATAGTCCACCCAATTTAACAAATTTTTATTAAGTTCATGAGACCAATTTAGAATTTGCGAATATCATGTGTTTTACTGCATTGCCCCTCACTTATCCATTCATATTAATAGTTTCCTGCAGTACTTTCATAATTAACTTACAAACTTTAATAAACTTATAATTAATTAATTTATAAAGTTTGTAAATAGCTAATCAATTCTTATGAATCTCAAAAGCGTTATTGTTAATAGTTAATTATGTGTTTTGATTCACTTCCACAAATAGAATTATTAAAGTAAGTTTAATTGTAAAAGTGTCATAGAAAACTATTAATAGCTAATCGAGAATTGTTAACAGTTAATCATATGTTTAGTAAAATTTATAAGTTAATTATGAAAGTGTTGCACAAAATTGTTAATAACTAATATGTTTTTGTGAATATCTCAAGTGTAAAGCATTGATGTCACTAGCTAATATATTATTGTAAATATAATTAATAAAATAGTTTTACTCGTCTAAATAGCTTGGTGAGTTTAAATTTGCATAATTTTTTCTGTTTGTGTTATGTTTTAACTATTTTAATAATTATATATGTTCAATTGTTTTTAGTTATTATTTATTTGAAATTATTTTAATCTTTTATAGATTATATAATTAAATATGATGCAAAAATATCAAGATTTAGCTATTTGAATTTAATTAGCTATTATGGATCATTTTTCTATTTAGGTTATAACAATTTCGTTTAATTTATTTTTAGTTATTTGAATTTAATTTGAAATTTTAGTTTGTTAATATTTATGATTTAAATTAAAAAATTTATGAGAACTATTGTTTTATTTTTATCTATTTAAAAATAAATAAAAATATAAAAACATTTAAAATGGCCTAAAGCTATGGGCCAAGCCCAAGCCTACATGTTCGAGGGTTGGGCTTCCACTCTATGACGTGTTTTAGGGTAAAC
Source organism: Leucaena leucocephala (assembly GCA_037074615.1). NCBI lineage: Eukaryota > Viridiplantae > Streptophyta > Magnoliopsida > Fabales > Fabaceae > Leucaena > Leucaena leucocephala. Next base: position 9,946,595 of record CM073542.1, read on the forward strand.
AAGCTTTTTAATCCTTGCCAGGTTAATATTTTTTTCACCTTTAATTATATATAGTGTGTATTTAGATAGAATTTTAAAAATAGATTTATAAAAAAATGAGCTTTTAGGCAATTTATAGAAAATGACTTTTGGATAAAAATTTATAAAAAAAATAGTTTTGAATAAACGAGTGTTTGGATAGTTATTTCTATAAGTACTTTTATTATTGGTAAATTATGAAAAATAGTATGAGTATTAAATGAAGAGAGATAAGATATAAGAGGAGAGAGGGTATAAAAAAAAGAAAGAAGGTGTAAAAACAAGTAGGAGAGATGAGAGATAGTGTAAGAAAAAATATGAGAGAGGAGAGAGGTAGAGGTAATATAGTAATTGGTTAGTTTATAAACTTTTTTACTATTCCATAAGCTACTTTGATCAGCTTATCTGAAATCTTAATTTTAAATTATAATTTAGTCTAAAAATTCGTTTTAATAAATTTAACTATTTATTTTAAAAACAATTAAACCTAAATTTTGTTTAAAAAGATTTTTAAAATCATGATTTTTAAAGAAATAAAAAATGCCCATAGACAATCCACAGGTAGCCTAAGCAAAAAGAAAAAAGTTTTGTCCTGTGTGAATATAATATATTTAAAAAATTTATTAATAATTAAGTGATACAATTACTTAATCTAAGATAATCAAATAGTTATATAAAAAAGTTTTGAATTGACGATTATCGACACTCCCTCTGTGGCATCGGAACTCCAGCCATCATGGGCGTGGAGACTAGTCTACAACAGAGATACTCTTTTAATTTTTAATATAAAATTTAATTATTTTTTTATAAATTAAAAAAAATAATTAATTATAATTAATATAATAGTTAGTTGACTAATTTATATATATTAATAAATATATTTTATGAATACATCTTAGAGAGTTAAATTTAATCATAATCAATTAATTTATTTAATTTTTTTAAAAAATAACTAAATTTTATATTAAAAATAAGCTTAATTTTTGAAAAAAAAGTTAAGGACAATGAAGTAAAACACACAACATTCACCAAACTCAAATTGATCAATTTAGAATTTATCAAATACAGTGATCAATTTAAAATTTCAGTATTTCACTGAATTTAAAAGGATTTTCCCTTATTAAAATAATATTAATATCATTTATAAGAATATGAGTATGAATAAATATATTGGAATAATTTTTTTTGGTACAGGAATAATATTGATATTAATGTTTGAAAAGTTATTACAAAAATTTGTATCATTATTAAAAGCCAAAACCAATTGGTTTACCTTGTTATTTGTTAACTGAAAACACTATAAAAGGACATTATTTTGTTTTCTAACAAACTCAATTGATCAGAAAAATCCAAGATAGAGAGATTCTCTAATATCATGATTCATGAGTTTTGGGTAACAAAAGCACCAGAAACAGGTAAAAGATATTCCCTTACCTTCCTTAGTTTATTCTTTGTGCATTAGGATAGATTTTGCCCCGCTTTCTCTGTTTTTTCTTCTCTTTTATTTTAAAAAATACTCTCTTTTTTCTTAAATAATGTTAAAATTAAAAAATCATAAGAAGAAAAAAATTACATCAAGATAATTATCTTAGTTGAGTTTAATAATATTTGAATCCGAATTTACAATTTTAAATATCAAATAGGCATATAGGAAAACGAAAAGGATATTTTTCTCAAAAATATTATTATATTTTATTTTGAAGTAAAAATAAGAAATTATTTTTTTTTCATTTGATTTCCTTTTATCTATGGACATAGCTACATTTGATCTTCTACATACATACCTACATTTACCAAATAATCGGTAGATATTTGGTATAGGAGTTAATTAAAACTTTTATTTTAATTTTAAATATATGATCTTAATTTATTTTATTTTTAAAATTTATAATTTAGTTAAATTATTCTTAATTATTAATTGTATATATTAAAAAAATTATATATAAAATAATTTTTATGATAAATAATTAAAGAGATATTTTAAAATAATTAACATATAATTTTTACAAAGAATTAGCTCACATAGTTATCTAAGTAGAGAGACACATTATAAAATACAAAATGCATCATGAGATAATTGTTTAGATAAAAAATGCATTAAAATTAAAATGTGATGAAGTTTTACTCTTGTCGTTTCTTTTGGGGACATCTTCATCTTCCTAGGTTATTGGGGCTCGTTTGTTTCTCCTGAACGAAGACGTAGCGGCGAAGGAATGAACGAAGACGTTTGCGTTTAATCCACTGTCTTCCTCTCTCTCTATCTCTCTCTACTTTCCCAACGGTGAGAACCATTAATTTCATTTGCTTTATTCAGCCGTAAAAGTCAGAGAGTTAGGAGAGAGATCTGTTGTTGTTGGGGAACAAACCTAGAGTGAGGAATCATGGGAGTGCTCTCGAACAAGATCGATCGGGAAGACCTGAAGCCCGGTGACCACATTTACTCCTGGAGGGATGCGCACATTTATGCGCATCATGGTTATCCCTTTTATCCTTATCCTCCTCAATTACTTTCTGTTTTATGCTTTACTATTTGCCCTTGATATGTGTGTGTGATCTTAGTCGGGTTACTCTATCTGGTTCATTCCAAGTTCCAGTTTTGCGTTTTCTGTTTCCTATACCACAGGTTATTGAGTTTTTGGGCTCCTTTTATGTGATTCTTATGCAGGTTCTGGTTATGCTTCAGTTTCAGTGTTTGTTGATTGGGGGGAAATAGGGGTTGTTCCATTTAATTTCATCATAAATATTAGATTATTTAGATATTGTTGTTTATCGATTAAGCGTACTCCGTCAAATTTGCATGTTTGTGTTGTGTCGTTTAGGGATTGTTACATATTAAGTTCCTAGTTCATATCGATCTTTTCTATGTGTTAATTATATAATAAAAATTTCAAGTGGGTGTGACTACAAAAAGGAAAACATTTAAGTAGATGGGAGGTTGTATTTTGTTGAAATTTCTTAAGCTTGTGATGTTAAGAGCGCTGTTTTGATCATTTCCAAGTGATAGCAATTGGTCCAGCAACATTGTGCGGGATCCAACGTGAATTTTATTAGGATGCCTAATAAGAAAAACTAGCGCCCATTCAAATAGTATTTCATTTTTCAAGCTCGCCAAGGGTTAGCAACAATGCTTGAGCTTTTGAACCTGTAACCTTAGCTTTCGATGGTTACTGATGTGACTTATTTCTGCCATCTTGTAAATGGATCCCAGCACGAGTAGGAGAGCCAATATTTAGGCTACTTTTGTCAACCCTCGGTAAGAAACCCCGGTGGTTTAGGTTATTGTCATCATGGTTGCAATGTTTCTTAATCAAGGGGCATTATTTGTCTTATACACTATGAGAGACATTTAGTGGTGCAATGATGCTTACGCATTTGAAGCTGGGAGCTCCCAAATTTTGACAGTAGAGTTTTTGTTGCTTGACTGCAATAGTTGAAGATTTTATACAGGCCTTGCGTATTTAAGGAATGAGCCAATAATGTCTCAGTGTTTCGCCCTGGGAGTTTGAACGGGCAATGTAATTTAACGTTTTACAAAATAAAAATGGGAGAATTGAAGGTGATATTATGATGATGAGTGTTGTGGCTGTGATCCTGTTGCATATTCTTCTTCTGTAAGTTAAAAGTTCTTAATCATCATAATTACAGCTCCTAAATGTGTTTGGGTGGATGAATCAACAAGGCGACGGGGATGTACTAAATGTTATAAAATGCTACGGATTGATGTTCTAGTTTCTGTGCCTCTGTCATCTGGTTTCTGATATGAATAGTGTTGTTATTCACTTCTTGTTGACGAATAGGGCTATTGGGGTAGGATATTTTAAAAAATATATGTATGGATATAAAATAATTATGCCTTTTGATGTTCAGCTTTTCTTAGTCATTAGTACAAATCTAGGTTGTTTTTGACGTTTGGAAAATGAAAAAATATTAATACTGCCTATTGAGGAAATGTATGGACTACGCAGTCCATATATATATATATTTGATCCATTGAGCTGCAATTCAGGACCTTCAGGTTCAATTCCTTACCTGGGGTATTTTTACTAGAGAACATATTAGCGGGAGTGGCAAAGAAAGTATCTGCAGAAAATAGCAATACTCCTAAAATTAATTAGCATCTTTTCCCTATTTATCCATACTAAGATTGAGCAACCTTTGACTTTTTTGCATGCCGTGGTTGTTTTTGAAACCACATTTAAAATTCTGTAAATCTTCTTTTGGATTGGCAAGAATCAATTTTTTTCTTTCTTAATAACAATGCGCATCTTTCTGAAATGGCTATTTTGTATTGCTTATTGCTTTTGTACAACACAACAGGAATATATGTTGGGGAGGAAATGGTGATCCACTTCACTAGAGGAGGTCAAGAAATTGGTACAGGAACTATCCTGGACCGTCTCCTTTTGAGTTCATCTCCCACTCATTCTGCTGGCAATCCATGTCCAAAATGTGGCGACCAATCAAAGCTTCATGGTGTCCTTTCTTCATGCTTGGATTGTTTTCTTTTTGGCGGTCATCTATATCGCTTTGAGTATGGTGTATCACCAGCATTCTTTCTTGCCAAAGCCCGAGGAGGCACCTGCACACTCGCGACATCTGACCCACCCGAAGATGTCCTCCACCGTGCAAGATATCTTCTTCAAAACGGATTTGGCGTATACAATGTCTTCAAAAACAACTGTGAAGACTTTGCGATTTACTGCAAGACAGGCCTTCTTGTGATCACAAACATCAGCGTAGGCCGGAGTGGGCAGGCAGCATCATACGTGGCTGCTGTTAGTGCTGTAGTTTCTTCTCCACTCCGCTTCTTGACCACAAGTTGTAGTGGTCTGGCACTGGTTGGTTGTGGCATGTACTGTATTAGCCGTCTTGTTTCTGACATTGGAGTACGCCGTGATGTAGCCAAAGTGCCTGTGGAAAGGCTTATACATCCGTCTCTCTTGGATGAACCAGCCAACGCAGATGAGGTGAGAAGGCTTACAGATCCGTCTGGCTTGGATGAACCAGCCAAGGCAAATGAGGTGACAAAGGAAGACCAGATGCAGCTGCACAAAACCTGTGTATTGGATGGTGCGAAGTTTTAAAATTGTAGTGATATGTCTCCCGTTGGTAAAGCATTATTTTATTTGAAATTCGAATGGTTTGTTAACTATATTGTGTGGTTTTTATTTGCCAGTTTCAAATATGTAAGATGTTTATCCCAAATGATCTAGTCATTTGAAAATAACATTATACTCAGCATTGTTGTTGCATCATGACTACGCTTTGTTGTATGTGTATGAAGCAGTATAGGAACCATATCATATTTATGAAACAACATACGGAAGGAATAAGAATAGGGTTAAGATAGGGGGAAGGGAGATTTCATCTTGTAACAAAAAATTGTAACAAAAAAAAAAAGAATAGGGTCATGAGCCAGAGATGACAACTGTTCATCAGAAGCATCAATACCTTTTTTACAACTAACAAGCCTCATAGGTTACTTTAGGAAGCAATATCACTTCCCGGCTTTTCGCTTCCATTTTTTTGGATTAGTGGCATAAGTGCTGCTTACCAGTATTGTGACTTGGAAGGATGGCTTACAAATGTGGAATACTTATTTTTATTGGATATTAGATATTGTATTATAAAAGCAATGGAATATAGTTGTCCAAAACATAAAAGGAATATAATGAATTGAAGGCATTAACCTCCAAGGTTCACACGGCTTCATAAATTCTTTCCCCTTGAAGAATTTAGGATTATTTTACTCACTTTGGTTTTTTAAATTACTATTTTACTTTTTAAATAGTTTTTGTAATTCATGTATTCTTCAGTTTCCTTTACTATGCTTATTTCATTCCACTAATCAACAGGTCAATTCAAAGCTGAAACGAGAATTTTTATTTTTTTTTTCTTTTTTTTAGGCAACAATTAGGGAAAATTATTTCTTTAATAAAAAAAGCGGGACCTCATTAGGTTAGGTTCATTTATCAGCTTTTGCCACTATATGTAAGGCATAACTAAAATATAATCATGCAAAGGGGTAAATGGGAGACAAAAATAGAATAGAGAAGGGATTTAAAACCAAGAAGTGTACTGTTGCAATTCTTCTACTAGGTTTTGCTATTCCTGTCTGGAGAATGTAACTAGAGCTGGTAAAACGGGCCCAGCCCGCGTTTTACACTAAAACAGGGCGAGCTTTGGGGCAGGCTGCACAGCCCGCCCCGCCCAGCCCGCCACCCGTTTTTAAGCGGGCCAGCCCGCCAGCCCGCTTTTTTTTTTTATAAATTATTAATATTATTATTTATTTTACCCAAATATTACTTTGAATACTTTTATTATTGAATACTAGTAAAGATAATTATCTATTTGTTAATATGTATTGACATATTATAATTGATTAATATTATGTTAATGTTTATTTAGATTTATAGTTATAAAATTTGATATTTTTTTATAAAAAGTAAAATTTTTTAAGAGTATAACATTAACTATATTTTAATTATACTAATATAACATTAGAAATTTTTTATTAGTATTCTAAAAGTTTAGAAATAATTTTTTAAAAATATTAAAAATTAAAAAAAAAAAGTGGCGGGCCGCAGGCTAGCCCGCCCCGTTTTAGGGGCGGGCTGCACAGCCCGCCCCGCCCCGCCCGCCAACACTGGCGGGTTGGCCCGTTTTACCACCTCTAAATGTAACTATACAATTTTGAAGTTTCACTGTTTCACTTCCAAAATTAATGTACCATATAAATATAAATACAATAAGGATTCTGAAGTCATATATATGAGATCATGCTAAGCATACTATTGATGCTAAGCTAACATCTGACATATTCAAACAAAAACTTTTTCTTCTTCTAGTAAGGCCAAAGATCAATTCCGCCAGGCTTCTTTACAAGAATTTGATTGTATTCAGGCCTTGATGTCTGCAATGGAAATAATCAATTATTAACATTCACTTGCAAAGGCAATTATTGGATAATAGACAGATAACAGGAGAATATGAGGACCAGAGAAAGAAAACGGAATATAAGCTTAGTTACCAAGCATTTCAACATATTAAGATTCAAGACCAACAACAACAAAAAGAAACATTATCCCATTAAGTAGTGTCGTCTACATGAATTGTACAACATCATTATATTCTATCAACAATCAAATATTGTTCATCAAAATGTCCCGTTCAATAACTTATAAAGACCAAATGTGAATTAAAAATCCAGTTATTAAGTACTAATGAGTAATTGAACATCATCAAGACAAAGTAATGCAGAGACAGTACTAAACCTGTTGCAGTTGTCTTACTGTCCTACATAGGGATGGCAATTTCCTTGTTAGTGAGGTCTCCGTTGGTATTACCCCATATAGTGGTGATAGGAGGTATTTCTGCCCCTCAAGACACAGGCTGGGTAAGTTACTCCCTGTCTACAACATGGGAAAGGGGACTTGGTTTGAGAAAATAAGCTAGGAAGGCCTCTCTGCCTCTGCCCAGTCGCCATCCCTCCTAATCAGCAACCTTATCGTGCTTTTGAAAATAATAAAAGTGGTCTCAACTACAGTTGGGAAATCCTAATATGTACATTCCCGAACTTAAATTCTGGCCATTTTTTCCCCTAATTCTACAGCAGGGATTGTACAAGTCAGCCAATAGTATTGGACTAAATTGTTCCAGGGTGGACGCCATTGCGCATGACATTATTCTATTAAAAATGAGAACTAATGGTTGATCCAACAGTGATACTTCAATTAATGAAACAAACAAACAAATATTGATCACATTACAAGAGAAAACAGATCTCACTGCTTATTACATCTAACTTGCATAATTCCACAAAATTGTAACTTTATAAAGCAAAGCCTTTGACAATCCCAAGAGAGCATTTGTTTTTTTAGCATCGATGTATCACATTTTGTTATGTACATCCTAAAAGAAGAGGGACTCCCCGTAAGTTTTTATGACATGTCTGGTATAAGAAGGGAAATGGAATCCCTCTCAGTTGAAAAGAAACCACACAAAAAATGCAATGTATTTTTATGTTCTCGTTAGCTCTATCAAAAAGAAAATGGAACACGCAATGTCTATTATGACTTAATTACTCAACAATGTGTATCTCTTCATCACTCAGTTTTTTAAAGGCATGAGAGTCATCTTCCACTCACATCTTCGTTTTGTTTCTCTTTGCATACCTAATATTCTACATATCAAAGAGTCCCATAGTTATTCCATCAGATTTGAACAATGGAGCCCCTACCTCTTTAGCTCTTTCTCAAGTTATGTAATGTGAAACACTCAACATATAGATGCATTTCTCAGTAAACTAGAGAATAAACAATAAAGAAACATAAGCCCCATTAGCCTATCCTCAAGAACTTTCCACCAATTTACTACAAAAGTGAAACCTCAGTACAACGCTTCGTTTCAAATTAATCCCACCAACTAAGGCCGGGATGAATCTTTAACCCGAGAGATAATATAAACAGAATTTATTTATTCACAAGAAAGTTAAGTTAATTACAAAGGGATAAATTCTATAAAAATGAACAAATACTGGTATCATACATCAGTGAGATGTACACGGTAATTTCAATGTCTATCCGAATTATCCCTTAAGACTAAACATTAAGAACCAAATTTATCCAGAACATGAAAATATTCATATCCGTACGCCAGCGAAATTAAAGTTTAGATAAAATCATAATTGATATTTACATCCAAATCACAGGGAGAAAGGGAAAGGAAGGAAGAACTTACAATGTCTTTGAAGATAACATAAGCGATGACAAAGAAAAGAAAGAAGAGGATCTCAAACTCGGCGAATTTGACAAAGGCAAAGACGGATTCTACCGCCCGAGTCAAAGCCGATGGATGGCCGGCTCCGGTTCGCCTGCTCATCGCTGATCGGAGAATTGCTCGTCCTTGATCCCGCACCGGAAGAGAGACAAAAGCTCAGGGGTTAGGTGGCAGGTGAGAAAGCCAAATCAGGATTGGAAAAATATAGATGTTGGCGTTCCGATTATCTTCAGGTGCTTCTTGCTGTGTGTCTCCAGGTCTAACAATATGGATCGTCAATTTAATCTAACGGTACAAAATTATCTTTCCTCAGAACACGTCCCAGTTTCATAAAGGTTAATCGTGGCCCTTCATTTTTACGGAAAAACACTTGGCCCTTCATTCCACTGAGATCGTTTCCGTAAATTATTACTAATCCAATCTAACGTTTGGATCCTCTCCCACAGGTCTCCAACAGGATCTTTATAACGTTACCACCGTGTTTTTTTATAAGAGTTTAAAGAGACTATATAAAAAAAATTTAAGATAGCCTTTAAAAAATCATTTATAAAAAAAATAATTATAAATAAATTAGTATTTTAATAATTATTATTAAAAAAATTATAATTAAAAAATTATTAAATATAATATAATTTTACTAAAAATATGAGAAATGAGAGATAATAAAAAAGAGATAAGAGAGAGGAGAAAGGGTGGAGAAAAGTGAATATAAATAAGAGAGATGAGAGAAAGTGAGAAAGAGACAAGAGAAGGTATATAAGAAAAAATAATAATAAAATAATAATTGAATAGTTTATAATTTTATTTACTGTTCTAAAAATTAATCTTAATAACTTATTTAAAATTTTAATTTTAAATTATAATTTAATTTATTTATTTTTTAAAAAAAATATCTATTTATTTTTATTTTTTTTTAAATTATAGTTTGGGTTAAAGAAGAAAAAAACAAAACAAAACTCAAAGCAATTGACATTTTAAAAGTCAGAATGATGCAAGTTTAAGATTTAATGGCCCAATCATAATCAAACTATGATTAGATTGATCATCATTAATTATTATAATGATATATTTTAAATATATCCTAATTATTTAATAAAGGATAAAAAAAATGTTGCATTCCGCAGTTGGGGCCTTAAAGTATTTTTTAACATACGACTTAATATTTTAAAATGATTTTTAATATATCTAATAATATAAAATATTTTTATATAACACTTCATATTTTAAAATAATTTTTAATATATTCAGTATCTTAATTTATTTTTTAATAATATTTAATATTTTAAAATAATTTTTAATATAATTTTATACTTAAAATATATTACTTCTATTTTTAAATATAAGAATTAATTGGTTAATTTTAAAAAATTAAAAAAATTAAATAAAATATTTTAAAATATTTATATTTATTATTTTTTAAATAAATTTATATTAATATATAATTTAATAATACTTAATATATAGTATAATTAAATTATTTAATTAATTTTTTAAACTCTTCAAGGTAATAATAAATTAAAACATATTGAAGAGGAACAGATTATAATCAATTAAATCAATCAATTATAAAGTCATAAAAGGAACAGATTTACGGACAGTATCTTGTCAATCACAATGAGAACATATTGAAGAGTCAACGCATACATGTTGATGAAAGGATAGTGAAGCTTTTGTTTTCTTCCCCCTTTACTTTGAAATGGTCCAAGTCATTTGCACCTATTAGTCTTCCAAGTCCATCTCCTCTTCTGCAACACTAAGTTCTGTTCCCTGCATTTTAAAAGCGTGTGGGTCACAAGACTTTACTAAATTTCACTCTCTATTATATCACTTCTTCCTTCTTCCTTCTTCCTCTTTACTTCTTCATCCATCTAAGCAAAAGATGCTTCAACCTAACGATCTCCTTTCTCTGATCATCACTTTAATGTTCTGGTCATGGCCGTGGGCACTTAACGGCGTCGTTTCGGATCCGCAGACCAATCTTGTAAATAAAGGTTGCACTCCATCTAACGTAGTCGTCTTGTCCAACTTCTCTATCTTCAGTGAGAACGTCAATGAAACGTTTCGAGACATCAGAGAGCAGCTTGTTAGCAAAAACAAGCACTTCATGACGGCGCAACAACCCAATCCAGAAAACCCAGTTTTCACACTTTTTCAGTGCAGAAACTACCTCTCTATTCATGATTGTGTTTCTTGCTTTGACGTCGCCGCTGTACAAATCCGTGAATGCCCTGCCACAGCACAAGGTGGCCGTGCCATCTACGACGGCTGCTTCCTCAGGTACAACAACTAGTCCACTACTTCTTTTTCTTCTTCTTTTGTCGCCAGCAAGTTTGAAGTGTGACCTTTTTCTTTTTAGCGTTTAGTGTGTGTTTAGTTTAAGTGCCTGTTTGGAAAATTGGAAACCTTGGTTTAAAACTAAGGTTTGGCTCAAAACCTAGGTTTGGAGAAATTTTAAAACAAACAGTCATATTTGTTCAAACGGGCTTTTGGACTAAACTATGGTTTAAAACCAAGGTTTCAGATAAGCTGGTCAGAGTAGCTTCTGGAACAGTAAACCACGTTTGAACTATCCAATTACTATATTACCCCTACTTTTTCTTACACCCTCTCTCCTACTTTTTCTTACACCCTCTCTCATCTCTCCTACTTTTTCTCTATTTTCTTTCTTACACCCTCTCTCCTCTCTCCTCTTATCTCTTATCTCTCCTCATTTAATACTCATACCCCTTTTCGTAATTTACCAATAATAAAACCCCTTCTATAAATAACTATCCAAACACTCATTTATTCAAAACCACTTTTTTTTCATAATCTCTTCTCTAAAAGCCCTTTTCTATAAGCTATTCAAAATCCCTTTTTTTTCATAAGCCCGTTTTTAAAATCCTATCCAAACGGGCCCTAAATTGGTTTGGATACAAAAGCACTTAAATACCTATGGAAGTGCTAGAATTACCTGTGGGACAAAACAACAATCCTCATTTAAATCATGTTTTCCCAAAAATTATTCTCACCAGATTTTTCCATATTCTCAATATAAAATGACAATTTTATCCCTCTAATCCTCTCTCACCTCATGCCCTTTTTATTCATTTATCTATAAAAAAAAATTACTCATAACAAACATTTAAACACTAATTTCTTTAAAAGTATTTTTCATATAAAATATATTTTTTAAAATCATTTTATAATCATTTTTTTCCATAAGTTAAATCCAATTAATATTTTTTGCTTAAGAAGAAAATGACTTTTTCCATGTTGAATTAATTGGGTGATTAGCGTTAATAATTTATATCTAATTGCCCCTAACATTCTATATAAAGGGCTCTGGTTTATAGATTAGAAGTATGAGATTATATAATCTTCATTATAGTGAGAAAGAAGGTAGCTTAAATATCTTTTTAAAAAATCTTATAAATATGATAATAGTTTATCTCTTTTAAATAAAGATAGATTAATTTTGAATATTATAATAAGTTTATTACTCTATAGTTAATAAAGATAAAGAATTAATATTGCTAACACTTCTTTTCTGAATATGATATCATAGAGATAATGAAATTTATAGCTAGCATTATTATACTGTGTTTAATTTTTTTTTTTTTGGTACAATATACTGTGTTTAATTAAACTGTGGCAATAGAGACCCAAAAAAAAAACTTAATCTAGGGCCCGTTTGGATAAGATTTTAAAAACGGGCTTATGGAAAAAAAGGGCTTTTGAACAGCTTATAGAAAAGGGATTTTGGAGAAGAGATTATGAAAAAAAAAGTGGTTTTGAATAAATGAGTGTTTGGATAGTTATTTATAGAAGGGGTTTTATTATTAGTAAATTACGAAAAAGGGTATAAGTATTAAATGAGGAGAGATAAGAGATAAGAGGAGAGGAGAGAGAGGGTGTAAGAAAGAAAATAGAGAAAAAGTAGGAGAGAGGAGAGAGGGTGTAAGAAAAAGTAGGAGAGATAGTGTAAGAAAAAGTAGGGGTAATATAGTAATTGGTTAGTTCAAACGTGGTTTACTGTTTCAAAAGCTACTCTGACCAGCTTATCTGAAACCTTGGTTTTAAACCATAATTTAGTCCAAAAGCCCGTTTGAACAAATATAACTGTTTGTTTTAAAATTTTTCCAAACCTAAGTTTTGAGCCAAACCTTGATTTTAAACCAAGGTTTGTGAAAATCCAAACAGGCACCTAGTCTCAAAAAACTTGCTTGACGTAACAAAGGCCCAAAAAAACACAAAATAGAGACAAGAAGGGAAATAGACTTTGGTTGTCATAAATTATTAGCTAGGAGTTGACTCCTAACTTCTAAATTATAAATTTAAATATCGTTGCTAATATAAGGATCTTAACTTGTTAGTGGGCAATAGATAATTATCTCCATAAATATTATTTGAATTTTAGGATATACCCTGATCTTAGAAAATCTCATATAAACTTTTTATATAAAAAAACAAAAAGAGAAATAGACTTTGGTTAACTTTTATAGAATTAATCTATGAAGCCGGCCATTATTAATATATGTGTGCACACATATATATATATGTATCTATGTATATTGGGATTTATAAATTTTGATTAGGGTTAATATAATATTTAATCTCTCAAATCTACTTTTATTTTAGTTTTAGTCCTTTAAATTTTAAATTATATATTTTTATCTCTCTAATTTTTTTTTATTTAGAATATTAGTTCTTATAATTTAATAAATATCTGAATTATTTTTCTCTTAAAAGATCAAATCAAAACTAAAATACGGGAAACTTGACTATTTTAACCGACATTTTGCACTAATAAGTTAATATAGGTGCGTACATAGATGAGACCTCTTTTTGATCTGTAGAGAGCAGAAGTCATATTGGACTTGCAAAACTGATACGATATATATATATATATATATATATTTTTTTTTTTTTTGTGTATTGAGGTACGAGACGAGTGCTTTCTTTGACCAGACAGCCGACAATTTCAATGCCGTATTGTGTGGGAATGAAACAAAATCCACTACAGAATTTACGTCAGTTGTGCAACAAGTGCTAATGAATCTGCAAACAACAACACCCAAAACACAAGGGTTTTTCGTGACGACAGAAGCAAAATTGCCTGATAATAATAATAATAATGGTACAACTATTTATGCTTTTGCTCAATGTGTTGAAACTATCAGTCAGAATGGGTGCGACGCTTGCTTGAAGGCTGGTTATAGCAATTTATTGCAGACTTGTCTTCCAAATTCTAATGGTAGGTCTGAAGCCAATGGGTGTTTCCTGAGATATTCAACCACTTCCTTCTTTCCTGATAATTATAACCTCACCTTATTTCATCATATCGTACCCTTCATCAAACAAGGTAATACTAATTATCTCTTCTTCAAATCATTGATATCACTACACCCTGCTTTAATTTGGATACGTTTAGTAGTCAATTACTCAAATTGACAATTTGGTTTGCTTATGTCTAATTTTGAATCGCTTGGGTTACTTAACCAATTGCTTAGATTACATAAGCTCGATAAATTACTTAATTCTCACAAATATGATCTAATCTTACTAAAACATAACAAAAAAAATTAGCTTATATATTTATAACTGGAGGAGTATGTCTTATTTTAGTGTCGAATTAGACAGCCTAATTATTGTGCTCATCACTAGCTGTGTTTAGATCTATATTGTCCAAATGCAATTTCAACGGTTTAGATTTAAGATTTTCAGTTGATGATTTTTAAATAATAAAATCATTTGTTTGAAAAACTGACAGTTAAAATATTATATTTATTTTAGATTTTGTACCTATTAAAATAATTTTAAAAAAAGAAAAAGAAAAAGAAAACATAAATCTAGACTATCTAAATTTACTCATCGCAAGTGTTGGCACCAAAAGTCAATCCTAATAGGGATATATATATATATATATATATATGTATGTATATATATAGCTGTACATAAAGATTGACCCATTTGAAAGTGAGTTCTCTATGTTTTGTGTCTTTGCAGGTTCAAATAAGAAGGGAGCCATTATAGGTGTAGTTGTTGGAGGTGTAGCTTTTGTTTTGATCGTTCTTACAGTACTATTAGCTTGGATTAAACGACCAAAAAGGCCTCAGAGATCAGGTCCTAGAGGTAAACATCTTGGAAATTCTTGTGAATCACTTTGTAATAATTTATTAATGTGATGCTTTGGTCTTATTTTCCCTTTTAGAGAAAACGTTATGGACTTTAATTCATCTCTAAGGAATCCCTAACTGCTTTTTCTTGATTTAAGAAGAGAACACTTAATTTCACTGATGCTTTCCTTGACAGGTGACATATCTGGAGTAAGTAAGTTGAGAGGCCCAATTACTTATAGTCATAGGGAGTTGAAGTTTGCTACTAAAAGTTTCAGTGCAGAAAATAAACTTGGAGAAGGAGGATTTGGTGCTGTATATAAGGTAACTATATAGTTTGATTGTTAATATTTTGATCTACATCATGTTCCAAAACAAGGATGTTTCTGAGGCATTCAGTACTTTTTCATATAGTTGTAAATAAGCAAACCTTGTAGTAACACTTCCATGATTGACATTCTTAATCTTCATATATATAAATGTAGGGTACTTTGAAGAATGGAAAAGTAGTTGCTGTAAAGAAATTGACATTACGTAGTGAGTCTAAAAAGGTGGAAGAAGAATTTGAAAGTGAAGTGAAGCTCATAAGCAATGTTCATCATCGAAATCTTATTCGGCTTCTTGGATATTGCAGCAAAGGCGATGAGAGAATTCTTGTTTATGAATATATGAAAAACACCAGTCTTGACAAATTCTTATTTGGTATATTGTATCAGCCTACAAAGCTTTTTATATCTAGTTCTTTAATCTTTAATTTAGCTATTGAATTTCTTTATAAAATTTGACATGTGGGCATATTTTCAACTAACGTATATCAGTGACTCCTCTCACAACAATTCTTTCACATGTCATAATTTCATTCAAGAAATCAATAAATAAACTACCTGTCAATGTCTTATTGGCGTTTTCTTTTTATGTAAATGCTGTTCTGTTTCCTCAACCATTTAAAGTGTGTGTAAATTTGTGTAATAGGAAAACATAGAGTTTCTCTCAACTGGAAGCAACGTTATGATATAATTTTAGGAACAGCAAGGGGTTTGGCTTATCTACATGAAGAATTTCACATTCGTATCATACATAGAGATATAAAGACCAACAACATCCTCTTAGATGATGATCTCCAACCAAAAATTGCTGATTTTGGTTTAGCAAGACTGATGCCCGAGGAAAAAACTCATCTTAACACAAAATTTGCTGGAACATTGTAAGTCAAAATAATTATATTGTTGTGATATTCTAAGAATTCATATTCATGACACGCATGATGCAACACTTTACATTGTATAAGTGATCCATTTCATATTCAAAACATTGTTCTTGCATTAATTTGAGCCATCAACTACAACATAAACATTATATATTTTTCAGAGGATACACAGCACCAGAATATGCAATTCATGGTCAATTATCAGAAAAAGCTGATATTTATAGCTATGGAGTTGTGGTCTTAGAAATTATCAGTGGCCAACAAAGCAATAAATTGAAGATGCATGGTGATTCTGAAGGCGCATTCCTCCTTCAAACAGTAAGAAATTTCTATGACTAGTTAAAACTGGTAGTTTCATTTGAGAAAATTTGTATGCAGGACTGTTTTAACCACACAAAAGTTTTGCTTTGTATTGTTTGCCCTTCTTACTCCATTTCACTTTAATTCACTCGATAGGCTTGGAAACTATATGAGAGAGGCATACACGTAGAATTGGTGGACGATACCTTGGATCCTAATGACTATAATGTAGAAGAAGTGAAGAAAATCATAGAGATTGGTTTGCTTTGCACCCAAGCATCTGCTGAATTAAGGCCAACAATGTCTGAAGTAATTGTTTTGCTCCAAGGCGAGAGCTTATTAGAGAATATGAGACCCACCATGCCTATCTTGATTGAAACTTAATACTAGATATTATGATGTAATAATCGAAATTTATCGGCATTAACTTTAATGTTAAATTAATTAGGTATTATCATGTAACAGAATTAATCAAGAAAAAATAACATTCTCTTTTAGAAGATTTGAATCTTGGAGATTCTACTTATGTCTCTATCTTTATTGCTTCCTCTACATCAATCGCCATGGCCTTCACACTTTTTACTATCAGCAAAATAGTACATTTTCTAAGAACGTGTGCTTAAGGGTGACTTCTAATTTTGAACCAAAATGGTAGAGAATAAGGTAAAAAAAAACCCACTTACTAACACCCGACCACATCGATAATGGCCTTATTTAATTTCCTCCTACAAGTGGCAAGAAAAAATAAGTTGAGCTTATTTAATTTCCTAACGGATTACTTTCTATGAATCCATACCATGAACTCATTAACGGATAACTTTTATACATTTAATCCATATTGCACCCATATTTGTGAAGTCTTACATAAAAATATCACCTCCATTCCACACATATACGTACACAAACTAGATACTATTTATGACTTATGCTTCGCTTAAATTCTCACACACACAGAGATATATATTGTATGAGAATAATTTATCTTGTTTTACTGCTTGTGTGTGTGAGTATATATACATACGTACTAGATAATTTTGTGTGACATGCGAAGTAAATAATTTGATTTATTTATTTTACGACTACGATTGACACTGACTCAGAAACCAATGAGTGTGTGTGTGTGTGAGAGAGAGAGAGAGAGAGAGAGAGGTTTCTGTAGAGCTGAAAAAAAATAATGAAGAATAGCTATCAGGGAGAATGTTTAACCTTTTGCATGTACGTACATGAAAATTTTTTCATAACCAGAGAATTAAAAAAAATAAATGCAGACGGCCGTTGACCTCTCTCTTCTCTTCTCCTTCATCTTCATCATTCTCTCAACTGAACATACTTCAACCTTCTAATCTCATCCTTCCCTCACCTTCATTTTCAGGCCATGCTGAACTCTTAACGGCGTCGTTTCAGATCAACAGACCAAACTTCTTAAGAAACAGTGCAACCCCTTCAATGATTTCTTCGTTAACAGCCTCTCCATCTTTTGAGAACCTAAACGCAACGTTTCGAGGTATCAGAGAACAGATCAGTAACCAAAACAAGCACTTCGCCATTTCACAACAGCAACAACACGGGGAAAACCCCATTTTCATTCTTTTTCAATGCAGAAACTACCTTCCAAAAGCTGACTGTGCCGCTTGCTTCGATGCCGCCTCCGTAAAAATACGGAGCTGCATCACCGCCATAGCCACCGGTGCCCTGTCGTCTACAAGGGCTGCTTCCTCACGTAACACTAGTCTACAATCTTTATGACATTGTTTGCGTGTGTTAATGTTGAATTTGATTATTATAAACATTAATCTTTTTAGTTCCTATGGACACCTCTTATAGAATGCACAGGCTTTGTTTGATTCACCAGGGAGACTAAGAAATAGTAGGAAAAGGTATGGGAGATTAATGAATGATATTTTTTGTTTGATTTAGAAGGGAATGGGAGAGGGATTAATTAAAAGTTGACAAAAATACCCTCATCTCTTTATTTAAATTTATTTATTTTTTATTTACAATATTCATATCAAAATTATTATTTTTTAATTTATAAATCTTAAAATTTTTTATCTCATTTATATATATAATAAAAATAAAAAAAATAAAAAAAATGTTAAAATTTTAACATTATTTTTTATTAATTTTATAATTATTATATATCTTAATATAATATATAAATAATTTATTATACTTATTAAGTTTTATTATAATTATTATGCAATTAAAGAAAAAATTAGATGTGAAAAAAATAAAAAAAAAGGTTTGAGGGTATAATTGAAATATTAAAAAAAGTTTGGGGGCATTTTAGTCAAAAAGGGGGTAAAATTTTCTCTCCCCTCCAAAAACCCCCACTTTTGGAGGGGAGGGGAGGGGAGGGGAGGGAGGGGAGGGGACCACAAAAAGACAAAAAATATCCCCTCCTCTCCCCTCCATTTTTCCCAACCAAACACACTTTCCCCTCCCCTCCCCTCCCCTCCCCTCCAATCCAAAACCCCCCAACCAAACAAACATTTACTCAAGTTTATAGATCGAGGCACCCACTTGAAAAATAGACCGGTTATTCAACCAGGTAAGATACTAGTTTGAAGGTCAATGATAATATAGGAGTTGAATTATGATTAGATTTATCATGATTAAATTAAGATAGGGAAAATTAATTTGCAGATCACTAATCCTTACAATTTTACCTAATTTTTAATTAGATTTTTGTAGTTTTTTTTTATTAGGTCCTTATAATTTCACTAGATTTTAATTATATTCCTATATTTTTCCCTTTTATCATGTCTTTTATATTTTCACTTAAATTTTAATAAGATCTCTATAGTTTTTTTTTATTAGTTATAAAACTATAATACCTGATTAACAGTCAGATGAAATTATAAGGACTTCATAAAAAGAAAAAAATATCACATAACCACATCAAATCAAGTGAAACTATAAAGAGTTAATAAAAAATTAAAAAATAAGGACCAGATTAAAAATGGGTAAAATTGAAGAGTAAGAAAATTTCTGAATACCAATTTCATTAGAGAAAATTTGAAAATGAAGGACTGTTACAAATAAAGTTTTAATTAATTTGTCTCGTTTGCCTTATTCCGTTTCTCTTTAATTCACTTGATAGGCTTGGAAACTATATGAGAGAGGCATACACATAGAGTTGGTGGATGATATATACCTTAGACCCTAATGATTATAATGCAGAGGCAGTGAAGAAAATCATAGAGATTGGTCTGCTTTGCACGCAAGCACCTCCTGAATTAAGGCCATCAATGTCTGAAGTAATTGTCTCTCTCCAAGGAAAAGGCTTATTAGAGAATATGAGGCCAACCATGCCTATCTTGATTGAAACTTAATATCTGTCGCCATGGCCTTACTTTTTTTACTATCAGGAAACTAATGTATTTTTTCCATTAAAAGAGCAAAAGATTGCCTTGGTTAATTACACGGATTTACCATTTTGGGTTTGTCTAATCGTACTCACGCACTTCAGGGGTGGGTTTTGTTAGAGCACACGTACCTTTCTCTGTGTATGATTCATTAGCTTCCAAGAGGATGTGTTTTGGGGAAAAAACATATTTGTTTTTGGTTCTATGCATTAGAAAAATCGTTGTTGAAACTTGAATCGTCGATTTGTCTATAATTAATTATAATTTTATAAAGTTAGATTAAAAATCTAAAACTACCAAATAAATAGTAATCCCATAACTAAAATACAAATGTTAATTACTGAGTTTTAATTAACGATTTGTCTTGAACCATATTAGTTACAAATACGTAATAAAGATGGTAAAATATCATTGGACCACATCAATAATCTTGGAAATGGTTGTTTGCCATTGTCCAGCTTAATTATATGGGTATAAGAACTGTAGAAAAATGGAGGAATATTTCCTCCAATAAAGCACATTTTCCACATCTTCTGGAGAAGAGCACTTGAAGGCTTAGTTAGGATTTGTAGCGTCAATCTCCACATGCTGGAGAAAAAGCTCAATTAATGGACGAGGTTAAACATGAATGTTATTTACTATCAGTACGTAGAGTGATACTATCAGTATTTTACATCCAACCTGCATTAATGCTTATATTTATTTTTTTCGCCCATAATTAATGCTTAGTTACAAATAATTGAATTATGTAGATAAAAAATATAGTTAAAATTGATTAATTAAAGATAATAAATAGGTAGAAAATATAACTTTTTTTTTAAATATATCTTTATTTATAAATAGGATGGGTAAGAGAAGAATGATTTAAAAAAGAAATCATAGAGACATATAATTAATTAGACAAAAAATAAAAAAGATGAATTAAATTTAATTACCCTATATATGGTCAAAACTTGTGGTGATTCAACTCTCCTACTCATCCGTCTTATAACATTCACTCACTAAATCTGAACTAATTTGGGTGCTGATCATTTTATCAGATCTAGATGATCCAGATCTCCTTTATTTTCTTTTCTTTCTTTTATAAAACAAAATATTTTAATGAATATAGAATATAAAACAGAGATAATCTCTTAACTATTATTTTTCTAAAAAAAATAGAGTTTTTATATTTAAAAATACTAATTGAAAATAATAGATCTGGTCGATTGAGATCTGATGAGCTTTGGATGATCATTATTTTGATGAGCTCCAGGATCCCACTTAATCTTACTTGTCTGTTTTTCTCATATACTTTTCCCGTATCCCACCTAATCTTCCTTACCTGCAATTATCATATACATTTCTTTTCCCGTAGTGTTCTCTATAACTATAAATATTATGTATGTTATATCTCTTATATATACTCACAGTTTTGTAGTATTGAATAGTTCAGTATTTTCTTCTTCGTCTTCGGGGCGGGTCCATCATGTTAGGCTACCTCAAGGATCCAGAAGCAAACTCCAAAATGCTTCAAAAATGGATGGTTCTATACAGGGGACGTGGGGTGATTCACCCGGATGGGTACTTAGAGATCAAGGATCGATTAAAGGACGTGATAATTAGTGGGGGTGAGAATGTAAGTAGTGTAGAGGTTGAATCGGTGTTACATAGCAATCCAGCGGTGAAGGAGGAGGCGGCGGTGGCGAGGCCGGACGAGTTCTGGGGAGAGACGCCGTGAGGTTTTGTGAGCTTGAAGGAAGAAGAACTACCGGAGAAGAAGAAGGTGACAGAGAAGGAAATAATGACGTATTGCAGAAGAAAGATGCCACATTTTATGGTGCCTAAAAGGGTGGTGTTTAAGGAGGATCTTCCCAAGACTTCAACTGGTAGAATTCAAAAGGACTTACTGAGGAAGGAAGCTAAAGATATGGGATCCTTGGACAATGTTATGAGCAGAGACATTTAGTTTCAAACTGATTAATAGTGTGGGATAATAATAAAAATAATAATAATTAACCAATTTCTATTATTTAATTGATTTGAGAAAGCAGCATTTGTTCCATTGTGTGTTTAAAGTTTCTTTTCCCTCTTCAATTTGTTGCTAAATTGTGGGTATATTTATTTGATTTATTAGGAAGTGCTTATTCTTCATATACAATTATATATGGGTAATTTGGAGGAACAAGTAAGCAAATATGGAATGTAATATAAGTAACCAAGGGAGTTCATAGGATAGGATCGGGATATCTCATCCTGTGTCTAGTCATGATAAAGGATACAGACTGGCTTTTCCAGTCTATGTTCCATTAAATCTTGAGAATGTTTCTATCCCAAACAGGACGGTAAAGAAATGGGATACAACTAAAACATCCTCTATACAATAAATGGGAATTATTATGTTCAGTTGCTAGGGAGTAGGGTAGAATTCCTTTAATCTTTAATTTAAATGTTACTTAATTAATTTTTATATAATATTAGATTTTATATAAATTTATAAGTTAAATAAATTAAATTATAAAAAATAATAAATATAAGAAATAAATTAATTTAAAATTTTATATTTAAAATTAAAAAGTATCATTTGCGTACGCGAACAAATCCAAGGTTGTTCACTTATTTGTCCAATCACAACACAAGTGATCCCACAGCCTTGAATGCAATTTATGACCGGTACGTACGTGTCCTTCCCCTCGCGATCTATCTATTTTGTAATTAATGACGAAAATGATGGGGTTGGCCTGTGTTCATCCTGACATTTAATTCCTCTTCAAATTACTCTCACCCCATGGCCACCACCACGTTCATAAATCTGCCTCCATCCCGTTTCGTTTCTTTGCTCGCATTCAGTTTCTGTATTATGGAAAGAAAGAATATTGAGAAAAAATTCTTAAAAATAGTAAAAAAAATTATTATTTAAACAAATAAGATATGTTTATATTTTCTTTTAACTTTTTATCTATCTAAACATAGCATTAAGATATGTTTGCTTTAATAAATAGGAGAGAAGAGAAATGAAGGAGAGATATTTTAACATTATCTCATTTGAATTGATTACAGTGAAAGAAATTGGAGAAATTTTAATATTATCTTATTTAGTTTAGGAGAAGATGAGAGAAAATATATTTTTATTTGGACAACTTACTCTCATCAAAATTAATTGGACATAATAATATATAATTAAAATATTTTATAGGTAAAATATTCACATTATGCCAAAATATTACCTTTTCTCTCTAAATCCTCCAACTCTTAGAGGGGATGGCTCCTCTCATGCAAATTTTCAAAAACCAAGCAAGAGAAAATGAGTGAATCTCCTCCCCTCCATTTCCCTCATGCCCGAACATAACCTTAGTGTGCTATCCTTAGAGTTTAATATGTTAACTTCAAAAACTTTTCTTGTTAGAGTTGTGTCAGTAATGAAGATGTTAGTTAGATATTAAAGAGAAAGGCACATTTACATTTAATATGTGCCTCAATGAAGCTATGCATCTTATTGGATACTTTCTTCTCCCTCCCATAAACCATAAACCAGACTTGTCTAGTTCATTCAAGTCATGGTCAAATCCAACCCATTTGGTAAAAGTACACTGAAGTCCCACGAGAGGATTGTAAGTTCTAAAGTCCTTCACTATGAATAATTTGTTCTTCATAGTGATTTGAGAAAACAAATGGATTGCTTCCTGTTTGTTCTTCAAGAGCAAAGATTTAACCAATCCTTCAACTATCTTAGTCGCAGACTGCTGTTGGGAATATTGATGGCTCTTTCTTCCAAGCTTGACTTCTGCTGCTTTTGGTTGTTTCTTTTTGGTTCTTCATAGTGAATATTGTTGGGAATATTTGTGAGTATTTAGGAGATAATTTTTTTATAGTTTAATTCATTAGGGTTTTTTTTTAGCATTAAGCCCTCTCTTATAACACAAAAAAGCAAAAGAACAAATGGAGGCTAGAAACTATGCTTCTGCATGAAATCACTAATTCAACCCTTTTACATGGTCCGCGTCTTCAATTGGCTATTACTGAAGGTTAATGTTATATCCATTAATTAAACATTTTTATTAGTGCATTCATTATCAACACCAACAGCTCTTCTTTTAAAATATAAAAAAAAAATTATATTAAATAATTAAATTTTAAATATGTCTTATCAGCATTTAATTATAAAATTACTATTTAAATTTGTTGAGTTACCAATTTAAACTAACAATATTAATATTAAATTATTAAAATTATATTTTATAAATTTAAAGGATTAAATTGAAATTTGATATAAATGTATAGGATGAATGTGTGCTAGCCTCTTTTTTCTTCATTCCTTTGATTATGGTTGTTCGGATTATTGAGAGATCGCCAGTAGCTTTGTCCAATTGGATTCCTCTTTGCTCTAGCTGTGTGTCTTTCTATTCAAGTGCAGACTCTCTCTCTCTCTCTCTCTCACTTCTTTCCTCTTTTGAAGTTCTACTTGCGTCTGATAGATTGTGCTATAAAATGTTTAAATTTAGTGTGTTTCAGGGCATAGATGTCTCTACAAGCTAAAATGAAGATTTTCTTTAGAGGCATTACCGCGAACATCTTCAGGGCATGAAATCTAAGCTTCATATGTTACATGTGCTGGCTTTGAGGGTTGGACTTTAAAGTTTAAAATGAATGGATTGATCCTCCTTCCGCAGCTTCTTCTTCTACTTTACGTATAGAGAGAGCTAAGGGCAAAGTAATATACCTTGGAACCACAATTTTTTTCCTCGTTGAATCTTTTTTCCTTCCTATTCTTACCGCATCCTAAAGTTGTTTCCTTAATGCAAACAAACTTTTTTTTACCTGTAACATTGGTTAAAACAAATGTTGGCTAAAAGAAATCAGGTGGTGATTGGAAAGCTGAACCATGTATGTGAAGCGAAGTTGCGAACTCTCGAGCTTGCTCAGTGCTGTATTTGTTTATCTTGCTTTTGCATGCATTTCCTGATCTATGTACTATAAAGTAGGAATCCATTGACTGTGGTCAGTTTTATCTTTTGTCGGACTGAACAATCAGAAAATGAATCCTGATTTGCATGGTCTTACCTGTGCAATTTTCTCCGGCAATACCCATTGCTCAATTTCTCGAGTGAAGCAACTCCACCTGGCTTTTCTCAAAAGGGGTATTCTGAATTCTGCACTTACAATTGGAAACCGCCTTCTTCAGTTGTACTCTAGATGTAGTAGCATGGTAGATGCACGGCAGTTGTTTGAGGATATGCCTCAGAGAAATTGTTTCTCCTGGAGCACAATGGTTGAAGGTTATATGAAGCTAGGTGACAAGCACAAGTCCTTGGAGTTATTTGATATCATGCCTCAGAAGAATGAATACTCCTGGAATGTGGTCATTTTAGGATTTGCGAAGGCTGGTGAACTAAAAATAGCCCATCCATTGTTCAATGCTATGCCCACGAAAAATGAGCTGGTGTGGAATTCGATGATTCATGGTTATGTCCGAAACGGGCAACCAGGAAAAGCTTTAATGCTCTTCAAGAATTTGAATTCAGACCCATTAGAAGCAAGGCATCGGGATACATTCATTTTGGCAACTGTAATTAGGGCTTGCACAGATTTGCTGGCTTTAAACTGTGGCAAACAAATCCATGCTCGCATTTTCATTGATGGCATGGAACTTGACTCAGTTTTGTGTAGTTCATTGATTAATTTATATGGGAGATGTGGTGATTTTGTTACTGCAGATCATATTATGGATGTTGTGGGGGAACCTGATGATTTCTCTCTATCAGCTCTTATATCGGGGTATGCACATTCTGGTAGAATGAGTGAAGCTAGAAGAATTTTTGAAAGAAAAATTAGTTCATGTCACGTCTTGTGGAATTCAATTATTTCAGGATATATATCCAATGGTGAGGAATTGGAAGCATTGGCTCTCTTCAACAGAATGCGTAGAAATGGGGTTGAGGAAGACCCCTCTACTATCGCTAACATTGTGAGTGCTTGCGGTTACTTGCTCATTCTTGATCTTGTCATACAGATGCATGCCCATGCTACTAAAGCTGGGGTGTCCAAGGACATTATTGTTGCTAGTGCTTTGCTTGATGCATATGCAAAATGTCAGAGTCTTTATGAAGCTTGCAAATTGTTCAGTGAGATCAGAGCTTATGATACGGTTTTACTTAATACCATGATCACTGTATATTCCACTTGTGGCAGAATTGATGATGCTAAATGGATTTTCAAGACAATGCCGAATAAAACTATGATAACATGGAACTCGATGGTAGTGGGCCTCTCTCAGAATGCTTGTCCACAAGAAGCATTAGATATCTTTTGCCAAATGGTTAAGCGGGACTTAAAATTGGACAAGTTTAGCATTGCCAGTGTGATCAGTTCTTGTGCAAGTACTTCATCCCTTAAACTTGGTGAGCAAGTATTTGGTAAAGCTATTACTACTGGGCTCGAATCTGACCATATCATTTCTACTTCCCTTGTTGATTTTTACTGTAAATGTGGGTTTGCTGAGACAGGCCATAAAATTTTTGATGGAATGATCAAAACTGATGAAGTCTCTTGGAATACAATGTTGATGGGATATGCCACAAATGGATATGGATTTGAAGCACTAGCCCTCTTCAGTGAAATGAGGCTTGCTAGTGTTAGACCTTCTGGTATCACTTTTATTGCGGTTCTCTCAGCCTGTAATCAAAGTGGTCTAGCTGAAGAAGGAAAAAAATGGTTCAGTAGTATGAAAAGTGAATATAATATAGATCCAGGGATTGAGCATTACTCGTGCATGGTGGATCTTTTAGCCCGTGCTGGTTGCTTTGGGGAAGCAATGGATCTTATGGAAGAGATGCCTTTTGAGACTGATGCAAGCATGTGGTCATCAATATTGAGAGGGTGCGTAGCCCATGGAAACAAGACTCTTGGCAAGAAGGCTGCTGAGCAAATTATTGAGCTTGATCCTGGAAATTCCAGTGCTTTCATTCAATTATCTAATATACTTGCAACTTCTGAGGATTGGGAGGGATCAGCACAGGTAAGAAATTTGATGAGAGATAAGCATGTTCAAAAGAATCCAGGTTACAGTTGGGCAGATCGTTGAATAAGAAATTCTACTGAGGTCCCCAGTTTTCACCTTTCATATGAAAGGAACGAATTCAAGGATAGTAACCCCGGTACAAGAATAAGCCACGGTACCTCCCTTGGATTGTGTATGGACCTGAAAATTTTGATGAAAGAGGCACTGATGCGTTGTGGATGCATATCTTAAGCCAACAAATAAACCATGTTGCACTTACCAACTCCTCTGGCTTGACACATGTGCAGACTTCAAAGCTCAAACCTGAAGCATGTTTGAAGTAATAGAGAAGCATACAGTTATTTCTCAGTTCTTGCTAATTCACTTGTTTAGATGTAATCAGCTTCTGGTTCTTTGAATGAAGCCTTGATTATGGTAAAATAAAAACAATTTGACATTGTGAAGACCAAAACAATATTACTTGCTAATTTGCATGAGTATAGTTTGCATTATGGACAATACAAGGATTGCCGTTAAGCAATGGGTTTCATTTTGGGCAAATTGGGGCTGCGTATTAAGTCACCAAAGACCACATGACATCAAGGTACTGATAAAGTTTGAAATCGAGGTGGCACTTTCAGTGCGGGTGAGAAATTTCATGTGTTTGCTTCCCTAAGGACAGAGGTACACAACACACACACGCACTTTTTAGAAGTTCTGATATAACTGATCATAATATATGAATCAGGCTCTTACATGATACTTATGAATTGTGATTGCATGCTTGGATGAAAGTTCTATTCCTTGTTAATCACACTGTGTAACTTATAACTATAATTTGCCACAGTTTGAGCTGAATATTTAGAACAGCTGCCAATATATTGAAAATTTGGGTCATATTGAATGAATCTGGGAAAGTTATTATCATTAACCCTCCACCCAAAAACAAAACAAAAAGAAAAACCCAAAGTTTTGGTCCACATATATGTCTCTTCTGTTCTTCCTTCAGAATTACAGGGGGCACCATACCTGCATGCTTTTGAGTCTTTTGCTAGCACAGATTTTTATGCAATGAAAAAAGTAGTTAGGGAGTGAGTGGATGCATTGGCAAGCATGCCTTAAGTTTCAAAATTCCTTACAAATTTTGGATGTCTCCATCCAACATTTTACGTAAACCATGTGGTTCTTTGCTTTATGTGTTTTTGAGTGGCCGGATGGAAGCAAGCATCTGAGTTGTTTTTCTTTGTTCACCATGCCATGCCAAATTTAAATTCATGCCCAGGTTAGCATCAAAGAATATTCATAGCAGGTTTTTCAGTTAGACAGGTTAATTTAGAAGAGATCTCATGCTATAATCCAGCTAGGATAATATTTGATTGTATTACCGTATTAGTTTCTAACAGTTAGGGGACATTTCTTCTTATGAATAAGTTTTATCATAATCAGTTGTCTAATAATAACGGTTGAACATGTCCTTCAGTTCTCTTTTCTGTTCTCCTTTGGGCCATAAATGAACACTTACCAAGGAGAAATAATAAAACTTCGGGTAGAAACTGTCTTTTTAGCTGCATTTTAACCATGAAAATAAAACCCGCAAATTTTTCTTTTGATATGCGCAGATATTCTTTTTTTAGAAGCAATCATGTTTAAGCACATGTCCAAACAAAGATTCAAATCTTGTTTCATCAAGTTATGTGGTATTAACTCTGTGTTTGACTTAACTCTCATTAGTATAAAACCCTCAAAGGCACCATTTTTTCTTTCGCAGATTGTGACGCAATGACTGAATTGTCTAGGAAGGAATATGCAGGTAGCAACAAATTATTCTGAAAGGATATGGATATAGTCAGATATACAAACAAGGCTGTTTTGGACTTTTGATGCTCTATCTGATATATACATTTTCCTTTAGTTACTCCTTAGGGTATGAACACAAACATTAATTTTTTCTTCATTGTCACAAACGAGTTAAAGCCCTGTTTGGTTTTACTAATTAGAAAGAAAATCGTTTTCTGTGTAAAACAACTTATAAGATATTTAATATCTCTTATGTTATTATTTTACTCTATTATGTAACAATTATTTTTTTTAATTTTAAGACGAGAGTTATCAATATTGTTTTCGCCAACATTTCATTCAAATTTTGATGAGAACCATAATATAGTGACGCAGTTCCGTTCTGACACTCGTGAAGGCAAAATATTCTGGCATATGAATATATTGCCATTAAAAATCATCTTGGACCGGTCCAACCCGGTATTCATCGGGTTTTGTCTGGTCCCCAGAATAATATTTTAAAATTTTAAGAGGAAAAAAATAAATTAATTTTATTTGTTAATGAAAAATATAATTACTTTTATCCCAAATAAATTTCCATGGAAAATAATAATAGGATCAAAAGAAATATGATATCATAAAGCATTTTTAATCGAATAACTTGTTCTCACAACAAACTTATAACTCTTATAAAATAAAAATTTAATCCATTGAAATAAAAATTGATCAGATTTCAAACGTTTTAGGTACTTGTGGGGCCTTATATCAAATCATAATGGCAACTGGTTAATAAATGGACTTGGTATACCAAAAAAAAAACTTGATCAATGTATATTGAATTTTGAAAGGTCTAAGACTATATTAAAATCAGAGTTATAAAAAAATAAATGCTTATAATGACTCAGGATAAGTTATTAGACTCGTTCAAAGGGAACTCCCTTTGAATCAATTGTTTATTAATATCATTTAGATCGATAGGGATTTCATCTCTAAAGATTGGATTATTATTTTCGATCATACTAATAGAAAATTGAACAATTACACGGATTAGGGTTTTTTTTGGTAGAATCCTAGTTAATAGTTAAAAATTAATCCTCCTAAAATATAGAGATCGTCAAAATATATTAATAATCTATCAATTATAACGAACTTTAGGTTTGTTATTGATCAAAATTACCATAATATGATGTCAATGTTAGACTTTTTGGCACTACCTTATTAGGGATTTAGGGTGTAGATCTCATTTTAGCCAATTTGTGCTCCTCCTTTCCTGTCCATTTGCACAATTTTTTGTGACCTTGTACCTTTTTTTTTTTGAGAATAAAAAAAGACCAGAGAGCATTCTAGGTGTCTCTAAGAAAATTTATTCAAATAGAATGCAATTTTTATTCAAATGAAAATCTTTGTGAGGCGATTAACAATTCACAAGTGGAATAAATCTTTAACAAGAAGGTCCCTTGGTCCTTGGGGTAACAATTGTGAAATTAACATGAGATGAAATTGCCCCTACATTATTTTCCTCCCTCATGCTCCTCTCCACCATTGTAAAATGTCTACAATTCCCAATTAAATACAATAATATTTAAATGTGTTATAATAATATTGAATATCATATAGTTATATAAAAAAAAAAGCGCACACAAAAATTATAATCTTGACAATGTGTTTTTTGTACTCTTCATAATTTTTTGAATTCTAATTATATATATATATATATATATATTTCAATTTAAAAATAAATAAAGGATTTTTTTTCCTTGGTCAAAAGATAAAAGATTTCCAAAATGACTTTTAAGTCAAGTGGTGGGGAAATAAAAGAGTGGGTTATCCATGCCTGTCCGGTAGTGCCACCCACCTTTGTTTTGTCTGTTTGCAAAAACGACGAAGCATATGTGGGCTCCATCATCTTTTTAAATTTAAAAATAATCAATAATATTAATTACTATTTATATATAATGCATGATACGAAGATGCCTACTACGACAAACTACCTTGGACAAGAATCTTTAGCTAAATACTTCTTGTTTTTTTCTTACTTATTCTTGGATATTCGGCGTAATTAGTAATTTACTAATTCAATTCATAGAAATTTAAACTTATAATTATTACGAATATATATATATATAAGATTTAAAATAAAATTATTGATTAAATTAAAATGACCTACAGCTAATTGATCTAAGTGATTGGTTGTGCTAAATATTGATGTTAGGAATATCTCCTAATACAATAAAAGTTAATTTTTTTTAAAATAAAATTTTAATATATAAATTTCTATAATTTTTTATCATTTTTAATTAGGGTTTTTATGTTTTTTTGTTTATCGAGTTTTTATAATTATCTGAATCATAGATATTATAGAGAAATGGTGTTAATAGCAAAGGACATGGCTTTCACTCATAATAAAGAATTTAATAAAACATGAATTAAAATTAAAATTTTAAAATGATATACTCGATGTTGATATAATTTGTTGATTTGGCTAATAAATCAAAAGGTGTGGAATGGATTCGTTTGACTGGCTATTGAGATCGATTTGTGGGTTGGTTTATTTCACTTGTTTTTATTATTTGCTTTTTTTGGACTGAGTTATTTTTAATGTATTAAATTCCATAAAATTTCTCAGAACTTAGAACTTAGAATTATATACACACAAATGACCTATTTATCCTTTAAAACTTAATAATAATTCTTCCTAAACCTTCTAGTCTATACAAATAACTCCAAATTAATTCTTTTATACCCTTAAACTTTATTTTATATGTATATAACCCTTAAACGTTGAGCAATTAATTAAATATGGAGGGCCAATTAATTAAATGCAACGTGGTGATAATTTTAAATTAAACCAACAAACGGTAATATTTAAAGTCAGAATCATGTCCAGACAATTGTATGTATGTATGTATGTATGTATGTATGTATGTATGTATGTATGTATGTATGTATGTATGTATGTATGTATGTATGTATGTATGTATGTATGTATGTATGTATGTATGTATGTATGTATGTATGTATGTATGTATGTATGTATGTATGTATGTATGTATTAACTTTATCTAAACGACCAATAGAGCATTGTGTTACCGTTTAGGGATTGTATCTAGCAACGATTGTGTTGTCGTTTATTGATTGTAAAGCACACACCTAATTAAGCATTGTTGTCGTACTCTAATAAAATGCTCATACCTAATTAAGTTTTGTTTTTTCAAGAAGAAAGGTTTGATAAATTGGATTTTAATAATTTATAAAAATAATTATATATCAACAGTTAACAATATACACAAATTATACCAATATTATTGAGTTTAGTATAAGGATTAGTCCTTAACAATATCATAAATTAATATTCAATTTCTCGTTAAAAATATATTTATATTTAATATTTAATATTATATCAAATATAATTATCTTTGATTAAAAGATATACGGATTACACCTCTAGTTTGAGAATTGTAAGTGCAAATGAGTGGAGCAAGGAGTTTAACTATGCCATTACAAATTTTGTGTAAGAATATTTTTTGTTTATTTCATTGGAGTAAAAATATACTGCAAAATGTTTTTTAAAAATGGAAGTATTATTTTTTAAAAAAATGTAAGATTATTTTTTTATTTTTTAAATGTACATAATTTTTAAATTAAAATATAAACTTAGAATACTTTAATGTAAAATGTCAATATCTTAAAATAGTAATTCTCATAGTTTCTTTTTTCTTTCTTTTTGTCTTATTTTTTGAAAAATTCTCTCAATTTCTTATCCTATCTGTTGTTTGGTTTCGGTTTAATCGCGCCAGGTGGCATTTTTAACTTTAGGTTATAAATTTATTCTATAATTTTTTATAATTTGTTGGACGAAAGAAAACTTATACTACCTCTGGTACCATATATAATTGAGCATCCTCTCAAAGGTATTATTGGTTATGAGAAATTTGATATTGTTAATGAGTATTAAATATTTAATAGTGAAAATTAGAATAAAGAACCAATAATAAATGATATATATTAGGAAGGACCGAAAAAATATAATTATTTAGAAAAACTAAAGATTAAAATAAAAAATTAAAATTACTAAATTATCTCTTATCAAAGCATTCTATATTTTATCTCAAGTTTTATTTTTAAAACTAATATGAAATGTTAAATTTCAATAAATTAATTAATAAAATTTATCATACACTTTAATTAAAAATAAAAATTATATAACGTTAAGAAAAAATTTGAGAATTTTTATAATTTATTATATATGTTAAAGAAATGTTATATGTTTCTAAAAAATTAAAAACATTCAGTTATACATATATAAATAATTTATTATTATATATTTTTTATGCGAGAGTGATATACTTGTGAGAAATACTTATATAAATAGTGACATGTGATCTAAACTTTATTCATTTAAAATATAATAATTTAATACATTTCAATTATAATTAGATGATGACTCGTCTTAAATAATTTATATTTTATTTTATTTTTATAAAAAAATTCTTAATTTAGTTCATATGAGTTTTATTTTTTTAAATTAAAATATTTATTTTTTATTAAAAACATAAATCGTGTATTATTTTATATGAGTTATTAATTAAGTTATTATATTTTAATTAGATATAATTTAATTAGATGATGTAACACTATTTGAATATGTAAATATGTAGATATAATTTATACTAGTTTTAAAAATAAAATATAAGAGAAAATATAGGGAATTTGGTAAAGGGCAGTTTAGTTATTGTAATTTTTTATTTAGGTATTTGTCTCTTTTAAATAATTAAAACTTTTATATCCTAATAAATATTATTTATTATAGTTCTTTTATTCTAATTCTCCCTATTATATATACACATATATCCATATTTTTTTTGGTAAGAGAAAAATTAGATGAGTTGACTTTTATAAACTTATTTTTTCCGTTATTATGAACAAACTTGTTATTAATTAAATCAATATTTATTGAATATATATATATTCATATCTATATTTAATAAGGATAATGAGGGAATAAAAATTAATATAATATGATAAATGATTTTAATTTTATGATAAATCAAACGTTTTAATTATTTTTTATTAATATTTGTGTATTAGTAAGAAATAACTTACAATTGGGACAACTGGAGTAATATTTCATAATACTAATTAGACAAACTCTTTCAACTAATAAATTTTATTAGAAAGAATAATTTTTGGATTTTATCAGAAATGATTAAATTTAACTAATTTCATTAAGGAAAAGTGATAAAAATTCTCTATTAAAAATTTTATTAGTAAAAAAATATAACAAATTTTTGTATGTATTGAATACTAATACTTGTAAATTTTATACACATGTATAATAGAGTATCAATATTTATTTAGATTCATATCATTTAGAAATCTTTTTATTTAGTTAAAAGTATACCAATCTTTTAAAATTTAGATAGAGCATAAAATATTTTATTAATCCCCATATGTACATTTCTCTTGTTGGTCTAACAAAATTTGTTATGGGGCATTTTCCCCAATTTTTATTTTCATTAATTTATTTAAAATCCTTATGGTATGTTTGGTTATAGAGAAGTGGGGGTAAAGAGGTAGAAATAAAAATAAAATCTTTTATATCACTCATTAATTTATGTCCTTAAACTATTTCAATTCTATTAAAAAAATTAAGAATTGAGATTATGGAAGTTGAACTAATTTTTTTTAGACTATATTATCCTATTTATAAAATATTTGGACAATTTTAACCCTTCTCAAATTATAAAAAATATGTTAGACTATTTTATCTTAAATTATAAAAATATATATATTAATTTAATATCTATTTCTATTTTATTAAATAAAAATTTAATTTAATTCTACTTTTATTTTTATTTTTATTTTATTTCTATTAAAGTCTTTCATCTTATCAATCATACCCTTATAGAAAAGACAGAGTAATTAGTTAGTAGTAATCACAATGCCCTTGCCTGCATCCGTTTATATAAAACATTCGCAAGAGAGGGCAGTGGCAGATAAATGATGTAATATTAATTTGTTTGCGGCCGAGTCATGTGATATTTGGAGGTGGTAAAACGGCCACCCTGTTAAACCCACCTAAAATGGCTTGCATTTTATTAACCTCAGCCCGTCTTATTTGAAGGGTAAGTTAGCCGGGATCTACCTTTTTTTTTAATATTTTAAAAAAATTATTTTTAAAATTTTAAAATATTAATAATTTTTTTAATATTATAATAGTATAATTAAAAAATTATTAATATTATTTTCTTAAACATTTATATTTTTATAAAAAAAATCTTAAATTTTATACATATAAATCTAAATAAATATTAACATAATATTAATCAATTATAATATATTACTACATATTAATAAATAAATAATTAATTTTATTAGTATTTAATAATAAAAATATTTAAAATAATATTTAAATAAAATAAATAATAATATTAATATTTTTTTAAAAAATAAGTTAACAAATATATTCTAAAATAAATTAATAAAATATTAACCTGTTTCTAGCCTCTCTTTTTTTTAAATGGGTTCACCTATAAGTTGACGTCATTTTCTCAATTCTAATGATATTTATATTTAAAAAATATAAAATCGAATCATAATAAGAATTAATATTAAAAGTTAAAACTGAGGAAGACCCAATCATTCAATAATGATATGCTAAAATAATAATGAAGAAAGAGGATATTATTGTTCATAAGGAAGACGGGGAAGATAAGAGGGACAGAGAAAGAAGTCGCAGCAAGAGTCCTTCTTCTTCTTCGTCTTAATCGTCGACATGGAAGATCTCAAACCGACCACTGCAAATTCTACTTCTCTCACTCCTTTAGGTTTTCTAGATAGAGCTTCCACTGTTTATGGTGACTGCACTTCTATTATTTACAACCAAACCACTTTCACTTGGTCCCAAACCCACCGTCGCTGTCTCCAACTAGCTTCCTCTCTCTGCTCCATCGGAATCCGTAGCGGCCATGTTGTCTCCATCGTGGCACCCAACATCCCTGCTATGTATGAGCTCCAGTTCGCAGTTCCCTTCACCGGCGCCATCCTCAACAACATCAACACTCGCCTCGACGCTCGTACCATCTCCGTCATCCTCCGCCATGGTGAATCAAAGCTGGTGTTCGTCGATTGCGTCTTACGCGCTCTGGTACTTGAGGCCATCTCGTTGCTGCCACCGGAGGTTCAACGGCCTGCTCTTGTTCTCATCACTGACGACTCGGTGGGACCCACGTCATCGGAGGGATTCTTCGACACGTACGAAAGGTTGGTGGCTAAGGGTGATCCAAATTTCCAGTGGATCCGACCCGAAAGTGAGTGGGATCCGATGATCTTGAATTACACGTCCGGTACGACGTCGTCTCCGAAGGGCGTGGTTCATTGCCACCGAGGGATGTTCACGATGGCGGTCGATTCTCTGATTGACTGGGCTGTTCCCAAACAACCGGTCTACCTGTGGACGCTGAATATGTTCCACGCTAATGGGTGGAC
This sequence comes from Leucaena leucocephala, assembly GCA_037074615.1. Classification (NCBI taxonomy): domain Eukaryota; kingdom Viridiplantae; phylum Streptophyta; class Magnoliopsida; order Fabales; family Fabaceae; genus Leucaena; species Leucaena leucocephala. The sequence continues at coordinate 9,982,604 of CM073542.1, forward strand.
TTTCCCGTGGGGGATGGCAGCCGTCGGAGGAACTAATATCTGCGTCCGAAAATTCGACGCCGCCACCGTGTTTAATCTGATCGAACGCCACGGTATCACACACATGTGCGGCGCACCGGTGGTGCTCAACATGCTGACAAACTCCCCAAAAAACAAACCTCTGAGAAACCCCGTTCAAGTCCTCACGGCGGGAGCACCACCACCAGCGGCGGTGCTGCTTCGAACAGAAGCGTTAGGATTTGTGGTGAGTCACGGGTATGGGTTGACAGAAACCGGCGGTTTGGTGGTTTCGTGTGCATGGAAGCCAGGGTGGAACTTGCTGCCTGCGACGGAGAGGGCACGATTAAAGGCTAGGCAAGGTGTGAGAACAATCGGGATGGCGGAGATGGATGTGGTGGATCCGGATTCGGGTAAAAGCGTTAAACAAGACGGGTCAACCCTTGGGGAGGTGGTTATTCGAGGCGGATGCATAATGTTGGGCTACTTGAAAGACCCAGAAGCGAACTCCAAGTGCTTCAAGAATGGCTGGTTCTACACTGGAGATGTTGGAGTGATGCATCCTGATGGCTACTTAGAGATTAAAGACCGATCAAAGGACGTGATTATAAGTGGTGGTGAGAATCTGAGCAGCGTGGAGGTCGAATCGGTGCTGTACAGCAACCCGGCGGTGAACGAGGCGGCGGTGGTGGCGAGGCCGGACGAGTTCTGGGGAGAGACGCCGTGCGCATTCGTGAGCCTGAGGGAGGGATTGGAGAATAAGCCGACGGAGAAGGAGATAATGGAGTATTGCAGGGCGAGGATGCCGCACTTCATGGTGCCGAAGACGTTGGTGTTCAAGGAGGATCTTCCAAAGACTTCAACTGGTAAGATTCAGAAGTACGTTCTGAGAAAAGAAGCCAAAGACATGGGGCCCTTGAAACACAGCAGATTGTAAGATGATGATGATGATGATGATGATAAGATTTAAAGTTTATTAAAAAAAATTGGATAACTTTTGTATAAGTTGTTTTTTAAAAAATTATAAATAAATAATTATATAGTTATTATTAAAATAATTTTTATAATTAATAAATTATTAAAAAAAATGAGATGGAAAAAAAATTTATGTTCATCCCATTTCTACAAATAGTGATCTCTAGCGAAGTTGTAGAGTAGACGAACCAAAAGAGGTTGGGATCTAAATAAATAAAACCAGAACAACGATGAAGGCAGAAGCAAAGTAAGAATGACTAAAGAACCAAAACATAACTAGCGATTAAGGCGATGATGAGAACCATAACCAAAAACCCAACGGGGAAGTCTAAGGTGAGAACCAGAACCAAAAGTAGAAACTAAAAACTAGTGGCAAGTCGATGGCGAGAACCAGAACCAGAAACAGAAACTAATGACGACAACGAGAACTAGAAATAGAAATCACAAACCAGAGGCCAAGGCGAGAAGTGAAGGAGAGAGGAGAATAAAAAAAATAAAAAAAAATATTATAATCTATAAATTTTTTATTCTAAAAATTTATTTAAAATTATAGTTTAATTTATAAATTATTTTAAATAAATATACTTATTTATTTTTAATTTTTTATCAATTTTATTTAAATTTTAATGGTCACACTAAACAAACGCACGATTAAAGCTAAATAACGATGTGTAGCAAATAAATGTAGGTTACATATGCATAATCATGTGTTGGATTGATTTAGAATAAGATAATATTCTTGTTTCCCCCGAGAAACTTGGTGAATTTCTGGGATGGAATATATTGCTTTTATTTTTTTCCTCTTTTTGGGAAAATCCAACCTACACAAATTAAGTTCAACTACGGTTATATGATATTGAGAGACTTCTTAATTTTAATCATAAGATATGTGTTTAAGAATAGGGAAAATTATTCTTGAGGTACCTATATTTTTTTTAATTTTTAATTTAGTATATATATGTTTTTCTCTCATTAATAAATGTTTTAATTATATCTTGTTAGCATAATTAATTTTTATACTAAAACTAATAATATTAACTGAATAAAGGTATATAGATCAATAGTGCTAATATAATACAATTAAAGGATTTATTAAAAAGAAAAAAATACATAATATTAAATTGAAAATTGAAAAAAAAAGTTATAAGTAGTTCAAGAATAGTTTTTTTTAATAATATGCAAAATGAGAAAATTCTGTCATTTTGAAATGCATATAACATGACAGAACAAAGTAAACGTTTGCCATTGTTTGAAATTGAGGCATGAAAAAAAGGAGTTTAGGATTGTACACAAAGATCATATATTTGTATTTAACACATAAAATGACGCCGTTTTGACTAAATAGGAAGTCACGCCACCGTCACGAGCAGGAGAGGATATTCTTTAACCAAGACCCGCATTTTAGTGGGAAGGGCGGGCTCCTCAATTCAATAAAAAATGCTCACAATGAAGAGACCACTTTTCCTATTTGTTCATATTATATAGTAGAATTATATTCTTGAGATCTTGTAGATATATACATTGGATTTTATGATTTTATATTGTTGAAAATAGGATTTAGTTTGGGAATTATCACTCTCCCCATTATTAAAAATAGATGGTTCAAATTTAATATTTTTGTACATTATTATATTAAGGGAAAATTAAAATAAAAGACTTAAAAAATTAATATTTAATTAGAAAGATCATAAAAATAATATTTATTTAGAGGGACCAACTCCTAAAATATTAAATTAAAGAGACTAATTTGCCCCTATCCAGATTTCCTATATTCTCTCTAACTGCAAGAGTTTAACAATTAATAAAAAATATATATCAATTCAAATTATTTTTTTTTATAAGCGATTCATTATACACACAAATAAGAGTCCTCCTTCCTGCTCTCGTTAAAAAGGAAACAAGCATGATCTAAAGAACAATTTGGCACTGATAAAGGTTCTTCTTCACTTTAAAATTTGTAAAAATTCCTTCTACTTTACCTTTTGATTTTCGCACGTTGTTTTTAGTTTGCTTACTTTTGCTACATTGTAACATTTTCTTAATTTTGATTATCATTTTGTCCATTATATAAAAAGAAGAAGCAATAAGCATTAATTTTTATCACTACTTCTACAATTGTATCTCATGTGTATCTTAGGAACAGAGATATCAACAAAAAGACAAAGCCATACAACATCTTGAATTGCGGGAGGAAGGTCTTGCACATGATCTTTTAAGAACTAAGGGACTTTTTGATGCAGTGCTCGTAAAAATGATATATGCTTGACTGGCACATGAAAGCATTTTTAAAAGGGGTTTATATATAATTTCAACATCCTTGATTTCTTCACAAATCGTTGCAACTCTTTCCTCAGTTCTATTAACAACCAACATCTCAGTACAGCCTTTAGCCATCGCTTTTATTTGTGGAATATTTAATATTACTATTTTTGGAATCTATTTAGCGGGAATTTGGTTTAGGCTAGAAAATAATGGATGGTCAAGATTCGGTGGAGATTTTTTGTTACTTTCACATAGGTGGAAGGATCATTAATGAAAGAGGGAAAGAGGAATGCTACGTTATGATGGAAGGAGAACAATTGGTAAAATGATTGAGTATGGGTTACCATTGGCAGAACTAATAACCATGGTATCATCTTGTTTAGGGGAAGATATATGTGGGAAGAGGCTTAAATATAACTTGAAGTTTGATCTTTCTGAGCTTATAGACCTTATTGATGATGATGGAGTGAAACAATTGATAAAATACAATGGAAGATGTGCTTACTTATACATTATTGATAAAGATCAAAGTAGAACAACAATAAGCCAATTCATACAAGGGTAAGAAATGATTTGATAATATTATGTGTGTATAAGTTTGAGATACTTTCATATTAGTACATAGAATAAATATTTTTTATTTGATTGTAAATGCAGTGTGTATACATCACAAGGACACTCACAATTTGCATCTCCCTCAAGTGAGAATATTATGGCTATGCCTCATGCAATTCAAAGTGACCTTGCACCAATGACTGAGTTGAATTCATCAAAGTGTAGTGAATTAATGATGGGAAGTGGACAAGTTTTTGACGATGCAACTGATTTTAGGAAAGCACTATATAAATATAACCTTGCACACAAATTTGGATACAAATTTGTATAAAATAGCCTTGATAAGATGATTGTAAAGCGCAATGTTGATGGATGTAAGTGGAAGATTACAACATATACAATGGAAAATAGAACTCCATTTTTGTGTGTGAAAACTTTTGATAATAAACATAATCATTCAACACAAGATGACATGCAAGTGTCTCACAATAATAGGTCATATTTGGTGGTATATGTAATTGTTAATAATATTAGGACTAATCGAGACAAGGCACCCAATGATATTCGTAAAGACCTATTTCAAGAATATGGAGTACAGCTGAATTACCATCAAACTTGGAGGGCGAAGGATAAAGCTTTGAATAACATTAATGGGTCAATACAACAATCATATATGCTAATCCCTTGGTTATGTAATCGTTTAATGGAAACTGATCCACAAACAGTGCCCAAGTGGACCTCAGACAACAACCATTTTCAAAGGTTATTCATAGCATATGGCTACTGCATAACTAGGTTTTTGCTTGGATGTAGACCGATTTTATATATTGATGGTTGTCACCTAAGTGGCCCATATCTAGAGACACTCTTGGCTACATCTACTTATGATGCAAATAATGATTTGTATCCAGTTGCTTATGCAATTGTAAATGGAGAGACCTATGAAGATTGGTTATGGTTTCTGAGGAATGTGAAGGAATTGATTGGGTCTGTGCAAATAACTATTGTTTCTAATCGGTATAATGCAATTGTTGGTGCAGTCAGAGAAGTATTTGATGTGTCTCATCATACTTTTTGTTATATGCACATAAAAGAGAACTTTAGTACTGAGTTCTCTAAAGTATGTAGTGGGCAACACAGAAGGAATAAGGAGGATGTATTAAAATTGCTTGATAAGATTTCTTATTCTCGATTGGATATGGATTTTGTTAAGGCAATGGGAAATCTTAGATCTGTTTCTCTTGATTTAGCTAGATGGGTTGGACACAAAGTGATGTTGATAAGTGGGCTATGTCGCGCTTTCCATTTAGATGTTGAGACAATATCACCACTAACTTTGCAAAATCTTTCAATGCATGGTTAGTTAAAGAAAGGAGGGATAATGTATGTGTGTTAATAAATAAGCATCGACAAAAGCTAGCTAAAAAATTGAGTTCCACCAAGGAAGCCATGAGGAATTGGAAAAATGGAGTTGGACCTAAGATTGAGGCTATACTTAAGGATCATGTTGCTCAAGCTGAAAATATGGAGGTAAAATATTATGGTTTACATCGAATGCTTGTTCACATAGGTTGAAAGGATTTGTATGTTAATGTGATATTGAGATAGTGTACTTGCCATGCCTGGCAAATGACAAGAATCCCATGCCCACATGCCTGTGCTGCAATAAAGAAATTATACGGTAATGTCTACACATATATTGAAGAGTATTATCTATTATCCTCACAAGAAAAGATTTACATGAATACCATGATCCTAGTTGAAACTCATGATATGCCTAACTTAAACCAATTGTGCTTTGATGATTATAGGACAAATAACTTTCTACAACCCCCCATTACAAATCACCCACATAGTAGACCTAGAAAAAAAGTCGTGAATCACAATTCCAAGATAAATTGCAATATTAATGTTCTCGGTGTCACCAATATGGGCATAACCGTGCAAGTTGTACAAATCTTAACCCAACTTAACTATGATGCTTTATTATTGAAGATAATAGGTATATATATATATATATATATATATATATATCATATTTTAATCATTTTATTCTATCTTTTGCTTTATTAGTTGCATCGTGATATAAGTTATTGCCTTTTTTTAACGATAGAAGTTATTACCTATTAATAGCATTGTGTTCAATTGTATATCCAGGTTCAAATTGAGTTATGTGGGGATGGAGACAATGTAGAGGACAAGGTCATTGGTGGCTTTAATGGTTGGATCATAGGATATATGCTCTCCCAAAGTGAAACTTTTACTTTTCCATTTTTATTTAGTTGCTTCATTTATGAGTGTGGGTCTATTGTAAGAACTTTTATTATTTACTGTAAGAGTGCTATGACTATTGCTAATTTTATAATGTTAAGCAATTCTTTTGGTTTCATACTAATTTTATTTGTACTATGGGTGAACTCTTTTTTATTTATTTAAAATTGATCTTTTGAGCATGTGTTCACTAGCGATCACTCTTTCTCAAGGTAATAAATCATTAATATTCTTATAAAGAATCTAAACACAAATAATCGAATGGCATATAAATTGAACAATATATTGATTTCTTTCAATTGTACATTATAGCAAGGAGTACATTATCTGCCTACCATATCTAATGGCAGTACATCAATTTACACCCATTTAAAAAAAATAGAAGTATAAAATATTCAAGAAATGTAGTTTATCATGATAAAATATGATTACTAATTTATGGGCAGCTTCTTTATCTTTTTTATGCTTTATGAGTAGCCTCTTTAGCTCCTCTCTGTATATGATAATGAGTTGAAGCCAGAGCACCTTCTCTAAGCATTTGCTGGAACTTTTATGATCACACAGAGAAAATGCATGGGTAGGATTTGTCCTAATATGTCCTAAACTTGATTGCTTTTATATCAGCAACACTTGAGAGTAGCTAAAACAAATGTAACACAAAGTTGAGAGCCTCTAGCAATTTACAACAAATGCACAGCGCATATAAAAGTCTCCTATTTGTCTAAGACTCGGGAAATTGGTCAAAAAGAAAAGCTTGAATTGGCTTATTTTTTAACAAGACCTCAAAACTAGATTTAAAATCTAAGCGAATATTGTCAATTTGCAAACTATATATACTCAAACAAGAATTACTGGTTATTGCTACAATCTTCAGTAGAGGCCAAACCCACATAGGCAAATATAATTGTTGTTTGAATTCAATACTAGAAAGGTACAAGAAACTTTACTCACATGGCTTCTATGTCCTAGATAAATGAGTTGATCTCTGGAAATGGACAAGGAATATCAAAATAAATTGTTTGAATTTGAAAATCTTTTAGACTTCCGTTAGGACTATTATGTCCCCCTTTATGCAAGAAATATCCAACTTTGAGTAGGTGCAACAAAACCTACCTATAAAGATTCAATGTAACTATAAATGAGACTAAAGGTATAGACATATGCTTAAAGATCACATAAATTCAAACTCATTGTTGAATCCTTTTGTTAAATAGGGGCATTCAATTGTGATAATACTGATGGTCATCAGAATTCATAAGCAAAAGTAACCAAACTAAAAACAACATGCACAAATCAAAAAGTAAAGCATAAGGAATTTTTATAAACTTTAAAGTAAAGAAGAGTCTTTAGCAATGCCAAATTGTTCCTTAAATCATGCTTATTTCTTTTTAACCAAAGAAGGAATGATGACTCTTATTTGCGTGAACAGTAAATCACTTGTAGGAGTAAATCAATTTGCATTGATATCTATTTATTATTAAATATTAAACATTTATAGTTAGAGAGAATATAAGAAATTGTTAAGGGCAATTTAATCTCTTTAATTTAATATTTTAGGAGTTGGTTCCTCTAAATAAACATTATTTTTAAGGTCCTTCTAATTAAATATTAATTTTTTTGGTCTCTTATTTTAATTTTCCCTTATGTTAATGAATGTAGAATAAAAATAAAAATAAAAATAATTTTCTGAACTGTTCGTTTATAAAAATAATTTTATCGTTTAAATCATTTTGTAAGCTGCTTTAACACTAAAATTTCCATCAACAGAATTCCTCCAACACTCTTCCATTTGCCTAGGAGGAGTAACCATATTGACTATAGTTAATACCCAATCTGGTAAGAAAGTTCTCCACCCAAACCAATCAGAGGTTTCCCTAGTAGTGTCCATAGTTCCCACCAAGCATTTGTAGAAAAACCACTGAGAAGTTTACAACCCACACCCACACTGAGAAATCTTCCCAAACCGAGCAAATTCCACACTGCTGATAGATTTCTTTTTTCCGCACTTCGGGGTATGTCCCACCACCACATTCGTACTTGCTTCAAATACAAGGAACCTAGAAAGCATTCGGTTTGGTGAGATGCCCCCAAACAGCTTCATGATAAATGCTTTATTTTGACAATGAAGATCCTTAATACCTAGTCCTCCTTCATTTTGTTTTTCTTTCTTCATGACATTCCAAGAAATAAGGTACATTTTTCTTGAGCCATGACAAATCCATATTTTTATATATTAATTCATATCATTTTAGTGGGCTTTTGTCAATATTGTGGTCCTTAATTTTATTATTTATGCATTAATTGAATTAATATGACTTATATTAAATTACTGCTTAATAGGGGCATAATTGTCATAATTTCATGATTTCTCCCAAACAATTATTTTTGGAATAAAAGATATTACATTATTGTGATTTTATATTTCAGAAATTTAGGAGAAATCAGAATTCACAAATGACAACAAAGGACCATAAAATTAGAAATTACACAATAAGACCCATGGACCAAACCTTGCAGTTTAGCCCATTAGGTTTTGTCTTATTCACTTTGCCTTTAAAAGGCATGCACAAGACGCACACAGCACAGCACGCCACGAGAAGTAAAAGGAAATTGAATTGAAAAGCAAAAGAAAGACGCACAGGTGGCGGCCAGCAAAGTGAAATTCAAAAGGAAAAGCTCACACGCACGGTGGCCATAAGAGCTTGATGGTGTCATTGATTTCCATGGCTAGGCGTGGCTAATTCATCTTAATTCTCTAATTCAATGATAAAGGCATGAGTTTGGGATCTCAAAGGGGAGTATAAGTTACTCTAATTTTCTACCTAATAATTTTATTATGACTCCTAGGTCTTAGGATTAATTTTATAATTATTGGGGATATTTAGAATGATTTATTTGTATTTATTGAGGATTATTGTGACTGAATTTTTGTTTGATATTTGACATTAATCTTTAATTAACTTTAATTTCATTTACTTTGATCTGGGTCAGACATTGAATTGAGATTATTGTGAATAATTTGTGATTTTTCAAGGTGGCTTGAATTATTGGATCATTGTGTCTCTTGTTAGCTTAAATTCTATTTTATGAATTATTGAGTTATAATTGAGCATTGGTTTTTAATATCTTTAGTCCTATTTTATTATTCTGGTGGCAGTTAATAAATTAGGACTTGGAAAATATTTTGTGACAATTCGAGGTGGCTCGGTTGTTGGATTAAAAGCTTAATTATAATTCTTAATTCATTGTTTATAACTTCCATATCTTTTGAAGCTATGATTGCCTGCGTTATTGAATTGGAGGATTGCTTTTATTATTATTAATCACCTTTGAATTAATTCTTTTCACTTATCATCATTCATTATTCCTTTCTTTAAACCAAAAATACCAAAAATATTTTCTTTAAATCTATTTTAATTCATTGCATTTAGTTGTTAGTCAAATTAAAACAAATCCCATTTTCTAATTTAGGTTGCATTGCATTTAGTTACTTAGGAATTTAATTTCCCATTTTGGCTCCTCAGAGAGAACGACCCGAGGTTGCACTATATGCAATCCTTGGTTTAAATCTTTGAAGTAACCCCAAGGCGACATCGGTTCAAAGGTTGTTTCAAGTGGCGCCGTTGCCGGGGAGCCAAGAAATTAATTCCCTAGTAACTAAGTGTCAAGTAATATTTTTTGGAATTAATTCAATTGCTGAGCCAGTCTTAGTTAATTTGCATAACATTTGCATTTGCACTTTTGCTTGCATTATTAATTCAAAAAAAAAAAGTTCATTTTTTTGGTTTGTTTAGTTAATTTGATTTTTCTTTTATTTTAGATTCTTTTCATTTGATTGCTACTGTTTATGCCTAGGAGTGATCGAGCTTTACCTCTGATTTCCTTAAATCTTGAAATTGAAAAGTCTGTGAAAAAGATTAGAAAAAAGAAGAGATTAGAGGGTATAAGTCAAGTTATTGTCGAGGAGGGGCATATTTCACAAGAGTCAAGTTTGTCATCTAGTGAACAAGAGTCTAGTGAGAGAGCTACCTCTAGTGAACACGTGTCTGTTAGTGCTTTTGAATTAGAACAAGAAACCATGGATGGTTCTAACGGTAACAATAGTTATAATGGGCTTAATGGGAATAACGGACATGGTGAGAATAACTTAGGAAATAATGGTGAGGATGATAGAAGCATGAGGGAGATTAATAATTCTAATGTTGATTATGATCCTTATGGCTTTTATACTGATAATGTGAACTTTGAAATTAAAGGAGCATTAATTTCTTCCTTACCTAAATTTCATGGCTTTGCAGGTGATGATCCACACAGGCATTTGAAGACTATGCATATGGTGTGCTCATCTATGAAACCACCCACAGCTAATCTTCAAGATGTATTGAGGAGGTCATTTCATTTTACTTTAGAAGGCAAGGCCAAGGAATGGCTTTACACGCTACCTCAATATTTTACTACATTGACTTGGGATCAGTTGAAAGGAGCATTCTTGGATGAATATTTCCCTGCATCTAAAACTTCAAGGCTAAAAAAGGAGATAACTAGTGTGGTCCAACGAGATAATGAATCCATGCATGAGTATTGGACCAGGTTCATCACACTTCTAGCTCAGTGTCCACACCATAATATTTCAAAGAATGATCTGGTTAATTCTTTTTATGAAAGGCTACTTCCACATCATAAGCCCTCAATTCATGCTGCTGCAAATGGTTCTCTGAGAGAATTGAGTCCCAATGCTGCATGGGACCTAATTCAAAAGATGGCTACCAATGACTCTCAATCTGGAGACACAAGAAAAGTATATAATACCTCTTCGGTTTCTTCTCAAGATATTCTTGCTGAAATTGCTGCTTTGGGGAACCGAATGGAGAAAAGACTCAGTATTTTGGAGAATAATGTGAATGCCAAGCAGGTTAATTCAATGGGTCACTCTCAAGCTATAGTTACTGGTTGTGAGTACTGTGGGTCAATTATGCATGCCTCGAATACTTGTTCTCGATATGAAGAGGTTTCTTCCCTATATCAAAATAGGAATGGTCCATATCAAAAGAGGGATCCTTACTCTAACACTTATAATCCAGGTTGGAGAGACCATCCTAACTTTAGATGGGGTGAAAATCAAGGCAATCCTCAAGGAAATTTCTCAAATCAAGTGGTACCTAATCAAGGGGCATCTTCTTCTTTTTCTGGAGGTAATGAACTTGGTATGATTGTGAAAGGTATTACTGAGCTCAATTCAAAGTTTGACAATCAGAAGTCACAAACTGATGTTAAGTTACATGCTATGGAGAATAAGATGGATTCATGTCTACAAAATGTGTTCTCTAAATTGGAGCAAATGGAGACTAAGCATGAGAATTTGAATGCTTTTGTTTCACAATTCTCCAACAACTTGAGTGAACAACAAGGAAAGAGCAGTGGTTCTATACCCTCCAACACAGTGATAAATCCTAAATCTTTGAATGCAATCACACTGAGAAGTGGTAAGAAAATTGGGCCGAAGAATGTACAATTCAAAGAACTTGAAGAGGATGAAGAGCAGGTTGATGAGGAAATAGAAGTTGAGTCTCCTACCAAAACTACTGAAGAAACTTCCCAAGCTGAGAAAGAAGCTTCTATCCAATCTGAAGTCCTACAAGAAAAGAAGCTCTTAGAGAAGTGTCTGAAACAACCAATGGTGAAAACTGATGAAGAGGCAACAACTATCATAAAAGGACCAATGGAGAAAGGATCACCTTCCAACTCCAAAGATGATGAGGTAAATATTCGTGACTTGCCTTTTCCTAATTCTTATTTGGTTAGTAAAAAGATTGTTGAAAAGAAAGATAATAATGAATTGTTTGAAATGTTTAGCAAACTTGAGGTTAATGTCCCATTACTTGAATTGATTAAAAAGATGCCTAAGTGTGCTAAATTTTTGAAAGACCTATGTACAAACAAGAGAAAGTTTAGGCATAGTGAGAGAATCCAACTGGGGTTGAGTGTTAGTGCTTTATTTAAGCCACAGTTGCCTATTAAATGCAAAGACCCGGGTTCCTACACTATTCCTTGTACCATAGGTAGAACTACAGTTTCCCATGCCCTACTGGACTTAGGTGCAGCAATTAATGTCATGCCGACCTCTATTTATATGACCTTGGGTATTAAAGCATTGAAAGACACTAGTGTAGTGCTTGGCCTAGCTGATAGGACGGTGAGATACCCTAAAGGTATTCTTGAGGATATTCTTGTGCAAGTGAAAGGTCTTGTTTTTCCAGCTGACTTTTATGTTCTTGATATGACTAATGACCTTCCCACTGAGAATACTTTGATTCTAGGTAGACCATTCCTTTTAACTGCTGAGACAATAATTAACATGAAAAGGGGTCTTATCACTATGGGGATTGGGGATCAAGAAGTACAATTTAATCTTTCAGAAGCTATGAATCATGGTTATGAAGATTGCTCTTATTTGGGAATTAGTTCAATTGAATGTCATGACATGAACCACTTACATGAGACTAATATGAATGTACCTCACTTGTGTGACATGGTTGTGAAACATGATGATGCTTTTACTTGTCTATCTTCTTCTCACCCTTCTCATGTCTGTGCATGTGAAGGTGGTGTATCATGTGCTTATTGTTTAGAGATAGATAGTTGTCTTTCTTCTACTCATGAATTTGATATTTCATGTTGCTTTGACTTTGATATTACTGCTGATTCTACACTTGATAGCCTTGAGAAAGGTGTATTACTTGATTTTGCAGGAACTGATGATAAGGAGGAGGATGCACAAGCTACGAATATAGCTTCTCCATTGAGTGGTGCTGGAACATTAGAAGAGGATAACAGTGATTCTGATACTGCCTTAGTCCTTTCTAATCCCACTCTCACTTCTAATTTACTTTCTTTTTCTATTGATCAGAATGGCTCTAACTCTCCTATTTCTAGGTTATCTGATGGTGGCACTGAGTCAGGAAGTGGAGGAAATACATACCACACTGAGCTTATATCTCTTTCCCCAAACCACATGGACACACCACTCTCTCTGAATGCACTTGATATAACAAAGATGATTCCTTCTATTGTGCAACCCCCTGATTTAGAATTGAAACCCCTCCCCTCTAACTTGAAATATGTCTTTCTTGCTGATGATTGTAAATTGCCTATTATTATTTCCAGTTCTTTGAGTAGTTCTGAAGAAGAGAGATTAGTTTCAGTGTTGAAAAGGTATAAAAGGGCTATTGGCTGGTCTTTAGGGGACATACCAGGGATTGATCCCTTAGTTTGTACACACAAGATCCTTTTAGCTGAAGGGTCAAAGCCAGTTAAACAGCCACCAAGGAGGTCGAATCCTCTTATTCATGATGTGATTAAGAAGGAGGTATCTAAATTACTGAGTGCTGGGATCATATATACAATTTCAGACAGTGAGTGGGTGAGCCCAATACATGTAGTACCAAAGAAGAGCGGTATCACAGTAGTGAAAAATGAGAATAATGAACTTATTCCAACAAGAGTTCAGAATGCTTGGAGAATGTGTATAGACTATAGGAAGTTGAATGAAGCGACTAGGAAGGATCATTTTCCATTACCTTTCATTGATCAAATGTTGGAAAGAATATCTGGTAAATCTCACTATTGTTTCTTGGATGGTTTTTCAGGTTATTTCCAGGTACCGATTGCACCTGCAGATCAAGACAATACTACTTTTACATGCCCTTTTGGCACCTATGCATATCGAAGGATGCCATTTGGGTTGTGTAATGCTCCAGGCACCTTTCAAAGGTGTATGATGGCAATCTTTAGTGATTTATTGGAGCGTAATATGGAAGTTTTCATGGATGACTTCACCGTCTATGGTGATAGCTTTGATGATTGTTTACTTAGTCTTGAGCATGTTCTTGATAGATGTATTGAGAAAAAGTTGGTTTTGAATTATGAAAAATGTCATTTCATGGTAGATAGTGGCATAGTGCTAGGTCATCGCATCTCTCAAAAGGGGATTGAGGTTGATAAAGCCAAGATTGAAGTCATTTCTTCACTTCCCTATCCTACTTGTCTTAAAGATTTGAGGTCTTTCTTGGGGCATGCTGGGTTTTATCGATGTTTTGTAAAAGATTTTAGTAAAATTGCTTTACCACTCTCTACACTTTTGAGAAAAGATGTTGATTTTCACTTTGATGATGAGTGTAGACATGCCTTTGACTCATTGAAATCCTTACTTGTTTCACCTCCTATTCTCACTGCACCTAATTGGGATTTGCCTTTTGAATTGTCTTGTGATGCTTCTAACTTTGCAGTAGGTGCTATGCTTGGTCAGAGGGAGGATAAGCGATCTAGAGTGATAGTCTATGCCTCCAAGACACTTGACCTCGCTCAAGTGAATTACACCACAACTGAGAAGGAACTTTTTGCTATAGTCTTTGCTTTAGATAAGTTTAGACAGTATCTGATAAATTCTCGAGTGGTTGTTTTTATAGATCATGCAGCAGTGCGTTACTTGTTCAAGAAGCCTCAGTCTAAACCAAGACTGCTGAGATGGGCTTTATTGCTACAGGAGTTTGACATTGAAATTAGAGACAGAGCTGGAGCAGAGAATCATGTGGCTGACCACCTTAGTCGGTTACCTGAAGGCACCAAAGGAGTTGACTCCTCTGATCTTACTGTTGATTCCTTTCCTGACTCTGCACTCTTTGCCTTAGCTGTTCAGGAGCCTTGGTACTCTAATATTGTTAACTATGTTGTCACTAATCTTGTACCACCTTCTATGTCTAAGTTTCAGGTTGATAAGCTAAAGAGGGATGCAAGATATTACATCTGGGATTCTCCAATTCTTTGGAAGCAATGCAGTGATCAGATCATCAGACGATGTGTTCCTAATAATGAGATTCACTCTATCCTTACCTTTGCACATTCTCTATCTTATGGGGGACATTTTAGTGCTAATAGGACTGCTAGGAAGGTTTTAGAATGTGGATTTTACTGGCCTACTTTATTCAAAGATGCTTATGTTTTCTGTAAGTCTTGTGATAAGTGCCAAAGGTTTGGAAGTTTAGGTAGAAAGCATGAAATGCCTTTAAGACCTATGCATTTTTGTGAAATTTTTGATGTATGGGGCATAGATTTCATGGGTCCTTTTCCTCCATCATTTGGGTATTCATATATATTACTTGCAGTAGATTATGTGTCTAGGTGGGTAGAGGCAGTGCCAACTAGGAAAGATGATGCTTCTACTGTTGCCAAGTTCTTACGCTCTCATATTTTTTGTAGGTACGGCATTCCAAGAGCAATCGTCAGTGACCAAGGAACACATTTCTGCAATAGGATCATAAAGTCTCTACTTGCTAAACATGGAGTTAATCACAAGCTGGCAACTCCATACCACCCTCAGACAAATGGATTAGCTGAAGTCTCTAATCGGGAAGTCAAACGAATACTAGAAAAGATTGTGAAACAATCCCGTAAAGATTGGAGTGAAAGGCTTGAGGAGGCATTGTGGGCTTACAGGACTGCCTATAAAACCCCTATAGACATGTCTCCTTTTCAGTTGCTCTATGGTAAGTCTTGTCATCTACCTATGGAGATTGAGCACAAATCTTATTGGGCGATCAAGGCATGTGATGCAGACCTTGAATCCTCACTTGAAAACCGAACGATGCAACTCCAAGAGCTTGAAGAGATGAGACTTGAATCCTATGATAATGCCAGAATCTATAAAGACAAGCTGAAAATGATTCATGACAAACAGATTTTGAGAAAACAATTCCATGAAGGTGACAAAGTTCTAAAATTCAGGGCCCGGTTGAAGTTGATGCCTGGGAAGTTTGTCACCAAGTGGGAGGGCCCTTTTAGAGTTACCAAAGTGCATTCTTTTGGTACAGTAGAGCTGGTGGATGAAGCAACAGGCCATGTTTCACAAGTCAATGGGCATCTGCTTAAGCACTACCATGAGAATCAAAGACCTCCCTAATTGCACGGTTGTTCCTTTCCACCTTTCTCCTTTACTTTCTCTTTTATTGCTGATAATATCTGTTTGCTAAGATAGTTAGGAGTAAGTATGGGGGAGGGACCATCACAGTAGTTTTAGATTTATTTGCTTTCTGTCTTTTAACAAGTTCTTAGTTTTAGGTTAGTTTTTCTTTGAATAAAGCTTCCTACCCTTTTAACTCATGACCCTTTAATCATTTTCCCTTCTCCCTTTGATATATTCTTTAGTGATACGTTGAGGACAACGCATGGTTTAAGTGTGGGGGAAGGATTGCCTTTGCTAATTTGTGTTGCCACTGCTTGCATTGCCAAAAGATGAAAAATTCAAAAATTTTGAACTTGTTGAGCTTAATTGACTAGATTTTTTATGCTGTATGAGTGAATTGTTGCTGTGATTCCCACCTTCTACTTGACTTTTGCAATCATTGGGCTTTATTTTCAATTCCTTATTTCTTTATGCATGTGAACATTGGCATATCTAGGTGAGAATATAATTTTGACTTGTGTAGTTTTTATTCTTAATTAGTTAGCATAGTGGAGTGTCTTTGATGCAGTGTTATTAACCTTGTTTCGTAGCTTGATCTTATGGAGGAAACATCTTAGAGAAAGCCTTGTTGGAAGGATTATTGAGCCTTAATTTTCTTTCTTATCTTGTGTGAATTCCTCCTAACTTTGGTTAACCTCTAGAACTTGTCTAGATTCTTTTTCAAAGCTGCATTAATACCTAGAATTATGAATATGATAGGGGCATTCAATTCTAAATCCTTTTACCCAAACACAAGCCATCTCAATTAACCTTTGCTTACCCCTTTGAGCCCATCACTTTCATTTTATTCCATTAATTTTGAACAAGTGCTTTGCATGAGTTATAGTATGTTCGTTATGATTAACTGTGTACTATTGAAAGTTACTATCTTTATCTTTTTTTTTTTAGTTAGTTTGCCAACAAAGAAAAAGGGAGAAAAGAAATAGAAAAGACAAGAAAAAGAAAAAGAAAATGTGCAGAAAAAAAAGACAAAAAAACAAAAGAAAGAAGTTGAAAAAAAAAGAAGAAAGGGAGAAAAAGAAAAGAAAAAGAAAAATTGGCAATAAGGCATCCTTTAGTAATTGAAGATTAATGTTTATTATTCATTTGATAGTCACATGTTATCTTACTTTGAACTATTTCTTAATACTCATGCATTAAACTTGTTCTACATTTCATTCCATCCATTCATTAGCCCTTCACCAACATTACAACCCAATAAAGTCCCCTTGATCATGAATCTATGGTATGTTAGTAGTGGAGATAGTAGAATCTTTACAAGCCTATGGTAGGTGCTAATCTAGGTGGATTGAGTGAAAATTCCCTATACTTGAGAGTTGAGTGAAACACTTATACCTATGAGAGATATATTATGTTTCCTTTCCTCTATCTTGTTATGTCCTGTGTTACTTTCCTTGCATCAAAACATTCCATGACTGTTGATTGATTAAAGATAGAAGTTGCTGTAGTTAATTATATATTCTTGCCTTGATAGTTTTATATTTACTTGCATTGAGTATAACTGTTGGGATTCCTTTAAGTGATATTTTGCCCAGGAGTGCAAAAGGCTAAGTGTGGGGGAGTTGACAAATCCATATTTTTATATATTAATTCATATCATTTTAGTGGGCTTTTGTCAACATTGTGGTCCTTAATTTTATTATTTATGCATTAATTGAATTAATATGACTTATATTAAATTACTGCTTAATAGGGGCATAATTGTCATAATTTCATGATTTCTCCCAAACAATTATTTTTGGAATAAAAGATATTACATTATTGTGATTTTATATTTCAGAAATTTAGGAGAAATCAGAATTCACAAATGACAACAAAGGACCATAAAATTAGAAATTACACAATAAGACCCATGGACCAAACCTTGCAGTTTAGCCCATTAGGTTTTGTCTTATTCACTTTGCCTTTAAAAGGCATGCACAAGACGCACACAGCACAGCACGCCACGAGAAGTAAAAGGAAATTGAATTGAAAAGCAAAAGAAAGACGCACAGGTGGCGGCCAGCAAAGTGAAATTCAAAAGGAAAAGCTCACACGCACGGTGGCCATAAGAGCTTGATGGTGTCATTGATTTCCATGGCTAGGCGTGGCTAATTCATCTTAATTCTCTAATTCAATGATAAAGGCATGAGTTTGGGATCTCAAAGGGGAGTATAAGTTACTCTAATTTTCTACCTAATAATTTTATTATGACTCCTAGGTCTTAGGATTAATTTTATAATTATTGGGGATATTTAGAATGATTTATTTGTATTTATTGAGGATTATTGTGACTGAATTTTTGTTTGATATTTGACATTAATCTTTAATTAACTTTAATTTCATTTACTTTGATCTGGGTCAGACATTGAATTGAGATTATTGTGAATAATTTGTGATTTTTCAAGGTGGCTTGAATTATTGGATCATTGTGTCTCTTGTTAGCTTAAATTCTATTTTATGAATTATTGAGTTATAATTGAGCATTGGTTTTTAATATCTTTAGTCCTATTTTATTATTCTGGTGGCAGTTAATAAATTAGGACTTGGAAAATATTTTGTGACAATTCGAGGTGGCTCGGTTGTTGGATTAAAAGCTTAATTATAATTCTTAATTCATTGTTTATAACTTCCATATCTTTTGAAGCTATGATTGCCTGCGTTATTGAATTGGAGGATTGCTTTTATTATTATTAATCACCTTTGAATTAATTCTTTTCACTTATCATCATTCATTATTCCTTTCTTTAAACCAAAAATACCAAAAATATTTTCTTTAAATCTATTTTAATTCATTGCATTTAGTTGTTAGTCAAATTAAAACAAATCCCATTTTCTAATTTAGGTTGCATTGCATTTAGTTACTTAGGAATTTAATTTCCCATTTTGGCTCCTCAGAGAGAACGACCCGAGGTTGCACTATATGCAATCCTTGGTTTAAATCTTTGAAGTAACCCCAAGGCGACATCGGTTCAAAGGTTGTTTCAAGCCATGATCCTGATTCCCTTTAGGGAGACAAGAGGGTTGCATTTGATAATAAGGAAGGGAAGTCAAGACTGACTTAATGAGTGTCGTCCTTCCTGCCATATACTTAGAAACTTACTCTTCCAGCCAGCCAGCTTCCTTTGAACATTTTGAATTAGAGGAGCAAAAGTCACCTTAATAGCCCTTTTGTCAAGGAGAGGAACTCCCAAGTACTCCCCTAAGTCTGCAGTAATATTTATTCCCAAAATCTGACTAAACTCCATGGCACGGTTGAAATGAACATTCCGAGAAACAAAGACTTTAGACTTTTGGAGGTTGACTCCACAGAAGAAATGCATGATGGACCGGATCTTCTCAATTTGATCCAAAGATGCTTCACTGCCCTGAGTACTGATCTTCGTAGGCTTCCAGCGACCATTTTCAACTTCGTGATTAATAAGTGGTCCAAGTCCTTCCATACAAAGGACAAAGAGATACGGGCTTAAAGGATCACCTTGCCTAACTCCTCTGGAGGGGGCGAAGCTTGCAGAGGGTGTCCCATTCCATGACACACACAGAAGCAGAGGAGATACAATGCATTATACGCTGAACAAAGTCCTAGCTGAGCCCCAAACTGCTTAGTGTGAATTGAAGGAAATTCCAGGCAAGTCTATCATCATAAGCTTTTTCCATGTCAACTTTGATAGCAATATTTCTCTTAGTTCTCATCGTATGGATGGCTTCCTGTGCTATGATAATGTTATCACAACTCTATTGGCCACGGATGAAACTACATTGATTAGGCTCCACAAGATAATCCATAACCCCCTTCAATCTATTCGCTAACAGTTTGCTCATGATCTTTAAACAAACATTGCACAATGAGATTGGTTTCAAATCTTTAAGCATTGTAGGAAGATCAATCTTAGGAATTAGGACAATATTCGTTTGGTTGGTCTCTCTTAAACTAGCAGGGTGGTTGAAGATGTTGAAGATCAAGTTGCAAACTTTAGGTCCGACTTCGTCCCATGGAGTTTGGAAGAAGTGAGCAGTTATCCCATCCGGCCACAGTGCCTTGAAAATATACAAATATTATTGTTGCTTTGCTTTCCCCCCTTGGTTTAACGTAAAAATTTAATTAAAAAAGATAAATATTTTCGCCATGGGTCTGATCAGATAGGACCGTATGTTCGGCCATAAATAGGCCCATAATCTCAATTTTTCCTTAATTAACCTCGAGTCTCCCATTTTTTTTCTTTCAATATTATTCTCTCCTATTTTAAATATAAAAGATAGTTAAAAATTTTATTTTAATTCTAAATATAATATTTTAATTTATTTTTTTAAAATTTATATTTTTCTTAAAATATCTCTATTAATTGATATATTAAAAAAATTTCTATCAATAGAAATAATAATTAAATAATTAAAGAGTATATTTTAAATAAATTAATATACATCTATTACTAACAATTAATTTTTATTTATTCCATATATTTAGAATTTGAGATAGTATTTATGTTCATCAATAGTATGTATATATTTTTATATTATTTATTAAATTATATTATTAAATATTTAATTTTAGAATTTATAACTATATCTCATAGTATAAGTATCTCTTTTAAAAATTAAATTTAAAATATAAATAGATCTAATAATATCTTATACTATTAGACCAATTTTATATTGGTCTTCTAGAATTCATCTAAATATTATATCTCACAAACACACACACACACACACATATATATATATATATATTAATATGATTTTTTATAAACTTTTATGGTATATATGGATTGCAAAATGAGAATTGGCATCGTTTTGTCAATGACACTGATGGTTGGATTTGGATATTTGAAGTTCGAAACTTTTCATACGTCCACGAAAGTAGAGAACTAGAGATATTTCATAGCTTCATTGTTTTTGCAGTTTCACCTCCTCCACCACTACTTTAAGATCTTTTTAAGGTACTATTAAGGTCTAAATTCAATGAAAAGAGTTAGTTTCTCATTAATTAATATTTAATTTTTTATTAAAAAATATATTTATATTTAATATTTAATAATATTTTTAATAAAATTTTTGTAATTTGGCGGAAGGAGAGAGATTTTATTCCCTTTTCCTTATTTAATTTACTAAAATATTTAGGAGACCTCCCCTCCCTAACTTTACTTCCCTCTAAATTTGGAGAATTTAGAGAGAAAATATAATATTATTATTTTATAATATTAATATACCCATAATTTTTATAACATCTTAATATTATCTCTATATTATATTTTATTAAAATATTCTATAAAATAATATAAAATAAATTTATTTATATAAAAATATTTTCTCTCTCTCTTTTTCTTAATTTAAATAAGATAATATAAAAATCTTTTCTCTAATATTAATATAAATAAAATAATAATAAAATTATTTTTTCCCTTCTTTCTCCTCCCTTTTATTAAAATCTTTTCCTGCTTCTCTGTTTAGCCAAATAGACCGTGTGCCCATATCATTTCAAGGTTAAAAAAGAAAGCAAGACCCTTTAAATTGATACCAGTGACGGTAATT
Source organism: Leucaena leucocephala (assembly GCA_037074615.1). Taxonomy (NCBI): domain Eukaryota; kingdom Viridiplantae; phylum Streptophyta; class Magnoliopsida; order Fabales; family Fabaceae; genus Leucaena; species Leucaena leucocephala. Next base: position 10,004,190 of record CM073542.1, read on the forward strand.
TAATTTAGGATGCTTAGGGATGTGTCTTTATCAATTCTGACAAGATGATTGGGTTCCTTTGGAATCATCCTCATAGCATTCAATGTATTATATATATATATATATATATATATATATGTATGTATGCTATTTAGTTCGGTTAACCAAATGGATTCTGGGCCCAAATGATGCACCACATATCTAAAAATATTTTTAGATTAAATTATAATTTTAAAAAATATAAAATTATAAAATTATAATTTTAAATAAATTTATGATATTAATTTTTAAATATGATAAAATATTTTTAAATTATATAATAATTATTTTATCTTTATATTTTAATTTATTATTTTATCCTATAATATATCTATTAAAAAAATTATTATAGTAATAGCTGTAAAAATATTTATATGTTTATAATTATTTTTAAATTATTTTTTTATAATTTTTTTTAAAAGTTAAACTAAACACAATATAGGGACAAGAGCATTAATTAGTTATGCATGCTAAAAGTCTAAAAAACATAGTATATGCATTAATTTTTTTCTCTGTGCAAAATCACATTTGTATTGTTTAACTTTACATGAGATCTTAGTTTGATTTATGCATTGATTCTATAAAACGTCTTTCTACTCTTTTAATCCTAACACCATCAGTTTTGCAAACACTAAAGGGCAAAATAGCGACATTGGAATTTTAATTTAAATGCCGATATTAGTTTACTTTTTTGCATATCTATTTAAAGTTATAACCTTTAATAAAATTTGTAACATAAGAATTGATTAATTTTTTTAAATAAATTAAATAAATTATTTAATTATAATTAATATAATAATTAATTAATTAATTTGAGTAGATAGATAAATATATAATATAAATTTATTTTAAAAAATTATATTTAATAATAATTTATTTATTTAGTTTTTTTAATCTGTTTAAAAAATTAATTAATTTTTACGGTTAAGATCTACAAAAAAGAAAAGAAAAGAAAGAAAGTTTAGAAGGTGGACAATACACTAACAACTTTAATATCCTGTGCCTGTTTGAAAACGATGGAACCGTAGTTTTATAAATCCTTTTAAATATAACTTAAATTTAGAAAAATTTTAAAATAAATAATTATATTTGTTTAAACGAGTTTTTAGATTAAACTATAGTTTAAAATTAAAGTTTCAGATAAACTGATCAGAATAGCTTATAAAATAGTAAAAGACCTTATGAATTAACCAATTACTATATTACTCCTATTTTTTCTTATACTATATATTAGGGGTGAGTAATGGGCGGGCTGGGCTGGCCCGATGGTTAGCCCGTGCCCTGCCCATTTATTTTTTCATAAGCACGGGCTAGCCCATGCCCGTGCCTCAACCCGTTTAAGCCCGTATTAAACGGGATGGGCTGAACCCGTTTGGGTTCTAATGGGCATAGGCAGCCTATTTATAAAAAATAAAAATATTTTTTTTATTTAAACCCATTTAAAATTTTAATAATAATAAAAATAAAATAACAATATTACACACATGATATGATTGTTCGTCCTAAAATTAAAAATTAAAATATCATAATAATAGTTATAAATTTATAACCACACAGTCTACAATGATTATATAATATAATCATTTATAATCTTAATTATTCAATTGGATTATGATTATACATAATCTACATTATATTTACTTGTGATTGTTGTAGATATAATTATCCATACCTCTACAAAATAAATTTAAAAAAGTATATTAGTATATAATAAAAATAAATTTAAATAAATATAATATAATAATTAATAAAAAAATATATGGGCGGGCTGCCGGCTGCCCAATGGTCAGCCCGCAGCCCGCCCATATAATTTACTGTTTGAGCCCGTTTAAGCCCACCCGTTACGGGCTTATTTTAGGCGGACTTAAACCGGCTTAAATAGTAACCGGTTGCGGGCGGGCCCATGGGCTCCGGGCTAATTGCTCTCCCCTACTATATATCATCTCTCTTACTTTTTTTATACCATCTCTCATCTCTCCTACTTTTTCTTGGACTATCTCTCATCTCTTTTTTTACACATTTCCTCCTCTATCTTTTCATCTCTTATCTCTCCTCATTTAATACTCATACCCTTTTTTATAATTTATCAATAATAAAAGTACTTTTGGAAATAACTATCCAAATACTCATTTATTTAAAATTATTTTTTTTATAAGTTATTCTCTAAAACCACTTTTCTATAAATTGTCTAAAAATTTTTTTTTATAAATTTATTTCTAAAATTTTATCTAAATGGTCCTTGTTGATATCTTTGGTGAGCCAGTAAATCTGCACAACGGTTTTCTTCCCTTAACATATATATGGCAAAAAATAATTATTCAATTTCGCATAAAGTGGAAGCCCCAGATTTCTCTGATTTAGTTGATAAGTGGATGAGGGATGATTCTGAGCTTGATCACTAGTTATTGATAAGACACGTAAAATATCAATAATTTGATATTTTAGTCATTTTCTCTACAGATTAAAAATTATTTATCAATTATACTCTTAAAATATTATAATATTCAATTTAATTAAAAATATATATATATATCAATTTAACTTAATATTTTGAATTCCTTTATTTGTAAATCATAATCAATAATCTTAATCAATAATTTTATTTTGATCTTTGAAATATTAAATATTAAATTTTTAACTATAATAATTTATAATAATTATAAATAATTAATCAATTATACTTTATTTTTTCTATTTCTCCCCATGCACCACATGCCACATGAGAGAATTTACAAAAAGTTTTTTGGAAGTACTTCTTAGTGTGTGTTTAGAAACACATAAAATATAGATTTTAAATTTAGGTTTTGGTAAAATCTAAATTTTAAAAAAAATTAAAACAAATAATTGTATTTGTTCAAACAGATTTTTGGACTAAATTATAGTTTAAAATCAAAGTTTTAGATAAACTGATTATAGTAACTTATGAAACAGTAAAAGAGTTTATGAATTAACCAATTACTATATTACCCCTACTTTTTCTTACACCCTTTCTCATCTCTCCTCTCTCTCCTCTTATATTTATTTCTCTTCATTTAATACTCATACAATTTTTTATAATTTACCAATCATAAAAACACTTCTGAAAAATAACTATTCAAATACTCATTTATTCAAAACTATTTTTTTCATAAGCTCTTCTCCAAAAAGCTATTTTCTATAAGCTGCCCAAAGCCATTTTTTTATAAGCATATTTCCAAAATTCTATCCAAACATACCCTTAAAAGAATATTTAGTCATTTGCTGATTTTTATTTCTATTTTGATTTTATTTTTCCATTATCAAATATCAAATATCCGAATAAAAACTATTCTTATTACTTATTATGTCATATAAAACACAATCACACGATTGTATGTTATTTTGATATTTGTTTCCAACTTTTAATTTTTTTTTTACATTCATTCTCTTTTTAACTATAAAGTATGATAACTAAAAAAACAAACCCTTTGGTATATATGGTCTACATGATATCAATAAAATTTTAGCAATCACGCTGAAATATATATATATATATATATATGTGTGTGTGTGTGTGTGTGCGTGTTGTTTTTTTAGACACAAGGTTAAGATTTGATTGCACTAACAAAAGAAAAAAAGAAACTAACTAATCTTCTAAGGAGTATCAAATAATCTGAAATCTTGAATACTTAAACTGACGAGAGCCCTTCCGCTCATGTCAACTTAAGTTGGTCATATATTTATATTTTTAATTTTTTTAAAAAAAGTTATTTTTAGGCTTTACTATTTATGTGTTTGGTTTGAAAAGAAAAATATTTTTGGACTCTATAGTTTGGATCTAAAATCACCCAAACACTGATCCTCTCAGAAGTAACTTCTCTCCTCATCCCTCATAATCATCATTTTGCCTCTATTGCGCCTCCTCCTCCTTTATCCATTAAAAAAACAAACCTTATCCATATGCTAGCCCATTTTTTAAATATGTTTTTAAAAAAGTGTTTTTAATTTTTTTAAAAAAGTGTATTTTATTTTTTTTAAAAATATATTTTTTAAAATGCTTTTTTAAAAACAAGTTTTTTCAATTTTCTTTTAAAAAATAGTTTTTAAGGTTTTTTTTTTGTGGATAAGGGAGGAGGAGACAAGACAACAGTAAAAGTTGATTATGAGAGAAGCTGCTTTCTTATGGGAGTGTTATAATTGATTATAGTACATAACTATAATTTCCCTTGTTTAACTCATGGTTTCCTAAAAGGTTGTTTTTTCTTGATACAAAATTTTTTAAAAAGGGATTAGATTCACTCATGATCTAATGTCAATACGCCTTTTCTCTTAGGCGATACTAAAGTAAGATGTGTCGTAAATTATCCTCAAATATAAATTTAAATAGCTAAGAACTAGGATGTCTTTCTAAATATCGTGACTGAAATCATAAAAAGTAGTACTTTTTAAAAATTATATATATTTTAAATAATTATATGTTTTACTCTTTAATGACATGAGCCACATATGATGGGTTGGTTTCCAAAAGTTAATCTTACAATAGAATATGGCAAGTTTAAGTTGCCGAACTAATTTGGGCCTAAAAATCTCGAAAAACCAATAGCCCCATTCTTAACCCTGGATTCACGAAGCCCAGCCCATGATCCTCCAGATCCCAAAAAGACAAGTCATTAGGGTTTCCTTAAAGCTTCGCTCTCATCACAACCTCTTCCATTTTCCTATCTCTCTCGGTGCGTTTCTGTGTTCCAACCTCCAGAGTAGCATCAGGATGGCAGACGTGGTTGAACAACCGCCAACTCACGAGCTCTCCGAGACAGTCATCGACGTCAAGCTCTTCAATCGCTGGACCTTTGACGATGTTCAGGTTTCGATTTTGTGCATTCTCGATCTCTTTTCTCCATTTTTTGCTGTCTTCAATTGTAGCCAGTGTTCAATGCGTTTTACTTTCTACTTATTCTAGGATGTCTATGAAGGAACCGCGTTTTTCGTTCTTCCCTGCGTTTTTCCTTCTTCCCTTGATGGATAATATGTCATTGAAAGACTTCAGATTTAGCTAGAAACTATATCTCACTGCTGTTTTTATATTTATGTATAGAAGATTTTGCGGAACATATATCTTTCTTTGAAGTTGCTAATGCCTCCTTGGCATGTTTCGAACTTGATATATTAAGCTTATATATTGCAAGACTGAATCTAATAGGGTAGATTAAATTAGTAGTTATAAGTATTAGATCATTGTAACTGGAACTGATATATGTAGCATCCTCTCTGATTGATGTTCTTCGCCTGATTGGATGAGATTAAAAGCATGCAGGTGGACAACTTGGTCAATTCCTGCCCATTTTGGGTTGAACTGTGAAGGGATTCTCTGGTCATTACTAGCTTTGTTGGTTGCTAGTGTTGCTATAAAGAGCTATCGTTCTGACTCTCTTTCTGTATCTCTCTGTTTTGGAACTGAGCGTTGAAATGAAACCTTCATTCTGTTGGTGTAGTGAAGGGCTCAGTAATTCTTAGAAAATTAGGATTTAATTATATGTTGTGATTTTAGGTAAACGACATTTCCTTGGCTGATTACATTGGTGTGGCTCCTGCCAAGCATGCTACCTATGTGCCTCACACTGCTGGGAGGTATTCAGTCAAGCGATTCAGGAAAGCACAGTGTCCAATTGTTGAGAGGCTTACCAACTCTCTTATGATGCATGGACGAAACAATGGGAAAAAACTAATGGCAGTGAGGATTATTAAGCATGCGATGGAAATTATCCACTTGCTAACTGATCTAAATCCCATCCAAGTTATTGTTGATGCTGTGATCAACAGGTATGCAAACAAACAAAAAATCTCTTCTATTTTTATAACCATGCGACAATATAGTTTCTTGATACTTTATATTCTTGTTTGTAATATTCCTCAAAAACTTTTGTATATTACTCCAGTGGACCAAGAGAAGATGCTACACGTATTGGATCTGCTGGGGTTGTCAGACGTCAGGCTGTGGATATTTCACCTTTGCGACGTGTGAATCAGGCCATTTACCTCCTTACTACAGGAGCTCGTGAGTCTGCATTCAGGAACATTAAGACAATTGCAGAATGCTTGGCTGATGAACTTATCAATGCTGCAAAGGGATCATCAAACAGGTATTCTTGACAAGAATTTTAACTTGAGTAGAAATAGAAATTATTCAAGTTTGTATCTGTTCCTTGAAAATATCATGTTCGTGTAGTCTCCCCCTTTTTTCTTCTGCTAATTGTTTTATTCAGTTGTTATGCTTCTTTCTGTATGTTATGAATATCTCTTTCTATGGTTGCTGACTGTGACATGAAATTGTTCAGCTACGCCATCAAGAAGAAGGATGAGATCGAGAGGGTTGCTAAGGCCAACCGTTGAGGGATGGGGAGTTGCATGGTGTTTAGAGTTTGGGTTGAGTGGCCTTTTTCCCTGCCTGTTGCTCATTAGTCTTATGTTACTATTGAACCTAAAGTGAAGATATGGTTGCTTATTGTTGAAGATGTAGTTTATTATTAGACAGTATATTTTATTTTCAGAAAGCATAATATTTCAATTTTGAAGTTATGATCTCATATGACTGGCTCCTTCATAAAGTTTTGTTGCAGTTACATTATCGATTGAGTTTCTCTAGTGTTGAAGATTTCGTTTTGTAACGTATGGTGCTAAAATAATGGGTTACAAAGAGTGAATCGGTTATTGGGCGTGGATAAATATTTTTTCAAATATGCAAATTCAGATGCACCTTCTTGAGCCTACCATTGGAGGCTAGCTGTTCCTCATATTTAGATTGGCATTTGTGGAAACTGGGCTTTTGTCTTGAAGTAATTTTTTTTTTACTTTTGTCTTTCTTTATAAAATTTTTAAAATTAGTTTTTTAATATATTATTTAAACAGAATTTTGTCAAACTAACTTTTATATAAAAACCTATTCAAACATAAGTCACAGTTTTACCTCCAAGTTAGATGGAATGAAAGGTACTTTTACCAATGCTATCCTAAACAAACCCATTAAAGGCAACAAGTTTATGATACATAGTAGGAAGTAGGACATGAACAGAAAGTAGAAAATTTATATAGAAAAAACGTTTAACTCTATGAACTGTAAAATTGAAAAAAGCATTTGATAAGCCGACCATATCTTGCTATGGTCGTTGGAGCGGACCAAACACACATCTATTTGATAATATTGATCCGATTGAAAAATGCCAATTTTACCTTCCTTAATTACGCATAATCCGTTACATGCTAAAAGAAAATTGTTCATAGGCCTTAAAATTTACATTAATTGTTAAAAAAATGAAAGTTGATCACTGTTCTAAACTCTTTATATTCAAATCGTGTAGAATTTGGTGTTTGTTCTCTAGTTATGAACTGAAAAGGATTTGCACGCAAGTAGTCAATTCTCAACTACGATTTTTGGTTAAGCAGTAAATCCTTAACTTACGTATTAGTGTTTATCTCTCTGGATTACTTAACAGCAAAACATGTCCAAGCATTTTCTTTAATACATTTGATACTTAATATGTTTAATTCCATCCAACACATTGGCCAAGTTGAACGATCCCATTTTAGACGTTTTGGAAGATTTTAATCTTCCGGAACTGTAATGTTTTGAACTTTGGTAAAATATTAATGCCAATCTCATAATCTTCATATCAACTTCCAATTTTCATTCTAAAAAATTCCGAAAGAGAAAATTAGATGCCTAACAATGAAACCTTCCTCTCAAAGTCTTCCTCATTTGTTACCTTGAAACCAATTTCATCGGCCATCAGTTACAGTCAAGTGCAAGTTCCTTTTCTTTTCCTCATACCCCCATCTTCTATTATCTCTGATAAAAGTGATACATGATCAATGTATCGTGCATTATTATAACAAGGTTAGTACTCATTGAAAATCATGCATTATGAATGTAGGTACATTGATTCACCAGAAGTCCTTACAAGAACAATAACCATTTGCAAAATGATGGAACCTATTAGTATCTCTCAATACAATCATCCTTCCAGTAACTCTTGAAACAGCCTTCATCCATGAGTGACAATCTCCACAAACCCTAATATTATTTGTAATCCTTATTGGCATTCCACCAGCAGTATGGATAAGTGAGAAGATAGCAGCGATGCGTTCGCTATGCCCGCAAACCCAAGTCACCTTCGTCTCCTCATTTACATCATGAAGAACGCCAACGGTGTCAGGGATATACCCTGCTTCTTTGATTGCATCAGACAACTCATTCCAGGTCTTCAAATACTCAGCCGAAGAACGAAATCCTGAGCTCCCCCCGGCGATGAAGGTATGGATTCTATGCTTTATTTGTGTCCAGCTACATCCAGCCTCTTTCTTTATTCCTCTCATGGCCATCATCTCTCTAACTCTCTTCATATCATCCCACATTTCTGCTTTCGCATAGATGTTTGAGAGCATCACATAGTTTCCAGGATTGTAAGGTTCAATCTCGAACAATTTCTCGGCAACGACCTCTGCAAGAGGAACATTTCCGTGAAGACGGCATGAGTTAAGCAAGGACCCCCATATGCTACCACTTGGATTCATCGGCATGTTTTGCGCCAAAGCTAACGCTTTGTCGATTCTCCCCGCCCTGCCTAATATGTCTACTAAACAAGCATAGTGCTCTATAGATGGTTTCACCTCATAATCCTCCATCATATTGAACAATTCTTGCCCTTTATCAGCAAGTCCTGAATAGCTGCAACCTGAAAGCAAGGCAATGAAGGTAAACCTATCCGGCCTCATACCATAACTTATCATTTCATCAAATAAGGCCATGGCTTCTTCAATATATCCATTTATTGCATAACCCGTCAGCATTGTATTACATGAAGTCAAATCCCTATTCTGCATACTGTAAAATACCTTCTTACAGTAATCAAGCGCTCCACATTTTGCATACATGTCCATCAGTGAGTTGAGTAGTGGCAGATCACCTTTCTTCTGAGACTTCACAATCCGCGAGTGTATCTCCTTGCCACTATGAAGTGAACTAACCCGAGCGCACATCGACAAGATCGTGGTAAGAGTAATCCAACTGAACCTGATATTCTCTCCCTGCATAACTCGAAATACATCAAATGTCTCAGACACTTTGTCTTGAGCTGCAACACCAGCGATTAAAGTGTTCCAAGAAACCACATTTCGTTGAGGCATTTCCCCAAACACCTTTAGGGCCTCACCCAAGAACCCACATTCAACATAGAACCTCAAAAGGGCATTATTCACCACTTGATCTGCTTCCTCATCACTCTTAATGCTTTGAGCATGAACTGCTCTACCCACCAACGAATCAGACGTATCAGTACAGGCCTTAAGGGCCATGGAAAACGCGAAATTGTTAGGTCGGACATACCGGGTTGATAACATTTCACAGTATAACATCAAAGCTTCGTTAGAAAACCCATTTCTGGAGTACCCAATCGCCATAGCCACCCACACCGACTCTGACATGTTGTCATCTTCGAGACCGAAGTTGAAAATCCGGCGAGCCTCATCGATCCGACCACAAACAGAGAAGAGCGTGATGAGCTTGCTCTTCAAAATGGGGTTACGCAAAAGGTCTTGCTTGAATATTTCCGGTGATCGAAGGAAGTGCAAATAGAGCTTTTGGCCATGGGAGAAGGACTTTCTGGAGATGCAGGCATGAAGGAGGAAGGAGAGAGCGTCGATATCGTCTGGTTCGTAGGCGGCGGACTTCGACGGCGACGACTCGATGAGGCGAAGCGCCTCATCTAAATTGCCAGACTTGGAGAGAAATCTTAGAGATGAATTGAAGTTGAGTTTGCGAGAATGGGGCTTTAAGGTTACCGTTATGTTAGTTTTGACGGTTACGGCCGTTGAGAGAGAGATGGCGGGTAGCATCTTCTACCTCAATTCTCAAGTTTCAAGTTCCATCACACCCTAGTCCTGAGCTTGAAGGCTTGAAGTTGAGTGTTTCAAATTAAGCCCTGTGGTTATGATTTATTTTATTTTCATCAAGGTATAATATATATTTTTATATTTAGTAATTAATACTATTTACTTTTTATATTTTTTTTAAATAAGGTAGGAATATGATTTTTTTTTACTTCTCAAGATCAAGTCTTTCATTATATCTTTCAAATCAAATTTATTTAAATAATTTTTTAGTTTAAGTTTATATTTATTAATTAAGCATATATAACAAAATAGGTGAGAACTTTTATTTATTTAGCGACATTTTAAAGGAAAGTACAATATAATATAAAAATTATTTAATTAATTTAAATATTTAAAAAATTAAATAAATTATTTAATTGTAATAAACTAATTCTTATATTAAAGATTAGATAATTGTTTCCTTAAAAATTCAAAATATATTTGTAATGCATAAATGGCATAGGTGTTCATAGGTAAGGTTGGGCAGGGCAATCCCGTGCCCAGTGCCTTGCCCCAAAAAAAGTATAGGCGGTATTTATCCGGCTCTACCCGATAAAAACTCTAATTATTTTAGACTGGGCATGAACTGACTAGGCATGCTCAAGTTATGATGCTATACTCATGTTGTAAAAAATAATCTGTAATTATAAACTTCTAAAATAATATCATATCAGTTACATAATATCTATAATCTATTAAAAATAAGGCAATAAAAAGATAATAATTAAAGTATTGAAATTCATTGCATATAAAAAAAGCCTTGAAGTCTAAGTAATTTGTAATTGTAACTTTGTATCAATTTCCCAAATGTTGACAAAGATGGAGTATCAAAAAAAATAAAATAAATAATTATAATTTATAATATAATTATATCATGATTAGTAAAGTTAAAGAAAAAAATCAATATATTTATAAATATTAAAAGACGTAACTTACCTACTTAACTACTCATATTTCTAAAATGACTATTTAGTTATTAGTAGTTATTATATTCTCTCTTTCAAATATAGCATTTAGGGATAAAAGTAAAAAAAAAAAAGAATGAGTATTCATAGGCAGGGCAGGACACGATAACCCTCTTGCCCAGTGTTCAGCCCAAAAAAAGCATCGGTTATATTTTGCATCCCGATACTCGGCCCTGCCCTATATTTATCAAGTTAGGCAGGGCTTTTTTTCGCGAGTTTAGAAAGGTATACTAGACTGCGGGTTTTATGAACACCCTTAATAAATGTGTACGTTTAAATTATTAGTATACTCTTATAATTCTAAATATAAGATTTATTTAATAGATAAATTTAATTAGTCTTAAATTGTATTTAGATGGTTCTAATCTCACTACATGTGCATATATTTTTTTTTTCAAAATTACATGTGCATATATAACACTGAAAAAAAAATACAAATTCAACACAAAATCATGTGATACCCTAATTAGAGATACATTATTTTTTCGTAACAAATAAAATTTGTAGTTTTGTTGGTGATGAGAGTAGAATTAGATTCTACGGAAATATAAAAAAAGGAACTTATTCAATCCTCCTTGGGGATTAACAACCCTCCTTAGAAATTCCCATGTTAAAAAAAATGATTCTTACTAAGACAACATAATAGAATATAATAAAAAAAATTAAAATATAAGAAAATGATTAAAGCATTTTGCTTTTTAAAACTATATATAATTATGTATATTATCAAATACATATTTTAATAATTAGAAAATTTGACAATAAATTATTACATGAACTTTGAAAATTGTAATTGCATGCACATATGCTAAAAATGATTATAAAATCTATAATTAATATAAATAAAATTTATTGTAGGCAATATAACATGTTTAGTTTTCTCCTTAAAACATCAAGCCTGTAATTAAATTACATTTATCCATTTTTCTGATTATCTCTTCATCGCAAATACTTTCCTTTATCCTTCTTTCTCGCTTTAATTTCATCATCTTCTTCGGTCACAATCTGCTGTGTTTCAATGACCCCATATCTCTGGCTTCTTTTCTCAGCAAAAACTTCTGAATCTTACCAGTCGAAGTCTTTGGAAGATCTTCCATGAACACCACCGTCTTCGGCGCCATAAAGTGCGGTATCCTCTTTCTGCAATACTCCATTATCTCCTTCTCCGTCGGCTTCTTCTCCAATCCTTCCCTCAAGCTCACGAACGCGCACGGCGTCTCTCCCCAGAACTCGTCCGGCCTCGCCACCACCGCCGCCTCGTTCACCGCCGGGTTGGTGTAAAGCACCGATTCAACTTCCACGCTGCTCAGATTCTCACCACCACTTATAATCACGTCCTTTGATCGGTCTTTAATCTCTAAGTAGCCATCAGGATGCATCACTCCAACATCTCCAGTGTAGAACCAGCCATTCTTGAAGCCCTTGGAATTCGCTTCTGGATCTTTCAAGTAGCCCAACATGACGCATCCGCCCCGAATAACCACTTCCCCAAGTGTTGACCCGTCGCGTTTCACGCTCTTACCCGAATCCGGATCCACCACGTCCATCTCCGCCAGTCCAATTGTTCTCACACCTTGCCTCGCCTTTAATCTTGCCCTCTCCGTCGCCTGCAGCAAGTTCCACCCTGGCTTCCACGCGCACGAAACCACCACCCCGAGTACTTCTGTCAAACCATACCCATGAGTAACCACAAATCCTAACTCTTCCGCTCGGTTTAGCACTGCCGCAGGTGGCGGGGCTCCTCCCGTGAGGACTTGAACGGGACTTCTCAGAGGTTTTATTGTCGGGGAGTTTGTTAACATGTTGAGCACCACCGGGGCAGCGCACATGTGGGTAACGCCATGGCGTTCGATCAGAGTGAACACGGTGGTGGCATCGCATTTACGGAGGCAGATATTGGCTCCTCCCATGGCTGCGATTCCCCAGGGGAAGCTCCAACCGTTAGAGTGGAACATATTCAGCGTCCAGAGGTAGATCGGTTGTTTGGGCATGGCCCAATCAATCAGAGAATCGACGGTTACGACGAACGTACCTCGATGGCAATGAACCACCCCTTTCGGAGACGACGTCGTACCGGACGTGTAATTCAAGAGCATCGGATCCCACTCGCTTTTGGGTCGGATCCACTGGAAATTCGGATCACCCTTCGCCACCAATCCTTCGTAAGTATCAAAGAAGCCCTCTGATGATGTGGGTTCCACTGAGTCGTCAGTGATGAGTACAAGAATAGGCCGTTGAGTCTCTGGAGGCAGCAAGGAGATGGCGTCGAGTACAAGAGCGCGTGAGACGCAATCAACAAACACGAGCTTGGATTCACCATGGCGGAGGATGATGGAGATAGTGCGAGCGTCAAGGCGAGTGTTGATGTTGTTGAGGACGACGCCGGCGAAGGGAACTGCGAAGTGGAGCTCGTACATGGCGGGGATGTTGGGTGCCACGACGGAGACGACATGACCACGACGGATTCCGATGGAGGAGAGAGAGGAGGCTAGTTGGAGACAGCGACGGTGGGTTTGGGACCAAGTGAAGGAGGTGTTGTTATAGATGATAGAAGTGCATCCGCCGTAGACGGTGGAAGCTCTGTCGAGGAAGCCTAATGGAGTGAGCGGATAAGAGTTTACAGTGTGTGGCTTGATATCTTCCATGTCGAGGATGAAGACGAAGAAGTACTTACTCGCTTCAACTACACAAGACACAGCTCGTGCTGGTTGGGGACATGGTTGATGATTGATATACTCATATTTATAGTATAAATTAATCTAAATTAAAGTTAATAAGCAAGATTAGCAATTTGATAAATACATTAATTATGGAGGCTTCGTTGTCTCAAAGTCAATCCCAAGACTCACATGGCATGTTAATCAACCTTGCTGTATACGATACGAGTCTCCGAGTCAACACACACTTTTATATATATAAATAAATATATATATATTCTCCTCATATAATTAATTTATGGAGATTTAAAAAATTAGTAAATTGGTTATTTGTAAAAATTATATTTTAGTTTTATTGAAGGCATGATACTAAACGATAAAATTAATATAAATTTTAATAAAAGTAAGAGAAATTTAGCTTGATTTTTATTCATCCCATGAAAAAGAAGAAAGGAGATGAATAAAAATTTCCAACCACATAAATTTAAAGTAAATAAATTCAAGGAGTGGCATTTACAATGTTAAAAATTAATCACATAAGTCAGTCAATACATAAAAAAGACTATGACTCAAATAAGAGTGATTGATGTTTACCATTGATTAATTTTAAATTAAAAATTAAAAAATTATTTCACGTACTTTCATTTCATCTCTCGTTTGATTCAAACAATTAGCATTTTTATTAGAAAATCTAAACTATTCAAAATTGATTAAATTATATTAAAAAATTAAATTTTAAACATATTTTATCAGCATTTAATTAATTATAATAAAATTTTTATTAAATTTATTGAGTCGGCATTTTTTAAAAATATAACTAGAGAATATTAAACGAAACAAAAAAAAAGCACTATATAAACTGAAGACATTTAATATAAGATTAAACATTGTAGGGGAAAAAGAAGGATAAAAGTATATTTTTAAATATTTATTGATAAACTATTCTTCGTTAAACTGGTTATCCTGAAATAAATTTTGTTTTATGAAAATTTATGTTATAAAAAAAATATTTATTCAAGACCTTCTTGATAATACTTATTAAAGTCTTATTTGATAAGAAGGGAAACTTTTTAAATACAACATATTTAAAATTTATCAAAGACTTTTTTCATCATATTTTTTAATAAATATTTTGATAAATTTAACTAATCTTCAAAAAAAAATTAAACTTGATTTTGACAACCTTTAATATTTTGACCTAAGTGTGTATTTGAATAAGATTTTAAAAATAGATTTATAAAAAAATAATTTTTATGCAGCTTATAAAAAAGGGTTTTGGGAGAAAAGTTTATAAAAGAAACGATTTTAAATAAATGGATATATGGATAGTTATTTTTAGAAATACTTTTATTGTTAGTAAATTATGAAAAAAAAATGTGAGTATTAAATGAGGAGAGATAAGATATAAGAGGAGAAAGAAGAGAGAGTGTAAGAAAGAAAAGAGAGAGGGTATAAGAAAAAGTATGAGTAATATAATATTTAGTTAGTTCATAAGCCCTTTTACTATTCCATAAACTACTCTAACTAACTTATCTAAAATTTTAATTTTAAACCATGATTTAGTCTAAAAATTTATTTGAATAAATATTGCTGTTTATTTTAAAAAAATTTTAAATTTAAATTTTGCTCAAATAAATTTTTAAAATTATAGTTTTATGGCCCCAAGTTATAATGAAGCTAGACTGGTATCTTCCTCTTTAGTCTCCTAGAAATGAGCAAAATGCGCAAACTAGTCTACTTTAGATAATTGTATATTTTTACAATTTAAATATACTACACTCAGATATCTTGGGACTATTAAATTGTTTGATAATTTTAAGAGATTTTTTGTAATTAATTGTGTGGGACCTCAGTGCAATTCTTTAAAAAATAAAGCCAAAACATATTTATTTGCCTTTTTCGTACAATATTTATTTGGTTTTTGTTTCATGTAAGTTAATGATTTTATTGACAGCTTATTTTTAGAATGGTTTCACAGTATTTATCTCTTTTTTATATTATTTTTTAACGATATTATTGGTGATTACCCCTTTTAAAACATCTCCTCTTAATCAGTACTTATCACTTTATGTGGCGTGCATTCTTGGCTACATAACGATAACAAATTAAAAACCTATGTAAAGTTGATCACCTGAAAATCTAGTATTAGTAGTAATCCAAGGCCAAATCTTTAAACAGAAGAAAATCTGGAATTATTGACAATATATAAAATAAAATATAAATCCAGTAACTTTTTATGTGAGACTAAATTTTTCAAAATAATAAAGCTGGGAATTTTAAATGTACGTTTAATGTTTTCTTAATTTGCTACATCCTTCTTCGAAAAGAGACCATGAATGACTCCCTCCTTGTACACACACGAGTGCTTTTTTTATTGAATTGAGGAATTTATCCCTGAGGTTTTCACCTCTCTTAAGAACTGAAATTCTTTAGATTTAAATTTTTGTTTTCCTCCTTATCTTCCTCACAATCTGCTGTGTTTCAAGGACCCCATTTCTTTGGCTTCCTTTCTCAGAACGTACTTCTGAATCTTACCAGTCGAAGTCTTTGGAAGATCCTCCTTGAACACCACCGTCTTCGGCACCATGAAGTGTGGCATCCTCTCTCTGCAATACTCCATTATCTCCTTCTCCGTCGGCCTTTTCTTCAATCCCTCCTTCAAGCGCACAAACGCGCACGGCGTCTCTCCCCAGAACTCGTCCGGCCTCGCCACCACCGCTGCCTCGTTTACCACGGGGTTGCTGTACAGCACCGATTCGACCTCCACGCTGCTCAGATTCTCACCCCCACTTATGATCACGTCCTTTGATCGATCTTTTATCTCTAAGTACCCATCTGGATGGATCACCCCGACATCGCCGGTGTAGAACCAGCCATTCTTGAAGCACTTGGAAGTAGCATCTGGATCTTTCAAGTAGCCTAAAGTGAGGCAACCGCCCCGAAGAACAACTTCCCCAAGGGTTGACCCGTTGCGTTTCACGCTTTTACCCGAATCTGGATCCACCACGTCCAACTCCGCCATCCCGATGGTTCTCACTCCTTGCCTTGCCTTTTTCCGTGCCCTCTCTGTCGCCGGAAGTAAGTTCCACCCAGGCTTCCAAGCACATGAAATCACCACCCCGCCTGTTTCTGTCATCCCGTAGACGTGAGAAACCACAAATCCTAACGCTTCCGTTCGGTGCAACACTGACGCTGGTGGCGGTGCTCCACCGGCGAGGACTTGAACGGGACTTCTCAGAGGTTTCTTGCTTGCAGAGTTTGTTATCATGTTGAGCACCACCGGTGCTGCGCACATGTGTGTGACTCCTTGGCGTTCTATCAGAGCGAACACGGTGGTGGCGTCGAATTTACGGACGCAAATATTTGTTCCTCCGACGGCTGCCATCCCCCACGGGAAGCTCCACCCATTAGAATGGAACATATTCAGCGTCCATAGGAAGACCGGTTGCTTCGTAACATCGCAGGCGATCAGAGAATCTAATGTCATTACGAAAGTCGCTCGATGGCAATGAACCACCCCCTTGGGAGACGACGTCGTACCCGAAGTGTAATTCAAGGTAATAGGATCCAACTCGCTTTTGGGTCGGATCCACTGGAAATTCGGATCACCCTTCTCGACCAACCCCTCGTACGTGTCGTAGAAGCCCTCGGATGATGTGAGTTCCACTGAGTCGTCAGCGATGAGTATAAGGATAGGACGTGGAATCTCTGGAGAAAACAAGGAGATGGCCTCAAGGACCAGAGCGTGTGAGACGCAATCGACGAAGACAAGCTTGGATTCACCATGGCGGAGTATGACGGAGATGGTGCGAGCGTCGAGGCGGGTGTTGATGTTGTTGAGGACGGCGCCGGCAAAGGGAACTGCGAAGTGAAGCTCGTACATGGCGGGGATGTTGGGTGCCACAACGGAGACGACATGTCCGCGACGGATTCCGATGGAGGAAAGAGAGGAAGCTAGCTGGAGACAGCGACGGCGGGTTTGGGACCAAGTGAAAGTGATGTCGTGATAGATAATAGAAGTGCAGTCACCGTAGACTGTGGCAGCTCTGTCTAGGAAACCTAAAGGAGTGAGAGGAGAAGAGTTTGCAGTGCCTGGCTTGAGATCTTCCATTTTAACGATGAAGATGAAGAACCGAGAGGACTTAGCTTCCGCTGCAGAAGACAGCAATGGGACTAATAGAGGAGGGAGGAAACGGCGCGGTGAGGTAGTTGACTAGTGATTTTATAATTAAAAAACTACAATGTCCTGAGGTAGATCAACGGGAAAAGTGGTTAAAATATAGGTTTTTTTTTTTTTGGCTTATCTTACTAAGTTAAAATATGGGTTAAAATTATAATTTTTGTCTCCATCCTTCCACAAGACGAGGACAAATAGAGGTATAAAATAGTTTCATTACAATCTTAAGGATACATAAAATAATGACGGTTGATTCTGGTATTAGCAATTTGACAATTAAATAATAGTATGATTCGTCACAAAAAGTCAACCCTATTGTGTATGACTCTTCAAGTTAATTCAGCATATAATAATCTATAACATATTTAATTAATTTAATTATATTAAAAAAATTAACTGAATTGATTAATATGATATATTTTTTTTAAAATATATTAATTATTTTTTTAACTCTATCCCTTCTTCATCTAGATAATTATTGTTAAAAGAGTATTAATAGTGATAATTTAGGATAAAGTTCATAAATATATGAAATAAATTTTATATTTATAATTAATATTAACTTTTTAATCAAATTTTATATTAAGGAGGGAGGACAAGTAATATATATATATATATAGTATGCTAATACAATTATGACATACTAACCAACAAAATATAACATAGATAAATATATTCATGTATGATAACTAATAAATACTAAGTTGGAAATCCAACTTTTTGGAAAATTTAAATTTGTTTACTTTTTGAAAGTGTACATTCTTTTCCCCTTCCTTTTTCTTAATCAAGTGGGCCCTTAATATGTCCTCCGATCTTATTATTTATATTTTTTAAAAAAATAAGATTTATAATTATAAAATATAAAATCCTAATATAAATTAATATAAAGCTGACGTATATATTCAATAATAATAAATATTAGCAATTTGGCAAGTAAATTATAGGAATTAGTTGTCTTAAAAACCGAATAATAGGAACTCATATGGGATATTAATTAATCCCACACTATGATTCTCAAAGTTGATCGTATACTAATTAAGTACATGCTAATACAATTGCATAATACTAGTTGAGAAATTATAATATAAATAAGTATATTAATATATAATAAATAATAATGAAGCAGGATTTACTCAAACTCTATTAAATAAGTTATTTCTTAACTATGAAGGAAGTCAACTTTAGAAAGCTTATCTTTTAAGTAAATTAATTAACTATAATTTATTTACTTATATAGAAAAGAATAGCATCCTCCTCTTGACTAACTGAACTTAAATGTTCTGTTATCCTATTATTTATAATTTTTTAATTATGATTTTTATGCAAGATATATCAAATGTAAAGACAGTCACATAATTAAATATTAAATAAATTTTAAAAAATATAATTAAAATATATTCTAGCTATAGATAATATAATATTTTACTAGCTACAGATAATATAATATTTTTTTCATTGCCCAATTTAAATTAAATATAATTTATATATTCTGTTATTATTTGGCTACCTTTAAATTATTTATACACGAATTATATTTAATAAGAAATTATATTATATAAAATTAAAATATGTCGCATTATAACAGAATATATGAATTATATTTAATCACGATTCATTAGAGCACATATTATAGAAGGACGTTGAGGTTTGAATCACATGCATTGTAGAATATGGGTGCATGTGCATGGTAGAACCAAATATTAAATCCCAAGACTTTAATTTATTATAAAATTATAAAATGTATGAACAATTTGAATACATTTTATTACCTGTGATTAGGTCAAACACGTTCCCTCTTTAATTTCATCATCTTCATCGGTCATAATCTGCTGTGTTTCAAGGATCCCATATCTTTGGCTTCTTTTCTCAGAACGTACTTCTGAATCTTACCAGTCGAAGTCTTTGGAAGTTCCTCCTTGAACACAACCGACTTCGGCGCCATGAAGTGCGGCATTCTCGCCTTGCAATACTCCATTATCTCTTTCTCCGTCGGCTTCTTCTCCAATCCAACCCTCAGGCTCACGAAAGCGCAGGGTGTCTCTCCCCAGAACTCGTCCGGCCCCGCCACCACCGCCGCCTCATTAACCGCCGGGTTGCTGTACAGCATCGATTCCACCTCCACGCTGCTCAGATTCTCACCACCACTTATAATCACGTCCTTGGATCGATCTTTAATCTCTAAGTAGCCATCAACATGCATCACTCCCACGTCGCCGGTGTAAAACCAGCCATTCTTGAAGCACTTGGAGTTCGCAGCTGGGTCTTTCAAGTAGCCCAACATGACGGATCCGCCCCGAACAACCACTTCCCCAAGAGTTGAACCGTCCCGTTTCACGCTTATACCTGAATCCGGATCCACCACGTCCATCTCCGCCAGCCCGATTGTTCTTACACCTTGCCTCGCCTTTAATTTTGCCCTCTCCGTCGCCGGCAGTAAGCTCCACCCTGGCTTCCACGCACACGAAACCACCACACCGCCTACTTCTGTCAACCCATACCCGTGAGTGACCACAAATCCTAACGCTTCCGATCGCTGCAGAACCGTCGCAGGTGGTGGTGCTCCTGATGTGAGGATATGAACGGGGTTTCTGAGAGTTTTTCTTGTTGAGGAGTTTGTTAGCATGTTGAGCACCACCGGTGCTGCGCACATGTGTGTGACACCGTGGCGTTCGATCAGATTAAACACTGTAGCGGCATCGAATTTACGGACGCAGACATTGGTTCCTCGGACGGCTGCCATTCCCCAAGCGAAGCTCCACCCATTAACGTGGAACATATTCAGCGTCCAGAGGTAGACCGGTTGTTTGGGGATGGCCCAATCAATCAGAGAATCGACGGTGACCAAGAAAATCCCTCGGTGGCAATGAACCACTCCCTTGGGAGACGACGTCGTCCCCGAAGTGTAATTCAAGATCACGGGATCCAACTCGCTTTCGGGTCGGATCCACTGGAAATTCGGATCACCCTTCTTTAGTAACCCCTCGTACGTATCCAAGAAGCCTTCTGATGATGTGGGTTCCATTGAGGCGGTAGTGATGAGTATAAGGATAGGCCGTGGAGTAGTCGGAGGCAGCAAGGAGATGGCCTCGAGGATCAGAGCGCGTGAGACGCAATCGACGAAGACAAGCTTGGATTCACCATGGCGGAGTATGATGGAGATGGTGCGAGCGTCGAGGCGGGTGTTGATGTTGTTGAGGACGGCGCCTGCGAAGGGAACTGCGAAGTGGAGCTCATACATGGCGGGGATGTTGGGTGCCACAACGGAGACGACATGGCCGCGACGGATTCCGATGGAGGAAAGAGAGGAAGCTAGCTGGAGACAGCGACGGCGGGTTTGGGACCAAGTGAAAGTGATGTCGTGATAGATGATAGAAGTGCAATCACCGTAGACTGTGGCAGCTCTGTCGAGGAAACCTAAAGGAGTGAGAGGAGAAGAGTTTGCAGCGTTTGGCTTGAGATCTTCCATGTCCAGGATGAAGACGAAGGCTTGCTTGCTTCAACTGCACAAGACACAGCACTTACTACCTTGGGACATGTTTGGTTGAAGCATAATATATAAATACACATACATATATATACTAATATTTATGATTATAAAAAAATGTAAAGTCATAATATAAATTAATCTAAAACTGCTGTACTCAATAATAAGAAAGATACCAACAAAGTTCGCCTCAATTGGTAGATGTCATTTGTTCAAACTAGATCATATGTATAAAAAATATTTTTTAAGAAAAGTAAAACTTACTTTAGTGAATTATATACTCAAGAGAATTAGTTTATAAGTTATGGATTGAGAATACCGTTTAAACTCTAAAGAAAAAAAAAAGATTGTAACGGTGGTCGTGATGAGGGATTATGTATAATGCAGAGATAGGACGAAAGCAAATAAGAAATTATTGATCGAAAAAATTATTTTACTTGTTTTGATCCTAATTATAAAAAATAATTAATTTTGTATATATATATATATTAAAGAAGTTAAATAAATTAGTTAATTATAAGTAATATAAGAGTTAGTTGATAAATGTATCTAAATGAGTAAAAATTATAAATTCATCTTTAGAAGTTGAATGATCATAATTAATTAATTAATTTATATAATTTTTTAATTAAAAAGATTAATTTACCTTTATACTTAAAGACCGAAAACTGAATGAGTATATAATTAGATGCATGCATGTGCATTGTGTATCATAGCAACTTGCCCTCTATTTTTGTTCCTTTAGTGGGCCTAGTATTTCCTACAATTGCAATGGCTTGTTGATTTCTCCATGTTCAAAAAAAAAAAAATAAACATGATTTTGGAATCTCTTATGTCTCTTATTTTTTAATTAAATTAATTAAAAGGGCATATAATAATGGTGTAAGGCTACAGAGACCTCCACTAAAAAAAAATTAAAACCACACAATGTATAGTATGTATGTCCTTGAGCACGAAATATGGAAGAATGGTTAAAATAATATTGGTTTTGTTTTTTCACCTTTCTAAGTTAAAATACACACGTTAAAATTATATATTTATATAAAAAAATTAAATAAAATTGCCATCGCCAAAGACGAGGAGCCGCTTTCAATGGTGGCTTCCATAGCTGAAGTTGAATCACCGCCCCCTTGAACCCCATCAACTTCTAAAATCAAATCTATTAGCCAGATCCTGACCTCAATAAGGACAAAGCATGGGATGGTGTTGTATATCTATGAGTCATATTAGTATTTATATGAGAAAATGTAGATGGTTAAATTTGGGGTAATTTAGTACTCTTTAATTTTTATTTTAATATTTAGTTATTTTAAATAATAAAAAAAATTTACCATCCTTCACTATAAATATCATTTAGTATAAGTCATTTACTGTGCACTACTATAAAATTAATAATACTTTATAATAATAAATGTTAAATTTTATATGGATAATAAAAAAATAAAGTTAAAGTAGCTGAGATGAGTAATATAAGATAGATGTGTGGAACAAACAATAAAAATATAAAATTTATAATAAACATATATATAGAAGAGTTTCAGTGTCATTTATTAAGGATAAAATAGTAAATAATCAAGTTGGTTTTGGCACTTATAAAAAAGATTATTGGATGCATAAGTAAAGATTATATACCAAGCAATAGATAGTCCGTAAAAAAAATAAAAAAAATAAAAAAAAATATTTAATAAGATTATTAAGTATAATCTCTTAATCAATAATTTATTTAAATATTTATTTTTAAATATATTACAATAACATCTTGAGATTCATGTAACCTACCCTCTCCCTCGTCTAATTTGACTATAGGCATTCACGTGATATTGATTAATCAACCTTATTGGGTATGATTTTCCAAATAATTAAATCATATAGTAGCTAGCATATGCAAATATAATTACGCAATACAACCCAACAAACTATAACATACATAAACAAGTACACTAACAAAATATATAACATATGGATGAGGTTATTCATGTATAATACTTAATAAATACATATCTAATCTTTAATATATGACTTATTTAATTAATTTAGTTATGATTAAATAAATTAATTAATTAAATTAATTAATATATTATTATTTTTTAAATA
Source organism: Leucaena leucocephala (assembly GCA_037074615.1). Taxonomy (NCBI): domain Eukaryota; kingdom Viridiplantae; phylum Streptophyta; class Magnoliopsida; order Fabales; family Fabaceae; genus Leucaena; species Leucaena leucocephala. The sequence continues at coordinate 10,027,467 of CM073542.1, forward strand.
TTTTAATTATTTTCCTTAATTTCCTACCTCCCTCTATTATTTAATCAATTCTCTAATTATATTATATATTAAAGATTAAAGAAGTTGTACTTCCACTTCTTATTAACATATAAGATAGATAAATAATTTATAAATATTAAAATAAATCAATTTTTTTAATTTAAGATTGGAAATGAGATTGGAGGAGAGAGAATCTGGATCCGAGTTGGTACTGTAGATGGTATAATAATCTGCACGGCCAAATTTAATTTTTTTAATAAACATTTTTTAAATAAAAAATTATTTTAAAAAAATGATAGTTGAGTGATTATCTTTATTTTATATCTTCTAACTATTAAAATATTTTTTAAAAAATAAACATAAAAAATAGATCTGGACCGTTCACATTAGATCTAGACAATTTAGATTTGATAAGCTGAAGAGGCTCATCATTTTAATTTGGATGGTCCATATTTAATTTTTTAATAGAATTTTTAAATAAAAAATTATTTTTTTGAAAAAATATAGTTAAAAGGTTATTTTTATTTTAAATTTCGATACCAATTAAAATAAATTTTTTAAATAAATAATTGAAAAATTAATTTAAACTATCAAAATCTCGTCTGGACAATAATTAATCCCACTCTCCAAGTTGATCGTATGCTACTCATAGTAGCATATGCTAATACAATTGTATAATATTAATCGATAAATTATAATTTAAATAAATGTATTAATTAATATATACTAAATATGATGAAGTATAATTTACTTAAACTCTACTAAATAAGTTACTCCCTAAGCTCTTTACGCTCTTTATTATATGGTTAACGTTTTATAATATAATATATTTTGTTTAAAGTATTCATTTTGATACTAAATATTCTTAACTAATTAATCAAGTTATTCTAATTGATAACTTTTATTGAGGATGATTTTAATATTTTACTAAAAATATCTAATTTTAAGTTATTTCATTCATTTATATAAAGTTGTTATTAGATATTTATAATTTCCTAATTATGAAGGAAGTCAACTTTAGCAAGTTAAACTTTTTAGTAAATTATTTGACTAAGTGACCTTAACTTGTTCTCTTATTATTTATAATTTCTGAAATATGATTTTTATATAAGATATATCAAATAAAGAGAGTCAAATAATATTTATTTTTTTAAACTAGAAAATTTTAAAGGTACAATTTTACAAAATACAAGTAAATATTAATTTAGTTTATCAAATTGGGAGATTTTACTAGCTACAGATAATATAATATTTTTTCAGGGCCCAATTTTATTTTACTTAGTTGTGTTACACTATTTATTGTTCTTATTGAATTGATAAATAAAGTGAATACATGACATAACCAAAAAGTTAATATGTGCTCTTATGAGTTATGATTAAATATAACTTATATACTATTATTAGGGAACTAATTAATTAAGCATTGAACATAAGAATGGAAGGAGCTTAGATATATGGGTGAGTTAGGGTCAACTTTTAGAAAATTTTCAATGGAGATTTGAAGGGGATCATAGTTTTTTTTTTATATGTTATCTCGCCAAGTCAAATTTAAAAAGCATTGTCAAATTTGACGGTAGCTAAAATCATTTTTACTTGGACTAATATCTATTAGTAAGGAGATCACACTTTTAATTACAAGTGTTTTAGATCATCTCTCTGTTGGGTGATTAACTCTCCCTTTTTTTCCTTTTAGTATTCAATCGATCGCTTCAAGTGTTGACTCCAATAAACTAATTTGCAAATATTGTCAACTCTAGCCATGGAACAAAGGGTGTGACATCATCTCTTTTTTACCCCTTGCTTTTTAATTATTTAGATATAATAGTACTTCATTAATTTCCTTATCTTTACTCATCCTCATTGTCATTTTAATGTTACCGTTTTATTAATATTATTTTATCTTTTTCAAACAAAAAAATAGTTTGGGTGCGTGCAAGTATATATATGCATGCTTGGTGTAGTTATCTATCATAAAACAAAGAAACAAGTAATAGGCTTTACAGAATTAGATTATAGAATCTATAAAATCATGAAGAATATGAATAAATTCTATTACATGTATTAAGATCGCCATATCTCTAGCTTCCTTTATCAGAACGAACTTCTAAATCTTACCAGTCTAAGTCTTCGGAAGATCAACACCACCGTCTTCGGCACCATGGAGTCCGGCATTCTCGCCCTGCACTACTCCATTATCTCCTTCTCCGTCTGCTTCTTCTCCAATCACTCCCTCGGGCTCACAAACGCGCACGTCGTCTCTCCTATTAACTCGTCCGGCATCGGCATCGGTGACACCTCGTTCACTGCCGGGTTGCTGTACAGCACTGATTCCACCTCCACGCTGCTCAGATTCTCACCACCACTTATAATCACGTCCTTGGATCTATCTTTTATCTCTAAGTACCCATCTGGATGCATCCCTCCCACGTCGCCCCTGTAAAAGTAGCCATTTTTTTTTTTTGATAAATTTTTGGAAAGGAGTTGCGATCAAAAGGTAAGACGAAGTCTCTTTTCTTCTTAAGCAATATTAATATCAGATAGTACAAGCTGTTAATTATTCTCAAACGTAAACCTAAATATTTAGGAATTAAGATACCTCCTTAAATATACTACAATAAAATAATACTACTTAAATATCAAACATATTTTAAATAATACTATGTTTCACTCTTTGTTCAGCTAAGACTGTTAAAAAATCAGCCATTATCGAGGCACTTGCAGTTTGCCTCTGGGTCTTTCAAGTAGCCCAACATTACGGATCCGCCCCGAACAACCACTTCCCCAACGGTTGACCCGTCTCTTTTCACTCTTTTACCCGAATCCGGATCCACCACGTCCATCTCCGCAAACCCAATTGTTTTCAAACCTTGCCTAGCCTTTAATCGTGCCCTCTCCGTCGCCGGCCGCAAGTTCCACCCTGGTTTCCAGGCACACATAACCACCATTCCCCCTGTGATGACATGAACGGCGCGGATACTTAGAGGTTTTCTTTTTGTGAAGTTTGTCAGCATGTTGAGCACCACCGGTGCACAACACATATGTGTAACACAGTGGCGTTCGATCAGATTAAACACGGTGGCGGCATCGAATTTACGGAGGCCGATATTGGTTCCTCCGACGGCTGCGATTCCCCACGGAGAAGCTCCACCCATTAACGTGGAACATATTCAGAGTCCACAGGTAGGCCGGTTGGTTGGGAACGGCCCAGTCGATCAAAGAATCTATGGAGATGGCGAATGTACTATGATGGCAATGAACCACCCCCTTGGGAGACGACGTCGTACCGGACTTGTAATTCCAGACATCGGATCCCACTCGCTTTCGGGTCGGATCCACTGGAAATTAGGGCCACCCTTCACCACCAACCCCTCTTACGTATCCAAGAAGCCCTCTAATGATTCTACCGAGTCGTTGGTGATAAGGACAGGGGGTTGAGTCCCCGGCGGCAACAAGGAGATGGCGTCAAGAACCAGAGTGCGTGAGGCACAATCGACAAACACAAGCTTGGATTCAGCATGGTGGAGGATGACGGAAATGGTGGGAGCGTCCAGTTGGGTGCTGATGTTGTTGAGGACGGCGCCGGCTAAGGGGAATGCAAAGTGGAGCTCGTACATGGCGGTGATGTTGGGACGGAGACAACATGGCCACGGATTCCGATGGAGGAGAGAGATGAAGCTAGTTGAAGAGAACGCCGGTGGGTTTGGGACCAAGTGAAAGTGGTGTGATTACAGATGATGGAAGTACAGTCTCCGTAGACGGTGGCAGCTCTGTCGAGGAAGCCTAAAGGTGTGAGAGGAGAAGAGTTTGCAGCGCTTGGATTGAGACATTCCATGTTGACGTCGGTGAAGACGAAGACTACTTGCTTGCTTCAACTACGCCCGACCGCACTTACTGGCTTGAGTGATATACTAATATTTATAATTATAAAATATGTAATCATAATAAATATTAATCTAAAATTGATGATTGGGATTAGCAATTTGACTGATACATTATAGTGGCTTAGTTGTCTCAAAAATCAATCACGGCACTCACATGTCATGTTAATCAACTTTACATTATGATCACACACGTATATTACATAAGCTCTTTTCCCCTACCTTAAACAGACAAATATTAAATATTTATATAATTATACAAAATACACAAAGTTAGCTAGTTACACACAAAAATTAATATTTATTATTATAAAATATAAAATCCTATAAATAAAAATTAATCTAAATAATAATTATAATAAAGATCGAAGGTCATAAGCAAGAATCATGGTTAAAATTCGCTTTGTTTTTCTTTAGATCTCCTCCTCAATACTTTATTTCTTCAGCTGTTTTTTTTTTTTCTGATTCTTTAGTGTAATTGCTTTTGCTTATATTATATAGGTTTTGTTTTGTCCTATATATGCCATGTATAACACCCAAGTTGTTGATATTGATTGGTAATAAGCAACGACTTGAATAGTTCAATTTGAGTCTGTGAGACATGTTTTAGATCTACGTTTCTGTTAATAGCAAGTGTTGATGATAAAATTATGTGTAACTAATTGATTAGTTTGAATATATTAAATAAATTAAATAAATAAATTAATTATAATTAATATAAGAGTTAATTGATTAAATTAAATTTAGTATAGTAAATAATGTATAATATAAATTTATCTTAAGCAATTATATTTAGTTATAATTAATTAATTTATTTAGTTTATTTAATTTATCTAAAAATTAATTAACTCCCATATTAAGTAATATTGATATTTTCCTAACAACTTTTTTTGTTTGATACAATCTTCCTCACAATCTTGTTTTTGGTACAAAAGATGCTAAAAGCCCGAAGTAAACTATTAGACTATAAAGAGATAATATCCCAAATACCTTTTGATCACAATCTTTCTAATAATTTTTTTTAGTACAAACAAAATTAGGTAGTTCGGCATCAGTCCTTCACTAAGGTCAGGACACAGCGTTAGAACTTAGAGAGTACTTATATGAGACTTATGAAATTACCTATTAAATGAGCCTTTATGATGATAATAGAAATTGAACTCACTTTTTTATGATAGATAAATTCGTTCCTTACTATTTATGCTAATTTTTCTTGGCTTCCTAATATATATTTTTTTATATTATATAAGGCTTCCTAATAACTTTTTTTTTTGGTACAAAAATTTTTGGAAAGGGGTTGGGTTCACCCACGATCCAAGGGCAGGGCGAAGTCTCCCTTCCTCTTAGGCGATACCAATGTCGGGTAGGGAGAACCGTCTATTACCCTCAGGCGTAAACCTAAGCACCTAAGAGCTAGGATGCCTCCCCAAGCGCCGCGACTGAAACCACAACAAAGTGGTACTCCCCAGGGTTCGAACACACTCCAAATGGTAGTATATCTTACCCCTTCGCCAGCTGAACCCACGGACGATGGGTTCTTCCTAATAACTTTTATCCTATAATATTACCCCCCTCCCCCGGCATTCCTCTAAATCCAATTCTACTCATTGGGTTTTCATCCAGGCCCATTTTATTTGTGACCATAATTACACTACTACCCCCCAAGGTCAAATTGCGGATACATGGCTCTAATTTATTCATCATTTTCCCAAGTTGGTTGAGAGGAACCATTTACGTGGAGATTCATGGACAAATCAAACTAAATATATTTTGACATTAATTTAATGAATTAGATTCTAGTTGAGAGTTTCTAGTTATCCATCTCCATCAAATTGGGACTGGTATGTTGTATTGGATTATAGTTCATTAAATATATATTATGTCACTCTTTTTATCTAAATAGCTTAAACTAATTTGATTATATGACTCAGCCTCAAGACTATATATATATATATATATATATATATATATATATAATTCATCTTTTAATTAGTCAATATAGAATTTTATATTCTAATATCATTCTTTCTTTGTTTTGTATGAACATATAATATTCTGAGCATATTTTTTTAACTCAAGGATTCCATGGAGCTTAGATTGATTCTTATTACATTTAATATAATTCTTATTTCATTTTTTTCAATAAAAAAAGTGGTTATTTATCCAACATATAATATCATTCTTATTACATTTTTTCCCTTTTTGTCTTGGCTTATACTTCTTTTGGGTCTCAAAAACATGCATAATCCCTTTATTACACACTAATGAAACTCATAAAAAATGGGTTAATTTGATTAAACCTTATTGACGTTTTGTAACATTCTTTCCAGTCCTTTTTATAAGTATCATTTTCTCTTATAAAGGTAGCCTTATATATAAACAATAATTTAATTTTGTCCAAAAAAATTAATACATTTTTCTACTTTTATCCTCTAATTAATTACATATCTTTTCTCTACTCATTCTCTCTCATTTTTTTACCCATTCTTTCTCCCACCCATCATATTTAAAAATAAATTATATTTACAATATATTCAAACTTAATAGAGTCAGGACAGGAGGCAGTATTTCTATCCACAAATGTCTTTGGTGCGTAGGACAGGACCATCTATGAGGCTGTATAGTCTAGAAATTAAGCGCATCAGCCTCCTAGCCAATTAATTCGGCTCGAAATGTAAATGTAAATATAAATATAAATATAAATCATCCTTGAACAAAGCATATGATGAGAAGAATGATTTGCCTATATTAGAAGGGTAAAAGAAAACTAAATAAAAATAAAATGGCGTTTATCGAGATGGGAGAGATTCAGAGGGAGTTGTATTCCTCAATAACTTACTAAATTGACTAAATCGAGTATTTTAATTTAAGAAGCTACTTTTAGCATTTAAAATTGAATATACCATATATTATACAAATACATTAAGGCAAAATTAAACTACCTTAAAGATCATGGAGTATTATTTAAATATATTATTAAACAAAATTATATCAATATGCTTAATATATAAAACAAAGGCATCGACTTTTATGGATGAATTAATAATTAAAATTCTATATTTAGTACTAAACACTATAAAACATATATAAATAAATTTAATTGTATTTAAATTACTTTTTAGTATCATATTTAATAATGTAATCATATAATATAAAAATTATTGAATAACAGTTATTATAAACAAAAACTTATGTATTAGTATAACAACTGGAATATCTCTTTTCCTTTGCAACTTGCACGTTTCTTTTTGAGAATTTGTTTAAGGTAAAGTTGCGCTAATACCTTAAAGTAATTTTAGTGATATAATTATTATTTTAAAATATTTAAAAATACAACTAACACTTTAAAATAATTTTCAGATGCAAATTAACATCCACGACCTAACAGAGATTAGCTTTCGTTTTATCTCCCCATCATCATCAACCAGTTTCCTGCCACTAGGAGCATCAACATCACAATACCATTCTTTTTATTCTGTATTACGATCAATCTCTAGTCATATCGCTACTAACTCTAGCCAATATTCCATTACCTCTCTTTCACCTTGCATCAGTTGCCGACACTCTCTATTGAGAAGAAACGGTAGAAGATGATCTTCTCTAAGATAATAGGTGTCTCTTACAGCTTCCCAAATTGCTTGAGCTGTGGGCTGAAACACGGAGTAGCTTCCAATCTTTGGAGTCATGGAACAGAGTTACTTCACAGAGCTTAAAAACTGGAGACGATGGAAGAGACAGGATCGTGAATAGACCCACAAATAGAGTCGCGTCTGTCTACGTCGGAGACGATCAAGGATCGTTAACAGAGTCACGTCTGGCTCCGTCCCATACGGTGAAGGAGATAGGGTCACGAGCAGAGCCGTGTTCTGATTGGAGAGAAGGCGAAGCTAGGTGGTCGTGACTGGGGCAGAGAAAACGGGAGTTAACCTCCGTTGGAGGTGCTAATTATATCTAAAAAATTATTTTAAGGTACTAAGTATACCTGTTTTGTATCATCAAAATTATTTTGGGGTATGGGACGCATCTTAATTTTTTTTAATTAATTGCCCACTTTACTACTTTGTGGAGTCACTGTTCAAATGTTAAACAGTAAAACATTTGTGGCGGTTGGCTTGGCTACATGAAATTTTCGGAGTATTTTGATATTCATGTTCAATCTTCTTTGCATCATTCCATGCATGCCATAAGTATATTTTGTACGTATCTTCATCAGGCCAACTACGTTCCTTCTTTCTCCTTCTAATCTCATCATCTTCTTCGCCTCCGCACCGTCTTTCAGTGTTCCCATCTGTTTAGCTTCTTCTCTCAGAACGTATTTCTGAATCTTGCCAGTCGAAGTCTTTGGAAGATCCTCCTTGAACACCACCGTCTTTGGCACCATGAAATGCGGCATCCTCGCCCTACAATACTCCATTATCTCCTTCTCCGTCGGTTTCTTCTTCAATCCCTCCCTCAGGCTCACGAATGCGCACGGTGTCTCTCCCCAGAACTCGTCCGGCCTCGCCACCACAGCTGCCTCGTTCACCGCCGGATTGCTGTACAACACCGATTCGACCTCCACGCTGCTCAGATTCTCACCCCCACTGATTATCACGTCCTTTGATCGATCTTTAATCTCTAAGTAACCATCCGGATGCATCACTCCAACATCTCCGGTGTAAAACCAGCCATTCTTGAAGCACTTGGAGTTTGCATCTGGATCTTTCAAGTAGCCCAACATGACGGATCCGCCCCGAACAACCACTTCCCCAAACGTTGACCCGTCTCGTTTCACGCTTTTACCCGTATCCGGATCCACCACATCTATCGCCGCCAACCCAATTTTTCTCACCCCTTGCCTGGCCTTAAATCGTGCCCTCTCTGTCGCCGGCAGCAAGTTCCACCCTGGCTTCCACGCACATGAAACCGACAACCCCCCGGTTTCTGTTAATCCATACCCGTGACTCACCACAAATCCTAAAGCTTCCGTTCGGTGTAGCACCGCCGCGGGTGGCGGCGCTCCTCCCGTCATGACTTGAACGGGGCTTCTCAGAGGTTTGTTTGTTGGGGAGTTTGTTAGCATGTTGATCACCACCGGTGCTGCGCACATGTGTGTGACACCGTGGCGTTCGATGAGATTAAACACCCTGGCGGCATCAAATTTTCGGATGCAGATATTGGTTCCACCGACGGCTGCCATCCCCCACGTGTAGGTCCACCCATTAGCGTGGAACATATTCAGCGTCCAAAGGTAGACCGGTTGTTTGGGAACGGCCCAGTCAATCAGAGAATCGACCGTCAAGACGAACATCCCTCGGTGGCAATGAACCACCCCCTTGGGAGAAGACGTCGTACCGGACGTGTAATTCAAGATCATCGGATCCCACTCACTTTCGGGTGGGATCCACTGGAAATTCGGATCGCCCTTCGCCACCAACCCCTCGTACGTGTCGAAGAATCCCTCTGATGATGGGGGTTTCACTGAGTCGTCAGTGATGAGAATAATAGTAGGCCATTGAATCTCCGGTGGCAGCAAGTGGATGGCCTCAAGGACCAGAGCGAGTGAAACGCAGTCGACGAAGACGAGCTTGGATTCAGCATGGCGGAGGATGACGGAGATGGTGCGAGCATCGAGACGGGTGTTGATGTTGTTGAGGACGGCGCCGGCGAAGGGAACTGCGAAGTGGAGCTCATACATGGCGGGTATGTTGGGTGCCACGACGGAGACGACATGGCCTCGACGGATTCCGATGGAGGAGAGAGAGGAAGCTAGTTGGAGACAGCGACGGTGGGTTTGGGACCAAGTGAAAGTGGTGTTGTTATAGATGATAGAAGGACAGTCACCGTAGACGGTAGCAGCTCGGTCGAGAAAGCCTAAAGGAGTGAGAGGAGGAGAGTTTGGAGAGCCTGGCTTGAGATCTTCCATGACAAGAACGACTTGGTGCAACTCCACATGACAGCACTTGTAGTATTTATAACGATGAAAAGAAATGAAGGGCAAATTTACCAACATACTATAAACAGTAAACTAAATTACGAAAATCATACAGGTGGGAAAAATTTAGCAACGGTCTATTTGGATTAGTTTTTCAAACAATTAATTTTTAAAATAATTAAAATATGATAGAATAGCTTGTCAAATATTAATTTTTTTACATATGCAAATAAGTTTTTTTTCATCTTATATTTTGAACAGGAGTAGCATTAATTTCCTATATCCGAATATAATTTTATTCTATTCTTCCCTGTATTTTAAAGCTTAATAAATTCACAATTATTTGAAAGTTTTAATTCCATAAAATTTCAGTTTTAATTCGTAATTAAAGTTTCAAAGTGGGGCTGAACGAGAGAGAATTGTGGGATTAATTTATACTTTTAAATGCAGTTAATATTAATATTAATTAATATTTACTAAAATTGAATGTAAGGTAAACATAATAAAAAGGAATACTCCTAAAAACAATTTTAATTACTTCTTAAAAATGAAATTATAGGGAAAATTATATTGGGTAAGGTTCAATATATTTTATCATATTTTAATTATTTACGTGGTGTTCGAGGTCCTTTTCTATGTGAAAAAAAGCTTAAGGATAAAATAATTCTTAAAAAAATTCAATTGCACATCATCTCACAACCTTTTAAACGTTAAATTAAAGATAATAATATTTTATATTTTAATTATACAATATTTATTATCAAAATTAAAAAAATTCTACGTCATAATTTTTATATTTTTTATGATATATTATATCATTTAAAAATAACACTTTAACCATTTATATATAATTTCAAATAATTTATAATTTTTTAATTAAATAATATATAATTAAATAAATATTTTAAATTATATATTAAGTATTAAATGTTATTTAAATATTTTATTTAAGTATTTTAAAATTTTAAAATTATTTGCAAAAAAATAAATATTATTTTTTAAATAATATAATATATAATAAAAAAATATAAAAATTATGATATTATTAAAATTATTAATTTTAATAGTAATTTTATCGTCAACTTACTTAAAGTTTAGTAGTTTTTGTTTTTATATTTTAACTTAAAAAATTGCATGTACCATGACATGATGAGGACAGAGGTCAAAGAACGAGTTTGACTTCACCAAAATTCTCAACTCGTTCTCAGCTCGAACGACTTTAGGTGTAGCACTTTGGTAATTCAGTTTACTGTTTATAATATGTTTGTAAATACTGGTAATCTATATATTAAATTGATAGAGTACTGATACTATATATATATATATATATAATTCTTAAATTCTTCTTATCAACAAAAGTTTAAATATAAGACTTTTCCCAATTTCTCTTAAAAGTTTTTATGAATTTTACTTATTTTATATGCTTGCAAGTGCATTATAGTAGTATGTCATTTAAAAATAAAATTACAATGTCCTTTAAGGAATTTAAAATAATTTTTTTAATAAACAACTGAAATAACTAATTGTATTAATTTTTATAAATTAGTTATGTAGGATTTTATATTTAAAATTGGAGGGTATAATTTTTTTATTATACAAAGTTTTGGATGTTTAACTCCAAAAAGGTTGGCATTATATAAAATATATTTTCCCTCACAACTTGCATGTTGGTTTCAAAACACACTTAGAAACCCTTTCTAAAAAGCCTCTTCTCCTATAAGTGCATATATTTAATTTATTATATTTTATAAGATGTTTTTAAGTAGTTCATATATATTAATAAAAATATTTAGAGGATTTAATGTAAATATAATATTTTTTTAATCTTTAATATAATACTTAGAAGAATTAATTTTAATTTTTAATATAAAAAATATTTTTTATTTTTTAAAATTTTTTATATAGATACTCCTTCAATAATAATTAAATAGAAGAGTGATAAATGAAGTTAAGAAAAATAGTTATAATATTTTAGAAAAATTATATAATATTAATTAATTTAATTAATTTTTTTAATATAATTAAATTAGTTAAATATAATTTATATTAAATATTGTATGAGTATTATATAATAAAATTCAATTTTATTGAGGAATAGAAGTATATGATATACGTATTCGTTTGGGAGGAACAATTAATTTTGATAGAAAAGAAAGGGAATTGAATGGAATAAGAAGTTTCCGTCAAAAGGAACATTCAGTACGTAAAAGAAGGAAAAATGATAATTAAGAAAAAAGAAAAATTAAAATGTAAAAATGATATCTCCAAAATATCTCTTAGCAAAAACCAATAACAAACAGAAACAAAAAAGGCTACCTCCCTCCATCTTCATCCCTCATCAGTCACCAACTCCCCATCGTTGCTCAATACCGCTCAAATAAAAAAAAAAAAAATCAGAACCACATTCGACGACGCATAAAAAAATTGAAATAAAAAATTTTAAAAACCAAAAATGATGAAGCTTCCACATATCAACACTTGTCTGTCACAATGTAGTCGGCAACAAAGCAAGAGGGAGTGCGACGAAGGGGATGAGAAGTGAGATTTAGAAGACTATATTATACTTCTCCAATTTTTTATATAAAACTAATTTAATTAGATTAAATAAAATTTATAAAATTAATTAATATAATATATTTTTTTAAATATATAATTATTATTTTTTAATTCTCTCTCTTTTATTTTATTATTATTAAAGAAGTATTAATAAAGTTAATTTAAAATAAAAAATATATAAATATAAAAAATAAATTTTATATTTAAAATAAATATTAACTCTTTAATTAAATTTTATATTAGATATAAAATAATTATCAATATTTATATAAGGTTAAAATGAGAGTAAGAATAAAGAAAAAGGTTAGGCCATATGGGAATGTTAAAGGTATGAAAATCATATCATACGTGAGGGAGCAGATTTTCCATTAAGCATAGCAAAATCTCCGGTTGCCAAATTTGCTCTCCTGGAAAATGGTGCAAAACCAAACACACATTGTGAAGAAAAATATCCCATTTTCCCCTTTCGTCCTATATACTCTATCGCTTATAAAATATTTATTTTAATTTTAAATATACTATTTTAACTCAATTTGTATAATTTTTTATTTAAAAGATTCGTATTAATTATATATATTAAGATAGTTTTTAATTATGAGTATTTCTAATATATATAATTAAATATAATAGTTTAAATAAACCGTGGCAAATTTATTAAAATTAATTTAATTTATTTATTTAAAATTTATAAATTAATTATTTATCTCTTAGATTATATTAAAGATGGGATATATATATATTTTCCAGTACCAAATAGGTCCTATAAGTTTTACCACCGGTAATTTAGGAAGCCTCCCTTAGCATGTATGTATGTATTAATGGTTGGATTTTGTTGAATGAAATGAAAATTTCATTTGAAAAAAAACATGAAGAAAGAAAGAAAATAACATATACGCGTATGTGCATGGATACACTTCAACAAGACTTTTATAGGTGTCTTACCTAAAAAATATAAGTTATATTTTATAGGTCGATACTCAATCATACTCGGTAAAAGCCCTATTTATTTTAAGTTGAGTATAAGCAGGTTAGGTATAGGAGAGTTTACATGCTCAAATCGTGATACTTTATTTATATTGTGAGAAAAAAACTATAATTATAAATTTCTAAAATAATATCACATTCATATGTCTTCAAGAGTTAAATAATATTCATAATCTAATAAGAATAAGGTAATAAAAAGATAGTCATTAAAATATTAAAATCTATTACATATAAAAATAAATCTTAAAGTCTAAACAATTTATAATTACAACTTTGTATCAATTTTCTCAAAACTAACATGGATGAAGCATCTGAAAAAACATGAAAGGTAGCAAAGTTTAAAAAAACAAAGAAATAAATTAATTTAATTATAAATTTACCTACTTGACTATTTATATTTATAAAATTATCCTTTAATCACTAATAGTTATCATATTTATTCTATGTGAAATACTTTAATCTATAAATTTTGATATGTAAAAATAATAACCAACTGTACAAGGCCAAATAGGTAGGAAAGTAACCCTACCTGAATAATGACCCTGCCCAAAATTATCTATTTTCTATTGAGTCATTTTTATCAGGCTGGGCAGCGTATTTTTTAGTCAGGCTCGGGTAAACTAATCAGTCATGGGCTTTTTGTATACTCTAATACATCAAAAACTTAATATAAAATAGATATAAACAGTAACCAAAAAATTAGTCTCTTGGTATTAAAAAACACACAAGCACATGCTCACACAGATACTTGTACGCACTATCCCTCTCGCTCAACATCTCTCAATCTAGGGCTGTTAAAAAAAATCCTGTACCAGGTTTCCTGTATGGGTCCCGATGACATTGGGACGGATCTGTCCCGTTAAGGATCAGGACAGGAAAAAATCGGGATGAGTATATACATGTGTCAGGATAAGATGGGTCTTAGCACGACCCTCAGGTCATCCCGTCCTAACATATATATAATTTTTTTCCAACAAACCCTCATATTCTTTGCTTTAGAGTCATTCTCCACTTCACCTTTCATTTCAGATTTTCAGGCCCCTACATGACGAGTCGACGACCCTTGATTTTTCTCCCTCAGTTTGCTTTAGCCTTCAGTCCTAGCACTTTTCCTTTCTCTTGCCAATAGGTCTCTCGCCAAGTCGTCAGTCGTCGTCACTCCCCCTCTATCGCTCCTCCTCAGTCGTTGCCGGTGGGTTAGTCTCCTCACCGTCGTTCGGCTAAGTACATTATTTTTGTTCGCCTTAGACCATTGGTTTCATTCAAGGTAAGTGACCTTCCTTCTTGATTTTAATTCATTGAGTTGCTATGGCCTGTGGAGATGATTTAGGGTTTACATTTTTTATGGGCGGGGGTTTAGGTTCCTTAAAAGCGGGTTTTGAGTATAATTGTGCTTTGGAGATGATTGTCTCTGTGATTGTTCCTTGCAACCGTTATCTCTGATTCTCTGTGACCTTGTCTTTGTTCCTTGGTGATAAATACCCTGTACAGGTTTTGCTGTCCATTTTCCCTATTGTGCTTCGTTGTTCTCTATCTGCTAGTACTGAGGTGTCTTTCAGGATTATGGTGGGGGGCATGATAAGCATTAAGCAATGTTGGTTTTGTATTGAGGAACATATATTCTAAACAAAGTTTGCATTTTGCAGAATTTTAAGGAAGTCGATAGGTTCAATTTATATGGCTGCATTAGCATTATTTGATTGCTTTACTTGTTTCCAGTGGCTATAGTGGTTGAGATCTCAATGGATTCCAGGGTATTACCGGGCAATATAACATTAAATGGCTTGAGAATTTTCTGATATATAGTAAAAGTAGTTAGGTTCCAAATTAAGAATTTTCTAATATATTCTCTCAATTACTCATTCTGTAATGATTAAGTACCCTCCATAACTGAAATTTATTTGATTCATGTTAAAATGTCAATGAAAGAAAAGTAAATGTAGTACTTGGTGTCTAATTTTCTTCTGTTTGTGCTACATTCCAATACAGGAAGATACGTACAATACTGATGAGAACTGTACCTATTTTAATCATTGCTTGATTCACGAAAGCCACATTTTGTTAAATTGTTTGATAAAAAAGAAACACAGAGCTAAGAACATCTAATACTAATAGCATCAGCATGAAACTGGACTCACATACTAGCTTATTATGTACCTAGTGCTATATATCCATGTATATATATTTATGGATCCTATGAGTATTCTGTGCGTGCATATATATTTCCTTTCCTTAGTTCAATGACTAATACATTTTTTTCCTATTTTACAGGAGGATGGAAACTGTACCTACTGTTGAAGAGAACTTACAACAGACTAAAGATGTTGAAGATGAAGCTGTAGTTGAAGTACAAGTACAAGACACAGAGGGAGAAGCAAAAGATGTTGAGGAATAGAGAAACCAACAAAAAAACTCAAATCTATTGTTTGGGAGCATTTTGATAAGATTCCTTTGGATAAAAATAATAGAGATCACAAAGCCAAGTGCAAGTATTGTCCAGTAAAGATTACTTGCAATCCTGTCACACACGGGACAAGTGGATTGTGAAAACATCTAGAGAGGTGACTCTTAAATCCTAACAGAATAAATAAGATAAGACAAGTTATGTTCACTATAGTAGGGTCTTCTAAAATTGTTAGTCATCATTTATTTAATCAAGAGAGATGTAGACGAGCTATTGCAGAGTATATCATATTGGATGAAATGCCTTTTCAAACTGGTGAAGGTGAAGATTTTAGACATATGATGAGTTAGGTCGAACCTCGCTTACAAATTCCATCAAGGTCAACCGTTACTAGAGACTATTTAAAGGTGTATCATGAACAAGCAGACAATTTGAAAAGTTATTTCAAAAGAACAATATTCTGAGTTTCCCTTACTACAGATATATGGACTTCTAATTAGAATTCCAACTATATGTGCCTCACTGCCCATTGGATCGATGAAGATTAGCATTTGCAAAAGCGAATCTTGAATTTCTGCATAGTTGAAGACCATAAAGGTGACGCAATTGCAGAAGAAATTGATAAATGTTTTTTGTCATGGGGCATTGATAAAGTTTTTACCATCACAGTTGATAATGCTTCTTCAAATGACAATGTATTATTAACTTTGAAGTCAATTTTCAGACATTGGAATAGTATTGTATGTGATGGGGACTTTTTCCACTTGAAATGTTGTGCTTATATCATGAATTTGATTGTGTTAGATGGTGTGAGAGAAATGCATGAATCCATTGAAGCTATTCAGAATGCAGTTAAATATGTAAGATCTTCTCCTACAAAGTTTCAAAAATTCAAAGACCTTGTGGAGAAAATGAAGATCAATTCAAAGAGTCTCTTGAGAATGGATTATCCCACTAGGTGGAATTCAACTTACATAAAGTTGGAGAATGCTATTAAATTTAGTAGTGTGTTTGCAAGGATGGAGGAATTTGATACAGAGTACCAAAAAAACTTTAAAGATAAAAACTTAATTGGAGTTTGTAGCGTGATAGCCAAGTCATTCAAAGAAGCTCAGGAGTTTGTTGCATTATTCAAAGTATTCTATAATGTCACTTTAAAATTTTCAAGATCAATTCATGTGACCTCAAATTTGGCCTTCCAACAAATCATTAATGTGGCTGTTCTTTTGAAGAAAAGGGAAACAATCCAAATTCTTTGTTGTGTCATATGGCTAAGAGTATGCAGGGCAAATATGATAAGTATTGAGGTAAATTTTAAAACTTAAATCCTTTGTTGGTGATTGCAGTAGTGCTTGACCCCAGGTATAAAATGAAGTTTTTGAAGTTTGCTTTTAAGGATATGTTTTATGATCCTACACATCATGACACTATGTACAAAAAGGTCTCCGCAGTGTTGTATCATTTGTATGATCATTATTCAGATGCACATGATGCATCTCAGCTTGAAACTCAAAGCGCAAGCTGAAGTCAGAGTCAATCACGACTACCAACTCAAGGTTATTGTGACACAGATGTCTTAGAGCTAGAATCTTTTGATATTGATGATGGGGAGGGTTCTTGTGCAATTCAAATGTTCCTTATCCACATTGACTTTGAAAGTCAAACAAATAAGTATGTGGAGTTAGAGAGGTATCTACAAGCTGAGTTAGCTGACTATCATAATCCTACGTTTGATCTTTTGGATTGATGGAGACTGAATGCTAGCAAGTACAAAGTCATTTCATTGATTGCACGTGATGTGATAGCCATGCATGTCTCTACTATGTCCTCAGAATTAGCATTCAGTACAGGGGACGTGTTATTGATGACTTCAGAAGTTCACTATCCCCTAAGATGGTTGAAGCGCTAATTTGTGCCCAAAATTGGTTATCTCCATCTATATTCAAATTAAAAAACCTTGATGTTGACAACTTCAATGAAACTTTGACAGCAGAAAATAATATTAGTTATATCATATTATTTATTTTATTTTATAGATGAATTTATTTGTTTACCCTTATTTTATTTCTTAATTTTCCTCTATCTCTTTTTGTTTATTTACAGATGAAGCAGTAACTTCATTAAGTGAAGTGAAAGAATTGAAAAAGTAGCACATGCCTTTGGTTTTTGAGTGTTTGTTTGTTTCTTTCTTCGTTGTTTTATTACTTGTAATTTTTTAATTTTATATGATATAGTTGTTTCTTCATTAAGTTATTTTTTTTACTATTTGTCATTTTAATTTTATATCAGGGAGTAATAGTAGTATTTGGAGGAAGTTGTTGTAATTTTTTATATAGAATGATTTATGAAATAATATTTTTATATATATTTTTTAAAAAAAAAGGTTCAGGAATTCCTAAACCAGTCCCGACCGGGACATATTCAGAACGGGATGGGACACAGGATAGGGTTGTCTCGGTCCCGTCCTGACCCGTGATCACCCCTATCTCAATCCTCTATATTATCCCACCATATTAATCTAAGAGCTCTTAGTATGCCATATCATCATAACATTTAAAACTAAATCAGTAATTTTTATAATCTTTAATATAAAAATTAATTTATTAATTTAGATATATTAAATAAATATAATTAATTAATTAATTAAAACTCAATTTAATATCTAAGATAAACCATTATCAATAATCAATTTTACTCTTAAAATATAATAATATTCAATTCAATTAAAAATAAATTTAGGTAGATCTGACTAGGGATGGAAATAGGCCAGGCGGCCTGTCAGGGGCCTCTGGCTTAACTTGTATTAGGCCTGGCCTGGCCTGGCTTGGCTTGTTTAAAAAAATACATAGACTCAGGCCTGTTTAAAAACCTGTTCTTCTTAAGAGGCCAGGCTCAGGCTTCTTACAAAGCCTGTTAGGCCTGTCAAGCGGCCTGGGCCTGTTATTGAAAATATAATTAATATTAAAGTGTAATAAATGGGTGTTAAACCTACCACATATTGAACATAATATAAGAGTCAAACTATTAAATTAATATGTATTATTATACATTTTATTATTACATTTTATTTTAACAGGCCTGTTAGGGGGCCTGTTATGAGGGCCTGTTATGAAGGCCTGTTAGGTGGCCTATCAGTATAATTAAAAAAATCAGACTTTCTAAACAGGCTTCAGGCCAGGCTTTTGTACAGGCCAGGCTTAAGTAAAAAAAATAGCCTCTAACAGGCCACAGGCCAGGCTCAGGCCGAATTGTCACTTAACAGGCCTGGCCTGTTAAGACCAAAGCCTGGCCTGGTCTGGCCTATTTCCATGCCTAGATCTGACTCAATGTTTTTATTTTCTTTTTTTATAAACCGTATCTAATAATATAATCTCAATTAATAATTTTGTTTTAATTTTTAAAATATTTTAAATCTATAATAGTAATTTATTAATAATCTCATTAACTAATTATATAATATTTTAAAATTTTAACTATAATAATTATTTATAAAAATTATAAATATATCGGATAAAAATAGATTTTTTAATTTCATGTGAAGAATTCTAGATAATTCTCTATATATAAATATGAGCCAATAACTTCAATTTTTTTCTTTTTTATAAGTCACAATTTATAATCACAATCAAGTATCCTACTTTAATCTTCAAAAGTTCTTAAGCTGCATGATAATTATTAATCAATAATTTTATTAAATAATTTTATATTATTTATATTTATAAATATAATAGTTATTCATAATAATCATACTTTATCATTTTAATTTATATTATATACTCTTTAATTCACTCAAATTAATTAAGTAACTCTTATATTAATTAAAATAAATTAATTTATTTAATTTATTTAATCTATCTAACTTAATTAACTAGGCCTTAAATATTATATGAAATTAGACTATTTTTCAAAAAAAAAAAATTGGAGTGGAGCCCTCAATTTCTTGAACCTACTCATTTCAACCGAAGGATTTATTTCTGTCCATATTGATATACATCGAGGCAGACCCAAAAGGGCAGCAAAACTGTACTAACTATTTTAAAATTGGTCTTAATCCATCGGTTTGAACCTCCAATAAATTCCAACTGCCCGCTGGGCCATTATCTTGGTAGCATCCTTACGTACTAATCAATGTGTGCCAGCAATAGAACTTTCTTCTTGGCATCATCCTTCTGTATTGGATAATGCATGTCATACAACAATAAATACGATAGTAATGAGGTAAGATAGTAGGGTAAGGGGACCAGGCCATGCAACTTGGCCTCATGTTATTGCTAAAGCAATATTGCAAGTGTAAATATTATCTAAATTAAATGGTTCCAAAGCAATAAAATATTTCATTACTAATATTTTGTTCCATGCATCATAATAATGGCAATCAATATTCCACTATATATATATAGGGATAACATTACATCCTTTACAAACAATTAAGTGATCATCTGGATGAGCATCATGGTGCTTAGGAACCGGTTTCAGTGCTCATTATAGGGATGGATATTATATTATTTATCTTTTCTGTACTGTTTAAATAAAATTTTTATAGTCTAATTCAAATTTTTAATTGATGATTTTTTAATAATAAAATTATTTTTTTTAAAAAAAACTGAGAGTTAAGAGAGTATCTTTATTTTATATTTTGTATCTGTTCAAATAATTTTTTAAAAAATTTAAGAACATAAATCTAGATGACAAGCACTAAAACTCATTCCATGGTGCTTGATGCTCATCGATGCAGTGATATCTATACTGCTAAATATAGTTTTAATAATTTGGATTTAAAATTTTTAACTAATAATTTTTAAATATTTTTTTTTAAAAAAGCTAACAGTTAAACTATTATCTATGCCATCTAAATTGTCCAAATTTGATGCTTATCATCAAGGGATGAGCACCCACCATACATGGCATAGCATGACAGCCATAGATAGCACATCACTTATCTACAAGACTACGGGCCTATTTGTTCTCAAAACAATTTTATAAAACAGTTTTTAAAAACAAGTTTTAGAAAAAAAAATCTATTTAGATAATTGTTCTAAAAATTTATATTTAAAATAAAAAGTATAAAAATTTATTTAGAATAATTATTTTTAAAATTAATTTTAAAAATTAAGATAATATGAAAAATAAAATAGAGAGTATAATGGCGACTTATGAAGAGTTGGATGATTGAAAAATGATATAGATAAACAGAAAATAATAATAATAATTATTATTATTATTATTATAAACTTAAATAATTATGGGCAGCGGTTATTGACAATAGAAGTTGCTAGTGGTGGTGGCGATTGTTTGTAGCAGTTGCTAGCGGTAGGGCTAAAAGCAAGGATCATTGGCAATCAGCGACAGTGGCAATCGTCGATCGTCGTTACATCAGCCGCCATTAATGCCATTTGTCAATAGAGGTAGTCATCAATGGGTGATATAGTGGTGGCGGGCGACAACATTTGACATTAATAAATTATTTTTAATAGTAAGTCACTTTTTTCAAACAAAATAAAAAAATGTAAGAAAAAAACAAAAACAAGAAAATGATTTTGCACAACATCTAAAACTTGTTTTTAGTTGTCTATTTTCAAAAATATATTTCAATATTTTTGGTTTAAAAAACAATTAAATAAAAATAAGTTGTCAAACTATTTTTTTTTTGTTTTTAAAAACAAAAAAAATGTTTTTAAAAAGAGAAACAACCAGGCCCTACATCACTTTAGATGGAGGGGGCCATATCTTCACTTCAAAGTTCAAATGTCTTCTTCAATATTTAAGTGGGAGGTTAGCCGTTTGATTCCATTTATTAATCTCATGCTATATTAGGGTTTGGCCTAAATAATTTTAAAAAAAAAATTGTCTTCTTTTCTACAAATATCTGACTAATCCACAATAGTCAACTACATACAAATATATATATTTATATTTAGTTGACTACTTGGTTCACTAGAGTTTTATCCTGATTACATCTGTGTTTGACTTGCGTCGTATACCTAGTTATGGTGAGTGAGTTTCCTCACAGAAATTTTTTGTATAGGTCAAAGCTCGAACTCAAAACTTCGTTTAGATGATATTGAGCTGTTTACTACTCGAATTAACCCCCATTAATTACATACAAATATATTAATTCACAACACAGTATTTCTGCGTCTTCTTCAAGATAACTGCTAAGGACGAAGACTTACAATTCCTATTGGCAAGTAAGAACACTGTGTTTGGTTGGAGGGAAGTAAGGTTGGGAAAGTAAAATTAAAAGTAAATTTTCTTATTTTTCTTATTTGGTACGATGGAAGTCACTCACACTTTTATTTTTATTTCTATTTCCTAGATCTATTTCAGTTCTGTCAGAAAAAATAGTAATTTAGATAATAGAAGTGAAAGTATAATTTTTTAAACTATTTTACTTTAAGTTATAAAATTCTTAGATAATTTTAAACCTTTTAAATTATAAAAAAATATTTTAGATAAATTTATATTAAGTTATAAAAAAAAGTATATTAATTCCATACTCACTTCCATCTTACCAAACAAACTTCTAAAGCTTATTTTTAACCCACTTCTATTTCTACTTCTATTTTCATCCTACCAAACATACCCATAGTCTTTGGATGAGCTAAGTTCTAAGTGAAATCACTAATAAAGCTTAATTAGTGGACCAAAATCATCCAGCTTTTTAATCCAAGTTAAAACTTTTCTTAATTCTTAAAAGAAATTATACTGAGTTGATATTCCTCTCTTTGATCAATTCAGGGGATAAAATTCATTGTTGATAATGAAATATTACAATTTTGACAAGGCCGTAGCCATGATACTTCCCGGCATGGCACCCCCTATGAGGACAAGAATTGTAATAGCTAAATAATGATCATGTGCATTGTGGAATATCGTTCAGCTATAGACCGCCAATTATGGAATCTAATCCTCCCGAAAAGCAAGACATTTCACGTATTTTGAGCAGTTTAAGGTGCCCCTTCTCTTTTGTTTTCTTTAATCTCTACTTTTTTTTCTTTTAAAAAAAATATAATTATTTCTTCTTCTTTTTTCCTTTATCGTTAAATTTATACTACCTCCAGTTTTAATTAAAAAAATTGATCGGCCAATTTAAGTATATTGATAAATATATAATATAAATCTATCTTAAGAGATTATATTTGATCATAATTAATTAATATATTTAATTCTTATTTTTTTTAAAAAAATCAACTAGTTAACATAATTATTTCTTTTACATATAATTTTTCGGAGGGAGTAGGTTTTTTGTTGGGCAATATGGCCTGTTCCTAACTTTCAATTTGTACTCGTCTTAAATCCTTTAGGCATCTTAATGGGCTTCCTATGTAGCCCATGTTTTCATTAACAATAGTATCAGAAGACTTTATTTGTTTGTTATTTGTGTCCTTTGGGCCTACGACAATTGTTATGGACTGCTTCATGGGTTTACTATAATAAATATATATTGTTTTATTATTAGGATAAAATAGTATTTAATATCTTAATTTTATTTTTTATTTATGATTAATATTTTAATATTACTTGTGTTATATGTCTTGACTTTTGACCGTATAAATTGTCAAATCTTCATTCATAATCTTTTCTTTTTGAAAAATATTTTTTTAAGACTCCCATAAAATTCAAACGATAAAACTTGTAAAAGACATAATTTAATATTTTGATAATTATATATTTCTATTTAACCCCACTTAACTTATTTTTTTAGCCTTTTCTAAAAATTATGGCTTGAAATTATATTTAAATCTTTAAAATTTAACCTAAGTTGGGTAAATTCATTTTTTTTGGGAGCAAATTGGGAAAAATAATTTCTCCTTTAATGCTATTTAAATTCTGAGAATAAAAATTAAGATAGTACATGGATTAGACAATCAGCAAAACTAATGATTATTGTAACATTCACCTTCTTAAGTCAAATAATTAATAAATCACAATTAATAACCCCACTATAGTAAAAAAACGATGAAATTTGTTTAAAAAATTATCATGGTAAGAAAAACACAATAGTTAAAAATATTAACTATAGTTAAAAAAATATAGTTTTATTAACCATAAAAAATACTACTATAAGTTAAAAATAATAAACTAATAATTTCACACTATTAAAACATAATTTTAACTTTTGAAAGACACATAGTTAAGTAAAAATTAAATTACTTTATAAAGGCTAAATATGATAATTTATATTAGGGGTGTGTATGGAAAAGATTGGGCAGGGTAGCCTCCTGCCCAAAAAATACATGGGTTACATTTTGCAGTTCAATACTCGGCCCTACCCAATAAAAGCCCTAATAATTTTGGACTGGGCATGGGCGGGTTGGGTATACCTAAGTCGTGATGTCATGCTCATGTTGTGAAAAAATATGCAATTATGAATTTCTAAAATAATATCATATTCATGTGTTTTCAAAAGTTAAATAATATCTATAATTCACTAAGAATAAGAGAATAAAGATAATAATTAAAATCTTGAAATCCATTGCATATAAAAAATAAGCGTTAAAATCTAAATAGTTTGTAATTATAATTTTACATTATTCTCTCAAATATTGACAAAGATAAAGTATCTAAAAAAATAAATAAATAATTATAATTTGTAATGTAATCATATGATAATTAACAAAGTTAAAAAAGAAGAAAAAATTAATATAGTTATAAATATTAAAAGATACAATTTATCTACTTAACTACTTATATTTCTAAAATCACCTTATAGTCAGTAATAACTATCATATTCTCCCTTTTAAGATAGAGAAATTTTTTTAAAAAAAAAAGAAAGAGGGGGTGCTCATGGGTAAAGCAACCCCTATGCCCAGTGCTCAGCTCAAAAAATATATGGGCTGTATTTTATAGCCTAATGCCCAACCCTACTCTATATTTATTAGGCTGGATATAATATTTTTATTATAGACTAGACAGGAGATACCAAATAACGGATTTTGTACCTATCCCTAATTTATATTCATAAAAAAATAGGATTATATAAAATATATTAATTTATTTATGATCAGTTCTCCTACAATGAGATCATTAAATTATGAACTAATGAACTAATGTCTCAATCAATTTATTGATCCACCAATTATAGTTCTATGTGAATAAAAACAAGTTTTTAAAATAACTATTATTCGTGAGTCCTAATCCATTAATTATCTGATCATATACTACAAAACATCCTCCATTGTTGAAGAAAAATATAAGTAGGCAAAATTATTTTTTTAGACAATATTAAAATTAAATAAAATAAATTATTTATTAATTATATATATAAATTTAAATATCAAAAAATTAAAATCACTCCTTAACCACTTTTTAAAAAAAAGTTGTTTGTACCAACAAAAAAACCAAACACCTCTACTATTAATATTAAATGCCCTGTCATTTCGACCCTTTACATCAAATCAGCCATCAAATCCACTAACCCCATCAAACACAAATCGTTTCATTAAATAACATTTTGAAAAACCGTAACCCAACCCAGACACGACTTTCCAGTTCCCCAAAGTCCCAACTTTTTTGTTCCCTTTATTTATGTCCCCGTTTTCTTCCTTTTTTTTCTCCTTCCATCATCCCAATGCTCTGCAGTCACTGTCAGGGAGGAAGACATGGAGCAGCAGGCAAAAGAAGAGCTTGAAATGCTTGAATCCCTCTACCCTGATCGTTTCCAGTATCTGAAGCTCGAGCTCAAGTCCTTCATTTCTCATCATCAATCCCATCATCCCTCAGAACCTTCCTCCTTCCACTCTTCTTCCATGGTTGATACTCAAGGTTTCTCTGTTTTCCCCGCTTTTTCTTATGTTTTGTGCTGGTAAATAATAAGTTTGAATGTGAGGTGTTTTCTGTGAAGCAGAATCTAGCAGCGTGAACCAGAGGAAGAGGAAGAAGAGTAGTACTGCTGATGAAGATTCTGACTGTTACGGGTTTGTGAAGAAGAAGAAAGATAGGGTGGATTTGGCGTTGGAGAGAGCAGAAGCTTGTCTCAGGAAAATACGACAGTTCAAGGCTTCTTTACTATCTGACTCTTGAAAATCTGAAAACAGTGTCTTTTTTGGAGTATATAATCATGTAAATGTAAATGCTTTCGGCAAGCTTCTAATCTGCTAATAGGTTTTAGCGAGGATGTAATCATCTTCGTTTTGGAAAGCACAAGTTTTGGTTTGTTTCTTCAGAGACTGTGTTGGCGTCTGAGGATGTTTCCTGTAGTGCCTCGAAAAGGTTATTGTAACGCAACGGTTATTATCTTTTGAATCTCTATCTCATTATTTAACCACTTTCCATATTCATTTATTCCTTTTAGGCCTCTTGTAAAAGATGGAAACTAATGATGAATTAAAAAAAAAGAAATGTATCAAATTAAATCCCTTTTAAAGATTGAAAATATTAAAACTATCATAAAATAAATAAAATAAAATATTAACAGTTTGAGTCCAATATTCTCATCATTAATTCAAAATTATATTATGTCTAAAAATTGGCTAATAATCCTTTATTATCTAATAAATCTAAATTAGTCCAAAATTATCATTAAAATATATGAATAAAATTATCATTAAAATTATCTTTAAGTTGGTTTTGAGAACACTGGAATTTGAACACCAAGAACCCGTATTCAGAGGTAATAACAGAGGTCATATACATGCTAATATGCTATTACTCTGTTCTTATATATAAAACAGGGGTCTCAAACTATATTTTATCTTGAACAATGGTCAAGCATTTTGGAAGAACACACCTTAGTTTCTACTAGCAGGCTACCCTTCCAGTCCCATATAAATCAAGCCATAAAAAAGCAGTGCATTACCAAAAGATAATCAGGTTTCACCAAGGTTCAATATATGTTATATCCAAGCCCTCTTCCTCTGGACCAAATCTTGAACTAATATGGTTAGCAGCCACTCCAACAAAAGGTCATAAGAACCATCAAAGAGTTGCCACAATCGGAGGACAAAGAAAGAACCAGGAACTGCGGCATCATATTTTGTCACTGCAGCAAAAGTTCTAATGCTAAGTAGATGGTATATAGAATTTTTGCATCCTTTTATTGTCACAAACAGATAACTAAAATCACGTCATCGAATCGATTGTAGGCTCAAATCAAGGCAGTAACAACGAAAAATTATTAGAACAATATTTCAACCATTCACACTGACCATCTACCATAGAAAAGCCTCTCATTGAATAGGGTATTATCCAGATACCCAACATCTCCATAAGGGGCATTTTTTCATAACTTGTCCAGAAAATTTGAGATAAAGTTGTCATCTTTGCGTTTGTTGGTTACCACCCCCCAAAACCAAAAGAAAAACACCAAAGAAAGAGAAAACGTATTGCCTCTCAACTTTATTGAAACACAGAAGCATTATGCATTTCATTAAAGTGATCCTGCCCCCCAAAACATACCCTAATATGTTATGGGTAGTTCAAACTCTACTTGTTAACAGTTTTGAGTTCTTTCAATATATTTTGAGAATGAATTCTTATTCAACTTTCTTAATTACAATAGCAAGAATCTCAGAAATCAAACTAGTTGAAATATTCAACCTCTTAAAAGGCAGAGTCATTCGTGGAATAAATTACCTTGTACCAGAAGCAGCAGGAACATAACATGAAAGAGAGTCAACTGACATGGCAAATAGAACATTGTTCTTGTTGCAAGGGTCGGCTATCCTCTTGTTTATCCTCATTGCTACTTCTTTGATCCTGGTACTAGGAATTAACAGCAGGTAGACCTCGACGTCCTAAAACAACAAGATCAAGAAGCCTTCTCCTTGCCTCTAGATGGGATTTGATTCAATCAAACACCCTCTCTCATAAGTTTCTCTCAGAAATACAGTGTGTCGTTTTCCCTTAGTTGACAAATAGAATATCCTCGGATGATCCAGGAACAAATCCCTTATGTTCAAGTCAATCCCAAACCATTTTCTGAACTGGCTTATCTTCTTTACTTCAATCATCTTCTCCACTGTCAAACTAAGGAATTCGTGAACAATTGACACAGCTCGTTTTTCTAAAGCCATCATTCCCGCCTTGGATTTCTTCTTCTCACCCATCATCTCATATGGCCATAAATATGGCAAACTCTGCCATTTCTTCACCTTGGTCTTGTAACTCTTGCTCAGCCTCATCCTAGGAGGATACACATTTTTGAAACTGAACTGCATTTCGGTCCGATCGAGCTTGCAATCTTCTTTAACAAACCTCCAATTCTCAAAAGTGGCTGTAAAAAGATTGTTGGGAAGCACATCAACCAGTTTCAATAAATGAGTATTACTTTCATGAGCATCGCACAATTGAAATAGATGAGGATTTTGAGAAATTATGGAGTCCTCAAAATCATCAGGAAGCCCAAGTTCCCGCCAAACCTTGAAAATGGCACGAAGTGGCACCATTTTAGATGCAGACATAGACAATATCCGAATCAGTCTATCAACAACAACAGGTATCGAAGCGCTGATGGCTATTGCTTCCTGATGGGAAATATCAAGAGCAACGTCAGTTAATTTGCAAAATAGCCGGGACTTACTTGGTTCATAGAAAATAGAGAAAATATGAGGGTACTTGCGTAGAAAAGCAGTGGCGCCACGGTTGAGATGGAGCTTTTGGGAGAGTCGGGAGAGAAATTCAACCGAGACTGACTGCTTCTTGGGTTGTGCAAGGATAAGATCCTGAATAGCAATGACTTTGAGAAGGTTTTTGTACTTGTCCATTAGCTTCTCAAACGTGGTGTCTCTAACCCTAGAAGCTACGTATTGTGAAGATATGGGTTTTGATCGCACACATATAAAATGACTGACCGGATGATTTCTAAGAAATTTCAGCAGGTGGGTGAACATTTCGCTACACAATCAGGTAACTCTTTCCTCTCTCTCCCTCTGCGCTAGCCCTCTATCTCAGGTCGGCATTGTTTCGAACACAGTAAGTCCCATATCAACAAAACACAAGCTTTCTGAGATAATCCCCTACTTGCTCCGCGTATCAATGAGCACCTAAAGCTCATCCCAAAGTGACGTCATTTGGATTTAAATGTCCAATCTGAGCCAGTTTTCTACTGTTATCCAGATAGATGAAAAACAAGTTTCCACTGTTGTATACCTCTTCGATGGCTATATGGCCATTGATAACTGGATAGGTCAGGAAAAATAATACAAGAAACCAAATGGATCACAAACTTTGTTTATTTTAGGCATTGTTTGATAGGGTGTTTTTGTAGGGGAAAAGAATGGAAGAGAAGATATAAGATTATTTGAATAGGAAGAATGGAGGGAGGAGAAGTTAAATTTTTTTGTCATTATATTATCACATATTTTCTCTCACCTCATCTCTCGTTTAAAAGTAAAAGTTGTTAAAGATAAGAGAATTATTTTCTTATTTTAATTAAATTATTTTTTATTTTTTTAATATTTTAATTATATGTTAATTTTTTCTTCTTCACATATACCTTTTACTTTAATTACTAAAATGTGTGGTAAATAAGTTATATATCATGTTCAGATATATAATAATTATAAAATTAATAAATATAATATTAAAATTTTATCATATCTTTTTATTTTTTTTAATTTTATTATATATATAAAGAGAATAAAAAATTTAAAATTTATAAATTAAAAAATAATAATTTTAATATAAATATTATAAATAAAGAGAAAATAAATTTAAATAAAAAAATAAATATATATTTATTAATTTTTAATTAATTACTATATTTTCTTCGACTAAATATGTTATGGTCTAAAAATTTTGTATTTTAAAATTTATTTTTTAGCAAAGTGATATATATAGTGGTTGTAGAAGATTGTAAATGGGTGGCGTTAGCTGAGTGGTGTTAGGCGTGGGTTTGGTTTCGTGGGTCACGAGTTCGATCCCTGGCAACTGTCGATAAGGGTTTATTTTTCCTTTTGGCGTACGAAGTTACAATTTTACCCCTCCTTTCTTTCTTTTTCCTCTGTCGAGCCAGTACAATGTTCCTTATTTCTTCTACAATGTCTCAGCGGCTATAGAGGAAGGCGATGGCAGGCGAACGACGCAGGAGATTATTACACACCGTCGATGCCGTGTTCTGTCCATTTCCCTCAGTATCGTCGCGCTAGAGCTGTCAATCCATCCTCAGTGTCGTCGGTTGGATAAAAGGGAGCAAGGAGCGTTGGATGGGGTGGTGGGTATAAGAGAATCAGTGTGCATTGCTCTTCTATGCTCTTTCTTTTCCGTCGAGCAGCTGGGTGTGAGAAGCAGAGAAGAAAATCTTGAGGGTAAGTGACCGTGAAGCACTGTGCCGACGGGAGTTGGTTCCTGGTGACTATATCACTGTTAAATTTCCTTTGCTTGTCATCCTTTCCGTGCTGCGTGGGCCTTGGTTGTGGGAAGTTTTCTTTTCCCTTCTTTGTTCTGTCGTTGGCACGCCGCAGCCATGCTTCATCCATTGCCACTGTAGCACCTTCAATCTCTGACCCCCTTCTCAGTTCAGTTGCCTTAGGCATGGTAAGCCTCTAAATTCTCCTTTCCTTATTATTGCTGTGCAGTGCCTTGTTTTGGGTTCTGTGTGGGTGATTCCTTTTAGCGATGTGTATGAATTCATAGATATATATATATATATATATATATATATATGTATGCATTGCTGCTGAGGATCATACGAAGGTATAGGGGACAATGTTTATGATTGAGGAAACATATCCATGCTCATTTATTCATATTGCTATCACAAAGTGAAGATATGTTTTTGGGTGATTGATCGTTTTTCCCTATGCTCTATTTTTCTCTGAAATGGAGAATATACGTATATGTAAAGTATGCCGTGAATATGTCCTGTGAATGTTGCCTTGAGGATGGTGCAGTTCTGGGCTCGTGGATGTCGTGAAGATATGCTTGTGTGAATGCTATGTTGTCATCGAAATAGTTGATGAGTAGGGGATGCTGTGGGTGAATTTAGAAAAGGAATTGTCAGGTTTGGTGTTCTGGGTTGAGAAGAAATGGTGTATATGACTTACTGGGATGGTTGGGGTGCATATGTATATAATTTTGAGATTTTGTGAGGATTCTGTCAATATTGAATTGAGGTTGTGAGTTTGGCTGAAGAATGATACATGGGAAGATATGTGTATGCACTGTGATCACTGCTGCTATGTGTGAGTGTTCTGGGTGTTCGGTGTGTGCACTGTGTGTTTTGGAATATTGTTGTTTGCACATAAGCTTAGATAGTTCTAATTAAATGAAGGAAGTGATTGGGGATTGTTACTGTTATGCATATGTATATATATTTATACATATGAAAAGAAAGATAAAATAGAAAGCTTATGGAGTTGGAGTGTCAGAATTAAGTAATTCTGTGAGAAATTTGGGAGTTATAAAGTTTTGTAAGGGATGTGTTCAAGGTTTAGAAATGATGAAGTGTTTGCTTTTATGTTTGGTTGTAGCCTAAAAGTGATTTATTTATGTTGATCTTTAAATAGGATGTTAATATACTATTTCAAATATCAGGGGATTGAGAAAAGAAAGTAATTGAAGTGGTTAGGCGGAAAAGAGTAACTGTTTAGTAGCGTGGCAGGTGAGTGAATAATGTTCCCTAAAATTTACATTTTCAAATGTATTGTCATTTCAAATGATGAATTTCAAATATGGATTTTGAAAAGTAAATTTTATGAAAGTATGGTTTAAATCGTTAGAAATGATTTTCTTTCGATTGGTTTACAAAAGAATTATGATTATATATGAAAATAGATGAATAAGCTTTTTGAAAAGAGTTTGACAAAAGTTGCATTGAACTGATGTTGTTCATGAAATATATTCTTATATAAATTTCATATGATTTTACAGTAATTTAATTTTTAATATACATGCTGGGATTTTTGAAATTCAAAGTGGTTTTTACCAACAGTTATGGCATTGAAATGGTTGAGATTATTATATGTGAAATAAACCCCATGCATGATGGAAATATTTTAGAAATGATGAAATACAGAACGCTGGTTGCTAACAACAGTACTGTTAGCCCTTGGTGCACCTTGATTACCCCAGCTCGATGGATTACACTGTGGGTTTCATACCCACGAAGGGTAGTGGTTGAGCTACCAGATTACACCGTGAGTTTTGTACTCACGAAGGGTAGTGGCTAAACTACCAGATTACACCGTGGGTTTCATACTCGCGAAGGTTAGTGGCCTTGAGCCACCAACAGTTAGTGGCTTCGAGCTGCCAGATTGATTAGTTACCCTCGTGGACTGTGTGTCCACATCTGTTTTCGTTCTGTTAAAGTCCTACGGAAAGATTATGGTTTTGTAAGGATCGTTTTAAACGAATGATTTGAAATTGTTATTTCATATTGATTTAGAATAGTTATTTCATATTGTTGTTTTCCCCAAAATACAAATATTTTCGGAAAGGTTTACGTCAAATTAAGAAATATTATGAAATACATTTTTATCATGTTATGCATTGTTTATTTCCACATTCTTTTAAATCATGTTTTTCTTGGGACGTTATTCACGAGTAGATTATTTGGCCTCAGATAGTGCAGGTGACCCTAATCCTCCCGCTGAGCAGTAAAGAGTCTCGCTGCTGATCCAAAGCATCATTTGACAAATATTACTTTTGATGTAATTATGTTTTTTAAGAACTTGTATTATTTTTAGAAAGGGTAAAACTCCACATAGACCTTAGAAAATATTATGTTTATTGTTGGGAAAAAAATGTCATGGAAACTTTGATGACTGTTACATTTACAGTTTTAAGCTTTCAGAATATGATACTATTTATATTATGTGTCGGTCATAGTCTAAATTTTGTGACGTGATAAAATAAAAAAAATATCATTTCTCTCCTTTTATTTTTATATCTACAGTTGGAACCAAATAAAGGTGCCGCAATAGGAGTGGTAATAGCTAAATATTTTTTCACAAGCATAAAAATTGATCAGTGTACAGAGAAATCATCTACCGCTATGCCTTGAGCCCTTGACAACAAAGTTCCCCACCAAGTGATACTCTTGTTCTCAAGGCCCTTTGAGAAGTATATCAACACAGCCATGAAAGCAACGCCAGCATCAAGTGCTTCAGATAGAACATGGTTGTACCTCAGCCACCACTGCTTCTTGTAACGGAAGATGAAGAAGTCAAAGATGGGTCCGACGATATTCAAGTAATGTGTGTCTCTGTTGTTGTATGTCACATCCTCATAACGTAGGTTAAATTGATGCAAAAATCACTGGAGCTGGATCGCCGTATATCTCCATCCTGTGTATTGTGCATCAATCACAGGACCGCGATCACAGTTCCCAACTCTCCCCTTCAGCCGTCGCGTGTCTCTTCTCAGATTGAACGTGTTTTTTCTCACAAACCTAAATTTTAAATTTAGCTTTTGAGTAAAACTTAATTTAAAAAATAAAATAAAATAAATAATTATATTTATTTAAAAATATTATTTTTAAATTAAATTATGATTTAAAATTAAAATTTTAAATAATTTAATTAGAATATAAAATAATAAAAGAATTTATAAACTAATTAATTATTATATTAACTATATTTTTTTATATTCTCTTTCATCTCTCATTTATTTTCTATACATTCTCTCATTTCTCATTTCTTTTAATACCATTTCTTATATCTCTTTTAATTTTTACACTATCTCTTATCTATACATTCTTTCATCTCTCATCTCTCATTTTTTATCTCTCCTATATTTAATAATAATATATTTTTTTATAATTTATTAATAATAAAAATATTTTTAAAAATAACTATCCAAATACTTATTTATTTAAAATAATTTTTTTTATAAACTCTTTTTTAAAAATCATTTTCTAAAACCTACCAATTTTTTTTTTTATAAATTATTTTGCAAACTCTTATCCAAATCAATTTGAACCAAAAATCTCTATCTTCAATTGTTTGGTATGAGTGATTAGAAATCTTGGAGAGGGATGGGAAAATTTTTTACTTCCCTCTCAATTTTGTCAGAAAAATTTAGCAGTAATATTTTTATTTTATTATATTAATATATTTATAACTTTTAATATTTTAATATTATCTATATATTATATTTTATTAAAATATTTTATAAAATAATATAAATTAAATTTATCTATATAAAAAATATATTTTAAATTAAATAAGTTGATATTAAAGTTTTTTATCTCCTCTCTCTTAATATTAATTTAAATAAGATAATAATAAAAATTTTATTATTTTTTATATTAAAATATCTCTCCTTATCTATATTTTTTACTTTTTATTGAGTATTATTTGGTTAGGATATTTGAAAAAATATATATAAATATGTTTAATTAAAAAAAAGATAAAAAGGAATAAAATTTCTCCTATAAAATTGAGGGTTTTGGGAAGAAAGACAAACAATAAGCTACAATCACCATGAGACTATATTACCCATGATATTTTTTTTTTAATATTTTAGAGTAAAACGTCGCAGCGGGCTCCTTTGCGTCTCTGGTTTATTTTATCTTTCACACTTAACCGTCCCACTTTCCCTCAAAACATACGACTATTTAGAACGTATTTAAATTATGAGGAATATTATTTTATTGTGATTCTAGTCACGGCACTTGGAGAGATATCCTAACTCTTATGCGCCTAGGTTTACACTTGAGAGTAATAGACGGCTCGCCCTACCCGATATTGATATCGTCTAGGAGGAAGGGAGACTTTGCCCTACCCTTGGATCGTGGGTGAACCCAACCCCTTTCCAAAAATTTTTGTACAAAAAAAAATATATAATATAATATATATGCTAATATAATATTATATATCATAATTATAGAAATTAAAGAGATAGAATTTTAAAATTGTATAATATTTTATAATTTTAATTTTATCACATATTTTAGCGAGGTAAAATATCTTAGGAATGTTATCTAGATTAGTAATGTTTTCTTTTCCTTTATAAGCTTGTATGGAATTAAAAATAAAATAGTACTCAATATACTAATTTTATTTTTTATATGTGATTGATATCTTAATTTTATTTGTCATATAATTTTACCTATAATATTTTTAATTTAATATAATTTTATTTATAATATTTTTAATTTGGTGCATTCTTGGTACTTAAAAAATAAGATTATAGATAAAATTATATCAAATTAAAAAGATTATAAATAAAATTATACTAAATTAAAAAGATTATAAGTAAAATTATACTATAAATAAGATTAAAATATTAGCCATATATGAGAGATAAAATAAATATAGAGTGCAATTTTACCCTATAATTAATACAAAAAAATATATTTTAAGGTAAATATATTGGTAAAAATAGTATGTGTATATTATAAATATATTTATATGTCTAATAATTATAAAACTAACATATTTTTATATTTTCTAATTTCTTAATTTTATAAAATATTAAAAGAATATTAAAATTGAAGAGCACATGAAAATATTTTCATCATACATAAATGATGTAATAGATTTTTTAATATTTATATTTAAATTTTTTTAATATAAATATTATAAAAGAATATAAAAAAAATTAAATAAAAAGATAATAATATATTTATCAATTTCTAATTAGATTTTCTCCCCTCTTCTCCCATTTCTTTCTAAACTAAACAAGAAAACTTCCCTTCGCTACCTTATCTTCTAACTAAATAATTTTTTTATTGCCCACTCAGTTTATTAGAATTTTATCCCAACTATATTTATATTCAACATTTGTCGTGCATCTGGTTATAGTAGCTGAGTCTCCCAATAGAAATGTTCTACATATACTAAAGTTCAAACTCAAGATTTTGTTTAAATGATATTGAGCAACTTATCACTCAGATTAAATGTATTGGTTAAACAAAACTTATAGATTCAAGTAACTTTTTCTATCATCCTTCTTTTTATCTTTCCCTACCCTCCCATCTTTTAATTGAACCGAAGAAAGCCTAAATCCCTATTAAGTTGACGACCATGATCATTTTATTATTAACGGTTCAGATTGGATCATTTAAATCCCAATGGCGTGTTTTGGGCATCCTTGCGGGTAGACCCACAGCGTGTAAATTTAGTTTTCATAGTTTAGATTTAAAAATTTTTGTTGATAACTTTTAAATAAAATTATTTTTGAAAAACTGACAGTTTAAAAATCATTAATTTAAATTTACTTAACTCAAATTCATATATAATATAATAATATTTAACATATGATATAATTAAATTATTTATTCAACTCCCCAAATTAGTAGTAACAAATTAATGATATATTTGGGCAATTTTTGTTTTGACTTGTATTCACTCAAACCCCTAAATTTTAATTAAATCAATTATAAAACCATCATGCAAACACTTATATAAACGTGTTTGCATAATTTTTTTTCCTACAGAAAACCATAGTTTTTTGGCTTTTCAATTTTACTTTTTAATTATATCTAAATCAATCAATCAAATTTATTATCAAAATCTCCACCAAAGCAAATTAGCATCAAAATCATAATTATAGATCAATTTTATTTAAAATTTAATCAAAACACACCCTAAGACTTTATCCCAACTTTAATTTTCAAATCTATTATTCAATTTTCTAGAATTTAGCACTGAAATTTTAGAAAGTCTTAATTTAGTATTAACCTTGTTACGAGTTCCTTAATTCTTATTCCCCAAGAATCAATAGAAGTGATGCTGTTACTGAGACAAAAGAGTCATTTGTAAAGTTTTTAAGAGTAACACCCTAATTCGTAGGCTTAGTCATTAACAAGCATATCTATTATCTAGAAATCGTATTTCTTTAGTATTACGTTATTTATTTCCAAATCAATCATTCAAATTGGCCTACTATCTATTTAAACACAATAGATCGATCATAGATCAATTTTTTTAGGTAAGCCTAAATTATCTACCGTAAGAAGCATTGACTAATTTTCATCATACGTAAACCTCTCAAAATAGTTTTAGGACTGGCCATAAGTCTCTCTCCATACACATTGCCAATCGAACCCATTACTAGATGGGGTAAAAAACCCTAACTAAATACCAACCCTTATGGTCAAACACAATCAATTTAATAAAAATAACTTCGAACGAATGGTTGGACCTCTATAATTCCAGCAAAATCACAAAATTCTGGGTCGAAAAAATTTGCCCATGCAGAGGCCTTAGAGCCTAGTAGGTAGAACAATACTAGTCATGAAATTTTATATTAAATGCTTGTTTGGATTTGCTTTCAATAAGGACATTTATACAAACTGAGACAAAACTCGACATATTTATCTCATAAATTGTAAAATCAGAAGTGAAAAATTAGATTAGGGCTTCAAATAGTCAATC
Source organism: Leucaena leucocephala (assembly GCA_037074615.1). Taxonomy (NCBI): domain Eukaryota; kingdom Viridiplantae; phylum Streptophyta; class Magnoliopsida; order Fabales; family Fabaceae; genus Leucaena; species Leucaena leucocephala. The sequence goes on from CM073542.1 coordinate 10,064,463, forward strand.
CAAAGACGTACTAAGATGGGCATAAACGTAATCAAATATACAATTAACATATAGCAGGAGCAAAAAATATCCAAAAACCGAAAACAAACCAACAAATATACAATGGACAGACAAATAGCAGTTATATGATGAAAAAGAAGGGATGCACAAACAAACCAAAAATTAAAAAACAATTAATAGACATATAGCAGGAGCCAAAAAACAAAACAATCTCTGTCAAGGCAAAAGCTTAACAACCACCGAGCTCCAGTAAGCCAATCCAGAAACAGTATATAAGGAAAGGAAAAAGCATGATCCCGTGTTTCTATAGCAAAACAAAACCATGTTCTAAAACTCCTACAGGAGCTACCTGGTTAAGAAAATAGCCGTTGGGTTTCCAGGAGATGGAGGATTCTGATTTAGAAGAGAAACTAAAGAACCCGCTTTAGCCACAGCATCGGCATCCGCTGCAGACAAAATTTCCACATCTTCAAGGCCTATTTGTCTCTTGATTAAGTCCAGGTTTTCCTGAAGAACCTCAATCTCACCAAATGGTAATCTCAAATCCAGAGCCCGAGCCCCGAGTGCAATTGCTTCATCCTTCTTAAACTTCAAGAAAGGCATACAAAGCTTTTGGATTTGTTTAAAATTGGACGACTGACCAACAGAACTCTTTTGTAAGGCCTCGATAATCTCTTTATCTACAGCAAAAGTACGGGTTTCATTATTAAATTTGCTCTGAAGGATCCTCAGGCATTCAGCTTTCCAACCATCAAATTGTTCATTCACATATATCAAGCCAGTTAACTTGCTGTCGGGAGATGAAACTTGAGCACCTGTTTTATGGTTCTTCTTTGAACCAAAAAGCTGCTTTTGAAGCAACTTCCTCAACAAAACAATTGAGTCCTGCAAATATTTATTGGCACTCTTCAAGGTAAGATCCGGGGCATCCCCTGTAGGCCAACCTGCATTTACCACAAAACCATCCTTCTTCAAAAGCTCTCTCCAAACATATTCAGCATAATGAGGGCATATTGGTGCTATAAGACGTGTTTGAACATCCATAAAGCGCAACACTAGTTCACGATTATAACCTCCAACTCCACATGAATATCTATACTCATCCCTAGCAGCCTGAAGGTCATAAAAGCCTGTCTTGAGAGCTTCTCGGAACATGTAATTCCTATAATGCTGCTCTGTTGTTTTGACAGCAATATTTATTTCATTGGCAAACACACGATCAGCATAAGTAGATGGACGATCAGTTCTCATTGATGATTCAGAGGCTAAAACATCTTCATACCATGCAAGCTCTTTGGTAAGCCTGAGAATTGCAGCATTTGCAGTCTCAAACACAAAATTTGCATCATCAACACCATCACCAGCATCAGCCAAAGAGAATCGTGTAGCATCAGCAGAAAACTCCTCAATTGCTTGACGCAAAGTCCTGAAATTTCCAGTAGATTTAGACATCTTCTCGGAATTGAGCATCATGTGGCCATTGCATCTAAATCCACGAGGCCAGAGATGATTAGGCAGAATTGCAGTATGATTGTAAATGCAGAAGGTAAGATGATTCTGCATCAGATCCTTACCAGAAACCCGGAGATCAAAAGGATACCAATAGTCAAACTCAAGTTTCATTTTGTGGAGTATAGAAGAAGAGATATCAGTTGATTTAGGGTATGATCCCCCACAGAATAAATAATCCCAAACCTCATCAGTCATTTGTTCAGGTTTAACAGGAGACTCACCTGATCCATACATGTCCCCATTCTGTAAAAGATGAGCGACAGTGTAGTAAGCCATATAAAGAGTGGAATCAGATAGAGACTCAACCAGGTATTGTTCATCCCATGGTATACGTGTCCCTAGACCAAACGATCTTGAACAAGCCCACTGATTCAGCCAGTCCAAAGTATGCTCAAACACATGTAGTGTCTCATCAGAGTAAAGATTCATACTGGACAGGCACTCCTCAGCTAGCTTCTTCCATTCTGTTTCTCCATATGTAATGTACCATTGATCTGTAAGAGCTACAACACATTCATCACCAGATCGTGATATCACCTGCTTCTCTGGTTCACTGTAAACAATAGCCTGACCTGACTCTAAAAGTTTGGTCCTAATCAATGGTTTGGCTTCCTGAACTTTCTTTCCTGAAAATTCTCCAACAATCATCGTTCCTTCAGTGAATCCTTTCAAGTATGTTTGCTTCTTGGCTTCTGCAAGTTTTTCTTTCTCATTCTGACTTTTTATTTTCATCTGCAAGCAAACTGTCTCTGCACACTTATTTCCAAACTGTGGAACTTCAATAATAGGGACTATTTCAAAGGGCAATACCCATTCATCCTTGACACCATACTTTGCTCTGAGCGCTGGTTTTGACTTCAAGTCACGCAAGGCCATGTAGTCATCAGGGGCATCACTAGGCACACTAGTAACTATCCCAGTACCTTTATCCATTAAAATCGACAACATCGGAAGAGCATAAATGACCTCGTTAAATGAAAGAGGAGATTTCAATGGCAAGCCAATCAAGTCATGACCAGTCAGGTCAAGCAAGCAAGTGGGTTTCTCAGGGACCCGTGAGTGATTCTGGTAGGCAAGATTAAGGGCTGCTCTTTTTGAGAGAATAAACACATCAGTTTCATTGACTTCAAAGGCTCCATAATTTCCGTCAGGCAACACCCATGCATTAGTTTGGCCATACATAGTCTCAGGCCTCAATGTTGCAGCACCTAAATATACTCTTCTTCCCTCCAGTACCTCAAACTTAGGGGGGAAAGGTTGAAGGACCTCCATCTTTATGATAGTATACTCTTGGGGCTGAACCCCTTCACCACTTGCTCTATCATGATCCGCACAAGGCTGGCCATCCAAAGGAGAAAATATTGTATATCTAATGTCTTTCACAACCTTGCCCATGGATTTCAACTTCCTCATCTGCCATCTAACGAAGGAGTCAAAATATGGGTTAATATCTGTTGTGATGAAGGCCCTCCTCCAGTCACAACCCAACCCAAATGCCTTAAGGTCCTCAACAGCCAGTGGAGGAAAGTAGGACAACCATTTATATGGATCCTGGAACTGAGATATCTCACTGTCAGATATGCCAAAGCTGCGCATAATTTCCCACTGGAAGACCTGTCCAGTTGATTTTGAAGCAACCTTGGACTTCTTTCCTTTATATTTATCTGGAGTTGCCTCTCCACTGTTATCCGCGTTCTTAGAAGGCTCATCTTGTTCCTCTACTTCACCGGGAAAGACAGGCGGATTTCCAAATTGTTGGATCTCTCTTGCAAGTTTATCTGCTGAGGCCTTGATGGGCATACCAGTGCAATGGAAAGCAAATGGCAACAGTACATTGGAGCCTCTCAGTCTATGAAAAGCTGCTGCAAACTCCAATTTTGACACGGAAAATGCATGACCAAGATGCAAATATCCATTCATGTAAGGGAAGGGAAAATTGCCAAAGAATTTCTCGCCAGGTTCAGGAGGCTTCTCACAAGGTTCCGCCCTGAAAACATCTTTTTCATCCCACCATTTTTGAACCTGTATCTCAATCTCCCGCAACCGGTCCCTCCTTGCAAAACTTCTACTACTCTCAGTGGCCATACTGGTAATCTGATGGCAACTGCAGCAAAACAATTATGCCACAATAAGTATAGCTCAAAAGAGTACTTGATAACAAAATAACAAACAGAATTCACAACCAAAATGCCAAATCCAACTCAATGATAATATCAAAAGACAGAATAAACGCATACTTGAAAGAAATATTATAGATAGTGGAGAATCTTTTGCATCTAATTCGGAAAAATTCAACTTGCATGAGCAAGATAGATAATTCCCCTGCACCCATCCCGCTATTACTTGCTCTAGGATACAGAATTGAAAACTCTTTTATGATACTGAAGATCAGTGCATTTGTTTAGCATTTATGTGTGTGATAAAGAGAAAAGCTATCCAAGATTACACGAACGTCAAGTTAAATTATAACCAAATCAAATGCCTCAACAGTACATATTGAATCCCCACCAAGCTCTGAAATTCAACTTATACTAACTGGAATAAATCAGATAGTCTCGTACCATACAGATACCACAAATAATGCCAGCACTAAGCCCAATCAATTGACATCTTCCAGTCCCCGTTGACTTTTTTTTTTTAAATGATATTCATTGAGGAATTTCCTACATATATAGTATTACTTTAACCGGAAATTCCCTTCACTTTACAAACTAAAAATCATCCACATGCAACTCCTTTCCTCCTCACCATTCGAAGCTCAACTTTACAGTTGCTTCGGCAAAAATTTCCCACTGACCTTTAGGAATTATAAAAAAAAGGAAAAAAGGAACACACGCGAATGTGGAAAATATGTCACTTCAATAAACAAAACCAATAAAGGAACTTGAAAACAGAGGATATGGTTTCACGTTATACACAGACTAAGCAATACAGCTTATTGAAAAGTGAGAAACAATGACAAAATAAAGCAACAAATGATTAATTGCAGCTATGTTTACTCTTCGAAATAATGGTCAAGGATGAAGAACAAACCTGAAGCCAAAGACCAGATGACGGCGAATCTGAATCACGAATCTAAAGGCCAGATGAAGACGAATCACGAAACGGACGAGGAGAGGAGACGAGAGGCTAACGCACTGAAGTTGGCGAGGAGAGGAGGGGAGGCGGCGGCGGGCGCTAGGGCTGCAAAGCTTCTTTCTTTGCGCATCAGAACGACAGAGGGCAGCAGATGTGTGTGTGTCAACTTGCGTAGACTGCGTCTAACTCAACGTCTATTTGATTTTTATGAAAATTAGTTTTGGAGGAGCTCAATTTTTCAATCTCTTCTCCTGGGAAAGGAAACACAAAAAAAACAAGTACTTCCCATCGTCGGTTTCTCCTTTTCAGCTGCCCCAACACATAGTATTTGTGTGTACCCCCACCCTACGAGAAGAGGATGAATAAATAATTAGTACCTTCTCTCTTTTAATATAAAATTTATTTAATTAATTTAATATAATTAAAAACATTAATTAAATTAATAATTATAATATATATTTTTTAAACATATACTACTTATGTTTGTAGGTAAAAAAATGGGTTGGCTTGCGGATTATAGGCTAACTTATTAAAAGGGCTAGTTAAAAAGGCACAACCTATCTTAAAATGAGTTAATATTTTATCAACTTGAGCTCAACTCATTTTAAAAGTGGATTAACTTGTACCCTATCCCTTTTTTTTAATTTTTTTAATATTTTTAAAAAAATATTTATAAATTTTTAAAATATTAATAATTTTTTTTAATATTATATTAATATAATTAAAATATTATTAATATTATACTTTTAAAATTTTCTATTTTTTATAAAAATATAATAAATTTTATAATTATAAATCTAAATAAATATTAATATAATATTAATTAATTATAATATATTAATATATATTAATAAATAAATAATCATCTTTATTAGTATTTAAGAATAAAAATATTTAAATAAAATAAATAATAATATTAATAATTTATTAAAAAAATAGAGTGATAGACTGTATAACTTATCTTAAAACAAGCTAATAAAATACTAACCTATTTTAAACTTGTGAGAAAATGGGTTCAATTTATTTTTCTAATTCTATTTATATTCTTTATCTCTTCCATTAAATAACAGATAATGAAGGGAAGGGGGATAATAGGGGTTTATGTTTTAAAAATCCAACTCACTTAAAAGAATATAACGGGATTTTATACCACCAACTCTACGTTATAACGCTGGCGTGATAGACAAACGGCATGTCGTTGCTTTAGCCACGTTGTCCTTCTATTCCTTGCTTCTTCCAAAACGGGAGGCGGCCCTAATTATTCAAGAATTTACTAAGGAAAAACTGAAGAAAAATGGTGTGGGGTCTCTTCCCCGTCGACCCTCATTCCGGTACACTTCTTTTCCAGCTTCTATTGCTTGTTGAAACTTTGGGTATGGGTGGTGAATAGCTACTGATAATCACGGTTGCTACGAACTTCATTATTTACATGCTTTAATTCAGAGTTGATCTTATGGGTAAAAGAATATGGCAAAGTTTGCGTCTTGATATTGTCCAAACAAGTTTGGAGGAAACGTAAACCAAATCCTTAAGGGGATTTAATCTTCTATTTTCTTTGCGGTTGACCAATTTGTGGCTTCCTTGAAGATTTCAAAAGTCAAGTAATTAAACACAGTGAGCTTTGTGTCTTGGATTTTAAATGTCTGTTATCAGTAAACAGATTTTATTCATGTTCAATTTTTTTATATAATTATATAGCTCTGTGTTTGTTCAAGAGTCTTCTACCTAGCATTATTTTAACTAGGCATTTGTTTACATCCTACATATTCTTAGGTGAGTTTCAATACTTATAAATATTGCGTCTTGCTATTACTTATATATGTGGTATATTGATATGCTATATTGACAGGTGAAGATAAGTACTACATATTTAGAAGTGGAATCTACAAAGTTGGCCGAAAAGGTACTGTACTCCTAGTCGTTTTGAAGTACAGGTATTTATTGGTCCTAGTTATGTTACCTTCGTGCAGTGAAAGGTATACTTTACTTAATGATGATACATAAATTCTGGATACTGTGAAACATAGATACCACCCAAAAAAGTGAAAAAAGTTCCTAAGCATAGGTATCACGTCCTATTTTGTTATTTTATTGATCCCCTTCCAAAACAAAGATCAGCTTCAAAGCTGAAAGTGTTCTACTCTATGCGACTTTAATGGTTATAAGTATCTGATGTGTTCTATAGTGCTAACAATACCACATAGCCTAGCAAAACTTTGATTGCATTTCTCTCCATGGAACAAATTCAAATTGTTAGTAGCCTTTTTAGAATGTTTGGATCCAGTGTCTGAAAATTTTTATTGGATAATCATAAATTCATTACAATTTTCTGGACTTCATGAATCATACACTGATAACTTGTTAGTTGCCACTTACAGATTGTGACGTTATCATCACTAAAGATAAAGGGGTTTCACGGGTTCATGCAGAAATTGTCATTCAGGCAATGACTAATGAGCCCTCTCGCTCATCATCCAAAGTACTAATTAGAGATTGCTCTAAGTATGGAACATTTATTAGCATGAATGTGGGGCCCAGGAGAAAAGTTCATGAGCTTCCAAATAAAGAAGCAACACTAGAGGATTGTGACCTTGTTTCTTTTGGAACTGGTAGTGCAGCCTACAGGTATGTGAATAAACCTTCTACTAGGGCTGTCTTTTGTTGCTTGTGCTCACTTTTAACTTTCTCCAGGATGGTTCCAAATGTATTTTACCGTAGCTCTTAGAATTCACAGCTGAATTCTGCCTAACTGTTCTTTAACACATTTTACATAAATCTTGACAGGTTTTCCCATGTCCCACTAGTTTTCTTCGTCTGTTCATTGGATAAAGCGGATCAATCTCTAGAAAAGAGAGTTTCATCATTTGGTCAGTGACGAAATCCTTTTAGAGGCTGTTCAGTTCTTCTTATTGTTCTATTTGTATGCCTGCTTTGAAAACCGATTTAGTACTTGAAGTTCCTAGTCCCTTATAGATGACATTATTGAAATACCATAATCCAACTTGTTCTTAGTCCCTTATTTTTTGTTGTTCTCTACAAATTCTAGTACTTATCAATCTTGGGAAGAAACTTATAACTGTGTTATTAAGAAAACTGAGTTTGCATTATGGCCAAAAAACAAAAGAAATGAAAATTGAGTTTGAATGTCTTTCATAACCTTCAAAATATGACATTTTCATATGACACCCATATTCACTCTGCTTGTCTTCTAAATGTAGAGCTTGCTATAAAAATTTGCTATCACAATAGTTAATTGTGGAAAGTAGTTTATAATCACTTCTATTTAAATTTTTTCTGCTCTGTTTCCATTTTTAGTAGAAACTCCAAATAGCTGCTTCTCTTCCACAAGATAAAAAGTAAATTCTAAATCCATTTATATTGTTGTGGGCAAACCACCATTAGAGTTATCATGGAAGATTTTTTTTTTTAAAGAATTATTTTGAATGGCACAGCCAAATAGACACTTGTTGATCCAGCTGAATGGTCTTTAAAGTTCTTAATTTTTTTGGTCATAAGTTTTTAAATTTATTAAACGTATCTACAATGGAAACTTTCCTTTATAAATACCGTGGTCTTTCACTAAAGTGAACACTGGCCAACTTTTATGTTCATTTTAGGTGGTCGCATTACCAGTGCAATAGGACAAGAGTGCACTCATGTGCTGGTGGATCAGAACACGCCTTTGAAAAATGATCTCGTTGATGCTGTTGTGGCCAGGAAACCTTTGCTGCTCAAAACTTGGGTTGAGGTATTGAAGCATTTAAGTATCCTACATTATTTGATATTTGTCTTGGGTATTCACTTTGCTACTCACTTTTTACTGCCAAATGATCGATTGCCTTTGTGCAGAACTTGTTAAATTTATTAGTTTGAGGACATAATAGTCTGTTGCTTACATATTGTTATTGACAATTAGTGGTTGTTGTAGAAAGTCCGAGTCAAAAATTGCTTGACCTTTGAAGAACTAGCAATTTTCTTCCTGGGAAGGGTTAATTAGGACAAAGAGAGTAAATGCATATAAATGAATAGTTGATAATGATGGCTTACTACAATGTCTTTCACTGCTTCTGTTGTGAGGTATTTACGATCAGGCTTAGGCCTTGAGTTATATACCAAAACAAGGGGAAATGATATTAATGCATGCCAATTTTATCTAATAAGCACTTATGCAGTCTGCAAATTTGAGGTTTAATTGAATTATTTGTGTCTAGAACAAATAGGAAATTCATAATTCGTATGTTTTTTCAAGTTGTGGCATGACTCTGTTTCATGTGTAGCTTGTTGCAGAAAAGAACATCCGCACTGAAATTCCTAGTTTTAATTCGTAAGTGTTACTTTTTTCTGTTGCTTTTTGCTAAATTAGCTATATATTCCATGATACTAGCACCGATTAAGCTTACAAATGATATTTTCATTTTTTTCTACTTTTTTACTTTCCCCCTTTTCTGTCCCCTTCTTAAGCAGCTATATTCCAACACTGTCGGTGGAAGGAGCATCTGTCAGAGTTGTTGACCCTAAAGCTCGTGAACACTGCTTAAAGGGATATACATTTTTGTTGGAATCAGTTCACTTGGTATTACTTTTTTTCTGTTAATCTTCTGTAATCTCTGAAATGCTATACTGAATATATTTTATTTTAATCTGAGAAAACTTAGAAAAGTTGTACTGAATATATTTTATCCTTTTCCTCCCTGCTTACAGTATAAATTTGGGGCCAAGCTAAAATATTTATTGGAAGTAGCTGGTGCAAAAATTGCTTCTTTTGAAGAATTCTGTTCAGAAAGCCAAGTAAGAATGTCATTACGCTTAATTAATTAGTGAACTCTGTTTATATTAAGGTAAACACTTGACTTGGAAAAGTGACACAAAATGGTGGAGTGGTTGACCCATGTTATGTTTTTTTGGCAACTCCATTTTATGTCGGTATATCCTAAATTGTATATATTCATACTATTCTTTGTGGAGCGAGGTATGCTGTAGTAACTAGTAATAAAGTTTTCTGGAGATGCCTTTGTTTTTAACATGTTTACGGATAAACTTTTAAGCATAATTCAGGTGATGTATGATCATCATCTGTGTGATATGCATATATTAGACTCTCATTGCTCCATCTAATTCAGTGTGTGTTTGGCATGTGGGTTTAAAAATAGATTTTGGGTTAAAACCATGGTTATCCTATATTTTAGCCAAACAATGAAAAATTTATAAAAATCGCTTCTGCATTTGAAACCATGGTTTGAGTCCTATAAACCATGGTTTCAAATAATCACCACCCTGCAGCTTTTGAAACACTTCCGCGGTATTTATTTATTATCCATTGTATATAGGCATGCTCTTTCCTGCTTTCTTCTGTCTAAAATAATTTTTCACTCTTCCTATTTTCTTTTTCAATTCTTTGATCCACAGCGTTGCACACTGCTTCACCCACTGCTTTCTCATTTCTGCATACATATATTTATTATATAATTTTTAAATTATCTACATAAATAAAATTAAAAAGTACTATTTAAGTAGGGAAAAATATAAAATTTAGGTGAATATTATAAATTTTTATCTTGCTCAAACACATATGTATATATATTATTTTTTAATCACTTAAATAAAAAATTAAAAATAAAATTTATTCTTTATGTAATTATCATATTTAGTTTATGTCCTTTTCAATAAATTGTCTATAGAAAAGTGATTTTGTTACTAATCATCCAAACATCTCCAATTTTTAAAATCACTTTTTTTCTAAAATCTATTCTTCCCAAAATCTATTCTCCAAAATCTATTTTTCCCAAAATCTATTCTCCAAAAGCTAATCCAAACACACCCTCAATATGTTCAAGTGTCACCCTGCATGTTCTATTTTTCATGCTAAATTCTTTTTTTTTAAAAAAAATAAAAACTTCTTGATTGCCACTGTTTTCATTTCATTTCTACTCTTCTATATTCAATTTGTTACCCTGTGGTTGTAGATATTAATCCTGCTTTGGAAATTTGTTGGTAGTTCATATGAAAGTATACTCCATATTGAATTACGTCTGTCATTCCTTGTTATTAAGTTCAACTACTTTCATTTGTTCTGTGATAGTATCTAGGAAATTACTTTGATGGATAAACATGTTTTTGTAATATATGGTTTTTTCTATTTTATATATGATTTTTTTATACCTTCCCTATACATTATAACTAATCTCTTTTAATTCCTGAAGGGATTAGATTATAGGGAAGATAATCGCTTAGTTTGCATCATCCCACGAGGACTGGCAAGCAAGTCCGACTGCTTCAATAAACAAAGTCCCTTATCTAGAGTGAATGAGATGGACATAACATGTGCTGCTTTAAGTGGACATCTAGATCCGTCTATATTGATCTCACCCTGTGGTAAATATTGTTACTGTCTCAAGTAATATTTGCGCGCTGCTTATTTATTTCTTCTTTCCTCTGTGACCTGAATACTATAGCTTATTTCTTGGTTTTTCGGTTGATTTCTTAGACTACTTGCTTGTAAATTTCCAATAAACCCAATCAACCTGAATTCTTGTGCTTATAATACTTCTCTGTAAATTGTGAATAATTCTTGTGCTAGTTTTAGTAAGACTTTTTGGAATTTTTAAAGATAGAGGAGAGAGAGAAGGCTCCCACTACATTATTTGGAAGTGACAATCTCATTAATGGATTTGAAGTGTAATTTTGAAAATTGCCCTTACAGAACAACAGAAAAGTGGGGAAGTTTGGATTATAAAGGTTAAATTTCTGTACTTTTTGACAGCAAATGTCTGGAAACTTGTGCTGTGAGTGCTTGCACTGCCCAGGTAAGGAAGAGAGCTTCCTTAGCTCATCTTCAATGACATGAATTCTTTCTTCCAATTCCCATTGGGTTTTTCGGGTCCTGTTTCCGGCATACAGGTTGAGGATTGTCGGCTTTGATATCACTGATGTATAGAAAAGGTAGGAAAGAGGGAGAAAGAGAAAGAAACAAAAGGAAAATGGGAGAGAGGGAGAGTAACTCAATTCATTATCATTCCAAGCCTGATTACAATTAATCCTAAGCTACCAATTTATAGCCTTAGCCCTTAGCTACTAAGGGTAATCTCTCTTGTCTACAACTAACTCCTAACTAATTTATCTTATTCATTATATTTACATATCACACGGTTGGGTTCTGAGCATAGGGTGGAATGGAAAATGGGTAATTTCTTTTATAATATTTCCTCTTCTTATCAATAAAGTTTTTGGTGGAAAGTAAAAAATGTAACGACGAACTGAACAAGATGAATCTGTATTGTGCAGTACTAGTTTCATCATCATGCTCTACGGATGAGACAATAGTAGCAGATTCTGACACCGAAGTTGAAACAGTCTCGTCATCCCATGCAAGGGAGACATCGTGTACAAGAGATGATATAAAATGTGAAGAAGCTGAGATATCATTGGATGTTGCTCCTGCCCGATTTAGTAATATGAAATTTGAGAGAAGGGAGACGACATCCTTGGATGATGTTTCTGCCAGATTGGAGGAAAAAGGTGACAAAAAAGATGAAAATAGAGAATCAGCTTTGCATGACGCTTCTTCCAGATTGGATGCGCAATATGGTGGTGCTGGTATGAGAGTGATGAAGAAAGGCAAGGTTGATGATTATGAAAATAGAAATTCAGATATTATTTACAGCCATGATTTAATTGTCCGAGATATAGATTCATCTTTTGTCACAAATGCTGCATCAAACAACAGTAGTCTTCCAAATTTTAAACGCTTTAGAAAGGTTTGGTTTTGAAATCCTTAGTCTATGCTTATAAGGAGCTTATTTAGTTTTATGAAGAGAAAATTACTATAAGGTCTCAAAGAAATAACGTAATCATCAAAATATTTTATAACAAGTGAGTAACATAATAGGTTTATACTACTCACTTGTTATAGGAAGTTTTGGTAATTATATTCATTCCTTAAGACTTTTAAGTAATTTTATCTTTTATGAATGCCTGCCCATGGAAACAGCCTCACTTGTCAGGTTTTGGTTTTATTTGTCATGGAATTGCAGTTACATACAGAGTCGGGGAATAGTTTCAGCAATCTTATTCCGTTCGCAAAATATCCGTACAAGTAAGAACAAATATGAAATCTGCTCTCTCTGTCTCTGTTTGTTATATTCCATCTCTAATATATATATATATATATTTGTTTGTTGCTTTGTTTTACGTTCAGGGACTCTGAGTGTGAAAATGAGGAGATTAACAAGTCTGTGAAGGAAGAGAGAAAGAGAAAGAAAATGGAGGCAATTGCAGAAGACTTGTTTAATAATGAGAAGGGGAGAAAGCGAGGCACGGCTGGTTTTCTTCGAGACATTCTTATTTCGAGATAATGTGTTGATCATTCAGTGGCTAGACTGATTATTGATTGGTTAATGATGCCAGAAAGTATAGATTAGTTTAATTTCATTCTGTAGTATAACAGATTCTAAAGTAACGTGTTATATATATATATATATATATATATATATATATGAGTAATTAATTAATGGATTAAGGTGGGTTTAATATTCTAAAATATTTTGTCACAGTATATTTAGTATTTTAAAATAATTTATTGTACAATTTTACCTATGAAGTATTTAAAATAATATAATTTTATCTAATTTAACAAGAATATTTAATTTTTACTGTTACATGTTAAATCAGCTAAAGTTTTATTAAAATAATTATATATGATATTTGATATAAATAGATAAGTTGAAATTTTTTTTGGCAAAAGCAATGAAGTTTATTTTTGTTTCTTTCTTTTCATAGTTTATGGTCTTTCACCACCTCACCCTACCTCATTGGGCGATGATCCTTTATGTGACGGTGACTCTGGTGGCCAATAATAGCAATTCATACCACCAACGCCTTACAATTCAATGCTTTATGAAAACTTACCATTGATCTAGCAACTAGATGTACAATAATGATAGTGACAATATATCTAAATGATGTTATCCGAACAAAAAATGAGTAAAAATAAATTTTATTATATTTGCAAAAAAAAAAAAATCAAATTGATCTACTGATATTAAATGTTATTTAGTATTTTAATTGTTAAAATTAAATTATTTTATTAGTTTGGATGGGATTGTATTATTTTAAATATTTTATAGGTAAAATTGTACTATAAATTATTTTAGGATTCTAGGTACACTTGAAAAAAAATATTTTAGAATATTGGAGCAACTTAACCCTTAATTAATTCAAAGAATTGGGATTGTTTCTAATTGAAGCTTATTTGTCATGGATCATGCAGTTGAAGTTGAATTACACACACAGTCACTTTAAGGAGTTCATTTGACAGCCTTTTACTTTCCCTGTGCTGGGTTTAGTAATTGGTATAGCAACATTGTAAAGTGTAAAAAATAGAATTATGATTAATAGTTGAGTTTAGTATAAAGGATTAATTTTTTACAATATGGTGATAAAGTTTAAATTTGTATTGAGATAGATACTTATATTTAATACCTAACAGTATATTGAATATGATTATTTTTAATAGAAGAATATATATATTTAACAAAAAAATATATTACTAATTTTGGCCATAGAATTTGAGGTACTTGTGATGAGGAAGTTTTGTCACAAGCTTATATTGATAATTCCATTTTTTTTTTGCCATGTTCTTTATGATTTATAAGAGTTATTTAATTAATTTAAATAGATTAAGAAAGATAAATTAGTTAATTATAAAAAATATAACTTGATCTCTCTAAAATATTATGTGTATTTTTTTTTTAAAAAAAAAGTGACATTAAACAGCTGAAGTAGAAAACGTTTCCCAATAGAAAAAACAGAGATTGATATTCTATTGTGCTAGCTTTTGGAGGAAACAACTCCAATCACTTTGAATAGTTACTTGCATGAAAATATTAAAAAAAAAAGGCTTAAAATTCTGTTTTTTTTTAAAAAAAAAAATAGTATAATTTCTTTGTGTGTAATTTCATTGTTGAATTTCTTTGTTGAATTTCTCTACGGTGACGCTTCATTACTCCCTTTATAAAATATATGGTGCATTTGAATTATTTTTGTATTTAATTATTGTAAAAAAGTATCAATAAAAATAATTTTAAAAAATAAATAATAAATATAAAAAATAAAATAAACTGATATTTTATATTTATGATCAAAATTAACTTTTTGATAACTCCTACGTTTAGAACTAAAATAATATCATCATAAAAGAACAAAATTATATGTGGGGAAATAGATCAGTTTACTTACAGTAGATCAGGCTTAATATTTGAGAAGCAAATAGAGGGAATGTTTTTCATTTTTTAAGGGAGTGGGAGTTATAGAAATCCCACTCACCCCACCATATATACTCACGTATAGGAATGAAAACAAAGGGCATGATCAGTTTTGAAAACAACTTTTCCGTGTGTGTATACTTTCCTCTGCAGACAAGAAAAAGAAAAGGCTCTTCTTTTTCTCCTCCTCCTTTATCCTTTAGCTTTGTGTCAGTGCTTCTTGGTGCACATCCTTCATTGATATCATTTACTATGAAACATATCAAAGTCCATACAAAATACTCTAATTATGTGTGGGTATCTTAATGAAAAGAAAAGTACCTCAAGTATACCCAAAAACCTTCACCATACAATCCTAAAAAAAGTATCTCATTAATGGGGAGAGAAAAACAACATTGAAATCTCCATCACTCTGAGAAAAAACAACACAAACGCAAAAAGTAAGAAAACACAAATCTCAAGTATCATTAAAACTTGGGTTTTTGTCTATTTTGTCATGTGTTGGTTGAGTTTAAAGTCTATGTGCGATTATTGATGAGAATACTTTTGCATTATTGGATAAGTAAATCCTAAATAAACTAGAGCCGCCTTTCGTGTTATAATAATTATAAGTTTTTTAGTTATGATAATAATTATAATTATAAGTTTTTAAAATAACCCATTAGGTTATAAATTTAAATTCCGCTACCAATATAAGAATCTTATTAGTAAATAATATATAAATATCTCTATAAATACTCTGTGAGTTTTAAAGATACTATTTTAGTTATAGTGAGCTTGAGATCTGACTTTCTCAACTTAAACTTTTTTTTAAAAAAAGGAAGAAAAAAAAACAATTTAAAATGAATTAACTTCTGTTTATATTCATCTTTGTAGATTAATTATCACTATCTTGCCAATTGCATATTTTAAAAATTATCTCATGATTTATCAGTTTTAAAAAATTAAGGGTTAAAGGTCAAGATCATGGAATATAGTTTTTGACTTATCGGCCAATTGGTCCAACTAACACTAGATTATTTGAATGAATGCATCATATTTGAGTACCTTGCTGATTTTTTTTATTAGATGTGAATAAAAATCATCCATGTTGCTTCAAGAGAATAATAAACTCATATTAATCCTAAAAGTGTTATATAGTTATGCTATGAGATCATGCATATATATATCTTGTTAGTATATTGTTCTTAATTATTAGCAAAACTAAACTAAAATATATAGTGATCTGATAAATCGAATATAATATATATGATATTATTTTTCCAATTAATTTTGTATCTTAATTAATTGGACATATATATATATATATATATATATATGATACTTCTATGTTCCACATAGAATCGGATGTCAAGAATAGGCTAATTCAATAAGATTTAAATATTATCTAATTTAATTAGGGGTAATTTTTTTAAATAAAATATTTTTTATATTTATATAAATTTAAATTCGAGACAATATACTTAAATAGCATAAAAAAATCATTAGGCACCCCACTATTGGTAAATTTACAAATAACTTTAGTTACAACTTTTGTTTTGACAAGTGTAGAAGTTAATCTAATACATCGTACTTTTGTGATTGGACTAACTCAATGACTTTTCTGTAAAAGGTTAAATTTTATTTCGGTCATTGCCAAAAACAAAATAAGTCTTTTGTATTTATATTAAATAAATTCATAAATTTTGAACATTCTTCCCCTAAATTTTGGGGAAAATGAATAATCATAAGGCTTAAAATAGTTGTTCAAGGGTTTACATCTAGTTAAATCAATCATAATTAAAATAATTTAATTTAATTAAAATATACAAAATATTCATATATAACTATAAAAAAATAATATTTAAATAAAAAGTATTAATATATAAATAAATAAAACGTTTATAATAAATTATATATAATTAAACAAAATAAAATTACTAAAATATAAATATTATATATTATTATTTTTTTACTTAGCAACATTTGTTCCAAGCTCAATAAGAACAAAAAACACTTGACAAAAAAAAGAAGAACAAAAAATACATAAAATCTAATTCGGTTAGTTTAATTGATTAATCAGAACAATCAAGTGATTGATTCATAGGTCACCAATACGAGCTCCCAATCCATCCGGGTGTCAATGAAAAAGGAAAGTTCAGAATGAGTGTAAGCAAATTGAACAAGTGAATACTAGCAATATATATAGAAAAAGAATAGAACTATACAATCCTAAAAAGTATCATCCATGGAGTGAACCAACAACATCTATGATCTATATCTCCATTTTTTATTCTAAAAAAAATAATCACTACACAATAATCAATAACTACATATATATATATATATATATATATATATATATATCTAAGAGTGTAATACTGATCAATGGAATCAATCAATAATATTCGTTCACAACCTAATCCCACGAAACTTGCAGTCGCTACTCTGAATCCGAATACCATCTTGAGAAGAAGAAGCACTGAGACTATCCACCACTAACCTACACCTCACTCTGAACTTAATCCTAAAAAGCTTCAACTTCCCAAGCTTCACTCTCACAGGTTGCTTCACCTTCAAGTTCAACGGAATATTCCCTGTCTCTTGTTGCTGCTGCTGCAATCTGTTGAACAACCCAGTAGCATCCTCCGTCTGCCCCGTCATGACGACGCTAAGCGACGTCGTATTCCTGTGTCCCTGGTAGAACTTCGGCAACGATCCTTGTGCTACTTTGGTTTCCTCGTACCATGCTTCGATGTTGCTGCCTCCTACGTAGTATATGCCGATCTTCTTGTTGGGGTTCGTGGCGTTGATTCGAGCGTCGAACGTGGCGGAGAGGCTGTTGTTGCCGGTGAGGTTGAAGTTCAAGACCTGTAACTGGTCGACGGAGAATTTCGGCATCTTTGGTCTGAAGACGAGGTAGATGATTCCGACGGTGATTCCGATGGCGATTATGAGGATTAAGAGGAGAGAAAAAGCCCAACATAGAAGCCTGCAGATGCAGCTTCTTTTTCTCTTTGGTGGCTTTGAGTGGCTCACCGGGAAGGTTCGCTGGGGAACAGGTTGGGGCGGAGAGCGGTAGTGGTCGTCGATGGGGTTGTCGGACTTGGAGGAGTTTCTGGGGAATAAAGGTTGGGTTGGTGAGGATGATCGTGGTGCCTCAGCGTCAGTGAGTGGGTGGATTCGTTTCTGCGGGTTGTGATGATCTGCCATGGCAAAAGGTTGAAGAAAGATGAAGAAGATGAGAGATAAAGTTATGATCTTCGTCTTCTGGTGATTATGTTTACTTATAAAGAAATGGTGTGGGTAGGTTTATTTGGGAAGAATGGTCTGAGAAGTATGAATGCATTGAGCAGGTCAAGTTTTGTGGTGTTATGTGTACTAAGGTATGGTTGAAAATATTGAATGTAGCTTCCTTTGTTGACTTCGCAAGGGAATTTATTTATTTTAAAAAATTAACGCGTCTTAAATTGGGACTAAATAACATGTGGTTAATTTCCTTATGTAAAAATAAAATTTTAGTTGTTTATGTAAAGTTTTTTTTTTTTTGCCACAATTAAGAAGTTTTTCAATATGAAAAAGCAAGTTAAGTATGAGATTTGGTAATGTTTTGAAAAAGAATTGGTTGTGCAATATTAACATTTTACTCTCTTTTTTATTAATATTTGTATAATTTTGTTTTTATTTTATTTAGAATGAGAAAAAATATATTGCTTTACACTAATTTTAACCATAACTTTTCTTTTAACTCAGGAACTTGATACTATATTTAATTTGTTTATTGATTTATCATTTTTATATTGATATAATAATTATGTAAAATAAAATATATGTTTTTATTTATAATTTTTGGGTTAATTTGATCTTTAAAATTTAATAATAAAAGGTTTAATAATAAAAGTGATAAAAGGTTTTTCTTACTTATAAGATGCTAAGAAATAGAATTACCTAAAGTGCCATATATAGGAAGTAATAAAAAAAAAACCCCATAAAATCCTTATCTGATCGCCACGTCCATATCATTAATATACAACATTTAGCCTCTCCTGAAATTCCTAATAAAGGGGGAAAAACTTAAAGAAAATTTACAAATTAGGATTTGCAGCTCTAGTGTCATTATCAGGGGTAAGTTTAATATTGAAGACTTCCAAATCACATGTACAATAAATTCCACCAGAATTTAGTCCTTACGCCGCAAGCTCATCCCATACTTTATTTATTATTAATAATAATAATATATTTTGCCAACAACAATAATAACAAGACTTTAAGTACATTAAATTTCCCACGAGTTAAAATATTTTATAAATAGTCTCTTTAACTTTTAAAATTTTATAATAAACCCCATAAATTTTAAAATCTATACAGATAACCTTAAATTATTAATTTTATACTCCTTAAACTTTATTTTTATATGCATGTAACCCATCAAATTTTGAGTTATATATATATATATATATATTAATAAATCCATTAAATTCTAATCTATTTATAAATAAATAATGAACAAAATTAATATAGTATGACAGCTAGCTAAACAAAGTTTGAAAGTTTTATATTTTTTTAGTATTTAATATAGGGTTTAATTAGTGAGTCAATTTTCCTCTTAAATATATGACATATTCTTTATATTTATTAATTTTTTCTCAAATTATCTTTATTGATATTTTATTAATAATAATTAAAGTAAGAAAGGGATAAAGATAGTTAAGGAATATGGTTATTGTGTTTTAGAAAAAATATTATATTAACTAACTTTCTTAATCTAATTAAATTAATTAAATATATCTTATATTAAGGATCAGAGGAGTATATATAATCTAATTAGGCAAGATGCTTTGTAAGTGCATAAGAAAGTAACTAAAAATATTTTTAAACTATAATTGGAGTTACAAAAAATTATTCACATGAAAAATCATAACACAGACTTCTTAAAATTGGAAGAACTTTTTACCGCTAATCCATTTATTACTTCCATATTATTAATTTTTGTTTAATCATAAGTATTGCAAGATAATTATAACTCAAATCATTTCATTAATTTTTTTTATAAAATATAGGGCCTTAGGCTGTAATTTTTATTGATAATAATATTTAAGTAAATTAAAAAATAGTTTAGAAGCTTCTTGCATGACCTGCGGGGGTAGTTGGATCTGATCCATCTTGTTTATTTACTTTACGTGTTGCCGTCTTGGAAAGACCATACGTAATTCATTCATCATTCTTTAAGAAATTACACACCATCTTAATATTTAACTTATGTTTAGACATTTTTAAAAAAAATTAAATGATTGTTTCAAAAAGAAATTATTGTGCATTTAATAATTAATACTCATTAAATCTTTAATATAAAATCAATTTAATTTATTTAATAGATTAAAAAATTAATTAAATTAATTAATATAACATATATTTTTTAAAATATTCTAATTAAGGATGTGCAAAAACAGTATAACTCGAGATGGTTCAATTCAAATAAGTTCTATAATAAAATAAAACCAAATTAAACCAGTCTAGTCTAGTCTAATTTAAACTTGCCTATTATAGTTTTAGTTCTTTAAATTTTTTATTTAAAATATTAATTCTTATAATTTAATAAAAAAAATACTATTTTACCCTTTAAAAAGGTTAAAACTCATAATTTAAAATTTAAAAAATTAAAATTAAAATTAGAAAAAACTTTAGGGAGCAATAATTATATTAACTATTAATTTTTATCTATATAATTTAGTGAGTTTATGGATCCCAACTATTATTTTTTTATTTGGCTAATGCCCTTTTTTGTCTGGATACATGTCTGCCGTCACCTTTATGCATTATTGGTAACTGTTTGGTATGGTTTTGGTGGGAGAACCATTTTTTTTTTAAGCTTTAAGTATGCCTCATTCAAAGTACTTAAATAGAACCGGTCCAAGAAGCAAGAATACAAATTCTCTGATATATTAAATTTATTAGTCTTTGTTAAAATAGGGCGTTGATTTATTTTAATAAAAAAAATTAATTTAGTAAATTCACACGAAAGGAAAACAAGTTGATCGATTTGACAGTTGGAATAGAATAAATATCCTTTTCAAGGTTGGTTTTTGGGATCTTCCTAGTGACAACATCAACCACCGATGTTAATTTGTCCATTTCTTGGAATAAAATTTTATCTAAGCGTTAAAATTAAAAAAATAAATAAAAATCAAATGGACTAGTTATAAACTTATAAACGTGATTAGAATTAGTTAATTTAACAATTGTAAGGAGCAGGCACTTTTTGTTTTTGAAACTCAGTCCAAATTTCTATAGGTTAATTGAGTTTTGATTTTAATTAGTTCACTTTTTTTGGTCCCACATCTTCCATTTAAATATGTATCAATATATTTATATAAAAATTAGGAGTTGAATTTTATTAATTTGATATTAGCATTGTTAACTCTATTAACATGGTTATGGGTGAATAGAAAAATATAACTAGTTGCTTATTTAATTTAATTTAATTTTTTTAAAAAAGAAACATCATACCATAAATCAAAATGCACTTGCGCCTAGATTTATAAATTTAAGTCAAATTTAATTATATTTATTATTTTATTATTAATTATTAAAATATATATTTATAAATACTTGTAATTTTTTATAAATTCTTATAATATAAATTATGATTTATAAACTTTTATATAGATATTTATTATTTTATTGTTATTAGTTATTAATATATATATATATATATATTTATAAATTTACTTATAAATTTTGATAGAATATATATGAGCAATTAGAGTAAAGTTTTATCGTTTAAGAAAACGTTTTTCTTTAAGCTCTGAGCTATTTAAGTATTTAAATAATTATTTTAGATATATATAACAAAAATGCATTCAAAAACAAAATAAAGAAATAATATTTAATGTTGCGGAAAAAATATGATAGAATTGAGAGATGGTAGAAAATAAAAATTAATTTTAATTAAAAAAATTAATTTTAAATGGCAGAATTTTAAAATAAGAGGGTAGAAAAAGGGTTTTGTAGAGTAAAATCAAATTTTATCCATCAGGAAAAAATTGCAATAAATTTTGCAAGGAATTTCCCTTTTTTTATATTTCAATCCCAAAATCTGTATGAAATTTTAATTTGATCTTTACCTTTATTTATGGAGTTTTTAGTTATCTTTCTTCATGTATACTCCTCCACTAATTAATATAAAATTTAATTTAAAAATCAATTTTAATATTAAATATAAAATATATTTTATATATTTATTAATTTTTTTTAAAATTATTTCTAACAATACTTTTTTAAATAAATAAGATAATAAGAGAGAACTAAATAAGATAATTAAAATATTTAAAAAATATATATTATATTAATAAATTTAATTAATTTATTTAATCTAATTATAAACATACGTGCTATATTAAGAATTGTATTCGCACACTTCTTGCATTTAAGATTTGTGTTTTTCTTGCATTTAGACAAACGGTACAGCAACTCACCCTCATTCATGTAGATATTATCTGAAAAGAATCAGCCATTCATCCACATCAGTAATATCATCTTCACCTGCTGCGTCCGGTATCATTGATAGATTGTATTTGTATTCAAATGGATTTTGTTTTCGAAGACGACGAACGTATTAATTGCTGTTGAGCTTCAGATTCGCTTATTGAGCTTTGTAAATATCGCAGCTAAAGAAAACCCAAAAATATCAACGCATCCGGTTAACCATGGCTTCGTCGTGGTGCTCGTCTTCTTCTTCTTCAGTCACCTCCCTCAGCTGCCGCCACTCTATCCAGTGTCACTCTTTCCAATTGCACAATGGCCCTTTGCTTCATGTGAATGCCTTCCCACCTTCTTCGTCTTCTCGAGTTGCCCCAATTTCATCCTCGATTAGAATTAAGCTTCCGTTTCATAGAGACAACTCATTTGAGCACAGGAATTCAAGTGAGTGTGGAAGAGTAATTGTTTGTTGCACGACCAGGGGTACAGAAATGGAGTTGGAGGATCCACTACGTTCGCCATCGGACATTGATTGTGTAGGAACAGGGCAAGACGTTGAGTGTCTCATTGTACCGGATGAAGAAAACGAGAAATCGGTGGAAGTGGAATCCTTGGGGATTTCTATTGAGGGTTTGTTGGAATGGGCGGTGTTGGTGTCGCCTTTCTTCTTTTGGGGAACGGCTATGGTGGCCATGAAGGAGGTGCTTCCCAAATCTGGACCTTTCTTTGTATCTGCGTTTCGTCTAATTCCCGCTGGTTTTCTCCTTGTTGCATTCGCTGCTTCCCGTGGTCGACCTTTCCCATCTGGTTTTAACGCTTGGCTGTCCATCTCTCTCTTTGCTATCGTCGATGCTGCTTGTTTTCAGGTGCGTGCCGTCTTGATGTTCCTTCGTTTTTTCAGTGATGTTATATCGCTTATTGCTTGCTTTTCACTTTTCAGTAAACTTATAATGGGTATTGTTTGTTGCAGGGCTTTCTTGCTGAAGGATTACAAAGAACATCAGCTGGTTTGGGCAGTGTATGTTGGTGGTTAATTTCTTAATCAAATTAACTGTTTATATGATTTTGTCATAACATTGACGTTAGTTTTTATCCCTGTCGTAGCATACTGACATGTGATGTCTATTTCCAAGAATAGAATAATTAGCCATTATGAATTATTTTAATAATTGTTGGCAGTGAAGTTGCTACATGAATCATTACCTCGGTATTATAATGAAACGTTTAATAAGTAATAACAAAACTTAGTTTTCTATCATTTTTTTAATTAATTCACGAGAGGGTTATTAAATTGTCCCATGTGTACACCAAGAAAATGGGAGATCTGATGGTTGTTAAGTAAAACCCATCTATGATATGTCTTTGGTTCATTTTTTATTGGCTTGGTATACTTCAGTTTGCCTTAAAATGTTTTTAATTCAAATTCTCTTTACCTTCCAATTTAACCATTTTGTTTCTATGACTTATTAAATATATTGCAGGTCATAATTGATTCACAACCTTTGACTGTAGCCGTGCTTGCAGCCTTGTTATTTGGTGAGTCCATTGGAATTGTTGGAGTTGCAGGGCTTCTTTTGGGTGTCATAGGACTTGTACTTCTTGAGGTAAATTTTTCAGTCTGTATTTCTTGTCCAATTTTACTTTAGCTCAGAATGTAGAGTATCGTACTCATCACAATCGAGTCATTGATCAATATATGCATTATTAAGGTTCTACAATAGACCGGTTAATAACAACTTTCCTACAGGTTACCCCAACAAAAAAAAATAATACTCGTAATAAAAGAAACCTGTTTTTTTTTCTGCCTCTATTCATTCCTTTTTCTTCTTTTCATTTTCTTTTAAATTTTCAACAAGAAAAGAAATCGCTGGTTTTGACAATAAGGTTAAGGTTCTTTGCCATTACACTACATCGTAGAAATCCAAGATGTTTAGCTGAGCTACTGCTGTGGCTCCTCTCCCTTTCCATTTCCCAGTCTAGCCAGGAAATAGCAGTCAAATTTTTTTACAATAAGTAAAGGACATATCTTGCATCAGTTACCATAATAAAGATGTTTTTGTAATTTTTTTATCTAAGAATTAAGAATATATTATTCCTTGAAGCCTGTTGAATACCCTTCAGATGTTATTCAGGTTTTATTTTTGTTCTTTTGGCAGTTACCTGCTCTGTCATTTGATGAGAGCAGTTTCTCACTCTGGGGTAGTGGAGAGTGGTGGATGCTTCTTGCTGCTCAGAGCATGGCAGTTGGCACAGTCATGGTTCGCTGGGTCTCTAAGTACTCCGATCCTGTTATGGCAACTGGATGGGTAGGATTCACATTCCTTTTGTAGTGTTGGATAGTCTTATTGATTATTGTTGCTAGTTATGAATGCAATTTTGGTGGATAATTAGTTTTCTTTTCAATCAATCAATACAAGTTTCGATGTATATTTCAGCTCTCTTATCGGTATATTTAAATTATTTAATGTATTTTATATGTGTAGCCTCTATACTCATTACCATTAAATAAAAAGGACAGAACGGCAATTTTGAAAACTATATAGGAAGATCAGAAAGAAGGTTATTGGAGTTGATGAGTATTGTTTTAATTTTAAATACTAAGAAAGGTTACATAACAGGAGTATCAGAATCCTCCTAACATGTGGAAAAGCACAATTTATCATGGTTTTGCAATGATGTAAGCAAAGTTAATATATATGCTATTGTGGTTGCAGCACATGGTAATTGGCGGACTACCTCTTGCGGCAATCTCCATTCTTAACAATGATCCTGCCATTAGTGGGAGTCTTAAAGAGTTCAGTTCAACCGATATATTGGCACTCCTCTACACTTCCATTTTCGGAAGTGCGGTCAGCTATGGTGTCTTCTTCTATAGTGCAACTAAGGGTCTGTATATTTCTCTTCTACTATTATATATCTTCAAATTTCATCAAACAAGTGAATCTTAAAACTCCATATACATTATTCAACTTTGAAGTTACAAATGAATCTTAAAACTCCATATTAATAATGCTTTGTGTGATGTGTTGCAGGTAGCTTGACCAAGCTCAGCTCCCTCACGTTTTTGACCCCAATGTTTGCTTCCATTTTTGGGTAACTGGCTCTTTTCCTTGTCCAACTTTAAACCATTTTCAATTTTATGGTAGTGCCAAATGCCTGCTGACTCATGCCATACGGAACAAGAAACTTAGTATAGAGGGATAGAAAATATCCTAAGTTGAATTGTAAACATAACCAAAGTTTAATTGTAAAACAATCTTGTTAATATGCTTTTGCACTAAATTAAGGGAGAATGACATCTAAGGTTTCAGCTTATAAAACCGACAACTAAAGACATGAAAACTAGGTCAAAGACCACAAGCCACTAATATTTTCATGAGTTACAACATTATTTACTGATATTATAATGGTGCTTTTGTTTTGTTATTGATTGGAAGATCAAGTTGTTACCTTATGGAGCATTAGTGGTAACTTTGACACCTATGTAAACTGATGGCTTTGCAGGGAGATTTTGGTTTTTAAGATCCTTGGCTGTCAATTTTATACAGCTTTGGGTCCGTAGGTTTTATTTTCCCAAAAAACGAGTTGAAATGGAGGCCAATTGGAAAAAAACTGAAAGTGGCGAGAGTCTTTCTTATTGTGAGGGCAAAAAACCCTGTTTTTGAAAGATAACCAAATTTTTAATAGCCGATAGTAGTTTGCTAGCATCATTCATAATTCATTTTTACTTCCTTCTATCTTTTAACCTCCTTTAGTGTCAACTTCTTTATTCAGTATCCCTTTTCCTAATGCCATTGTTATTCATTTATTGTTAAATTTCAGGTTTCTGTATCTGGGTGAGACCTTCTCGCCTTTACAAATAGTTGGGGCCGTTGTTACTGTGGCTGCAATATACATGGTTAACTATAGAAACACTTCAAAATGAAGAATATACTGAAATACCCCATATTTTACGAGTTCCTTTGCACCTGAACAAGATGGTAAACAATTGCCTGGTGAATTGGATGTTTATATCTAGACATCAATTTGGAGATATGCCATCAGCTAGGTTGGGTTTGGAAACTGATCCAGAGAAATTTGAAATATCATCATCTACAGTTTCTGAGCTTTTCCTTAATTTCTGTAAATATGTGCTTCAATTGTTGCTGAACAATAGGTGAAGCCGTTAACGCCCGTCTAGGCACTATATATGTAAGTATGTAGCATGCTGTTTTAAAACTCTTGAAATTTACTAGCAGGCTGAATTCCACGCCTTATATAGGAATTAGTTGTTTCTGTAAAATTGTCATTGTCATCTGGGGGGAGTTACATGCTCCAATTTGGCATAATCAATAATAAGAGTGCATAGATTATAGGTTTTGTATAGTCAAGAACATTACTGATAGAAACTCAATCTACCCATATCAAATGTTCACGTTCTCCCATGTTTCTTCTGTATTCCTGCTATTACTGTATTTTTTTTATACTTGCTATTACTTTATTTTAATTCAAAGACCTCTTGTTTAATATATATATATATATATATATATATATATATATATAGATAAGGTATCCACTGTTGGTAGCAGTAACTAATTCTCTTGCCGTGAGTAAACAGCTAGCTAGGAGTGTCTACTAGTTTCAGAATGCTAGGCCTGTTACCCAATCATGAAATAATGGGCCTCTTACCCTTTTCTTTTCTTTTTTGTATTTTGTTGGTCCTTAATGCTTGATCTTTCATCATTTCTCTCCATTTTTAACAAGTTCGTTCCCCCTACTTATCGATTGAGTTTAGTTGATAAAGGGATAACAAATACAATTATTTAGAGTATGTTCGATTGTTAGAGAGTACTATTTTATTATAATTCTAGTTATGACACTTGAGGAGGTATCTTAGTTATTACGTGTTAGTTTACACCTGCAGTTAATTGACATTTACTATACCTAATATTAATATCGCATAGAAAAAAATGAGATTTTACCCTACTTTTAGATTGTGAGTAATTTCAACTCACTTTTAAAATATTTTGTAAGAACAAAAAAATGTTCCCTCTTAGAAAGGACAAAAGTCAAATTGTTTCCTACATGAACAATTTTACCCTTCAATTAAACTAATAATTGTCAAATATAATATGAAGTGAAAGTAGTTTTTAGATGGAATGACTTGTCTATAAAATTCATCTTGTTCTTACCATGATATAGTATCCTGGCAAATACTTTCCACAATGTAGTATTAAGGTTTTTTTACTTTATATAGGATATAGTTTTTTTTTTTAAAAAAAAAAGCCTTAAGGCTATCAATTTGAAAAGGGTACAGTAATGAATTGTTGCGAAACTTGAAACATGAAGAAATAAGCAAGGAGAAGATTTTTTCATCAAAGATCAGAAGAAAGTTGCAAAAGAATTCTTTAAGCCTCAATCCTGGCTCCATGGATGTATCTTGATGAAGTAAAGCAATAAAGTAAAAAGTTGAAGCCATTTCTTCCTCGCACGAGCAAAAAGTTTGCCGCAAAAGCCTTCCT
Organism: Leucaena leucocephala; assembly: GCA_037074615.1. NCBI lineage: Eukaryota > Viridiplantae > Streptophyta > Magnoliopsida > Fabales > Fabaceae > Leucaena > Leucaena leucocephala. The sequence continues at coordinate 10,092,271 of CM073542.1, forward strand.
CTTTTATAGTCAGTCTGGAGCTCTCAAATTTCAAAGTAAAGTTAACAAAGAAAGTTGGTAACAGCTGAATTTTGTCTAGTTAAAAAAGTTTTAAGTTTTCTCAACGGTTTGAAACCATGCTCAGTTGTCTACTGCTTCCCAACGGGCAACTGCTACTTTGCACAGGCCTTTTCTATATAAAGGCAATTCACAGTCAGATCAATAGACCTTCATACCCATAAAATATGTAGGAAGCCATTGAAATTTAGTGACTCCTTTCTTCCATGGCTGGGCTTTTTCAAGTTTTAAAATTCATTTCTCTAACCACCTCTGAGTATTCTATAGCCCTGTAAGACATTACTGTTGCAAAACGCCCCAGCTTTTAGATACTAGATATATTGCAACGTAACCATTGAAGCTTCCTCCTTCTCCCCTCCTAAATCCAATTACCATTGAACAGTTTGTACTTGTTTACTAATGAGAGGAGAATTTTCAGGACACGAGCTTCTTCATAAAGTCGCCCATACCAACTCTTCTATCATGTTTCAACGTGTAAAAGGAAAATAAAGGAGAGAATCTATGATATTGAAAATTGTTGGCCTTAATGAACTTGAAACGGTCGCAAGTATGCAACTCCAAAGCAGAAGCAATATTCAGTTCTTAAAAGAAAACTAGACAACCAACTATGTGGTTGCAGCCGCAGTAACAGATACGGTATGCAGACTCTTACTTGCAGCAAGCCTGCCTCTCCCTATTCCACTGCTGTGCTGATGATCACATTCTCTCCTCTTGCCACTGGACTTGCTCCTTGCTTCCTCCATTTCAGGTCCTGCTTCAGATGCCCAGGCTGAAAAACTTTTCTGGATTCCTTCCTCTCTGGAGTTCAATGAAGTCCAGCAATCTGTAGAATCACCAGAATTGGGTTCCCATGAAGAAGATGAGAGTCCCCAGTTCTGTTGACCACTCACAGTGAAACTGTTGCTTCCTGAAGACTCTTGATCCTCCATGTCTGCCCCACTTACGCCACCACCACGAACTGAACCACCCCTCTTCACTGTGACATACTTATGAAAGCTGGGCTCCATCACATCATCATGTACAACAACCTCGGATTCTACAAATGGATCTTTCGTGTCTGTGACCCTCTTTTTCCCATAAAGATTTGAGCACAATGAGACATTGTAGTCATTCTTAGTTGATTGACACGTGGGTGGACTTTTCCGGTCATCGGAGAAGGCACCGAGGAGATTTGAGCTGTTAGTGGAGTTCAGATCAGCAACAGCTTCAAGTATAGAGCATGCTTTGGTTACACAAGCAGGGAGAGAGACAGGTGGTGTAGCAGTGTTCTTTTGATGGAAGTTCTGGATGTCTTCAAGTAGTAGTGAAGTGTATGACTGTTCAGGATTCAACATTGCTTCGGGGTTGATGTCTAGGTCCCGGGATCGCCTAGCGGACCTACTTCTTGTTAATGTCTGGGATTGTTTAAGGTTCTCAATTCCTGAAGGAACAACTGTTTTCACAACAATACTTTCAGTCATTGGACAATGCACTATCATCTCTTCCTCGTGTTGATCCTTTGGCTTGCAATTTCTTCCCACACTCCTGCTTCTGCTTTTGGTGTTGTCATTCACATCAACATTCATTTTCTACATCAAAAAAAATAATCAAATTTCAAAACAATCACACACATTGGGGGACAAGAAAACAACAGAAGTTCTTTCCAGTTGAGAAATGTTAAATCATTGAAGTGATTACCTTATTGTTATTGTTGGCAGATTGGGGATATGCAAATGAGTTGGGATCAATTTCACTCAATGGGTTTCTTCTATAAGGCGATTGTTCTGCTTTCCTTGAAGAGTTACGGCTAAGTGAGGGTTGTTGCTGAGGATTATTCTCTCCCAGTGCTTTAGAATTTGCAACAGTACCATTTCCATTTGCTCTCGCAGGGGATTGAGAACGTGGGGAGGCTGCAGATCTTGAACCCACCATGCCACTATCACCATCAACATTCCTCTTCACTGAGATCCTCTTGACTCCAGATTCTCCTCCACCACCATTGTTACTCTTGTCCATAACCAAGGATGAAACAGTTGGAGGAACAGAGACCATCTTTCCAGGTCTAGAAGTGGTATTGCTGTTATTGTTGCCTGCATTGGTAGAAGCTGGGTTTGTGTTTGTGGAGTTGCTTGTCTCTGAAGATCTTCTGCCAGGAGATCTGCTGACCCTTCTCTCTCTGCTACTGGATCGCTGGTTCTGCTGCTGATCTCTTTCCCTGCTGGGGGTCCTTCTCCTTCCATGAGAAGAAGACGGCTTCCTTGGAGATTGGCGGTCTCGTGGGCGGTGTTGGCGGCTTTTCTCTCCATCATCTTCACACAGATCACAATTGTCAGTGCCATTGGCTCTTCTTTGGTCATCATCAGCAGAAATGGTGTCATTGTCACAGTGATCAAAATCATAGCTTCTCTTTGAACCAGAGTACCTTCTCCTACGTTCACCAGCACTGGCAGAAGAAGAAGAAGCTTTACCAGAAGAGCTTCTGTTGAGTCTCCCACACTGAATGAGAATTGCATCCACCTCTTCTTTGGTGCAGCTTGAAGTCCTCACCACACCCACTCCCATGGCTGCTGCTGCTGATGGTGTTGATGCTGGTGGCACAATATTGTTAGTACCCATAAACTCAGCTGCTTCATTATTAGAAGCTTCATTTTCAGCAACCCCATCAACTGAGGCATTTTGGTGAACAGTTGGTGGGCATTTGGAATTTCTCTCTCTGTCATCATGGCTTTTCCTGTGCTTGATAATGAAAATCTCTTTTTTCACTGGGCCTCCTTCATCTTCACGCACTTGCTTCTCTGGAAGCACCGTCTTCTTATCTTTCTCCAGAATCAGTTGTGGCTTAGTTTCGACTTTGGGTTTGGAAACAGAAATGACATTGGCAGAATTATTCTTCTTCAGCTCAGGAGGCGCTGAAGAAGAAAGAGACTTGGTTTCAACGACAGGGGAAAAGGAGGAAGAGGACCCTTTCTTCTTACTCAAACACATACCCATGGAAGTTCTTCTGGTCTGACCTTAGCAATGGAGCAAGAGATTGAAAGATGGAAATTACAGAGACTGAAGAAATAGAAGAGAGAGAGATGAAGCGAAGAAGACGAAAGGAAAGGCAGAGAAAAGCAGATTTGAGTTGAAATTAAGATTGAGGGGAAAGGGAAAGGTTGTATAATGCCCGAGAAAACCAATAATAATATTCATTCATTTCATTTAATTAAGAACAAGTATGCAACTTTCTGATTTTAGGGAGAGGGGGGGGGGGGTTGAAGAATTCAAATTTTGGTAACGGGCGGGCTTCCTGTCTCTCTCTACAGAACACAGATCTGCTGTCCCTGACCCCGCTAACGCCTAACCCCAGTTAGCTTCGACGTCACATTCATGCCATCATAACATTCTTTCAAAAAATTTATTTTATTTCTACCTTCACTAGGTAAGTTATTAATTATATTTTTTTAAAATTATCTCTACTTAAATTTTAATACAAATTTATTCTTGTTTCTCAAGATAAATTTAGAAATTTTGTCTTTTTTATAAAACTTTTTTAATTAGGATAATATTTGTTTTTATTAAAAAAATCATTTTCAAACAAATGTAATAATTTAACTAAGTTTTTTAGTTTCAATAAAGTGAATATTAGTGATTTATAGTAAGGATAAGAGAAAGTAAATACTTAAATTACTGTATTGCGTTATATTTTATTTTAAAATTTCTAAAATAAAATTTTAATCAATTTTAAAATAAAACCTAGTTGATGACAAAAATATTTTGACTTCAATAAAATTTTTGAAATATTTTTAATCAATCAATATCAATACAAAATGTTCAATATAATGAGTAATAAATAATATTATGTGTGGGGAAGTCACTGAAAAGTGTGAGAAGCTTGACGGCCTAATCCGGCATCTAGTGGTTGTCGTTTATTCTAGTGGGGAAATTCAAATTTGAGGCAACGGCTATATTTGTTTGGGTCAACAAAAAAGTGTGCCTTCAAATTTTATGAAGTGTGTGTTTGGCATGTGGGTTAGAGAATAGATTTTTTCTTAAACCATGGTTTTGTCATTTTTTTTACCAAACACCCATAAAATCTAAAAAATCACTTTTCATTACAAACCATGGTTTCATGCTCACAAAACCATGGTTTTACATAATCCCCATTTTTCAGCTTTTGGGCACTGTGGAAGTGATAATAATATATCCGTACATAAAATTTTTTAATTATTATATGAAAAAATTGTAAATAAAATTTATTATGTAATTATTATATTTAATTTATGTCTTTTTTAATAATTTACTAATATGAAAAAGTGATTCTGCTATTAATTATCCAAACATCTTCATTTTTAAAATCTATTCTTCCCATAATCTATTCTTCCCAAAATCTATTCTCCAGAATCTATTCTCTCCAAAATCTATTCTCCAAAAGCTAATCCAAACACACCAAGAGAATATTCTATGAAGAAATCAAATCAGCAAGCAACGGCTATTTCTCTGTCTATGGGAGCATTGGGTTTCAAAAAGAATGTTAGCAAGTGAGTAAGAAGTAGCATCATAATGTTTACAAGATTCATGTGATAAGACAGTCAAACTGCTTCAAAATTGAATGACCACTCCCACTAGATTCCCATTCAGATTCCAAAGATCTGCTATATGTTGTCATGTTAATTATTGTTATCATATCATGTTCGTACCTATTCATATTGATCTCATCTTATTAATATTTTTATTTAAAATATTATCATATCCCTTAATATTTAAATAATCAATTTCACATTAATAACCATCCATTTTTATTAAGATATTTATTTGAGAATACTCTAAAAATCATAAATATATCCATCTTATTAAGCGATTATAATTACGGTATTTAAAGAGATATCCTAACTTCTAAATGTACGTCTAAGGGTAATAAATGACTCGTCTTACCTGATATTGATATTATCTAAGAGGAAGGAGATTTCATCCTACCTTTAAATTGTAGATGAGCCCAACTATTTTCTAAAAAAATTTATATTAAAAAAAAAAGAAGTTACTCAAAAATAGCTCTAATAAACAGGGCTTTCCTATCTAAATTGGATTTCAATTTATTCTCACAACCAGAAGCTTTATGGGGTTTACTTCCGTACCTACTCTTCCTTCTGCTAATTCTTCTCATTTCTGGCGTAATCTTATCAAGGTTTCTGCATATGCTCTTTCTCACGTTAAATGGAGAATTGGAGATGGTGGTCCATTAAAACATTTATATCATTTGCTCCCTTTTCTGAAGATGAACTATCAAAGCCAATAATTGATTATCTTGAAGGATGAGTGCTATATAATATTCAGAGTTTTATAGTGATGGTTCATACAATAGTGGATCTCATACGATGAATAGATTTTTCATGTAAATTCTGAGTTTACCTCAGCACCTGTACAGATTTTTATTGAAATGAAATTCACCATTACTTCTCAAAATAACCGTCCACTTTTTCTTATCTTACACAACGGGACTTTTGCCACTATTACACCTCATTGACAAGTGCAAGTGAGAAAAAGTTTGAGAAGAGAAACCAGATATACTAGTAACTATAAATTGAAATTTCATCAAGTCTAAAGGCTCATACGCAATTATATACATAGGGTTCAAACACGATACTACTAGTTAAATTAGAATGACCCACAACTAGTCGATCTAAGTATTTAGTGATAATTATGTATTATTTTAATGTAGAGGGGCATGATGTATAAGGTAATACAACATATCATCATGTGTATTAAAAAAATTAAGAAGTTGATAATAAATTATATTTACTTATAGAATCATACATTGTGCAATGCACTAAACTTACTCTAGTAGCTCACGGTGGAAATGAGAATATAATCTTTCTATCGGGTAAATGTTTATACTATGTATAAATATATTAAGTAAATAATCTAATATCATGAATAATGATGATGAGGCCTGACTCCTGAATAATTAATGAATTTTATATCTCATATTATATTTATTTTTAATTTATAAAGAAAAGGAATATAAAAGTGTGATAACACCAATGGTTCCTAACTTAGAGTGCCATTTGTTACAAATTTAATACATCACATGTAACTCAACCAATTAAAGTAGTTATAAGCAAAATTTATGATCCTCACTTCTAGTATTTAAATGAAATAACTACTTTTATAAAAATAATGACTTATTCTAAGAAAGGATGAGGCCTGTTGCTAGGATATTGTGATGTCTTTAGCCGTGTCTTAGTCTCTTAAATGTTAAATCCCTTCTTAATATGGGTGAAAACAAATTATGTTAGGCTTTCTTAAGCGGTCTAATTTAAAGTCTAATAAAAATATCTATATTTTTTAAAATTTTAAACAATCTGACATAACTCCAAAAATATTTTTTTAATTGATTCTATGCGAGGTAAATTACAATACTCCACAAGAAGAAACCAATCTAAACAATATCTGAGGAGGAAAAAAATTTCATTAACGAACTGCTGTTGATGCTTTCTTACTTGCTTTGTTCTTCCTCTAAATTTTTTCACTCTTTAAACCCTAACATCTAATCAAAACAACCTTTGTTCATCCACATTATGTTTTTTTCAGTAATCATCGTCAATGAGTGTTGATTCCTCTTTCACGTCAAGGCCGGAGGAAGAAAAGAGAAACTAATCAAGCTTGGAGTTTTCTCATGTGACAAAGAGTCATGACTTTTTATGGAGGATGAAGAAATGAAAGAAGCCAATGAGTTGAATGGAGAGGAGGCAACATCATAATAAAAAGAAGCTATGGGTAGGATAGAGTGATTTTGCATCATATTATAAATCTATAATATGCTCAAATCAGTCTCATAAGCTTAATAGATTTTTTAAAAAGCTAAGACTTAGTCTGTCAAGCAAAGTGTGCCTTTAAAAATGTTTGAGTTTGCTGTTATTTTTATATAAGTCGGACTAAGCTATGTCATGTGATTTATTTTCAACTCTACTTTTTAGTTTTCTTGATGTAAAAAAAGATTTATGAATGTATAAATGAATTATTTCCTATTAACTAGTTCCTTACTCTTCTAAAGGAATAAATCATTTTTGGGACCAAAATCATCTTAGGTTTTGTCTAAATAGAAATGAAATAATAATCTTAAATAAAAATTAGCACTCTAACTTCATTTTCTATAGTAATTGTCTTTCTAAAAATTATTGTCCTTCTAAGTTTTAGTTTTTTTGCCAATGTAATTGAATTTGGAAAAAAGTATATTTTTGATACTATAAGTTTATTGTCAGAAATTTAGCTTTTTCAATTAAAATTATATTAAAATGTTCAGTATGGAAAATTAATGGACTAAGCCTTATCAAGTTTTCTAAACCCATTTTTTAAACAACCCAATTTATTCTTTGGGCTCAAAATTAATTTTTGTCATGCTCATTCATAACTTTAGGATTTAAAATTAATGTTTCTCCTGTATATTTAGTAGAAAGAGTTAATTATTCACAATATAGTAAAATAATATTTAAATTCTTGTTGAGAAAAATATATATTTAATGCATAATTATATATAATTATCTTTAATAGGAGGATATATATATTTTAAAAAAATAATAATTTTAAATTAATTTAGAAGAAAAAGATGTGAAAGGAACTATCTTGTTATAAAATATCAAATTAAAGTGCATCATTGTAGTCATTAGGTTTCACTTCTCATGCTCATAGGAAGAGTTGTGCATAATAATAGTTTCTATATATTTGAGGGCATTTGATTCAGTATAAAGTTTGTAATGATTAACAGTTTTCAAAATCACTTTGAGTATTTTGAAGTGTGCCAAACTCGGGGGGTGTGGACACATTAATATTTTTATTATAGAAAATTATGCAAGTTTGTTGTCACTTCTATCTGGAGTTCCTGAGCTTTGACTCATGACTTTACAAGTAGACTATAGTCTACCCCTTCCGTTTCTAATGCTCCCTTGACTTTACAAGTAGACTATCACTTGATGGATTAGCTGTAACTCTAATCTGCATACTCCCCGTCCATAATATAAATTATCTTAACTATTTTATCACAACCAAAAAATAGTATAAAGATCAGATACACAATTTAATTTAATTATAATTATAAGACTCAATTTATTTTATTTTAAAAAATTATAATTTTTTTTAAATAATCTCTATATGATTATATATATTAGGAGGTTTTTATCAAAGATAATTTAAAATACATATAATTAAATTAATTATTTTAGAAAACTCAACACATAATTATTATAAATAACTAATTTAATAATTTTCTTAATCTACCTAAATTAATTAAATATATATTATATTAAAAACTAGAGGTAGTAATTAATTTACTAAATCTATCTTAAATTATTTTTTTAAACTTTATCCATATTAAATTAGGTTGTGGAGGTGAAAGAAAGATAGAAAGAGCTACCTTTAAGTATTAATTATAAGGATAAATTTTATAAATAAATATTAATTATGTTCATAATGATTTATATTATGGATCAAAGAATTTTTGTACAAATAACTTTTATATTATAGTCAAGTATACATTATCATTTTAGATTCTTTAAATCTATGTTTGGGTTTAGCAGTGTAGGGTTTCTAATTTTCAATGTTATTTCTCATATCCTTATATTTAATTAATTTAATAAGTTTATAAAATTAGTTAAATTAATTATAATATTTTTTTTTAAATTATCATAATTATATTCTTTAACTCATTCATTCTAGAGGTGAACATAAAGCCCTCAGTCCAATATATAAACCTGAATCCACAATAAAAATACATATCTTAACTCTATAACTATAGGACAGGGTTGTGTATCGAGTTACAAAATATAGTCTATACTTTTTTTCGAGCCGGGCACTAGGTAAGGGCTACCTTGCCTATCCATAAGCACTCATTATTTTATTTTTTATTTTTGCCCCTAGATATATTTAGAAGTGAGAATATGATATCTACTAGTAACTAAATTATCATTTTAGAAATATCAATAGTTAAGTAGGTAAGTTGCATATTTTAATATTGATAAATATATTAATTTTTTTATTTTTTTAATTTTACTAATAATCATATGATTACATTATAAATTATAATTATTTATTTTATTTTTTTAGATACTTCATCTTTTGTCAATATTTGGGAGATTAATGTAAAGTTGTAATTACAAACTATTTAGACTTCAAGACTTTTTCTTTAATATGCAATGGATTTTAAAATTTTAATTATTATTATTTTTTATTTTATTTTTAATGGATTATGAATATTATTTAACTCTTAAAGACATATGATAATTTAATAATTGCAGATTTTTTCCATAACATAAATATGACATCACAATTAGGGTATGCCCAGCCTACCAATGACTAGCCCAAAATAATTAAAATTTCTATTGGGTAGGGTAGGGCATTGGGCTGTAAAATGTAACCCATATTTTTTTTAGCAGGACACCGGGTTAGGGGTTAGCCTGTCTAACTCTATCCATGTACACCCTTAATTCATTTTATCTCTTACCCTAATTCATTTTATTTCTTACTTGATTATTGTTAATAGAATATTAATAGGGATATTTTAAAAAAATATTGATAAATATAAAAAATATTTAGATCTTATATTTAAAATTAATTTTAATTTTATATGTGTATATATATATATATATTAAACATAAGAGGAATATTAGATTTAAATCTTATTCATAACTCATGTTGACCTTCAAATTCTCCTTGGGTAACCACCTAACCACCTCTAAAATTCTTTCTCAGTCTTATTTTACTTATTTTTTATTAGTTTAATAATAATTACAACTATTTATGTATTTATATGAAATGCGTCAACAATGTTCCATTTTTTGATAATAAATAATACTACAATTCAAGTTTAAATTACTATTTTGTTATTATCTTTTATGTTTTAAAATATAATTTTTGACTTTAAGAAGAAGAACACTAATATAATACTGGTACCCCCAAGTACAGGTTATGTAATAAGGATTCCAACTTTCGTAACAAAACGAAATTCATCTTCAACTCTTCTCCTCTTCCTCTTTCGCTGCATTCTTGATCTTAATTAGTGTTCTGGAAGCACCATCCCTCAAATGGAAGTTTCCCGCGATGTTACCAGAGTGCAATCTCTAGCTCAATCAGGTCTGTCTCAAGTTCCACCTCAGTATATTCAATTCCCCGAGAACCGACCCATTCACCAGGATCCACGAGCCGCCGCAACCTCCTCAAGCTTTACCTACTCCGACGCCGATATTCCGGTAGTCAACCTGCTCGGGTTCGACCCTGATCAAACGAATTCGGTTCGGGAAGCAATCGGACGGGCTTGTCGGGAATGGGGAGCTTTTCATGTCACCAACCACGGCATCCCGATGAGCCTTCTGGATGATATCAGGCGCGTGGGTCTCACTTTCTTCAACGATTGCCCTATGTCCGAGAAGCTCCGATACTCATGCGATTCCAGCTCTGCCGCGACGGAAGGGTACGGGAGTCGGATGCTTCAGAGCTCAGACCAGCAGCAAAACGACGCGGTTCAAATCTTGGATTGGAGGGATTACTTCGATCACCACACGTTGCCTCTATCTCGCCGTAACCCTTCTCGCTGGCCTAACTTCCCTCCCGATTACAGAGAAGTCATCTCTAAGTACAGCGATGAAATGAAAATTCTGGTCCAGAAATTGTTGGGTCTAGTCTCCGAGAGTCTTGGCCTGCGGTCTTCGTGCATTGAAGACGCTGTTGGGGATTTCTATCAGAACATCACTATCAGCTATTATCCTCCATGTCCTCAACCCGAACTCACACTTGGTCTGCAATCTCACTCTGATATGGGTGCTATCACGCTTCTGATCCAAGACGATGTTGGGGGTCTTCAGGTTCTCAGGGATGGTGACAAATGGGTGACTGTGAAGCCTCTCTCTGGGGCCATTCTTGTTCTATTGGCTGATCAAACTGAGGTAAAACCCAAACCTTCTCATTTAGTTTGGTTATGCTTTAATTTGACTTCTCAGATAAATTTCGCATTGAGATTGTCAAATAGATTTAGAATTATTAACTTGATCATGTGATAGCTCATTTGGGTTGGGATTCTTTTGCCAACGGGAGCTATCCGTTTTGCATATTAAACATCATATTCTTACCTCAAGCATGCTAATTCCTTGCGGTAGTTGTATGGATATTGAAACTACTACATCATGCTGTAAGCTATCTATGAATTAATTTTCTAGTTGACAGTTCTGGAACCTTATGCCTCACTGTATGTGGAATAACCATTTACAATGAAGCTCCAATTCAAGATATCTTTCTTCTTTTGGACAAATCTTAACTAATTAACATATTCTGGGATTGATTGGATTACGAAAAGTCCTTTTTGATATAGACTATAGAATAGTCTATTTAGGAGCGTATGGATGAAGAATATTTGCCTCATACTAGAGGATTGTCTCCCTGCCATTCTTAAAATGAATTTCTTCTTCACTTATGGGGAAAAAATTTATATTCTGGGCATCCTTTTTTCCTTCCGCCTCAGTGTATGTTTGCTCTGTGATTTTGCATTTGTATGTTTTTGTTGAGCTGTAAAGATTCATAACCACAAGGTTAGATTCATTACTGTTGTCTCTGGAATGTATATAGGCCCCAAAACACTACTTAGACCATTGATATGGGAAATTGGGTATGGCATGATACGATATGTGAAATACAATCTTTTTCAAAATTTTAAGAGATGAATACAATATATATAGATTCAACAAATTAATGCATGAAAAAAATAAGATGTTTGTAACTTAGCTACCAGTAGAATCAGAAAACAAATTAGACCATGAATTTCAATCTGTGATCTTTTGAGTCATTTTGGAATCTTTTGAAGCATGTTAATATATTTCAAAATGTATAGGAACAAAAAAGACCAAAACAGATGTTGGAACAGGCACACATATCCTATTGGAATGTTTTTGGTTCATTGGTGCTTCCTATAAAATAGAAGTATTGTTTTACTACTACTTTTTTTCACTGCTTTCCATTCTCTTCCAAGTTGTTGCTATGGACTTCCAGCAATGTAGCTTGGTAGTGAGTAAATATATTCATTAATGAAACTGAAACTGCTAAACAAATTGGTTTTCCTTGAATAAGCAAAACTTGTGGCATCAAACAATTTCTTGCCTGATGGAAATTTCCTTTGGCTACAGATAATCACAAATGGGAAGTACAGGAGTTGCGTGCATAGGGCCATTACCAATTCTAACAGAGCAAGGCTCTCTGTAGCAACATTTCATGATCCGGCTAAGACGGTCAAGATATCTCCTGCATCTGAACTGCTTGGGGAATCTTCGCCACCAAATTACAAGGGAGTTGTATATGGGGACTATGTGTCGTCATGGTATACTAAAGGTCCTGAAGGAAAACGAAACATTGACGCACTTTTGTTGGATTCTTAAGTCGGCATGCGCTTTCACCTGGGTCTTAATCCTCTTTGCTTCAACCTAGCTTGTCTTCATTGGTTCAAAGTACACTAGTTTAATACCAGATGAAGTAAGTACACGTGTATTCTGTAAGGAAAGGTTGCATGGAAATTCTTTTATTACGATATTTTGTCATTGTCTCAAATATTGCATTAATGCTCAAAACTGGACATGTAAACTTCTTTTTACCTTCAAATTCCTGTATATGGAATGTTCTCCTCTAGATTGATGGGAAGATATAATAAATATATTTTCTTTTGGTAAGAGAATTATAATCTCCCCCCCCCCCCTCTATGTGTGTGTGAATGTTAAATCTCAACCATTGAAAATTGATCTATAGTGACAAGGATAAAAAAGAAAGATAAAACCTAAATGAGTCGCCGACCGTGGGGATCGAACCCACGACCACGTGGTTAAAAGCCACGCGCTCTACCACTGAGCTAGGTCGGCTGTATTACTTCTATAATCTGATCTTCTTTTTAAAACTATTCAAGTGATAATTATAAATGCATAACTATTAAATCAAATGGACATATGAGATTGTATACGAAGAGATGTATGGATGATCAAAGTTCCATTATCTAGCACACTAGCTCATAGCACTACATTGGGTTGGGCATTACAAGAGCGTGTTTCATGAGAGGCCTTCTTGTCGCAATATCATCAACCTTTTTATGAAATTAAAAAGGAAATAATTAACTCATTATCTATAAGTTTAACTGGTAAAAGAATAAAATATGTGGTTAATTAATATTTAGGTTTATATCTGAAGGTAGTTTATTCTATCTAATATTGATATTGCCTAAAAAAAAATTTATTTTACCTTTAAATAATAAGAGCTTGACTTTTTTTTAAAAAAATTTTTGAACAAAAAAAGAAGGAAATGACCGCCTCGAAAGGAGGAGAAAATGATAGGATTTGCGCATGAAATTTAGGGAAGTGCACAGGCAAGGAAGGGCTTTCTCAAGCCCTTTCCTGTGTCTTATACCGGAAGACGCCCATCTCTACCTGAACTGGCTGAGCAAGGCCGAGTCCCGGGGCTAGGGGTGACTATGACTCTCCTTAATCAGATTCATCACTCTTCACATGGGGGAAAAATTAAATCTAATACTCCGTGCGAGATCTTTATCCCATCTTTCTCCTCGATCCTCATCTACACCATCATCCTCTTTATCATATCAGTTGCTATAGCAAACACGGTAACCGCAAGCCTACCAAACAGCAAATAATTCCACGTTTTGCTTGATCAGGCTCAAAATTGAGGGGGAATAAAAATAGCAGTCATTTAGCCTTTTTTTTTTACCGTTAAGTTTCTCAACATTTTTGTTTGAGAAATGTACTTTTCTAGTTCTCGAGTCCTAAAAATACCCAAATCAGAATGAAAATTGAATACTCTCTGCTCATCAAATCCTGAATCTTACAAATATGCTGTCTCAAAGTTCAAAATGATCTGAGGTCAATTAATAATAATGAACAGAATGCACGGCCTTCATGAAGGCATTTATTCTTGATTGGTCCTTCTGGATGCCATCCGATCCACAAATCCCGCTACTAACATCAACCCCTTGAGGCTTGAGAGCAGATAAAGCCTCTGATACATTCTCAGGATTGATTCCTCCTGCTAATAGCCAACCATGCTTGCTTCCAATTGTTGGTAGTTTAAACCTTGCCCAATCAAATGCTTTTCCACTGTAAATAAATCCATCTCATGAGAAGTTAAATAATGTTACAATAAAATTTGTTCTACATTCATAAAAGTAAATACATATAATACTACCCCTAGTCCTTAATATAAGAACTACTTAACTAATTTAGATAGATGAGGGAAATAAAATAAATTGGTTAATATGAATAAATATGATATGATCTCTCTACAATACCTCTATACAATATTAGATTATATACTGGTTCATAAGTTAAGTAAAATGGTTTGAGGAAAAATGATAAATACAAAAAACAACAAAGATTAAGATCTTGTATTTAGGACCAAATCCAATTCTCAACTAACTGAAAAACTGAATCCAATTTGATTGCTGGGAAATGGTCAAATTATCCAACATAAGCAAACATAAGAAGTTCAATTTTACCTGCCGCCAGTTGCACTATCTACAAGCACCCAATCAACTAGAAAGCATTGTTCATCAGAAATTGTGTTTAACAGGCTTCCATCTTCATTTGCATGAAGAACATATATTACTCGATTTTCCTGAATCAGAGATGGAAAAGCTGCTCGAGAACCATGCCCATGAAGCTGCATTTTCCAGATATCATGCGATCAAGCATTTAATTGAGAAACATGGATTACACACTAAGATCAGACCAAAAAATACCTGAACGAATTCAAGGTTTGCTCCTTCAGAGATTCTTAATATTGTTTCTGCATCATCATCCACAAATACACCCACAGGATGTGCTCCATATTCTCTTGCAACTTTTGAGATCTCCTTGGCCACAGAAAAAGAAATAGAACGTTTTGATTTTGGCCATAAGATCATTCCAATAAAATTAGCCCCAGCTTCAGCTGCCATAGCAGCATCTTTAGCTGATGTGATGCCACACATCTTAACCAATGGTTGATTTTTCTCAAATACCTTTTGCGAGCTTGGATTATTTTTTGATTGGGTAAAATTGCAGGAAACTTTATGTTTCACATGGAACTGTGGTCTGGAACATTGCAATTTTCCCCTCTCAGACCTGCACAAATAATGTTATACCATTTGAATAGTACTTTATTCTTGTCAACTTCAAATTAAATATAATCAGCTAACAATGAAGCAGAGCATAAAGAATTTGCCTTTTGGGAAAATTGGCAACCCTAAGTTGCAAGAAATTTCCAGTGGTGGAACCTGTAGAAAAAAGAACAACATAACTTGCAAAGTTAAGGAAAATATATCTACTGTGTTTGAAATTGTTAGATATTGTAATCATTCTGTAAATATTCCTAGGATTTATTGTTATTATTGTTTTATTAGTTAACCCTAGATTAAGGGGTACAATCAAGGGATTATCAATCACTTAAGTTTTGAGATTTGTAACCAGCACATCAAATTAAATGCCTTTCCTAGGATAGCTTCACCCTTTGTATATAAAATACCTAGTATTCATTCAATTTGAATCATCAGAAACTATCTTTTCCATTTGCTTTGCTAGAAATCAGTAAGGTCAAAACGCATCATAATATCTCCAAATTGCTGGCCAACAACATTGATCAAACATATGCCAAGAAATATGTCGAAAATGATGTGAATTCAATATTTAACAGCAAATTTATTGTAATAAAACTCAGCTCTATACAGGCTAATGAGAGTATTTACAATTCCTAAGAATCCAAGTAGCCATCAGTGAGGACTAGAACAGTCAATTACCAGAACCATTTAGTAGTTTTCTCATTGAACCCAATCAAATAAACAAGACCATGATTTTGCAATTTTCAAAAGTACAATAAAATATTGCTTTTGAAGTTTCTATAATCAAAGAACAAAGAAATTGGGCAGACAATGTTTCGCTACCTGCAAAATTTTGGAAAAAGTGCAAAAGCAAAACAATTAAAAATGTTCTACTTTCTAAGCCTAATCTAAAAATAAAAACTGAAAATTAGAAACATCTCATTTACTCAGCTGGAAAATTCATCAAGCAACCAGGTCCCATCAACACAAGGTAACAGACAAACATTGAAATATAGAGAGAAGAAGAGACACCTGCAAGCATTCTAAAGCTGACTAAGGCGAAGTGTAGTAGAGTGGACAAGTGAACCAAACACTCCAATCGCCCTCAGTACAAAGCTAGAAGAAGTGGAGATCAGACTTGTTCAATTATGTTCAATGAGGTGCTAAATGGTATCCAACTCCTGCATTTGACCTGCAGTAAAATGTAATTCAGAGTGCTCTACATGCGGTCAAGTAATCAATTCAGAGTGCCCCAAGACACTTTTAACATTGCACATACGAACCATAAAATATAGCCCAAAAAAAAAAAAAGCAAAACAAAATATTAATCAATAAGAGAAATGTATATGCCTATCTCGATAGTACCTCTCCTACAAAGACGACGACTGTTTCCCCTTCATCCATACACAACGGCGATTTCCCGTTCCAAAAGATAGTAACGCCGTCGTTTTCGCTTGTCGTTGCAGATGAGATGGAGAAAATGGCGAAAATGCTTTTCTGAGATGGTAATGCCTTAGATTTCGCCCGCAACAGCTTCGATTACTGAAATGGTGAAAATGCTCTTTTATATGGTTTCTAAAATGGTGGATTGTTGTGGACGATGACGAAATAGAATCGAATCAATCGATAAATCGGGGTGAGATGAAAAGTGGGAATTTGACCCACCGGCCGCACGAGTTTAACGAGGATTCCTGAGAATTTGAGAGGAGTTTAATACTGCTCACTTTAAATATAAAAATTAATTAATTAATTAATTAATCAATTAAAAATATTATTTCTAATTAAATAAAAAATTTATTTTAATATTAAATATAATAACTCAATTTATTTTATTATTTAAAATTATAATTTTTTTAAAATATCTTATATAGTTATATATTAAGAAAATTTATATCAATAATAGTTTAAATATATATTATTAAAGATAATATTTAAAAAAATTAATATATAATTATTATAATTAATTAATTTAATTAATTTTTTAATATATTTAAATTAATTAAATATATTATATATTAATAATTAGAGATAATATATAATATAAATTTATCTATTAAATTAAATTATAATTAATTAATTAATTTAATTTTTTTAATATATAAAAAATTATTAACTCTATGAATTCAGCACCATAAACTTTATTATCTAAAAAATAAATATAAAAATTAAAAATATGAGACAATTATAAAGTAGGTATTGGGTAAAATTAAAATCCAATATAAATATAGATTATTTATAAACATGAGTTTAGGTAAAATTGATAATGGGATAAAAAAGTGTGAGGAATATTTATAAAATAATAGTATTATTGATAGTCTTATAATTAATTTAATCCAAATATAAGTATTTGATTAATAATATTATAATTTATTCAATTAAAATAGTGATATAAATATTATATTATGTGTATATATTCATGGTCTATTAAAATTTTATTTTATAATAAATATTATTATAATTTATAATCTATAAATTAAAGAGTCTATAATATTTATTTTCTATAATTTTTAATTATATAATTATATTGGTTAATTTTTTTCTTTATATATTTATAATTTTTTAAAATTAATCTTTAATATCAATACCCTATAAATAAAATATAACGTATACACATTAATAAAAATAATATTTAACAATAATATAAATGAGAATCATTATATATTTCATTTCAATTCTCTTCTAATTTTCTCATTTCTCTCATTTTTTTTTTAGATTTTTCTTATATTTTTTTCTATTTTTATAACAAATATGAATATTTTGATACATTTTTAGCAAACCACGGTGAGCTTTCATACTTGATTTTTTTCAGGCTATGCAAGTTGGTGTCAAGTATTCAAAATTTATGGAAGGCGAATGTAGAGATTTGCAATAAGTGTCAAAAACATCAATGTAGATCACCTCTTGAAGATTATTGCATATTCTTAGATTTGCGACTATCTTCAAGTTATTCCTCCAAAATTTATATAATCTATACCTAATTTTCAAAAAAAATAAATTTATTATTTATTATTTTTTGATTTGTCAATAAAAATAAATAAAGTTATTATTTGTGTCAGTTTATTTATTATTTTTTAATAAATGAAAGTAAGATAATTATTTTACAATTAAAATATCTTTCTATAGTATTATAGGATTTGTCAATAATTTATTAATTTTATAGAATTTTATACGGATAAATTAACTTCTATATTACTTGAGTGAGATTTCCATAAATTTTTTTTTCAATCGCTAATATATTTACGCTTGGCTCTCTAACTCGGTTTCCATATCTTGACGTTTTAGCTTCACCGCTAAATGAGACCACCTATATTCTTTAAAATCTAAATATAAATGTAAGAGGTTGATAATTAATTTATAAAAATTAAAAAATTAATTAAATTATATATATATGTGTGTGTGTGTGTGTGTGTGTGTATGTTGGTTTTCTAAGCTCCTGGGAATCATGATTTTGTATAAGAAACTATACCTCATGCTGTTCCAACTGGAAAGAGCTTTTCGAATCCGTGATAAACCTTGATTGCGTGAGGTGATGAAGTTTAAAGTTTAACAATTGCGGTTACGTCCGCTCAAAATAACGAATGTGGAACAGAAGTGAGTGAGGAAGGAACTGCCGTAAGAGGAAACAATTTGAGAACGACGATTGGAATGGATTCGCGGTCACGATCGGAAGGTTCTGAGATTACTGCTACGTTTCTTTGGAGTTGGATGGACCTTGACCCAAGCTATGAATACATCATGACGACGACGGTGATTTTGTCTGATATATCGATTCTGAATTACAAAGCACGTAGATTGATCGATTACCATGGAGTTTATGTTTCCTTTTCCATTACCGATTGGTTCAATATCCTCTCGGGAATATGCTTTTTGGGTCATTTATAGCCATTGCCCTGCTGTTTTGGCCGGTATTCTCTTGTGCGTACTTGGAAGTGAAATCGTATTTTTTTGTCAGTTCTGTGTGTGAATTTCTTTTTTGTTGCTTCAGGGAAGTGCGGGTTTTAAAAAACATCGAATAGAGTTTTTCTGGCCTTTATACCATTCGTGGTGATGGTATAATGGCTTGCCAGGATACTCTCCAAACATAATGAGGAATGACGTGGGGATCTTTTTTTTTAGTGGGAACATACAGGTTTTCTTGCCTAAATGTATGTTATTTAAGGGATTCCGTTTGACTATGAATTTTGTTGAATGTTCTTTCTTTGTTTCTTTTTCATTTTATATTTTTTTTGGGGTCATTACTCAACCTTGGACACCATAGCATAAATGAAGTAACTTGGATGAGTGATCACTTAGGTGAAGGATTCAACAGAATAAATTTGAGAGAATGGACTGTTTATGAGTCATAGGTATTGGTATCCACGATGCAGATCAATCATGGAATATAAAATCCATACATCCATCGAATTTGAACTTAATGTCCTTGTATATCTCTTGGACAGAGCGTGTCTTTGTTTAGCAACCAACTTTTGGCAAAAGTTTGAAGTAAACTTAAATCTTTTGGTTATTTGAAAGAGTCTTTCAGTCACGAAGTCATAGTTTGAACATTTTGTTTATATTGATGCACAAGTCAGCTTTCTGTTCCTTAGTTGGTTTGTTCTTTTTCTCTTTATATGCTTTTGCAATTTTGTTTTAAAGGGAAGGTAATATTGAAATAGTCTAGTCATATCAAGTGTATTGACATCTCTTTGACTTGATCATTTCCCATTCATGAAGTTTTATAGATTGACTGCTTGTGCAAGTTCTCTTTTGTTCAAGGGATATGGAAAATTGAACAGTGCAAAGAAAATTGGATGGAATAACAGGTCAATTGCCATTTCATGATGGATCCTGTTTGGATTACTTGTACCCATAATCAATTTTTCACAGAAATATTAATTACTTATGCAATGCAGGGGGATCTCAACGTTCCACTCTTTTTTTTGTAGCATTCTCATCTTTCTACCTTCTAATCATGTCAGATATGTTACATGAAGATTCTTATGATGAGCTAATTGTTAATAGATCATCTGATTTGTCTGATACGGTGCTTGGGGTAAGTTGACAAATATTTGTCTTAAGTCTCTCCTCAAGGTTTTTTTCTCCTTAGTTTTAATATGAATTAGAAACAGGCAAAAAAAACTTAAGTTCTTAGTCTGACATGATCATCCAGTCTCAAATTCAAGCTTCCTCATAAGAAATACAAAAAGTTGAGAAAGTTGAGCAGGGAGGTGAATGAAACAATCTTGAGATGGCAGTGAAGCTTTAATTGAGAGAAAATGATCAAGTCGGGTTTAAATAGTTGGAAATCCATGTTTTATATTTTCAACTAAATATATACATTGATGGGGGTTTTTAAATAGCTAGAGTTAGGAACAATAACTTGTGAAAACATTGAAGATGTCATCATCTTTTGGCTTTTCTTTAAACTATTCAATTGCTGAGGGTTTTGGTAGGCGTAGGTAACTATAATTCTTCATTTTCTGCTTTGTTTTGTTTCGCTGCCTCTCCATTTTGATGTCTCTTTATAGTTATCAAATATTAATTTGATATCCACCCCCCTCTCTTGACTAACTTTTTGAGACACTAACTTATTTATTTTCTGTTGCTCCTATCTTTTTCCCAATATACAGATTTCTATAGGCTATTTTCTGTCAGATCTGGCGATGATTCTTTGGAAATTTCCAGTTTTGGGGGGCTGGAGTATGCAAGTATAAGAAGCTAAAAAATCTTTGTTCCTACTTTTAATTTTAATTAGTACAATATCATGGTTTTCTTTCGGAACATGTTGAACTATATTATGGTTAGAATGATCTAGAATTGGTAAAGCAACTCAAGATGTTCATTACATTTAGGTACTAGACCATGGACTGTCCTTATTTTCAATTATACTATTTAGGTACTACACCATGGACTGTCCTTACTTTCAATTATACTATCTCTGCTACGTGGTCAAGGTCAGATCTACGTACTAATGATTCTATTCTCTGAAAGCACAACTCCTTTGTAAATCTAAGATGGTAAGAATGTTGTTCAGAAATTCGATTACAATCATGTGCTTCTGTCAACACTGAATTAAGATGGACTTTATCTATATGGAATAGGTACTTGGATGTTGCTGGTTTTAAGAACTCCAAACTTTTCATTGGGAATGGCATTGCATTATTCATTGCGTGGTTGGTAATTTCTGATATCCTTCTGATCTTTATTTTAGTTGAGTTTTCTTGAGAATGCCTTGTGTTTGAAAGTTTGCATTATTTGCCTGAATAATTCCCTTATGGGAGACTTCATATCTATGCCTTCAATACCATACCTTAAAGGGCTTTTACTAAAGCAAACATCATTAAACAAGCTAAGGTTGATGATACAGTGAAGAATATAATAATGATATGAGTTAAATCTCTGTCATTTAACCAAAAAACATAAAATGCCTTGATTATTGAAGCTAGTGGCGCAACCAGAAATTAAGGACTAGAGGGGTGAAATTCTAACTTTTTTTCAGACAAATAAACTTTTATCAATTTTTTTTTAACTATAAATTTTTTTTTTTTGGAAAGATTTAAGACAAGGACCATCATAGCTAATTTATTCCCAAAAAACCCAAAAAATCCAAAACTTCACTGCAGTCAGTCCAGGGGCTGAATTGAAATTAATTTTATGATTCCAAAAGAAAAACACCCCAACAGTAAAAGAAAGAAGAATAAAGGTATTAACAAGATAAATAAAACCTTAAACAAGAACAATAAATGTATTAACAAGACGAAAAGGGCATTAACAAGACTCATATTTATCTTGTTAATATTCTTATTTGTCCTATTAATATCCCTATTCATCTTGTTAAATTTTTTATTTCTCTTATTAATGTCTTTATTTGTTTTATTATTTCTATTATTGTTTTTGTTAAATCTGCTATTCTTTTTATGAATGACCCTATTTGTCTTGTTAGTTTTTTTATTGTTCTTGTTAATTCTTCTATTCGTTTTCTTGTTCTTGTTAAAGCCTCTATTATTCTTATTATACTCTTATTTGTCTTGTTAATTTTATTATTATTCTTATTAAAACCTCAATTATTCTTTCTTTCACTAGTGCGGTATTTCTATCTTTTGGCATCATAAAATTAATTTTAGTTGAGCCCCCTAAACTCCAATGAAGTTTCAGAGTTTTTTTATGGCTTTTGGGAATAAATTAACTACAATAATCCTTGTCTGAAATTTTCTCAATTTTTTTTTATCAGCCAAAGGGGTATAAAGGAATTCCAGTAGACGGGAGGAGCGACCGCCCCCTCTGCCCCCGATTGAATTTTATTTGCTTTTATCAGGAAGCAGGGAAAAACCGTTATCTTTGAATTTACAACAGATTTAAATCACACAAGCAAGGGCTTCAGAATTTTTTATCTCTGAATTTAATCAAGTTATCATTTATTGGATCTATTGTGCTGGAGATTGCAAGTATTTCTCTGTTCATCTTCTTTATACAGTGTATGGAAATTATATCTTGGTATTTTTTGCATAATGGTTTTGGTCCAAGAATGGTTTGTGACTCCTCTAGAGTTTTTTCTGGGTTTTTATTATGTGGTTGTCCTGTACAAGTATAAAATGTGGACTTCTCTTATAATTCAACATCACACTATTGACTCTTTTAAAGAAAAGTCCCTCCACATCTTTATGAATGGGTATTGGGGTGGTAGTTTTGACCATTAGTTATAAACAACACACCCACAAAAGCAAATGTATATTGTGGAATGTTATTGCCCACAAATTTGTACATTGGTTATGCGGGGTTAGTAAATCTCAATATCTAGTGATTTGACAAAAATGACCCTACTCAATAGGATATTTGAGTTATTTACCTAAATCATAACTTTATCATAGGGGCCAATTGCCTTGTAACCTAATGGTATAAAATCTCCTCTATAAGTGAAATGTCATAGTTTTAATCCTGTTTATAACTTTAAACTATTAGTATTTGCTCCTTAAACTAAAAAAAAACTTTATTGTGGAAATATTCTTGCACTAACAATGAATTATAGCCTTTGTGTACCTTGTGTTATGGTGGAAAACTATAGTATTTTTGCTAAATGTATCATTCACACTAAACCACGTAGGTAGTGTAAAAATTAAGCTTCTATAAATAAGATAATTCTTCCTGATAATTTTCATTTAGAATCTTGAGTCTAAATAAAAGTGTGTTGATACTGTTTCAGATAAGAGGAATATGTGCTTTGGGATTTTACAGCTTGATTGGGGTGCCTCCTGTGTTGGCACTGATGAACATGTTTTGGTTCTGGAAGATTGCAAAGGGTTTGTTCAGAACTATTTCAAAGGCAAACCACAGCAATTGAGCCCCTCAAGGAACCTCCTCTTATACTATAGCTATGGCTGATTAATTGCCCTTGTTTTCACTTGAAACGACATGGTTGTTATTTTCCATATAGGTTCCAAAAAAGTAATTTAATCATCTAAAAGTTTTAATAACAAGTGAATAATATAAACTTGTTATTATTTACTATATTGAAACTTTATATTTGGGAATAAATTTCCTTCAGTCAAATAATGATGAACTATAATATTTTTCTATATTTAATATAAATATCATTTTTACCCTCGATTAATTTATAAAGGTATGTAATTCACAATGAGTCACCTATTTTAATAGTATATTAACTCAAGAAGAAAAATAGATGAAGCAAATGCTCAAATATAAGGAAAATGAGGGACAAGAAAAAAGAAAGAAAAGAGATGATGAGAAATTGAAGGTTGGTGAGTTGGGAATGAACATGATGTTGTTAATATTATAAAAGAAACTACAAAAGAATTTAGATGAAAAATTAATGGAAGAAAAATACCGGAGTAACAATATTGTGGATATGCACTAATGTTGAGGGAATGAATCACAGCTTTTGGAGAGAATTTGGAATTATGTTTATGCTTGTTAGTAGCCCTTCTTCCTGACTCTTTCTTCCCTCTTTATAGGCGAAAGAGTGGTAGTTTTTCTTTGAATGATTTGGGAGTCACAAGCATGCCTTTGTGTGTGGATTGAATAAAACTTATATATTAAATATTACTCTTCCAATTTTTAATAGTAACATATTTAAATAATTTAATTAGATTAAAATAATTAATTAATTTAATTAATATAATATATTTTTAAATACTTTAATTATCTTTTTTAATTTTATTCTTTTTTTTATTTAATTATTGTCGAAAAAATATTAATAAAAATAATTCAAAAAAATAAATATAAAAAATATATTTTATATTTATGACTAAAATTAACTTTTTAATTATATATATAAAATTATTTTAAAGACTAATTAATTAGAGTAGATAATAAAAAATTTAAATTTGCCCCAACAATATTATTTTCCTTTTAAGACCTTAAGTACTAACTGTATATAATTATAAAACTTACCGATTTGATTAATAAAAATTGCACTATTAAAATTTAGATGAATCTGAGTTCTAAGATTTATCCCTTTATAATAATACATGACCCACCAAGAGACGATAAAGGATTTGGGATGCCATAGGACACACGAGATAAGTGTCCTAATTTTTTAATTTATTTATCTATATATTAAGATAATTATATTATTAATATTGATATATATATTATTATGACGCATTTTTAAAGATAACGCCAAAAAAATTGTTGAAGAATGTATAAATTCTTTTACCCATTTGCTTCCTTTTGCTCTTTTTTTTATTTAGATTTAATTTTCTTTAAAAACAAGAGAAAAATAGTCGGGACCGATCCCGACTTGGTTAAAATTGACACTCCTCAAGATAGAAAATATCCCTATTTATTGGGATCCCGTTCCGGTGGGCACACTAAATATTGTCTAAAATTGACCAAACCCAAACTCAATTTTGTAATAATAATAATAATAATATGGTCAAACTCAAACTCAAGTGGAAATCTGAAGTGCTTTGATTCTGGAAGGGGTCCTAAAAAATCCTTTGTTAATGATCGTTAAACCACTGTTAGGCCGAATGTCATTTTGATTTGAGAAAGTAACGGATCACTCCTACATTCCCTTGGTTTGCTTTGTCCTTCCCTTCTCCGCTGCGCTTGCCTTGCCTTGCTTTCCTCGCTCTCTCTTTTTTATTTTTTTCAAATTTAGAAACATTGCAAATTGGCAATTCGCAAAACCAAACTCCATATCATATATCATATATATATATATATATATATAAATATAATCGAAATCATGTCACTTTCTTTTTCATATGATATTAATTTTCCGACAAATGTTCGTTCTTGAATTCTTCATACTTGCTTCCCTTCTCGAAATGCGGTAGCTGTTAGCATTAATTTCTGAGCCTGATGGTTCCGAAATGTGTCAGAGGTGAAATGAAAAAGATTGTGGGTGGGTAGTTATATAGGATTTTCAGGCATCGAAATGGAATGATAGTTGTCGGTTGTGCTGATTTTTGTTCATGCAGAGTTCAAAAATTTCCCTTCGAAAATCCCTTTGTTCATCTGAGTTTTCAAAATGTTGAGTAGGTGGGGGTCTGCCGGCTGTGGAGTCGGTTCTCTGAAACAAAGGTTATCTGCGGTTGTTAACATCAGCCAAGGTTATGGAGGGAAGCTTCGTCCTCTTAATCCTCCGTTATTGGGTTTGAGGGATATTGCAACAGAATGTGGAGGAGGAAGAGGAAGAGGAATAATTCCTTTATCATTTGTGTTCAATGAGATTAAGAGAGGGATGTCCTCATCGCCTGAAGATTCCAGTAATTCGAGATCATCTGATAATAATAATAATAATAATGGCTGTAATACCGAAAAAGAAAGTGGAAAAGGCAGCGATACTATGTCCTTCTCAGAAGCTAAGAAGCTCATGAGATTGGTGAATGTGGAATCGCTCAAGTCAAAGCTGGGAAGTGAAGGAAAAGAAGTTATTCCATTGTCTGAGCTTCTTCGAGTATGTGAGAACACAGGTGTTGCTAGGTCTCCTGAAGAAGCTTCAGCTTATGCTCGCGTTCTTGACGAAGCTGGGGTCATTCTTCTTTTCAGGGATAAAGTTTATCTTCATCCTCAAAAGGTAAGTTTCTTACCTTTTTCTGTTCGATGCCATTAACACTTCATTTCCTGCTTTTTTGTTTGAGAGGGGACTCTGGTCTGGCCCTTTTGTTACCTCAATATGTTCTTTCCTTAACAATGATTATATTGGTGGTTGCGATTTGTTAAATTAAGCCTCTATTAATATTTTCTATAATTTCACCTTTGGCATATTTGTTGCATAGATCTAGTTTAGCTATCATGTGTTATTGCAGGCAACAATTTCCCCCAAGTAGACGAAGAAAATGGCAACGTTAAAATTTAAAAAAAAAACAAAAAAAAGAGAGATCTTAACTGTGGATGTTTAGTAGGATCTTCTCAATTCTCTCATATAATTGTTTAAACCTCAAAGTTTCTTCTCATTGATGCACATGCCATTATAAATTTTATATGATTATATTGACAGGAATTGAACAATCAAATATAGTGGAGATAGTGCCAAAGCTTCATGTGAGCCATTTGCCTCTGCTTGCTTTCATTGACAAGCCTACCTGAGAGCTGTTTCACCTATAGACCAATAATTTTTCCAAAATTCAACAATCTGTCCTTGTTGGTGCTGATTTTTTTGAAAAAAATCTGATAATTAGTCGTCTTGGTCGCTTGTATACCATGTGGATTTCTTTCACTTTTGAAATAAAGAACCAACTGATCCATTCCTCTTCCTTGCATTGATGATAAGATTTGTTTGAAAGCTATTCAAAGCAAAGATCTTAGGTCCTTTTGTACGGAAGTATCGGAATCAAGCATGTGACTGTCTAAAAATCTGACTGCCTCCTTCTGATATGACATAATCATAAGTAGCGATTCTTGCTTACTTTCAATGCTGCAACTTGAAACTCATTTCCTTAATGGGTTTATTATCTTTGTTATGTTTTACAGCAAGCCACAGTGGAGCTAAATGGATAGACAGCAATAAATAATTTTTTTTAGAACTATGCTTTCTAGCATCTTGTTTGCTGATATGATACAACCCCATTAAGGAAATGGTTTTAAGTACATGATTAATCATAAAACTGAGTGCCTATTAGGCAATTTGATTGTCTGAGCGGTTGATCTGCTTTTTAGCATCTTCTTTGCTGATACCATTTTATTTTCTGGTGCTTGGTCAATTCTCTACATTTTTAGGTGGCTGATCTTGTTCGAAGAGCTGTTCCACTGGCAATGACTAGTGAGGATTCCACAAGTGAGGAGTTAAGGAAGCTGCAGGAAAAGAAACTAGAAATCGATATGTTAGCACATAAACAGGTCCGGCGAATTCTCTGGTGCGGACTAGGAGCCAGCTTGCTTCAGGTCGGCCTCTTCTTCAGGCTAACATTCTGGGAATTCTCTTGGGATGTGATGGAGCCCATTGCATTTTTTGTCACATCCACCGGCTTAGTCATCGGTTATGCCTACTTTCTGTTCACTTCAAGGGACCCCACATACCAGGATTTCATGAAGAGGCTCTTCCTTTCTCGGCAGAAGAAGCTTATCAAGAGGTACAATTTTGATGTTGAGAGATTCAAGGAGTTGCAGAAAAGGAGCATCCAATCTTTAGATGCCAATACCATTTTGAAGAAACGCTTGGGTATGGAACTGGATCTGGAGGACTCTTAACAAAAAGGTTGACATTCTTTGTTTTTTTTTTTTTTTTGAGATGGGTTTTTAACTATACTTCCTTACTTGGAATATACATTTTACATAGGTTTCTCAGTAGAGGTATAACATGTGGACTTTTTGTTAACATGAAGCACCTTACTTTTGACTCTTTAAAACAAGTTTCCACATGTAATGCTTCTGTTGAAGGATTTTGACAGCAAACACCAAAGAACTGCACTGTGCACATGTTCCCTATAGTTTTTTTGTTCTTTATAACATAGCCTTTTTGTTATCTATTACGTAGCTTTGTTCCCCAGTTTTGATGTTGCAGGGAATAAGTTTTTAACTCAGTGGCTTCAGTGCCAGCATGTTGCTCATTAATTATTCTGCATATATGTATAATTTTTCTTACTTCTCTTAAGAAAGTATCAAAGAACATCATATCTTCTGTTTCCATTTGTTTGACATAATAATGGCATTGTATTTTTTTGATGGCTATATAATTTGGTCTATTTGCTCTTGCCATAAAGTATCATTAGGTTTGTCGCTCTTGTTTAAATACAAGTGCATGCAGAAATTTTCTTTGGAATAACTATATTTCATAAGGCAATTACCAGAATGTTCAAACTTAAAAATTTAAGTTAAATTTTTTTGCTGGTTCTTAACATGTTTGGAAGTTTTTCATTTGGTCTCGTGCAGAATTTTCTCAATTTGATTGATCATAAATACGATATTCTTTTTAAATTTAATTCTTTATAAAATTATTTTCTCAATTTAATTTTATTAAGAGATTAGCTTTGTTAAACTTTTCCTTAGTTTTGTTATTTCTCATATTATATTGCTTGTAGGAGAAACAAAGACAACTACTATTCTATATATAATATAAAAACTCTAATAAGATGTATTATAACTTATTTATCTAAATTAATGCAAGACTCATATTAATTATACCAACAAATACAGTAGAAAGAGTTGAACTATTAAATCATATACTATTATTATATCGCCCACATCCACAAGGCCAGAAGCCTCTCAAGTTTTATAACTTATTTTGTAACTACTACAAATTTGATTATTATTGTTGAAATAGTCCAAATAGACTGGAACCATCTCACAGGTTAAAATTTTCATTAGAGAAGTTTTCTGTATTCATCTGCCTCTGCAGCCATCTCTGCAAGGCTTCTTATTTGCCTCTGCTCCTCATCAAGCCTCCTCTTTAATTGCTTCTCTTTCAAATCAATCTTCACCAATAACAAACAGTCAAACGGTAAATATCAAAACAAAGTTAGAGAAAAAGAATTTGACACAAGCTTTCACGAATTAAAGTAAAAATAGGCAAAAGCTTTCATCCTACTTCATCATATATGTCATCATTATGGTTCTCAAAGTCACCAGCATCTCGGGGAATAATATGAATGTGAACATGAGGAACCGTTTGTCCTGCCTCGGGCCCATCCTAAGGTACAAAAAAAGAGATTTAGTAAGTTTTCTCAGATGTACTGTAAGCAGCATACCACGCAGGTGGCGCAATGCTTGTAAGGAGACCAAAAAAGACATCACAATGCTGAATTCTGCTCTGTTCTTCATCATTTATAGGGCGTAGGCTCTAACTACCTAAGGGTACAAGTGGGATTGAACCTATGACCTCCTATTTTAAGAGAAGCTTTCGTGTCAATAGGCTAAAAGGGCATTGGTGAATTCTGCTCATTTGACAGTATTCAAATTCAAATAATACTCTGGATTTGCTAACCAGGGGCAGCTTAGAACGTTGGCAGGGTTGGAGATTTGGATAACAGGTTACAAGTTTGATCCTTCTCATGTACTCTGAGAAAAGGAAAACAAAAAAACAGTGTATTTGGATCATGAAATTAAGAAGTTTCTAAATTAGAGGAGGTAACACAACGAATGAGTGTGTGCATGTGGAACCCACTTCTCTTTCCAATCACTACCTCTTTCCTCTCTATTTCTCTCTTACTTCAGAAGCATTTAACTAGTTTCTAATTTAAGAGAATTTAAATCCCCTGAACTAAGTCTTGCTGCATCATGTCAGAAGAATATAATCATAGCATCACTTAATCAAAGGAGTGGTTACTTTTTATAATAAGGCATTGTTTGGCAAGTCTGACATTGTGAATTTGCAAGCACTGGATAATAATTCTTATATTTAAGTTTGGAAGTACTCAAGAAATTGGAATGTCCATGCACCAAACACCACCTAAGAGTACAGTTAGACAACAGTAGAAAAGCTAGATTAAACTATCGATGGATGATAAAGTGAGTTTAAGAATAGCAGTCCAAGATAACATATTAAGAAAATGTCAGCAACTTTTCAATCCCCTGGAGGGTGTCCAAGTCAAACGAATGAAACTAACAAAGCAATAAGAAACCAGACAAGAATAAATGGTTACTTATTAAGCGGATTCTGCTGCAGCTTACTTGGATACCAAATGTAAGTGATGATGCATTATGGTAGCTTTCAAGCTGCCTGCCAATTTTCTGTGCTGTGAGCCACAAATCACAAGTCTCATCAGCAGTTAGATCAGCAACACGCTTCACTTCACGCTTTGGGCACACAAGCACATGTAATTTTTGTTAAGTCAACCAAATTCAACGTCCAAATTTGTTGAAGTTCATACCAAGTACCAGCAGCAATGTGTAGCCAATCATATCATGAAAGGCTTCTGTTCTTTCAGCATCTTCATATCGATGCTAGTGGGCATAAGCAGGCCATGTTATATCACTTTATCGAAACAAGAACCTATATGGATCTTTATCCAGATTGTTTGAAATATGAAATATATCAAAAGAATATTGGTGAAAAGTTTCCATTTAAAAATTTTATTGGATAAAAAAACCTAAATTTGAGTGTTAGTTTTATGTATAAATCCTTTATACCAATGGTATTTTTATGTATGAAAAAATATCAGGTTATTCTAATCAATAAAATTTCTAACTGCGATTAGTATTCACTAATTTTCACGAATATTCAATTCGGAACAAATATTCTAGTGAAATGATTCCATTTCCTTCATAAAATCATATATCTCAAATTAGACACTCTAATTGAACAGGAGCCGCCATATGCAGACTAACCATTATGTTCTTCCTTCCTAACAATTAAGGACCAGTTAAACCAAGTAAGGATTGTGCTATAATCAGAGCTGTTAACAAAACAAAGCCATAATTGAAATATAACCAACTAAAAAACTGCAATAATGATCGCAACCATGCTCTGTATCAACGACAATCCATAAAAGGAAAGGATATGACCTGCAAAGGGAAAAGAAAACAAAAAAATGTGGTAAAACAATCTATTTCCTTGAAAACTAAATCAATCAAAGATAAGAAGCAAAATGATTCAGATGACGCGTCTTTGAATGATCAAAGTAAAATCAAACACGATCAGCAGAGACGAGGGAACTGAGAATTACCCGGACAAGCAGGACGATTGTTGACAAAGGCGAACGAAAGCTGGGTGGTGTAGAACACTTCACTCTCGGAAATCTTGTGACGTCCAAAGGGATAATATTGTGCAGCCATCTGCGTTTATTTGCAAAAACCATTAAAAATTATTCAAACCAGGAAAAAAGTTAAAGAAAAAGGTAAATGCATAAGTACCGTAATGGTCAAAGAGGAGATCGATCTCACTTGCAGGACCGGACAGATGAAGAAGAAACAAGCAAATCAACCAGAGATGGCAGCAAGAATAGATGAATATTTTTCCATCTGCATTACTCCTTGAAATTTTATTGTGAAATTTCTTAAAATTTTGAAGGCGACTCGGAGAAAAGAGACTTCTTCAAGTCTTGTTTTAATATTGTGTAAATCGATTTTGATAATCAAAGGGAATTTACAAACGAACAAAGTATGTGACAAGGACACAGGTTCTGATTAGAAAACGCGATGATTGATTATGTGGAAAATTCAGGGAAGCGCCCAGTGAGTCCTACCAAAACCAAAAACTGCAAGGCGGACATAGTTTATTTGAAAAATCCCTAAAAATTCATAAATACTTTAAAATATTATAAATATTAAATAATTGTCCAGACTCAAATTAAAATTTTAAAATTTAGAACCAGATAATTAAAATATCCCTTATTTTGTTAAAAAAAAAAAGTTAACTAACTCTCACCACCTTTCACCTTATTATTTGACTATGAATTTCAAAATTCTAATTTACATCCTTATATTTATCTAATATTTATGACATTTAATTTAAAATTAACTAATTTTTAGAATATTTTTTAAGGATTTTCCTGTAAATTTCAATTTATAATAAAATACGGTGAACGGTCCTTTATTTTTTAATAATACCTTCGTGATGTCATAAAAGTCAAAATTAGTTAATTTATTAGTTAAAGATTTCATAGTAAATATACAAAATTATATTGTCCAGAATTACATGAAGATATAGTGATATATACACACATAAAATACATCCATATGGTCTGTATGTATACCCCACATTTCAGAATACGCAAGATTCATTACTGAAAAATTACCTTATTTTGTATAAAATGCTTTTTATCAAAGGGAAAAATTCTCTTTACATCACATAGAAAACATAGTTTGTATTAAAATCTTTGGGATCCGTTTGATTGGGTTTTGGGGTGGGACCATGATCCATGGTAATGGTTATTATAAAAAAAGTGATAATCCACGTCCACTTCTATTTCACATGTTAACATTTTCATGAGAAAAGTTTTCTGTATTCATCTGCCTCTGCAGCCATCCCTTCAAGGCTACTCCTACTCCTGTCTTTGCTGTCCTCATTATCAAGCCTCTTCTCTAATTGCCTCTCCTTCAAATCAATCTGCACCATTAACAGAAAGTAAATATCAAAACATAAGTTAGAGAGTTAGAATTTTGACACAAACTTTCAGGAAGGGAAAATGTACAAAAGCTTTCATCCTACTTCATCCTATATGTCATCATTGTTCTCATAATCACCAGCTTTTCGGGGATTGACATGAATGTGAACATGAGGAACTGTCTATCCTGCCTGGGGCCCATCCTAAGGTACAGAAAGATGATTTAGCAAGTTTTCTCAGATGTAATGTAAGCAGCATACCATGCAGGTGGCGTAATGCTTGCAAGGAGACCAAAAATCACATATCATAAAGCTGAATTCAGCTCATTTGACACTATTCAAATTCAAACGATACTCTCAATTTGCTAAGGCAGCTTAGAAGGTTGGTGGGGTTGGAGATTTGGATAACAGGTTATAAGTTTGATCCTTCTCATGTTCTAAGATAAAAGGAAAACACAAAACAGTGATCATGAAATCGAAATGTTTCTGAAATAGAAGAGGTGACATCAAGAATGAGAGAGTGTGTATGGAATCCACTTCTACTCTTTCCAGTCATTCCCTCTTTACTCTGTATCTCTCTTTTACTTCAAAAGCTAGCATTTCACAAGTGTCTAACTTTAAGTCTTAGTGCGTTGTGTCAGAAGAAAATGAGCATCATATCAGTTAATTAAAAGAAGTGGTTAGTTTCAGAGTTTATGATAAGGTGTTTTCTGGTGAGTTTGAATTATATTGCAAGCACTTGATAATCTTTTTTCTAAATCTTGAAGCAGTCATTATCTTATGCTGACATATCGTATCGTATGTTAAGTTTTCCAAGTACTCGAGAAATTGGAACGTCCACCCAATAGTACAGTTATACAATAGAGGAAAAACTATATTACAAATGGACAAAGTGAGTTTGAGGATAGAAGTCCAAGATAAAGAATGAAAATTTGAATGAAACAAGAAGAGCCAAACAAGATCAGGGAACGTTCACATGTGGCAGAATCAAAATTGGAGGATACAAACATCACATCTTACAAGTTCCGCAACAGCTAACATGTATGCAGATTATTATGTTTACATTTAGTATGAACAAGTAAATGAGAGCTACAAGGAGAGAGGAGAGCGCGAGGAAAAGAGAACAGATCAAAAAATGTCAACAACTTCCTAATCAAAGGAATGAAACCAACACAAAGTGAACAGATAAGAAGGGATATAAAAATGAATGGTTACATAAGCAGATTCCACTTCAACTTACTTGGATATTCCATGTAAGTGATGATGCATTAGCATAGCTTTCCAGCTGCCTACCATTTTTCTGTGCTGTGAGCCATAAATCACAAGTTTCATCAGCAGTGAGATCAGCAACTCGCTTCCCTTCACTCTTTGGGCACACAAGCACGTGATTCATGTTAAGTCAGCCAAATTCAAAAATCAAACTGTGTTAAAAAAAGTTTACACTAACTAAGCACAACGCAGCTCTGACAGTGCCTTGGCAGGGGGTGGTGGCAGCTACAACAATGGGGACAAAGTTATTTTTTAATAAAACTAAAATATATTTAAAAGTTCAATAATTGATTTATAATTTAGGCTCTAAAATTTAGGATGATCTGAATTAATATTTGTAATTTACTTTTTACAAAATTTTGTAGAAAACCTCACTATCATTAAATCTATATTTTGAGACCTAAATCATTTTTTCATATTAATATAGTTTGTTTTATTTCATTAATAATTTTATTTTAGATTATAATCTTTTTGTCCTTAATATAAGACATATTTAATTAATTTGATTAAATTAAAAAAGTTAGTTAAGTTAGTTAATATGATATATTTTTCTTAAAACATCATAATAATCTTTTTTAACTTCCTCCCTCCATATTTTATTTAATTATTATTAAAGGAATATCAATAAGGGTCATTTAAAAAATAAATATATAAAATATCTCTTATATTTAGAATTAAAAATAATTTTTAAATTAGATTCTATATTAAAAAAAAAACAGACAGAAAGAGCAATTCACCACAACATATTTGAGGAAACAATCAAGGAAAAGACGGAATTCATAATTATGTCCCATTCTGTCTATAATTGCAAAGAGCTTATGTGTAGGAACTAATAACTTAGATTATAGATATGTTGGCCTAATGGTTGGTATCTGACGTGCTCTATAATTTTTTTAACTTTTATAGTATATTTTGCATTTTTTAGGAAATAATGGGATAGAAGGGGGTGAGAAAAAAATTAATGAGTTAAATTTAAAATAAATGAATAAATAGAGTTATAAAATTTTAATAAAAAATAAAATAAAAGAGTAAGAAAAAATTAAAATTTGTTGACCTAATTTCTCTAAATTTTTAAATCAAACCCATCAAAATTTTCTTCTCGGCATAAGGGAAAGAAACATAGACTAAACCAATCCCTTCGTGCTGGTCCAAAATAAACATCCCTTTACAAAAATGTATGTTAAGATTGCGTTTGTTCAATTTAACATTTGGAAAAATTTCTACACAACTTTAGTAGTGAATTTTTTTGTTTGTTTCTTCTCTAAGTCATGAACTAAAATCTTCAATCTATTTCCTTACTTTTGAAGGAGTCACATGGAGTTGTCTAGGTACAAGCCAACATCATGGGGGGGGATTAACCTTAGCTTTTATTATTAATTATTATTGCAAATGATAAAAAGACTAAAACACGTCTTCTTTTGCAGTATAATTAATTTGGGATGAATTGTCATTAAAAATCTTTTAAATTTTATATTTTCTACATATCTTACATTATTAGTAATATATTTATTATTTTTAAAAAATATCAATTAACATTTTCTAATTTTAATAAAATAAAAATCAATTTGTCAATGTTGTTTGAAAAAAAATTCGAGTAGAACCCAAAACAGAAACTAGCACATAGGTCTGTACTTTTTGGCCAATAAGTAGCACATAGATTATTCGTAGTATGGAAAGTGAAAATCCAGCAAGGTATGCAAAACTAAAAGATAACTCTCCGGATAAGGTTTTGCCTAGAAACTGATCTTTGTCCCGTTGTTTGAGTGCCATTTGCCATCCCTCGAGGGGATAGTCTTCGTTCCTTCTTCCATCTCTCTCGATACAACACAACACATTTCCCAGTTCCCACACCCCGAAAGATCAAACCTTGAAGAAGAAGAAGAAGGGTTTAAAGAGGAGGACAATAATGCTAGGCGTGGCCACTCTAACTCTGGGTTCATCATCTACAATGGCGTCGTCTCAGACACAAGCTCAATACTCTGTACTTGCTTTCCCAGGAAGCAGCAGAAGACAGAACATTGTTAATCGCACTGAATCGTTGCCTATGGGACTCAAGTCTTGTTCTGCTCACAATAACTTGGGTTTGTCCATCTCCTTCAAGGAATCAAAAACTTCAGGACCCTTCACGACAGCTGTTGCAGCTGTTGATTCTGATCAGCTCAGTTCTTCTGATCCTCCCAGCAAGGTCTCTCTCTCTCTCTGCTGTTTTGTTCTCATACTAGAATTGGCGTAATTGTTGATTTTCGTGGTGACCCGTACTTGATTTTCGGTAGAGTTAGTAATCTATTCTAATTTTCTAGCAATGCAAGTTTATTTACAATTTTGGGGATTTGAGACGTTCACTCTGTTTTTGTTTTTGTTAGGTGACAGTGGGAAGGTTTAATTTTACCATTAGAAATGTCTATATGGACACGTGTCAGACACTCATAGTACATGGGTGTGGAATTCTCTGTTGTGATACGTCTTGTATTTATTCTAATGCCCATGATTTACTTGTAATACTTTGTTTGTGTCAAATCCAAGTTATATATATATATATATATATATATATATATATCCCTTGTCCAATAAATATGATGATAGAGTGGGTGACACAAAAGGGTATTACCGTGTATGGGATTCAATTATCTTCTTTAGACTTATCCCCACTTTTATGTCTGCAAAGGATTTTCATTTGCTTATCCAGCCCTTGTGGGGTTCTCATGTTAAACATAACATCTGATATTTTCGATTACACTGGACATTTCAGATTTTGTTTTGTTGTGGTGTGTGTATCAATAATGATGTTTTCCAAAGGACTAATTAGTATTCTTCTCTATTGGGAACATTTTAGTCTGTTATTTTGAGAGGTTCTAGGGTATGCTAATAACTGTTTTTCTTGATAGAATGTGCTTTTATGTGTAGTTTTGATGGTAAATGGTGTGATCATTTTTGTTTCATTCTTGTAGAATGAAAGCAACAAGTATTACTTTGTTGTTGCAAATGCAAAATTTATGCTAGATGAAGAGGAGCATTTCCAAGAAGTCTTGTTTGAACGACTTCGTCTCTTTGGAGAGCGTGACAAAGAACAGGATTTCTGGCTAGTGATTGAGCCTAAGTTCTTGGATCGGTTCCCTGAAATTACCAAGAGATTAAAGAGACCTGCCGTTGCTCTTGTGTCGACCAACGGTCCCTGGATCACGTAAGAACATTATTGATTTTCCCTTTTTCAGTGATTAAACTGACAGTTCTACAATTCCTATTCAAATATGGGTAAATTAACTTCTAGTAGTTTTTGGAGTAGCTGTCGTAAAAAGGGTGAAAGACGTGAGAATTCTCTAATTCATTTATGTCCATGACCATAAGGATTGATTTGTCAACAAAAAGATCTTGGGTATAAGTCTTGTTGGTAGGCATGCAAAAATTATAGAATGCCTTGCCATGATATCAGAACATCATTCTACTACCTTAATTTGTAGTACTCAAAAAACAAAATATCTAAAAGGGAAACTTTTTAATTCTTATTCCATGTTTGTACCTAAAAGAGTTCTATCTTCCTCCCAGTCAGCTTTCTTTTCTCCTTCAAGACTCTAGTTAGTGTCAATTTTTCCAAGTGAATATTTGGTGTTATACATACTTGTTTCCTTTAGATTTCATATGCATGTTTCTGGCTGATAAGAGTTACATCATACTATCTCCAGTATTTAATATAAGAGCTAAATAACAAATTTATAGATATATAGGAAATTAGTTGAGTTAGTAATTTGTCACAAATGTTTGTTGGTTTCCCTAGAATACCCTATTCAATCACGTGTATTGGAAACTACCTTAATATGTGCAAACAATAAGGATATGTTAGGAAAACAATTATAAATTTAGAAGACAAAGTGGATTGAGATTTTATATTTATGATCAAAGTAAATCTCTTGTCTGGCTCATATATTTAAGACCAAAGGAAGTATCAAATAATATAATGAAGCAACAATAACCCAAGAGGAAAATAAACTGTTAGGGGACAAAAACTCTGGAATGGAAGTTATCAAAACAGCATCAAATGCAAGTTTTTTAATGCCTTAGCCATCTTGTAACCGTGATCTTATGTGTCAAGCAGATTCATGAAGCTAAGACTGGACCGGGTTTTATCTGAAAGCTTTGAAGCTGGGAGTCTAGAAGAAGCACTGGCCTCCAATCCTGTCAATCTAGAGTTTGAGAAGCCAGAAAAATGGGTGGCACCCTATCCTAAGTACAAATTTGGATGGTGGGAACCCTTTTTGCCTCCTGGACAGAAGAAAGAGGTGCAGGCCTAA
This sequence comes from Leucaena leucocephala, assembly GCA_037074615.1. NCBI lineage: Eukaryota > Viridiplantae > Streptophyta > Magnoliopsida > Fabales > Fabaceae > Leucaena > Leucaena leucocephala. The sequence continues at coordinate 10,130,369 of CM073542.1, forward strand.
GATATTGTTCAATCTGTTTTGCTAATTAGTCTTCACTAAACTTTTCTCCTGAGGTTTTTTTTTTAATCATGTTTTACTACCTAGTAGTTGAAGTTGGTGAGATTTCAATTCAGCTTTGTATTTTTTGTGAATGCAATATATTTCCCTAAATATTTAAGTTATCCTTAACAACCTAAGGTCTAGGAATCGCATTTGTATCTCATGTGAGAAAAGTATAGGTAATGCCATGGAATTAGTGTTTCCTTTTGTAGTGTAAGACTTGTATGTGAAGTCCTGAAGATTAATTTCCTTCTACAATAATTTTATTAAATTCTCACATTCACTTACCTGAATTCAGCCACAAAGTTTGTAATAAAAGCTTCCTGTTAAACCTTTCATTGACACTTCAATGAACCTTGTGCCTCATCCTATCACCATCAAATTCCCTGGAGAATGGGAAATTCAAAGCAGGCAACCAATGGCCTTGCTTGCTTGTGTCAGCGGAACTTATTTCCTATATCTGCAACTGTGCACTACATGTTGCATGGTATGAAAACCCTACCCAGTTTAACGGGTTAAATTGGTGAATCAGTAAACAAGTTTTTTGACCCATCCGGTCTAGAGTTTGTGGACCCGTTGATTGTGTTGAATTTTATACACATGTATATTTATATTGCAATTATTCAACCTAAAATGACATCATTTTAAGGTTTTTTTTAAAAAAGTAGTCCATCATACTTGTGCTTTATGAACCATATTTTGTTGGATTATGTGTAGCTTATATTCTATTTAATTGTGAATGAATATATTTTTATTTAAATATTATTCTTTTTAGAGTTATATATAACTATTTTTATATATTTTAATTAAATTATATTATTTTAATATACTAGTTGGACCCTAGTTTGATTCTAATTTAAACAATTGAATCATTATTTTAACTAGAGATGGTAAAACGGGCTTGATTAGCAGGTTATGCCCCGTTTTATCTCAAGGGGAGTTTGGGGTGACACCTGTTAGCCTTTTTTTTAATTTTTTTAATATTATTATTTATTTTATTTAAATATTATTTTAAATATTTTTATTATTAAATATTAGTAAAGATAATTATTTATTTATTAATATATGTTAATATATTATAATTGACTAATATTATGTTAATATTTATTTAGATTTATAATTATAAAATTTAAGTTTTTTTATAAAAAAATAGGAATTTTTAAAAGTATAACATTAAAAAAATTATTAATATTTTAAAATTATAGAAATAATTTTTTAAAAAAAATAAAAAAAATAATAGCCACTAAAGGGGAGTAAACGCCAACCCGTTTTGGGGTAAGTTATACAACTTGTTCCCTTTAGCCTACAAGTTAAAGTGAGTTAACCTGGCTTACTAGTGTTAATTTCAACCAGTTGATTATCCGGTCCCGTTTTCGATACTTTGACTATACATATTCTCTTCATACAAATCTAAAGTAGGGCCAAATGAGAAGAACCCCATGGGAGAGGACAACTTGAGAATGCAACGCTTTATCTTACAGAACCCTTGGGGTGTTACATCAATTTCTACGCTGAATAAAACATGTCTGTTGAATGAAAATAATCAATAACCAACATGAACAAATCAAGTACCTCTTTGATATATATATCATACAAAGTGTAGCAAGATCAAAATTACTTAACCTGCGAGGCCACTCTTCTAGTGTATTTATAACAATTGCTAGAAGGTGTAACTAAAAACAATTAAGAAGCAACTTTGATTTGAGTACATCCCCAACATCAACCTCAGCAAGAGAGAAAAAAACATGCAGAAGCTGAATCTTGTATATGACTTGTAAAATCGGTTTCATCCATAGCAAGCTGCGGAGAGAATTGCTGTACCTCTATAATAATCTATTAGTCGACGTACAATCTAGATTGGTCGCTTGCAATAATAGCTGCATGCAATTCCCTCAAAACCATTTTCTTCACTGCCACATATTGATTATTCAATTCTATCAACACCTTCTCGGCAACAATGTCGATGATATCCTCATACTTTTCATATACCATTGGCACTATCAGCAATATGACAGTCACTATACCAGCAAAGCAGAAAGAAAAAGCATGTTAGAACTGACATAGCTTCTTGTGTACTGCAAATAAACCTTTAGAATGATATGAGTTTAATTATATTTCTTTGTGCAATAAAACTAAGGGAAAATCGGTGAAAAATTTTTATTTAAAAATTTTGTTAGTTAAAATAACCTAAGTTTGAAGATAGTATACATTTTTTAGTATACGAGTACTTTTTGTTTATAAAAACTTATCATATCCTTCTGATTAAAAAAAACTTTTAAACAGGATCTTTTCACCAATTTTTTTAAATATAATGATAAATACAACTAGATTTTTTGGTGCAATAGACTTAACAAATAATAGCCTGATAGAAACTTTTTCGTTGAAAATCATATTGCTTTGAACAAAGTTTTATGTGTGAAATTCAAAATTCAAACTCAAATAATTATAAAGTATAGAGAAGAGATGAAGAGAGGCATGAAATCCAATGTAAGTTGCTCTATTCATGCAGCTTGTGAATAATAAATTACAAAAAAAAAAAAAGTCTCATTAGTCATAGTGGATAAACAATGTAGCTTATATTATTATATGAGATTGTTTAGGTATATAGATTTTAATGGTGCTTGTCTACTATTGGTTTAGGCTTATTTAGATTAATGTTAATATAAGTGACTTTTATTTTGACTAACTTTTACAAATTGAAGTTGAAGTAAAAGTTAAGTATGTAATATGATTTATATTTGAATATGTAATATGATTTATGTTTGGTTAGACTTTTATAATAAAAAAATTAATTTGACAAAAATTTATTTACATAATATATAAAAAAAATAATTTCATAATATTTATGTCTAAAAATGTTAAAAACTTAAAGTTATAAAGAGTTATGTCAACTTCTTAAGTGACTTTTTGGCAAAAAAAAATCAGTTATTATATGAGTCATTTGAAACATTATATGTCGAGCTAAAGTGTCTTTTTACAGTAAAAAAATCAATTTAGCATCACATAACATAATGGCAAACATAGTAATATATTCCTTATTTTTGACTAATTAACGGAAAGATGCATTTCTAGGGTAATATTTATAGATGGTTATGTTGATTAGGCTATGAATCAATGATGAATTTGTAGATTGAATATTAAGCAGTTGGTGGTTGGCTGACCTATGTAGAAGACAGTTAGAAAAGTGAACCTAGCACCAACAGCAGAGAGACCCCACAGGGTAACCGAAACCTGTAGATTCAATTTAGTGTCAGCGAAAACCAAATGACAGTAATCATAATAATAATAATAAGCGAGTATAGGAGGTAGATGAAAAGGTACAAAGAGAAATTGCTTCAAATCTTGTCCGAGAGCTATGTCTCCAAGAGCTTTGAATCCTTGAATAATATCAAATCTCAATGCAACAGCAGCATTAGTTAGCAGCCTTTCGGGCAAGACAATATCTGTAAATTCGAGTGGAGGCCTGTAAAAAGGATCACTGTATCAAAAGGAGGAAATAAACAGGGAACAAAAGATGAAAGGCCTGGAAAACAAAAGTGCTGTAACCACCAGTTCTTCACAAACCATTAGAAACGAGGCGTCATCACAAAAGGGTCTACGGGTGTATAAACAGAGTACTCTTCAACATTATTCAATTTCTAAATTTAGGCTATGTTTTAGGAATAAAAATTTTCAAAAATAGTAAAAAAAATTATTATTTTTAAGAGTTTTTTTCTTCGTATTCTTTTCTCCTTAATTTTCTTTCCATCTAAATATAGAGCTAAGTTCTTTTTTTGCTTTAACTATATTAAAAGTTTAAATTTTAATATTTCCTCAACACTAATTAAATAAAGAAAAAAAAATAAAAAAGATAATTATAATATTTTTAAAAAATAATATATTAACTAATTTTTTTAATATAATTATATTGATTAAATGATTCTTATATTAAAAATCAGAATACCATATTCAATGGAATGTATGTGTTATAAATACAGGGGAAATAAAAGACGATGTTAGGCTTGATTTAGAGAGAAAACTCACAAGTTGGCTGCTGGGCCAAAACTTGTCCATAGGAAAAGTGTGGCCAATAGGAGAATCACTGAATGACAAAAGAATGTAAGCAGATTGTAGTCCAACCCCTCAAACAGAAACCATATGATTGATAAGCCTGCGAGAATGTTTGCTGAGATGTTCTTGTCTCTCCACAGCATAATATCAGCAGCTGATAAAGTGAAAGAGAGCCAAAGTGAGACCACCCTAATGTGAACCAAAACTAAAAAGATTATAGTCTTCATTTTTACTTGTGTTCTTGTAGGCAGTTTGGATAATCCAATAAAACATTAACTTCAGGCAAGAGATGTAAAAAAGGATAAAGATCAGTAGTTCATAATTTCTCCTATTTAAAAGCTCAGATTTCATCCTTACCAAAAAACAAACATCAGGCAAGAGATGTAAAAAAGGATAAAGATCAGTAGTTCATAATTTCTCCTATTTAAAAGCTCAGATTTCATCCTTACCAAAAAAAAAAAACAACAGAGAGAATGGCCACACACATTTATGTGGTCACATACAAGAAAAGTTTACTTAGCTATCTCCTCCACTATGATATTAAAGGCACCTTGAGAACTGATACTAACACGTTACTTCTATTTTTTTCTAAGTCATTCTCCATATAAATCTGATATACTGTTAATACCACATTCCCCAGTCAATAATACCAATTTTAGTTATATAATTTTCTTCATTTTATATATAATTAATCATTCTATCAGAAAAAAATTATAGGCAATAGCCTATAACCTGTTAATTAGAGCCCATGTGATGTTGACGAAATAATATAAAAGTTTTTACAAAATATATAATCATCTCTTTATGTCTATATATAATCTGTAATTTATATGTTGATTTTAATTTTATTTAGATATCTATATAACAGAATTAATCCGAATAATATATAGATGAGAACAACAGCATCAGCTAATTATAAGTATAAAACCAGTCCCCATAATTAAAGAAACTATTATAATAAAAAGAAAAAAAATTACAATAACCTAATTAAAAATAATGTGGAATTACACGTTCATCCTAAACATACCATCATGTCTGTGTAATTCACACGATTAAACATCCCTAATGGATTAAACGTAAAATGCGAGACGAACGGAGCTTTGAAATCTTTTAATGCATGAAGAAATGAACTGAATTATTAATGTAGAACAAGTCGATCGAAGCGAATTACCTGGTCCGGCACCTAGAACGACATGAAGAGGCTTTTTCCGGCCAAACAATCGGTTCTTGGCCGCTGGAATGACGAAGTATTTCTGATCAATCTCTGATAATTCAGAGCAATCAGATTCATCATCATCAATTTCATCCTCACTGCTGAGAAACTCAGAATCGGCAATATCCAATAATTCCATCGAGCGAAACATTGTTCTATATATCTTCTCCTTGACGTTAAATTTCTTCCAAATCTTTTTCTTCCTTCAGGTATTGTAATTACCGTCTCTGCACGACTAAAAAACCAGTGTTAATTGCATCAAATCGAAGAACATCAAAATTTGAAGACGAAATCATGTTCATGCATTCATAATGCTGGAATGAACAGTAACGAATTTAATCATTAGTGCGAAAATCATCAAGATGAACTATAAAATGTAAATTTATCCGCATTATCCAACCGGGAACAATTCGATTCATTCTGCCAAACCTATACCTAATTAATCAGAATATCAGTGGAATCAATCGGCTATGAGCAGAAGTGCAAAGATTTGTTGGCATAAAACAGTTTGAAAAAGGGATTAAAACGTGAAATGGTTGAAAGGATGGAATGATGATTTCTTACAATTGTGGATCGATCAATGGCAGAGAGAGATGATCTTCGGAGGGTCTTCGTGAATTGAAGTCTCCGAAGAAATTGTGTTATCTGGGGTCTCTCTGCCTTTTCAGACTCTGCAATTGCAATCAGCAAACAATTTTCATGCACACTGTAACGGAAACATCTCCTCAATATTCGCAGTGACGATCATTATTATTTCCAATAAACGGCATTTTCTCCATATATTTTTGGATGTTTTGTTGCGCTAATTTTGTATTTGTCTCATATTAAAATGGCTTCCCCGCCAGAATAGATGATTATAATAATACTCGATCAACTAGTTAACAACAATAAAATGGTAAGGAATATAATTTTTTTAAGTATATTCTTATTTATTTTATGGAAAGAGTCAACGAAAAAAAGAATGAATGGGAAAATATGTGATAAAAAATAAATGAAAAAAAGACAAGAAAAATATATAATTATCTAAGATTAAAATATATATATATATTAAATTTTTAAATAAAAATAACTTCTTGCTTATATATAGAGGATCGTCCTATTATAGAATATTTTTTATATATATAATTTAAGGAAGTAATTTATAAATATCCTTAATTTTGTTTGCTATGATTATACTTAACTTTTTTTTAATACCTATCTCCCTAAGTTAAATTCAAATACTATTAAATTTAGATAATTTTTTTAAAATTATTATTTATATTCATATTCATATAAATTTAAATTTAAATATTATATTTAAATAGTCAAAATCTCTTTTATTTATACTAACACCAAATAATTGTACTTAATTTCTATACACATAAAATAAAAAACCTCTATCCTCGTACATTGTACTTTCTAGGTTTTAAAGCCTATTATACTTCTGCATTAACGATGCAAAACCATCTCCCAATTATTCCGTTGGCTCGTATAAATGGTAAATGGAATTAGTATCTCCCCTAATTAGAGTAAATAATTAATTTATATATTTTAAAAAAATTATTTATATTAATTATTTATAATAAATATGATTTAATTTTTTTAATATTATTCTTTATCATTACCACCATTAAATAAAGATCCTTTAATATATACAAATAATAAAAAAATTTAAAAAAATTATAATTTTAAAAAATAAAATATGTTAAATTTTTTTATTTAAAACTAAATTTAACCTCATAACTAATTCTACTAATTCTTAACTAAATAAACAAACTCATGTAACTAATATTTTTATCAAGGATAAATTTAATATTTTATAAAAAATAACTAATGTTTGTTAATTTTATTAATTTATAAAAGGTTTTTATTATATATTTATAATAAGGATTGGATGGAATATATTTTTATGTGTGTAACGAGGATACAATATGTGGGAATACGAAAAAAAAAAAAACAGAGATTTGCTTTTGCTCCCTGTAATGTCTAGTACGCTTGGAACATTCAATCCGTTATCCCACTATCACTAATTAAAAAAAAACACCTTCTTATGTTAACTTACTAAGCCTTTTGCATTGGTTAAAAATATTTATATATATAATTATTTAATTATATTAGATTTAAATATTAATGACGATTGATTTAGTGATGGTTGATACCACGTTATTTGATTTAGATTAAGTGACTGTTTGGGAGGGTGCCAAACCTTAGTTTTAAACTAAGGTTTGGTTCAAAATTTAGGTTTGGAGAAATTTTAAAACAAACAGTCATATTTGTTCAAACGGGCTTTTGAACTAAACTATGGTTTAAAACCAAGGTTTCAGATAAGCTGGTCAGAGTAGCTTCTGGAACAGTAAACCACGTTTGAACTAACCAATTACTATATTACCCCTACTTTTTCTTACACCATCTCTCCTACTTTGTCTTACACCCTCTCTCCTCTCTCCTACTTTTTCTCTATTTTCTTTCTTACACCCTCTCTCCTCTCTCCTCTTATCTCTTATCTCTCCTCATTTAATACCCATACCCTTTTTCGTAATTTACCAATAATAAAACCCCTTCTATAAATAACTATCCAAACACTCATTTATTCAAAACCACTTTTTTTTCATAATCTCTTCTCCAAAAGTCCTTTTCTATAAGCTATTCAAAATTCCCTTTTTTTCATAAGCCCATTTTTAAAATCCTATCCAAAAGGGCCCTAAATTGATTATCTTTTAGTTTTTTTATTTTTTAACGAATCTCATAATTTTAATTATTAAAAATTTTGGCGGTAATTCTCAAAAACTTTGAACATTTAAGTAAATTGGATAAATAAATAAAATGAAATAATATTTTTTTATAAAGGATTGACTCTATCAGGAAGGAGATTGACCAAAAAAGAGATAGAAACTAAAAACAGACAAAACAAAAGTGAAAAAGAAAAAAGAAAAAGAGAGCCCTGTGGCGTTCTTCTTCGCTTCTTCCGGTCTTTGTCATATAACGACGGAATTGGAAGGCCGGATATGGAAATGGAGGAGGTGAACTGAATTTATTGTTCCGCTGTTGCTAAATGAAATTGAGTGATTGAAATTTGGAAAAGAAGAAGAAGAAGAAGTTGAAGATGGAAGCTGTTGCTGAGGGACTGTGGGGTCTTGCTGACTACCATGAGAACAAAGGAGAAATTGGGAAGACGGTGAAGTGCCTTGAAGCTATTTGTCAGAGCCAAGTCTCCTTCTTCCCAATCGTCGAGGTCAAGACTCGCCTCCGCATCGCTACTCTCCTTCTCAAGCACTCCCACAATGTTAATCACGCCAAGGCTCATCTCGAGCGCTCTGTTAGTACCTTTTTCCTTGATTTTTGTTGTTCGATTTGATTTGTATATCATGTTTTCTCAGTTCTCGCTGCTGTTTCTTTGGGTATGTTTGTTTGCTACTCACTTATGGTGATCTTGCCTTTGTTACTTATTGATCTTGTTGCGTCGCGTATGAGCCCGATTAGTTTAATTATGAACTCTCAGCACATTAATTAGCCTTTGAGGGGATTGCAAAACTAAGTAACACATGAGAAGTAGAAACTGATTGACATATTGGCAAAACCAATATAGCAATTTTGTCCTTCGTTTTTTTTTTTAAATTGTGGCGTTGGAATCAGACATCCGAACTTGATCCCTTTTACCCTCCTTTTTACCTTTAAACTTATAGATAATTGTATAGGTGCCTCTTTGACAACCTCATATAGGGAGGATTTGTAGGCAGCAATCGTTTTCCATTTTTTGAATCTACACCTGCATTGACCTCGAGGTTATAATTGTTTCGATTGATTTACTCCAAATATTTATCGTGCTTTCGGATCTAAGGAGAATTTACATTGAGCAAGCATTGCCCATATTTTAAATCTACTTTGCATTGAGTTAAAGAATTTCCCTTTCAGAACCAAATAGTGGACAGAATATTGGTTCAAATAGGCAGTTATGCCAAAGATGCTCACTTTACCACAGGCAAGGCACTATTCATGGTCAGCACCTCTCATGGTGTGATAGGCACCGCCTTCAACCGGGGGCCCTAAAGTGAGCTCCTTTTGGCGCTTTTTCTTCCATTACAGATTTGTGCCTTACATGTCTCTATGTTTGCATGCAACAAGATGAGGGTCCACTAAAACTAAAAATAGTAATAAGGTAAAATAGGAAACTAGAAACTAAACCTTAGATGTTCAGCCTAGCCTTAGAGATTTAAGAGAATAGAGTAAAATATTTGTTCTTATTTTAAACAATGATTTATGTCATATTTTTCCCTAATTTATGTCAAGAGATTTACGAGATGCTTATGACATAGATGTGAACTGGGAATGAGAAGGGGAAGAGGTCGGAAACTAGGGATTCAACTCAGTCTCATGTCAAGTTGACCTCATACTTTAAGACTTAGATTTGTGCCATATATGAGATTAGTTTGTTGGCAACAAACAGCATTCCAAAGATAAGCAATGTTTTTGATTTGACTTCTCTATCACTCTGAAAAGTGTGGAACTTATTCTTTGAACTAGAGTTCAGTGAGGGACAGATAGAGTGCCTAGTAATGTCCTGTATAAAAAGTACTTTTCTGTCTAACAATTGTTACTGCATGAACTTTTGTCAATGAAAAGTTTTCATTAATAAATTTCGATTGATTAATGAAACCCCTAACATTATCTTTTGGTTGCTAAAATCTGTTTTTATTGCTCTTGGTGTCATTTAATTAGTTACCATTTCTATGGGGATTGTTAATAATAACAGAAATTATTTGGAATTTTTAAAAACATTTTAGAATATGGTTAATTGGATATTCAGCTAGGCTTGAGGGCGTCATGGAATATGTAAAGTATATATAGGGATGCTTCATATTCTCACAGTTAAGGGTGAGATTTGCTTGTTCCTTGGCAGCAACAGTCATTTTTCTGGAGTACAATTCTATGTCCATAAAGAGAGATGGTTTGACGATGCATAATCCCCTAATTCTTGTCTCAGAAAATTCTATGGAGGTATAATCTGTACGGCAGCTAAGAAGCTTCTATTTAACACCTAAAACCTAATTAGTCAGAAGGGACTTCCATGCTTACAGCATTTATTTAGTTTCTTGAGACCACTGAGATCAACTCGGAAGCTAACACTAATTTCCAGAAGTCTTTACCAATTTTATTAGTTCTGAACAGATTAACATATTCATATGGCTGGCCTTGTATTAATTAGAATGACATTAATGTTCATATGGCTGGCTGTGTATTGATTAGAATGACATTACCTCTCTTCTCTGTTTCAGCAACTGCTTTTGAAGTCAATACCATCTTGCTTCGAATTGAAGTGCAGAGCATATAGCTTACTCAGCCAGTGCTACCATCTTGTTGGAGCTATTCCACCTCAAAAACAGATATTACAAAAGGGCCTAGAACTTACTGCATCTGCTGGATATGAGTATGGATACCTTTGCTTGTTATTTTACAAGTTGCTGAATTTGTTATTTTAAAAAATGTTGAAAGAGTTTCTTAGTCATGATTCTGGAAACATAACGGACACTGCAACAAAGCAAAGATCTTGCAATCAAACGATACTGGACATGGCACATGCTAGTTACATATTCCATATAGAAGTTACAGAACTTTTGATTTAAAGTATTTTTGTAGCTGTTGGAACATCAGACCCCATTGAATCTTTGTTTTGATTTCTGTCTGTGGTTTAATGCATTTGATAATTTATATCTTTCATCTTGTTTGTCAAATCTCTTGTTTCCTTCATGCTGAAAGCCAGATGACAAAGTGTTAGTTATATAATGTTGAAACAATGTTCGCAAGCAATTGGACAGATGGTCAAACGTTTAAATATTTTTTTTTTTTTATTCAAATTCCTTTTTCTGAAATGGATTTTCATCTGTATATCTTTTACAACCATTCTTGCTCTCTTTTCCCAAAATTTAAGATTTTACTGATATCTGCTTGTTAGTTTGGCTGCTTTGGCATGTGCCCCATATACATATTATTCATTAGTTTGAATTTTGTGTTTCTTTCATTCATAAGAATGTGTCTCTGATTAATATCAAAGGTTTTCAGTATTTGATAAGCCACTGGTAAATTTTTCCTTAAGATCTTAGGTGAGCAACATAGTAAATAATTTATGTTATATTTTCTTCATAATGGGTTCTGAATAAAAGGCTGTAATTTGTGTTGCATGTTACTTTGCAACAACTATTGTGGCTAGCATCACACAATCATAATTTCTTGTAGGATTTCAATGAAGCTGTGGTCTTGCAACTTCAATTCACAGCTTGCAAATGCTTTGATAATTGAAGGAGATTACCGAGGTTCAATCTCTGCCTTAGAGTGTGGATATGCCTGTGCTACAGAAATAGGTTTCCCAGAGTTGCAGGTTTGTGATTGAAGGTTGCAAGAATGGACATGTCCTCTGATCCCTGGTTTTCTTTGGCACTTTGCATTGATCATTATATAATAATTTATCACTGTGATAGAAAATCCTCTTGTAGTTTCCCACCTTCCCGTCTTGTATTAAAAAATGCCTTTATAATGCCATTTGTGCTGTGTGATTCCCTGCATTGCACGAAATCTAATGAATAAGCCACACTCATTGTTCATGAATAATAAAACGTTGTACATTTTATATTAGATAGTGATATTAATATTGATTTGAACTGCCCACTTTCTTCTTTATTAATCACATGCCATTATCTTACCCCCATACAAAATTACAAGTTAGGACACATGAATGCTTGAAATTCTATAGTATGCTTAAAGGATAATCCTTCAATCTCCTATTTTTACTGAGATGTCCCGTATGTCTATTTGTAATTTCTTTTTTCATTCCTATGTACCAGATGTTTTTCGCCACTTCTATATTGCATGTCCACCTCATGCAATGGGATGATGATAAATTGGTTGAGCAAGCTGTTAATAAATGCAACGATATTTGGGAATCTATTGAGTCTAATAAAGTAAGTGCAGATATACCTTACTCAGGTTATTGCTTTTTAGTGTATACAATGCACACTCCTTTACATCTGGGCAGTATCATGACTGATGACTTTTTTCCTTTATATCTAGTCTGGTTTCTTATTGTTCCTTGTTTGCTTGCACTTGTCAGAGACAAAAATGCACTGGCCTACTCTTTTACAACGAATTGCTTCACATATTCTATCGATTGAGGTTATGTGATTACAAGAATGCTGCACCGCATGTAGACAAATTGGATGCTGCCATGAAGGCAGATATGCAGCAAACACAGCATATGCTAGAGCTGATGAAGGAACTGAATGCCTTAAATCAAAGTCTCTCCCGGTCTGATCTTCACTACCGGGAAAGGGCTGCACTATCTGAAAAACAAGCACTGATTGAGGAGAAGCTGAGAAACATCAATGGATTCAGTTTAAATGGGCGAGAATCTCTTGAACCAGTATACTTTGGGAATGTTAGAAGGACACTGGGAGATAAGCTTCAGCTGGCACCTCCTCCCATTGATGGTGAATGGCTTCCTAAAAGTGCTGTCTATGCACTAGTTGATCTTATGGCAGTTATATTTGGACGCCCAAAAGGACTTTTTAAAGAGTGTGGAAAGCGAATACAGTCTGGAATCTCTATAATTCAAGGTCCATTTTACTGGATTAAGCCACCTCTTTTTTTTTGGTTGATTTGTTCTTTATTTATTGAATAGCCTTTAACAGAATTAGAAAGTAGCCATCACTACTGCTGGTTAGAAATCCAAAATACTAAAGGCTCGATGTGTGCATGATGAAAATAGAAACTCAAGCGAATGAGCTGTCCATAAACACATCTGGTGAACTTTGATGTTGGGTGTGCCGTGTCCTTTTCCTTAGAATTTCCTTGACATTGTCACTGCCTATTATTCCCATGAAATCATACTTGCCAAAAATCTTTTCCAGTTGCCAGGTCATTTATGTCGAGTAAACTTGGGAAGCAAAAATTGATCAAATTGTCTATTAGTAAACATTATTTGTTTTAACAAGTAATTCTCGAAAATATAATTGATGAGTGAATGGTTTTTTGCAGATGAGTTAGTGAAGCTAGGAATAACTGATGCTACAAGAGGTGAGATTCATCATCCCTTTGTGTTTGCTTGATGTTCAAGCAAGCAAGGGCCCCATAAGCAATCTTGTCGAACTTTTTTTTTAGCAGAAGTGGACTTGCAACATTCTGCAATCTGGATGGCTGGAGTGTATTTAATGCTATTGATGCAGTTTCTTGAAAACAAAGCGGCTGTAGAGCTCACTCGAGCTGAATTTGTTGAAGCACAGGAGGTTTGTGTCAGCTTTGGTATTCCTTATTTTGTCAGCTCTAAGGATGATAGGCATGATAACTTGATTTTACTTCACAAAATTGCAAAGCAATTAATAATTCAACATATTAGCTGGGTTTATTCTGGTGATATTTATCCTGTACTATTGCTGGGTATAGTAATTAAATTCATATCATTCACAATTTGAGTTTGAATTGAAATGTGCGTTGATGTGGATTGGTAGCTGAATTGGCCATCAATGGTGTGATTCAAGCTAATATAGCTGAACAGCGCAAGTTTGTGATTCAGAAATGTGTGTAAACAATGAGTTGCCATGACAGTATTGTATTGTTAAGTGTTGTCTGTGTCCTTTTATGATGAAAGTAGACAAGGATATTAATGGATATTGTTTCTAGAATTAATTACTAACAAATTGTATGATAGCTTATCTATATGTTTAAGTACCTTACTTGATCTTGGGTCAGCTATCTTGAGAACTCTGCAGCTTGTAAAGACGCGTCAGATTTTGTATTTCATGCTATTTTTCACATATTACTGAATATTATGATTTGATATGTTTTACAATTCATTGTTCAATAATAAGCTTTATGATTCTCCATATGTTTGACTAATATGCTATTGGATTTATAAAGTAGGCTCCCACCAGCTTTATGATCTGATGTTTAATAATTCATGACCGAGTCATTTACTTTATGATTCATGATATGTTCGACCATTATGCTATTGAATTGATAAATTAGTTTTTCATCAGCTTTCAGTGAAAATATTAATGATATTGTCTGCAAATTTTCAGGCTTTGGTACAGATGAAAACTTTGTTCATGCGGTTTCCAACTATATTACAGGCTTGTGAGTGCATCATTGAGATGCTACGAGGGCAGTATGCTCATTCTGTTGGCTGTTATAATGAAGCTACTTTTCATTATATTGAAGCAGTCAAGGTATACGTCAGATATGTTTATAACATAAAAGTGATATAGTTTTAGTGATCCAACTGCATATTCTGTATTTTGATAAGTCCATTTGTGGATTTCTTTTGCTTGGTAGCATATTTATGGTTTATTATATGGAGCTTGCTAAAATTTATAGATAGGGATGGCTTCATGTTAATCCAAAAGTAAATGCATGTTTTGTGCAGCTTACAGAGAGCAAATCAATGCAAGCTATGTGCCAAGTGTATGCAGCTGTCTCTTATATCTGCATTGGTGATGCAGAATCTTCTTCACAGGTGGAATAGTACCTCTGAATACAACTTCATTTGGTATTAAAAATATTGTTACTTGAATTAATTTAATCCTATGTGTAATATGTTATAACGTAATATTAGCTTTCCTGCAGGCTCTTGATTTGATTGGACCAGTTTATGGAGTAATGGATTCTTTTGTAGGAGTTAGAGAGAAAACGGTTGTCCTTTTTGCTTATGGCCTTTTATTGATGAAGCAGCAGGATCTGCAGGAAGCAAGGTAAGTTTTAGGTAATTTTGACCCCATGAGGACTTTAGTTGCTTGTTGTGGTGATTCTTTTTGTTGAAAAGTATAGAGAATGGGTTTGAAACTTCTACAGAATTAGGATTGAGTTCAGCTGCAGATGTATGAACTTCTTCGGTAGGTCATAAGTTGATATACTTTGTAATCTATATAAGAAATTCATTCTTTGATTTTTAAGACTTCATTTTCTTTAGTTCCCAGGTTAATCTAGCTACAACTTTCATAGCAAAGCTATGTCTTTAAGTATTCTCAAAGCCTTCCAGGGTATTTAATGGACATGGAGGAATTAGAAAGAAAATTCAAAGTCCACGAGTATGGAAAGGGTATACTAACGATGAGGACAAAGTGCTATGTCTTTTGCTTGTTGGAAACCAGATATTGCAGAACAATTGGAAATGTTCCTTCTCACTACCCCTTTCTTTTCTTGTTTCTTAAGATAATCAACATATGTATAATTAGATGTTCTTTCAATATTCAGATTAAGTATTCTCAAAAGTAGAATCTTTCATGTAAGTAGACTTGAATGTCCACCCGGATATGTAACTTTCTCCAACCACCTAGTAATATACAATTATTTTGCAGGAACGGCCTTGCAAGAGGATTGCAGTTGACACATAGTTATTTGGGGAACCTTCAACTAGTTTCTCAATATTTGACAATCCTTGGCAGTTTGGCACTCGCATTACATGACACTGTACAGGCCAGGGAGATATTGAGATCGTCTTTGACCTTGGCAAAGAAGCTTTATGATATCCCGACTCAGATCTGGGTGCTTTCTGTCTTGACCGGTATTTCTTATCCTCACACTTTAGAAGTTTTTGAATGCCAAAATTATGATATGCCAGTCTTTGAGAAACACTAGTTTGGAATTACTTATACAGTCCTTACATAATTGGGGAGTTGATCTTAGTCCTAAATATAAGATATATGTTTTATATTTATCAAATTTTTTCCAAATTACTCATATTGAAACTCTTTCAACAATAATTAAGAGAGGGTGAGCGAGAAAGTTAAGGAAGATGATTATGGTGTTTTAGAAAAAAAAGATCATATTAACTAACTTTTTTAATATGATCAAATTAGTTAAATAAATCTTATATTAAGGACCAGAGGAGTATTATATTTGCTGGAAACCACAGGGGTCATGGTATATGCTGCCTGTAACCTGTAATTAGGGGTGTGCATGGGTAGGGCTGGGCAGGGCAGCCCCCTGCCCGGTGCCCTGCCCAAAAAATGCATGGGCTGCATTTTGCAGCCTGATGCCCGGCCCTGCCCAATAAAAGCCCTAACAATTTTGGACAGGGCATGAGCGGGCTGGGCATGTCCAAATCGTGATGCCATGCTCATGTTGTGAAAAAAATTTATAATTATGTTTCTAAAATAATACCATATTCATGTGTCTTTAAGAGTTAAATAATATCTATAATTCACTAAGAATAAGAGAACAAAGATAATAATTAAAATCTTGAGATCCATTGCATATAAAAAATAAGCGTTGAAATCTAAATAGTTTGTAATTATAACTTTGTATCAATCTCCCTAATATTGACAAAGATAAAGCATCTAAAAAAATAAAATAAATAATTATAATTTGTAATGTAATCATATGATAATTAACAAAGTTAAAAAAAAAGAAAAAATTAGTATAGTTATAAATATTAAAAGATACAACCTACCTACTTATATTTCTAAAATTACCTTAAAGTCACCAGTAGCTATCATATTCTCCTTTTTAAGATAGAGAAAAAATAAAAAAAAAATAAAAGAAGGGATGTTCATGGGCAGGGCAGGGCAGGGCAGCCCCTATGCCCGGTGCCCAGCCCGAAAAATGCATGGGTTGTATTTTGCAGCCCGATGTCTGGCTCTACTCGGTAAAAATCGGGCTGAGCAGGGTATTTTTCTTGCGGGCTGGGCAGGGCATAGCGGGCCATGGGCATTATGCACAACCCTACTTGTAATTAAGCTGCAAGACGGAAGGTAGATTCTGACCTAATTCTCTCACAATATCTCACTAATAAGGGAAATTAGAAGCCAGGAGGATCTCCAATATACTGAAAGGATAATTCTTTTCTTCCCTTTACTCAAGGATAGCGAATACATATATATAGGAAAATAAAGAAACTGAACTTCCCTATATAATCGGGAAACTGACCCATAATGAACTCATGATGGACTAAACGTGATACATAATGACCCTACTAGCCCTATAATTCAGCAGCACCGTGATAATGGAAATAAAACAATAAACAAGGGAAAACGAAATGATCTAGACTGAGTCAACTAGAGTTCCTGTTCTTTCGTCTTAGATATTTCCTTGGTGCCATATCATGTCATGTAGTGTCCCTTGATATTTTTTGTATTTGCCTGCGTTTTTTTTTCAATGATAATATTCTTTCATCTGTATTCCTGTTTGTCTATCAAGTTAATGGAGAATCACTTTCATCTCTATACGCTTATAAACATATATGCCTCCTGATCTTTTCAGGTTTATATCAGGAATTAGGAGAGAGGGGAAATGAAATGGAGAATTCTGAGTATCAAGCCAAAAGAACAGAAGAACTACAAAAGAGACTTGCCGATGCGCATGCATCCATTCATCATATAGAAATAGTAATAAAGACATCTTGTAGTTTGAATTATCTGTTCAAATTTTTAGTCACTTTTGTCTTTAGTTCACTAATCTGAATACTTGATTAACAGGTTGACAAATCAAGAATTGAAGTTCTTCAATTCAATGACTTGGACATTAAGCGTGCAATGGCAGGTCCACCTATTGGGGTCAATCTTGATATCCCAGAATCTATCGGTCTGCGAGCACCGGCTCCAGCACAATCGTCATTAAGACTTGTTGATATAGACACTAGTAGACGTGGAAAGAGGAGAATCTAGTATCCTCATTCAGGTGCGTCCCCTATATTATTCTTGTGAATCAATTACAGACAAAGTTTACAAGAGGCTAGCAGTTTTTTGGCAGATAGGACAGCATACCCACCCATCAGCAAGGCTTTAAAAACCTCTGCATCACTATTGAAGATCTTGTACAGTTGATTAGGATGTTCGTTAACAATTACAAAGGTGTTTTTGTATATCCATTTTTTGGTAGAATATGCTGGAATCCTTTGAGGATTCCACGTTTATTGTGTTCTTTTCTAGCATATAGTTTTGTGTAGCTAATTAACTAATGCTCACCCCTTTATGAAATTCAAATTTCCTGTCATTTACATAGTACTCTTCTTATCCTATTTGTAAGTCATTTGTAATATATTTTACCAAAATTAAGGAAAACGTTCAACCTCATTAATCCTATCTTAAAATTGGATAATTTTTCAACTTTACCCTTATTTAACATATATTATATCCTATAAGAAGAAATTTAACATAATAATAAATGAAATGTTAACTTGTATATTCATATAAAAAATTTAATAATATAATTATAAATATGATAAAAAAATTATTTTGATCTTATAAATAGGATCATAGGGGTACATATATAACACCCCTATGACCACTATTCAAGAAATTTGCATGTGTATTGAAGACCTTTGGAATTTTCAACTTCGTCACAAACAGAGAGAAGCGCTGATACTATTCCCATGTGTTTTGACTCTATCGTTCCCATCTATGCAGCTCAATATACGCATGAAAGTAGATAAGACGCTTACAAATCTAATTTCCTGATTCGCATTAAACTTTTGCTTGCCTTTCCTAATTTGAAAAAAACAGCGATTACATATGTATATATATACTTTTATTGAACTAGAATTTCAAGAATATCATGTTTGGAGGGAACGTTGTCATGCTTTGAATGGAATTTACATTACTCATGGTTGGGAAAAACCTTAAATATTTACAAATGAAAAAATCATCTCCACACACTTTCTTCTCTCTTTGCTCTTCTCCTCTCAGTACAGCTTGGTGTTTTGAAGGAGAGACTGATGAAGCTTTTAGCCAGGCTTAAATGTATTTGCTTTTAATTGATGTAAAATGGTGAAGGTTATATAAGTGACGCTCAAGCTGCTTCACTGGTTAATCCAGCTATTTCTTTCAGTGGCCTCCACATGAACTTTCTCCTGCACAAACAGGAAACTCTTATTGGCATGGAAGGATATTTGATAAGGTTTAACTGAAACAATATAGAAATGGGAAAATTGTAATTTAATCCTCAAATACATTTTTCCAAATGAAGACCAATTTTTTGAGACAAGTAATAAAAAAGAGTGAATAAAAAAAATGAAATAGGAACAGAAGAATGTCTATTTACCAGTTTCCACATTCAGCAATGACCCTCACTTTAGGCCTGAGTGTAGGCAGTAGAGCAAGAAATTGTAATTCCGCCTTGGAAAGAACCTATGGAAGCCAATAAAGTTAAAAAATAATAATTTTGAAAATTAAAAACGACTTCCATGTTCATATTTTTTAAAAAGTAATTTTTTAATAAATGAAAATCATCATCGTCACTATATATTATAAAATTTATAACAAACCGCATTTTTCTCACATCATTCCTCAAACTCAATGCAATGCAATGCAAAAAAAAAAAAAATCTAGTTAAGTATTAAGTATTAAAGCGTTAAGCAATTAAGCAATAATTATAAAAACATTATAGACAAAAAAAAACTTTCCCTCTTGATACAAATGGAGGCTAATATATTTGCCTAGGAAAAACATTACTCCTCTGTTTAATTATTTAAAAATAGAAAACTTTTCATGTAAATTTGGATTACAACAAATTAGTAGAACAAGCCAATTAATTATAAAGAAATATGAACACGAGTTAGAGGTGAATAATGGTGAAAACATTTAACAAATGGTCTACAAGTGAGATTGTGAAGCTAACCTTAGCTTCAATGATCCACACAACAAGCCCTTTGGCATCAGGCGGAAGTGCTTCTAATCTGTAATCAACCTCAGGTGGAAAATACCACCTTGCTATTGGCTGCTTCCCAACATGAGCCTGCAACATTCATCGAAACCAAACAACCAAAAAAATGACTATTTCTACTTAGAGAGATAATTGAAGCATGAAGAAATGAAGAAGAAGAAGAAGTAATTACTCACAGGGCAAACAGGGTGGACCTTGGTGAGGGTGGTTTCAGGGTCACCGAGGCCACGAGCAGAGAGATCAAGGAAATAATAGCCCTGATATCTCAAACGAGTCAAGTACCTTCCTTCATACCCACCTTCATGAGGAGAATATATTGCCAGAGCTTTGTGTTCTTCCACATCGGATAGCCATTTTCCAAGATCAAGCCTCAACAGGTCGCCTCCGATGAAATCTCCGATCCCTATCCCACCACCACCATCACTGTTACTACTGCAACTGATCACTACCCCACCACCACTCTTCTTCTTCTTCGTCTTCATATTCTTTTGATGCAGCTTCCCAGCCCTAACATTATACTTTTGCTGCTTCCCAACAAGTTGCAGATTCTTTGAATTCAGTGACGCTGCTCCTCCATAGCCTAGCAAGCTTGCACTTGCCGACATTTTCGATGGCTGAATTGAAGTTTAGAGAGAGATTAGAGAATGAGGTTCGTGTTTTGTTTTCTGAGTTCCATGCGCATGTATGGTAGAGAAATGAGATAAAGGGGTGGCTGAGACTTCGTTTTTGTCTGGTGTTCTAGCTCCCCATAGGTGGTGTGCACTCCTTTTTCTTCCGTCCAAATAATTTTTTTTTTTGTAATTTAAATAATTTTTTGTTGCTATTTTGTATTGAATTAATTAATCTTTCGTTATATAGTTTTATATAATTTAGATGTCTTTTCAAATATGAACAATATAAAGATAGTTAAGTATAAAAATTTAATCAAATGTTGATAAAAATTTGGGAAAATTGGGAATAAATCCCATTTGAGAAATTAATTGGGGAATAAGACTTAGAAAAAAAAAGGTAAAGTCATTAGATCCTCTAAGGTAAATAAGTAACCACATGCCTTTCTCACCCTGCATCTATCTCTTCACTCTAATTCACATTCTCCATCTCCCTCTCTTTTGGAACGACGAACCACAACGACAAGAAAAGACGATAACAACGTGAATGGATATATATTTATAACTTGATGGAGTTTTGTTAGATTTCATGTTTCATTTTTTTTTAGGTCCTATTTTCCAATTAATTTTTTCAAATGGGTATTTATACCCAATTTTCTCTAATTTTCTTTTAGAAAATTTGAATATTTCCCTCACCAAATGTTTATTTTTCCCTTGTTTAAGGAGTATAGGAGAAAATCCCCATATGAAAATTTAATTAATGAAAAAAGTCTAAAAAATATTTTTATATATAGAGTATTAATATGCTATAAATTTTGTACCAATAAAATAACAGTACTATAATTTAGATCATTCTTATTAATTAAATCTTCAATAGAACTTTTCCCTAATTTTTTCTGTTATTTAATACCTTGGTTGGGAAAATCAAATTATTAGTTTTGATCAACTGAGCAAAATCAAATTATTTAATACCCAGAAGTACATGGGTTTAACTTTGTTATATATAAATAATGTGTTAATGTGAAGGCCATATGTAAATAACTAAATACACATTTTTTTAATTTTGTGAGCCATTTCTTGATTCTAATAAAGTCTCATAATTTAACTCCCCACTTTTTTTTATAATTATAAAAAAACCCAGATGATTTATATTGTTTTGTTATAGGAAAAAAAAGATTATTATTGAGATTGAACTTGGCGCAGGAGGGAGGGAAAAGGGTACTACCCTTGATTGGCTGGCACGTCGTCGCACTGAATCCCTGCTCTGTGTGCTGAGTTTGAGTTAACCTGAGTCTCCTAATTTAGTATTGTTATCGTTGCGAACGTGTTCTCTCCGCTCTTCAGTGTTCTGACTTCTGAACATGTAAACCACAACACAGATTCTCTGCATTTTTGTCTTTTCTTATGTCTTCTTTCTTATATATACATATATCCCCCATAGAGTGCGTTCACTTGCTGCCCAGATTTCAATTCAAAGTTTCTTCTTTTGTTATAAGTCATATTCATACAATTGAGCACCTGCTAACCCGTAGAAGAAAGTTTTGAATAGGGTTTTTGTCCTCCAAGTTTGCTTCTTATTTGTAGTTTGGGTTCTTCCGTATTCGCGGAAGGGAGAAATTTGACAGCTTTGAATTTAAAGGAATGCTTGCCGCTGCTTCTTTTACTTCCAAACGCATTCGAGCTTCGGAGTTTCTTCAACGTGATGGTAGACCCGTGATGGTATCACGCGGGTCCACTGCTAAAAGTTATTTTGAAAATTATGCTTTTGTTGATTTGAGCAGGAACCGTGGGATTAGCAATCGAGTTCGCTCGATTGTTAGTCTTTCTGGCATCAGCACATTCCCTAGTCGTAGTAGGATTAGTAGAGATTTCTTTAGGGTCAATCCGACTGCTCCCAAAAGATCTACAAGTTTACTTCGTAGTATAAAGGGGTGTCTCTCTGATTCATCACCTTCTAATTCCTATTCTTCACTATATGGCAGAGTAACCAGACCAGGCTTTTCACAACCTGTTAGTTCACATGCCCTTCTTGTTTCTTTAACAAATTTGTGAGCTTTGTTGAATTGGTTTGGTGTTGACAGTGTTTTACTTTTACCCCTGGCGCTCTACAGGGTTCAACGGAACACGGGCGAGCATTATTCTCAACTTCAACTAAAACTGATGATGGAACGTCCTCAAAGAAGATCGAGACCCAGTACCAAAAAACAACTACCACAATTGTTAAAACTTCTTCAGGGGAACAAGTTGCTGACATTAAAATTCTCCGGACACTTGCGAGTTACTTGTGGATGAAGGATAATCTTGAATTCCGATTCCGGGTTATTGCTGCTTTGGGTTTTCTTGTTGGTGCTAAGGTTAGTAGCTGAGTCAGTTCCTGCTGACAAGCTGTTAACATGGTGATGCTAGTCATTTTCATTTGTTCTTCGCCGCTCAGTCTAATGGATCAAGTCTCTACCATCTTTCAGGTTCTGAATGTTCAGGTCCCTTTCCTATTCAAGCTTGCAGTTGATTGGTTGACGACAGCTACAGGAAATGCTGGTGATCTTGCTTCTTTTACAGCTGCAAATTCAACTCTGCTTGCTCTTTTCGCAACTCCAGCATCTGTGTTAATCGGATATGGAATTGCTCGTTCAGGAGCTGCTGCTTTCAATGGTAATTGAATGAAGTTATTTCCGTCGCACTTGTGTACTCCTTGAACGCTATATGCCTATATCTATATGCACCCAAAATTTGTCACTTTTTTCCTGACATGTGGGACTTCAATGCTTACCATCTCTCATTCTCTCGTCATTAAAAGATGCTGTCTATAAACTCTTAATGGTTTTCCTTGTCATTCACAGGTACCTTTCAAAGGATATGGCAAGAATTTCCTATATTTATATAGAAGAATTCCATTGCACTCATAATATTGGACTAACTTTTGAAAACCTTCCTGTCCATCTACTCCATACTTCTTTGACAAAAGAGATAATTTTTTCATGATTCAATAGTGTGTTCTTATGTTTGCTGCAACTTCTTATGGCAGAACTGCGTACTGCTGTATTCTCTAAGGTGGCATTGCGAACAATTCGATTAGTATCTAGAAAGGTATAGAGCTGTTGTGTTTTGAGTGTTATAGAACACTTTTCCTTTTTGGAACATCTTATACACTACATAGTTTTATACATCTATAAGTCTATAAGTTGAATAATACTAATTTAGATGAGCTTTTACTTATATGCAGTTTCAATGTGTGTTTGTGTGTTGAAAATCATATTTCAAGTTTATAGGAAGTAGGATTGAGACAGAACACTTCCAGAGAGCAATGGATGAATGGTATTTCTATTCTGTAATCATCTATTCACAATACACATATATATACACGGGAATACATAATCAGAAGAGCATGATACACAGAGAAAATCAGGAAGAACACTTAATGAATACAATCAGATCATATCCCATAATCTTGCCTTATTAATTCCCGAAATCTCTCCTAATTAATTCAAATATCTCCTACACTCTCCCTCAAGTTAGAGTATAGATATTGATCATATTCAATTTGCTGATGAGATATTCAAATTTGTCTCGAGTCAATCCCTTTGTGAGCACATCTGCTGTTGTTCTTTGGAGGGCATGTATTTCAGTTCAATTGTTCCAGCATCAATCTTCTCCCTTATGAAATGTCTATCTATTTCCACATGCTTTGTTCTATCATGCTGAACTGGATTGTGTGACATATTTATAGCTGCCATGTTGTCTGAGTGTAGCCTAATAGGTAATTCTGTTAGCATACCCAATTCTTCTAGTACTCGTTTTACCCATAGGCTTTTACATATGCCTAAAGCTATAGCTCTGAATTCAGCTTCGGCACTGCTTCTAGCTACCACACTTTGTTCTTTACTGCGCCATGTGACTAAGTTCCCCCATACGTAGGCAACGTAAACAGAGGTAGATCTTCTATCGTCTTGATCACCTGCCCAATCAGTATCTGTGAGTATTTCTACATTTCTCTTATCAGTTTTTCTGAATAAGAGCTCTAGGCCGGGGGAGCCTTTCAGATATCTGAGAATTCTGTAAACTTCATTTAGATGTTTCTGTCTGGGATTATGGGAGTGTTGACTTGCAATGCTGACAGCGTAGGCTATATCTGGCCTTGTGTGTGATAGGTAAATTAGTTTTCCTACCATGCGCTGATATCTGCCCATATCTACCTCCTTCCCGAGATCTTCATCATCTCTAATCTTATCAACCCTGATGGGAGTATCACTAGGTCTACAGCCCAGCATACCTGTTTCTGTTAGGAGATCCAGAATGTATTTTTTCTGTAAGATATCGATTCCTTTCGCAGATCTGGCTACTTCCATGCCTAAGAAATATTTTATTTTTCCCAGATCTTTTACTTGGAATTACTGGTTAAGAGCCTTTTTAATATTTTCAATCTCTATTGGATTGTCACCTGTGAGAATGATGTCATCTACATACACTGCTAATACAGTAAGTTTCCCGTTTTCTCGTCTGAAGAACAGAGTGTAATCGCTTTGCCCCTGGTCTTTTAATACTCTGGTGAATCTTTCAAACTATGCTCGAGGAGACTGTTTCAATCCATAGAGTGACTTCTTCAACTTGCATACTTGACCTTTCTTATTCCCAGGAAATCCAAGAGGCATCTTCATATATACATCTTCCTTTAACTCTCTATTCAAGAATGCATTCTTGACGTCCATCTGATGTAGATGCCAATCCAGATTGGCAGCAAGTGATAGTAGGATTCTGATGGTGTTTAATTTTGCCATTGGAGCAAATGTCTCAATATAATCCATACCATAGACTTGGGTAAAGCCCTTGGCCACCAGACGTGCTTTATATTTGTCGAGACTTCCATCTGCAAGATATTTTGGGGTGAATACCCATTTACACCCGACCGCTTTCTTGCTTTTTGGTAACTCAACTTCCTCCCATGTTTCATTTCTTTCCAGTGCCTCCATCTCTTCCATTACTGCTTGTCTCCATTCAGGACTTGCTAAGGCTTCATGTATATTCTCTGGTATTCTGAGTTGATCAAGGTGAGAGACAAAAGCATGATGTTCAGATGATAAGGCCTGGTAAGAGACAAACCTTTCAATTGGGTGCCTGGTACATGTCCTTTGTGGTTTTCTGACTGCTATTGGGAGTTCAAGATCATCTTGGGTTTCTTCAGAACCTACCCCTGGTTTAGACTCTTGGTGTGCATCTTTTGCTTGAGGAGCATTACCTATCGTGTTCCTGCAGTTATACACTTGTCCCCACTTGTTGGTGTCTCCCCCTGAACTAGTCTGTCTCTCAACGTCCTTAGGTGGTATGTCAAGGGGATAGATGTGGTTAGATTCATGGTGGAGGCACAGGGGTTGGGGTTCAAGTTCAGTGTAATATTTTTTAGGGTCACTCCAAGACTCCCCCTGACCCAAGGATGACGGATAGAAAGGTATGGTCTCATGAAAGGTGATGTCGCATATGACATAGAGACGTTTGGCTAAGGGATCAAAACACTTATACCCTTTTTGGGAACTTGTAGGTCCAAGAAAAATGCATTTGACAGCTTTAGGATCAAGTTTGGAGGTATGGTGGAGATGAACAAAGGCCGTGCATCTAAAGACTCTGAGAGGAAGAGTGTTTTCTAGGTAAGGTAGATGAAAATGATTCTGGAGTACCTGGAAAGGAGTTTGGAAAGACAAGGGTTTACACGTCATGCGGTTAATTAAGAAGGCGGCTGTAAGGATAGCATCAGTTCAATAGAAATTAGGAACATGACTACTAAAGAGAAGAGCTCTAGCAGTTTCTAGAATATGTCTATTCTTTCTTTTAGCAATCCCATTTTGTTGAGGGCTGTAGGGACACGAGCTCTTATGGGTGATACCGTGGTTTTTAAGGAAATTAGAGAGTGGGTGGTTAAAGTACTCAATGCCCTTATCGGTATGGAGGATCTGGATTTTTGTATCAAATTGGGTAAGGATCATTGTATAGAAGTCAACGAAGGTTTGATACACTTCGGTTTTATCTCTTAGGAGAAAAACCCAACTGACACGGGTATGATCATCAATAAGGGTCATGAACCATTTGGCCTGGGTACGGTTGGCGACTCTTGATGGGCCCCACAGATCGCTATGGATAATAGAAAAAGGTTTAGATAGGCGATATGGAATACTCGGGAAATGAGTGCGATGATGTTTTGCGAGTTCACAGGAGTCACAAGAAAATTTTGAATATTTATTAAAGTAGAGTGAAGGAAACATCTTACACATATATTGAAAATTTGGATGTCCTAATCTTTTGTGCCACAGCTCCAAGTTACTAGTCCTAGTGAGAAACACTTTATTACATAAATGAGGTATTAGTTTATGACAGTCATCTAGGTAATAGAGCCCATCGAGCCTTTTAGCAACATCAATCGTCGTCCATGTGAGCAGATTCTGAAAAATACAATGGGTAGTAGAGAAGTTAGCATGACAACGCTTATCTTTGGTCAATTGACTTATAGATAATAGGTTGCATTTCAATTTTGGAACATGGAGAACATTCTGTAATGTCAGAGTAGTAGAAACATGGACGGTACCACTACCAGCCACCAGAGAATCAGAGGCATCAGCAATTTTCACTGTAAGATATGATTGGGTAGGAGTATATTGAGAAAAAATTGAGACATCATTGGTCATGTGATCAGAAGCTCCTGAGTCCACTATTCAATGAGGGCCTATGTACTCATTTTTACTGCTAGTAAGGGCTGTAGAAAAATTACCTTGATGCATCACAGTAGCAATGGGTTGCTTATGGGACTGTTTTTCAAGTGCAGTTAAACGGTCAAGGATAAGAGCTAACTGATTTGGGCCTTAGATGTGTGCAGAACCAGCAGCAATGTGGGCCTGCGTTGATCCAGCAGCAATGTGGGCTTGTGTTGGTCCAGCAGCGAAATGGATAGCAGCAGCGTGGGCCTGTGTGGATCCAGCAGCGAAACGGACAGCAGCAGCGTTTTGGGCCTCAAGGTGTTGGACCCCATGAGAATGTGTTTCAGCCATGTTTGCCTTGGGCCTCCGTTGTCTGGGCCTCCAATCAGCTGGCTTTCCATGGAGGTCCCAGCATTTCTCTTTAAGGTGGCCCAACTTGCGGCAGTGCTCACAGAAAGGGCGTTCTCGCTTGGAATCTGAAACTCGAGCTGCTATGGCGGAGACATCGTGGGTGGCGGGTCTCGGTGCTATTGGGTCCACGAGCATGACCTGTCGGCGAGTCTCTTCATCCCTCAAGAGTGCAAAGGCTTTGGCAACGGAGGGGAGAGGTATCCGTCCCAGAAGTCGCCCACGGAGGTCTTCATAAATGGGGTTCAGGCCGACCAAAAATTCAAACAACCTGTCTTCTTCAAGGTCCTGGCGATAGGCAGAGGCATCTTCAGCATGTCTCCAGGTCCTCTGCTTTAGCTAGTCCAATTCCTGTCACAGATTTGTTTTTTCCAGGTAATAAGAATTCAGTGGGCGATCTCCTTGCTGGACTGTCTACAGTCAAGATCGTAGATCAAACACGAGAGAGGCCGTCGGACGTTTGCCATAGGCTGCCTTCACAGCTAGCCAAATTTCGTTGGCGGTTGGTAGGACCATAAAGCTGTGACGGATAGCAGGTATCATGGCGTTGAGAAGCCATGATGCCACTAGAGAGTTATCGGTCTTCCATCGACGATGGGAGACGAGATCATCAAGGGGTGGCGGCTCAGTCAGGACCAATTCGAGTTTATCACGCCCATCGAGTGCCAAGTACATAGTCTGGGCCCATTCTACGTAGTTCTCACCTGTCAGACGCTCAGGGACTATAATGATGGCTGAACCTTCGACGCCGGCGATCTTGGCTGGGTGATGTAGCCCACCATTAAACATGGTTAAGTCGACTTCGGCGGAGGATGTCATCGTTGATTGCGCTTCTGGCTCTGATACCATATAGGAAGTAGGATTGAGACAGAACACTTCCAGATAGGGGTGTCCAAACATGTCTCGTCCTGGGTGTCCCGACCCGGTCCTGATGATTTCGGGACGGGTCCATCCCGTCTCAAAAAGGACCAGGACGGGAAATCATCGGGACGGGACAGAGGGAAGGTCGAGACGGGTCTCAGCCTGACCCTCGGGATTCCCTTCCCGTCCCTATTTTTTTTTTATAAAAAAAATATATATTACATTCTCTTATATTTCTCACTTTGTACACTCTTCTCAAGCTCTCCGTCTCTCTTTTCTTACACTTTACTTGCTCCCAGTCACAGGTATCGCCAGTCGCCACTTTCATACAAATATTTTTACTTACAAATATCCCTATACAGATATTTTTATTCTTCCTTATTATTATTTTTTTCTCTTATCTGGGTAAGTTATCATTTTTATTAGGGAGGAATGTTGTATTTAGAGAAAATTGCCGTGGTATTTTATATAGAATAATTTATTGAGATAAATTTTATTATAATATTTTTTTAAAAAGAAATCGGGAATTCTCGTCTCGTCCTGAACCCGTCCCGATCCCGGGACGGGACAGGACACAGGACGGGGTTGTCCCGGTCAGGACCCGTCCCGTGAACACCCCTACTTTCAGAGAGCAATGGATGAATGGTATTTCTATTCTGTAATCATCTATTCACAATACACATATATATACACGGGAATACATAATCAGAAGAGCATGATACACGGAGAGAATCAGGGAAAACACTTAATGAATACAATCAGATCATATCCCATAATCCTGCCTTATTAATTCTTGAAATCTCTCCTAATTAATTCAAATATCTCCTACAAAGTTGTATCACATTTTGCTCAATTTATTGCAGGTGTTCAGACATTTGCATGAGCTTGACCTACGCTATCATCTAAGGTGATGCATATACCCTGCTGATAAGATAATATATATGTAGAAGATATTTAGAATTAAAGAGGAGATATTCAGAATTAAAGAGGGGGATTATAGAAATCAATTAGATATGATTATAGGAGGATTTGGGGGAATAAAATCATATTGTATCATTAAATTATATCCCATGATTCACGCTCCGCTGATTGTATATTCAGTGTATATATATGTATGAACAATATAGATGAATACACACAGAATTCAACTTATCTCTTTTTCTCTGTTCTGTGTCGAGATTCATTGCCCATTCCAACATGGTATCAGAGCAAGGTTCGGGATCACTGTCTTTGTCCTCCGCCGAAGTCGATACAGCCACGTCTGATGGCGGGGTGCGTCTACCCACTAGAGTCGCCGGCGTCGAAGGCTCCACTGTTGTCATTGTACCTGAACGCCTCACTGGAGATAACTATGGAGAGTGGGCACAATCTATGATTCTTGCACTTGATGGCCGCGATCGACTGGAATTAATTCAGCAAGAACCACCGCCCACTGATGATGCTAACGTTCGCCGTCGGTGGAAAACAGAAAACTCGCTGGTGGCGTCATGGCTCCTCAATGCAATGGTCCCTACTGTTCGTCGGAGTTTCATGTTCATTCCGACAGCTAAAGAAATCTGGCAAGGAGTGAAAGAAGCCTACGGCAAGAGGCCAACGGCGTCTCTGGTCTTCGACCTGCGCTCTCGGTTGTGGACTGTGCGACAAGGCGATAGACCCCTGAATATTTACTACTTGGAGAAAAGAACATTATGGCAGGAACTGGATCAATTGAAGCACCATGTCTGGAGAGATGTCGACGACGCTGCAACCTTCCGACGGGACTTAGAAGAAGAACGCTTGTTTGAGTTTCTAGTCGGCTTAAACACAGTATACGAGGATCTGCGTGGTCGTCTCCTTGGGCGAGTGCCTCTCCCCACTGTGGCCGAGGCGTTTGCATTGCTGAGGGATGAGGAATCCCGCCGCCAGGTGATGTTGCCCAACTCTGTGCCTCGACCAGTCATCGCCACCGAGAATTCCTCTGCACTTGCAGCCCGCCTGAGCGACGCAAGGAAGGAGCGCCCCACCTGTGAACACTGCCGGAAGTCTGGGCACACGAAGGACACCTGCTGGGACCTCCATGGGAAACCCCCAAATTGGAAGCCCCGACAACGACGCCCGAGAGGAAACCTTGCAGAAGTAAGCGGCGAAATGGGCTCGGTTCACAGCGTCAGTGTTGAAGGCCCAATTAGCAATCCAACAGGTCCGACTCATGGCAGCATCCTGGGCCCAAATGGTCTTCATCAAGCAGGCCCAGTCCACGGCAGCATCCCAAGCCCAAACCTTTTTGGCAGCCCCTCAACACAAATGGGCCCTGTTCCCACAGGCCCAATTCCTGGTGGTTCCACAACCCAAGATCCACTGACTACTATTTTGGAGCGATTAACTGCCCTCGAGACTCAAACTCGTAAGCAACCAGTTGCTAGTGTGGTTCAACGAGGTAATCTCTGCCAAGCTTTTGCTACTATTAACAGGAAAACTACAGGCTCTTGTTGGATAGTGGATTCCGGTGCCTCAGATCACATGACCAATGAGGCCTCATTATTCTCTCAGTACACACCCGCCACATCACACCATACAGTTAAAATTGCTGATGCCTCCGACTCTCTTATTGCTGGCAGTGGAATCATTAATGTCTCACCCACACTAACATTGCACAATGTTTTATATGTCCCAAACTTAAAATGCAATCTATTGTCTGTCAGCCAACTCACCCAGGATGAGAGATGCCATGCTAAATTTTTTGCTTCTCATTGTGTTTTTCAGGATCTGCTCACGGGGACGACGATTGGTGTTGCTAAGAAGCTTGATGGACTCTATTACCTGGATGACTGTCATCAGTCCGTATCTCACCTATGTAATAAAGTGTCACCCCCTAGGGCTAGTGAATTGGAGTTGTGGCACAAGCGCTTAGGACACCCGAATTTTCCATATATGTGTAAGATGTTTCCTTCAATTTGCTCTAATAAAACTTTAGATTTTTCTTGTGATTCCTGTGAGTTAGCAAAACATCACCGTACTCATTTTTCAAGTACCCCATATCGCCCATCTAAACCATTCTCTCTCATTCATAGTGATTTATGGGGACCATCACGAGTCTCAAATCGCACACAATCAAAATGGTTCATGACCCTCATCGATGATCATACCCGTGTCAGTTGGGTCTTCCTCTTAAAGGATAAAACTGAGGTTTATCAAACGTTTGTTGATTTTTATAAGAGGATTCTTACTCAGTTTGATACGAAAATTCAAACCCTCCATACTGATAATGGCACTGAGTACTTTAACCAGCCCCTATCCCATTTTCTCAAGGAACACGGCATTATCCATAAAAGTTCTTGTCCATATAGCCCCCAACAGAATGGCATTGCTGAACGGAAAAATAGACACCTTTTGGAAACTGCTAGGGCCCTTCTGTTTAGCAGTCATGTTCCTCATTTCTATTGGACCGATGCTATCCTACTGGCCACCTTCTTAATCAACCGTATGCCGTGTAAACCTTTGTCTTTCCGAACCCCTCTACAGGTTCTTCAGGATTACTTCCGCTTACCCTACCTCGAGAATACCCTTCCCCTTCGGGTCTTCGGATGCACCGCTTTTGTCCATCTCCATCATACCTCCAAACTTGAACCCAAGGCAGTCAAATGTATTTTCCTCGGTCCCGCTGGTACCCAAAAAGGCTACAAATGTTTTGATCCTCTATCTAAGCGTCTTTATATCACCTGTGATGTTACCTTCCATGAAACCATTCCTTTCTATACCACTACCTCGGTTCAGGGGGAGACTTGGAGTGAACCTCAGAGTGCACCTCAGCAATCTCAACTTGAATCCCAACTACTGTGTCCCTACCAAGCACCTGATGTCATATATACCCTTGACCTACAACCACATGAGGAACCTGAAAAAAGGCACACTAATTCAGGGGGAGACACTAACAAGTGGGGACAAGTATATACCCGAAGAAACACGACAGGTAATGCCCCTCAAGTGAATGACGCACACCAAGAATCTGAACCAGATGCAGGTTCTGAACAACCACAAGAAGGGAACAATGATCTTGATCTTCCGATAGCAGTGAGAAAACAACGCAGATCATGTACCAGACACCCTATAGAAAGGTTTGTCTCTTATCAGGCTTTATCACATGACCATCATGCTTTTGTCTCTCACCTTGATCAGATCAGAATACCAGAAACTATAAATGAAGCTCTTAGCAGCCCTGAATGGAGACATGCAGTAATGGAAGAAATGGAGGCACTAGAAAGAA
This sequence comes from Leucaena leucocephala, assembly GCA_037074615.1. Classification (NCBI taxonomy): domain Eukaryota; kingdom Viridiplantae; phylum Streptophyta; class Magnoliopsida; order Fabales; family Fabaceae; genus Leucaena; species Leucaena leucocephala. The sequence goes on from CM073542.1 coordinate 10,163,093, forward strand.
ATGAAACATGGGAAGAAGTTAAACTACCTAAAGGCAAGAAAGCAATTGGCTGCAAATGGGTATTCACCCCAAAATACCTGGCAGATGGAAGCCTCGACAAGTATAAAGCACGTTTGGTGGCTAAGGGATTCACTCAAGTCTATGGTATGGATTACACTGAGACATTTGCACCAGTGGCAAAACTGAACACCATTAGAATCCTATTATCACTCGCTGCTAATCTGGACTGGCCACTGCATCAGATGGACATCAAAAATGCATTTCTAAATGGAGAATTGAAAGAGGAAGTGTACATGAAAATGCCTCCAGGATTCCCTGGAACAAAGGCAGATCAGGTGTGCAGGTTGAAAAAATCGCTATATGGATTGAAACAGTCTCCTCGAGCGTGGTTTGACAGATTCACCAAAGTATTAAAGAACCAAGGCTATCTACAGGGACAAAGTGATCACACACTGTTCTTTAGACACGAGAATGGGAAACTTGCCATCTTAACAGTATATGTTGATGACATCATTCTCACAGGTGATGATCCAACAGAGATTGATAGAATAAAAAAGGCTCTCAATCAGGAATTCCAAGTTAAAGACCTTGGGAAGATGAAATATTTCTTAGGCATGGAAGTGGCTAGATCTGCAAAAGGAATCAGCATCTCACAGAAGAAATACATACTGGATCTCCTAGAAGAAACAGGAATGTTGGGTTGTAGACCTAGCGATACTCCTATTCAGGTTGACAAAATTAAAGAGGAGGAAGACCTGGGAAAAGAAGTAGATAAGGGAAGGTATCAACGTATGGTAGGAAAATTGATTTACCTATCACACACGAGGCCAGATATTGCCTATGCTGTCAGCATTGTAAGTCAACACTCTCATAGTCCCAAACAAAAGCATCTAAATGAAGTTTACAGAATCCTTAGATATTTGAAGGGTTCACCCGGTTTAGGCCTCCTGTTCAAAAAGTCTAACAAGAGAAATATAGAAATCCTTACAGATGCGGATTGGGCAGGAGATCAAGATGATAGGAGGTCAACCTCAGGATATGTTACCTATGTGTGGGGAAATATGGTCACATGGCGCAGTAAAAAACAAAGTGTGGTTGCTAGAAGCAGTGCCGAAGCTGAATTCAGAGCTATAGCTCTAGGAATATGTGAGTGCCTATGGGTAAAGCGAGTACTTGAAGAATTGAGAATGTTACCAGAAAAACCTATCAGGTTATACTCAGACAATATGGCAGCAATCAATATGTCACACAATCCAGTCCAGCATGACAGAACAAAGCATGTGGAGATAGATAGACACTTCATAAGAGAGAAGATTGATGCTGGAACAATTGAACTGAAATACATTCCCTCCAAGGAACAAACAGCTGATGTGCTCACCAAGGGATTAACTCGAAACAAATTCGAATATCTAATTGGCAAGTTAGACATGATTAATATCTATGCTCCAACTTGAGGGGGAGTGTAGAAGATATTTAGAATTAAAGAGGAGATATTCAGAATTAAAGAGGGGGATTATAGAAATCAATTAGATATGATTATAGGAGGATTTGGGGGAATAAAATCATATTGTATCATTAAATTATATCCCATGATTCACGCTCCGCTGATTGTATATTCAGTGTATATATATGTATGAACAATATAGATGAATACACACAGAATTCAACTTATCTCTTTTTCTCTGTTCTGTGTCGAGATTCATTGCCCATTCCAACAATATATTACATCAGATTTTATTTTTAATAAATCAAATTAGGTGTTCACATGTCATCTGGTTTTAATTTTATGTCGAATCCACATTTTGGGTTTATTTCAAGATAGCAGCTCAACTTGAAAAATTTAGGGGGAAAAACGAGAAAAGAAAAGGCATTTTCTTTTTATTTATTTATTCTCTATGGCTATGGTTGATACATGGGGAGCTTGGAGTGTCAAGGCAAATAATTTACTTCTGCTGGTTCTAGTAATTCTACTTTGTTTTTTTTCAAAATAAAAAAAATGTTGAAGGATCTCGGTGCCCATAAAACATGCAAAAAATTTAATTCTCGGACTTTCAAAGTTCTGTATAATATGCAAAAAAATTAATTCTGAGAACTTTGCATAGTGAATTTCTGGGGTTTATATTCTGTTTATTCCTTCACATAAAAACACCTACCTCACACCAGATATTATGGGGACTCTCAAACTTGATTTGACTTTACCTCCCAATTAACAACATGCCTCTGTTAATTTCACATGTGGGTATAAGATGTTGATAGATTCTAGGATTGAAATATTTTGGGAAACATCTTTCTTTCCTGCTTCTGCATGACCACTATGATTTGAATGCTTTCATTTATACGGTTCTTAGGTTCTAACCTAGACATTATTTTTCAGTCGAGAAACTGGAGCATTAAATAGAATAATTGATCGTGGTAGTCGCGCAATGAATTTTATACTCTCATCTATGGTGTTCAACGTAGTACCCACTATATTAGAGGTATGTCTCAACTATTCCCCTGTTCCTGAGTTAAATTATGATGCCCTCAATCTATGTTTTTTAAATAGATATAGTATTTTGGGGACTGGACCCCTTACGTGTCAATCACTAGTCTTTTTTATTTTAATTGCTATTTAAATATTATTTTGTTCATCCCAACTCTTGCTTCGTTTTCCCTGACCAACTTTTACAGATTTAATATGTATCCGTCCAGATATCTATGGTATCAGGTATACTGGCTTACAAATTTGGAGCACCTTTTGCATTGATCACATCCTTATCAGTTGCTGCTTATGTTATTTTTACACTGACTGTGACACAGGTATTATGTCTTGAACTGAACATCTTATTTTGTTTTTGTTAATGCTGTGGGTCATTGGTACTTCTCCTCTCCATTAATTTTTTGCCACACACCTGGGTTGAAAAAAGAAAATAGAAGTCAACTTGGTTTTTCATGTCAGAATCTTTAAGCTTCCATTTTCTTTATTTTTGTTGGGATGCTCACTCCCTTTAGTTTTTGTCCCTGAGCATGCTATACCGAGTTGGCACTTAATCTTAAGCTTCATGTCTTCTCCAGTGGAGGACTAAATTCAGGAAGGCCATGAATAAAGCTGATAATGATGCGAGTACCAGGGCTGTCGATTCACTCATTAATTATGAGGTGAGCATGTTAATTGCTAGTGCAAATGGTTTTGAATTATTACTCCCTTTTCTCTCTGGCTCCAATGTGATTTGGATTTTTTTTTTTATGTTTTTCAGACTGTCAAATATTTCAATAATGAAGATTATGAAGGTGAAAAATATGATGAGTACCTAAAGAGTAAGTTAGTTATTCTGATCTTTCTGGTCAAAATCCATCAGGCAGAAAGGTGCCTCAAAATAAATTCTAATCTATAATATTTAGAGCATCTCGTATAATCATAATTCAATATCCTTAGTGTCTCAAGAATTAGATATTTTCTTTCTGTATTTGATTTCATTTTGTTCTAATATAAGTTTCTTGAATAAGAAACACTAATACATGTTAATTTGAAAGACAATATGAATCCAGTCTGTCCATTTTATTCTCTTTGGAATGCCAAATCATTGAAATATTACTATGAATCTTGACTTTCTAATGAAAGTACGTAGAGTATGTTGTTTATGTAAACGATCAATTTGTAGTTTTGTTTATGTAAAATGGGAGTTTAATATATTATCTTAGTATAAATTCAGATAGCTTCTTTTAAATTCCTATTGGTAATCCTTGCTTTTTGTGCTGCTGTTACTTATAATCTCGTTATTCAGGGTATGAGGATGCTGCTCTGAAAACACAACGCAGTCTTGCTTCTCTGAACTTTGGTCAAAATGTGATATTTAGTACTGCACTTTCTACGGCAATGGTGTTGTCTTCTCATGGGATTATGAGCGGCCAGATGACTGTTGGTGATTTGGTAATCACATCAATTCATTTGGATTGCTCTATGATAAATTAATGATCACATAAATTGTTCATAATTTAATTTCTAAATCAGGTGATGGTGAACGGGCTCCTCTTCCAACTTTCTCTTCCGCTCAATTTCCTTGGCAGTGTTTATCGTGAGACTATACAGAGTTTAGTTGACATGAAGGCAATGTTTCAGTTACTCGAGGTATATTCCTGATTGAGCTTCATTAGAATTATCTCGCAGTTAATATTTATGCAATGTTAGTTAACATAAGGTTGGTTCATATTACCTCAGTGCACCCTTGTGCTTCAAGGTGACATGCTTCAGCTGTTACCTTGTGTGTTTAGGAGGTGGGCAAGTATATTTTTGCATTTTGACATGGATAAATATGTGGTTTCTTCCCATTTGAGTTCGTATGGTTTCTTCACCATTTCACTGTTTAAGATGCTATGCTTTTGTTCTTTCTGGTTGTGAAAGTACTACAGTATTGGGGATTCTTCCATTGGAGAAACACCAACAAAATATGTCCTCCGTGATTGTTTCCTTTATTAATTTTGGGAACTTACGTGTTGCTTGCAATGTTATAATATTTTCCAGCAATTCTCTCTGCCTACGTGCTCCCGTGATACTGAATATTTTTCTTTTCTACAATTCTTATTCTAGGAAAGAGCTGATGTTAGGGATAAAGACAATGCAAAGCCGCTGGAATTAAATGAAGGGAGCATAGAGTTTGAAAATGTACACTTCAGGTAGTTGATTATTTCTTTATTACCTGATGCAAATACCCTAATGGTCTACATTGCAATAGCTGACTTCTGGCTAATGCATTTGGTGGTGCCACTATTCCAGAGGGAAACTACTTTTTCCTTGCTATTCAAGATTAGTGTAGACAAAAGGAAAAAGATAATACAAAAAAAAGCATATTTAGCCCGCAGCTGTCTTGTTTTCTGGATGTGGCACATCTATGCCTTGCTTGCTCAAAATGGGTCCATTAATTAAGCTCGGAGTTTCTGCATATTTTTTTTAGAATTTTATATATTAAAATTGCGATATCTCTAATAAATATAACAGATTTTAAATATTTTATTACTAATTGAAGTCATTTTTTATTAAAATTATATGAAATAAAACTACCATGATTAAAATTTAAGAGTACTTACTATTAGACTTTTGGGGTTTTCAAATTATATTATGAATCAAATGGTAGACAAAGAAGCAATTTTGTCTAAGAATCTTGATGCCTAAGAGTAATGCTAATAGGAGGTAGAGTATGATAGGGAGCAAGCATTGAAAATTACCAAGTAAGTGGCTTTTGTTTCACTTTTATTTGGGGTTTTTTTAGATGTCCTAATTCTGGCCTTTTCTTTCCTCAACTGCCTTCTATTTTCTTTTTTTCTTATCCGTCTAAGGTGAACTATGATGTTTCATAGGAAAGAATCATTGAAAAAAAAATCAAAACCAGTAGACCTTTAAATGGGTTCAAGTTTGACTTGTTCAACCAACTCAATAAGATTTTTTACTGGTTGATTTTATGGATCAACCAAGCCAGTTCATTGGTTAAACTTGCCAATTCAGTTTGGTTGCCTCAACACCAGTTGTAATACATAACACTGCTTTGGATCTTCTTTGGCTTGGCATTGGCGAATCTGTTACAGTGTTAACTTGTTGATAAATCATTTATAATTAACATCAGTTTGATGAATTATTGATGTATTTTGTTCCCCTAGTTACCTTGCAGAGAGAAAAATACTTGATGGAATATCTCTGGTTGTGCCAGCTGGAAAAAGTGTGGCAATTGTTGGAACTAGTGGAAGTGGTAAGGTTTAGCATGAAGGATTACTGGAATTGCACCAGATTTCTTCATTCTCTTCAATTATTTTGCTTTCTGAGATTTACCTTTATTTTCTTGGTTGGAGAAATTAGTGAGGTAATCTGATATTATGCCATTCATTAATTGTGATATCATCTGATATTCAAGATATTCAACATTTCTCTGATATTTAAACTATGTATGTGCTTGACAGGTAAATCAACCATTCTTAGATTGCTCTTCAGGTTTTTTGACCCTCATTCCGGAAGTGTAAGGAATGAACTCATAAATCTGATCTTAAGTGAATTTAAGCTATATTGGTATTTAATATTCATAGTTAGCTGGTTGCATACAAACTCTGAGATGCACCATTGTTAAATAATGAAGACTTTATAGGCCTGAATAATGTCGTGCTTTCATTCATTGGAACTACTGAATTTATAGAGTACAATTAGATAAAAACAATAATATCCCGAGATATCTTCAACAAATCTATCTGAATTAATCATCCTAATATCTCTCTCATTATCTCTCTTAATATCTTAATTATTTACAATAATTAATTATTTTTATAATTACCACATTCTCCCTCAAGTTAGATCATAAATATTGATCATGTCCAACTTTCCTATAAAGCTTTCAAACACATCTTCTAGTAGTCCTTTAGTAAGGATATCGGCCACTTGCAACTTGGTAGGGGAATATACGACAGTCTGATGATTCTATCTTCAACTTTTTCTCTCCACTTCAACATGTTTGGTCTTGTTATGTTGAACATGATTCAAGGCTACACTCAAGGCTGCTTTGTTATCACAGTAGAATTTCAATGGAGAATCAAACTAAAAATAGGCTTCTTCTGCTATTCTTTTCAGCCATAGCCCTTCCATAATACCTTGAGATAGGGCTCTTAATTTGGATTTTGCACTACTCTTGGTAACAACTCTGTTTCTGACTTTGCCAAGTCACTAGATTATCCAATATGTATCTATAAAGATTTCAACATATCTGATATTATTCTTTTTAAATAACAGTCCCCTGCCAGATGTACCTTTAAGATTCCTTAGAATTTTATAAGCTGCATATAAATACTGCTTTTTGGGAGCATGCATGTGTTGACTCGTTACACTTTTTGCAAAGGCAATATCTGGCGTATGCGAAAGATATATGAGATTACCAACTAATCGTTGATATTAGCCCTTATCTATTCCTGCCTCATTTGCCTCTTGTTTTCTTTCTCGGGCTGCTTCCTTTTTTTCCTTTACTGGTTTCTTTTTAGTACAAACTGGAACTTTGCTTGGCCGACACCTAAGCATTCCTATTTCCTTGAGGAGATCCAGTATATACTTCTTTTGAGAAACATAGATCTCTTTTTGAGACTTTTCTACTTTCATACCTAGGAAATACTTCAGCTGAAATTCACTCCAATTCTCCCCCTGAGTTGAAGAAGTGATGAAATAGGGTTCATTTTCTGCAAAGGTAACATCTCGGTTGATGAAGAGGCGTTTAGTGATAGGATCATAGCACCGGTATCCTTTCTAGAAATTGGAATGGCCTAAGTAGACACACTTGACAAATCTGGGATCAAATTTAGATGGTGGGTGGTGTTGATGGACAAAGACAGAGTAACCAAAGACTCCAAGTGGTAAGGAGTATTCAAGGTGAGTGACAATGGGTCTCACGAAACTTATCTAGTGATGCAATGTAGGACAAAACAAGGTTAGGAAAACGTTTAATTAGATGAGTAGCTGTATGGCATCTCGTTAGAAAAAATTTGGAGTGTGATAGGTATACAAGAGTGCACAAACAACTTCAAGAAGTTGGTTAAAATATTTTGTCCCATTATCCGTGTAAAGGACTTGCAATGTGGCATTAAACTGGTTTTTGACATAGTGAAAGAACTTGATAAAAGTAGAGGTAACAGTTAACTTGTCTTTTAACAAGTAAACCCAGCACATGTGTGTGTGGTAATCAATAAATGTAAAAAAGTATTTAGACTGGGTACAGTTTGGGATACGATAGGGACACCAGACATTGCTGTGAATAACAGAGAAAGGGCGAGTGGACTTATAGATAGACGGTGTGAAAGCAAGACGATGGTGTTTGGCTTACAAATATCACAATGGAAAATAGTATTTTTATTCAAAGGTAAATGGAGAAACATGCGTTGTAAATAAGAAAAACTATGATGACCCATCCTTTTATGCCATAATACAATATTATCGTCATTTAAGGCTAAACCACTTATTCTGCAACTTAAAGCACTCACGGTAAAAACATTAAGGTAGTTGAGCCTTTCATATTCCTTAGCTATGCCAATCGTCATCCCCGATGAGAGATCCTAAAAAAACATAATAAGATAGAAAGAAATTAGTCGAGCGATTGATTTGTTTAGTTAGTTTACTGATAGATAGTAAATTACAAGCCAAGCATGTGACATAAAACAGAGTCATTATGTAATTTTTCTGACAGATTAACCGTCCCAGTGCCTGTTATAGGAGAAAGGAACTTTTAACTGTCTTAATTGATTGACTTCTAGACAAAAGATAGAAATCAAACATTTTGACTTCTGAAGTCATATGGTCGGAAGTCTCTGTATCAACAATCTATTTAGTAGGGACAAAGGTATATAAGGCAGCAATATGATTACCTCAGTGAGCAATAGTAGCAGCAGATGCAGATTGTTGCTCAGTATGAAGAGTTTTGAAATACTCGAACAATTGATCCATTTGCTCTTTACTTATAGTTGAGACCGATGGTGGAATACTCTCTTGAGATTGAGAGATTTGATTACCACGAGGCTTACCTCTTTTTGGCTTCTAGTCAATAGGTTTACCGTGGATATCACAACACTTATTTTTAATGTGACTCACCTTTTTGTAGTGGTCGCAGGTTACTTTTGCACGAGTTGAAATATAGGTGGTACCTTGACTTACAAAAGTAGAGGAATCAGCAGAAGCAGGTGATTTACATACAGGCAACATTACCTCACACCGAGACTCTTCATGTAAGATTTCAGCATATGCAACCCTAGGAGGATGAAGGGTCTGTGTACTCAATATCTAACCCCGGACATCATCAAATTCTAGGTTGAGGCTAGCCAAAAAGAGTAACACTCATTCATTTCCAATTTTTTGTTTGTTACAGGCAGCATCATGTGGAGAGGTCCACATCTCCTCTATCATTAGATCAATTGCTTGCCATAGAGTCACAAGCTCAAGCCTGAATTCTATAACACTTTGTACACCCTATATGGACTTCCAAATTCTACGCCTTACACCATATTCTCGAGAATGGTCTTTCCCATAAGAATAGGAGTCACGAATAGCCTCCCAAATTGCTTTAGCAATGGGGAGATACATGAAACTTCTCTTAATCTGTGGAGAGATAGCATTTACCAACCAAGAACATTCCAGTAAATCATGTGTTTTCCACTGGTTCATGGCTACAAGATCAGAGTATGTCTCCGGTTAAGTAACCCAACTTGTCATGACCACCCACGACAAATTGAACTGCTTGTGTCCAATCCCTATAATTTGTGAGGGTGAGCTTTTCTAAAACAATTGTCATAGGCGGGATCAAAGGTAAAGATTGATCCAAGGGAACCGCCAGTTCTTGGAGAATCCATTTTTAAATAACTATCAAATTAAGTGTCAATCACAAACAAGAAGCTAAATTGGACTCGTAGGAACATAAACCCTTTTTTTTGGGCCTTCAAAGAGCAGAAAATTAAATTTGGGCAACAATTGCTACTCGACTTCCTGTCCTCTATTGAACACTGGCTCACTCAAGGATTGGGAACAGAGGAGGGCGCCATCTCATCTAAGGTTGAATGGGCTGTCTCTGGTTGCTTGCTGTCGAGACTCGTCTGTCGGAGGCTGGACTGTCGCCCTGTCTCTAGTGGCTCACTGGCGAGACTCGTCTGAGGCTAGACCATAATAGAAACTAATGCTGTCGGAGGATGGGCCATCGCTAGGTAGACTCGTTAGTTGTCGGACTATGGGCTGTCGCACGTTGCCTGGTTGTCAGACTATGGGTCGTCAGACTATCAACGCTCGCTCACGGGAACCAGAACAAAGCCGACGATGTTGAACCTGTGGTGTCGGCACCGGCTTTGATACCATGAAGACTTTTTGGCCTGAATAATGCTGTGCTTTCATTCATTAGAGTTACTAAATTTATAGAGTATAATCAGATAAAAACAACAATAATATCCCGAGATATTTTCAACAAATATATCTGAATTAATCATCCTAATATCTCTCTCACTATCTCTCTTATCTTAATTGTTTACAATAATTAATTATTTTCATAATTACCACAAGTACACATGCTATATGGTATCAAAGTCATGTGTTTACAGACTTTAAGAAACATAAGTGGCAAGTGATCCGATTACTTGCTCATCCATGAAGCAATGTAGAGAATTACTGTCTTTGATCCATTATTTTCCTTTATCACAAAAGCATCTGTATCAAAACTATCCACATATAGCATGGCACGGTTACAATTCAATGATCCTGGGCATGGAGTGTATAAAACGTTTAAGCAAATTCTTTGCTCTAGGGTGAATGCAGATGTTGCCCGTATCCAACGTACTTGAACTTTCTATAGTCAGATTGAACTCTTGTGAATGAATGTGATAGAGATATGCTATGATTTTATTGGGCTAATTTAATTTCACTTTGATGGAAATTTGATTACATTATTGATCAAAGTTTGGAAGTGATTATTTCTTTTTTTATTACTAGAATGGGAATTGCTTTTCTCCCAATTTCTCATGCCTTATCCGTGCTTTACAGATAAAGATAGATGGTCAAAATATCCAGGATGTTACCCTTGATAGTCTTCGGAAGTCTATTGGTGTTGTTCCACAAGATACGGTAAGTTCAATAAATCATTTTGTCTCCTTTCGACCTGTGTTACTTCATTGTCCACCTGATATCTTGGATGCTTTGAAAACATGAGTGCTTGTGTGCAGGTACTTTTCAATGATACAATATTTCACAACATCAATTATGGTCGACTTTCAGCTACTAAAGAGGAAGTAATCTATGTTTCTCCTTTTTCTCTTTAATGTTCCCTCTATTCACATCTTGAATCTGCAAATTTTAGCTGTGGTATATCAATTTGCTCTCTTAGCTTAAAACATTCGGTATACAGGTCTATAAAGCTGCTCAACAAGCAGCAATTCATGACACTATCATGAATTTTCCTGAAAGATATTCAACCGTTGTGGGAGAGCGAGGACTCAAGGTGACAGCATTTCCTGATAACTGCATCTAGTATATCTATTTTAATCTATTTGGGGATTTTTGGTGTCTTGTCATTAGAATAATGGGTGGTTAATATGAAGATAATGATGGGTTGGTAAAAAAAAAAAAACTTTAGATTTATAAATGACTGTTATTCCAGACAATGAGTGATATCGGTGGTGAAGAACCGCCAAAAGGTGTCATTAATAGTCACTCGTCATGAAAAAATCCAGGACCATTTGATTGAGCTTAGCTATAAAAATTATATAAATACAGGCAATTGGAGGATCTATTTATAGGCTCTTTAAAATGCAGTGGATAACCGTTAGCAGTAAAGGCAGAGAATAGAGTAAACTGTAATATATGATTCAATAGACACCAATTACAATCTTCAATCCCCTATTTATAACCCTTTTAACCCTTTCCTTGGTACTCCTATTCCACGTATCAATAACAAACAATTAAGCGCTTGTTTGCCTGTGCATTAAACAATTGAAAGAGCTTTTAAGCATGCAAAATAATAGTGTATAAATGATGTCTGTTCAGTAAATAAAATTGCTTTTGTGCGACAGCTGCACATCAGAAGTGACTCGTGTTTCAGCCGACAAAGAAAGAAGAAAGAATTGATTCTTGTGACAGAAACTATTTTATAACAGGACCAACAGGTGCTAAAGCATAATTTAGGACATCTGGGACAAAATTAACTTGGAGGAATTAGCAACTTTCTTTGGAAAGAAATGGATGTGAAAAAGAAAAATACTAATAATGTTTGTTGTAATAATGTTTGTTGTAGGATTTGATTTCTGTTGATCAAGTGGAAGTGTTGATCTATATATATACTGGGTTTAAAATTGCAATGTAAAAGGGATATATTTCTTCTATCTTAGCTGTGTTAAACTTTCCTTGGATGGCTTTCTTGCACAGTTAAGCGGTGGTGAGAAGCAACGTGTTGCCTTGGCTCGTGCGTTTTTGAAAGCACCTCCAATTCTGTAAGTATTCTGACTATTTCATTGAGACAACTGTCTTCTCCTGTATTTAGCCATGCATTGTTAAGCTTGATGGTTGAATTGAACTTATGGATCTCTTAAAAAAAAGAAATGAACTCCCAACACTCAGCAAATGACAAAAATAAATCAATCATGATGAGAAAATCAATTGAAGTCATGGATTTAAAGGGAATAAATCAAAACTAATGATCAAGCAATTGAGGACATAAATCAGTTTTATCAAGGAAGGACAGAATAATCTTTTATGAGTATGAAAGGAGTGTTGATATTCACAATTATAACAAGCCTTATCCTACTAAGTGGAGTCTATAAAAAATCAAATCCTTAGATAAGTCAGTTTTATCAAGGAAGGACAGAATAATCTTTTATGAGTATGAAAGGAGTGTTGATATTCACAATTATAATAAGTCTTATCCTACTAAGTGGAGTCGGTTACATGGATTACACAACGTCATTGTGTTCTATAAAAAATTAAATCCTTAGATAAGTTGTTAACTAAGAGATCCCATTCAATAACCTCGTTGAGCATTCTCTTTAATCTTCCTCTACCCTTTTTTATTAGACTCCATATTGTTTGATTTACCCTTGTCACCAGTGCACCCTAAACCCTTGAAAGAGCAAAAAAAACAAAAAAAGGTTGTCATGTTCAGATTTCATTGCTATCCATGTACAATTGAAAGTAAGCATAAAATGAGCAATCTCTCAATTAATCTTAGTTGCTCCTTGTTTTTGCTCTTAGGTTATGTGATGAAGCTACGAGTGCACTTGACAGCACAACAGAAGCAGAGATATTAAATGCTTTGAAATCCTTAGCAAATAATCGCACTTCCATATTCATTGCTCACAGGCTTACTACTGCAATGCAGTGTGATGAGGTTGCCTCTTCCTTATATGTCCTTACTACTGTAACACATTTATGATGCTCTGTTTTTAACATCTGTCTGATGCTTCTATCTGTTCTTTAAACCTAGAAAAAAAATTCTATCTGTCAATTGCATCATAAAGATGGTTCGATATCATTTTAAGTACATGAAAAATTCTTAATCAATTTAATCTAAAAAACAAATACATACCCCAAGCTGATTATGAATAGACAATTAATCATGTCAGGGGTAGCTCTGACAAAAAGCTGTGCTCCATATGCTTATGTAAGTACCTCTTCATAGTTAACTTTGATTACTTATCTTCATAAACCAAGACTTAATAAGAATCACCCTAAACACAAAAGATATATCATAACTATTTCTTTTAATTCATTTCATAAATGCTTGGTTTCTTTTCAAGTCATCTCTGAACTGTATGCTGTTCTCATTTTAATGTTCTTTTTTACACACAATATCAGATCATAGTGTTGGAAAATGGAAAGGTGGTTGAACACGGACCACATGAACTGCTCTTATCTAGGGTGGGAAGATATGCACAACTTTGGGCCCAGCAAAATAACACGGTTGATGCCGCAGCAATGAAAGCCGGGGCGTAAAACGCAGCCAATCCCTTCGCTCTTCATCCTTCTCAGGGGTGAGCAATGCATAACAAGTAAGAGACAAACAAGATTTATGCTCTTTGACGACAGCATCTGAATAACAATCTTCAAGTTTATTTACAGCAAACCTGTAAGGAGCTCTGCTGGGCTTGTTTTATATTTCATATTACTCGGGATTATGCTAGCAATTCTTGGCTACCTCATGTTTCTTTTTCTTGCCAAAATTTGTGTTTGAGGGCACATCGCTTAAATCAGACCCAAGTGGGGTTGGATTTTTTCTTTTTTATTTATTCTTTATTTTGATTTAGGGTTTGTTGCAATCCAAGTTTATTTAACAGCGAACCTGTATGGAGTTCTGCTGTCCTTTGTTATATTTCATGTTGATGCATTGGTTCAAATGTTTAATAATTCTAGCTATTCTGCGCAGCCGCATATTTTCATTTTCCTATCAATGTCGGTGTTCAAGTCACAGACCAAACCATACCTTGGGCAACAAAGGCTGGCCTGGGGTGATTTCAAACCAGACCTAAGGTTGAGGCTGAACTTTCTTGTATGGACTCTGTGTTGCCCTACTAACAAGCTCCATTTTGGGTAAAAATTTAGGGGAGATTTAAAGGAGTATGTTTTTTAGCTAGGTAAGAGAGCAAAAGGGAATCATTTTAACATAAATAAGTTGAAAGCAACAAATTGTTTAATGTTCAAAAACACGTTATTGATTCAAAAAAAGGAATAACATGTTAAGGATTGATATTAATTTTTGATAGTCAATATTAACATATTTTAATGTTTAGGAAGACTTTATTTATTTTGTTAATATTTCTGAAACGAAATTAATTCAAGAAAGTTTTTGGATGCACAATTTGTGTGAGAATTTTTAAAGCAAAATTGGAGCTTTAACTCGTTTCAATATGTTCCGTGAGTTAGCTTTTAATGTATATGAGAGATTGGCGCTAAGCTATCTATCTTCATGAAGTTTTGTGGAGTTTGGATGTATAGGAGGTTTTGGTGAAAGTTAAAGTTTTAAAAATAATCTCGCCCATACTACTGATATCTGTCAAAATTTTCAAAGTTCAAATTCAATTAAAGAAAACACCAATTAAATAAAGTATCACTTGCCTCTCTTCTCATCGTCGTTATGCCTTGTTCCTCATTCGGATCAACCCCGCTTCGCCCGCAGGTGTCTGACTCTTGCTAACTTTAGGCGGCGCCTTTGACGCATCCACCGCCGTGAGTGGAACGTCATACACCTTTTGCTCCCTGGCATAGAACAGCCCGCAGTTCCTCTCCGACGTCGGACCTGGTTTCTCGTTCTCGTTGAACAGAGCGAACAAGAATATGTTGAGTGGATCGTTCTTCCTCAAGGGGTCCCACTTGCAGTCAACACCCGCTGCGTTGGAGTTTGCTTCGTAAGCCAAAATCGGGTAAGCGCTCAACATGACGTACGGCCCGGTTCGTCGGAGAAAATCCAGCATGGGTTTGATTACGGGTTTTTTCAGTTGGGACTGGAAGGTTCCAAGAAGCAGCAGAAGCACTTCCTGGTCAACTCTTCTTGTTAGCTTTGTGCAATATTCATCTGGATTTTTTAAATTGACGAATATTTATTCTACCCATTATCATTGATGTAATTAATTTAATTATATTAAATAAATTAATTAAAATAGTTAATATGAAGTTAACTTAATTATTTTTTTTAACTTTTTCCTTCCTATCTCATTTTATTATTATTAAAAAAATAATTTAAAAAAATTGATAAATATAAAAAATAAATCTTATATTTAATATTAAAATTAATTTTTTAATTAAATATTATATCAAGCTCTAGAAGAGTACTGCATATTTATCTAAGGTCAACATCTTCTAATAGTAATTTTCCTTCAAGTTTTATGCTGTTTAATAGTGTTATATTACATTTTATCATAATTATAAGAGATAGTTTTTTTTAGATAAATTAAAGAAACTAAATATATCTAGTTTTTTTGGATAAGTTAAAAAAATTAAATATATCAATTAATTATAATATAAATATTAGTTAACTAATTTAGATAAATTATAGAATATATAATATGAATTGATATTGAAGTTTAATTTTTTCAATAATTAATTGATTTACTTATTTTTTTAATTTATCTAAAAAATTTAACTAATTTTTATAATTATGACCGAAGAGAATAATAAGTATATTGTTTTATGTTAAGTCTTCCCTAGTTACAATTATAAGAGATAATTGATTTTTTTAGGTAGATTAAGTTAAATGATTCAGTTAATTATAATTAAATCTAACCACTCAATATGAATTCATCTTATATAATGTTTAATCTATCTAAATTAATCAACTAACTCTTATATTAGTTATAATTAATATTTTTATTTAATTTTTTTAATTTATCTAAAAAAATTAACTAACTTTTATAATTAATATAAGTATAAGGAGGTAGTATATTTTATAAGTTCTAACTATATATGCTTGAAGGCTAAGCAATAGATGTCTTGATGAACAATCCATAACAAGTTGACCCATTTAATAATTGAGTTTATCACGTCCCATGCTCCTATAAATTTGGGAAATTCAACCAAAACAAGCACACTGAAGCTCAAGAGAATGGCCTCCCCTTCACAGACATACACTAATTCCTTCAACACCGATTTCTGTTTGCAATTGGCATACAGAGTTCTTCAGGAACAAATTGAAAAGGGTTCCAATTTTGTGTCTTCCCCACTTTCTCTTCATATCATATTGAGCCTTGTTGCTGCTGGATCAAAAGGAATGACCTTGGAGCAGCTGCTCTCGATTCTGGGATCTGAGAGTAAACATGATCTAAATTTTGCATCTTCACAGATTGTTTCAAGCTTAAGGAATTTGGAGGGCACTGAAAATGGAGGAGGCCCAATTCTGTCCTTCATCAATGGCGCATGGGTGGAAAGAACTTTCAGTTTGAAGACTAGTTTTGAAGAGATAGTTAAAAATGTTTACAAAAGCCAAATTGAAGTGGTTGACTTCATAAACAAGGTACTCTTTCATTCCTCTTTTTGTTCTTGACCTGCAATAACTCTCACTTTTTTCTCTTTGACTGCAACTTTTTACAGTTTTCCTCATCAAAGTTGACCTTTGTAGAGAATAAATTGCAAAGCTTTAATTTGACTGATTCTATTGATTTTGTTCACTAGGCTGAGGAAGTTGCACAAGAAGTGAACTCATGGGCTGAAAATGCAACTAATGGATTGATAAGGAACCTTCTTCCATCAGGTTCCTTAGATCCTTACACAAGGCTAGTTGTTGCCAATGCTCTATATTTCAAAGGAGCATGGGAACAACGGTTTGATCCGACCATGACTATAACAAAAAGTTTCAATCTTCTCAATGGACAGAATGTAGAAGTTCTGTTCATGACCTCCATACCAGGTGAAGAATATTATTACAGATCTTTTGAGAATTGTAAAGTTCTCAGCATTCCTTACCAAAGTGGAAGAGCCCCACTGAAGTTGGCCATGTATTTCTTTCTTCCACATGACAAGAACGGCTTACCAAGTCTAATTCACACTTTAAACTCAAACCCCAGATTTTTAAATCAAAAATTTGGACTGAGGAGAGAGGAAATTCCTGAATTTTGGATTCCTAGATTTAAATTTTCCTTCAACTTGGATGCCAAAGAGTGCATGATGGAAATGGGAATAACTTTGCCTTTCATTACTCCTGGGGAGCTTACAGAAATGTCAGATTCTCCAGAGTGTCACAAGCTTTATGTTTCAAAACTTCTGCAAAAAGCATTTGTTGAAGTCAATGAAGAAGGAACAAAAGCTGCGGCTTGCACAGCTGCTGTTATTCGGCAACAATGTGCCAGGTGGCCCATGCCAAGATTTGTGGCAGACCATCCATTCATGTTCATGATTAGGGAAGAGACTTCAATGGCTGTCTTCTTCATTGGAGCAGTGCTTAACCCTCTCTTGGAATCTTAAGCATGGCCCTCATATGATACTTCTTACAGTGAGAGAGAGATTACTGGTGTGTATTAAAACCTACACTTTTGAAGGGTTTAAATCTTTGTTTAGAACGTTTGTCTTAACTTAAAGTTCATCTGTTTTTTGTATTTCCTATGGTATTTGTCTCCAGCATCTGAATTAACAATTTCAAGTTTATTTACAGCAAACCTGTAAGGAGTTCTGCTGTGCTGTATCTATATTTCATATTGCTTGTTAGACATATTGATGCATTGTCCCTATATACCTGGGATAGTGCTGGCAATTCTTGGCCACCTCATATTTACAGAATTAATGATGAAAATTTATAACAGAGCCGGAGCCCTAACAAGCTCCATTTTGGGTAAAAATTTAGGTGAGATTTGAAGGAGTATGCTTTTCTGCTAGGAAGAGCTCCAAAGGGAATCAATTTAACATAAATAAGTTGAAAGTAACAAATTGTTTAATGTTTAAAAACTAGTTCTTGAAGAGCCTTACAGGTGAAGGCTAAAGATTAAGATATGCTCTAGTCATTGACCTTTTAGTGTATATGATAGATTGACACTAAGCTATCTCTATTAAGTTTTGTGTGGTTTGGATGCGTATGAGGTTTTGGTAAAACTTAAAACTTTAAAAATAATGTCATTGTAGATAATATACATCAAAATTTTCAAAGTTTAAATTCAAATACACTCAACCGATTCGTGAACATGCCTTATCTATGGCATATAAGCCAATCTCTAGTTTTTACCCAATTGGTATTCAATATTATATAATCATTTATTTTAATGATTATTTATCATTAATATAAAATTTAGTTGACATTTTTTAAAAGAGTAAGAAAACTAAATAAATCAGTTAAGTAAGATTAAATTTAACCCCTCAAGACGAATTTATATAATATACTCAATGATCTATCTAAATTAGTCAACTCTTATATTAGTTATAATTAATTGATTTATTTAAATTAAATAAAAAATAATTAAATTTTATATTAAAGATTAAGAGAGTATATCACTCGTCAAAAAGTATTTGTTATTAAAATTATCCAATCATTTTTTGTTTTTATTAAAATCACTAATAAAAATAACATTCAAAAAGTATCCATAGATCCACAATATAAATCACTTTTATTTTTAGAAATCAATTCGAACTTAAATATTAAATTTGGAAATGATGAAATAAATATGTTATTGACCATTTTTAAATTTTATAGGATTTATCATCTCGTTACCTTATCATAGTACTAAACAATGTAATATTATTATGTGATGGTAATTGAATTTACATTACAATTTTTACTATCTTTTATAATAAATATTATTCTCTTTAGGTTTTTTGTTATAATCTTTACTATTTTTTTTCATCTAATCAAATAAAGTGGGGGAAAAAGCACAGTAGCCTTCATAATATAGCAATAAGTTACAACTTATTGCTACAAAATTTTGTTTATTAATACAACACATTTTTAAACCCTATATTTCCATATGTAAGTTATTTGATAAATTTTTATAGTAATTATTACATTTCAACATAAAATGTCCTAAAATTGTATAAAAATACTCACATCTTGATGTGTTGCTTCATCAAAATTAGGATAATCTACAAGTCTTTATAATTTTAACAAATTTTTAATCAAGTCCTTGTAATTTTTATTTTATTTTATCAAGTCTCTATGGTTCTTTTCTTTTTATATCAGGTCCCCATAATATTTTTTTTTTCATTTTACTAAGTCTTTATAGTTGTAATTGATAGGGAGTATTTTATAAAATTTTAATAGAGATTATTACCTTTTAACATAAAATGTTCTTAAAATTGTATAAAAATAACTTCCATCTTAGTAGGTTGCTTCCTAGCTAAAGGAGTAAATAATAATATCTTTAATTCTTCATTAATATTTTAATACTTTTTAACTTACTCTACTAATTTACATTAGTAATTTAATACCTAGTAATTTTATTGATGGCATCTTTTAGCTATCTGAATTAGGTATTATAAAAATTTAAGAATAATAATAATAAAATAATTGATGGATCGATAATTTATAACTTATGTTGATTCCTATAATTTAGTGTAAAATTAAGAATTCAAATTTAAATTTAAAATTAAATTAAACAAGATCATATAACAGAGTAATGGAATCTCAACAAATAATTTCAAATATTAAATATATCTATATAAATTTTAAAATAATAAAAAAAATTACCGGTCCCATATTTAAATTAAAGCGAAATAATTTTAAAATTTATGTTATTTAAAAATTTTCTAAGAATCAAACTAAATAGGCAGAAAATTTCCTAAAAATCAGCGTTAAAATTGAGTTTATCACATTCCATTCTCTTGTATATAAATTAGGGCAAAACGTTAAACAAATCAAGCACACAGAGGCTCAAGAGAATGGCAACTCCTTCACTGACAAAACATCATATTTCCTTCAGCACCGATTTCTGTGTGCAATTGTCATACAAATGTATCTTATAAAATTTATACTCTTTATAGATTTTAATAAACAAAGTCCGATCAAATTAAATCCAAACAGTAACTTTTTTTATATGTTTGTTCATAGAAAATAATAATTATTCCATCCATTCTTTATTATAAAATACATTTGTTGTATATGCCACGTTCCTTTTCATAAAGTACATTTTGGAGATGTCTTAAAATCTAATGTATTTTTTCTATTTTTACCCCAATTAATTACATGTTTCCCTCATTGATTTTTTCCACCTATTCTCTCTCATCTTCTTTTTTTACTCATTCTCTCTCATATTCACCTTTTCCATAAATGAGGTTAGTTTTGAGGAAAAATGTTATAATTTTTATATATTTATTACAACTAACTAGTTTTAACTACTATTTAAAGCAATGCTGATTTAGTTATCCTTATCTTATAATAAGGATGGAGGGAGTAATTATTGCAAAAGAAGGGAACTCATGGGTTGAAAATGAAACTAATGGATTGATAAGGGAGCTTCTTCCATCAGGTGTCTTAAATGAACGCACAAGGCTAGTTCTTGGCCATGTTGTATATTTCAAAGGAGCATGGGAGGAACAGTTTGACTCTACCAAGACTAGACCCTGAAGTTTCAATCTTCTCAATAACTTAACACTGAAAACAAGATTTCTTGGCCTAATTAGAAATTTGTTGAAAGTATAAGTCTAAATTTAAATTTTGGTATTTTAACTAGATTTAATTAAGATTTTCTCAAAACTTAAATTGGCTTTTGGCCGACAATAAATGGACGTTATTATTTATCTTACGGTTAGATGGTGTAAATGAGGGTGGCAAACCTTAAAATGATATAGAACAAATTAAATCCTTGGGAATTTGCAAATACATACACACACACACACACACACACATATTATGTATATATTTCAAGTCATGATGGTTATTTGAATTTGTGAATGGCATGAACATTGATAATTGACCTCCAGTGTTGAGAAATCATATACCATCTGCTAAGGAACAGAAAATCTGAAAGTTCTCATTTTTAAAAATCATGTGATATTTAAGTATTGTATATCATGATTTATAGGTAAAAGTAATAATAATTAATGTCACCAACTTTTTGTGAAAGGGTTGTCTTAGGATTTTTCTCTTTTAAATAATTCTGTGTGTAAAATATAAAACAAAGCCTTAACCAAATCCTTCAAAGGTAAAATTTCACTTTCAAGGAGTATGCTTTTCAGTGTATGTTTCCATGATAGAAGAGAATGCAAAAGGGAAGTTACGTTAACTACGCTATAAAATTAAGCATTCAAATTTAAATAAAATGAGATCATAATAGAGTAATGGGATGCCAACAAGCACTTGGTGATCTTGCCACCATTACTTGGACTCTTGATAATAGGTTTCAAGAAAAATGTCAAATACTTGATGGCCAAAGGTATATATAAAAAATAATAGAGTAATGGGATTTTAAACTAGGTGGAAAAAAAATCTTAAAACTATAATCTCAAAACTTAAATATATCATTACAAATTAAAAAAAAATAAAAAATTACAGATGATATATTTAAATTAAAGTAATCACAAAAATTCCCTAAAAAAAGTGATAACTATATATCTAAAGGGAAATCATCATAAGATCTTATTACAAATTCCTAAAGTTCAGCGTTAAAATTAAATAAAATAAGATCATATAACTGAGTAATGGAATCTTGTATAATAATCTCAAATATTAATTATATCCATAAAAATTTTAAAATAAAAAATTTACCGCTGACATTAAAATTAAAGCGAAATAATTGTAAAATTTAATATTATGTTATTTAAAAATTTCCTAAAAACCCAGCTTTAACATTAAGCAAAATATTTCCTAAAAAACCAGCGTTAAAAGTAATTCCTATAAATTTGGGCAAGTCAAGCGAAACAATCGCAAAGCTCGACAAAACAAAAACGGCATCCCTTAACAAAAAAAACACTAATTCCTTCAATACCGATTTCTGTCTGCAATTGTCATACTAGAGTTCTTTGGAAACAAATTCAAAAGGGTTCCAATTTCGTGTCTTCCCCATTATCTCTTGATATCATATTGAGCCTCGTTGCTGCTTGATCCACAGAAAGAACCCTATATCAGCTTCTCTCTTTTCTGGGATCAGAGAGTAAAGATCATCTGAATTCAGTATATTCACAACTTGTTTCTGGTTTAAGGAATGTTGAGGGCACTAAAAATGGAGGAGACCTAATTCTGTCTTTTGTTAATGGCGCTTGGGTGGAATAATCCTTCGGTCTGAAGACTAGTTTTGAAGCCCTAGTTAAGAATGTTTACAGAAGCCAAATTGAAGAGGATGACTTCATCAACAAGGTACTTCTTTGATTATTCTCTTTTCTTTTATTCTTTCACTGCAACTTTTTTACTTTTTTTCTTCATCAAATTGAATGATTTCTATGGATTTTGTTCACTAATAGGCTGAGAAAGTTGCACAAGAAGTTAACTCATGGACTGCAAATGCAACCAGTGGACTCTTCAGGGAGATTCTTCCATCAGATTCGTTGGATAAGAAAACAAGGCTAGTTCTTGCCAATGCTCTTTATTTCAAAGGAACAGGGATCGAATTTTTTATTCGACCATGACGAGAACCAGAAGCTTCAATCTTGTCAATGGAGGGAATGTAAAAGTTCCATTCATGAGCTGCATGCCAGGTTCATCAATGTATTTTTTTGAGAGTTGTAAAGTACTCAGAATTCCTTATCAAAGTGGCAACAACAACAACAACAACTCATTTAAATTCTCCATGTATTTATTTCTTCCTCATGAGAAGCAGGGCTTACCAAATCTAGTTCACACTTTAAACTCAAACCCTAGATGTTTGAATCAGAATATTGAACTAAGCAGTCATGAAATGTCTGAATTTTGGGTCCCAACGTTTAAATTTTCCTTCAACTTGGATGCCAATCGGTGCGTGAAAGAAATGGGAATAACTTTGCCTTTCACTCCTACTGGGGAGCTAACAATAAGCTCATATCTTTAGGACTGCTGGGAGTATTTCATATGGCCAACTTGGCTTCTCAAATGATGGAACACTAGTATATATCATTTTCCTTTTGTCATTGTTTCTTTTGTTTATTAAAGCAGTTTTTTTGACGGATTATAATTTAGGATTGTTTTGTATGTAACCTCAAGCTTGAAGCTGTTATTATTATAAGTAAGCTGTTGGAATTATCACAATATACTATAACCAGGCCAGTAGCTTATTTTTTCTATGGTTTTTCAGGTATGTGTCTCGGATATTTTTCTTCCTCTTTATGGCTAAGTATATCATGGGCAGTCAAATCATTTTGTTAATGAGAGAATGAGAGTGGTTAGAAAACCAGAGTTATGACTAAACTGAATCATTTGTGCCAAGAATATATATATATATATATATTTGTTATTATAATTTAATCTATATAGAGCATAAGCTTAAATGATCATTGAGAAAAATCCTGAAAAAACTCTAAGACTTTAAATATTACAAATGCTAAAGTAGTGTCAAGACCTAAATTAAGATTTTAAAGTTTAGAGCCAAATGATAAAAAGTCCTGATTATCAAATAATGTTGAGTTCTTAACAAAAAATAAAACAAGAGGTATTTTAGTCAATTCGTGAAAATGGACAAGAAGGTAATAAAAAGAAAGAAAGAACAACTTATCTTCTTTTATCACTTAGGAGTCGGGCAAGATGCAAGTCTAATGCATAGTTTTGAATGAAAGAAAGAAGTAAGATGTCATTAGCACCATGAATTCATACGTAAGGAACATTGTGATTTGACACAATCAAAAGTCACATTTAACAGGTCGATCATAAAGATTGTAATTGAGATAGAATTTGTCCCTACGAACTTGAGAGAGATTTCTTTGTCCCCTCAATATGAGTGGTACTGAGAATCACATAGTCATATTCAATGGAAATAGTTTCTTTTGATTTATCAATCTATTCGAAAACCAAGTTTGGTTGAACAATATAAGGATGATGTCCATATTCCCCTTGCTTAACTTAGAATCCGCGTGACAAAAGAAGCTCACTAGAAGGGGAAAAAAGTCATTATTTTAATACAAAAAAATTTAAGTAGATTAGGTACGAATTGTTCACCAAGATTAAGAAATATCCCCAGGACGATAGAGTGTTTATAAGGGGCTTACGAAGATTGTCTATCAAATGAGCCCTCACAACAGCAGTGATAATCAAACTCGCGTCCTTATTAAATACAAGTATGTTCATTATTATATGTGTCAACTCTTATTAACAAAAAAAATATCTTTTAAACTGGTTAAAAGAAGCTATAGACAAGTTCTATTGGAGGCTTTTTTATCCTAGTACAATAAACAGTAAAAAAATTACCCAAGATACTACACCATGAAAAGTATTTACCAAAAATCTATACTTAAATTCGTTCTCTACTAGATGAACTTTAGATTTATGAGAAAGTTATTTAGTATCAATATAGCTTTGAGGTGTAACAATTTTTAAATTACAAAAATTAAAAGTTATTCTCTGACAAAACAACTTTGATGATGTGACAATTTTAAAATTATGAAAATTAAAAGTTGTTATATGATAAAACGACTTGAAATTCATTTGGTCATATCCGACTTGTTTAATATTTGGTTTCACTACACTTGTTACAGGCAATAAAGGTTGACTTTGGAGTTATATTTTAGAAATTCATCATCCAAAGATTGATTTCTTCAATATTATGTTTCTTGATTACAATGTAATAAAAAATCACTTTGGGAGTAAAAAACTTTAAAAGTTCATCACTAATTTTGTAAATTAAAATGATTTATACAATAATTTTATAATTATTTTATTAAAAATTTATGGGAAAATAAATAATTGGAGGAAAGTGTTAATAACAAATACATAATAACACTACTAATAATTATGAAATTAATATAGGAGTATTAAATAAAAAATGATTAATTAAAAATTGGTAATGGAATTTTGAGAATTAATTTTCCTAACAAATAGTGACTTCCTATGTCACATCTTATTCTTGTTCTCACACGTTGGAGTTGTTATTTTATGTACATTTCTTCTTGAGATTCAAGTAGAAAAAGCATTGTATTCAGTTAAAAATAGTACCAAGTCATCAAATAATAACAGATGATAGAAAATGAGCATGATTTAGCTAGTCAGAATATTATATGTCAATGAAGGTGATATGTATTGAAGCTCAAATTAAATAGGATTATAAGAGGTGATAAGGGATAATGATAAGGTGTGACTATAATGTGAGTGACTAAAATTTTGAAACTCTTATCCTTCAACTAAGATATAGAGCCATCACTTATTACTCTCACATATTATTTTCTCTTCTATCACTTTAAGTATTCAATTTTACACTATGCTTTCACGAGCTCACATGGGAAGCTTTAGATTTTGTGAAGAAAAAGAATCTCATGAATTGATGTTTAATTAGACTCAATGATGGGAATCTCATTGGGAGAGAAGGGCACGCCGGAGCAATATTTAGAGGAGGATAAAACTGAAGTTGTTATATCATAGAATAACTTTTAAAGTTATTTTGTCAGATAACAACTTTTAATTTTTTTTCAATTTAAAAAATTGTCACATCCTCTAAATCGTATTGGTAATGAATAACTTTTTTATAAATCTAAAATTTTATCTAATAGAGAATGACTTTAAGTGTAAGTTTTTGATAAATACTTTCCACTGTGTAGTATCTTGAGTAAATATTTTTACTGTCTATAGTATTATGGTAAAAAAAAGCTTTATATTGGATAATTGATTTTCATATAATTTTAATAACCATTCATAAATTGTGGGCCACTGTTAGGAACAAGGAACAAAAGCTGCAGTATCACAGTTGCCACTGTTAGGAAATGTTATACCACATTTCCCTTTGATGGCTGTGCTTTTAGTTGCAATCCATCGAGTGAGAGCTTATTTTTGTTTGTAAACAGGTAAGAGCTTAATTGGAATGTGAATGGGATAATGGATCAAGAAAATTCGATGAAAGATAAAATTTACTTCCATGGATTATGTCACAAAATCTTTTTAAAAATAAGCTCATTCTTAATACTTCTTTGATCCTTAATATAAAAATTAATTAAAGAATTGATCTTGATCTTAATTATAAAACATGTTTCACATATTTATTGTTTTTTAAAAAAATACCTATATTGGCACTCCTTTAATAATAATTAAATAAGAGATAGAAAAAGAGTAAATTAAAAAATATAATTAAGATATTTTTAAAAAAATATATATTATATTAACTAACTTATTTAATTTAATCAAATTAATTAAATATATCATATATATATATATATATATATAGAAAAACTAGAGGAGTAATATCTATTTTTGCTGAGCTGAAATAATATCAAACATCAAATAAAACAAAAGTAATACAAAGAAGGAATCAATTCCTACAGGCTGCACACAAAAAAATACAATTAGATAGTGGATGGCACAGTTTTAAAAGTGTAAGGGCAAACGTGCAAATTTACATATAAACTCTCATCTAATGTGCTCTTAACACTACAAACGTTTTTTTGGTCTAAAAATACCATGCATGTTAAAATAGACTAATATCCATTACTTTTTGTAGTAAGGACCATGTTATTTTTATGTAAGTACCAAAATATCTCTAACTCAAAAATGGCAAAGATGACAAGGTGCAAATGAGTTACATTGCTATGCATGCTAAAGATTTTATACTTTCATTAACCCAAAAATAAAAGCTTTAAAATTTGAAAAAATTACCCATAATTCCCATATAAAAAATTAAATATAGAAATGTCCCAAAAAAAATCTTATTTACAAGTAAAATTTAATAACTTATGTTTACAAGTTAAACTTCTACATTTACAAGTCAAGTTACATCATTTACAAGTAAAACTTGTGAAAAAATTGAATTCCTTGGAATCTCTATGTATTTAATTCTTACCCGGGACCTATAGGTAATTTTTCTTTAAATTTTATGTTGTTTAATAATATTATTATAGTTATACTGTTTTATATTAAATTAAATATATTTTATAAGTTTTAAAAATAACCTTAAAGGTTAAGCAATAGATGTCTTAAAATAAAATATATTTTATAAGTTTTAAGAATAACCTTGAAGGTTAAGCAATAGATGTCTTAACCAAGACATGAATCCACAAGTCGGCACATATATTAATTGAATTCATCACATCCCATTCTTATAAATTTGGGCAAGTCAAACAAAACAAACGCACTGAAGCTCAAGAAAATGGCATCCCCTTCACTGACAAACCCTAATTCCTTCAACACCGATTTCTCTCTGCAATTGGCTTATAGAGTTCTTCACAAACAAATTGAAAAGGGTTCCAATTTCGTGTCTTCCCCACTTTCTCTTCATATCATATTGAGCCTTGTTGCTGCTGGATCCACAGGGAAAACCTTAGAGCAACTTCTCTCTTTTCTGGGATCAGAGAGTAAAGATGATCTGAATTCAGTATCTTCACAACTTATTTCTAGTTTAAGGCATGTTGAGGGCACTGAAAGTGGAGGTCCAATTCTGTCTTTTGTTAATGGCGCTTGGGTGGAAAAAACGTTTGGGTTGAAGACTAGTTTCGAAGAGACAGTCAGAAATGTTTACGGAAGCCAAATTGAAGCGGTTGACTGCATAAACAAGGTACTATTTGATTCATATTTCTGTTCTTTACCTGCAATTAACTCTCGTTTTTCTCTTCGACTGCAACCTTCGACATTTTTCGTCATGAAAAATGACCTGGGTAGAGAATAAATTGCAAAGCTTTAATTTGACAGATTCTATGGATTTTGTTCGCTAGGCTGAGGAAGTTGCACAAGAAGTGAACTCATGGGTTGAAAATGCAACTAGTGGACTCATAAAGGAGATTCTTCCATCCGGTTCCTTAGATCAACAAACAAAGCTAGTTCTTGCCAATGCTCTATATTTCAAAGGAGCATGGGATCAAAAGTTTGATCCGACCATGACTAGAACCAGAAGTTTCAATCTTCTCAATGGACAGACTGGAAATTCCCTTCATGACCTCCAAGATATATGAAGAATATTATTATAGATCTTTTGAAAATCATACCATACTCACCATTCCTTATCAAAATGGCAACAACTCACTTAAGTTCGCCGTGTATTTCTTTCTTCCACATGACAGCACGGCTTACCAAGCCTAACTCACACTTTAAACGCAAACCCCAGATTTTTAAATCAAAACTTTGAACTATGGAGAGAGGATATTCCTGAATTTTGAATCCCAAGATTTAAATTTTCCTTCAACTTGGAAGCCACAGAGTGCATGGAAGAATTGGGACTTACTTTGCCTTTCACTCCTGGGGAGCTAACAGAAGTGTCAGATTCTTCTTCCGGTCACAAGCTTTATGTTTCAAACCTTCTGCATAAGGCATTTGTTGAAGTCAATGAAGAAGGAACAGAAGCAGCAGCTAGCACAGCTGCTGCTTTTCGGTTTTTATCTGCCAAGTGGCCCACGCCAAGCTTTGTGGCTGACCATCCCTTCATGTTTATGATAAGGGAAGAAACTTCCATGGCAGTGTTCTTCATCGGAGCAGTGCTTAACCCACTCTTGGCTTCTTGAGCGAGCCTCTAGTATGATACTTACAGTGAGAAAGATTAGTGCTGTGCTTCCTCATCTATATGCTTGAATGGCATAAATTTTTCTTTAGAACACAAAATATCAGGAATTAAAATTCCCTATGAGAGAGGTGATAACCTAGCAAGGTAATGTGTATTTCATTCTTCCATGGGGAAAGCTTATATACAGTTGCGTATATCCTCGTTGTGCTGTTATCTAATTAACAAATGAAGTTAACTTTTTTCCACATCATCAATCATTTAACTTTTTTCCGCATCATCAACCATCTTGCTTTTATTATGTTAACTCCATTTGATGCCACAATAGCAATAGTGGGTACTTGATTGGTATCATCGTCCATCTTCCATACCACCAACCACCCCTACAACCATACAAAAGAGACAGAACAGTGGTTGCACTTATGATCCTGATTTTCTCAATAGCTAAAATAAGATGAAAGGAAGGAGATTCATTAAAATGTTTGTAGTTTGTAGTGTGGTTTCAGCTATCAATATTATATTATACAAATAATAAATGTTTCATGAATATATCCTCAATCAAGTCAGATCATAAATGTGTGTATGATTCCAAAGAAACTCGAAGATGCTAAAACTATGGTAGGGTTACTTTTGACACTCAAACTTGAGAAGCCAAGTGTATCAACCATGTATTATTACAATGTCTCTTAATGGTTCAAATCATTGGCTAGTGACTACACTGAAAAGCTCAAGTAAAAACCTGTACATTTATAATGGTCGGAGATGCAACTTTCTTTGGTTTTGAAGCTGAAACAACAAAGTAGCATCTGCAATTCCAGCAAAGGAATAAATGAAAAAAAATCAGTGTTGAAAGAAAAGAAAATTAGCAACTATAAGATCTACAAATCGAAACATAATCCAACCAAACAAAATAGATAGTATTCAGAGGAGCAAGATATAGTAGCAATGATACTATCATCAATCCCATGTGCCATATAGTGCATGGAGACCAATTAATGAAGTCGTAAAAATCCATGTTACTTAACCTAACTTTGCAAGATTTGATTCAAACAATGAAAGCTCTTTATATATTTATACTCACCTATAATAGTTGAAAAAGCAAGTTGACCAGACATCATTCTTCTTGACATCAGTTAACAGAGCGCAACTAATGTATCATAAACAGAGTACTATAACATGTTCCAACTCCATAAGGTTACACTATGGTTAGAAAGACACAAAAGAAAATGACGGAGGTATATTGACAAATGACAACCCTACAGTAGGGGGGAGACAATAGTAATAATCATGTTCTTAGTCTTGGGTGAAAAGGAAGCCACACATAGTATGAAAATGAAAAGGGTTAGATGCAACGTCTATCATCTCATGAATTTGAGATGCACACAGAAGTTAATAAAATCTTATCATGATGACTATTGTTACAAGGCATTTACAAGACGTGTTCTGGATGCTGCTCAGCTTGTGGAAGATTAAAAAATGAATGTAAATTACTGTACTGAGCAACAGCAAAACTTGTATTTCAATCACTTGAGCCTTCCTTATTTTCTGGAAATACAAATTGCAAGTCTTCATTGTCTCTATAAACTTGCACAAGAACAGCGGCCTTGTAGACAAGCATCCCAAAAATGGCTGGCACAATCTAGATTGAACAAAAATATATTTATTATAACTGATCAAATACCATAACCAATGCTTTTTTACGTCAGAAGAAAACCTTAGTAACATATGTCCAAAGTTTACCTGAAAATCAAAGAAGTCATCCGCAATATACTGATGAGACAGAACCCAAAGTCCATAAATTGCTGCTGGGATCACAAGTCTTGGAGATGAAAGCGAAATGCCAATACCCTTGATTGATCTCTCCAATGAATCCTGAAGGTCCTCACTTCTTATGCCAATTCTGGTTAATCATTTAATCAAAACAAAGGGCTTAATGAATGCCAACATCAGAAGATGTGTTAAAATGGCATAATTCAATCAAAGCAAGGTTTTCCGTTTTACTTCTTTGATTTCTTTTTCATGAAAATATGAGGAACATCTTCACCGGATAGGTTGTCTGCATGTCGATACAAGAGCTGAAGGTACAAGCAACTGCATTGAAAATTATAGCAGTCAAATGCCACTATAACCTACAGAAGCAGTTTTTAAGAGATGTTTCATTTCTCTCCCTGTCTACCACACAAACGTAGTCACGGTCTCAGTATATTATCCTTCCTCTGGGTCAATTCTGAGGAGGCAGAACCACAAAGGACCACCATCCATTACCCCAGAAAGAGCAATAATCATGATGATAATATTAACTAGCCATTCTATTTGGACAAGTTACTTTTTCTTGGGTAAGTTACTTTTTCTTGGGTACAAGCTGAAAACAGCTTTTTCTTGTGATCTCAGATAGAAAAATTGAAAAGATCTGGAATTAAAGACAAACCAAAAGGTACAAACAGCCAAAACAAATTGGCTTCGTTTTTCCGAAGGATGGAAGAAAGACCAACTCTCAAGAGTTATCCAATGAGGCAAGCGCAATTCTTTAGACGCATTTTCAAGTTCAATGCTGACCACTTTAGGTCATCAACCAAAGCTTTGATAAGACAATGTTAGCCAACTAAAATGCAACAACAAACCTGAAAAGGACTCCAATGGCATAACTTACTGCATGTTAAATAGAAAGGTCATCATATCAGCTAAACACAACACGCTCCAAAAGGCTGATTTTTAAGAAGAAATGGTTTGAAACCTCCACCACGGAGCTTGGAGTCCATTTATAGTCAATCTTATTGTGATCTAATAAAATACAACCGAGTTATATAGGTAGCTTGCTATTGTTTTCAGCTTCTATATCAGGCATCTAGGCTGATGAAACACGTTTTCTTAGCGTAAGTGTAATATAACACTAACCTGTACTGACAAAGTCATCAAGCAATATCCACTACATGCCACTCCTATACCCACAGATAGAAGCAGTATTTCCCTCTTGAGCTATATTAAAAAGAATAAAGATTCAGCATTTTACACAAACAAGAACAAGATTTTCTCTTTCAAAGCAACTCACTGGACAACTAAAATAAATTAAAGCCTGTAAGCCCTGAGGTATGAAAACGTTGATTTTACTAACTTAAGCTAAAATAATAACATACTGAGTTCAAGTATCATACAGATTCATATTTCAGAATGTTTAGTTTCTTCCGTCTTTCACTGCTGTCCTGCAGTGCCTGTCAATATACAAAGGAAAAATGTCAAACATTATTGAGTTCAGAATTTTTTTCTTTGGCTGAAGGAGATCCGAACTTAAATTTTTTAAATTAAAAAAAAAAACTGATCCAATTATTGCAACATTGTGACCGCCAATTTCCCTCCATCTATTAATCAGCAACGGAAGCTTATTCAAAAAACTAAATAAGTAAAATAGAAGTTCCCAACATCTAAAAACGAACAACTATAGCCATACCTTGGCCACTGCCTTTTTATTCACAGGTGCAGTATTGTCGCCTAATATCCCCTCTTGGGTTTTTGAGAGCTTCAAAAAGCCATCATCATCATCACCCTCTACGTTCTACATATATTAGAAACTCTAAATAAATCTCTGAATAGCTTGATTGATCAAAGCATACACAAGAATATTTTCATTTGGATCAAATGAGTGGCAAATAATTGTTGAAAAAGGAACACTTCAAAGAATTTACAACCTCTAATTAGCATTATTTGAAATTTGACAAGGACAAAGCAACACGGAAATCAGAAATAACTTCAGGACGGAAATTAGAGTCTACTGCACCTGCTCTGTTTTTTGAGAAGTGTTGGTCTGCTCACTACTATTAGAGTCAACAGAATTTCTGAACTTTCTCTGCCACAATAAATCAGAAGCTCTTGATATAAAATCACCGTTCCATTCTCTCTCTTTGAAAAAAATTTGTAATACATCTTCATCCACATCACTCACTAAAAATAAAGAATATCAAACTATTAGTCTTTAGCATAAGCAGGAGGCAGCAGACATGGAAGGAAACTGCTCGCAACTACTCATATGCTGAAAGGACAAAAAACGATTATGACAGCATACACGCTTCAATTGATGGAAAAGGTATAATGTGAAGTATTATTTGTGGACAAAAGGCCCAATAACAACAAGAGAAATCAAGATGAGAAAATCTAATCTACCCAGTGACAAAATGGTCATATTTTAATGAAGATAGGGCTAAAAACTTTTGAGAATGTCTGAAGCCCCTAAAGAACAAACACTCGAGATTTTCTTGAAGGCACCTACGATAACAAGGAATCAGGACAAAATGAGCAACACCATGACATAAAAGCATATGGCTCATTTAATGTTTGACAAATGACAGAAACCAATTTATGAAGCAACTCTTTCATTTCTTCAAAAGATCAAAATTTCAACAAGACAAGCAATTTTTAGTTGTTTCACTAATGCAAGAAAGTTAATTGTATCTTGAGATTACTTTTCTCCCAACAACACCACCACTCTTGAGAAGAATTACAAGTAGTTCTGGTAATTAGTAGGATTTTAGTAGTTAACATTACGAGTTTAGTAATTAGTCTGAATGACAAAGTTACAGGTACTTATGAATAACTGCTAGACTTGGGTTCTGCATAGTGCATACCATACTCTCAGCCTACTACAATTAGGAGTAAGCACCGTAATATGAAGCTTGTTGAATCAACATATTCGTTTTATTAATATTCTACATTCTTCTCAGGTGCATAAGAACCATAAGAATATCTCATCAAACAAAAGAAGGGGAACTATTTCGTAGCACAATTTCATTCTGGACTTAACAAGAAATCTTCGATGCCTTCCCCTCCTTTTCCCCCCAACCCTTCCCCCCTCAAGTACAGTTTCAACTTTCTCAATAGCACTATATAAAAATCTTCAAAACCTGATACGCCATTCACATTGCAACCAACGAAAAGGAAAACAAAGAGAAATGTCAACCTGAAGAGGGACTAGCTCTTGAAACTGAAACCAGTGAACTACTCCTGGTGAAAGAAGCACTTCGGACGGGAATTCTTGGGAGCCGGACAGTATGGTAAAAGGTTAAGCATCCAATTTTTGAAAGAGAATCCATGGCAAGAACAGAACTAGCAAGCTAATTTGAGCAATATGGTTGATTGTTCATCCAATTCGGATTTTTCTCGGCTCGACCCTTCCGACACAAGTGAACGGTCCGCATTATGATTTTATCTGCTCTATTGCATGCCTAATCATTTCCTTTTTGGGCAAATGACATTTATTGACCCCATAAGGACTTTAACTACATTGATGAACACTTATTTTTGTAAATTCCAAAACCGGACCAACTTCTTGGGTGAAAATGAAATTAAAACACGTGGACAACTTTGGGGTCCAATTGTTGGAGAACCTGCCAACCTTGGGGTCAACTTTTTCGTCATTAATCTTTTTTTTTAAATAATTTAAATTTTGTACCAAGTTTAAAATAGACAATTTTTAAAGTGACATTAGTGTGTTTCAGTAATGGATTTAGGCAAATTCAATATTCATCTTATATATTTTTAAAAGTAAAATAGAACATAATATCATAATATTATTTTTTATATATATCAAATATTCTAACTTTATTTATAGTATAATTATACTCTTAATATTTTAAATCTAGTTCAATTTACCCCCAACTTTAATTATCCTCAAACATCTGTTAAGAGAAGTGACATCTAAGCATAATTTTTTTTAAAACAAAATCCACATGGATATTCAGGATTCCACATAGGTAATTTAAAAAACAAAACACTTTATCCCTTTGCCCCTTCTCCTTCCCCCATTGCAGACATTGCTCATGAACTCATCAACAGCGGTGAAGGTAGCGGTGAGTCTCTCTGGAGAGGACTGTGGTCGATAGAACCTGCAAAAGAACAACCAATCTGAGTCGCGTCTAAGGACACTATCCTTAAGAGTTATTCCGTGATAACCGGCAAGATGAAGCGGTACTCCCCAAAATTAAACAGATTCTTCTTGTGGGAACAAGGAAACAGAATCTAGCAGAAGGAAATAAACTCAGAGAGAAATAGGAAGAGAGTATGAGCATTAGTTGGATATGTCTGCAACATCCTTGTGCACTGCTTTTATAAGGATGAAGAGGCACAGAAACATCAGTTGCGTCAGTAAGAGACGTCCTTTAGACCGAACCAGCATGATACTTATCAGGCTGTAAGGACGCATCTTTCCAGCGCAACAGTTCCTTTTCCAACAGCCATAATGTCAACATTCATAAAAGAAAATACCTTTTGGCCTTTCAAATTCATTTAGGCTGTAGGAATTTGGACACTTTCTGTCTAGGCACATTAAAAATTTTGTTGGGTAAGCCAAAATATTTTTCACAAAAAGTGCCCAATATCACGCTCTATCTTGCGCTCAGGGGGAGAAATCGCCGGATTTCAACTGAATTTTCCATTGATAGCCCATTATCGTGCGCGCGAGTCCACCTCTCTTCTATACCCATTTACTAGCCCACAATTGTAACTTATTATTTATATTCTTGAGCCTTCATTCACTCAAGCAATATAGGATTTTTAGTTTCTATGACACACCCACTTTTTCACAACAATCCCCCACATGTGTCAAAGAAACTCCACTCTCTGAGTTACACTTGAATATAATCATTATATTTAGTGATCCTTTGGACTATGAACCAGACCTAGACTGATAATACTTGGTATACATAGATGCCATTGGTCCTATGAACTATGAACCAGCACCTCTTGGGTGTATATTAGAGATACTAACAGTCATATTATACCCCCACATTTCCACTGTTTACCGAGTGGTTTTGCACGTTAGGTGGCCATGCGCGTGTCCTGGTTTTTAACGAATGCTCTAGAGATTTTGCCACAATCTCATAGGAGTGGCCCACACTCCTCATTCGTGTAGGTGATTTATTTAAGTGTATCTACACATAATACACCATCCCGTGGGATTTGAAATCATTAAGAGCCTTTGCTCATCCTCCTCTATGCAATCTAGTACTTTCTTGTACACCATAGGAAAGGACCAATAATAATATTTTGGTGCTAGCAGAACTAACAAATGACTTGTTCTTACCCATTGAACCTTCTTCATAGGATCACCAATCACAAAGGTTGGGTTGACATCGCTGTCGTTATCAAACTGGCTTTAGTCATATTCCCCTCGATGTCTCAACAATTTGTTTTCTTCCTAGGGGTTTTGTTAACGAATCCGCAAGATTTACTTGTGACTTTACATAATCGATTGAGATCACTCCGTCTTTGAGCAGCTGCTTTATAATATTGTGTGTCAATCGAATGTGCCTATTTTTACCATTGAAGGTTTTATTTTTAACCGTAGATATCGCAGATTGGTTATCACAGTGTAAAGATATTGATGGTGTGGGCTTGTCACCCAATGGAATACTTCCTAAGAAGTTTCTCAACCACTCAGCCTCAGTTCCAGCCAATTCCATAGCAATAAATTAAGAATCCCTTGAGGATTTAGTTAGAATTGTTTGCTTGGATGATTTCCATGTGACTGCACCACCACCAAGAATAAACACATAACTACTAGTGGATTTTGACTCTTCTGAATCTGAGATCCAGTTTGCATCATTGTATCCTTCTAATACAGCGGGAAATTCACTATAATGTATACCATAATTCATGGTGCCTCTAAGGTATCTCAATAACCTTATTAGAGTATCCCAATATTCACTGCTTGGACAGTGAGTATATTTGTTCAATCTACACACAGCATATGCTATGTCAGCTCTGGTATAATTCATTAAATGCAACAGACTTCTAATGATCTGTGCATATTTAGATTGAGCCACTGGGTCTTCTAAGTTTTTCTTTAGGTGCGCACTCGAATCATAAAGAGAACTCAATGGAGTTTCATCATATTATTCAAACTTTCGCAAAATTTTCTCAACATAATGTTCTTGAGAAAGTAAGATACCTCTTTCATTCCTTATGATTTGCACACCCAAGATTAACTTTGCTTCACCCAAATATTTCATATCAAAATTTGAAGCAAGAAAACCCTTTGTTTCAAGCACAATATTCATACTAGTACCAAAAATAAGCATATCATCCACATATAGGCATATAATCACACAATCATTATTCATAACTTTTGTATAAACACATCTTTCTACTTCTATAGTATAGAAACCACCGTTTGTGAGAACTTGATCTAACTTTTCATGCTATTATTTAGGTGCCTGCTTTAAACCATATAAAGATTTAATTAATTTACAAACTTTATTTTCTTGCCCAAGAACAATGCACCCTTCAGGTTATGCCATATAAATTTCTTCTTCTAAATCACCATTCAAAAATACAGTTTTAACATCCATTTAGTGAATATAAAGCTTATGAATTGAAGCTAATGCAATAAAGACTCTTATAGAAGAAATCCTTGTTACTGGAGAAAATGTATCAAAATAATCAATATTTTCCTTTTGAGTATATCCCTTGGCTACTAGTCTGGCTTTATATTTTTTTACAGACCCATCAGGAAAATATTTTTTATTAAGAACCCATTTACATCCAATAGGTTTTGCTCTTGGAGGCAAGTCTACCAAAACCCATGTTTTATTTTTATTTAAAGAATCAATCTCTGATTTAATAGCTTCTTTCCAAGAATCTGCATCTGGAGATGAAATAGCTTCATAAAAATCTCTAGGTTCTCCTTCAACTAAATAAGTGAAGAAATCATCTCCAAAAGAAGTTTCTTTCCTTTGCCTTTTACTTTTTCGTAAACTTTCACCCAAAACTTCATTTGAAATTTGTTTAGGAGAGGAAGAAGAAACTCTTTCAATTCTTGTTGAAGTATGCTCAACTTTCAAAGGAAAAACTTTTTCAAAGAACTCTGCATCTTTAGTTTCAATAATTGTATTTATATCCAAAACATCACTTTTCAAAACCAGAAAACGATAAGCAGCACTTTGTTGAGTATAACCAATAAACTTACAATCAGAAGTTTTAGAACCAATTTTTCTCTTTTTATGATCAGGTAATAAAACTTTTGCAAGACACCCCCACACTATCGAATATATCATATTTGGTTTATAACCTTTCCATAATTCATAAGGGGTTCTCTTTGTTTTCTTATGGGGTAATCTTTTTTGTGAAAAATATGCAGTTAATATAGCTACCCCCACAAGTTATCAGGTCCTCCAGAACTTACAAGTAAGGCATTCATCATTTCTTTTAAAGTTCTATTTTTCCTTTTTGCTATTCCATTAGATTCAGAAGAATAAGGAGGAGTTACTTCATGAATTATGTCTTCTTTTTCACAAAAATCATCTAATAACAAATATTCTCCTCCTCTATCTGATCTAATTCTTTTTATTTTTCTACTTAATTGATTTTCTACCTGGGCTTTATATAAAACAAACTTATCATAAGCCTCATCTTTATTTCTCAATAAATACACCTTAGTATACCTAGAGAAATCATCAATAAAAGTAATATAATATCTTTTACCACCTCTAGTTTCTGTTTGTTTTAGATCTCCCAAATCAGTGTGGATTAAAGATAACAATTTAGTTTATCTTTGTGTAGATAAGTGTGTTCTCTTAGTCAACTTAGTTTGTACACAAATCTCATATTTACTTATCATATCATTCTTAATTCCAGAAATTAATTCAAGTTTCTGTAATCTTTTCATGTAAGATTTATTAACATGACCTAATCTAGCATGCCAAATATCAAAAGACTCAATCAAGTAAGCAGAAGAAGATGCATTATTATTATTCTCATTAACACTTAGTCCAAATAGTCCTTGATTACAATAACCCTTCCCAATCAGAATATTGTTCTTAGTCATAATGATCTTATCAGATTCAAATGACACTTTGACCCCAGCTTTTCCCAATATAGCCACAGAAATTAAATTTGCTCTAGCTTCAAGCACATACAGGACATCTTGCAACACCAAGGTCTTCCCTGATGTGAGTTTCATAACAACTTTTCCTTTCCCATGAACTTTTACAGATTGAGAATCTGCAAGATACACGTGGTCTTCTCCTTCTTCAAAGGAGGAATACAATTCTTTATTTGCACATATGTTCCTAGTAGCCCCAGAGTCTACCACCCATTTGTTCACATCAGATATAAGAAAAGCTTGAGAAATCATTGCAATGATAATATCATTATCACTACCATCATCTCCTTCAACCAAATTTATATTTGGTTTAGGAGGATTACCACTTCTCATCTTATCAGCCCTCTTCCTGCATTCAAATGCATGATGTCCTGGTTTATTACAGACAAAATATTTGCCTTTCTTCTTGAATTTGGGGTCAGCATTCTTGGGTTTGTAATCTGACTATTTTTTCTGATGTTTCTTATTATTGTGTTTAGAGTCGTACCTCTTATTGTCCGATTTTATTTCTACCAAGTTTGCCTTAGTAGTCATCTCCTTCTCCTTTGTTGCTTGAATCGTTCTCCGATTGGTGTCTTCAATAATAATATGAGTGATTAAATCCGTTAACGACAGTTGCTTCTGCTTGTGTTTCAATTGTTGCTTGTAGTTATTCCAAGATTCTGGCAACTTTTCAATTAGAATTCCGGCAACAAATTCATCAGGCAAATTGATGTGTTCAGCCTTGAGATCTTCAATCAATTTGTGATATTCATTGATCTGACTCTTGATGTCATTGTTGTCCACCATCTCCCACCTATAATAATTTCCAACTACAAACTTCTGTTTTCCAGCATCATCCGCAGTATATTTCAGGATCAAGGAGTTCCAGATTTTATTTGCTTCCTTGTAGACACTATAAATATCGAACAGATTATTAGATAAAGTACTGATCAGTGTGTGTCTACATATTTTGTTAGCATATGTCCAAACATCTTTCCAGGCTTGCTCAGCATCTGGAGATAGTTCAGATTCGATTAGTGTTGTTGCTACTCCATGCATATCAAGAACAGTATACACCTGCTCTTGCCAACGTCTAAAGTTCTTGCCATCAAACACCTCTATTTTTGAAGTGTCAGGGAATGGACGAGGTGCAGGGATAGAAACATGAGGAATGGCACTGTTATGTCGACCATCTGCATTGTTATTGTCCCCAGTATTATTCAAAGCACTGGAAGAGTCCATCGCATGGATTAACTCTTAAGATTGTAGTCGACAGAACCTACAAAAGAATAACCAATCCGAGTCGCATCCAATGACACTGTCCTTAAGAGTTATTCCGCGACAACTGGCAAGATGAAGCAGTACTCCCCAGGATTAAACAGATTCTTCTTGTGGAAACAAGGAAACATAATCTAGCGGAAGGAAATAAACTCAGAGAGAAATGGGAAGAGAGTACGAGCGATGGTTGGATATGTCCGCAACATCCTTATGCACTGCTTTTATAAGGATGAAGAGGCATGAAAATATCAGTTGCATCTGTAAGAGACGTCCTTTAGACCGAACCAGCGTGATACTTATCGGGCTATAAGGACGTATCTTTTCGGCACAACGGTTCCTTTCCCAACAGCCATAATGTCAACGTTCATAAAAGAAAATAATGTTTAGCCTTTCAAATTCATTTAGGATGTAGGAATTTGGACACTTTCCGTCTATGCACATTAAAAATATTTTGGCTTAGAAATATTTTTCACAAAAAGTGCCCAATATCACTTTATCTTGCGCGTAGGGGGAAATCGTTGAATTTCAACTGAATTTCCCATTGATGGCCCATTATCGTGCGCGCGAGTCCACCTCTCTTCTAGGCCCATTTACTAGCCCACAATTGTAACTTATTATTTATACTCTTGAGCCTTCATTCACTCAAACAATGTGAGACTTTTAGTTTCTATGACACACCCACTTTTTCAAAATAAGGACTACAGAGGCTATTGTGGAGTTGGATTCCTCTTTGCTTACTGGGTATTCTCTTAACAGACTACAACTTTAGCCAAAAAAATCCATATAACTCCAAAATTGAAGCACCCAATGAAAATGGAGTTTGGAATTGGTATGGATTGAACATAAATATGAT
This sequence comes from Leucaena leucocephala, assembly GCA_037074615.1. NCBI lineage: Eukaryota > Viridiplantae > Streptophyta > Magnoliopsida > Fabales > Fabaceae > Leucaena > Leucaena leucocephala. The sequence goes on from CM073542.1 coordinate 10,203,532, forward strand.
ATACGTAAGATGTGAACACCCTATGATTCCCTTGTGTTTGTGGATGCAGCCCCTTGCTTCAACACTTCAAATAGCTCTGTGACTTTGTATTCGTATGTGAATGTTGGCAGTGAAACTCTAAGGGATGTGGGGCTATTGTGCAACAGATATAAAAAGAGCCTTTGTAGTCCTCGCCGCATAGACTTGCAGTCTCCGTTAGTGGGTTCACCGTTCATGAGTGACAGTCTACGATGAGAGAATGAGAAGGGCAAAGGGATAAATATGGTTTTTTAAAATTACCTATGTCGAATCTTGAATATCCTTGTGGATTTTTTAAAAAAAAATTATGCTTAAGTGTCTCCCCTCTTAACCAACGTTAAAGGATAGTTAGGGTTGAGAAAAATTGAATCCAATTTAAAACATTAAGGATATAATTATACTATATACAATATTAGGATATTTAACACACCAAAAAAATAATATTAAGATATTATTTTAATCTATTTTCAATAGTCTTATTTTTAGTTTCCTACCCGTATAATCACACTACTAAAATGACATGGATACCCTTAATTATTAATGAAATTCAAGTAAAAAAAATTTATTATTATTATAAAACACTTCTACATACTCTTTAATATAATATCTTTTATCTGAATCATTAATTTTTAAAAAAATATCAATTTTGAATGTTTTTTAACTAACAAAACAATTTTCTCTATCTAATAACTTTCACTGAGGGTAATATGGTCAAAACCTAAAAGAAATTAGCTAATTTTAAATGAATTTCTTAATCTATATAAAATTAGTAATATGCCTTTAATAATAAGGATTAAGGATTTAATAATTAGGAATATATCTTTAACAATGACCATTAAGGATTGGATCTTCATTTCAAAATATTTGTCATCTAATGTTGTACGCACAATTCGTGTGATCACGCTTGAGCCCGCGTGTGAAACTTAAATTTATTTAAAAATATTTTTATTTAATATAATATGCAGAATTCAAAAAAGCTATATTAAACAACCTAAATAATGATAAATTTTGATATTATTTTAAGTAAAATACCATAAATTAATAAACTCAACTTGCATTTTGGTAGAACTAGCTTTCTTTGAATGTACCAACCAAGCAAGCATCTGGGTTCCGCCTCCATTGACACACTCTTGTTCCATCATCATGCTAATCCCCACATATAAACTTGTGAAATTGATTAAGTAGACAAAGCAGAGTCACATAAAGTATTAAATAGCAGATAATATTATGATATTAAACAAATCAATAAACCCGATGAATCATTTGTTAATTCAGTTAAGAGTTGTAGATATAATAGATTAAGTTAGATTTTATTTTTTTATCCTCTTATGGGTCTAAAATACCTTTATTTTAAATAAAAAATAATAATCTATTAAATTTATGTTTTAACAATTATATTTTGTTATATTATATGAGGTTTATACATAAATGTTACATTTAATTATGTATTAATATATTTATTATTTAAATATTACTCTTTTAAGAGTTATATATATAATTTTTTATATATTTTAATTATATTATATTATTTTAATTATAAGTAAGTTAACCTCAATTTAATTATAATTAAATTATTGACTATTAAATCACTCAATTAGTTTAATAATCAGTCACTTTTCTATTTCTTACATGATACCTTAAAGAAACAAAGAAATGGGAAGGTGGATCCCTTCCCTGAATCAACCTTCCCCTGCCACATTTCATTGCCCATCTTTCTCCCACGCGCTTTTACCCTGTTCATAGCCGCCCCACATTAACCCACCTCTGTGTCATATATATATATATATATATATATATATATATAGCATCTCAATCTCATTCACATCCTCCATAAGATATCTTCAACTTCATTATTGTTCAGCAACCATGGATCATTACAATCAACAAGATCCTTCTGGTAAGCTCTCTCTCACACACAATAAGCTAATAATACCCTCTTACATATATTATTATGTTGTGTTTGAAAATGGGATTAACAATATTAATTGATTAATTAATGAGATTATATGATGAATTAGCAGTGCCATATCCTTCACCGGTGATGGCTTATCTGCCGCCACCGCCGTCTCTGAGTGCTCCTCCACCAATGGGGTATCCTTCTAACGATGCTGTTTCTGGGGACCCACAACAGTGTTCCCCACAAAACCGCAAGCAGGGTTGATGGTGGCTTTTGGGAAGGATGGGGAGTTCGTAATTATTCACATATCTATTTTTTAAAATCTATTCTAAACCCATATTAGCACTCTGAAATATACAAATGACACAGAAGTTCTTTAAATCAAAATAAAATTTCAGAATTTGGTAAAATGACCTTATTGTCCCTCGATAAGACATACTCTCACTCCTCCCCTGTCATCACAACCACCGCCACATATCGCCACCAGATCTCCACTAAATTGGTCTTGCCACATTAATTATGCAAAAGCTGTTTCATTATGTTTAGAGCAGAAATAGATTGATCTCATTTTACTATAAAATAGATAGCTTGGACTAGCTAAAAGGTAACTTGTTTTATTGTTGTTAGTTTAATTTTTTTATTATTAATATTATTATTTATTTTATTAAAATATTATTTTAAATATTTTTATTATTAAATATTAATAAAAATAATTATTTATTTATACGTATTAATATATTATAATTAATTAATATTATATTAATATTTATTTAGATTTATAATTATAAAATTTGAGATTTTCTTATAAAAAATATGAGTTTTTAAAAATATAATATTAATAATTTTTTTAATATTATATTAATATTAAAGATTATTAATATTTTAAAAATTTATAAATAATTTTTTAAAATAACAAACTCGGGCTAATAAAATGATTTATGGCGGATTGCCCCCACTCAACCCATAGATTATGATAGGCTAGTACGCAACTGAGGCTAACTTGTTTTTCTGCTTTTAATTGTGCTATTATATCATTCATAAATAAACTTGTAATTGAACCAATAACTATTTGTGAAAGTAGCGTTTACTCGCTCAGATGATATGATTATTCGCTGGTTAATTGTGATAGAACCAAATCCACCTTTTGCCAAAAATTCTCTAACCACGGGGGTTGGAGTCTAACAATCGTTACTGGAACTCTGGCAATGGAGGCTATTTGTCCTTTTCCATTATTTATTTCTCTTCAAAATCAATATTCCTCCTCTATTTTTTATAAGCAACAACTATATAAATTGTGAATTAAATTAATTAAAAATAATAAATATATTAAAAGTATAATTTATTTTTAAATATATCTTTATTTATGAAAATAATAAGTGAGAAAGAATAGGTGAAAATTGATATGAGAAAAAAATAAATAGAAGAAAGAAATATAATTAATTAGAAGATAAAGGTAGAAAAAATATATTAAATTTTTATAAAAAGTTATTTATATATAAAAGATTTCTGTAAGAGATAATATTAGTGATAAAAAGGATAGGCCGGAGTACCTAGTATTAGTTTTGTTCTCTTATTTTCTCCCTTGCAGTTTTGCCGCTCTTTGCTGCTGCTGCGTTTTGGATTGCTGCTTTTGATTGCTTTCTATTTATTTGTTCTTGTTGTCCTTTTTTATTTCGTATTTTTTTATACAACTTTCATAATTCTCAAAATAATGTAAAGGGATGCATTCATGTTATTGCAACTAAATTCAAATTATCAAATCCAGTTATGATCCTCATGAATACAACAACTCAAAAATATTAGAATATAAATATATATTTATTTGATCTTTAATATATAATATATTTAACCAATTTAATTAAATTAATTTATTTATTTAAATTAGTTAATATAACATATTTTTTAAAATATCTTAATTATCTTCTTTAACCCATTCCTCCTCTCTTATTTTAATTATTATTAAAGAATAATTAATATAAAAAATTTAAAAATTTTGATAAAAATAAAAAAAATATTTTATATTTAATATTAAAATTAATTTTCTGATTTTAGGTGATACAACTCATAAGAAAAATCGTCATGAGCCCAAAACCATGGCTTAAACAAAACCTTGAAAATACTACAAATCTAAAAAATATAGGAAATTGGATGACTTGAGAAATGATTACAAAATTAATTAATTTGTATAAATTAATCGAGAGTTAAGGATTTTACTTTTGATTATTTGTTAATAATGAGTAAGATAAGGTGATTATTTGTTAATTACTTTTTATTATTATTAATTATTGACGGCTTTTTTTCTTTTTTTATGCTAAAAAATTTAGATATAATTATCTATAATAAAATTGACGGATTTTTTTTTATGCTAAACACAGAGAAGGAGTCCTTGTTCAGCAACAAATTGTTAGGAATAAAAGAGAGAATCTTCATTTCTCTGTTAAAAAAATTTATATTTAATATCTGATAATATTTTAAATATAATTATCTATAATAAAATGATCCATATGTCTAATAAAGAGAGAGAAATTAATCTATTATTATTTATAGTTTCACTTGGTTTGTAATTAAATACCTAGAGTTTAATTTGTTTAAATTGTCTTTATTATTTAATCCATTGATTTTAATTTATGAACTTTGCGAATTTTTTTTATAAAAGTGAATGGGTGTAAAACAATATTAAATTAAACAAAAGAGATTCCATAAATTTCATAAAATTATATAAATTAAAACTAATAGTTCTTATACTTATAGATAAATGCTTATAATAGATCAAATTATAAGGATCCATTCTAAACAAAATAAACTTCAGTAACGTAATTTAAAATTAAAATAAATTATGATGATATACAGATTAATTTTTTGTCAAAATAATTAGGAACACTGCTTATATATATATGAGATTAGATAGCGTAATATGAGTTTTTTACCCTTTAATGTGAGTTTAATTACTATGTCCATATGTTGCAACGATCGTAAATTAACATGTAACGCCACATAATCAATTTTCATTAGTTTGGTTAGCAGAATTAATATTTAGGATGATATTAAAAAAATTACAAATTATCGTATGCAACAAAATTGACACAAAATAAGACGCAAACGTTTGGTGGGCTTTTGGATCCCTACGGCTCCTGCATTGCATTGAAAATACTTGTATTGGTAGGCGATGCCGTTATTATTATGAGAATTTTTTTATGTAAATAATTTTGTAATTGGTTTGTAAATATTTTTTAAATTTTAGAAATATGCTCTAATTTTGATAGGAAGTCGGTACAAAACCTATATAAATTTTTTTGTATAAAAAATACACTAATAAGTATTAACACTGATGATAAAGAGCATATTCATATCTTATAAAGAAGTGAATTTGGCTCCTACTATTATTATCATTTGGTAGGCGATCGCTTAATTTTCTTATAAATATTCTCTAAACTCTAAAATTATGTCTTAACTTTAGTGAGAGACTTATACTTAAACATATCTAAATTTTTTTATAAAAAAATATTTACATTGTATTGAGAAAATATTTTATGACTTTCAATATAACTTAAACTAGATATTTTTAACAACAGCAACTAAGTTACTTGTATGAGAAGGACTATAAATGTACCTTTGTTCTTTTACTTTTGATAACCAAACATACTCTTAGGTGTATTTTGGATTAGCATATGTAAAATTGAAAGTTTTTATAAATTACAACTTGTAAAACTAAAATATATAAAAGTTATTATAATGTGATTTATGTTTTGATACTCTTTTATAAAAAAAAAAATCAGTTCAACAAACTAAAACTTAATTGATCTAGTTTAACAGCAAATTTTAGATGTAGGATGAGAACAAAAAACACTTCAAGTCAAGATATGGTGATTCAAAAACAGGTTTAGAATAATAACTGGAAAAAAAAAACTCATCACGAATTATTTTTGTTATGCTGTAATTATACATGTTTTTCTATACAAGCCAAGATGGGGGTGGTTCTAAGGGTGCCATTTTCTTTTAATAGTCTAAGAGTGCCAATTTTAAACTAACAAAAACATACAAACACACCCAACAAAAAGCAAAATAAAAATAAAAAACTCTGTACATAAGAAAAGTGGAAAAGTATGATTAAATTGAATGGTGGTAGTGGTGTTGGGATGTGGAGGTGCAAAGAGACAGTGAAACACATGGGTGTGTTTGGAGGTTGGGATAAGTTGGTAGAGAGAAAGGACATGAATCACATGCATGCATATATATCTTATTCTTATTAAGAAATTTTGGAATAGGTCTCCTATTTCCCTTACACACTCAACCAATTTTTTTTAGCTACCCTGTTTCTTAGAGATTTATCCTAATTATATCTAGATTTAACTCGCGTCGCGCACCTGACTATGATGAGTGAGTCTTCTAACAAGAATTTTTTGCATACGCTAAAATTTGAACTTCAGACCTTATTTAAGCGATATCAAACCACTTATTACTCAGTAATTTTGTATTAATTTCTATGGACAATTCAATCTTCAATACTTGATGGATGCTCCTTGTAACAAAAAGAAAAAAGGAGAAAAAAATTTACTTTATGGGGCATAACCCAATCATGATTATGATTGTTTTGAAGGACAAAAAATTGTACTATTCTCATGTTTACATTAATTCATGAAGTCTATAAAATAAACAATTTTATTTATAATTCATGAAAATTATAACCCAATAACTCTTGTTTTACTAAGGAAAAAAAACAGAGGGATAGATTTAGACCCAAAAAACTGCCTTCAGACACACCTTCAACCACTCAAGTGATGCAAGAATCTTGTGACTGTCTTTAGACCAAGGTACCAATGTGATTAAGATCAAAATCAATGCAATCCAACCTCCATTAATCTATGTTCTTTTGCATTTTCTTTTAAGCTTCTACCTTCATTTTATTGCATTTATTCATTTTTTAGGGGTGTTTGGAAAAGAAAACTAACGTAAAAATACTTATAAAATTATGGTTTAGGATTTTCAAACAAGCTTAAGAGAATTTTGGTAAAAAATTGCAGGACCTACTATAACAACGTAATTGAGAAGCAACCACCTATGAATGTTAATTGCAAGCAGATCCAATGGAAGCATTCATCATGAAGATCTATTTCTAATAATGGTGATGAGTGTCATTTTGCTTAATGGGTTATATAGTACTTAATATTTTAATTTTATTTTGTATATATATTCAGTATCATAATCTTATTTGTGGTATAATTTTACCTATAATATTTTTAATTTGAGATAATTTTATCTATAATCTTTTTAATTTTAGATAATTTTACCCATAATCTTATTTTTCAAGTACTAATAATTGTATCAAATTAAAAATATTATAGATAAAATTATACCAAGTTAAAATAATTATGAGTAAAATTATACCACAAATAATATTAAGTTATTGAATATATATAAGAAATAATATCAAGATATTTGATACTATATAACCCTTAATTGTTTAGTCTTTTATATATTTAAAAAATATTATTTTCCTAAAAGGTAAATAAATAATAAATAATAGTTATACTTTATATTGATTTCAAAGGAAAGTATAATAAATTAATGTCAAAAAATAATTATGGAAAATTTTGGTAAAATATTGATTTATGCTTTATAAAGAGTAATGTTATTTTCAATATGAAAAGAGAACTCCTTTTAAAACTCAACTAATCTAATTTTTTGTACCTTAAAAATATTTTAATGTTTTAAATTGTACATTGGATATTTATCGAGTTAAAAAAATGAATATTATAAACTCTCACAATATCATAAAATTTATAGTGTTTCTGAAAAGTAATATAAATTAGTTGAACTAGCAATTTTGTTAAGTATATAAATACATATATTATTTTTAATTAAAAAAAAGTGGATAAAACAATAGATTTGACTATTTAAGGTAATAAAATAGTTCCTATGATTTTGTGGCAGCCCTAACCCTAAACCAAATGACCTGCCACCAGCAGACAAAATGATTTTTTGTAGCTTTAGTCACTACCAACATGCAATTAAAATTCATTTTAAAATATCATAATTATTTATGTATACATTGTATAACACTATAATGCATTATGAAAAGTGCATAAATTAATGAAGCTATAGCCGCACAATGAATGGAGAGCCTTATCCTATAATAATATTAAATAATTTTGCATGCATATCTATTTTTTTTAATATTCCCACACATGCATGTCTATTTATCAACTAAATAAGAAAAGAGCTTTAAGATGATAATGTAAGTGGAGGAGAGCCTATTGAGGAAGCTATCAGTATAGGGTTTTCCTTTTAGAAAAATTGAACAAACATTTGGAAATATACGAAAAATCACTTAAATTTAGTAAAAGTGAAGGGAATTATATTTTAATCTATAATAAGGAAGAATTATAAATGAATCCTAGATAAGGAAATAAATCATTTTCTCAATTTTATTTATATGTTAAACTTCAATACTTATATTTCAAGTTTTTGTATTTATAAGTAGTTAGGACTTTTGTGAAATTCCCTGTGTGATGCTATACATGTGTTAGGATTAACATAGCGTTAGAATTGAAAAAATAAAAGTAGAAATAAAAATATAATTAAATATTTTTTTATTTAATAAAATAGAAGTTATTTCTATTTTAAATATTTTAGATTATTTTAATTTTATCATAAAAAATTAGGAAATCATATGAGAGAATTGAAATTAAAATATTTTAAACTATTTTATCCTAAATTACAAATTTTTTAGATAATTTTAATTTTTTTAAGTTATAAAAAATATTTTAGATAATTTTATCCTAAATTATAAATATATATATATATATATATCAATTCTATATTTATTTTTAACCTATCAAATAAATTTTTAAAATTCATTTATAACCTAATTCTATTTTTATTTTTATTTATATTAAAAATTCTTCTATTATATTAAATATGGTTTAACAATATTAACAATCTTAAGCTATTAGGAGAAACGCCAAACCCAAAAAAAAAAAAAAAAGAAAGTTAGTTAGGAATAGGGACAGGAAACTTGACTGGGCAATGGGCATGATGGCTAAAAAATTTGGTAGATAAAGCAATGAGAGCATAATCCTAAAAGCTTTTCTACCAAATATTTACCTCAAATATCACGCGATTCTCTAGCATCATAATATTACTCTTAAAGTTTGGATATATTGAAGAATGTACATACAAATTTTAAATACTATAAAAATGAAACGATAGTTAATATGACCCAACGTCTCTCACTTTTTTGGACACATAGCATGGCCTCTATACACGAAATTCATGGATATTGATGGCTGTCACATTTTTGAACTATTCAAAAATCTTGATGTGCAATTTGGTACCCGAAAACACTTTATGCTATCAAATACATGTTCATATGAAGGTCATTAGGTACCTTTTAGAAATGTTTTGGCATTGTCATTCTTGGTATTAACAAATAATTAAATTGTAGGGTTTCATATAAAGTTTCAGGGTGTGAATGGTATCAACACAAATATAATATAATTTAAAATATATAAAAATATTTATATATAACTCTCAACACTCAAGAGAGTAATATTTAAATAAAAAATACATTGGTCAATGAATAAATGAAATATCAGCTTTATGGTCAATTTTTTCCAACAAATATATTTATTGAGATTTAAATTTATGTTCTCCTATTTTACTTTAAAATACTGAGTAAAAAAGATAAAACTATAAAATATAATCTAATCAATTTATTCAAAACTTTTTGATTAAATCAATTAGAAAATTTATTTACTATTTATTGATCTAATTGATTTACAAGAGTTAGATATTTTGACACCATACAAATTAATTTTCATAACTTCAACTGTAATCTTTTCCTTTAGATAGTAGAAGGGAGACACGCATCCTTCGCATATCCACTAATAGAATTTGATCTCTCAACCTCCCTACTTATACAAGGCGAAGGGGTGCCACCAAGTCATTGGCAGTACCATGCAATTTTGTAGTTGAACCTTTATTGGATATACTAGAACACTATTTTAACAAATAATGCTTATTTCATATTCCTCCAATAGTTTACTTTTTAATATAATATTTTGTTACTTTTTTAAATAAATTAAAAAATTAAATAAACACGTTAATTATTATTAAATTTAATATTTTAAAAAATTATACTATATATTCATTAATTTATTTAAATTAATTAATTTTTATATTAATTAAAATTAATTAAATTAATTAAATTAATTTATTACAAAAATTATCTAATTCTCATGTTAAAAATTAAATTAACCGATTCAAAGGAGGAGTAATTTGGATTTGTATTTTGTGTCTGCGTGGATGGATAGAAGCGTTTCATTTCTTCCACAACAACCGACATGTCACAACAAAGCGACGCGTTTCATTTCAATGAGCATGATGCACGTTGCCTCGTTTGCTTGTGACTCCTGAGAATATTTTCCTGTAGACTTGGAGAAGTAAAGGGGGCATGTTACCCTTTTTGTTTGGTAGCTATATTTTAAATATGAACACGAACAAGGTATGAAAATGGGTCGGTTGTTAAACTGATTGAGGGAATAGTTAGTGATGTAATCGTGGTTAAATCTCAAATAAATCATAATTAAAATATATAAAAATATTTATAATATTTGAAAAAAAAGATATTAACTCATAAATAAATGAAATAGTTTTTATAAACCAAAAGTAAAAGAAGAAATTCTGTAAAATATTACAATTACCAGCGAAGTTTCAAAAGATTGTCCTTACTTCTTCAAAATTACAATTAAAATTTCATTATTCAGTGATATAAAAGGGACAAAACTTAACTCCATTTCTTTATATTCATTAGATTCAATTATCCAATTTATTATTGTCATGTGGAACTTTTCTTAACAATAAAAAATTACATTGATAATATTTAAAAATTCTATTAGATCATTATTAATAATAAAAATACAATGACATGATTTATTTAAAGAATTTGACTTAATAATTATAAGAAAATGTATCTAAGTTTTGTTCTATTTAATATTATCTTATCTTATTTAAATATTATTGAGTTTAATTGGGGATAATTAGATATTTTTTTTTTGTATTTCCACCAATTTTAGCCTAAAATCTTATATTTAAATGAGTGTAATTAGAGGTGTTCACAATGCCCATAGCCCGGTTCGCCCGCCCGAGCTCGCAAAAAAAATCGCCTGGCCCAGCCGTAAAAAAATTGCCCAAAATGTATTTGGGCAGGGCTGAGTCGGGCCGGGCCAAATGGGCAGGGCATATATTTATTATTTTTTTAATTTTTTAACTTATTTTATTTGTAATTTTACACTTTTCACTTTAGCTGACAACTCTCCTTGCTCATTTTTAAAATATTAAACATAAATTTTATATTTATATAGATACCAAAGTTGCTTTACTTGTCAAGTATTCGATTTTTTGTATTGCAATAACGCTACAAATATTTGACCTCTACATATTTTAATATTTCTTTTTTACATATGTAATAGACTTTGAGACTTTAATTACTATATTTTTGTTACCTTATTCTTAGTGAATTATATATATTATTTAACTCTTGAAAATATAAATCTGATATTATTTTATAAGTTCATGATGACAGATTTTTTTTCTCATAATATGAGCAGAACATCACTATTTGGGCATACCCAACCCGTCCATGTCTAGCCCGCATATGCCCAGCCCGAATTAATTAGGGCTTTTACCGGGTAGGGCCGGGCGTCAGGTTACAAAATGCAGCCTATGATTTTTTTGGGCAGGGCACCAGGCAGAGGACTACCCTATCCAACCCTATCCATACATACCCCTAAGTGTAATCTCTTTTATTGTGATCTATATATATATATGGGCTTTGTTTGTGATCACTTTTCAAGTCATTAACATTGACATTTTAACATTGTGAATTTAGTTAGTGATGGGAAAGGATATAAAATAATTTAAAATATATTTAATTTTTAAAAAATATTATTTTATTATAGTTTTAGTTATAATATTTAAAAAAATATTATAATTTTTAAATATATATATTTACGTTTAAAGATAATTGATAATTTATCTTATTTAATATTAATATCATCTAAAAATAATAGAGACTTTATCCTACTCTTATATTATAGATAAATTAATATTTTTTAAAAAATTTTATACAAAAAAATTGACCTTTTAAATTTTAAAAAAATCTAATTGAAGTCCAAAATGATATTTCATATCCGGGATAACATACATTTTGACAATTAAATTCAAAGTTAGATTTTAGAATGGATAATAGTTAGATCATGTAAAAAATAATTAGTTATAATTTTTTAAAAAATTATTAAATATTTAAATAGTCTAAAATACATGAAGTAATATATTTAAATAACAAATGTCCCTGTTATAATAAAATATATGAAACTTGTTATTATAGTAAAAAAAATTATATATTTTTATAATCTAAATATATTATCTCAAGTCTCTTAGAATTATTTAATTATTCAATAATTTTATAAATTTTTTATAATTATCTATAGGATCTCAATACAATTTTTCTTTTTAAAAAAATTTACTTTTATTTTTTAATTTAAAATTTTTAAAACTGATTTTTCTAACCATTTATGTTAAATTTTATAAAAATATATCCAATTAAAATAAAAATCATTTTGGCAACTGTTAGTACAAAAGTTTATAAAGTTAATGGTACCTTATTTTTCAGAAAAATAAATAATTTCACAAATTAAAAAAAGTACACTTTTCAAGGTTTTTATTATTAATAACATGGCTAAATGTCATTTTCATTTCATTTAATGTCAGATATATATAATTACTTGATACCCCGGTTCATTATTTTCTACCGCAGACGCATCAGTGACCTCAAATCCTATATATGCGCTCCAATCTTCATCACTTCCAATGCACAAAAACATGAGAGAGAGAGTCTAACAGAGAACAGTGCACTGCCACAAAAGAAGAGAGAGAGAGAACAAGTTAAAGGGGCAATGGCAACCCCACATCTTTCTCCTCTCTCACACCATCCTCTTTCTTTCTCTCTTTTCTTCACATTACAGTACTCGTTACAGTATATCTTGCTTGGTTTTATTCATATGTGGCTGAGATAAAGGTCTCTTTCATCAGCCAGGAGAAGAACGAGAAAAATGGTGAAAAAAACAAAGATGTAGTGTTGTTTTTGTTCTCTGATTTCTGATACAGATATATATAGTGTCTTCTTAATTACTGGTTATTTATTTATTTGTAAGTTGGGAAAATTTGGCTGTCTCAAAAGAATTCTCCTTTGTTATATATTTGATCTCTTTTGGGAAACTATTAATGCTTTTGCCAGATTTATTTGGATACATATGAGATCTTCAATCGCTTTCCTTTCTTTCTCTGACTCGCATGAAGACAGTGACACTTTCTCTCTCTTCTTCTTCTTCCCCTCTGCTTCTTTCTTCCTAACCTTTCGTTTCCTTTTCCAAAATTTATTACTTGTGTTTATTTTTTGGTCTTCCAATTCATAATCTTCTTTACCCTTATTATTTCCCATGTCGTATTATTGCTTTGTTTCTCTCTTCTTTCAGCACTGCTTCTGATCGTCGTCTAGCAGTTCGAAGCCTAGCACTATGACAGCGAAAAAGCAGTAAGAAATATAGCTAATTTCGTTTGATTTAGAGTAAGTCTAGCTAGTTTAACAATGCATATTTCACCCCTTTTATTTTATGCTATTATTATGGTTCGAATAATAACAATTCCTCTTGTATTTTGATAAAAGGAATATCTTCGTTTCTGCAATATGTTTTATAACTTGGGTGTTTGATAATCAAATATATAATTTTCATTTGCTTGCTGCAAGACCTAGGGTTAGGGCTATTGTACCAATTGAAATGTTATGTTCTGGAATTGGTGCCGTTTTGGTCAAAATTTTGTTGGTTTTCTGGGAATACAGTAAGTTTTGATGCCTAATTCATTGAAGTTTTGTAGCACGCTCCGATTCAAATCATCTGTTCATAGTAAATGAATGATAATAACTTGGTCCTAATTTAAGAATTGTAATTACATTAATTAAACCTCGGTATCAAATGTCCTTTAGGTATATATATAAATAATTGAATGAGGAATTAAGAGTTTAAGAGAGCTTCCTTCAGTCCACTCATGGAAAGGTAAAGGGTTTGAATTAGCTGCTGACTCATTCATTCAAACACAATAGAACAGGTTTCATCGTTTCATGCTATTGTGAATGTGTGAATGATGCGGGAGGTAAATTTCATCCTTTTCTTCTCTGTGCTTGGACTGAAGGGAGCTCCCTTCCACTGTTTTTTCCCTTCGAACACAGTATATCTAAATATTTATTTGTTGATTGTTGATAGAGTATAACAGTATCATATGATTTATATAGCTGATGACCTTACTTAATGGGATAAGGATTATTGACCTTGTGAATTTCAGCAAGTCTGGTCACGAATGAACTCTCACCACCGTTTTAGCTTTGACGGTTAATGCTTTACCTCTGTTTTATCTTTATGCTATGCGTGCAATCTCTTATTCCTCCTCTTTATATCAACAGATAGGTGAAATTATGTCGTTTGAGCCTACCCAAGTATGCTGGCGTGCTTGATTGATTACTTGAGTGCTGTAATTTACAATTAAAACATATATTTGTTTTAAATTGTGTTGCTGATCCTCAAATACGTTTCTTCTTTTATGATAGTCTTTGAAGTTATTTACCCCTTGAAACTTGTGCAGCCACCCTTAAATGATACTCCCTCTAGTCCTTGTTATAAAGCGTTAACTAATGAGTGCTATTGGTCTTTTTTATAAGGCACTTGCTTGGTTTTAAGGGGGTTAATTATTCTTCTTCGTATATGCCCTTATTTAATAGGGTAGTAGGAGAGAGTAAAAATTAATATGATGACGGGATTTAGTGTAGTTAATAGGGATAATGTTGAAAATTACTTAATTTTAAGATAATTGTAATGCTTTTAACTATTTTTCTTGAAAATGCTCTATAATAAGAACTAAAGGGAGTAGCGAGTAATGTTGTTTCAATATTTACTAGACTTCTGTCTCCGAACACAATCTGGGATGCTTGTTTTGGTAGTTTTTCATGGACTATTTTGACAGGGCTTCGTTTTTGGTATCCTCCATGAATCAGAACAATTGCAGGGCATGTATGATGCAACTAAAGGTATGGATCTTGCAAGCTTGTATCAAGAAGCTATTACTACTGTCTCTTCTTTTGAAGGGTTTGAATTATAGGACAAAGATTACATTTCTTTTTAACGTTACCCATCTTTAATTGCAATAAGTTGTTGATATGTCTTTAATTCCTGGATATCACTATTATCGTCTTTAATTTTAGGAAAGGGCGAAGTTAGAAAATTGCCCATTTTTTTATAAGTTCATAGACATCAATTACCATTCTTTAAAAATGGCAAAATTTTTAATTAATATCCTATCAAGTGACTTATATTAAAGACAATCCATTTCTTCTAGAAGGTGTTTTATATTTCTCTTAATCTAAATCTAAGACATAGTTGGGGAGTGATTTTTAGTTTTAAATATAAAACTTTAGTCTAATTTATTTATCTTATTTATTATTTTTTTAAATTAATTTATTTAATTTATAAATTTATGTATAATATAGTGTTATATAAAAATATTAAAGTATTTTAGAGAGATTAAGTAATATGGATAATTTATTTAGTTTTTTTAACCTTAATTAAATAAATAGTTTTTATATAAAGTATCAGAAGAATGATAAGGATAGGAAGGAGTAGTAATTAGAATTAGAGGAAGTATATTATAATATTATTATATATGTAATCTATAAAGATTTGAGTTGACTGTAGGGCGAAAATTCAACCCTTATTGGATAAGTTGCTAGCTAGTTGTGGAGAGTGCCGATGCAGCGTGTCGGTCACTTCATTCCAAAAAAAATTGAAAAAAAAAGCCATTCCCACTTAATCAGGATGATAACTGTGATATATGAGTTATACTATTATTTCTTATATTCTTTTCATTTTTAAAATACTTTTCCTTTTTAATATAAAATTTAATTAGAGAGATAATTTTAATCTTAAATATAAAAAATATGTTTTATATTTATTTTTTTAAATTATTTTTATTGATATTACTTCAACAATAATATTAAATAAAAGAGGAAGAGGGTGTGAGTTAATGAAGACGATTAGGTTATTTAAAAAAATATTTTATTAATTAATTTAATTAAATTAATTAAATATATTTTATATTAATAATTTAACGATTATTTTTTTTTATTAACATGAAGCCCACACCAATAAACATGGCTTAACGTTGCATTCTTCCATGTTGGAAGTGGAACCCTAATTTTTATAGATGTCATTTTCTGTGGGGGCGTGTTCTATATATGTATGTATGTGAAGCTGAACAACCCACCCACCAACCTTGGACTTATTACTTCACTAATACTATTATAATAATACCTTAAAAACACCTTAACAATGGTTTTGTATCAATGCAAGTGTTAAAAAGAGAAAGTTTTCTGTGGAGTAATCTGATAAAAGTTCTCTCTCTCTTTTTCTGGGGATTACGCTTCTGAAGTCCGACCAGGTTTGCAGCGTCAGATATAAGCTGTTCAAAAGGCTATTCAAACCCTATGGTTCTTGTCCACTGTGAGGGCTTGGAACTTGAAGCTATTCTGCTTCTAGTTTGGTTTGACATTCGTGACCCCTATCTATTTTATTCTTTTTTATACTCATTTTTCTCTCTATATATCACCATTATCTTCCGAACTCGTTTCCCAACAAAATATTTGAAGATGGGTTTCTTGATATTACTGCTATTTGCCTTTCATCATAAAGGGCGTAAAGTGCATAGATCGAGATATTACTGTTGTTGAGAACTGAGATTAGGCGTTTTGGGCATACGAGAGACATTTAGGGCTTTTAAAACGGTTGTTTCTGAAAGAAGAAGATCTTTATTTTCTTTGCCCTTTGTTGCTGTTAACAGAAGATTCAAGATCGCATTTGTTTTTAAAAGAAAAGCGTCTGCGTGTGTATGACAGTATTGTGTCGCTTTAAACATTAAAGAACTGAACTGAAAACAGCTAAAGATTAAACTAAACCAGTTCCTTGAAGAGTTCGAGATGCAAGTACAGTTTGGTCTGGATTCTCACTTTTTCTCAGCATTATATTTATAATTATTATATTTCGAGAAATGCACATGTGATTGGGCCACTTCCTTTGTATTTATTTATTAATTAAATTTTGAAGTGAATCTCTCTTTCATTTTCCCCTAGCCTCTGTTCTTCTATTTGTTCAAGACTCATATTCTAGGGCAGGACCACTTCGATCATCATCTTCCTTCTGGGCTTCTGGTGGCACTGTTTCATTTGTCATTTCCTTCAACTATTTCCCTTTCAATATATATATATATATATATATATATATTGAGCTCAAGGGCAAGTTTCTAAAGCCATTTGTCGAATTATTTACTTGCAGAATGGAAAATTAGTAGGATGATTCTAGTTGGCTCATCAGCTTGTGACACAGACAGCCCTAAAATTAAACTTAGACTTGATTGCATATCACAGAGAGGCTAGTCACATTGGGTCAGTTTGAATATGTTTAAAACGTTATATATATATGTGTGTGTGTGTGTGTGTGTGTGTGGTTAGGTGGATCTGCTCGTGCATGTGTTTTCTGTAAAAGAATTTATGGGCAAATATTTGACTGATAATAATATATAATACAAGCTGGACGCCATGATAGTTTTCTCAGCTTTATCAGGCTATATATATATGTGTGTGTAGCAAGCAAGTTCAATATATATCCATGGTAGTGGTCCCTGGAGTGGTGTAAGTATTTATGAGTGTTTGGTTAAAGGCTGCTTCGTGTCATCCTTGAAGCTTGCATAAATGATGAATATTGCCGCAGATTTGTCTCAGAAAGCACCACTTCTCTAGTACCTGAAATCAACCAATAACTGTTAGGTATAGCAAATAACCCATTAGAAACTCAACATCTTCCTATATTTATTTTTACTCAAGTTTGACGCGTTTATGTTTTATATGGTTATCTGATCACCAGGTTTGAATTCGAATGCTGTCGGGTTTAAAGACGTTCCTGTATTCACACAAATTTGAATTCAAAATTTTTTGCTTAACCAGTCAGAAGTCTTTCAACTAAGACTGGTGGTGACCTGTAATACTTCTTGAATAAGAATGATTTGCACCAAACACGACCAACAAGCACTGAATATCATTATTTTCCCCAATCGTCTGTCATTAGGCTGATTTATTCTGGTACTCATTGACAAGGACTGTGACATCTATGGACCACAGATGACACTCAAGTTTGTGGTCCAAACAAACTGCATAGATAGCAACTGGGCATGCACTAGTCAGTAACACTGATACATCATGGTACATATACGTGTGTGTGTATATGTATATATAACTATACACATAAGTACAAATTTTAGTTAATATAAAATATATTTAATTAATTTAGATAGATTAAAAAAATTAATTAAATTAATTATTTACAAGGATTATGTATTTGTTGTCTTAAAATATTTTTTTAATTGTATGTATTTAAACTATCTTTAATTGAAACTTTTTAATATGTGCAATCACTAAGGATAATTTAGAGAGAATTATAATTTTAGGAATCTAAGTGGGTTATATCTTATGTTTATGATTAAAATAGATTTTTTTTCTAATTCTTATATTTAAGACTGAAGGGAGTATTTAATTATGATAAATATAAGAGTTAGTTGACTAATTTAAATAGATTAAAAAGTATTCCTCTGGTCTTAAATATAAAATAATTTTTAGTACAAATAGCTTTATAAAATGTCTTATATTAAATATTAGAATAGATATGTGTGTGTATGTATATGTATAGTTTTTTAGTACAAATAGCTTTATAAAATATATTTAGAATAGATGTGTGTGTATATGTATAGTTGGAGTTGCACGGGGTTTGTGTGTGTAATGTTATTTTGAAAGGGTGTTTTCAATTCACTTCTAGTTGGGATGATGTGTCAGTGATCGATCATTATAGAGATTGAGAATCTATTTGGAAGTGCCAGACAGAGAGGAACTAATGATATGATGGTGATGGAAGAAGAAGGGGACATGTATGGTATTCTGATATTGTTTGCTTCAAAACTGACGTGGATCTCACTACCACCATTACTTTCTGTCTGGTGTGCACAATATTGCTGCCCTCTTCTTCTTTTCATGCTCCCTCTTCTTCTCTCAAGATTTATTTCATTTCATTATTACTCACTCCGCTTTGCTTTTGGAATTTGCTAGAATAATAATACTATAATAGTGTCCGCTGTCCGCGACACAATCTGTGCTGTGATTTCCTTAGCACCAAAGCTTTGAAACTTGAAACTCGTCCCTTGTTTGTGGGCGCCCATCATGTATGATTCATTCATTACAATTGTTTTATATACTACTCCCTAATTTTAATATAAAAATTAAATAATTAATTTATAAATATTAAAAAAATTAATTTAGTCAATTAATTATAATAAATTTATTTTAATTTTTTTAAATTACTCTCTATAATCATATACATTAAAAATATTTTTTAATTAGGAATTAATAGATATATTTTAGATGAAAAGTTATAAATTTAAGAGATAAACTAAATTGTGAAATCTTATATATACAATTAAATTAAATTTTTTATTTAATTTTTATATTTAGGATCAGACAGACTAACAAATTCGGTATATATACATGAGTGCATGTTGAAAGATCACAGAAGTCTCGAATTAACACGTTAAACACTGAAGTTAACATGTTAAGTGTGTTACAAAAGTGAGATTTCAAGTGAATGAACCTTAAATGTTGTATCACAGACGTTATCTTACTCTTTATGTTATCATGAACGTCCTTCATAAGCAGTTTTGTGTGCTCATTTTAGGTTTCTTGATTCAACAAAACACGAGTGCCTTAGTGAATGGCCTTGCATATGATATTTGCTCCTTTTTAGAGTTTTTCACACGCAGTTTTAGATTTGAGTATTATTGAGTCTAGTTAATATATAATTTTTTACTATAAGATTTGAATTTCAACTTAAACCTGAGAGAAATCCAAATCATATTCTTGAACTTTGTATAAGATTTTAATTTAGTCACTTAATTTTATAGAGTATTATTTTAATCCTTTAATCTTAAAATTGTTAACCTCAAATTATAGTTTTTTTCTGCCAATTGTTGTTTTTGAAAATTAATTTTACCATGCTAGTATTTGATAATATTTTATCAATATTTAAATTTTTAATATCAACATCTTTTATTAAAATTGTTAGCATTAACAAATTAAAACTATTTTATAAATTTAAATAATTAAAATGAAATTTTATTTAAAGTTAAAAGGCCGAGGGTATATTTTTCTCCTTAATGTTTCTTTGTTAATAAATACGAGAATTGAAGTGATGTAACCCAATACATAGACAATCTTGATTCTTGACCCCTTTGGATATTTATACCCCTCATTTCCTTAATATGACTTAGTTAATTAGTTAATTTTAATATTAAATATAAATTTATTTTTTATATTTATTAATTTTTTTAAATTGCTCATTTTGATACTCCTTTACTAATAATTAAATAAAAGAGGGACTAATATAGAGTTAGTCAAGTAGTGTTAGGTCCCGCTAAATTCCTTTAGATCTCGATTTCGATTCTTATAAGAGGCATCTATATTGGGAGAGGTAATTACGAATCCCGAAATCAGATACATGGTAATAATATATAGTAAATAGTATAAAAAATTAAGTAAGAGAGAGAGAGAGAGTTAAGGAGGATGTTGAGGGTATTTTAGACAAAAATATCATATTAACTATTTTTTTTAATTTAATTAAATTATTTAAATAAGTTATGTATTAAGAAGATGAATTTATTATATTGAAACTTGAAACTCACCTTATCCTGCTTATGGGTGCTCATCGTTAAGCATGATATTTCATTATATATATAATATATAATTTGAATATTGTTGAGTCTAATTAATATAAATTGTTTTGTCAGTATAATTTCTTTTCATCCATATAATAATAATAAACTTTTATTGTGAGGTCTAAGATATTATTGTAAATTTGTATTTTATCAATAATCAAATTTTTTAAATTTTGTTTTTTTTCAATCTTTCCCTACCTTCTAAAGGAGGCCAATTTTCAATATGATATATTTAATTAATTTAATTAAATTAATAAATTTAATTAATATAAAATATTTTTTTAAAATATTCTAATTATTTTCTTTAATTCTTTCATTATCTCTTTTACTTAATTATTGTTGAGAAAATATCAATAGGGATAATTTATAAAAAATTAATAAATATAAAAAATATGTCTTATAGTTAGAATTAAGGTTAATTCTTTAATTAGATTTTATATTAAGGATAAGAGGAGTATTAATTTCTTATAGAGATTGTATTTTCAATTTATAGTTTTTTAAACATGTCTATTTTTCCTAAAATCTTGCTGGAAACAAACTTGCAGCTTAAAAATATAACATAAATGATATAGCTCTGTTTAGGATAGTATTGATAAAAGTGATTTTTATTTTATTTGATTTTTATAAATTGAAATTAGAATAAAAGTAATATGATTTATATCTAAATATTTTTGTTCTAATTGATTTTTACAAAGTAAGCTTGTTTGGGTGATATGTAAAATTTTCCTTAAAATAATAACTATTAATCATTTAAAATCATTTGTAACTTAATTGGTTAAAAACTAACTATATTTATAAATGAGTTTCATAATTTCAAAAGAGTTAACCATGGTAGAAAAAGAGCTTTGCAAAGATTCCAAAATGAACACTACCATGGTTATAAAAGAATTTTCTTAATCAACCAATAAATATGATTAAAAATCCCAAATTACTCTTCCAATACTATCATAATTATCAATTTCAACTTTTAAAATGAGTCTCCAAGCATTGAACTTGAGTAAACCACCTTAATTCCATAATACAATAACATACAGTATGATACAATTAATATGGCAAAATAGCTACTATGAATCAACAAATTCGCATGCATAACCTTGAGAGGTCTCTGACCTTCTACCAGCACACGTTGTACAATATAATCATCAATATAGTAAACTATCATAGTATAAATAAAAATATGTCCTATAGTGGCAATTTATATCTATTCAGCACATAAATATAGAGGATAGTGTTATACAGGTCAAATAGCACCACTATGCCTCTGGCACCTTCCCGTGAGAACCAGCAACTGAACTAACCAGCAACTGAACTAACTCCTGAAAAATGTTAATAACCACGGGGTGAGACAAATGTCTCAGTAACCAACAATCCTACTCATCATGCATACTAACATGTGCTCGTGAGGTATCAAGTGGGACAATTAATAAAATATACGAGATAGAAAATAATATATTATCATAATATAATCAGACAGAAATATCATCCCAATTCCTCCCATCAAACAAACCGAACTGCCTTATACCTGTCGACCAAACACATGGGCTAGTGATAACTACCATATGAATGTCCACTCAAAAAGCTAACCGGTCGAGTGTTATGGATCGGCCAAAATCTATAGAGCATAAGATTGGATCATGGGTTTATTCTCCCTCGATAAACTAGTGGGGGTGTCGCAGCCCCTCGGTAAACTGATGGGGCAAGTCCCTCGATAAACTAGTAGGACGAAAGCCAAACATCGGGCTCCAATGGAGGCTATACCACGTGATAGAAATACAACTCCATCATTACCAATCCCCAATACATAATTCTCAAGATATTCATAATAATCAAAAGTTCAATAGTTCAATAATCAATAACATCAATAAATGACAATGGAGTTTTATTCAAAATAATAACTTTTTTCAAATTTCAATCTCAAGATATAACAAGTTTTTAATCTCTATTTAAACTTTCTAAATCCCACAAGACAATTTTCAATAAAACTAGCAATCCACTTTTCTCAATATAATCATATCATCATCAGTATATTTATATATATCAAATCACTCACAAATATCATATTAGCAAACACAATGAGTGAAAAATGGTTACCTTTCTCCAAAGCTAACAGAAATACCACAAATGAGTAGCTACGGGCTTAGGTCACAACTCTCTAGTCAATCTACATAGTTTATATAAATGTGTATCAATATGTTGTTAATTTGACACAAAATATACTTTTAAATAAATACTCACATTTCTCTTTTAACTTTATTTTATTTAAAAATTATTAATTCAATATCATAATTAAATTTCTCTATCACAATTATATATCTATTTTCTAAATTATCATTCCCATAATAATCTTATATTGTCTCAACTTTATTCTACTAATATATATTCTCATATAACATCACACTCTTCAAACAACCCAAAAACCCCAAATTTATAATCTTTAAAGTTTCACCCAAAATTTCAAATGCTCACATATCTAAATCTTCATTTTAATATTAAATCATATCATTTCTAAATTTTAATATCTCATTTAACCTATCAATTAACCCATAATTATTCAATTTGACCAAAATCCCCAATTTCTCTAATCTAGGGTTTCAACAAAAATACTCATTTTAACTTACAAACTCTAACAACAATATAAACTGATTAAATATCAATTATACCTCCAATAAACATACCTCAATTGTTAAACTCAAATTAAATCAACAAAATTTCCATATTAAATTATCTCTACTCTCTAACATTTAAATCCTAACTCTAACTCTCTCAAATAATACAAATAGAAAAAATTTAAACCGATTAAATGCAAGTATTTACTTATCTTTATAATTCTATGGTTCTCCTTTGTTAAAAAATCACACTTATTCTAAACCCTAATCCTCAAACTTATTTGCTCCTAATAAAAATTATATTTCTAAATAGCTCTCTTAGTATAAAAAAATAATTAGAAAATAACTATAGTAATTGAAAGATTTTATAAGAACTAACCGAAGTTTAAATAGATATGATATTCTTTAAAGGAGAAGCTCCAGCCGCTGAATGAAAATGGCGAAGGAAGAAGAAGGAAAGAAAGAAACCGCGTGCTCTGAAAATGTTTGTGTGTGTTAAATTTAAAAAATAGGTGTGGGCCCCACTTGCTTCTTTTTATAATATTATTATGTAAAATTTTGGGTTTCAGCGTATGGCATATGATTCTTATTTTTTTTCTCATTCATTATTTTTCCCTAGCCACGCCTTCTTTCTTTTTCTTTGTTTTTTTTTTGTTTTATTTTGTTATAATATATATATTACCAAGATGCTTTTGCTTCTTCTTATCTCTATTTTTTTTCTTTTATTATCTTTTTATTACTATTAATAGAAACAATATATATATTTTTAGATAAACTATTTTAATTTATGTAATTAAATTAAAATTTCATCTATTAGAAATTAATTTCTCCTAATACTACTTAAATCCTAAATAAAAATAGGGATATTACATGATATAGTAGGTTTTTATCTTATTATAGTCTCTTTCTTCTGTCATTTTATTTTCTCTTGACAAAAGTATTTTTTAGAATTATTTTAAAGTAGCTTTATTTTTAAAGTTACTTAGTGTGTCAAATGGAAAAAAAGTTATATCAAACGCTGACCCCAACTAAAAGTTACTTTTTTCTTACCATAAGTAAGTTAAAATAGGGTATTTATGGACAAAGTTAGATAGGGTAACCCTTTTATCTAATATCCTATTCAAAAAAAGTATATGCTATATTTTATAGTTTGATGCTCGGCCCTTTCCAATAAAAGTCCTAATTGTTTTGGGCTAGGCATGGGTGTGGGCGGATTAGACATGCCCAAGTTATGATATCATGTTATGAAAAATAATATGTAATTATAAATTTATAAAATAATATCATATTTATATGTTTTCGAAAGTTAAATAATATCTATAATTCACTAAAAATAAGGTAACAAAAATATAATAATTAAAGTATTAAAATTCATTGCATATAAAAAAAGCTTTGAAGTATAAATAATTTATAATTGTAACTTTGTATCAATTTCTCAAATATTGACAAGGATGAAGCATCTACAAAAAATAAAATAAATAATTATAATTTATAATGTAATTATATTATGATTAGTAAAATTAAAGAAAAAGAAAAAATTAATATAATTATAAATATTAAAGGACGCAACTTACTTATTTAACTACTTATATTTTTAAAATGACCATTTAGTCACTAATATCTATTATATTCTCCCTTTAAAGTGTAGCATCTAGGAAAAAAGTAAAAAAATGAGTGTTCATGGGCAGAGTAGGGCAGGGCAATCCCCTTACCTGTTGCCCAGCCTAAAAAAAATATGGACTATATTTTATAGCTCGATGCTCTACTTTACTATATATTTATCGGGCTAAATAGGGTTTTGTTTTATTTTGTGGACTATATTTTACTCACAAGCAAGGATCCCCCACAATTCAGAAGAGCATCCAAATTAACGTTCTAGAGAACATTTTTGTATGGAGCTCATTGTCCGGCCCATTGTTCAATGGCCATC
The DNA here is from genome assembly GCA_037074615.1 of Leucaena leucocephala. NCBI lineage: Eukaryota > Viridiplantae > Streptophyta > Magnoliopsida > Fabales > Fabaceae > Leucaena > Leucaena leucocephala. The sequence continues at coordinate 10,228,895 of CM073542.1, forward strand.
TCAAAATCAGACTAAGCTTGAGTAAGTGTTGGGCTTGTTGGGCCGAAATGACTGTGAAAAAATATGGGCTTATGGGTCACTTGGTGAGAAAGATCCGAGCCGGTCGTCTCAATTTGAATTATGCGCTATCTCTACGTGAATAATGGGGATCCGGATCTGAAGCAGCGTGGCAGTGCGTTGACGAGGCGGTGAGAGAAAGAGAGAAGGAAGCAACGGGTAATGGAAGAGAGAGAAGATTAGGGTGGTCCTGCGCGCGATTTTCGTCCCTCTGAGTTTCCCCAAATTCCAGTTTCGTTTAATCCCTAACGCTTCCTGGGATTCTGGGGTTGCTCACCAAATTCCCCATTTGGGAATCTGCAAGAAGTGATTCGTGCCGACGGTGTCGAAGGAGAAAACTGAAAACCTCGTTGTTTTTGAAACTCTGGGGATTGGTGCAGTTTGGCTTTGTTCACTTCGAAGATGGCGTATAGAAGGAGACAGCAGGGAACTTCAAGACCTTCGGCGATATTTGAAGAATTTTCAGACGAAGGAATTCGGAACCCTGTTCCTCCTCCTCCTCCTTCTTTTGATGCTTTACCTCCTGATATTGACAGCTCATTTGCATCGTCTCCCTCTTCACTAGCTGCCAAAGCCATTAGAGCATCTTCGGCTCGTCGGGACTCTTCCCTCTCCTCTGCTTACCGTCACTCCAACCTCCCAGCCAGTGCTCCTCCCGTTGCCCAACCAACTTCTCCTTCTCCTGTATCTTATAAGGTTTTTTTTTCTACCTTCTTTATCTTCTACCATGGGATGTTTGTTTGTGTTTTCCGGGTTGATGCGTAGTAAAATGTAAACTGTTGGCTGGCAAAAATTGATCGAAAAAAGAGGAAAATTTTCTGTTAGGCATGAAACTAGAGGAGAAAATACTAGTCTCATTTCTGATGTTTCTTCTAACTTTATACTAATATTTTGAACACGAATATCTACACTACTGAGTACGTTAAGGACGATGTGTTCTCGTTATTATATGTTATTCTTCACCGGTTAAACTAGCCGGTTTAACTCCTGCTGTCGACTTAGTATTTACTTCTTATTTATTACATTTACTTTTGAAGCATTCCTTTATCCTCCTAGGTCTGGGCCGTTTATGTACTGCTTATCATTTTCAATCAGTATGCCAGACTTGAAAAAATTTTTGGTTCCTCTATTTGGCCTGAAATTTCATAAATTTAAAAGGATCTTTTGCTGATCTCTTTGTCAATCAGGACAATGATTAAATATTGATATCATAAGCCCCACATTTATGAAGTTTGAGAGTCGATGTAGTCCAATTTTGTTGGCACTAAATTTTAAAGTTTGACAGCTGACTTACTTTTTAAAGTTCCTGATCAGTTGAATGAAAACTTTTTTGCACTTATGGCTGACCAAAAGCCTTTTTTATTTTTACATGCTCTTTTAGACGTAGTTACTTGCCAGATGGAAAACAATAGGAACTTTTAGAATTATTTCTGTGTTATTTATCTTCTTCAGGGCTCTTACTCTTTGTCAAATCATATCATAATTTCGTGAACGGTCTGTACAAAATATATTCTTTCCCTCCGGATTTGCATTATTTTTTTGGGAGTTTTGGCCATATTTTCTTGGAAACACAAATTTTCATAATCAATAACCTTTTGTTTTCAATAAGTTTTGAAGTTTTAACTATGCTGGTCTTCATTTATCAAACTTCTTTTATTGCTCTCAGATTCAATCCCATATTCAGTTTGACCTCTTGCTCTCGTTGGATCACTGAACCTGCTGAGGGCTAAGGATCACCAGAACCTAGCCCTTTCCTTTTGCAGTCATCTCTCTTCTAATAAAATCCTAATTTATCTAATAATCTAATAAAGAGAGGAAAACAAACTACTGGCACATGTTATCACATCTTGTTTTGGTAGTTCATGTTCGTTTATTTGAAGCTTCAAATTCCTATTTTAGAACTGTTTTAAAACCACTATGATCTGTATGCTAATGTAGTTCAGTTTAAAACTCATTTTTCCTTTCTTTTATATGATTGACCGCTTTCAAAGTGGTCTCTTTGACTGGAATTACCATGTTCCATGTTTTAAGTCCTTAAATGAAAGTTTTTTACATTCTTTTACATTCTTGCTGCTGCTAATTGAACACTTTTTTTTTTTTTGATAAAAGTTTCAAATGGACATGTGAGTTATTTGATATCTGCTTCTTCTTTGAAATACTATTGTTTTCGCAGTTGAATACTTTTTTGTCACCTAGTAAATTTAGTGGCTCCTTTAGACCCTATCATGTGCTCCTATTCCAGCATTATGATTGCAAATTATTTGTCATCTTGAGACAGCTTTTCCCTGTCATGGTGACAGCAGTCTCATCATTTATGCATGTCTATGAGCCGTAATTGTTTGCAAAGTAATGCCATGTTCTTCTTGCTATGATATTTAGTGGATGCATTTAATTCGCATTATTTTATGTAACAATTTATTTATAATTGTCTTGGGTCATGTAGATGAGTCTATAGGCTTGGAAACGATGTGCTCCAGTGCCTATATCTTTGAATTGAATTCATCCACTAATTATAATTGTGGACGGTAAATGAAAGCTTGATATTGAATTCCTTAATGATTTAAAGTATTAAATATTGGGAAATGGATTCCAAAAGTATTTGCTTACTTCTCTCTCTTTTACTCTTAATTTATATTCTCCAGACTGAGAACACTATTTCCATGATCTGAAGTGTTTGTTTCTTTCTGTCAAATGGTTGTGTTGGCTGTAATTATAGGATTCAAGAGTCTATGAATATACATCAATGAAAACCTTGAATGAGTCCAAGCAAGGATTTTGGGGTTCTCTGGCCAGAAAAGCCAAATCTATTATTGAGGATGAACAGGAAACACAGCATTCTAAAGCACCTGTGACTGGTAGGATGGAGCCACAAATGCCTGGTGCAGCTTTTAGGGGCAAGGTGAGATAGGAATTATATGTTTGTCACCAGAACGTTGTTAATTGGTTTTGTATATTTGTTTAGGGTGAAAATTCGGGGCTTTAAGCCCTATATTATTTCATCAACATAGCTTCGTAGGAAGGAAACACCCACAGAATCATTGTACAAGAAATTGCTTAATGATTTAGGTTATGGAACTTTCAACATGCTCAAGCTTAGGCTAGGATGCTGATAAAAGTCCACTATTGTGAATTCTCTTGTTATAGTAAACTAGAATAACTTGCTTCTTGCATTGCAGGGAAATAATTAAACTTCTTGCTTCTCTGGTTCAATATGGATTTTTTTTGGTTGCTTGTTATGGAAATTAAGGTGTCTTATTGTCACAGTTTGTGCATTTTGCTTGTTAGTGTTTCTTGTTCATTATGGTTTCAACTGTCAAATTTGATACTCATTTCTTTCTCTATAGTTTCAAAATTCATATAACATAGAGGAGAGCAATCTCAAAAGGGACAACCCAAAGTTACTCAAGGGATTTGATGCATTCACATCTTCTCTAAGCAATATTGGTAGCACCATTGGTAATGCCTTGGAGGTAATCTCCTAAATTCTTTTACATGTAGAAACTAGAAAGAACTAGGAAGTCATTATTATAATTTTTCCCGTGGAGTTCAAGATCTTATCAGCACTAACATTACTTCACATTTGCAGGAGGGTTTTACAATTGTAGAGAATCGGACTTCAGGCATCATCCAAGAAACTCGTAATCATATAAAGAAAAAACCTGGTGGTTCTGAGTTACAGGGGCAGGAGACAAACCGTTCTGCTACACACCAACAGTCACAATCACGGACCCAGATGCAAACAGGCCAAGAACTTCAATTGAAGGCATCTCGCGACGTAAGGTGCCAACTGTGCATCACTTTTTCATGTGGTTAAATGGAATTGTGTGATCAATCATTGTTCTCCCAGTCTATAGTGCTATGGTTGAAAAGCAGCTTTCTGAAATGGGATTTTGTGCATGAGGATTGTGTTTATTTGTTGATTATGAAAACAAATTCATGACAAAATGTTAAATTCTTGGTGTGGCTGCTCTGAATTGCATGAAACTTCGATCAACAGTTGAAGACAAACGGATAATAATTAATAACCTAGCTGTTCATGTAGGAGTAAATTTTTGGTATTAGTTGAGGCTACTTTGTTCCTCTTAATTTTAAGTCTATGGTCTGGTGTATTTAACATGCATAATGAAAAATGAGGGCTGTTTCTTGTTGTAAACAGTGAGTTTAGCACTTCAGTACCTACTCAACATGATAATTGATTGGGCCTGTGTTATTGCTTAAAGGATGTAAGGGATCTATATTAGCTAGATCAATTTGGTTTCCATACTAGACATGAATCGGACCAGCTGTCATTGATTATAGAAAATTATAAAGCAGAACCAAACGTGCTAGAGATGTTAATAAAATAAATCCTTAGCCTTCTGCTAAGTCCTAACCGGTTAAGCTTGAGATGAAGGCTTTGACATGGAATTGGAGCTTCTAAGATCAAGTGATGATAAATTTGATCCTTTCCAGCCTCATTTTCTTAAATTTCAGCACAAGGTATGTCAGGTTTGTACTCCATTAATGCTTCTTCAAGCCCAAAGGGGTATTGCTGGAGGAAGATATTGATAAAATTGATCACGGATCTTCTTTACATTAGCATTTAGGATTATGCGTGTATTGACAAAGCAAAAAATTTCTGCTGAACCAATCATTTAGTTTACGTTTCTTTACTACTGTTCAGAAACCTGTCTTAGTGAAACTCCTAAAGGATTAGGAGTTTGTTGTTATGAAAAATTCATTTAGTTAGTTATTATTTGGGGGTCTCACAATTGTTTCTGCGAGTTATTCTTGATTCAATGAAGAGGGAAGGTGGACAAGGAATTTGTATTCATTCCCATCATTGTATGAATCAGGCTGATAATATCATATTTTCTTTGCTTCTCATGTAAAAGTAACATTTAGAAATGGGTTGTTTGTCTCACTGTGTGTATTATAACAGGTTGCAATGGCAATGGCTGCCAAAGCAAAGTTGCTTCTTCGGGAGTTGAAGACTGTTAAAGCTGATTTGGCTTTTGCAAAAGATCGATGTGGGCAGCTGGAGGAAGAAAATAAAATTCTCCGTGAGAGTCGTGAAAGGGGAGACAATCCAGAAGATGATGATATGGTAGGCAGTTCTATCTTTAATTCCATTGTTCCTTCTGAACATGTATAATTAATGAAGTTGCTTCTGTGGTTTAATTAAATGCTTGTTTTCCCTGCTGTTTTATATTTAAATATTCAATTTGATTTGATTCTGGATTTGATTATTCAGATTTGAACTCTAGTTTCCCCCTCAAGGAATATGGTGAATATACACACACACGTATATACTCATTGCACCAAATAATTTGATATTGCATATGATAACATTTCCAATCCAGATACGACTTCAACTTGAAACCTTGTTGGCTGAAAAAGCTCGCCTGGCTCACGAGAACTCAGTTTATGCCCGGGAGAATCGATTTCTCAGGGAAGTCGTCGAATATCACCAGCTCACCATGCAAGATGTTGTCTACTTTGATGAGAGCAATGAGGAAGTGATGGAAGTTAATCCTCTCAATTTGCCCCCCGGGCCTCATATGCAGCCTGATTCCATAGCTTCATCTACTGCAACCACACCATCACTGGCTTCACCCACTGCCCTCAGCACGGATGCAAAGAGCTCAGAACTGATGAGAAGCGTCTCGCCTCCGCCTCCTATCCCGGGGAGGGATGTAAAGACTTAAGAATTGGCAACAAGCATATCATCTTCACCAGTAATGGACCCCAAATGACACATGAAATGCTCCTTGCTTGAACGGCACTGCACTGCTTCTTATAGATTTGATGGGAAATGTTTTGAACGATAACAATATCTTGTTTCCTTTGATTTGTTATAATTTAATTGATGGTCCTGTACGTTTCATGGGTGTCATCATCCCCTGCGATGTAATATTACTTTTATTGTATAACTTCAGCTTTTTGGTTCCATATTATATGTCTCCGCGTAAAAACCAAATTAGCAGGTTTCTGTATAGCAGTATTAATCCAAAGGGGGCAAGTTTATGTATAGCAGCAAATTGGTGTCCTGGTTGTGATGCTTCAATTCAACTGTTGTGTCTGTGCATCATTTTTTTTTAATCATATATGATATAATAAAGTTAATAAGAATTAGTACAGATAGTAAAAAATGTGTTTGTACCTTATAAAGAAGTGAGTTCGATTCTTGTTGTTGTTTTGGGGATTTTTTTGATAGGTAATTTTGTAAATTTTTTGTAAGCGTTCTTTGAATTATGGGGTTATATCATGGGTATAGTAAGAATTGGTATTGAATTTACTTAAATTTTTTTTATAAAAGAAATTTGACACAATGTTGTTGTAAGGAAAGTTTGCTTCTTTAAAGGTTATTAATATTTTTTAAATTTGTAAAATTCTTTTATGGGTGGATCTTTTTATTTCAGGAATAAGTAAAAAAAAAATTGATTAAAAATCTCATTTAATAAATAATAAATTTAATAATAATATTTTTTTATTATTATTTATATCTTTTTATATTGGTAATGTTTAACTTAAAACCTTCTAAGAAATTTAGCTAAAGTAGCATCTCGAAGGTTTTGTTATTTTTTTAATAGTGATCAATACCTTAATTTTATTTATATTAATGTGTTCATCAGTTAATTGTTATTTTCTTGGTAGATCTATTATCCTCTTAGATATTATTTTTAATTATATTTAGCATTTTAATTTTATTTATGATATATCTAATATAATTAATTTTTTTAATTTAATAATCTTTTTTAATCTTTTTATTTATTTTAATTTAATTATTGTTATAAAAATATCAATAGAATTAATTTAAAAAAATAATAAATATAAAAAATAAACTTTATAGTTAAAATCACTTGAACATTTTTTACTTGATCAACTTTTTAATCACTCCGACTGAAATGATTATATTTTCGAGTTCAAAATAAAAAATGATTGCCATTGTCGGTCAAGAAGAAGCTAAAAATCTCATTTATTAGACTTCCAGGGGTTAAGAATAAAGCGTAAAAATTGGAATATGTGCCGGGTGGAATGTGTCTTCGGATTCAAATGAGTTTAGACTATTAGACCTAAACTGCCACTACAAATCACCACACAAGATAGAGAGAAAAGAGAAATAGGAAACTAAATGGTAGGGTGATTTTATTTTATTTTCTAGATTAGGGTTAAATTCATTTATAATTTAAAATTAAAATAAAATCTCTACTCTGATATAAATATTAGATAAAATAAATTATCTGTTACTTTTAGATATAAATCTAAATCTCTAAGAGTTAAGATACCTCATCAAATACTGCCACTAAAACTATAATAAAATAATATTATCTAGGGATTAAACATACTCTAAATATTTATATATAATATTTTTTTATTAGTTAAATCTATGTATAATAGCAGGAGGCCCCCTTATATAGTATAGTGGTCAAAAATATTTTGATAATGTAAAATATCCTTCAATCTTCAGTTGATAAAGGTCTTTTATTATCTCAACGGACAAGATTAGATATTCAGTTTAAATTTAAACTTATTTGAATTATTGGGTATAATATCGAATATTCAGGATATAATTAATATAGATTATTAGATATCAATTAAATCTACAATTTAATTTATATTTAATTAGTTTAATATTCTAATTAAATATTCATATCAATCTGATCAGTTATTTAATTTGACTCAAATTTTCAAATTAAATAGTCAGACCCGTCAAGGGCACACCCAGACTTAAATCTCACACCAAGAAATTAATTTATAGGGTAATCTAATTAAGTAGGGTTAAGTGTTGCGAGCCCTAAATTTTAAGGGGTCATTTTCTTGTTTTGCTAACCCACCACAATTAATATGCTAATACTCTCATTAATTGGCATATGTCCTAAAATAAGATAAGCATTATCCGTCTCACTCATAATTAAAAAATATTTGTTACTCCCGTCGTCTTAAGTATAAGTAATCTTTTATTTGTTGTTGGCCCAAAAAAAAAAAGCAACCTTTTATTTGTTACTCCACTTGTAATAATCTACATATGAATAACTAACCGTGAGTTAAACTGATAAATAGATGGGACATATAATTATTTAGAATGTATTTAATCTTTAGATATTATTATTTTATTGTGATTCTAATCACAGTATTTAGGGAGATATTTTAATTCTTAGATACTTAAATTTATGTTTGAGGGTAATAGACAGCTCGTCCTATCTGATATTGATATCATCTAAAAGGAAGAGAAATTTTATCTTACTTTTAAATAGTAGATGAGCCTAATCCCTTCCCAAATTTATTAATGGAGAAGTTACCTTTTATGTAAAAAGATAATAGTTATATAACTAATTTTGATATTAAAAATTTAGCTATGAATAAACAATTTTTTCTCTCTCTTTAAACGAGTAAATAAGAATTCTATCTCTTTAAAGATATGCAATATAAGCATATAATTTAAGTAGTTTAAATTTAAATTTTAAACAATAAAATTATTTTTGGTCTATATTTACTCAATATTTTAAAATATAAATTATTCATATCTGATTTGGGAAGTTTGGATTAGATATGCACCGTCGGATTCCTAAACTACCCATGATTCTGAAAATTGATTTATTGTTTTTTAAAAAATATTGTTGTACAACAGGACCGACCTATGCAAGTTGAGATTAGTGAATAGTGATTGTGTTATATAAACAAAATCTACATTTTATTATCAGTTAATTACAATTAAGAAGGTTTATTCTACTCACTCACAGGCTTTGAGCAATGTGAAAATGTTTCTCTATTGAGTTTTGATGGTCCCCTTCTTGGCGGAGACTCTCAACACTGCCAACCCTATTATGACTCCACGAGCTTCGTTACTTTCTTTTTTGTTTTTTTTTAAGAAATTTGGAGAATTATTGCGATGTCTCATGAAGGATTTAATTTTTACAATATTTTAAATAGTATAAATTTATTATTAATTTTTTTATAAAAATTTATCATTATTAACTTTTTAATTATTATTAAAAATTTTAGATAATTAAGTCTTTTATTCATGACATTAGTAATTCCTTCTAAAAAATTTGAAATCCGAAATTACATTGAGTTTCAACTAATTTAAATTTGAGATAAATCAAGCTCCAAAAGGACCAGCTCTCCGAGAGGATGTTTTTTTTTTAATTCACATAAGTTCAAAACTCCTCCAATGCTTAATTACACTGTAAAATGTATTTTATATTAAAAATAGAAGAAATATTTAATTTAAACGTCTATAATTTGTTCTACTAATAAGACCAGCTTGTCGGTTTCATTGATATTTTTTTTTATCAAGGGTTTGCTTTTGAAATATTTTCATTTTTTTATTAAAAGTGAAGGGAAATGGTATTTAAATAAGAAATTTGAATTAATAAAATTAAGTCTCTCTCTTATCCACAATATAAGGGGAAATTCTTGAAAAAGATTCTAAAAAAATTGATAAATCATAAATTGAGATTCTAAATATTATAAATGTCACAGTAGTGTACGGACCCAAATTGGGATTGAAGTTCATAGCCAAATAAACAAATTTTTACTTAATATCAAATATGGTTGACTTTTTTTTAAAAAAATAAAATAAGGACAATTTTAATCATTTGACTCTGAATTTCAAAATATCAATTTAAGTTCTAACACTTATTTGACATTTATAATATTTATAGTCTCAATTTAAAATTTACAAATTTTCATAATCTTTTTTAAAGATTTTATTAATATAAGTCACTTCTACAAAAATTTTAATCCACAATACAAGTCACTTTGGGAGTAATTAAACTATTTGTCAAAATTTTCCTTATAATTAATGTTTAAATATAGTAACTCCTTCTATTTTTTTCTCTCCTTCACAATCTCAGGTAAAATTGAAAAAAAAAATAATAAGTTAATTACATATTTTAGTTTTAATGAATTAGTTAAAATAATTTATAGGAATGTTGTGGATGAAGGGAGTAGTTGTAAATTTATAACTAGAAATTACATTTAAAAAGTAAATACTTCATGGACAAACTCCTAAAGCTACAGTTATTTTGATTAATATTTACAACTTATTTTTTTAAAAAAAAGAATTTAAAGACCAATGCATGTGGGGGTAATTAATTAATCATGAGAGAAGGAAGAGGGGCTTAGGCAGGCAGGGCGTTGGTTGTTGTGGCAATCACTACATCTACCTTACATCTTTCTGCTCCTTCCCAGCTCCTTCCAGCTCCTTCACTCCCTCTCTCTTTCTCTCTAATCAAATTCTTGACACTGACCTTTATCTTTTAAAATATTTAAATTATCTTTTTTTTTTAATTTTCTAGATATTTTTGTAGGTTTTTTTAAAACTAGGAAGATGTTGGTATAATTAAAAGGAAAACTATTTTCCAGATATTTATTTTTTTAAAATTTTAATTTGGTATTTATATGATTTTTCCTCTTAATTAACTATTTCAATTTTGCTATGTTAATAACATTATATCTTATGGGCTAATACTACTAATAGATCAAAATTACTATGGTCAATAGTAAAATTAGAGCTTTTTGTTTTTGTTAAAAAATAAATAAACATCAAATTAAAAATTAAAAAAAAATATAAGTATTTATAAAATAGTTTTTTTAACTAAAAAAATCAATAACAAACTTAATATTATAAAATTTAAAATATGAAATTCCCCTCAGGCTTCTTTTGCCTAAACGGTGTTAACGTACAAATCGTCGGCAAGAAAATTTTCAAGAATCGAATCGCGTGAAATAATATTACGTGATTTTCGGCCTAAAGAACCCAGAGAGAGAAGAAGCTCAGAGTCACGCTCGGAATACAGTCTTCTGCTGCTCCAAAACTCCATTAATATTATAGAATGAAGCATCCACGTGGGTTCATTACAGTGAGTCTTCACCTCCCCAATCTCATACCCAAGCTTTACATTTTGATTTTCCCCTGAAATTTGGGTCTCTCTCGTGAATATGTTTATCGTAGCCATTTTTACTTTGTTTTTCAGTCTTCTCGAATCAAGATTTTCCCATTCCTGTCTTGTTTGAATCTCGAAATACTTCAACTCAGATATATGAGAATTCCAAGATTTGTCCTTAATGAATTACAGGAATTGGTTGCTTGAAGCTAGGGATTTGCTATAATTTGATGATTTTAGGGGGGAAATGTACAATGGGAATAGAAAATTTCAGTGTTTGGCATCTCACTCTTCTTATTAGCGGGTTTCATTGAATTTTTTGAAGGTACGAATGAGATCTTGATGAGGGTCGTCAGAACCAATTTCTTTCTACTGCTCGCATTGCCATGTCTTCTTTCTCTTCTATTTCTAAATGTTCAGTCATCTTCTTCTTCTGGGTTATCAGCACGTTCATTGGATGCCATTCTTCAGGACTATGCTTTTAGAGCCTTCGTTAGGCCAAGAACTGGGGTACCCTATGATGGGAAAGCACCCTCTAACTTAACAGGAATTACCATTGCGGGATTAAGGCTTAGGAGTGGTAGTTTGAGAATCAGAGGTGTGGATAGCTATAAGGAGTTTCAGATCCCAAATGGGGTTGTTGAACAGCCTTATGTAGAGAGGCTTGTTTTGGTTTATCACAACTTAGGAAATTGGTCTGAACATTTTTACCCCTTACCTGGTTACACTTATTTAGCTCCTGTTCTTGGTCTGTTGGCTTATTCTGCTTCAAATTTGTCTGCCATTGAGTTGCCTGAACTGGACATAAGAGCTTCTGATCAGCCAATTTTGATCAAGTTCCCAGATGTGAAGAAGAAGAACAATCAGCCACACTCTGCATCATCACAACCCAAATGTGTGTACTTTGATTTGAACGGTTCAGTTCAATTTGACATTCTATTACCTGGGAATGTCTGTTCAACTGGTCAACAAGGGCACTTCTCTATAGTTGTGGAAGAGACTGAATCTCCATCTCCATCACCATCACCATCACCAGCACCTTCTGCTTCTGGTGGAGTGCCAAGTGAAGAAGAAGATCATGGGAAGAAGAAGAAGTCCTATGTTCCATGGATAATTGTTGGATCTTTGGTTGGTGGGTTGGTTTTGTTGATAGTATTGTATCTTCTGGTTGTTAGGGTTAGGAAGTCTAAAGAAGCAATGAGGATACAGGAAATGGAGTGGGCTGCAGAAAGTAACGAAACCTTACACATGGCTTCCATTGGAGGGGCAAAAGCTCCTCTAGCTCTGGGGACTCGTACAAGACCAGTCATAGAAACTGATTATGTTCCTTAGAGATCTCTCTAATAACTCATTCTTGCAGAAGCATCATTGTTTTTGTTTGTTTGTTTCTTCTTATTAACCTTCTCTGGGATTTTGATTTTCTGTTCATAAGGAGCTCAGTCACAAGCTCAGTTAGCTCAGTTCAGTTTTCTTGGCTTATAATCTGTTTGATTTCTTTTGCTTACATTAACATGATGAGCTAGGATCCGTTCTTTTATGTTGCAATTTCACTTTGCTGTCAAAAAGGTCATTCAAACCAGAAATGCTTGCTTGCTTGTTTCAATGACTAATCCAAACAGAGATATTATCATCCTTTTCCAAAAGCAATTTAGATTACACTATGCACCTATCCCTCCCAATTGTTGTTTTGGTTAATTTATTTATTTATTTTTGGAATGATATTTTTTAAAAAAAAACAATGATATCATTTATGAACAAACGACTGCTGACTATATATATAGACACATATACTCCACAGATGTACTGTTTGGATTTTTTTCTGGCCAGCAAATTTATATTTTTGGGAATTAGTGAAACTCGTCTCACACTATAATTTTATTGTTTTTATTTGAATTTTATAGTTTGTTACTCTGATAGAAGTTTTACTGTTTTAGAATTTAAAGCTTCAGGGTGGGAAATTCTAATTACGTTAAAATACGTTGATATCAAAATTAATGAGATGCCCTTACAGTCACAGAAAGCTAACCTTGCTATGAGGTAATTTTTTTTTCTTAAAAAATAATTCTATGACCAAATTCAATTAATTCCTTTTAGTAATTGGCTAATGTCATACAGAAAGCTAACCTTGACTGTGGGGCAAAAAAAAAGTCAATATCAATTGCTCCTCCAATTCTTAATATATAAATATTTTTAACTAATTTAATTATATTAAATAATTAGTTAAATTAATTAATATAATATAATTTTTTTAAAATACTATAATTAACTTCCTTAATTCTCTTCTCTCTCTTATTTGACTATTATTAAAAGAGTATTAATAGAGATAATTTAAAAAAATTTTAATAAATATAAGAAATAAATATTATATTCATGATCAAGATCGTAGGTAAAAGAAAAAGACCAAGATAAATTTTTTAATTAGATTATATATTAAAGATAAGAGTAATATTTTATTAATAATATGATTTGTTATGAATTTTATTTTATATACTGATGTTAATGAATGATGATTTATCAACAAGGCAAACTTTCTCTTCCTTTTTTTAATTAAATTTTGGAGGTAACTATATTTTTGTTTAATTTTTAATGTAGTACATATATGTTTTTTTTTCTTAAATGATTTTTTAATTTTACTTTGTTAGCACAATTAATATATGTAAGTTTACTCTCTTTTTTATTTAGCGACATAACCACCCTATTGCGCTAAATCAGTGACAAGAATATTCACAGCAAACATAGGAGGTGAAAAGCAAAAGCTAATGCCTTCTGCCACATTCAGGGAGAATTTAGCCATTGAATTTGCTAGCACGTTCGCATCTCTTCCACACCAAACCATGCTTACGTTCCAATTCTTCTCGGTCTACCCTTGGATCTCCTCAAGAATGCCACTATCCGGATGTTCCTCTTGCCAACCAATAGATATGATCTTAACAAGCTTGCGACAGTCAGTTTCAATCATGACCCACTACCACTGCATATCCCAAGCCCGCTTTAAACCCCAAAGCACCGCCCAAACCTCCGCCTGAAAGCTACTGCCATGTCCGAGATAAAACAGAAAACCATCCAGCCAACGTCCTTCATGATCTCTTGCAGCACCAGCACTAGTCGCGACCTGTCTCCCATTGCTAGCTGCACCATCTACGTTATACTTAACACATCCCACAAGAGGCGGTTGCCATCTCACAGATGTACATGATGGGGCCATGAGAATGGGACAGCTCTCACTTGAATATGCAATAATGGCTTTGACTTAGTTCATAATCGAAATAGAGCCCTTCATTCGATGATGAAACACACCTTCATTCCTATTCAACTAGATCTGGTGCACTAACACAGCAAATCAGATAACCAAGAAATCTCCAAAACACTACAGCGAAGCCTAACGTTCCATTGAATCCATTCCACAAAACTTGTAGCTCTAAAGAAACGTCCTCTTAACTGTGTGGGTATAATTGACTCTCAACAGTCATGAGCCACTTGACAATCCTGTAGGACAGAACAAAAATAAAGATTTAATTAAGGGAGCAAAATACATATGAACTAAATTAAAAATTAAAAAAAAGTATAAATATCTATAATATGGTTTTTCTTAAATTTATGTAAAATGTAACCATGAATATTATATTGACAAGTTTGTTGTTAGCCAATGAAGAAAAAACCCCTTGGTTTTAAATATAAAATATATTTTTTATTTTTATCAATTTTTTTAAAATTATATATATTGATACTCTCTCAACAATAATCAAATAAAATGGTGATGGGGTTAAAAAAATGATTAAGATAATTTTAAAAAAATACATACAACAACAACAACAACAACAACAAGCCTTATCCCATTAAATGGGGTCGGCTACATGGATCATACGACGCTATTATGCTCTATCGAAAATTAAATCCTTAGATAGGTTATTGACCAGGAGATCCCATTTAATGACATCTTTGAGCGTTCTCTTTCGCCTTCCTCTACCCCTTTTAACCGGTGTCTATACTATTTAATCCACCCTCTTCACCGGCGCATCCCTTGGCCTTCTTTATACGTGTCTAAACCACCTAAGACGGTTCTCTACCATTTTCTCTTCAATAGGTGCCACTCCAACTCTTCCCCGTATATGTTCATTACGAATCTTATCTTTTCTTGTATGCCCACACATCCATCTCAGCATCCTCATCTCAGCTACCCCAACTTTATGATCTTGCTGTCCTTTTAAAGTCCAGCATTCACTTCCATAAAGCATTGCTGATCTTATAGAAGTGCGATAAAACTTTCCTTTTACTTTATCTGATACTTTTCGATCACATATAACCCAGTAGCTTTTCTCCATTTAAACCACCCGGCTTGAATTATATGATTAACATCCTACAAAATTTCACCATCATTCTGTATTATTGATCCCAAATATTTGAACTTATCTATTTGTGGAATAACTTAATTTTTCAATTTGACCTCCAAGTTACTTCTAACTTGTCTCTTATCAAAATTACAATGCATATATTCAGTCTTACTTCTATTCAGACGAAAACCCTTCGACTTTAAAGTACTTCTCCATAACTCAAGTTTGAAATTAATTTCTTCTCTTGACTCCGCTACAAAAACTATATCGTCCGCAAAAAGCATGAACTTAGGGATTTCTTCTTGAATAGGCTTAGTTAGAACATCCACTAGTAGATTAAATAAATAAGGACTCAAGGTTGATCCCTGATGTAGACCAATCCTTATGGGAAAATAATTTGTTTCGCCCTCAGACGTTCTTACAGTAATTGTTACCCCCTCATACATATATTTTATTGCCTTAATATATGCCATATGTACACCTTTCTTTTTTAAAGCTTTCCAAAGAACTTCTCTTGGCACTCGATCATATACTTTTTCTAAGTCAATGAAGATCATATGCAAGTCTCTTCTTTTAATCCGGTACCTCTCCATTAACCCCCTTAATAAATAAATCGCCTCTATTGTAGACCTACTTGGCATGAAACCACATTGATTCTCAATAATATCAGTCTCTAATCTCAACCTGTGTTCAATTACCTTTTCCCATAACTTCATAGTGTGACTCATAAGCTTTATCCCCCTGTAGTTTGCACAATTTTGAATATCCCCTTTATTTTTTTAAATAGGAACTAAAGTACTTTTCCTCCATTCATCCGGCATTTTCTTACAACTTAATATCATATTAAAAAGTTTAGCAAGCCACACCACCCCTATTTCACCTAAACACTTCCAAACTTCAATAGGAATACTATCAGGTCCAACAGCTTTACCATTTTCCATTTTCTTAAGCGCTTCTTTAATCTCGCCAACACGGATCCTATGGTAAAATGCCAAATTTAATTCAACTTCTCCTATTAAATCCTCTAGCTCATAACTCGACCCTCCTCCCTCGTCATTAAACAATTTATAAAAATATATCTCCCACCTTTCTTTAATATCACTATCTGCAACCAAAATACTGCATTCTTTATCTTTAATACATCGTATTTGATCCAAATTCCTCGATTTCTTTTCCCTGTCTCTTGCAATTTTATAAATCTTTCGTTCTCCAACTTTGTAATTATTAAATATCATTGTATGTATTTTTTTTTAAAAAAAATACATACAATGATATTTAATAATTATGAACTGAGGATTATAGCAATTTCTTCACTTTGATTTTGTGGATAGTGCCTTCTTGCTACTTCGTTGTATGATGTTTCTCTTTTTCTTAGTTCAAGTAACTCTTGAAGGTAATAGACGGCTCATTTTACGCAATATTGGTATCACCTAAAAAGAAAGGAGACTTCGCCCTATCTTTAGATCATAAGTGAGCCCAACCCCCTTTCTAAAAAATCCTTTACCAAACAAAAAGAAAAGTAGCTCTTGAACAACTTAAATACCATATTCAATCTTGCTTCATCACTCTCAAACTGAGTTTTGGCTATATTATTCATATGACAATTAACATTGAGAAATAACTAGTTTGCAAGTGACCATACTTTGAAATAATAGATTTTGCCTCGTATGATTATCTAATTGTTTCATCTAATTAATAAAAAAGTATACCAAAATCATATCTACGTATTGAAGAAATATAATATGATATGATCATGGCGATGCATACTTATTTTTATAAAGCTTATAATTCAAATAAAAAAATTGTAAACTCACTCATTTGGGTGTAATAGAATATTGCTTGCCATTCCCCAAATGAATTTTTGTGAACATAAAATCCCTAAAGAGTCTATCCATAGCAAGCAGCTACAGAAGGGAAAAAAAAAAAGATACATACATGAATATCACACGAAACTTTGTATCATTTACCAATTTGTGTTGTTTAATCACATTCCATTTTATTCATCATAAACTAGAATCCCATATTTCAACTTCTTCATTATTCATCTTAGTAATGTACAAATAAAAATGTTCAAATGGATTTTTTTTTTATTTTCCAACATAAACAGAAATAAATATACGTAATATGTGATAAAACAAAATAGATCAACTTATAGCCAAAAAGAGAAATTATAATAATAATTGGATCATAAACCACAGTCGGACAGAAAGAAGAACTTCCTCACAATGTTTCAAATCGTCAAAATATGTAGGGCATGTTTGGAACAAGAGAAGTACAAGATTGTCATGTTTGGTTTAACTTCCACTTCTGTTTTTTATAATGTACGGTATTTTCATTTTTAATATTTTAAATTATTTTATTTCTATTAAAAAATTATAAAATGAGATGATGAAAATTTAAATAAAATATTTTAAACAATTTTATCATAAATTATAAAATTTTTAAATAACTTTAACTATTTCTAATTTATAAAAAAATATTTTAAATTATTTTATCTTAAGTTATAAAAAAATATATTAATTCTATATTTATTTTTATCCTATTAAATAAATTTTTAAAAAATATTTTTAATATAATTTAATTTTTATTTTTACTCCTATTGATAATATTTTTTCATTCTTTGCCGCTTAACAAAGTTGAAGAAAAAAAGAGTGCAACACTCTATTATTATATCACAAAAGAATTAGAGTTGGGAAAACGGGCCCAGCCTGTTTTCTGTTAAAACGAGGCGGGTTCGGGCTAGCAAAATGCCAGCCTGTTTTGGGGCGGGTGTCCCAGCCCGCGGGCCAGCCCACTTTTTTTTTTAATTTTTAATATTATTATTTATTTTACCCAAATATTACTTTGAATATTTTTAGTATTGAATACTAGTAAAGATAATTACCTATTTGTTAATATATGTTAACATATTATAATTGATTAATATTATGTTAATATTTATTTAAATTTATAGTTATAAAATTTGATATTTTTTATAAAAAGTAAAAATTTTTAAGAGTATAACATTAACTATATTTTAATTATATTAATATAACATTAGAAATTTTGTATTAGTATTCTAAAAGTTTAAAAATAATTTTTTAAAAATATTAAAAATTAAAAAAAAAAAAAGATGGCCAGGCTGCGGGCTGGCCTGACAAAATGCCAGCCCATTTTGGGGCGGGCTGTCCCAGCTCGCCCCTAAAGTAGGCTGGCCTATTTTTGGTGGGTCAACCCACTTTCCCAACTCTAAAAAGAACCATTAAGCTTGCGTTTGGAAATGAATTTTGAAGCAAAATCTCGGTTTGAAAAAATTTCACACAAACATCAATTTTTGTCCAGAATTGATTTTGAAACAAAACTTCGGTTTGCAAAATTTTTTGCCAAACAGCCATTTTTGTCCAGAATTGATTTTGGACAAAACCTCAGTTTGAAACCATGGTTTTGAATAAGCTATTGAAAATGGATTTTGGAACTGTAAAAGAGCTTATAGATTATCTAATTACTATTTTACCCTTATTTTTTTCTTATACTCTCTCTCCTCTCTCCTCTCCCTCTCTCTCCCTCTCTCCTCTCCCTCTCTCTCCTCTCTCTCTCCTCTCTCCTATTTATTCTCTACCCTCTCTCCTCTCTCATACTTTAATCAAATCATACCCTTTTTAGTAATTTATTAATATAAAAAGTGATTCTACTATTAATCATCCAAATATCTCTATTTGCAAAATCTATTCTTCCCAAAATCTATTCTCCAAAATCTATTCTTCCCAAAATCTATTCTTTCTAAAATCTATTATCTAAAAACTAATCCAAACACACCCTAAATATTCTTGTCAATAAAATCGTTTCAGATTAAAAAGTTTACAATCTGCAATTTTTAAATGATAATTATTTGATAAATTATTTAATTTTTAGTACATCTATGACCATATTGAAGTCACTCGAATTCGAGTCGGGTCGGAAGTTTCTGGTCCTAGGGTTTTAACCTTTCGGGCACATTCCAACCCCAATTTATCAATGCATTTTCTTCTCCCACGCAACCGGACTCGATCGGAGGAAGAAGACGACAGCAGGTTTGAACCACCGAGATGGGGAAGCAACCGGTTAGGATGAAGGCCGTGGTCTATGCTCTTTCACCTTTCCAGCAGAAGGTTATGACTGGTCTCTGGAAGGACTTGCCTTCCAAGATTCACCACAAGATCTCTGAGAATTGGATCAGCGCCACGCTCTTGCTCGGTCCTCTTGTCGGCACCTACACGTATGTTTACTTCCCTATCGTTGGACAGCCCTTTTTTATTTATCCCTTCATGTGTTCTTGATCTGGGAAATGATGGTTTCTTAATTCGATTTCCTTCTCTTATCTTCTTAGAACCTGCATTTTTCTGTATGGGGTTTATGGGTGAGATGATTGTCACCACAGAATGGCTTTCAAGTACTGATTCTAGACATAAGGGCGCTTATTACTCTACTTTAGTTTGTTTGGTGTAAATTTTTCTTCTCACTCCTCTATTATTAGCATGGTGTTGTAAGATTCTTCACTAGGAGGATGATGAAATTGTTATGAGCACCTGATTTTGTTTCGTAAGGTTAAAACAAATGCACCCTCCATAAGATTCTTGCGCTAAGAAGGATTATCAATCGTTGTCATGAATGGTTGATTTTGATTCACAACTCGCAAGGTTAATATGAATTCTGAGGCCAAGGAGTAATAAGGGTCCATGTGATTGAGCAATTGATCGATAGAGAGAGAATGAGGTAAGGAGAGGGAAGATTTTAAAAATATTAACAGGCTCCAGAGTTTAATTACAAAGAAGCTCAGGATAGCGTTCTAAGCATATGGAGTCTTAGATTATGAAATCATTCCTCAGAAGATGCTATATATGTATTCCCCCTATTTAATGGTCTGTATAATATACAAATTGGTAGATCTAAATTTTATCTTTGCAGTAAGAGCATTTCAACGGTTCTTAAAAGGAGGAATATCAGTGGGATCAAATAGGGCAAATAGTTCCACTCGTGGTGTTATTTTTATTTTGGGGTATTAATTTACTATTATTTATTTACATTTTCTGTGGAGTGTGGATGGCCTTTAATAAAATTTTAGCCGCATAAGACATTTTTTTATTTGCCAAGCATTTAATTGAAAGGCACATTGTTTGGATCACAAAAACAAACATAAAAACATAACTAGAAACTTTGGGGGCAAAATTACAAAGTACTCAAACTTGAATGTAAGCGTTGTTTTTCAATCAATTAAAATTCATAGAAATTATTATTTCAAGGATGTTATGCCAGTGCATGTTTATTGGACATTGCTGTTAAGTTGTCCCAAAAACCATTGGGTATGCCAATGGCATTTCTTTTCAACACATTAGGAGACTTTTAAACAGGGAATGCCCATATTATGACGAGGGATCTAGCTAGTCCCAAGGGACCTCCCGTCTACTTAGGGGCGAACTTCTGATAGACATAGGATAATTAGCCTGTTCATAGTTGTTTTATAGTTTATGTGTTTCTTAGGTTTTAACTCTTCCAGCTTTGTTCTTGCCTTTGTATTAAAAAAAGGCAGTTTTTTTACTTTCATTTCTTCTCCAAGCAGGAATGCTTCCAATGGCATTTCTAACCTCAATTCCTTCTCCCAGTGGGCCTATCTTGCTGTTAACAAGGCCTTGGACTAGGCGGTTTTAGCCTGAACGCCAGACGTTCTGGCTAATAGTTTTATTTTCTGGTTGCCACTCTTGTATTCATTGGAAAGTTCTAAAATCCCTTAAGAAGAATACACAGATCAAAACTTGATTGGAAGTTTTACAGAAATCATTTCCATAGAATAAGTGAAACTAAACTGATATGAACTCATACATAGCATTGCTCTCTTCTGTTTTGAATTTAATTAATCTTCAATGGATTTAGGTATGTTCAAAACTACCAGGAAAAGGAGAAGCAGGCTCACAGGTACTGAGGACATGCAGGGGTCTATGTGGATAATCTCTATCTTTACCTGAAGACATTTAATATTTTATTGTGTAACCTGCAAATAGCCTGAAGCAGATGAAACTCGATTTATGGTTGAAATTTTGTTCTACAAATTTGGACTGTTTCGACTTTGAGAAGGCTCAGTAATTGTTTTCTACATGATGCCCATATGCCATCAAAATGGGTTTTGAGAATAATTTGATTAAGCTTTTGATTCGTCATAGATTTTATTTGCACTGCAAGTGTTTTTGTACTTGCGGGTGTGATGCAAATAGTATCGACATATATTAGAAGCATGTGGGCTTCTTACATATGGTAAAGTAAACTAATTTTTACTGTTCATGAAACAATGAATAAAAAAGGGCCCACCAATTTTACCCCAAAATGTGATGTTTTCTCTCTCTCCAAATTTTCTCTGTTTATCTTTTTTTTTTTACTTTTGTTTAAATAAATTCAAACATTAGCATATTTTTGTATTCATGTAGTTTTTAAATTAGCTTTTAATCGTAGTATTGGTGAAAAAAAATGAGGTGTTTATGTAGTTAGTATGCACGAAGTGTGAAATTATATGAAAATAGCAAGTTATTAAAATAAGGGGAAATTATTTATAAGTTTCAAGTACGAAAATTAAATACAGGTTCTCTAAATTTGATTTAATATTATGTCTTAATAGATATAATATTTACAAATCAAATTTTCATATTTACAAGTTAAATGTACAAATTAACGTGTAGAAGTCAACTTTTGTTATTTATAAGTCAAATTTATAAATATTAATTATTAAATATCTTGGGACCTATTAATATTAAATTAAATTTGGGAACCTATATGTATTTAATTTTTGTATTTGATATCTATGAATGAATTTTTTCTTGTTAGTATAAAAGGAAATTTTTAATAAACTGAATATAATATGAAAAAAATGCGTCTAATTTGGCATTAATTTACAACACTCGCTTAATTATTTAATGTTTTTTGAAAAGATTTTGACTTTTGTAAATGGAAATTAACTAACGGTAACTAGAGATTTGAAACCGAAGTGGCGCGACTGGGCCATAGGTCAAATCTGTAATTTGATGATTGCCTTCTGACAATCGGCTGGTTCCCTTCACTACACAAGCGCTGCTCAACTACAACTAAAACAATCTCTTCATCGTCCCTGCCTCATCAGCTTCTTCTTCTTCATCGATAATCTGTAATTTAGCTTCAACATTTAACCTATTCGGAGTGTGACTGCTCTTTTACGCCACGATTCTTCTGGGGCTCTTTAACTCTGTTCTGTTTTCAGTTGATATTGTAACTTCTGTTTTGAAGGTATTTTCAAACAAGTTTGTATTTTTTATGAAAAAGTGCGATGAAGAAAACTAAAGGAAGCTATATTTTCATCTTGTCTCGCTTTATGTTTCCCCTTTTTTCGAACTTCACTGCATAAAGCTTTTAAAGTTGATTTCAAGTCCACTATTTTTGTGGGGTTTCTTTTTCCTTTGCCTTAACATTTGCTCTTAAACTGTCTAGAGTTATCAGCGTCCATACTGAAAAATTAACATGAGATGTTCTTCAGTGTTTAATCCACAACTAGCAGATGGCAAAGGGTTGCGCCACCAACACATATGAAGAGGCTCGGAAGCAACGGCTTGAAGAAAACAAAAAAAGATTTGAGGTAAATTAGTGTTTGTTTAAAACTTCTTTTGACACTTGATACGCAGTCTGAAATGTTGACCCAAGCCATTCATTGATTCTCATCTTACATACACTACTCTTAGACTCTATTTTAGGTATCCTTTGTTCAGTACAGTAGCCCCAACGGGAGGGGTGAATGTAAAGTTGAGGCGCCCATGCTCAATCCTTTTCTTTGTATCACTGTTAACTCATATATGATAGTGCCTGAGATATGGTTGTTGGAAAACACCTCTAAAAAAATACAAAATATATGGTTCGAGTTGTACCCAATGACACTGTGATTCAACCACCGCAATAAATTAGAGGGGAACAGAACTGCAGGAGGTTGAATATTGTATCCCGGAATTGAAAGGAAGGAATAGAGGAGGATTAAAATGGAGTGGTTAGTTCACACACACACAAACCAAAAATATGAGAACTTATATACATGTGTGTCTGCCTAGATATGCGCGTAGGTACCTCTTTAATTGATTATTCTGATTGTAACTCCCTTATTATTACAATTTATCACCATCACGTTTCTTGTCTTTAATTCATATGCCAACGGTAATATCTTTAAGTATGGAGGTTATGGAAATCAATATAATAATTCCTTTTGAAATAACCATTAATTTTCAGAATATTCCATAATGGTGACATGTGGATTAACAATGAACAATGTGTCATACTGTGTTTGGCTTACCTGCAACAGCCATCATGAAAGTTTCAAGTTAACATTTACTGCATCACCTTTAAAAGTCAGTTACATGAAAATCTTTCTATCTTCTTTGTTGAGTGTCGTTTTATAGGGTAAGAGTTTTTTCTGAACAACTTTGTATTATACCTTATGTTCTGTTATTAAGGTTGAGACAATTAACGTTCCATTATAACCAATACTATAAGGGAAGATGCTTTGCTTTGTTAATTCTTCTTTAATTAACTTACTTACATAATCTTACTTTTGTTCTGAAGGATCTGGGGATTTCAAAGATTTCAAAAAATTTATCTGAACTTGTCACACCAGAGAAGAAGGCTCCTCCGGTAAAGTTATGTTCTCTTTACTTTTACTCTGAATAATCACTAGCATCTGACTGATCTCTCTTGCTCTCTCCCTTTGTAGCAACGTCGACCAAAACAAAAATCAAATAGTAATGATGTCGTGGAACCAAGACGCTCTTCTCGTGTGCGAAATTCTGTTCCTTCATATCGTGAGGAGGTAGGCATCGATATCAACTTCATTGTTATAGAACTTATATACTTTGAACGACAAATTTACTTAGATTTGATTATGAATTTAACCATGAGCTGGTAATTTCTTGCTCTCATGTGACAAACAAATCTTGGTTTTCCTGTACAATCTAATGATAACATATATGATACTCCTAACATTTTCACCATCACTTTAGTATTGAAAATATGATTGTTGATGCTCAACAGATTTTAAGGCATTATCTTAGTATCTTTGGACTGGTGACAATAATCATACTTTTGCTTACTAAAGAGATACAGAAAGTCTTGAGTGTTGAAATCACACCATCTATTGAGAACCACTCTAATTTTCCATGCTCAATCTTTCTGTAAACAATTTCATTTTGTTTTTCTTCTAGAAAAAAAGTAGATGAAATTAATGTTTTTTGCCATTATAGGTATTCATGGACCTTCCACCTTTGCGGAAGAGGTCGAGGTCGTCTTCAACATCTTGGGGAAGGTGATTATTCCTTTTGAAAATGCTTCTCATTGTTAAATGTGAAATATTACTAACAAAGTTATGGAAAATCTCAGTTACGTTGCAAGGCCACTAGAAGAAATTAAAGAAGCCACAGATGAAGAAAGAAATCGTGCTTTCATGGCTGCAGAATCACTCTTAAGCGATTTACAGACTTCAAATCCAACATTTATCAAGTCAATGGTCCGGTCTCATGTTTATAGTTGCTTTTGGTTGGTGAGTTACAATCAAGAGATTCAATTAGATGCATTTCATAAATTGCTTATTGGAGATCAATATTATCAAAACTGGATCAAACAGGTCTATTCAATTGAAATATCAGTACATTGGTTCTTGAACTAGTCTAAAACCTCCCCAGAAGGAATCATTTTGATATAATCATGCTTACTATTTTATTATCATTCTTTATTATGTAAGGGTCTGCCTACTAGATTTTGCCAAGATCATCTTCCAAAGACTGCGTGTGACATGATTTTAGAGGATGAAAATGGCTCAGAATTTGAGGCTGTTTTCCTTGGCAATAGAACTGGGATTAGTGGAGGCTGGAGAGGATTTGCATTGGATCATAAGTTGGATGATGGTGATGCACTGGTTTTTGAATTGGTTGAACCTATAAGATTTAAGGTACTCTTAGTCCTCCATTCTCTTCTATGATTATTATTCTTTTAATCATTTGACTACTGAATATAACTAGTTCTAATACCAATTAATAGGTAACCCTATTTTAAAAGTTAGCGATTGAGATGAGAGAACTAACCCATTTAAATACTCTATTGAGCATCCGACCCTACTTGTGGCAAGGTCTATTTTTTATGATCACTTATTGTCTTTTTACTTCTCCATGCCACAGAATTACCCCAAATAACTGAACCTACCTTATCAACATTGGATCATGTCTGAGTCTTCGTATTTGACCCATTTTTAAAGAAAATTACATTCCCGAGAGTTATTTTCAAGTTTCTGACTAAAAGAAATACATAATTACATGGATCACTTTTATGGTTCATGAATAAATTTACCGTTTACTAGAACAGTAAGATTTGAATATGGTTTACTTTTTTTATGGTTCATGAATAATTTAGATAAGCATGATAATAACATGTCTTCATAATTTTACCATGCAGATTTACATTGTGAAAGCCTTTCCAGAATCAGCTGAAAATGGAGAGGAGATTTTGGAGGAACAAGCTGATACTTGTGCAACCAAGAAGCACAAATCACAACCAAACGAGACACAAATTCCTAAAGTATCTGCAAATTCTCAGGAACACAAAGCAGAAAATAACGTTGACAATGAAATCGAGCCACAAGGGCCAAACACAACCAGGAAAACTAGGTTTTCTCAGAGAAAATCTCAGAATGAATATAAAGATTGTAGACTGCTTCCTTCTGATGATTCAATAAAGGAAGAAAATATTGAAGAGGGGAAAAATTTTACCACTGAGAAAGCAAATTCTCAAGCAAACAAAAGAAGGTCAAAACGTGGTACACGAAAATAATGGCTCAGGAACAGGTGTGAAGCTAGAAAGCAACATTGAAAATGAAGTCAAAACAGAGGTGGCTGTGAGTTGAAGCAGGCAAATTTGGTGTTAGTAAAACCAAGTAAACAAGCTCCAACTAAGTTATTCAGAAAGAAAGCATGGCCCTACATACATAACGGAGGCTCAAATTTTGTGTAATGAAATGCAGATATATGGATGAGTCACTATTTTGTGTTGACTGATATAATTATAAGAATGCTTTCTAACATGCTTTGGTAACCTGCCTTTTCCTTACTTCCTTTGTTTGATCAATCCTTGCTGCTGCAATTTTCTTTATCCTTTTATCCTAGGGTTAATATGATTTTTGGTTCCTTTAAATTTGTTTTTATTTTAGTTTTAATTTTTTAAATTTTAAATTATAGGTTTTAGTCTTTCAAATTTCTTTCTGTCTAAAATATTGATCCTTATAATAAAATCCTGAATCATTTTGCCCCTTGAGTGACTATAATCCATAATTTAAAACTTGAGAAACCAAAACTAAAATCAGGGCAAATTTTGAGGAACAAAAGATTGTATTAATCTTGTCTAAATAATAATATGAATTACAATTAGGATTGGCATTGGAGGTATCTAAGTTTGGTTGGCTAATGAAAAAGAAATGACAATAATAATGCCCAAAAAATGAGATTTTATTTTTTATAAGTATTCATATTATTTTTATTTTTATTTCACAATATCATTCTTTAATATAGAAACACATTTTTTTATAAGTTGTTTAAAATTCTATAAAACGCTGGAAAAACCCCATATTAGTTTACGTATATATAATTATATATAGTCCTTTCAATTCAAGGCATAATTGCTTTTTAACATATTTTCCTCCCATTTCTCCAAATCTCAACCCTAATCAAAAGCAAATGGGAAATTTTCCCAAAAAAAGGAGGGATATTGGCATCCAAAGTGCACAATTATTATTCGATCACGTCTCATCAGAAATTACATAACGTAATACTCTAACAAACTGCAACCTGATACACAAGTAGTACAATGATTATTCATACAGTGATCAAGACTCCAGAAAAAGAAGACGTCATTATATATATTCAGGGAGCTTCATACAGGTAAAATGATCTTCCTTATGCATTAGCTCGTAAGAAAGCTCTTCCAGGCTGCCGCAAGGCCAAAGGTCCATGGCATCCAAGAACCTGAAAAACATAAAGGAAAAGAAAAATTAGTTTGCTCATGAAACTGATTTGAGCACAGTTAAACACATCAAGCTTCCAAAAACAATGTACTATTATAGAAGGAAGCAAACCTTGGCATTGACTCCATCTGGCACAACTCGGCCCTCTGACTTGAACTTCAGATAGTCTGCGCGGCTAAATTTGGTAAATCCCCTGACAATAGAAAAGAAAAGATAATTTTCATGGTCAGTTAGATAAAGTAACATAGAACTCAGGTAAAAGAAATTGACATGTTCCCAGGAGAAAATATAGAATTCCAAGGGTAAAATAAGCATTGTCAGATTCCCTTACAGGTAATTCATGGGATATATAAATTTGAGTCCTGCTAACCATGTTTGAGTTTATGACTGACTACTTCATATTGAATAAAACCAGAAACTTATCTTAAAATTAGTAAGGGGAAATTACAGGTTCCAATAGGGGATTTAATTACCAAAATTTCTAATAACAACTGTCTAGTGTAACTTTTTGATAATTAAATTCCTTTCTCCTCAGGACCTAATATTAATTTCCAAAAAACCGAAAAACTGATGAGTCCAATGAAGACATGGAATTTCATAAAACCATTTAGAAAGAAGAGATGAGTTTATGCTTACTTACCACTTCCTGCTAACAATTATCTTCTGGCGACCGGGGAACTTGAATTTAGCACGGCGGAGAGCCTCTTGAGCATGGTGGCTGTTGCTGTCCTTGCAACGAACAGATAGAAGAACTTGGCCAATGTTGACTCTAGCACAAGTTCCCTGTGGCTTCCCAAAAGCACCTCTCATCCCTGTCTGAAGCCTATCAGCACCAGCACATGAAAGCATCTTGTTGATTCGCAGAACATGGAAAGGATGAACCCGAACACGAAGGTGGAAAGCATCTTTCCCAGAATACTTGGCCATGTATTTGTTGCATGCTATTCGAGCAGCCTCAAGAGCTTCACTTGAAACATTCTCCTTCTCCCAAGATACAAGATGTACACAGAAAGGGAACTCATCAACCCCTTTCTTTTTCATCCCAACATCATAAATCCTGATCTTTGGGTCAGGTACACCCCGGCAGAATCGAGATTTCGGGTACGGCTTGTTCTTTATCTGACGATAACATCTAGCAGGTCCTGAAAAACCAGCATCTCATAAGGAAAGCGCCAAACAAACAAATCTCCAACCAATAGGTCCATCCATAATAAGCTTTAACAGAATCAAATATCTTAATTAAGAACTAGTATGATGCCAAATACCAAATGATATCAAACTTGAACACAGTAAAATCAGAACAATTTCTCTGTTGCCTTTTTTTTATATAATTTGGTGTTATTATATGCACAGCTTCAGAAACCATTACGATTCATAAAAAAAATTGAAAAATCCGTGTGAGGGGAAACAAGCAGCAGAAATGGAGGAAGAATATCGAACTGAGAAATCACAACTCACTCCTTCCCATGATTAGCCTTCTCTTTATGAACAGACACTGAAAACCCTAGAAATTGAGGAAATGAGGAGGGGGGACGGACTTATATAGGTATGCAAAGAAGCTGCAGGAGGCAGTACGTGTGGGCTTACGTCAAAGTGGGGCCCACCAAAGAGCTTCGGCCAATAAAAAATTACGACACGTTAACTTTTGGACACGCTTCTTTTTAGCCCAACAAGACACCGGCTTAGAGTGAATGCTCAATGAATATTTTATTTTTTGGATTCTTCCATGCAATGATGTTATTTGGTCATGTTCTAGGAGTTTCCAATCCTACAATTATGCCATGTTTACTTTTTTTTAATTTTTCATTTTGTGTTTCCTAAACTTTTTTATCATTTTCCTATAAAATATAAAAAGAAGAAGAAGCAAAGGAGATCTGACTTTTGTTAATCAAGGTCAATAATTCAAACCTTGCACTAGACAAATCTTGTTCAATGGACTAAACCTATTAATCCTCAAATTTAACTAAATAATATTGATTATGAGTGTGCATAGATTAGATCAGACTGACTTATATATTAACTGTCTAGTTTGAAGAAAATCTTGAGTTGAATAAGATAACCAGTAATTAAATTTGGGCCAATTCCATTAAACTTGATCTACTGTTCCAGGATCTCAACTTTGCCTCTTTTTTTTTTTTTACTTTTTTAGAGGCAAGATTTCAATATAATAAGCGCAATTAAGACAGTAAAAAATTCCTTTAATCATATAAGATGCATTCTAAAATATTAAAATTTAATTATAAATAAATAAGAATTTTCAAAGACATTTAACTATAAAAAACAACAAATAGGAGTTAGGTCTAGCTAAAGGATTAGTCTCTCATGATATGAAAAATTAAAGTTTAAAATTCTGTTGGGAGAGATATCTATATTTATATTTAGTAATGCCTCTAATAAAAGGACACATATACTTAAAGAATAAAAAATAAAAAAGCAACATCTAAGTCACAATATTAAAAACAAAATCACCCAAACTAGACCAAACCAAAAGGCCTGATCACTTGGTCTAGAACCTAAACTAGCCCAACTAGTCAATCTAATCCAATTTTATTATAAAGCTTATTTGAATTGGATTGGACGAACCACATAGACCATTGTATTGGACTACCAAATTATTGCACATCCATAATATTGATACTCACACGTGTATTGCTCTAAGAGATAGGTGGAATACAAACAACAACTCAATGTAAATATAATGACATGACAAACTATGCATTTGAATATAATTTTAAAGGATTTCTTGCATCTAATACAAGGGTCTAAAGCTTGATAGACACGATAAGCTTCAACATTAAATTAGTATTGATGATGGTATTGATGCTATAAAGCTTATAACCATAAATTTTTATACTCTAGAGTCCAAATTATGCCCTTAAAAAGAAAATTTTCAATTTTCAAAAAATTTAAGGGCTAATAAGAATTTTTTTACAAATAAAATCATAGAGGTTTGCCCCTTTTTGAATGGCAGAATATGAGAGAGAAGTATCGTAGTTACAAAGTCTCAATTCCAATTAGCTAATTATTCGGATACTTGATAATAAGATCCAGAAAAAAAAAGTCAAATATCATGTGATCCAAAGAAAAAAAATGGTTCAATACAGCTTTAGAAAAGCTAACTCAAACATTTCACTTTCCAAGTACTTAATATACCAAACTTCTAAAAATCAAACTTCAACAAAAAGAAAAAAGTCCTCAGATGTACAAAATCCACAAGTCACCAGCTAATGCCTATAGGAATCATTTTACACAACAATATACTTAAAAAGAATGTATAGAAAGAACTAAAATAACAAAACAAGATTACAAAATTCTAAGATTACACACAATGCTGCTACTGCTCTGTTGCTAGTTTCATCAAGTTTCTATCTTGGTGCAATGGTTGGTACCACCCCACTGACAAGGTCACTGCCTGAAACATCTCCAGATACATAGGGAGTTTTTACAGCAGAAGATGAAGATGAACTGACCAATTTTCCAGAATCACTACTAGGAGTTATAGATTCAGATCTCTTGGTATCAGATTCAGGCATCATAGACCATATGTTTTCGAGCTCTCGAACCACTTCTGTCATATTAGGCCGCGCGTCTGGCTCATCTTGGCAACACTTTAAGGACAGAGCCAAGAATTTCTCAACACATTCTGAAGAGTAAGACCCCATGCGTTCATCCATAACAGAGAATACCATACCAGATTGGTATGCAATATTAACCTAGAAAAAGGATAAGATAGTGTTAACTGATCCTCAAAAAGAAAAGGGGAAAATTGGGCAAAAGTCCCACAGTAAAAATTTGTTTAGTGAGAAGGGTTTAAATTAGAGTACCAATACTTTGTGTGTATACAAATTTAACAAGTCATTCTCACCAATAAAATTTTTAATGAAGAACTTTTCTCCAATTTTATCAAAAGAAAATTATTGACCCCAGCTTGAACAATCACAACTGATAAAAGAGAAAAAAACAGATCCAATGTCAGGAAATACCTCTCTAACAATATTTTTGCCATGTGAGATTGGTTGCATTCCAGTCAATACTTCCAGAAATACAACACCAAGACTGTAAACATCACTCTTGTCAGTCAGCTTATGAGTTAAGAAGTACTCTGGATCAAGGTAACCCTGCAAATTAAAATAGTGAATAGAGTTTATCATCAAATTAATAAAATCGATCTTATCAGGATATATATAATAACATAATTTCAAACCATTGATTGCATGCTTTTTAAATTTGAGTTCTGGAAAACAAAAGTGAATTAAATTGTTTTGTAAGTTCATGTTGCTAGCATACTGCACGTTAACTAGGAATTAGTATATGACTAAATCAAAGGAAACTTTATCCAGGATTCCTGGCAACAAAAAAGGGCTAACTTCATACCAACTACCATTGAATAGTTATACATTTATAATTTTAATTTATTCACATGGTTATTCCTTGGTTGTTTTTTTTATAGAAGATTGTTACTTGGGACTTGTCATCCAATTTTGTTTCCAGCAAAGAAAATATTGTCAAATCCATTCTCCCGTAAAATTTTTACATTAGTGATCACAAAGATAAGTATGTTGTCCTTGTGAAAATTCCTTCTGGAGTGGAAGCACAAATGAAACTGCAAGATAACTTAAGTAGTAGAAGTATTATTCTTCAATTTCTCTTTGAATTTTGTAGGATGTCTTCAAACAAAATTACCAAATTCATCTCTGATACAACATTTTAGCACTCAATTATAACAAACTGAAACCAATCATAACAAACTTACCGGGGTCCCCTTTACCACTGTAGATACATGAGCTGGCACAACTCCTTCAATGTCTGGAACAGGGGCAAGCCGTGATAGTCCAAAATCAGCAACTTTTGCTGTGAACTTTGAATCCAATAATATGTTGCTAGCCTTGACATCTCGGTGGAATATCGGTGGGTCCGCTTCTGTATGTAGATACAGAAGACCTTTTGCTGACCCTAGTGCAATCCTCATTCTCATAGAAAAACTCAGACCTTCTTTTGAATTAACTGTTGTAAAACATGTAATACCCACTTAGTAAGACAATATGTAAAGGGAAAAGATTGGGAGAATGGAATGTGATATGAAGACAAAAGAAAATAACTTTCCCAACACCCAGAAGCCTATAATGTTTCGGTTCTCTGTTGGAACACAGTTTAATGGGATTTATGATAACTGAAATAATTCGGCACGAGAAAAGATAAACAATACTGTAAATTTCCTGCCTAAGGTATGCTTGATTAATGTTACATTATATGCGATTCTGTCCATGGTATTTATCATGTGCAGTTTTACCTTTTGTTTCCTTTATTTGATTGCATCTCTTAGTTTTCTGTGATAACATAGTCAATGTTAGAATGACAAAAAAGTCTAGCCTTCCAAGACAGGATGAAAGATGTGGAGAATTGTAATGATTTGAGCTTAGATGACCTGAGTTATGTGTCTAATACTTTGGGCTTGAAGGACAAAGTGGCCTTGGTAAGATATGAATTACATGGTGAGATTATATACCAAAGCATTCCTTTTTGAGGAATAAAATATTCAGTTCTATTTGTGCTTCATATTGGAAAATGATAGTTCAAGAAAACGTTATAACACTGCTAGAATGTCTGGCAACTGTTGTTTCTTAGCAAATTAGCAAAGTCATCAGTAAAATGCAATAGAACCCAGGGTGAAAATGCAGATAGTAAGAACAAAAGATGTACCAGAAAGGTGATCCCTAAGTGTTCCATTTGGCATAAATTCATAAACCAGCATCTGCAAGCATAAAGAAACAACACATATGAAAATAGAAGAAACTGATAGTGTGAACAAGAAAATGCATGAGAAACATAATGGATAGAAGTAGCTTTCATCCAACTTCCTTGATGAAGATTATTATGAAAGCCCATGTCTTATTTAATCGAATGACCCTTGTTTCAATCAACAAAATCAGAAGTGTGATGAAACCTTTCTGTGATTTGAACTTTTTTATATATGCAGTTATTCAGGCAAGCTGTTTATATCCCTACATCCTCTCTTTAATAATTTTTTTTCATTATAATTCTGTGGGAATCATATCTTCATGGAGTCAACAAGACCATGGCCAAGATAATGGTATGACATAAAGGAAGATGACAGCAAAATGCAATAAAATAAAATTTTATGAGTATAAATTTTCAAACCAAAACCAGAAGTACCTGTTCACCTTCTTCATCACAGTATCCAATCAAAGACACAAGGTTACGATGATGCAACCTGGATAATAATTGTATTTCTGTCAGGAACTCCCTTTCACCTTGCAGGGATCCCTCCTGCGCACGCTTTATGGCAACCACAGTGCCATCAAGAAGAAACCCTTTATAAACTTTTCCATAACCCCCTTGGCCAACTTGTGCTGTGTTGCTAAAATTGTTTGTAGCCTGTGCCATTTCTTCATATGTAAAAGCCCTCACACCATCAATTTTTATGGAAATCTTTGAAGCTGAAAATAGAGGCAGGAGGCCTATGTTAAAAGTTTTCTAATCACAAGATGCGATGAGTCAATATTTGGCTGATAGATATCACAAAGGGGAATATGTGTTATAAGTTGTAAAGAGAAGACCTCTCATGTTCTGAAGGTACTGTGCAGCAGAAACAATCTTAATAATTGTAATTTGAAAAACATATGAAAATAATAAAAATAAATTTTGATTTTAAAAGACAAGCTGTAATGGTCTCTTTAATGTTGGGTGGAATAGATTGACCAGGAAAAAGACATAAAATGAAGAAAATAGGAGAGATCACAAAAACTAGAGAATGAATGCTTAAAATGCATCTTGCAATAATCACAAAAATAAATTTATTATGGCTAGGCTCTTGGAAACTCAAATGGAAGTGGGAAAAGAACATCAATACTTCTTAATATGACCTAGCACTTTAGACAAAAAAAAGAAAAAACGATGATACACTAGCTTATTTTTTATAAGATACTCACTTTGATGTCGTTTTGATATTGAACGCCGGCGTCTCGTGAGCACTCTGAATATTACAAGACTGACAATTACAGACAATATAACAGCACAGGCAATTGTCCCTATTATTATGCCAACCAGTGCACCTGTGCTTATCCCTGAACTTCCTCTAGAGGTTTCTATCACTGTGAAAATAGTGAGATTAAGTATGAGAACATCCTTATAGCACTTTGCAACTATCATATTTCCTACGTGGATATGTATAACATATATTACATGCTTCAGCTTATTCATAAGAAAAGTCACATGAACTTTCATTTTCAACTAGGTTACTGTTTAAAGTTACACTTGACAGAAATGCAAACACTATCATTTTTCTTTATGACTTTTTATGCAGTGGATTCAAACTCAATTATGCAGTTCATTGTGATTTTCATTAAGAAAATTTGTCACGTCATCCATGCTCAACTTAAAATATGCTCCAAGGAGATGTCACCTAATCTAGAATATCACAGATAGAATTTGTAAGCAAAAATCTTAATTTTAGGCCCGCTTCAGAACAACCATGTACCAATCAGCAAGGGAGAGAGAGGGAGAGAAAAGAGTTCAACCAGTTTCACGAACTTTGACATGAAATGCATGCATATTACGATTTTAGAGAAACACAATTTATTCATGAAAGCTGGAAAACCCTGCTAGCTCAAGTTGGGGGAAGGGGGTGGGGGATGAACAATTAGAATTAATAGATGTGAAACTTGAACTTATCATATTGTACTGGCTAAAGAAAACATTAATTCAAAGGTCCACCAACCACTCAAGCAGGTGAGGGTAAATGTTTTTTGAGACTTACAATCCTTGTAAGGATCCAGGAGTTGGAAGCCGAGTAGTTCATAAGGCCCAAATATATCGTTGTCAGGAACTAACCATCCTGTGAACTTGCTTCTTAGCCTTAGAACCTCACTGCTATTGAAAATATGTGAGCTTTGGTTCTGAACATCATAGACAGGATAAAGCTTCAAGAGCATTCTCAGTCGTGGCCCTTCTTCCCAAAAATATGTATCAATGTATAGTTGATAAATTAATAAGTCAAGTCCACTGGACAGATAGTTCTCAAATAAATCCATATAAGAAGGAAAAGCTGAAATTCCTGGACTTTTGAGCCGATAATCAACAATCAAAGGGGCAGCACAGAAACACTTCACTGGAGATAATGGAGAATATTCAAAAGGAGGGGGACATGATGCACTAGGACAGCTACCATTGAAGTATGTTGGAACCACAGTATCAGTGTTATTGGCTTCTAATCCACAGAACTGAGCTAGGCTATCATTTGAACACAAAGGATTTCCCTCAAGCCTGAAAACAGCATTTTTTTTCAAATAGAAATGTCACAAGCTACCTGAAAATGATGGACTGCATGCTAGATCTAATAAAAAAGAGCATATTTTGAACTTTAGAAAAGGATACTAATCTCGTCATAAAGCAGGCACAAAATTAATGAAACATAAACACTTCAAGAAAGTAGACATGTCCAATCCATGTTGGACACTTGTATTTGACAGTCATGTCTGGTGTCATGCCAATGTCTCTTCTTCTTAATTCATAACCAAAGTTAGGGGGATGAAATTTCCAATTCACTGGGGTTAGTATATATTAAAAAATAAGTTTACAAAAATACCAGAGTGAGACATTTGGAGGAAGGCTAGTACTGCCTGATATGCTTGTAAAACTGTTATGTTGAAATTCCCTGCAATATCCAGGATCACAAATTCATGTCAGCAATCAAGAGTTAAAAAGTCAGAGGCATATTTGCCGAAGGAGAAGAAAATTATATTAACCCAGAAGTTTGCAAAAGATGCCTCAGAAAAAAGTAAATCTGCCTGCACGTGCCCATTCATTTTACATGATAAATCAAAGTCTTCCCACCTCTCTGGACGCACACAAACACAACGTTCCCCAAAAACAAATCATGTCAAGAAAACTTTTGTTGTGAATTAAAATCTTACATGACAAAGCTTTCTGTTGTATTTAAAGTCTTGCTCTGCCAAATGGCAGAAGGAATACTGCCATTCAAAGCATTGTTTGCAATTGACCTGCCATCGTTTATGAAATGAGAAAAAGTGTCATTTCCTTGCCCACATAATCAATTAAACAGAAATATCAAATACTAATCTTGAATAAGTAATCTAACAAGATATTATATATGCAAGATAAGGTGAGAAATAGTAAAATGCATTTCACTGAAAGGATAAGAACACAAGTCAACTTACAATCTCTGAAGAAG
Source organism: Leucaena leucocephala (assembly GCA_037074615.1). NCBI lineage: Eukaryota > Viridiplantae > Streptophyta > Magnoliopsida > Fabales > Fabaceae > Leucaena > Leucaena leucocephala. The sequence goes on from CM073542.1 coordinate 10,265,384, forward strand.
AGGAAGACGAGAAAAATAGGCTGGAATGGTTCCAGTAAGCTTGTTGTTTGATAAATCACTGCATGAATTCTTAAAGTTCAAATACTATAGGAAATTTCTGTTATTTGTAGACTTACAGAACTTATCATCAAAAGGAGAAATCAACATTCGATATCCAAATAACCAAATGCAAAAATAATAAATAAAAATCCAGTGGGATGATATGTTCTTACATTGTTGTAATGTTGTCCGAAAGCTTATTGGTAGGAATCGAGCCAGTCAACTCATTGGAACTCAGGTCACTAGAATTTGCAAACAATAGTCAGCAATAACAATCTAATACAGTATAAGAGTTTACATTAAACATGTAAGTTTAATTCTTAACTTCGTGTCAGGTGAATTTCCATCTTGAAATACAGATCCATATAAATCATCATCATGAAATAAGTTGATGGAAAATGAGAAAACTGAACTTACAGATAACCAAGTTGTGGTATCTTGCTTAAATCAGGAACTGGTCCTTGCAAGCTGCAATTCCTAAGGCTCCTGATAAAACCAACAATACATATAGGTAACCAATCTTGTCAGTTTGCTATTTAGTGGCTGAAATTGTGATTTAGTGGGATAGATAGTGGCTATTATTTATAATTTGGTTTATTTCAAATATTATATAGGTAGGTGAAACTTACCAATAAAATCAAAAGTGTCTACAATTTTAATTGAGGTTTTGACCTTTTCCCTTTCACTTTTCTGTTCTGAATTAACATTTGCATTTATGTATAATTGCAATTTTTATGTACGAGAAATCACATAGGTTTCAGCATTTCAAATCAGTTTTCAAAATCAAAATTTAAATATAAAGGCTCCTGCATCTCAGGTCTCCCTCACACTTGAGAATCTAGTGACGGATGACAGGATAAAGATGCACTTACAATTTCAACAATTTTGAAATGTTGGCATAAGACTCTGGAATGGTTTTCCCACTGAAGTTATTGTTATCAAGTTGACTGCAAGAACAAGAAGATCCAAGAAATTCTTGAAAAATGTAACTATTCAATGAGGGATATTATAAAAACATTTACTAATGTAAAAGGAACAAGCATCCAGAAATATTAACCAGTCCAGCACTGAAAGAAATATAAAATTTCCAGTTTTGATATAATCATATGAATATATTATTTAATACATTCTTGGCAAAACACCCATCCAGTAATTTCCTAAAGCTTACCCAATTCTTGTACCCAATATTTACAAAATCCAATCCAAATGGCATTGCTTGCCAAACCACAGATTTGCATCTCTTACTTCCAATCAGTATACAGTCGAAGAATATGATATTTGCATAAACATATAGCATTTAAACACAATAAATTACTGTAACTAAGCTCTAATGATAAAAATTTATACAAAATCCCAGTAGGCAGAAACCACAAGTAAAAAACAAATTTCTATATCAGCCTGTGTCCCATTGATATGTGAATAATTCTTGTAATAGAATTAGTTGATTCCATTAATAACTAACTCATTAGAAAGTCTATAAATAGAGTAAGTTGAGTGGCAGGAAAGGATGCTATGGAAGTTGATAGTTAGTCAATTCTCTCCCTCTCTCTCTGTCTATTCCTTATATCACCCCCTGCATCCAACTTTCTAGTCCTTAAATAACTTTTCAAACTCCTTTAATTTTGTGTCATTATATCAATCATCTTTAAAGTTGTACTGTCAACCAAACAAAGAAGTTCTCTGCAAAATACATTAAACAAGAAAACTGAAAAGATCTTGACAATTGTTTCCCAGATATTTCTATAGTGTAACACGATGGAAGAAGTTTCATTGCTTGAGTTAGCTTGAGGGATTCGCATCCGGATTCTCCTGTCTTTTTTCACAAGTGTTCATAATTTGATTTTCCTCATGAACGAACAATATTAGTATTTGGTTTCTGACAACTTAAACTCATTTTCAAAAACATAGCTCACAGAGCTGCAATGCACAACTGGACACCACATTTAAATTGACATTGCATCTTATCATCTACTATGGCCTGTAAGCTCAAATGAAACGGCAATTACAGGATTAGCAGGACTCTGACATTGTTATGGAAAAAATTAAAATTGAAGCACTATTATGCTATGTTCAACACTAGACCCTCTATGAAGGTAAATGAATCATGTTTAGGTGGAAATTCCATCATTTTCATGAGAAACCAAACATTTACAATTTGCTTAGCACTTTTTTCTTATGAAATTAGTTTGAATGGAAATTTAAATCATAAGAACGTTTGAAAGGAAAATGAAACAGCTAGTTGAAATAAATGACATCAAGAAAATAAGAATTGTCGCCAGCTTCATAAAGATGAAAACAACTAGATTGCTGCATCAAAACCTGTGCATATACACACACACACACATTCCATAAAGAAGAAGAATCCATACATTATAGTTATGTTGGGCATCTCGGAAAGCTCAGGAGGAAGATATCCTGTTAAGTTGTTATTGTCAAGAAGACTGCAGGTCCAGAGATAAATAACAAGATATAAGCGGGGCAATCGAGGATTAAACTTAGATAAATACGTATATTGATGGTATCAGTTATTTTGCTAAAAAAGGTATCAATTATGTCTTTGATGTCCAATTACCAACTTACAGGTGAACAAGATTTGGCATGCGGGAGAGCTCTGGAGGGATTTGTCCACTGATTGAATTGTTGTTCATGTGACTGATCCATAGGAATAAAATGAAATATTAATTTTCTTTTTCTCTTTTCATGAAAATAACAATGTCAGAAAAATAAATGAATTCAGGTCAAGTAAAAAAGTCGATATTCTTGAACTTTTTCATGAAGAACTTACAAGTGCTTTGTCATGTTCAGATTTGCAAATGATGCAGGTAAAGGTCCTGATATTTTGTTCTGATCAATTTGTATTCTGTTCAAGTTCGGAAGATAACCAAGCTCTTCTGGCAGAGGACCTGTTAATTTGTTTCCATTCAAGAGTCTGCCAGAAAGTTCATAATATATGAGAAAGAAAGCAGATTTGATGTAGCATTCTATATTTTGGTAGAAGATTTGACGTAGCATTTTATGTAAAAACATGAATATGCCAATTATTAGTGAGAAGAAAGATGATTCAAATGCTTGATTTTATTCATCTGAGCAAGGCGACATATAGATAGAGGAAGATCCTCAATCATAATGGCTCATTAATACACAATAATACTATCCCTATGATTACACTATCACTGTAAATGAGATTAGGTATCTACCCAATAAATGAAATAATATCTTTATGTACAAGTAGTAAAATTCTAAATTGGTGCTTTAAGAAGTTTATTTATAATATACTTTAATGATTCAAAATTCAAAAAGATGATTAAATAACTGAGCTATTTAACAATATCATCCAAAAGGAGAGGCCCATCTTACAAGAGCTCCAAGGTCTTGATATTGCCAATTTCCTTCGGGATGCTCCCACTTATGTTGTTCCACATAAAGCTCCTTCAAGAATAAAAAAGAAAGGCATATATCAGAGGACAAAGTAAATTGTAAGCTGCAAGATGATGAAAATATTTAGGTCAATCATACAGTATTATTGAGTAAATAAGGCATCCAAGTATTGTAAAATTGAAAATTGATCGCATATGTAACAATGACAAACATCAATGCAAATATTCTCTTACAATATTTTCAGATAAGTAAAGCCGCCAACCTCCGGTGCCAAAGTTCCAGATAAATTCATATTCAGCAGTTGCCTACAAACAATAAAACCAAAATTAGTGACAAAAGTAGAAGGCAAAACAAGGATTTTAAACAAATGTGCCAAAAATGTAATGAATTGTGAAACAAATACTCTTTTAAATCAAAGTTGTCTCACATAAGATGTAGAGATTGAAATATGTCATTTTATGCAAGCTCTGCATTGGATAATAGCATTACTATAAGTGAAAAATGCTGAGCACGATTGATTGTTCACTAAAGTAGAGATGATATTTCAATGATAGGATATCTGAATTCGTCAATATATGTTGCAAAGAATATCAGAGAACCGTTCACTCCTTGACCATAATTCCCATCCTAATCTATTGATTCTTCCCACAAGTCTAATGTATGTAAACACTAATGACTAGGAAAGTTTTTGGCCCAGAACAACTATCGTGAGTTTATTTGCATCTCAACACAGATGATAAATAAACAAAAATAAAGGATGGATAAAGTAATCAGAAGCATAGGCATGATTGTTTGGATTTCACAAAATGGCAGTAGAGTATAAGAAATAAAATCATACAGTTCTCTAACGTGGTCATAACCATTAGCTGTCTTATTATAGCAGACAACCCCTCTCCAGTTAGATCTGCATGGATCTCCGCGATTCCAGTTTCTCAGATTTCCATCACGATCAACCAAACTTTGCTTGATGGTTTTCAAGGAGTTAACTGCGTATCAATGCAAATGAAATCAACATATCATCAATAAAATCCAAATCATGCATTAGTTTTGATGCTGATTCCTCTGTCAGTGATTATTATTATTACCTAACAGAACCTATCATTTGCCAGTATATCCTTACTATACAATGCTGATACTAAACCACTAGCTACATTTGTTCTTGAATTCCATAGAGTGGCAACAGTGATAGTACTGACAGTGATGAGAACCAAACTAGATTCCTATGTCTTGGATATTAAATGACAACTAAGACATCAAGTTTGAAGTATAGTATTGGGATGTTGGCATTATTGGACGACATGAGCCCGATATCTGTGGATTTTACTGATATTTATATTTAATGATATGATAACTCATAATCATGGACAGATACCAATTAATATAAGGGGAAATTCAATTTTTAATGTATGAACCTTGTATGGAAGTAAGAGTAACCCAGGGTAGAAAAGCTAACATTTCCCAGAAAGCAAGTTAATCATAATAATATGCAAAGTGCAGAGCAAAGAATACATAAAGGGAAAAAATTACCATCAGTGGGATCAGTGATAAAATCCTGCGCAGCAACCAGTAGCAAAAAGCAGAAGAACCAAAGGCAGAAAACAACTTCATACTTCCAACTCTTCGAAAGAGACATCCCAGACCAAGAAGGTAGGAAACACCAAATTTCTTAGATATCTCTCACGAATCGAACAGGGCACTCTTCTTGTCCTAGTTACAACAAAACCAGTAAGAAACACTTTACCCACAAAAAGCAATACCATGGAAGCAACAAAGTGAAAAGTTCATCAGTTATGAAACAAAAGCATACCCTTTTCAGCAAACAGCACTAGGAACGAAATAAAACAACATAATCGTCCAAAATCATACAACAAACACTAATTTGAAATTTGAACACAAAAAACTACCGTTGCTTGCAAGCAAGTAATATATAGATGAAGCAAAATTAACAAAATGGCCCAGTTGGTGAAGTACCTGTATAAGCAAGCATCAGTCTGAAAGCTCGAGAGTGGTTTATTTATGACCAGGTCGCAACAACAAATGCTGCATAAATTGTTGGTGATAGTGATGACGACGACGACAACGATGGCCATCGTTTTCACCATAATAAGGGGCTCTCTAACCAAAAGTACGATAGAGAATTAAATAATGATGGAAAAATTGGACCGCTCTAATGGGGGGTTGGCTATTTGACTTTCGAGTAGTGATAGCAGTTGAAACATGGGAATAAGGGCGTGTGTGCATTAGTTTTTGGAAAATAAATTTTAGATTGAATAGATTTTGTAGAGAATAAATTTTGGGAAGAATAGATTCTGGAGAGAATAGATTCTGGGAAGAATAGATTCTAGAGAATAGATTCTGAAAAGAATAGATTCTGAAGAATAGATTCTGGGAAGAATAGATCTTGAAAATAGAAATGTTTGGATGATTAATAGTAGAATCACTTTTTATATTAATAAATTACTAAAAATGATATGATTTGATTAAAGTATGAGAGAGGAGAGAGGGTAGAGAATAAATAGGAGAGAGTGTAGAGAAGAGAGGGGAAAGAGGAGAGAGGAGAGAGTGTGAAAAAGAGAGATAAGAGAGAAGAGAGATGAGATAAAGTATAAGAAAAAAGTAAGAGTAAAATAGTAATTGGATAATCTATAAACTCTTTTACAGTTCCAAAATCCATTTTTAATAACTTATTCAAAACCATGGTTTCAAACTGAGATTTTGCCTAAAATCAATTCTGTACAAAAATGACTGTTTGGTTCAAATTTTGTCAAACTGAGGTTTTGTTCCAAAATTAATTTTGGACAACAGTTATTTTTGTCCAGAATTGATTTTGGGCAAAACCTCAATTTGAAACTATGGTTTTGAATAAGCTATTAAAAATGGATTTTGGAATTGTAAAAGAGTTTATAGATTATCCAATTACTATTTTACCCCTATTTTTTTCTTATACTCTCTCTCATCTCTCTTCTTCACACTATCTCCTCTTTCCTCTCTCTTCTTTATATTCTCTCCTCTCTCCTCTCTCCTATTTATTCTCTACCTTCTCTCCTCTCTCATACTTTAATCAAATCATACCTTTTTTAATAATTTATTAATATAAAAAGTAATTCTACTATTAATCATCCAAATATCTCTATTTTCAAAATCTATTCTCCCCATAATCTATTTTCCCTATAATATATTCTTTCTAAAATCTATTTTTTAAAAATTAATCCAAACACTCCACAAACACGAACCAAAAAATAATGCAACAGGGGAACGATGCTACCCACCTTGGGGGCGGGAGAATAAATCCATGGGCTTCCACTAGGTTTTATTTTTCTTCCAAACACTAAATTATTTATTGATCTACAATGGCTATTATTTTAATTATAAAAATTAAATAAAAAAATTATTTTAAATTTAAAATATCTCTTTATAATTATAATTATTTTAAAGATTTTCTATAAAATATAGTTTAAATATACTTAATTAATAAGAATATTTTAAAAAAATTAATACACAATTATTATAAACATTTAATTTAATTAATTTATTTAATCTATCTAAATTAGTTAAATAAATCTTATAATTACACCAAGATATAATAATAAGTAATTTAAAAAGGACAAGAGGGTACTTTTACTCCTATAATTTATATATTTTAATTTAGTTCTTTAATTTTATAAAATATTTTTTAAATCTTCTAATGACACTTTTTACTTTTAAATGATGATATTTTAAAAAAAAATGTTATTTTAAAAATTAAACTTTATATGTTAACATTTGAAAATATTTTGTTAATATTTAAAATTTTAATATTAATTTTTTTATTAATAGTGTTAAAATTAAAGTATTGAAAAGATATTTATAAAATTTTATATCAAGTTAAAGGCCTAAGATGGAGTGGAAAGCGTGATCATAGGTAAAAATGAGAATTAGAAAAAATAATAAAATAAAATAAAAAACACTTTCTCTAGTTTTAAATACATAATCGACTTTTACTATAAACGAACTTCTATATTTAAAATTGAAAAGAGTGGAAAACAAGTAAAAACTATTTTGAGTTAGAAAACATATTGCTATTTTTTTATTTTTACAAAACACTTAGTTAAAAATTAATAATGAAACAATTTTTTATTTTGTTTAAAAAAATAAAAAATCAAACATCCTTAGCTAGGGTTTGCTATCCATCATGCTTTTATTTTTGTGTAATAAAGCAACCAAAATTATTTGTTTTTTATTTTATCTTCCATTTGTTTTTTTCTTACTTCCCTTTTTGAATTCTTAATTATTTTCTTAGTTGCTAAATGTTTCTGTATTTTAAAGATTTTTTTAATTATGTTGATATTGAAGAAATGGAAGAATTCATTGATTATGGCAGATTAACTAAGGAGATAATGAAATATTTTAAAATATTCTGCATTGTTTAGTTATTTTAACTTAATTTGAGCGAATAGGGAAAATTTATATTTATGCTTTGTAAAAATTTTCATTAATTATACAAAAAAATGAAATCATTAATCAATGCTTTTTAAAATTTTGCAAGAAAAGTATTTTTTTTTTCCAGACCATTTTGATGTGACCCCAAGTATTTTTCAAGAAAAATAAATAGTAATTTTGGCGAACTCAATTAACCACATTACACATAATTTTTCTTATTAACACTAAATTTAAAAAAAAAAAGTAAATAGTACCCAAGCACTGAAATGTCCTATTTATCTATATTTACATAACACTTTTTACTCATCTAGTCTTAAGATAAAAAAAATATATATTTATCCTAATTATAAGACATGTGATTGATTTTTTATATAAATTTTTCCATTTATTTCCTATTAAATGTTGGGTTCGTCATTAAAATATAAATAAAATTAAAAATTTATTAAATTTTTAGACAACATTAATGAATTTCAAAATTTTCTTTTATGCCAGTAAAATATATTAACTTGAAAATATGTTAATGAATCTCATGCAAATATTAGTTGTATTAACTTGAAAATTTAGATTAAGAAGAATAACCCTTTCTCTTTTGATCAATAATAAAAAAGAATGATCAACAATGATGAAGATAGATTAGCGACTGCATTGGTAGTCAATGATCAAGGGATGAGAAAGAGTAAAAAAAATAAAAATAAAATAATCATTAGATATTCCATAAATTTTTTTTTTACTCATAAGCTATTTTCATTAACTTATATAAAGTTATAGTTTAAAATCTCAGTTTAATCTATAAGCTCTTATATATATTTAAAAATTATTTATTTAATTTTTAATTTAAATTTTTTATTTAAACTATGGTTTGAAAGTAAACTAATGAGGCTGCAACTCTTCAAACATATGAAATGGTCTAAAAGTGTAATAAGAACGAAACAATCAACGAGGTAGGTGAAACTAATTACAGGAAACGGCCCAAATCAATATGAACACAACCTTAATTGCAATACTAATCTTAATTAATTAACCAACGACTTGCTTTGGTAAACAGAGTTATGATGATTTTGAAATAAAATATCTCAAGAGAATGACAGTTAAGTCTCGAAATATCAAATTAATGACAATTAGGTTTTCGACAAAATCTAAAAAAAATAAATTTAAATATCAATTCAGACAGTCGCAAATTTTAGGATATCAATTCCAAATATAAAATATAAGTTTCAACTGTAATTATTAATTCGCAACTGAAATAAATCAATATGTACAAATTATTTTCCAGAAAATTTTATTAGAGACCTAATTTGTTATCTTGAGAATAATTCTCCAAAATATTTTCTTTGTTTCTTAGAGATTTTTGGAGCACGTGCTTTCCCTAATTACCTAATCCAACTAATCCAATTACACTTGTCTAATTTTCAATAAATATAAAAATTAAAAAAAAGTAATTCGTGTTGATTGCGAAATGCTAGAAAGTAGAAAACATACCAAATGTCACTGAAAATACAACTATTGAGTCGTAGTCGATGTCCTTTAAAGTCAAATGCTTTAGGATTACTTAAAGACTTTTGTTAAAATTTGACACTATTTTTTTTTAGCAAGGGACTAAAGTTTATTATTAAGTAATTTAATATTGATATTTCAAAATTTGATATTAATATTCTGAAATTTTACGCTGATATGCCGAATTTTGATTGTAACACTAACACAAGAGTATAATTTCATTATCAAATTTTGGAAAAATCAGTGTTAAATATCAAAATTCATAATATAAATATCAAATTATTTAATTATGTTTTGATTCTTTAGTGAAATCTTCAAATCTTTTTTTTTTTGCAAAAAAAAACGAAAAGAAATTTTAAAATCTCTTGACTTTAAATTTAAATGAAATTCTAATCCCAATCTCAAACTGTCATTTCACTGATTACCTAATCCTACTAGTCCAGTTGCAATTTCTAATTTTATGGACTTGGTCCTCAAATTGGTGTAATATAATTCTCAATTTCCATAAATAAAAAAATAATCCGTGTTGATTGAGAATTGCTTAAAAGTTAAAACCACACCAAATACCTTTGAACAATTAAAAAGGGTGAAGGAGCACCTAGCACTCTTAATTTATTTTAGATATACAATTAATATCTTAAAATATTTAAAAATATAATTTGTATTTTAAATTAATTTTAGAGATCCAATTAACATCTAAAATTATTTAAATTAGTTTAATTTTACCTATTTACTAACATAAACATAAATTTTCATATAATACATACTACATAAACTTTTTATTTGGACACACCATTATTTAAAAGCCATATGTGTAATATTATTTTAAAAAAATACACAAATAACCCATAAAATTCACATTAAAAAATTTTATGGGTTATTTGTGTATTTTTTTAAATAATATTACACATATGGCTTTTAAATAATGGTGTGTCCAAATAAAAAGTTTATGTAACATAAATTAAATAAAGGTTTGTATTTTTGTTAGTAAAATGGTAAAATTATACTAATTTATATATTTTATAGTATCAATTATACTTCTAAAATTAATTTAAAATATTTATTATTTTTTTAAATATTTTAAAATTTTAATCATATATCTAAAATGAATTGACGGTGCTATATACATGTTTACCTACTGAAAAAACAACCTTGGAATCAATAGTCAATGTCCATTAAAGTCAAATGTTTGAGAATTCCAATGTGTATTAGAGATCGATTGTCCATATAATTAGATCAATTTAAGTACATAATATATGCTCAAGTTTTTTTACCTAAAATTTATTTAATTTAATTATTTACAAGATTTTATTTCAAGTTTATAACATACTTTATTTTTTGTTTAAATATGTACTATTTTAATCATGATACTGAATTGGTCATTAGACGAGTCAATATAGCGGTTCAAGAATTAAGTGGTCAAAACTGGTTTAAGAGGTAAAATTGTGGTTGAATTGATGTAAATTCAATTATAATTAATATATAACTTTAAAAAGAATAATATTTAATTTAAAATATATTAATACACAAGTAAATGGTACATCCATATATAAACTACTCGTAATTCAATAAAATAGAATACCAAAATATAAATATGACTAGTTGTTGTTTTTCCTTTTTTCAAGGACAAAAAAAAACACTTAAGCCCATGTTATTCCATGCATTAATAAAAGGTAGATAATATATTATTGAGTTACAGTATATCCAACACTCTAAATATTTTTTTTACTAGTATCTTAAATTATTTTTTATGTTCTTCTAAAACCCTAAATTATTTTTTTATGTATTTAGCACTCATGTATAAAAAATATTATAGGGTGTTGGAAAAAATGGTTGGCAAAGAAAATATAATATATGATGTATTTAATGATTTTATCAATCTTTGGAATGCGTGCCATGTTAATATCATCATCTGCTTGTTCATATTATTAAGGACAAAGTCAAGTAAGACTAGCATGAAATTGTCTCAAAGGGATGGGATAAGAGGGTTAAAGCCTAAGACAAATTCTGATATAGTATCTTTTATAAGGGGATCTTTTAAGTTCACATAAATTTAAACATGGGCTTTGTATTTAAGCAGTGTTAATTTTCATTTTACTTTAATCAATACTTATTAATATATATCTATATATATATAATACATGCATTAGTGCTCTTATTATTGGTTCTCTTTTTTAATATATAATATAAAGTGTTGTGTGAATATGACAATCTTTTTAGTTTTGACCCTCAAAAATTTAATAAGTGATATCATAAATTATAAATTGGGAATTTACATTCCTTCAATTAATAAAATCAAATATGGAATCTTTAGATTTCTTTTTTTACAAAATTTATAATGTAACAAATTTTTAAGAAATATGAAAATTTTGAAAAAGCCTTGTAATATAGATTAAAGGAAGTATATAGTACTGCATCAAAGCATATGGAATGTCTTGGAAGAGAAAGAGAGAGAGAAAAATAGAGAAGTGTAACTAACACTCTTTATGGTCATGATTATATAATTAATTTATAGAGATTAAAAAATTAATTAAATTTATTATTTATAAAAAAATGTGTGCTAATTTCTTTAAAACATCAATTTTAATTATTTTCATTAGAAAATACTTTCTTCATAAAATACCTTTTTTTTTAGATAACCCTTTGGACCATTCAGCGATTGGCGTTTTTTCTAAATTTAATTATTAAATATTTAAAAAATCCACTAATTTAAATCAAAGCTTTGTGACCATGATGCCTCTCCCTTGGGTAATTTTTAACAAGGTAAGATGCGAATCTTAATTCTCTCACTTTATAATTCAGTTAATTCACTATTGAATTAATATGTTTGGGTAAATACCCTATTAATATATACAATTAATAGATAAAGTTTATAAAAAAAATATTAATATATAAATCTCATAAATAAAATGAATTTATACTTTAATATTTTATATTTGATATTAAAATGAATTTCTCAACTAATTATTACGTTTAAAATTAGGGAGCATAAAAGATGTATCCTGTCTGTAATATCTTTTCTCTCACCATTTACTAATTTAGAATTGCATGATTAATTGTATTGAATTATATATTGGTTAATATTGTGTATGCAAATAAAGATTCGTTCTAGAAGAGTGCTTATGCAAGCATGAAATCAATGTGAACACAATGGGAGATATTATTTTGGCAAGTGGAACACGTTGTTAATTATCCAATCACAAATGAATTCTTGAAGCATTCAGATAAGCATTTCAGATTTATTTTTAATTAATTATAGATATTGACTAATTAACCAAGCTCATTAATACTTATTGAAAAAGTCAACATACAAAAAGATAAAGGTTCTTCTCATTGACTTCTCAATTATTTGACCATCAAGATTAATACTACTTCATCCTTATCCTTCTTCTCCAACTCAAGTAACAAGCTGACCTGGGCTTTTCTTGGTCGAATTTATCCTCGTTGTTTTGAGAAGTTGTCGGTTGGGGCTTTATGGTGTCTTATGATTCTTTTGGGCTTTAAATTCCCTAAGCCCAATTTAGAAGTTACTTTGGGGTCCCAATTCTCTCTCTCTCTATACAATAATTTTTAGAAAGAGATTGAACTCACACATTATCTAAGAGTAAGGTGAAGTGTTTTAGAATACCTTGAAAGTGAATATCAATGACTTAAGAAGCAAGCTATGAAAAAAAAAAGACATATCATTCTCTTTAGAATCGACAGAGTCACCATCTAGTACACTTGTGGCACTCAATCTCTGGGAAGGTATTAGTGTCAATTTTTATAAATAAATAAAAAATAAAATTTTGAAGGTCTCACTATATCCCCATAGAATTATTAGTCACAAAAGTAATACTCATCACCACAAAATTCATCAATATTATTATCTGGGTGTATAATAATTTATTTTTTGGAGAATGACTTGTAAAAAGCATGCTACTCTTGTTTTTGTTATAAAAAAAAATTAAAACTAGTTATACATACCCATGATTTAAAAGTAGTACAAAATCTCCCTTTATCCTACGCGATACCAATATTAGGTAGAGACTATCAATTATCCTCAGGTGTAAATTTAGGCACCTAAAAATTAAGATACCTCTACAAGCACCGCGATTAGAACCACAATAAAATGATACTCCTAAATAATAAAAAAAACATTATACTTGATAATTCTATCATGCAATAAATTCCAAAAAATAATAATAATAAAATAAAAAATGCAGGGAATTATTTTTTGTGATTGAATTTTGGGTCATTATCCATCACAAGTATTTTTTTTTATACAAGAATTTTGAAAAGGGGTTAGATTCACCTGCAATCTAAGAGTATGGTGAAATCTCACTTTATCCGATATCAATGTTAGGTAGGATAGGTCGTCAATTACTCTCAAGTGTAAATTTAGATATTTAAAAACTAGAATGTCTCCCCAAGTACCGTAACTAGAACCATAATAAAATGATACTCCTTAAGAATTGAAAAATATGATACTTTATAATTCTATCATGCAATAAATTCTAAAATATAAATAATAAAACAAAAAAAAAAAGTGGAATTATTTTTTGCGATAGAATTTTGGATCATTATCCATCACAAGAAAAATGATGGTTGGGGACATTCTTATAGTTGGGCTTTTAAGAAGAAGAAAAAGAAAGGCCCATCTATCTCCTATCCTATTGCATACAGAACAGGGTAGTTTTCTATCTGAATGACAGCTATATACGGAAAGCTCCACTCAGATCCTGAAACTCATCTGTATAATAATTGTATTTTGATGGCACCATCTAACAATTCACATATTTATTTTCTTATTCAAATATTTTAAGATACGTGTTTTTATATATCAAACAGTTTCTAGAAATAATATTAAAATTTGATTAACTTAATCAAGTACAATTATATGGTCAACGGATAGTTGACACAGTAACAACACCCTTTGGATGAGGTCCTGAATTAAATACACTGTATTAAATAAAAAAACATAAAATTATATGGATATAAGGGTGTGTTTGAATTCACCTTATAACACCACCCCAAAATTAAAAAAAAGAGTAAAATTATATTTTAGGGAAATCAAAATATAATTATTGATAAAAGTTCTGTCAATGATGATCAAAGTGGGGAAGAGATTTATCATTCATTCTATGTGACAAGCATGTGAATGGAAGAGGATGGAAACAAACAAAAGAGAACAATAAATGATAGAATTGCAAAATAGGCATACAAAAGAGAGATACAGCACATGAAACAAAATGAGCCAGCTCTTGGTTGGGGGACTAGTGATCTATCAATGGCCCCCCAACATTAAATTGTGACTTTGACAGCCTTGGCCTTTTCTTACCCCACTCATTTGACAACATCCAATTTACGGATTAAATTGTACCTAACTTTCCTGAATTTTATATTTTATACGAATAATTTCTTTAAATTTTAAAACTTTTTAATAAATTCCCATAAACTCTTGCATTATACTGATAAATCTTGCATTGATATTTTTATTCAGAACTTATATACATATATTTTAAAATTTAGGGGATTTCTATGCATATAACTCAAAACTTGAGGCGTTATAAAAATTTAATTTAATAGGAATATAATTGATGGATTGGGTCTATCCATACAAAGTTAAACGTTTATGTGGGTTTGCTATTAAGTTGTGTTTTGTGTTTTGTATGAGGAGACGGCAGGAAATTTACGTTTTCTTTTTTGTTTGATACTATGAAGGCCCTTTTTAGATAGAATTTTAGAAATAGATTTATAAAAAAAATTTAGACAACTTATAAAAAATAAGTTTTGAAAAAAATCTTGTGAAAAAAAATAGTTTTGAATAAATAAGTGTTTACATAGTTATTTTTAGAAATACTTTTATTATTGATAAATTATAAAAAAGGGTATGAATATTAAATGAGGAGGGAGGAGAGAGGGTGTAAGAAAGAAAATAGAGATGATGTAAGAAAAAGTATGAGAGAGGAGAGATGATGTAAGAAAAAATAGGAGAGAGGGCGTAAGAAAAAGTAAAGGTAATATAGTAATTGATTAGTTCATAAGCTCTTTTATTGTTACATAAACTACTCTTACTAGTTTATCTGAAACTTTAATTTTAAACCATGATTTAATCTAAAAGCCTGTTTGAATAAATATAACTATTTATTTTAAAATTTTTCTAAACCTAAGTTTTGAGCTAAATTTAAGTTTGCCAAACACACACAAAATTTGTAGGTTGAGAGGAAATTTTTTTAAGGATTTTTTCCCTCCTATTCCCTCCTTATCTTCCATCTAAAATTAGGGAGTTTTGGGGAGAATAAAATTTTTACCTTGTCTTAATAATTATTTTTATAACATTTTTTTAATATTTTTAAAATACTATTTTTATATCTTATAATTATCTATATAAAAATATTTTCTCTTCTCTCTTCTCCTAAATCAAACAATGTAATATTAAAATTTCTCCCCTCTAATCAATCCAAACGATGTAGCATTAAAATCCTTCTCTCTTCTTTTTTTTTTCTATTAAAATTCCTCTCATTCTCCCTCTATTAAGCCAAACACACCCTGAGGGGTTATTTGTACATTATCAAAGTCTTTGGAAATTTTGTGTAATTTTGATTTAATCTACCATATGAGTTTAAAACTTTGGGACATAGTGGGGCCATTTTGCGTGAGTATTGGCAAAAAGATTATAAATAAATTTTATGGAAGAGATAGGGAAGAAGGGGAAGTATGTGGATGGTAATGCAAGTTCCTTTTAAAAGGGAAAAAAATGATTTGCTATCTTTGTAAATTCCAATTCTCTCTCTCTATCTTTGTAAATTTTGTAAATTCAAATTTGGCACAAAGTGCAAATATCACATGATTTCTTAGTAATTAATGTCGATCAAAATCTAATATTGCTATTTAATATTAAAAATGCGTTATTTTAAAAGATAAAAATTAATGTAAATTTTATTAAAAAGGGCGTTTTAGTACATTACTATCAATAGTGGTATGTACATTACGCGGTTACGCCATTATCAAGAGGAAGAAAACAATAAAATTGTGGGCCTAATAAAGTTAAAGCTCATCAATTTCGTTGTATAATTGCATAATACGGAATAATGGTCTCTCGAATACTACTTTTCCAAAGTATTCCACCAGACAACTAACAAAATTGATGTGTTTGTACCAAAAAAAAACAAAAAACAAAATTGATGTGTTGCCTATGGTATACAGGTTTAGTTTATAAAGAGGTGATGTATATAATTATTTAAAATGTATTTAATTTTTAAAGAGTATAATTTTATTGTGATTCTAATCATAGCATTTATAGAAGTATTATGGGTGTTTAAATTTACGTTTAAAAGTTAATGACCATTCAACTTACATGATATTAATATCGTATAAAAAAATGAGATTTCATTCTACTCTTAAATTGTTAATGAGTTTAATTCATTTTTAATAATTTTTTATAAAAAAAAAATCATGTGCTGTTTCATCTTTATGGTTAGGCAAAAATTTAGTTGAGCTTGGTTTGGAACACACCCCAAAATTAGGACAGGGCTTTCAACTTAAAATGTATTTATAAATATACTTATAGGAAAATCAAAAGGGGGAAATGGAAGCCAAGAAAAATATAATATTTTAGGGATAGATGGTGGCTGGTGGGGGACACGGAGATGTGATTAGCTATTTGCCCTTCAAGATTTCCCAAACATTATTATTGGCTGCCCACCAACCGTCTCTCTCCCTGCTGGCATGCTCTATGACCAATCACTGTTCACACTCATGACGTGGCATATCTATCTCAATTTTGGATATTTCTAAAAAAAATTAATCAAAATATGATTTGGAGCTTCTTTCTTTTGTGTCAAAGCATGATTTGGAGATATCCCATAAACAGTCATAACTGATTGTTTGGAAAGAGCATACTGAACAGCCAACTTAGGATCACCTTTTTTTCCTTTTTAAGAGTGAAATTTCAATTTCACATCTAAAAATCATCGCAAAGTCACATTGGTCAAGCGTATAAGAAGAGATTTGCATTATTTAACTACATCAAGCATGAAGTGGTTTAACTTTTAGGGTATATTTAGATGGAAAGAAAAGTGATTGAGAAATCGGGAGAGATGATCTTAAGAACCTAACATTTTAAAAATATTTATTATTTTTAAAAGTTTTTTCTCTTAATATTTTTTATTTTTAATTTTCTTCACATCTAAATATAGGGTTAACCTCTAATCAAATATTACTTTCAGTTCTAAATATATAAATTAAATATAAAATCCTATTTTATTTTATTTTTTAAATTTATAAGTTTTTTCCAACTATTTCTATTAGTGAAACATATTAAAGAAATTTTTATTATAATGTTATTTTAATGTAAATGATAAAAAAAAATTAACCAATTTCCGTACATTTTGAAATTGACAATTTGATGACCCCGTCATTTAACACGAAGAAGCTTCATGTGGCAGTATGATTTGTGACCCTCAACAAAATTATATCAAAAGATTTATCTAAAAAAAAAAATTAGACATGCATATTGAGGACATTAGAATTGATTGAAACAAGTCGTAGTTGACAATGATTGGGCTCAAGCTCCTAATTTACTAAACATAATGGCTCAATGCAGAGACTTTTGTAGAACTTGTTGGGGATATTGGAAACTTTTATACCTAGGGATGGCACCTATATTGTTCAACATGTTTAATATGCAAATTAATTCATCAGATCGGCTTGTTATAGTGTCTTTAACATTCGATCCCCAAGTTATAAGCCTTGTGGATTTGGATACAAGCAGGATCTAATAGTATATATATATATATATTATAGGTTCACTCATATCCTTCTGTTTTTCAGTAAATTCCCAGAAAAATATTCCTCCAACAACACTGAAGACTAATTTCCTGGAATGTTGTTGATGACAAATGGCGGTATACTCTTCTCAATTAAATATCATGTACACTGAAATTATGATTTAAATTCCTAATCATTTTCTTAGATGATGAGAACTTTTAATGCTCACCCCTACTCGAATTGTTATGGGTAGCCTTTTATTATTAAAAAGAACTAAATATAAAAAATATTTTTAAACAAACTATTTTTAATTAAATCTAATAATTCTTAGATGAATATAATACGATGAAATTATCAGATAAAAAAACAAATTCTTCTACTAGGCATAAAGACCGAGGGAAGAATATAAATTAGACATTTATATCATCCCACTTATATTTTTAAAGATGTGTTATATGTGACGGGGTCAAATTCAGGTTTGCGTGTACGCGGAAGGACGGGAAGCCAGCGTCACGTGAGTGAGAACCACACGTTTTGTGTGGCTGAGACATGTCCGGACACCACCCCAACCGGACCATGCACCTGTCCCCATCCCTGCAACCCCACGCTTCTTCCCCTCGCCTTCTACTATTTAATACATATTTAATATTTAAGAACTATCATTTTCTGTGGGTGATTATAATATAATATTTAAAAAAATATTCTAATTTTTACATATTTAAATATAATTAACAATTCATCTTATTTAATATTAATTTAACTTAAAAAAATTATTCTATTTTTAGATTCTAGATGAACATATCATTTTTTTTTAAATTTTTATACTAAAAAAAAAACTCGCATTCTCTTTTCCAATGGATTATTATTCATTCAATTCAGTGTATCTGCATTCATCCACACCTCTACTTTCTTTCTTGTAACCCCTTATTCATGGACAATCATCTACATCTTCTAATTTAAGGCACTTTTAATGGTTTTGACTAGGATTCTGGAATAAGATTATTGTTTTTTTTTTATCAAAATCCTTGTGGATGACTTTTTTATTTTTCAATGCTATAAGCTGACACTCTTATCCAAACTTATATGGTAGTCCTCTAAAAATTCCAACACCCCCCACCCCACAAAAAAAACTCATAATGTTACTTTGTTTCATTACTTTTTTGGTTTTGATTTCACAATTACAATCCAAATGACTCTATGAAATTGCATTAAAAATAACCAAATCAAACAAAACTAAATGACAAAAGATTAATAGGATGGTTCTAGTAGAATATGTTAATGTTTTATTAGGTGGTAAATTAAAGTTTAAATTCCAGTCTAGAGAGGACATTTAGAGCCCTATAGTATCTCAAATAGACTTACTTAGGACAGAAGTAAAAATAAAATTGTTGAATTAAGTTAAAATAAAATGAAATGAGGAGACAAGAAGAAAATTCATGGATCAACCAAGTATTTTACCTTCATAAAATTCTTCTATTTGAGTGTAATTATAACAATAATAGCAAACATGGGGGGAAACAATCATTCCAAATGTCCACATTTACAAGTTAAATGTCTATGTGTGGAAGAATATGTCATCTATAGACAACAAACAAGGTGAACCTAGATAAGAAAATCATAAATATCCAAATGATAACATTTCTAAACTAGAATACCTCGGCCTGATTCATGCATGTTGTAGATGATATTTTCATAGTTTCCCTTTCAGCATTGCCCAAACTCAAAGGGTATCTATCTTAGATATTTTTGTGTGTGCCAACTGTAATAAATTTTGGTCAATCTATTTTCGAAGCTTGCCATTCACAATGCCACCTATCATCCTCTATAATGAGGTTGTTGATTATCTATAGAGTAACAAGTGCGTCATTGAAAATTCAGAACAAAATAACCAAGGCAAAACATGAACAATTTTCAAACTTGTATAAAGATATATGCATGAGCCAACAAGTGAAAATTTTGGAGATGAAGAGGGAACTAAGAGTAAATCAATATCTAAGAATCTATTGGTGCCAATGTTGTCATATATCGAATTATCAGTTCCCGTTTGTCAGGATGCAGATTAGGCAGAAGGACACAATCCCACTTGCTCGAAAAGGACACGGCTGGATATACCCTAAGAAAAATCATTTTGACAAAAAGGTAACTGAGATAACTAAAATGAGCTAAAGCTACAGCCCATGGGGGGCCACATTCAAAACTACAGAGATAAATGATAATGAAATGTAACTCAATTCCTTTATAATCCACACCAGAACTCACCTTTTATCCCTGTACAATTCTAAGCTCCTTCCTGAGCTCTCTAGCTCCAAAATCAGACCACACATCATTTATGGCGGTTCCTGATTCCAGCAATCTCTTCTCTGCAATGGAGAGAACCGGCAATTGGTATTTTGATTTGCTAAACCATCAAATACCATTCTACTTTCTAATTCGCACCAAAGAAAACGAACAGTCCAGGATTGGATTGATGAATTGAATTGGTTTTGTTTCTTATTGCAGGGTTTTCTCTCAAGATATCCCAACAGATGTTGTTGTTGAAGTTGGAGAAGCAATTTTTTCTCTACACAAGGTAGAGAAAATTACTTGTTCTTTGCACTTTTCTGGGTTTTATGGTTTTGTTCATGTAAATCGTTAAACTAACTCAACGGGTTTGTGATTTTTTTGTTTGTTGATGGTGAGCAGTTTATGCTTCTGGCAAAGAGCAACTACATCAGAAAGCTGATTATGGAGTCAGAAGAAAGAGACCTTACCAGAATCGATCTTTCTGATATACCTGGAGGGCCTGAGATCTTCGAGAAGGCTGCCAAGTTCTGTTACGGCGTCAACTTTGAGATCAACGTTCACAACGTCGCCGCACTGCGTTGCGCCGCCGAGTACCTTCAAATGAATGATGATTACTGCGACAAAAATCTCGCCGGCCGAACAGAAGAGTTCCTCTCCCAGGTCGCCTTCAACAGCCTCTCCCGCGCCGTTCTCGTCCTCAAATCTTGTCAGCAGCTACT
The DNA here is from genome assembly GCA_037074615.1 of Leucaena leucocephala. Lineage (NCBI taxonomy): Eukaryota > Viridiplantae > Streptophyta > Magnoliopsida > Fabales > Fabaceae > Leucaena > Leucaena leucocephala. Next base: position 10,286,467 of record CM073542.1, read on the forward strand.
TCCATATTCTGAGGAACTCGGTATCGTTAAACGATGCGTTGAAGCTGTTGGTTCCAAGGCTTGCAGCGAAGCCAACTTTCCGAGCCGTTCGCCGCCGAACTGGTGGACAGAAGAGCTTGCCATCCTCGACGTCGATTTATTTGGCAAAGTGATAACCGGCATGAAGCAACGCGGCGCTAAGGCCTTGACTCTAGCCAGTGCGTTGATTACCTACACTGAGCGTGCGCTCCGGGAGTTAGTCCGAGATCACTCCGGCGACGGCATCAAGACGGCAAATCTCACTGATTGCGAATCCCAGACCGAACGACGCGAGCTTCTCCAAACTATTGTCTCTCTCTTCCCCTCGGAGAAAGCAGCCTTCCCAATCAACTTCCTCTGTTGCCTCCTCCGGTGCGCGATCTTCCTGGGAGCTTCGAGCAGCTGCAAAAAGGAGCTCGAGAAGCGGATATCCGACATACTCGAGCACGTGACAGTGGACGACCTCATGGTACTATCGTTCACCTACGATGGCGAGAGGCTACTCGATTTGGACAGCGTGAGAAAAATTATCTCAGGTTTTGTTGAGAAGGAGCAAAGCACAGCGGTTTTCAACACCGGCGACTTCAAGGAAACTAGTTCAGCCGCAACTCAGCGCGTCGCCAAGACAGTCGACGCCTACCTCGGCCAGATCGCGACCTACACAGAGCTCACCATCTCCAAGTTCAACAGCATTGCCGTTCTCATCCCCAAGAGCGCACGAAAAGTCGACGATGATCTCTACCGCGCCATGGATATCTACCTCAAGGTACGAACTACCATATTCCCGGGCCCAAACACATCCAGTTAACTGAAAAAACACCATAATTCGTATCCTAACAAACTGTTTGAACGTTTTTCTGCTTACAGGCACATCCGAATCTGGATGAGATAGAGAGAGAGAAGGCGTGCAGTGTGATGGACCCTCTGAAACTATCGTACGAGGCGCGTGTGCACGCGTCGCAGAACAAGAGGCTACCAGTGCAGATCGTGCTTCACGCGCTGTACTACGACCAGCTGAAGCTGAGGAGCGGGGAGGAGGACAAGGGTGCGCACGAGTCGAAGAATCAGCAGCTACAGACGGACGTGACGTTGGTGAGAGAGAACGAACACTTGAGGACGGAGCTGGTGAAGATGAAGATGTACATCTCGGACTTGCAGAAGAACGTTCAGGGAGGTACGTCGTCCGGTACCGGAGGCGTCACGCCGACGAAGAAGCCCACGTTCTTCTCGTCCATGTCCAAGAAATTGGGTAAGTTTAACCCATTCAAGCATGGGTCGAAGGATACGTTACAATTGGATGATGGGCCTGGGCCTGTGGATGTTACCCGGCCCAGAAGAAGAAGATTCTCTATCTCCTAATTTTTTTTTTTGAAAAAAGTTTATTTTCCGTGATATGCACCCATATAATTAATTAACTAATTAATAAGCAGAAGATGACAGTTGTTTAAATGGCTGGTGGTCGTTATTGTGTAAGACATGAACAGATGCAGTTGTTTGTATATATTCTTTTTAATATATTGGAAAGGATATTCGTTCCTCTTGTTTAATGTTTATGTACTTTGGATCTTTTTGAGTTTTGGGTTTTTTGTATGAAAATTAAAAAAAAAGAAGAAGAAGAGATTTTAAGTTGTCTGCGCAAATCAAACTCGTGGAGTCAAAAGTGATTAAGTATATTATTATATGTTCAACAGATAAAAATTTAAGAAAAATATAAGTAAAATTTAAGAAAAAGAAAAATTTAGTTCTTATTTTGGCAAAAATATATATTTAATTCTTATAATTTTGATGTATTAATTAAAGCTAACTTTTGAATTATGTTTAGTGTAACTTAATTATTATATTTTTTATTCATTCTTATAATTTTGATGTATTAATTAAAGCTAACTTTTGAATTATGTTTAGTGTAACTTAATTATTATATTTTTTATTCAATTAAAATTTAATCTCTAAATTTTAACTCATTATAACCAATTCAAATAATTTTAACTGTTTTAAATAATAATCCTAGGGTTGAAGAAATAAATTTAATTATAATATTTTTTATTTTTTTTAAATATTGTGACTAGCATTGGTTTTATCAGTTCAAGAAATATCAAATATGTTTAAAATGTGTGTTTAAACTAACCAGTAACTGCAGTCTCCAAACTCCAAAGGAAGTTTGGAAAAAAAAAACTGAAATTAAAAAGTTGTTGATAATCTAAAATCAATCTTCTTCATGAAGCATACATCTTCCCCCACGTATGTACTTTGTGAAGCACATATATATGTTGACAAATTAGTTCAATAATGTAATAATTACAAACACAACTGAACAATTCATAACATGATTAATGATATATATATATATATATATATATATGTATATATTGCCTTCCTGTTGGCAAAAAACAAATATATTTTGCCATTAATGATTAATATATATACACACACACACACGTATCCTCCTTCATACTTAATATAACTATTACTTATTAATATATACATACATTCATACATATACATACATACATACATACATACATACATACATACATACATACATACATACATACATACATACATACATACATATATATTCCTCTTATTTTTAATATAAGATATAGTTTATAGTGAAAATTACACTACAAACTATGTCTTATATTCCTCGATTCTTAATATATGAATTAATTGGAGAGTTGATCTTAATAAAAAATATAATACCTATTTATGCTATTTATCATTTTTTTTCTAAATTTACTATATTGATACTCTATCAAAATAATCAAGTAAGAGAGTGAGGGAATGAGTTAAAAAAATGATTAGAGTATTTTAGAAAAAATACTCTTCCAATCCTTAATATAAAAGTTAGTTGACTTTTTTAAATATATTAAAGAAGTCAAATAAATTACTTTATTATGACTAATATAAAAATTAATTAACTAATTTGGATAAATTAATAAATATATTATATTAATTCGTCTCAAGAGGTTGTATTTGATCATAATTAACTAATTTATTTGACTTTTTTAATCTCTTTAAAAAAATCAACTAGATATTATATTAAAAACTAAAAGAGTATATTATATTAACTAATTTCTTTAATATAATTAAATTAGTTAAATAAATATTAGATTATATATCACGTGAATATTAAGGATTGGAGGAATGCATATATAAAAAGATCATTGTGAAAGGTTTTGTTAACCCCATAAACAAGCATATGACTTTTTATATAAGAATTTTTAGAAAGGGAATAGACTTACCCACTATTTAAGGGTAAGAAAAAGTCTCACTTCCTCTTAGGCGATACCAGTATTGAGTAAGGCGAGCCGTCTATTATCCTCAGGAGTAAATCTAGACACCCAGGAGCTAGGATGCCTCTCCAAGTGTCGCAACTAGAATCACAATAAAATGATACTCCCTAAAGATCTAACACTCTCCAAATAGTCATACATAATTAAGGAAAAATGACGTTTGGATCCCATGGAAGGAATCAAATGCCAAAAAAGTCCCAAAAAATGATATAATTAATGTCAAGCCCCATGGGACCTCAAATGATTTTTTTTCAATTGTGAAAAGACATAACTGCCCCTCTACATTCCTTATGCCAGTTAAGCTTCTTCCTTCACTTCCTTTTGTCTATAACACCTTTTCTCATAACATTCCATTAGATAGAATGAAATATCTTCCTGCAATTCACTCTCACACTTTCTCCATGCCACCAAAACTGCTATAACAATAATCTTCTTCCTCATCTTTGTTCTTATTCCTTATTCTAATGTTTTAAACACTCGTTCCACAGTCATCCAGAGCCCCTAAAGTTTTTGTCCCTTGCTCCGCGGCTGACATTCATACCTTACCCAAATCTGCCGTAGAACGAATTGTCGATAAGCTCTGCAAGTTCGGTTACATTGAGGGTAGCCATTCTTCTAAACCTAAAGGTGATTATGCTTTAAACAACTCAACATGAGAAATATTTATTCCTTTGTCGCAGCAGTTGCCTAAGTACCGAACTAGGCACCCAATTAACTCAATTTAGAGTACACCTAAGAACCCAATTCCTCAACTAGGCACTCAACTGGTATGCTAATTGATACTTACTATGAAGTACGTGCATGCTTATGGGATTATTTGGATAAGTACATTCTATTTTAGCATCCAATATTCCTATTGTATATAGCCTCAGTAATAGCTGTAACACTGGTATTGACTATGTATTGTGCTCCCTGCTATGATCAAACTAATATTTTGGTTTACATTGGAACATGCTCTATAATTGGATCATTGATAGTAAGTGACGCTAATAGATACCATGTCAATATTGAAAGAAATAACATTTTTGTAATTTTGGTCATGTGTTGCTTACTGCTTTTTATTTTGTCATTTCTGATATATTATTTCACAGGTCATGAGTATAAAAGCAATTGTCATTGCAATTGAACTTACATTAGAGGGGATAAATGAGGCTGTATACTACCAGACATAGATTTTTGTAGTAGTCGCTATTATTTGCATAATTATGCAATTAAATTATCTTAATGTGGTCAGTATCTTACATTTCACAGTATCCCTTTCCCCTTAAAAATACTTGCATCATTTTGCATTGTGACACTAACACTTGCATGGTTGCAACACTTAATTAAATTGTTCATTTTCTTCCCTTGAATTCATAACCTTTTTGAGGAATAATGCAAAAGATCTTTTGTTTTTCAATCTATGACAATTCTTCAAAAAAAAATCTTACTATATTCATTTTATTAATAAACTTATTGAAAGTTCAATATTGAAAGAATCACTGAAGTTAATTTCTACTTCTCATTATTCATTTATGTGCATGGTAATTCACTGTTCTTCCTAGTCACCGTCTTGATTCCCTTTAATCATTTGTAGACACAATATGATTAGATTTTTTGTGTAATAGAGTACTAATATCTTTTGAAACATAATTAGTGCCTAACTCATGGTTATATCGAATGGGCTTCTTAATTATACTTCCAGGGATCATATAGCTCTTTTTTTTGCCAATGTTATTCTCTTCTTTTCATTTATGTTTTCCTTTACATTGGTTGTTGTTATCTATTTAGAAGGCAGAGTGGGAACCTTATCCTCTGATTCTATAGTTTCTTCTTTCATAAATGAATCCTTTTATCCAAATCAACAACAAAAATTCTCCCCTATCAAAAGATAAATATATAAAACTAATTACTCAATTTTGATTTCAATGTATGCATGAAGGGTCATATACTTATTTAAAGCATATAAAATTACTATATTTATTCTTCCAATCTATTGAATTATACGTGCTGTATTTTTTTACTGATGTTTTCCACAGTATGAAATCATAAGTATGTAAATATCTTTTTTGTTACCCTATAATTTCATTTTTAGAGTTAGTTACTAGGAAAGCATATTCTCTAATTCTTCATTCATGATTTTTCTCATGCTTATTTTTTATTTAGAGATAAGAAGTACTTGTTTATATTTCAAGAAGCTTCTACTGCTGCTATGCATTATCTTTACAATGACTCTTGGTATTGTTGTGGCTTTACATGCCTCCCTATAATTACAATTGACTTTTCTCTTATAATTCTTTAAAACTCTTAATGCCTCCCTGTTATGTTCATATAGGGGACAATTTAGCAATGATGGAGGAAGTCATACATAGATTGGTGGTCAAGTGAGAACAATGTCCATAAAGGAAGGGATAACATATAATGAGTTCAAAATAATTTGTGGACAATTGCTATAGATTAACTACCTAAGAGAAAACATATGCTAGTTTTCTGTGTAAATCCGAGCTAAGAAAGGGTGTTGGTTTGTATTATTTTCTGTGTAAATACATAGCACACTAATTTTACTTTGTAAATAGCTGTATAAAGTGATAATCTCATTTTTTTGTAACTTTCATCGAGGTCCACATTTTGGATGGTATGGTGGATTTTGATCAAGGTGACTATGTGTATTATACTCCTTTTAACTGTTGTAACTGTAAAATGTATATATATATATATAAAGTTATATTCTCACCAGAGTAATGTTGGAAACCTTTGTGACCAAGTTGTTATTTTTTCTCTTTAAAAATTATGTTAGTTTGCAGTAATTTGTGGTGTGTTTACTTCAGTATAGTAAGAAAATATGAACATTAGAAATGTTACTTCAAAGTATGAATGATAGATCATAATTTGATTTGAGAGGCAATGTAAGTTGTTATTATAGTATGCCATAATTGTTAATACAAGTGGTAGAATTGTTAATATTATATGTCTTATGCATGTTGTCATTACTGATGGTAAGTTTGTTTAGAAAGTATATATTCTGTTATATTCATATGGGAGGATAATTTAAAAATGATGAAAAATGTCATACATATATTGGTGGTCAAATAACAATAATATCCATAAAAGAAGGCATAACATATAATGAGTTCAAAACATACTAGCATCACTTGTTAGATTATATCAATTAAATTCTCAGATAAAAATATCATATGTAGTTGTTTTGGTTGTAAAAGAAAACATGTCCTGACTTTATTGGAGAACTTGATAGTAAACACTTGAAGCTCTACTTTACAATTATGGGTTTGTTATGTTTTTATTAGTTAAATTGTTATTCCTGCACTACGGGGTTATTAGTTATAAGTGCTAGAGTTGTTATTTTTGCTATCGTGAATAAGTTATTTTTCAGTTGTCAAGTTTTTACTCCTTCACTATAGGGTTCTTATTTCCTATTGATAGAGTTATTATTTTTGTTAATATTGGGTAGTTGTTTTTTACAAGTGGTTATTATGCCTTTACTATATGATTGTTATTTTTTACTGCTAGAATTGTTATTCCTTCAATATGGGGTTGTTATTTTTAAGTGTTGGAGTTGTTATTTTTGCTATCATTGGTAAATTATTTTTCAATAGTTAAGTTGTTATGCCTTCACTACATGGTTGTTATTCCTTCACCATGGAGTTGTTATTCCTTCAATATGAAGTTGTAAAGGAATATCAACTTGATCACATTTATTCCTATATATTTATGAGACCCAAAAGACACTGGCCATAAGGGAAAATAAACAATTTAACAAATAAAAGTAAAACAACCCCCACAATTGGAAAAGTAAGAAAACCATAATGGAAAATAAACAATTGGAAAAATAACAAGTTCATAAGGATTAACAACTTCCAATGAATGATAACTACCCCACAACTAGAAAAACAAGTCCGCTACTAAAAGAATAATAACTACTTTATAATTTTTCTCAGGAATTCCGCAGACATAAAGTGCAGTGTCCTTACCAGTATAACACCTTGATTGAAGCAAGAAAATAGACTATGGGATTGAACATAATAACATCACTAGTAGCAAATAACAACTTCATCTTGACAAATTAATAACTTTAGCATGTTTCTTACCATAATCATTCTAGTCAGAGTATAACTTCATTCATATATATGCATTTTACATTACATCAGTTATTGGCAGCAAATATAAAAGGAGTACATTAAACATAGTCACCTTCATCAAGATCTACCCTACCTTCCTAAAGATGGAGATTGATCAAGGTTACAAAAAATTACTTTCATCACGTTGTATAAATAAATTAAAAATTAGTGTGCTATATATTTACATAGACCTTACACTTTACAATGATCTTTTGTTCATTGTTTTTGATCAATTTGTATAAAAACTTGTGCATGATACTATACTTGTCTAGCATTTTTCAAAAAGCCCCCGTATTTATAAATGTTTGACCTTCTCTAACAATCAAATTCTTCCATTTTATAGAATTCATTTCAAGTGTAGCTGTTGGAATCATTTTGTTAGCACAAGATAGTAATGGCAACATTTTATTATCATTTCCCAAAGCAAGTGGAGACATGGAGCATATATTCCCACTTCCAAATAAGTCATCAAACCTCCAGGAAAAGACAACTTGCACCAGACATATAATATTAACAACTCAAACACTTATATTAACAATTATTGTGTACTATAATAATAACTCATCTTACCCTCACATATTAGATCATAATATGTGATTCATACTTTACAATAACCTTTCTAATCTTCATATTTTTTTATTACACTCAAGTAAACACACCACAAATTCCTGCAAACTAAACATATCTTTTAAAACCCTAAATAAACACAGTTAACCCACAACTAAAATGATGATTAAAAAGCCATCTATGAACACAATGTCCATATTTATGTGGATCACCTTTTATAGCTCACATTTCAGTAATGGCAATCTGCACTAGACATATAATATTAATAATTTAAGCACTTATATTAACAACTATCGCGTAATAGAATAACAACTCGCCTTGCCCTCGCATATCAGATTATTATATATCATTCACACTTTACATGAACCTTTCTATTGTTAAATTTTCTTATTACACTCAAGTAATGACACGACAAATTCCTGCAAACTGAACATAACTTTTAAAACTCTAAATAAACACAATTAACCCATAACTCAAATAAGCAAAAAGTCATGCTATGAACACAATGTCCATATTTACGTGGGTCACCTTTTATAGCTCATACTTTAGCCACACACTATCATACGTAGTAGCATGATGATAAGGTAACTGCTTCACGGGGTTTGACAGCAACGGACTTCACGTTCTCATATCATAGTTAGAAAAGACGATATATATAGTAATTCTTCCTTAACGTCCAACCATGATGACGAGAAAACCCAGCACTAGTATAGGAAAAACTAAAAAAATGTCACAAACTCAAAAAAACTAAGAAAAAAGAATATACATAGAACAACTAATATCAGTACAACAAATTTGAATTAAATTAGAACCATAAAGAAATATATAAACTAATTACCTTTAATTTGGAGACAATTTCATAGGGATAGAGACAAGAAGATGTAGGTAACAATGGTTTCCTTGATAGTCTCTCATAGTTATAGAGCTATAGCTACTCAGGGAGCAAAGAAAGGGAAAGGAAGAGATACGACCACACATGATCTACAGTGGGCGCGGTCTTCTGCGGCAAGATAATCTGAACAAAAATTGTAAAGAGATAGGGAGAGACGGGGAGGAGATTGAGACAGTGGAATGAAAAGAGAGAGGGATTATAGGAAATAAAAGTTAAAATTTAAGCATCAAAGACAGTTATGTCTTTTCACAATTGAAAAAAAATCATCTGAGATTCCATGAGACTTTAAATTACTTATGCTATTTCTTAGGACTTTTTTTTAGCATTTAATTATTTCCACGGGACCTATATGTTATTTTCTTATAATTAAATCATCAATATATCTACAATAAGTCCACGAAAATATAAAAGGGGCCAAGCCCAAATGACCAAATTTGAAAGAAACAAAGCCCAACAATAATATTTTAAATAACTAAATTTTTATATGGAATGTTATAACTTAGAAGTAATATAAAACTGAAAATACAGAACATGTGGTTGGGACATTTTAATGATGAGTACCATGTGCTCATCTTGGTATTCAAATTTTTCTACTAACACACTAACAATATCATTTTAATCTGTTTATTTACAAATTAAAATGTAACATATGTGAAAAAAAACTGTTCTTGGAAAGGTGCTACATCAGTGCCATAAGTATGGTTAAAACCTGCATGCTTAAATTAAAAATCGCTTCGATTTTCTAAAAGTCAGTTTACAAGCTTCACTTTAATTTGAACCCAAAAATTATACTCCTTTAATATTTAATATTTAATATTTAACACAGGAGTCAGTTAAAAGATTATATTTTACCTTAAATATAATAATTTAATTCACTATATTTTATATATTTATCATTTTGTCCATAGCACTCGATTTTGATAAGAGTTTTGATCCGATACTCCATAACAAGAAGATATGGGAGATAAGATTATGGCTTCTACTAATTGGCAAGGCTGCTACATTTTGAGCATATGTTCCTGCATTGAAATTGTGCAGTGACAGAACAGATTATTCTTGGGACGATGATGTGCAGCATATGGAATTCAAATTAGTGGGGTTATATAAGGCTCATTTTTGTTATCCTGTGTTAGATGGGGATTTGAGGATTTTAAGGTTTTATTTGTGACAATTGTTTCTTCTTCCTTATTTTTTGATTGTTTGTTTAACTTTTCATTAAAATTGTAGAATCCTATGTACCAAGATAGAGACGAGGTGTTTAAGATTTGGTTTAAACTGGCAAGGACAGTTCCTTTAATTCAGAAGTCATTGAGTAATCGAAATTTCACTGATTAGCTTTATTTTTCTGTGTCAGTGTTCTTCATTATTGGGACTGGAATTTAGTAGGATAATACCTTGACTGTGTGTAGCAGAATCATCACCCAGATTATGGTTGGGGACGTAAATGATTGTAGATTCCATGTCCTTAGTAGGTTGCAAACAGTTTACTCAATCACAAGAGTTCCCTTTTTATTTGGTTTGTAGCATTTAAAATTACTAGTTCTTTACTGTTTGAACTTGTATTCTAAACAGATTAAGTTGCAAAAGTACTCTCTTAATGAAAAATAAAAAGGGTTAAGATCCACTTTTATCTTAGAAATTTTTATATAGGAGTTATAGATATCTGAAAATTTTTCTTAACTAAATATTATTATATAACGTTTAAAAATGAACAATGTCACTTTAGTTATTAAAAATATTAATTCAGTCAAACCCCACATAAATGTTGCTTGATTCTAAAATCAAACTTCTTTTTGGAAAGATGGTGATAAGAATATAAGAATTTATTATAAATATATAAATATAAAAATTAGTAAAAAGAACATAAAATTTTAATTTATTTTTATTTTTTAAATTTATAAAACTTTTTAAATTCTCTCTTAATTTGTATATATTATGTAAATAGTGAAAGTGAATAGTTTAAGGAAACTAATATGCATACTTTTATAAATAGTCCATTTAACTAATTCTTAACCTCTACTTATTAATTTCTAACAGGTTTTCAGTGTCTCTACAATTATATTTTATACAACAGAGTACACAACATGGACTTGGGCACAAAACTATCTGGCTAACTTCAAAAATAGATTATACACACACATTCCTGAGCTTACACTAATGTTTTATTACCTAAACTCATCCCTAAATCGATAACAATGATAAAAGGATCAGTGTTCTGTTGTTGTAGTTTAATTCAATTTTAATTTTTAATTTTTAATTCCTATAATTTTATATAAACTTCGAATGATTTGATGTCGTTAAATAGAGGGAACAATTTTAAAACTCGTAAAAAAACTAAAATTTACTTGGTCCATATAAGAATTTTGATTTTTTTTTAATTAAAGCTGTATTTTTTGGGACAATCCCAGTTCCTATAAAACTAAACCTAAAAGTTGATGAAAACGGCACAACAATAATATTAACAATGGATAAAAATACCGGTTTAATGTTCATTGCTTCCACTAATCTTTTAGTTTCTAATATTTCTTTAATCGCATTAGATTCTCAACTCAAAATTCGCCCAACTCCATGATTCATTTCGTATAACTTGAAACATTATCCTAAAGCATTAAATAATAATAAAAAAAATTAACAGATCAAAAGAAATATCACTCGGTTTCATTGATCATAGAGCTAGTTTTCGATCAGAATGATAGAGCATACAAGAAACTATACAGCTAGGGGATAAGAGGAGTGGTTCGGTTCAGAGCGAACAAATTAGGGTTCAGCCGAAGAATTTTGGGTCGTAGCCGTTGCTGGTGGTGGCCAAGATGTAGTAAGCGACGATGTGGCCGAGCGAGCCCCAAGCCAAGACATCGACGATGTTGAATCCGACGGGATCGTTGGACTTCAACAAGCTGACGTACTCCTTCGCCCTCGTGTCTCCAGCCTCGAAGTGCGTCATCCCGTTCTGCTCCGGCAAGCCCTGCTTCGCCACGTTCTCCCTCTGGAAGTTGAAGAACACGAACCTCCCTAAGAACAGCGACAGTCCTGTGCTCAGGCTGATCACCACCGACGGATTCAGCTCGGCCTTGATGCCCAATCCTCCACGGGCCGCCCTGGTCCTTTTCTGAGTGCACAAAGGGTTTGCCTTGATAGTGAGCTGTCGGAGGCCGTGGAACCTCAGGGAGGAGGGCCGGCCGGCAGGTGAGAAGGTGGGAGAGGAGATCATGGAGGAAGCTGCCATTGTTGGAGAATGATCGTCGAAATTGGATCCGTGTTGGTTTGGTTCAGTGGTGAGTGTAGGATTATGAGAGAAGTGGGAAGAGAAATTATTAAATGCAGATAAGAGGAAGCTCTGTGAGGACGAGATTGAAAACTTGGAGATTTTGGTGATGACGTGGCTCTGTTTTATTGGTTTGTTTTGGATCAAAGATTTTTGGTGGACTTGTATGTAACAACGATGGGGAAGGGGAAGCTGGCTCCCTGCATTTGCAAGGATTTTAAAAGATAAATATAATTTGTTTTTTTGTTTGAAAAAAATAAAGACGTTGACTGGTAAAAAAGACTTTGCATAGAAAAAAAGTTAAAAAAATTAAAAATTTTATAAAAAATAAAAAAATTGACCATCTTTAAAAATCTAATATATTTTGAAGTCATTATTTTATTGAAAACTTCATACTTATAATATTATTATTTTGATAATTAGATTTATTATAAATTTATTTCGCATATATATATTATATGCCCTTATTTATATTTTATTACATTTTTTTCAATTATTAAATCATCAATTTGATCGCTTCGGTTAAACTTGAAAAGAAAACCTAAACTTGGTAACATTTCTGATTTAATGACTTTTAAAATATTGACTTTAATTATTCTTATACAAAATTATTAGTAATTTTATATTTATTTAATCAATGATGGTTTACTAATTGACTATTTTGTCGATGAGAGATTATGAATAAGCCACAAAATAGATTGATGCATAACATAATCATTTCATTCGCCAATTGAGATTGAAATTTTCAACAAACTAGAATGGATTCTTTGCACAGGCCACAAAGTTCATATCCCTTTGGCATGATATCAAAGGAGAATTAATGATATTCCTATCACAACCGGCCCTGTCAGCAGAAGACAGAAATGAGACACTTTACCTACCAATGACAAGCAATTCCCAGGTTGAAGAACTATAAATCATCTCTTCACATAAAACCATAACAACATGAACAATAAAGCTGTAGTAATTCATAATCTCTACATCCAACCAGTCAATCATAGCGTTCTAAAGAAATATCAGCACCAGAGATTTTTTCCCCATCAAGTCAGTGTTCATTGGTACAAAACAGAGGAGAGCGAAAGCACCCCATATTAGTTCTTTATAAAATCATCCATCTCCCAAAGAACAAAGATGCATATATGACTTAGTACTTTGGAGGTGGCTGCTGAGTTGGTAACAGACCAAAGCGCTTCTTCAGTAGGACTCTCTGCCTCGAGAATTTATCATCAGGTGAAAACCTTGCTGCAAAGTCACCAAATAAAGACCAGATACGTAACAATGATCCAACATCAATAAGGTATGGTTATGTAGTGAAAAAAATCAATAAGGTATAGTTGATGTAAATAAATAAATAAAATTCCGCCCGGGTGGCAGAAACAATCCGCATCTGTTTTCATTTAAAGAGTGATTATAGCCATCACTAAAAACATGTTTGGTTTAACGTGAGTTTCTGACATAAAATCAACACCTTAAGTCCAAGACTAAGGCACCAGGATTAAACCAATAAACTAACTGCCTAGGGGAAAGAAGCCCCTTCATTCACATCGATCCAATACGTAACAGAATACAAACACATCCAACAAAATCAGGCCCCAGAAGAAGTGCTCAGATTACCATCAAGATTGGCTGTCTCAATTTGATTTCAATATGTAATAACTTGCACCTTCACAGGTTGACTCTCGGTTCAAGTACTTTCAGTAAAAGTAGAAGGGGGAAAAAGGTCCATAGGTTGATGGCAGCCCTATGCAACTAACATCTAGGCATCAAGTCTACAGAAAATGAACAGACTCTGAATTCTCTAAAGATATCATTCACAATGTCACTCATATATATGTATATTATTCAAAATTTCTTTTACGTTTTCTTCTTTACAAAAGTAAAACAGAAAAAAATAACATAATTCATAAGGAACTTGTGAATCGCCATGTTACATGAAAAACCTGGGCAAAAAAAGTCATCATTGAAGAAACAATTAAACTATCTTACCTGGATGAGCAGACTGTGTCGCCAAACCCAGAGGTGATTCTTTCTGCATGAACATAGAAGCTAAAAGTTAATACAACAAAAATCCACTCATTGGACTTAGTGTATCACAACATAGAATGGAGTTCCAAACTTAACTATGCAGCAATCCTACTGATACAATTATTTTACAAAAGAGAAGATTTAATATCCAGTACTTAGGGAAATGTTAATATTATCTTCTTTTTCCTCATAATCTTTTAAGACACACTTGTAACAAAATGTACAACAGTTGCTCCCACTGTTTCCTTTTAATTGTCACTAATAAAGAAGATTTTTGTTTTGATACATCTGTCATTTTAGAAATCTAAGAAAACATTAATTACTACTTCCTCTGATTATAAGAGTTAGTTGATTTTTTTTATAGATTAAAAAAGCCAAATAAATTAATTAATGATAAATAATATAAGAGTTAATTGACCAATTTGGGTAGATTGAAGAATATATAATATGAATTCATTTTGAGGGTTGAACTTGATCATAATTATCTAATTTATTTAGTTTCTTTAATGTACATAAAAAAAAAAAGTTAACTAGCTCTTATAATTAGGATAACAGAGAGTATTTTTTAAAGTGTATCTTCACTAACTTTAATTATGGAGAGAATAGATAAAATAAACTAAGGGTATGTCAGGAAATTTAAAAGGAATTTTGATATATTAATTGTATTTTTAATCTGTAAACCTGAACCTTAAACAACAAATTAAGAAAAAACGAAGTATAATAGATTTGCTAATCAGTGATATTTCATTAAAAAGTCCTTTTGAACATGTCACATTGCCATTGTCCTTCATGAATCCGCTGATGCATGTAAAAATCTGCTTATTTCCACAATGAAAAGAGTAGCCAAACTATGTTTAATGCCTTCAACTTCAATTCAATGTATCAGAAAACATGCTGTGTAACAGAACCACTAATCAAGAGAAACTAAATGTTACCTTGGTAGTGTAAACTTTATCACCATTTTCATTTATGTAACACTGAAGATACATTATTGCTAATTTTTTTCCTCTGCCAATGAAGTATTAAAGTCCTGCAACAACAACTTGCAACCACTGCATCACGCATAAGACAATACAATGAAAGAGATAAGCAGCAAGCAAGAAATAAAAAGACATGAAATAAGATTATACTATAGCAATCGGAAACTGCTGTTAAGAACTGAGGTAGAAGAAAACTCAGCTCACTAATTAAATTAATAGCAACAGCGAATAATTATAAAATAGTCAATCCGTTACACGTAAACGTACAGGCTCCGCCACCGGAGAAATAGGGTGACGAGCTGACGGCTGAACGGGAAGGGATTGCGAGGGATTGGAGAGGAACTACGAAGGACGGCTGGTCTAAAGCGTGAGTGGAAACGGGGCTCTCGCTCACATTAGGTTTAGTTTTGATATATTTTTGAAAAAAAAAAATATCTCATCTAAAAGATTTAATTATAAAAAAATCTTAAAAAATTATTAAATGATGGTAAAGTCTCACTCTCACATATATATATATATATATATAAATAATTTAAAAGATAAGAATGATAATTCAATGAAAAAAAATAACTTAAATAAAAAATAATAATAATTTAAATAATAAAAATGATAACTCTTGAATGAAGTAATAATAATTGTGGGCAAAAAAAATAATAATTTAAGTATTTTTTAGGGATAGTTTCATTATTTTATAATTAAAAAAAATTAATCTCAATTTTCATAAGATTTTATAGTAATTGGATAATTTTCTATAATTTTTTTATAATTAGATTCTTTATATAAGATTTAAATATAATTTTTTCTATATTTTTTCAGCAAAATAAAAGTTGAAAGAAAAGAACAAAAAAAAAATTAGAATTTCTAATTATTTTTAATTAGGTGTTGGTAGTTTTTCCTTCTAATTTAGTCATTCAAAATTTTTCAATTGTTAGATATTAGTTCTTATATTTATAATCTATTATATATATTGTAAGAGACTCTCACTCAAAATATAACACGGGGTTAGTTACAAATAAGATCATAATTTTATAAGAATTTTTAGTTTAAATTTTATTTAAAAAAAATAAAATAAATAATTATATTTATCTAAAAAAATTTATAAACTAAACTACAATTTTAAATAAATTAATAAAAATAATTTATAAAATAATAAAAAAATTTATAAATTACTCAATTACTATTTTACTCTTTTTTTTTAATAAACTCTCTCATCTCTCTCTTCTTCTTTTTTCTTCTCAAAGTATTAAAGAAACTCATCATTATCTTTTTGCAGCCTCCTCCATCTTTAGAGCTCGTTAGTGGTCTTCTCTCCTTTTGATGGTCATCGCGGAAGCTTGATAAAGATTGGGGTTAGATTGATGGATTTTGCAAGGGACCCCGACGGGGCCGGAGCCTCCATTTTGCATTAATTAGTCAAATTTGCTAAGCAGTCAGTCGAGTTTGTTAAGTAGCAAGTCTCAAAGAAGGAGTGAGGAAGGACTAAGGTTCACTTGATAGCCACGCAAGAGTGGGAGAATTTGAATGTAGAGGGAGAAGCTATTGTACTCTTGTAGACAGTTTATGAGGTCGTTTGGGTTTTTCTTCTTAAGGATGAATAACTTTAAAGTATTAATTTATTTTATTTTATATTTTTTAATAATTTATTAATTATAAAAAAAATAATAAATATCTAAATATTTATTTATTTAGAAATATTTTTTTTATAAATTTTTTTTCAGAATTCTTTTTTAAAACCACTCCAAAAGAATTTTTTATAGACCATTTTTTTAAAAAATATATCCAGACGGCTATATACTAATTCAAACAAAATCAAAATCAATTAAATTACAGGTTACA
This sequence comes from Leucaena leucocephala, assembly GCA_037074615.1. Lineage (NCBI taxonomy): Eukaryota > Viridiplantae > Streptophyta > Magnoliopsida > Fabales > Fabaceae > Leucaena > Leucaena leucocephala. Next base: position 10,303,458 of record CM073542.1, read on the forward strand.
TATGTGTATGAGGAGATGGTTATAAGTGTGACAAAATTTTATTTTTATTTGATAATAAATCAATTTTATTCTATTATTTATTTTTTAAAAAACGTCTTTTTTTATTTTGTATTTTGTAAAAACTTATTTGTTGCTTATTGGACATTTACATTAGCTGTAATTAAAATATTAGGAGGATTGTTATCAAATTCACAAGTTGACTTACTGAATTTATTATTTTTATATTTTTTTAACTTATATAATTGTTTCAACTTGCTCATAAAATAAAATAGTTTATAAAAGTTAAATGCATGACACGCGAATATATATGTTCTTGACATTGATCATCCCTGGTCCTAATAATCCCAAAGCAAAGATATACTACTTCTTATTTATCTAATTTTTTAATTTATAAAAAAATAATTAATTCTTATAATTGAAATTGAAATGAATATATATTATATTTATAATTATTGATAGATGAATTAAAATTATTATGAGATGAGGGGGTGCCAACATGTGATGCCTTATTGAGATAACTTTCCTATGCGTGCTACTCTGCTAGGGACGATCAATGACTTTTCTATTTATGGTATATTGTGAGGGGATTATTATCATGTCCTATATATATGTGTGTGTGTGTGTGTGTGTGTGTGTGTGTGTGTGGAGAAGTCAAAAGCATTTCAACAGAAGCATGGGAGGAACTCCCTTTGACTGCCATGGTCAATTTCTTACCAATAATCACCAAGGCCGGAGAAATAAAACCTCATTTATATAAGAACAAAGACGAGAAATCAATGCCTCCACCTCAATTAAGTGGAGAGGAAATTTAGGAAAGAGTACAAAATTTGCCAAAGATCACTGAGTATGGAACAACTGTATCAATCCAAGGATATATATACACTATTTCGATTTTTAATATATAACTTGATTTAAGAATTAATTTTAATTTTAAATATAAAATATATTTTTTATTTTTTTCTCAACTTACCTATATCCCTTACTAATCTTTAAATAAAAAAAAATAAGAGAAAGTATTAAAGAAAGTAATTAAAATATTTTTTAAAAAAATATATTATATTAACTAATTTTTTTAATTAAATTAAATTAATTAAATATATTATATATTAAATATAAGAGAAATATATAATAGAAAGGTCAATGGGTAATTGGTTGTTTTGCTTGTAGAACAAAATATGTAAGTATGGCGGTACCTCCGTCATTGCTCGAACCCAGGAAAGATAGAAAACGAATGTTCACGTAGTTATAGACTCTATTCATGATCAATCAGACAGAGGACATAAGATGCAATGATTTATGGAAGCCATCATTAAGTTCATAAAGTCTTGGGAGGTCATACATGTATCTACACATCTTCTAATTTGTAATATATAATTTATTTAATTATTTTAATTAAATTAATTAATATATATTTATTTATTTTAAATATTATAATCATATTCTTTGATTCCATTCATTTATCTCTTATTTAATTATTAATATTATAATATAAATAAAAATAATTTTAAAAAATAAATAAAAAATAATTTTTATATTTAAAATCAATATCAACTCACTAATTAACTTATATATTAAATACATTAGTAATATTTATAGCACTACATCTTATATGTTAATAATTGCTAAAATATGGTAAAAGATCCGTTGAGCTATTTATTTTTTTTAGAAACATGATTTTATTTAAAATTATATAACACTCAATATCTTAATCTTATTTCTCATACGCGTTTAATAAAATAATCTTATTTGTAGTACAATTTTATCTATAATATTTTTAAATTTTTATTCATAATATTTTTAATTCGATACAATTTTATCTAGAATCTTTTTAATTTGATACAATTTTATACATAATATTATTTCTCAAATACTAATAATTACACTAAATTAATAAGATTATGAGTAAATGTACCAAATTAAAAAAATTATAGGTAAAATTATATTATAAATAAGATTAAGATATTAAATATATATATAAAAAAATAAAATTAAGATATTAACTCTCATATAAATCTTTTATTTAATATAAAAACCAACAATAAAATAAAATCTTATATAATACTCGCTCCCAATTAGAGTTGAGAAATGGAGCGGTTTTAACCATTTGGACGCTAATTGATTAGGCTTAGAGCTAGGGATGACAAAAGCCTGAATAATATATTTTTTTAGTTTAAGTTTTTTATTATTATCATGTGTATGTGTGTGTGTGTGTGTATATATATATATATATATATATCTCCAAACCCCATATGACCAAATTAAAATGTTGGTGTTGTCACCCTAAATCAAAAGTCAAGGCCAACGTAGTAAGCTGCTCAATGAACATGTTTCCATGTTGAAATTATTTTAAAGATACAGTTATATCTAAATTATTTTTAGGTATTAAGTGCTATTAAAAAAATACTTTAAAGATAAATTTATATAAAAAATATTTTAAAATATTAAGTATATTTCAAAAGTTACTTTAAAATGTTAAATATAACTTACTTTAAAAATATATGTTAGTTTTTATGAGATCTATTTAATAGAAATTATTTCATACGAAAACTTTTCTTTAATCTTTAATTTAAAATGGAAACAAATAATAAAAGATATTTTAAAATTTAAAAAGATAAAAAATAATCTTTGAATTTTAAAAGATACAGGTTGAGTAAGATGCCGAACCTATTCTTTGCAAATTTAAGGTAAATGATGAAATTACTCTTTAGTCATTTACTATTTTTATAATGATATTTATAATATGAGTAATATTTTTGACAACTTTCTCTAAGACATTAACAACTCTTTATAATAACGGACTTACAAATAATATCTTTCAAGTTTACAATTCCTATAATGTGATTTATAACATGAACAATAGTTTTGATAATTTTTTCTAAAATATTTATAATTCTCTATAATAATATACTTGCAAGTAATTGATAGTTTGTAACTCTTATAATAAAATTTACAATATGAGCAATAGTTTTGATAAATTCTCTAAAGACATTTTCAAGTCCCCATAACAATGTACTTGTAAGTAATAATTTTTGGGTTTACAACTCCTGTAATAAGATTTATAATATAAGCAATGATTTTAATAATTTTTCAAAAATATTTACAATTCTGTATGACAACGTACTTATAAATAATTATTTTTGAATTTATAATTCTTACCATAAGAAAATTTATAACATGAGTAATAATTTTTATCATTTTAAATTTTAAAAAATATTTTATCCTCTTTTTTCCATTTAAAATTTATAAATTAAAAAATATTTAAAATAAAATCTAACAAAGATATTGTATAATCATATTCATTATTAACAACTCACCTATTAAAATATAAAAAAATATTATATACTAAATAATTAAATTTTAAATATATTTTTATCAATATTTAAATTATAAAATTATTATTTAAATCTGTTAAATCAATATTTTTTATTAATAATTAAGACTAACAATATTAACATTAAGAAACTAAAAATATATTTTATAAATTTATTAATATAAATTTAAAGTATCAAATACATATAGTTTAACCTTTAAAATTAAAACAAACATTTGAATTAGATGTTATGTTTTAGTATTATTTTTGTCTTTAAAATTAATGAAAGTTTTAAAATCAAAGTTAAAAAGTAATAAAAGAGAAGCTAGTCTGTCGACAAAAAAGGGTAAGAGAAATCAGAGAGAGAACGCTCACAAGCAAAAAGCGAGGTTATGGATAGAATTCTGACACGTGTTCAGACATGTTCGCGTAGTCGCCAGTGTTCCCTGCTTCAACTTCTACAGCAACCCACACAAGTTCACAACCCATATCTTCTCCCAAGCTTACTGCCAATGGAAATTGCGTTCGATGGTTCTGAATTTTACTCCGTTACCTAATTCATGGCGATGCTATTGAGAAAAATGTGGGAATCGGTATCGAATCGTTCGAGTTCGGGTTCAAATTCCAACTCGCCGGAACGCTTTCGTTGCGTGGATTCGCCTCTGGGTGTGTTCGAGCAATTTCCTGCCGATATAGTGATCCAAATCCTGAGGCTTCTGGATCCCAAAGAAGCTGCGAAATTGAGTCTTGTGTGCAAAGCATGGAGATCGCTGGCCTCCGATAACCGGCTGTGGATTTATTTCCTTCAGAATTACCAATTGGAGCCGTGGGAGACCATTTTTTTCGGCGAGACCAATTTGAGTTCCGGTCATCCTCTTCCGTAAGTATCTTCACTTTTTTCCTTTTTCGCTTTTCTGCGATGCTTCCTTATCTGTAATGGAAGGTCAACTCTTAGAACCTCTGAATCACAGTGTTCCGTTGCGTGTAGTGGATTTCTACTTATGTTTTGACTCCTTGAAATTTCAGAACCTTAGTCAGTCAGATGCATCAGTTATCTTTTAAGCGTATATATGGCCTACGAGAACAAGTTCCTGGTGCTGTTATCATCGATGGTTGGTACTTCTACTTCTATGCTTCGTGACATTTTCTTCTTGTCGAATTCAATAGTATGTCTGCTTCTATAGGTGGTTCTGGCTATTGCAAGTATGGTTGGAGCAAATATGACCGCCCATCAGGGCGATCGGCGACCTTTTTGGTAAAATTTTCTATTGGAACTTGCACTAACTATGACTGCGTGAGCTTTTTTTTTTTTTTTTGTTAGACGATGGAAATCCCTTGCACCTGGTTTTCTACTGTCTCCTCTCATTTCAACAGCAGTTATTTTCCCTTCTTATGTCCATCGTCTTGAGTATTTGATCATTGATGTGCAGGAATTCGGTAACCTTGAGACTCCAATGTACACTAGACTTAGACATTTTTTTGCAACCATTTATAGCAGGTTTGTCGTTTTAAATATTTGATAAAAAAAAAAAGCATTTTACTAAGAGGGACGTCATTGTGCATGAAGTTAATTCTTCTTGTTCTCTCCAACTATGCATCTTTACCTGCTTACCTATTGTATTGCTTAATCTATTTACAGAGCAACCTTTTGTATGACTGGGCCATGGAAGTTCTATTTATTCTATACCTGTTTTTTACGTTGTTAGTATTGGATGCCTAATGCAATAGTTGTTGTCTACGTAGGATGCAGATTAAACCATGTACTCAACCAGTCATTGTTTCTATTCCAATATGCCATTATGACGGTCAGTTACATTTATGATTTCTTTCACGATCCAGATTTAAAGGGAAAAAATGGAAAACTCCTACCATAATAAATCATTAAAATAACAAATCATTTGAATACCTAATATCAACGATTTGATCACCAATCAAAATGTGCTATTTAAGTCCAAATATCTAATTTCAACCATTTGCTATAAGCTTCCTCAGGTATTTGCTAACAAGAAAAAAATTCCATTGTGGACATTTAGTTATGCTTTTGTAGTCTGTATACTTATTTAACAGTAATAATGAAAATGTGCCTACACCACATTTTACTTATAATTGAGTTCTAAACATTCCAATTGTTGTGCATCCTATATTTTGTATGGGGACAGTCTACTCAATGGAGAAAGTTATGTCACCATTTTCATACATCTTATTTTATCGTATTTATAACTTGAATTATTGAGGTGAAAAATGTATGATTTCTCTTACATTATATGATTCTTTTACGCACAACATTAATTTCATGCCATTATTTCAGATACCGAAGCTGCCAAAGCATCAAGGCGGCAGCTTAAGGAGGCAATATGTGCTGCCCTCTTTGACATGAATGTTCCTGCTATTTGTGCTGTCAACCAGGTTTTCCCTCTTTTTAACAAGAAAGCTCTGATTGCTTTATATCTGCTACTATAAGGATGATGCACATTTACAAATTCAACAATAACAAGCCTTATCCAATAGGGTTGTCTACATGGATTGCATAACACTATTGTGCTCGATGTCTTAAAGAATCGACATAGTTTTACGTAGGTTGTCAAAGGTCTGACACAATCTTTCTCCTTTATCTGGGTTTGGGACTGGTAATAAAACATAGGTGGAGTTAGCAGATGCTGAAAATAATTCATTGACTCAGATATAGAGGATTTTTGTGATTCCTTATCTGAATTAGTTTATTAGAACAGACACTAAAAGAAGTCGGTATTAAGGTATCTGTGATTGTTTCACTATTATAACTATACCTTCTTCTCTTTTGACATCTCTTTCAGGTGCTTATACGTAATTTTTCATATCCTCTATTCATCTTGATCTTTCTGATGAAGAGAACCTATTTTTTCTTCTCGAGTTATCAACTTTTCTTCATGGATGAAGGGTAACAAGAGAGGATTATGGTTTTGGGTTGCCACTATTGTGGGAAAAGTTTAGATTGCTTGGGCATGCAAGTAATGGCTGGCATGATGAATTTTTGGTTAGTTAGGCTGAAGCAATAGAGCGATAAAAGTTAGATTTCTTAATAGAATTATAATTTATATTTCCTTTAGTTACAGTTGATATTAAACTCAAAATCCTTGAACTCATCCAGGGGGTAATACCAAATACAAAAGAAGATCTCATATAAAATCATATGTTGGATTTCTAATAAGTACTCTAGGTCAGGTTTGTGCAAATGTGATAGCCATCATGTGCTATAAACACTAGATTTAAAGGAGTGGTATAATAGTGACTGGGTGCTAACTCAATTATTAAGGGTGGAGTGGGGATAGGTAGGGTCCATGATTTAAATTTCTTGATAAAAACAGCAAAAACAAGTATTTTCTCAAAAACAAGTATTATCTCACTTAGTGACATTTGCATGACGTCATTGGGATCTATCAACGATTAATTTTTCATAAATATTATCCAAAATTTCTTGATGTCCTCCTCCCTAAAGAAAAGGAGTGTAATACTTGTATGTGTCAAGTTAACAGCAAAGGACCTAGGTGTGAATATTCAAGTGGATGTATGTCATGTAATCTAATAGTAATTCAATGTTATTAACCAAGCATGATGTGAATGTACTTTGTCCATGAACATAATTGCATTGAATGATATAATTTGGTTATTCTGTTCTTTCAATCAATTGTTTTTGGGTATTTTGTCCATATTACTTACTTTCTGTTTGGCAAACCTAGGCTACTTTGGCTCTGTATGCTGCAAAACAAACTTCTGGAATAGCTGTTAACGTTGGTTTTCAGGTCACATCTATTGTTCCAAGTATGCTCTATAGACTACTTTCTATCTCTTGCCCTGTATTCTTTAATATACTCCCCTGGTCCTTAATATAAGGGTTAGTTTGTAATGCAAATTGCACTACAAACTATGTCTTATGTTAAAGACCGGAGAAGTAATATTTTATCTATGCATACTATTAAATTCTAGTATGTGGAGCTCATTAATGTGCAGTCCATGTGGGGATGCCTAATACTTACTTTTCTGTTTCATGCATGAACAAATGGTTGTTAATGCTTAAACAACCTTTGTCTGAAGCAGCACTTATATTCCCCTTTTGATAAAAGGAGAAAACAAAAGGCAAAAGAAATGCCAAGTTTAGATTTTTTTGATGGGAATATAGTCACTTGCATTATCATTTTGCAGTTCTGAATGGTAAAGTTATGCGCAAGGTGGGTGTGGAAGTTGTGGGACTAGGAGCAATCAAACTTACAGGATTCCTTAGGGAGCTGATGCAACAGAACAACATGAATTTTGAATCTTCGTACACTGTTCGCACACTAAAAGAGGTATTGCTATTCTTTTGCTCTACAAATCTTGAGGAGATTTCAACCATTAATATCGTTGTGGTAGTCTGTGGTGCAATGGTATATTTCAGTTGTGTATCAGTTCTTATCATGAAATGAGTTGTACATTTTAGTTCTGGTGACCAGTGGTCTGATTTGCTGTCATTTATGCAAGATATCTTAATGGAAATTACAATGTTTTATTCTAAGCTTCTCATAATTAAGCTCAGATTTTTCAGATATTGACTGCTGAATTCCTGTCATTTGCACATGAATAAAATATGATATTTTGGGTTCTCTCTCTCTCTCATTCATCTGCCCCCAAAAAGTAGTTGTATATGTTCTAGCTCATAATATAGAAATATTTCATGACTAAACTTGTTCTTCAAAAATATGTGGCTCCACTCTTTCCAAGTATTGTATCTTCTGCCTCAAGGATTGAAGTATATGAGTCAGAACTGGCACAGGATCCTGCCACGTAATATATTGGTTAAATCTAAGTTGCAGTGTAGGAAGTGCATGCGGGCAAAACTATGGCAGTTGAGACTCATCTCAACGATTAGTAGAATATTACTTTTGTGTGAAGACTGAAGATTTCTTTTATATATATTATATAATTTTCTTATGTTTGTTTTCAATTGAAGTGTGCTGGGAATGGTTGTATTTAACTCAGAAATTGCTTCCTGTGAAGTCATCTCACTGAAGTTGTCTGATGATTTGGTTGCATGCCAACAGAAGCTATGCTATGCTGCTATTGATTATGAAGCTGAACTATCAAAAGATACACAAGCATCATTTGAAGCAGCAGGAGAAGGATGGTTTACACTTTCAAAAGAGCGGTTTCAAACAGGAGAGATCTTGTTCCAGCCTCGTCTTGCTGGATTGTAAGTATATGTATGCTTGCAATATGTTTGCAACTTTTCTTTTGCCAGCATTGTGGTTAAATTCTGGTTTTGTCATTAAAACCTTCAGTTCCATTACAGTCTATACAGCATTTATCCGATGGTTATTCCATTGATTCGATACTTCAAGGATTAGAAATATACCTATCAAGAAGAGATAGATGGCTTTGTTAACTGTATATTGAGAAATCATATTTTCAAAGTGCACTATCAATTGCAAAATGAACTTCGTCAGAACATATAATTTCTGGAAGAAAACTATCAAATGTAGATTACAACATAGTGAGGATGGTAATTCTCATCTTCAACATAAAGATTCAGAAAGTACTGGCTCTTCACCGACAAAAGTCAAGAAATTTTTAGGTTAGAAAATATTCTCAGAATATCTTTATCTTAAATGTCATTCTCTTTATTTTATAACTTCCACATAAGAAGCATGATGTAATTTGGAAAAGGATAAATGAGTAAGTCCGCTTATCTGTATTTACAAGGAAAAAGTAATAAGGCAGCACATGTCAAGGTTTAGTATATATGCAACTTCTTTGAAAATCTTCTTTATCCATAATACAGTGGACCTTAGGATATTCTGCCCCTTTGGAAGTGTTTCTTTCTCTTGCTATGATGTCGCACCATGAAAAATTCTTACCTGCTAGTCAGCTTGTTCCTTGTTCCCCCTGAATAGTAGATTAAGCTTATCATGAACTTCTTGGTATAGGCAAGCAATGGGTTTGCACCAGGCTGTAGCCCTTTGTATGGACCATTGCCATTCTGCAGAATTAGCAGGTGACCCTGATTGGTTTAAGACTGTGGTTTTATCTGGGGGAACTGCATGTTTACCAGGTCTGGCAGGTAAATGTTCTTTTTTCCCAATAAACGGTGAATGTCCATTGTTATATGTAACAATTTACATCTTTTACTATAGAGCATGTCAATATGATAAAGTAGAATTAAGGTATTTAAAAAGCCCCCGTGACGGGGTACTTCGATTAATGGGTTCTAATCCTGCTTTGGGGCTCTTATGGTACAGAAAGGTTAGATAAGGAACTCCGTGAGCTATTACCTCCCCAGTTGTCCAGGGGAATCAAAGTCATACCTCCTCCATATGGTGCTGATACTGCATGGTTTGGAGCAAGGACTATTGGCAATGTGAGCTATCTATTTGATTCTTTCATAAATTTGAAACTGGCTTTCCACATGCCACACTTCATATATGTTGAATACTTGAATAAGGTCAAACATGGCGAACTTTTTTGAGTGAATATCTGATTTCATGGAGAGGGTGAGCCTCAGAGTAACTATAAGGTTGTTGTCATATGACTTGGAGGTCACAGGTTCAAATCTTAAAAATAGTTCTTCCACTTGCGGAGGGTAAGGCTGTATATATTTGTTTATCTCCATGCTTCACCTGGTGGGAGCCTTGTGTATTGGCTGCCTGTTTTTATTTGATTTCATGGATTATGTTAGCTTGATTTTTGGTTACATGATCAGATGTCTGTGCTGAGGAAAGCGTTTTGATGGGCGAGTTCTAATATTTTGAGTACTGCTCACAACTGATTTTAACTTGTGTTACAGTTGAGTACCTTTCCGGGTCCGTGGTGTATAAAGAAGAAGCACTTCCACAAGTCTCGACTCAATCTCATATGGTGAATGCTTTTTTTAAACTTGCTGTTCTTGTGAGATTAAATCATTATGCACCACCAACTGAATGGATGATAGGACGTTCTCCTTGGGGGCAGGATTATGAAAGGAGTGAGTTTATGTTCAATATATAGAAACAATAAATGTATTTATTGATACAACTAATCTCAGGAAAACGGAAAAGGATATACATAATATCTTTATATACCTTTGAAATATCTGTTTTTTTCTTGTGTGTAGAAGAAATTGTATATTCAGCTGAGGGTTTTGATGTATCTTGAATGATGCAGAGAATATAGTAATTTAATAACCCCATGGGCTATGACAGTTGAGTCAGCTTGGTTCGTGTCTTGAAAGAAGGAATTGAAGTTCTTTTATTCTTAAAGTATATTTATCCTTCTAATAGAGTCAATTTTGATTGAGACTTTACTGACACTAAATGTGAGCATTTTTATTAGTAGATATTTGAATTTTAATTCGCTATATTGCGAAAGATTAAGTAGACAAATTAAAGTTTTCTTAATTCATACAATTGTCAAAAGTTTTTGAACACATTTTTATGAGAATCAAGAGAATTAAGGCCCTTGTTGGCATATATTTAGTGTGATTATTGCATCCAACGACAGGTGGTAAGATAAAAGCATGTATTTTAAAGATTTTCTTTTCCCGACCAACCGTGTATTTTTTTAAAGCTGAAAAGGTAAATTAACGAGTGCCCTTTCTGACGTGCATGTTTTTTTTAATTGGAATGATAGATGTGACACTTGAGCTAGGCGACTTTGTAGCACGGAAACAAGGTAAGAAAATTAAAATTGAAAAAAATAATCCAATTGAACCTTCCTTTGTCAAGTTATAGCCTGAAAATTGAATCTTATTGAATTCAATTTGTTGAGACAATTGTTCAAAAGTCAGTAGCTTATTGGAGTCAATAATTAAAATAATATAATTTAATTAAAATATATCAAATGTAATAGTTGTTGAACTAGAGCCTAGTAGGGACGGATACAAAAGATTGGCAGTAAACTCTCACCAGTGTTTTAGAAAAGTAAAATAGTCATTTATCTCTAGGTCACTAACACTTGAAACCCAAACCTAACTTTTTAAAATATCAGTTGTCAGTATTTAAAGTTTTGTTGTCATTTGATATAATTGAATTATTATTTCTTAAATTGAATAGAATCCATCTTTAATATGCTTACTATCAACCAATATATTCTTAAAAAAAAAGGGAGTTTAGGAAACTATATTATTTACGATCCATGAACAATGCAGCTCATCGCAGACACCGGGCAATTCTACGGACTCACTCTAATTGTATTCCTATTTTAACTCAAACTACTACTTCCCAGAATTTTTTTAGCTAGGCGAAACAATACCTTAGTATTCTGTCAGGCCATCCCATATGGTACAAATCTCTCTAACCTCATCATGACTAGTGTCCCCTGCCATAAACTCATGAAACTCCCCTTCAACTTCAACAGAACTTCCTCACTTTCTGTGCATATTCCTTCTCTCCTGCATTATCAAACATAATCCCTGCTAATTTATATCTGTCACCAGAATTTGGCTCAAGTTCCATTAAGTGTCTTAGTGCCCTATTCCCTCTTCTGGCATCATTATGCATCCTACAAGCATTTAGGAATGTGCCCGATATGACTGAACTAGTCTTTTCCGGCATTGATTCGATGAACTCTTCCGCCTCTGTTAATTTCCCAGCACGGCCCAGGAGGTCCACCATGCATCCATAATGTTCAACTGAAGGTTTGATTCTGAAATCATGACCATTTTGTTGAAATAGTGGTGTTCCATGTCAACGTAGCCTGCATGAGAACAAGCAGGTAAGATGGAGACAAAGATTACTTCATTTGGATGAGTTCCTTCCACAATCATCTCATGGAAGAGTTCAAAGCACTTTTTAACTTGCCCATGAATAGCAAAACCAGATATGATGGCTCCCCAAGTTACTATATCTCTTTTAGGCATTTCCTCAAACACTTCATAGGCACTTTCCATGCAACCACATTTGGCGTACTTGTCAATAAGAGCAGCACCAAGAGTGTTACTTATCTTAAACCCATTTCTTTTTATATACGTGTTTCCCATCTTCCTTGATCCAGTGTTCCCAGATGAGAAATGGCAGATAATGAGCTCACAAGGGTTGATTCATCAGGAGCAATATGAAGAAGATCCTGGGATTTGATCATTTCCTGAAACAACTCTAAAGCCTCAGAATGCAGACCATTCTTTGTGTACCCAGAAATCATTGCATTCTAAGAAGCAACATCTTTTGCTTCTATTCTATCAAACAAATCTCTAGCCACTTTAACATTTAAATACCCAGAAATCATTGAGTTCAAAGCAGGCGTTTCCACTTCAGAACCCAGCAAGAACAAGCTTTGCACAATGAAACCTATTAGCAGAAGTGTACATTTTGATATTCCAGCCTTAATAATCTGGCAATGTACTTGTTCACCTTCACACACAGATTCCAAAACAGAACAAGCTTTAAGCACAAAAGTGTAAATATAAGTATCTGGGATTTGACCATTTAAAAGCAGAGTATTATAAATTAACAGAGCAGAATGTGAGAGATTACAGAGAGTAAGGCCTCTTATGCCAGTGTTGTAGGCAAAAATATCTGGAGAAGGTATGCTTTCCAAGACAGATATAGCAAAGTCTATCTGAGAAATCTTAACATAGGATTCAAGGAGCCTCCCCGGAGTTCAAAGGGTGACTAAGGAGTCCTGTCACAATGAACTGGGCATGAAATTGTTTTACTTCTTTAAGGGTTTGGCACATTTGAAGCAAGAGGACCCTGGGGGAATCTTCCGATGAGCTCTGTGTTAATAAATCTTTCTGATTAAAGAAGGATGGATGAGTGAGAGAGACAGCCCTGTTATAATGTTCATATGTGGCTTTCTGCAGAAGTTGGAGGCAGAGTTTCTTGCTCAGATATATAGCATTCTCTGATAAAGTGTGAAGCATTCTTGTCGACACAAAAAATATCCAACCACTTCATAGATTTTCCTTCAGCTTAGAAGTCACATCGCAAAACCACAAAGTCCAAAATTTGATTGAACAAAGCGGAAGGGTATAACCGTTATTTAGTATCTGGTATGGGAAAAAAATTAAATTAAATTCGGTTAAGAAATGTAATTTTTTTACTTAACAATACACATTAACATGTCTTTTAAAAAATTAATATGCTGCATTATATTATAAAAAGTTGTATTAAACAATTAAACATTTTAATGACAAGAGTTAAAATCTTTTCCACTTTTAATATTTTTCTATTAAGTTGTAGAAGGAAAGTTTAATATTTAAATAATGACACGCAATAAAATATTTTTTTAAAGTGAAAAGAATGTAATTCAAGACTGAATTTCTTTTTGGAAAAACAAAATCATGTGCTATATTTTTATACAATTTAAGTGGTGATAAAAAAGGAGAGCCTTGAAGTAAGGGGTAAAATTGTCATTGTGTGATCTAGGGGTCACAAGTTCAAGTCTTTAAAAAAACATATAAAACACACAAGATACAAGCATTTTCTAAGAATAACCACTGTCTGGCCTCTCATCCCTATCACATCCACAGATTTCACAGGAAGTGACACCAGGGGAAGCCATTGTAAGGTAAATCCTCTTAGCAGTGTTTACAAAGCTCAAGAGCATTGCAAACAACACTCACTCAAATATATAAAAACAGAGACTTCACTACATTGAGCAGCGTACAATCCAAAATGAGGCAGAAACTAATCTAATTGTATGCTACACTTTTAGCTCTAGCACAATCTTGGAAGTTGCAAATAAACATATCTGATGGTGAATCTCATGTATGTCAAAGAATTGCCAAACATTATACAATAACAATGTAGTGCAAGATGATAATGAAAAAATGGGGCACTTGAATTATAGGAATAACAAGAATAAAAAGCCAGCTGCTGAGAGCATCAGCATCAAGGATGGATAATGCATAATCTGACTAGCTGTGTCATTGGCAGACACTGATGGCGGCAATGCGGGGCAGGCGAGACCTTCCTTCCCTTCCCGGCACTCGCTAGCAAAAAGGCCTGGAGGATATTTCCCATAAATATTAATGTAGCTAAACATAGTTGTGGCACACTCATTTGTCAAGTCATTTAACACGTCAGCGTATGGGCAAGCGAATTCTTTGAATGCTGCGCAACAGATTTTGGGAGGGTACCGAGGACCTTTGCATTGGCTTGTGATTATCGTGTAATTTAAGAACTCAAAATTCACAGGACAACCTGCAGATTTGCAAGGTGAGAAACAAAGCATATTTGTCAATTGAAAAAAATAATAAGTGAATTAGTTGCTACTGTTAGTAGTGGCCAATGAACAACCATCACAGAGTAACCAAGAGAAACATCTTCAGATTTAATGCAAGACCTAAGATATTGGCTTCAATTACATGCTTTTATAACATGAAGAATCATACTAAACATAAAAGAAACAAGTAGTTAGAATCATGTGGTAACCAGACTAAACATAAAAGAAACAAGTAGTTAGAATCATGTGGTAACCAGACTAAACATAAAAGAAACAAGTAGTTACCACGTTACGGACTTGCTTTCTGCATCTAAATAAGATGTTACTGATGGGTACCTAAGCGAGATGGAGAACCCTATACCAAAAGTTACTTGTTGAGGTAGGATAACTAACTCACTCAAATACTCCATAGAGCATTACATACTACTCAATATAAAACTTAGTATCCTATACTACTAAGTCTCCTTCAGATACTAGAAATCTAATTATCTTATTTGTAAATACACAAGTTCAAAACGAGATGTGATTCAGTCCGACTAATAAGCTGCACTACATACCAGGCACTGATATGAGCAACTAATAGATTTGTTTGAACTAATGCTTGAACAACACATTACACTAAAAACTCAGTTATAGAAGCTAGCAAATGAATCAGATCTACTGGCGTGCAATTGAGCACAATTCTTGGTTTGTTTCTTCCAAGTTCACATGGGCAATCAAGAGTTTTCATTATAGATTGATTATGGTCCCTGAAAAAAGCAGATTGAATTCAATTTACAGCTATAATGCCAGTCC
This sequence comes from Leucaena leucocephala, assembly GCA_037074615.1. Lineage (NCBI taxonomy): Eukaryota > Viridiplantae > Streptophyta > Magnoliopsida > Fabales > Fabaceae > Leucaena > Leucaena leucocephala. Next base: position 10,318,711 of record CM073542.1, read on the forward strand.
ATGATTTACAATACAAAATTATAACACTAATTTTTTGTACATAAAGCTACAGAATTATGACTTACAAGGAAGAAATATCAACATCAGCCACACAAGGACCATGATATTGACTTCTCAAAGGATACACCATTAGCTAAACCCTAAAAAGAGGCCGACCCACTTTGTCCCACTAAAGATGTTTCGAAAAATCCATCAGCGAAAAGTTTAACAATTCTAATTATTTCCAACCATAACACTAGACGCAGCGACACTGCATACATTGGGCACGCTCAAAGATTAGCCCTTCATTGTTATTGCTAATTTCACAATCTTATCCAATACTTCATTCCTAATAATAAAGAGCCATAAAAAGACACCCTATTTCATTCTCCAAAAGTGATCATTTTGATTTGTAAGAATAAGATAAGGCAAATGGTCTCTGGTAAGATGTTAGCAACTTAAAAAATCTTTCTACAATCCTTATCTTCTTTAAAGCGGTAGCAACGAATTTAGTTCTCTCAAATCTCACGAGGAAATGAGTACCAGAAAGCCCACAAAAATAAATAACAGGAAAACATAATTAAGACAAAAATAGCACATGGATTACAAGCGAAGATTTAGGAATCAGCAGTTACACAAATCATGCGGATCAAAGGAACAGCAGTAGAAGCCAGACGATTATATATTACAAAATTACAAAAATAAATACATATATTTATAGATCCAACAGAGTGCGCCATTAAGAAATAATATTGGAAAAATATATCAACCTTTCTTAGCCTGAAGAAGATTCCGACCGATACGCGCCTCAGAATCGAAGGTACTATCTGCAATAACATAGCAAAATTGAATTATTCAGAATCAAAGACATCACAGAGTAGAGATATCGAAATCGACATTACAGGGGCTAAAACCAAGTTGAAAACTAAAGCTTTACCAGGAACTGCAAAAGCTGACAGACCCATTAACAAGACAAGCAGAAGAACTTCACAAGACACCCATAGGAGCTGATTGAAACCCATCAAGATCAATTTTTCCAATTCAGCTTCAATATTTTGTTTTGCTGCGTTTTTGGTAAGTTGCAGTAAAGGAAGAGAGTGATAGATCCAGAGTGGTAATTTACTTCGTCTTCTCCTTCTTGTTTTAGGCGAGGATTTCTGGAAGGTAGTTCAACTGAGACTAATATAAATAGGGAAAAATGGAAGGGCCGTTACAGAAAGAAATGTCAAGATTAATAATTTCAAAAGGGTAAACAGGTGATCTTATTTATGGTTAATATTATTTTATTTATAATATAATTTTATTTATAATTTTTTTTAATTTAATGTAATCTTAGGATATTGGTACTATTTTGCCTATTTTAAAATTGAAAAATAAGAAAAGATGACAGACAAGATCTTGCAGTGGATTAATGGGTGCCAGCGGGATTACGCGCTTATGCTCTCACCTTCCACATCCTCGTCAGCAATTTTCACTCCGGAAATAGGATCATAGTGAAGTTTTTATTCTTTGTTTTTCTTTTAATTTTATTATTTTTAGTTATATCTTAGTGACTATTAGAATTCAGCATGTGGGAATTAATTTTGGCTAAAATCTTAATTTAAATTTTTTTACATAAATAATAATTTTTATCCAGAATTAATTTTAATCAAAACCATAGTTTTAAATAAGATATTGAAAATAGTTTTTAGAATAGTAAAAGAGCTTATGGACTATCCAATTACTATTTTACCCCTATTTTTTCTTATACCCTCTCTCCTCTCTCTTCTCTACACTCTCTCCTCTCTCATACTTTAATCAGATCAAACCCTTTTTGATAATTTATTAATATAAAAAGTAATTATACTACTAATCATCCAAATATCTCTATTTCCAAAATCTATTCTCCAGAATCTATTCTTCTCAGAATTTATTCTCTAAAAGCTAATCCAAACAAACCCTTAGATTGGGACCTCTATTTTTTTGAAACAAAAAATTGTATTTTAATTCCCTTAATTTTATAAAATATCATTTTAATTCTCTAATTCTAACACAGTTAATTTTATTAAAAAATATAAATATTGAAATTTTAAATATTTACAAAATTTACAAATATTAATGTATTAAGTTTATTTCTTTTAAATAACAATAATTCAACAAAAAATATAATTTAAAACTGATACTATTAAGGTTTGAGAAATAGAAAAATATTTTATAAAGTTAAGGGATCAAACTAAAATTTTATATAAAAGTAAAGGATTAGCTGTAAGCAATTAGGGCTTGATGAATGAATTAGATAAGTTAGTTGCATAGAACTATAGAAATTAGTGTTGGGATGATTTGATTGAGGTTATGGTGAGAGTTGTGATTTTAGAAGAGTTAGAGCCTAATCACTCAATTTATTTCTGTTGTGGTATTTTTAGTTGAGTTTGGTATTTTAAGAAACCCCATTAGATATAAATGACTCTTAGATAGTTTTTATAAAATGATTTTTAGATAAAATTTTATAAAAAAAAGTGATTTTTAATAAATAATTATTTAGATAGTTATTTTTAGAATAACTTTTTGTATTAATAATTTATCAAAAATAATATAAAATAAAAAAATAAATTATATTTATTTATAACTATAATTCACTTCTTCCCATACCTAATTATAACGACCCAACGATAACACTATCGATGGATGGAGGGAGACGATAGAGAGAATGTGACTATGGACGGAGGTGACTAGTAGAGGTAAGAACAAAGAGAGGTTATCTACAGTTTGCAATGGCCAACAACTCACAAGCGGTGACCTATAGCTTGCAACAACCAATGAGTGGCGAGGACAACATGAAGGGGAGCAACACAATGATATTGACACGAAGGATGAGAAGAGAGAAGAAGATAGAAGAGAAAAAAAGAAGAGAATGGAGAAAAAAATGGACAAAATAATAAATAGGTAATTTATAAACTCTTTTATTATTCTAAAAATTAGTCATATCTTCTTATTTAAAATTATAATTTTAATTTTTTTAAAATAAATATAATTATTTATTTTGAAATTTGTTGTATAGCTTGTAAAACTATGCATGCATGGTGTCAACATGATAGAACACACAATGGTTGGTCCTTGGTCGCCAGGTTGACATTGTGTTTTGCCAGCGACCTCTCTTTAGATCTGGCCCTCTTCCCTCACGATTTGCCACCCCAAGACGGCGACGACAATCTCCTTCTCCTGACTGTACCAAAACGTCTTCGACTTCGCCTTCTTCGTCCTTCATCAGATCTTCTTTAATTTTGAACAAGCTTCAATAATCAATCATTTTGTGATTTGGCTTTAGCGACTTGTGCTTCTCCATCAACAGGAACCATCTCGCAAATCTATTTCCTTATGGTTTTGATTCCTTATGCCTTAGGTTTTATTGTTCCATGGTTTCGATTTCTATCTGATGATTTGTTTCACGGTGTTGATTTTTGGAGGTGTAGGTGGGTAGGGGGTGGCCGGAAGTTTCAGGGGCGGTGGGGGAGGTTTTAAATTTTGGAGGGCATTGTAGTATTTTCACATCTTATATATTGATTAAAAATTAAATTAGATTTCTATACTCACACTAAACATGTTTTTAAACCCTATTTCCATATCCATCAAAATCGATTCAAACGTACCACATAAGCCCAGAGCTTTTTTCCCCTAAAAGAGAGGAGAATATTATATGGTGCATTTTAATTTGATGGATCAATGCATTAATTGATAGAGACAACAAAATTTGTGGGACCCACGGTTTTTTATTTTTCTAACTGTGATTTATGTAAGGCTGAATTTATTGCCATAAATAAAGAATAGTCTTATATTTTAAATTAATTAACAAGAATAAAATTATGAAAGAAATTTTATAAACTCAAAAAATAAAAATATGAAAAAAGATTATATAATTTTAAAATTAAAAAATAACAATCAAATCAAGTGTCATTATTAGTTACCTAACTAAGAAGGTATGATAGGATGTGAATAATGGGTATAATTTTTAAAGACTTATTTGGTAATATGAAAATAGAATTAAGTATTTTTTTATTTAATATAATAAAAATAATTTTATTTTTAATATTTTTTATTATTTTAGTTGTATAAAAAAATAGTAAAATGAGATAAAAAATAAAAATAAATTATTTTATACTATTTCATCTTAAATTATAAAATTTATAAGTAATTTTAATATTTCTTAAGTTATGAAAAAATATTTTCAATTATTTTATCTTAAATTATAAAAATAATATATATCAATTATATATTAATTTTTAATATATTAAATAAATCTTTAAAATATATTTTTTAATTTAATTATATTTTTATTTTGATTTCTATTACAAAATCTTTCGTCCTATCATAAATAAGGTAAAAGTTACTTTGTCAAAGAGAAGTAAAAAAAAAAAAGGAAAGGAAAGGCTTCGTTGTGTCTCCTTTTATAGTGTATATTTAGATAATATTTTAAAAAATAACTTATAAAAGAAAAAAAATTTAGAAAATTTTTATAAAATAATTTTTATAAAAGAGTTTATAAAAAAATAATTTTAGATAAATAAATATTTAAATAATTATTATAAATTTATATATTTAAAAAATTATTAAAAATTATATAATTTTATTAAAAATAAGAGAGATGGAAGATGGTGAAAAGAAAAGAAAAAAGATAAGAGATAATAGAGGAAAGAGAATAGAGGAGATAAAATATAAAAAAAATAAAATATTAATTAAATAGTTTATATATTTTTTTATTATTCTAAAAATTAATCTTAATGCTTTATCTAAAATTTTAATTTTAAATCATAATTTAATATAAAAATATTTATAAATAAATATAATTATTTATTTTTAAAAAAATAAATTAAAATTTAGGTTAAAATTTCTTTTAAAAAATAAATTTAAAAAGTTTTTAAACACCATTATGCATCTTTAACATATTTCTAGCTTCCATTTACCTCTCACCTGACACTTCATTTTCATATTCCCCTTTCTCATTCGAATCATCTCCTCCACTTCTGGTTCTTGAGCTCTGTATTCTAATGGCGAAGCTTCGCACGCCGAAGAACGAAGATCCCAGGCTCGAGAATTCTGGTGATGTAGTTTACCACCAAAAGCTCTGCGGGTCCATCGACTATAAGATTTACAGGTACATTGAATTTGAAATTTTCGTGCTTGAGATTGGGATTATTGGCCTGTATGTAGAGAATATATGCATCGAAAATTTGTGGGTTGAAGGCGAGCCGGTGGAGTTTGCGTATTATCCGCTTCATCAACTACAAGAAGAGAATGAAAAGAGATTCCTAGTTCATCTTCTACTGCTATAAGACACCTTCATTGTTCAGTTTTAGTTTGGCTATGTCAAGCTCATCGATTTCTACTCCATAGCTATTTGTGTCATCTTCTACGGGGGAGAAGACCAGACTAGGGTGAAGGGAGGGGTAATTTTTGGTTTCAAATTTCAGGGGTACTCTTGTCCGGAACTATTATAAATGAGGATATTTTGGTCTTCAAAATTGTAATCCCAGCATTGAAAATACCAGGGTTAAGGTGGTATTATTAAATCCCAAGATATCACCACTTACCAAACAACATAACGCGATTCATTCATTGACCAAGAATTGCTCTACTTGACATGAGACTTTAAGCCAGTAAGATTAGTTATGCTTTCGGCCAATAAGATTAGTTATGTGGCACGTAGGGGTGTGGTGGGCCCCACCCTACCCTACTTCACAGAAAGATCAAATTCATATATAGCAAGAAAGAAAAAACCTTGTATCAATACAAAAAAAAATAAAAAAAAAGTTAGCACAAACAAGTTTAGAGGCCCAATGGCCAAGGGGATTTTAAATGTGACCAAGATACGACGGGAATGGTTTCACACTATGTGCTCTTGTCAAGAACATATCTTTCGAACACAATCTAGTCCAATAGCACCAAATAGTTAGGGATAGTAGGAAAATACGATTTTTTATATTATTTATTATATTCTATTATTATTAGATATTCAATTTTAAGGTTTAAAATTGTCTATCTCAATAGTCGAATATAGAATAATATAACAGGGCCTACTCCTATTGAGGGTCCCAATTTCTCGTTGGTTCCACCTTCCTCTTCCCAATTTCTCCTTCTCTCTGTATTGCTGTTCGTATATATTTTCCTGGTCCTTTCTCTCTCTTTCTATGCGAGGAAAAACCCTAGATCTAATTGATCAGAGACACGAAGATTGGTGTTCGACCGTGTCTATCTCTCTCGTCTCAGAATCCTTCGGTAAAAACCCCAACTCAAATTTTCCATTTTTTTAATTGTTTCCTGTTTGTATTTCTTAACCTATCTTCTTAATCTTGACGTGGAGACAATTGCCCTCGTTCAATCTTTACGTAGTGAATTTGGAAAGTCTATCTGTGTTTCGTGGGGTCTCTCACTTTTCCCATAATCAGTGATGGCTGCTTGCATTTTGATTTATCATTGAATCGTTTGGGTTTGATTCGTTTTTTTCCTTCAACGCCCCTTTGGATGATATGCGAAAAAGTTAGGTAATTGCTTTTTCTTTGTAACGGAAGATTGGAAGACGGGTATTTCTGACGTCCTTTTTGTGGGAAAGAATTTTAATGTTTTTTTGAGGATTCCGGTAATGGAAGAAGAGGCCAAGGTGAAAGTCATGGGAGTTAGTGTCCTGGTTCATGGTGGATAACTCTATCTGTTTGTGCATATATTACAGGAGAGGTTTTGAGACATTTTGCTCCTGAATTCTAGGAGTTCTGCAAGGGGGCAAAGCTTCGGGCTATTGCAAGAAATGGATCCTGGTCGCTATGGGCTACATCAAGGCTGGGATAATAACAGCGTAATTGTGGTTTCCTCCTTAAATATTCGCCTATATGGGATGATTATTCAAAGAAACTATTAGGTCATGTGATTTTTTACCGGGCTTCTCACCCTTAGAGATTATGAAAGAGAGCTGTGGGGCAGTGAGGATATGGACTGGATTTGCCTAACCTCGGGTCGCCATTGATTATTTGTTGCTGACATAACTTATTCTCTTGAATCCACAGGCTCTTGAGGGTCATGGTGCGGCTCATGAGCCAAATTATCGGTGAGTGCTGCCTGTCACTTATCATAATCACTATGGTAATGTAATGCTCCTGGGTAAATTTTTGTCTTAAGTTATTTCTGAATTTAAATGCTTTATAGTTTTATGGTATCTCTTGTATGAAGGTGCAATGAGACCTGTTTTTTGAGCTTTGCATACTGTAAGCTTTGGACTATAAGGCTGCATGCTCATTTGAGTGCATGGAAACAAATTTTATCCTTTTCTTCCCTCCCATTTTATCCCTTCTTTTGCAGGGTTGGTGGTTCATACGATGAAAGAAGTTTTATTGATGAAAGGTACTCAAGGGATAATATATACCAGAGAGGTGCCTTCCACCGTGATGCTTTGGATAGGGAGGCATATCCTCCATCAGGACCAGCTGTTGGCCATTGGAGTGAATCCAAACGGAGAGGTTATGATGAAGACTATTTGCTTGACAAGGAATATAGACTTCTTCAAAGGCCTTATTATGATTCATATCATCATATTGATGCTTTCAGAGATAGGGAGGCTGACATGTATCCAGAACTTGAAAAGTTTCAAGATGGCTTTGCCAACATGGAAAACTATGATGATCGAGGATATGATAAACTTGGTAGGTTTGGGGGATACGATCGTGATGACTATGCATATGATGATTATGGCTATAGGTCTCATGTATCCCATCATTATAGGGAGGATAGCCATGAGAGGGATGTTGATCATGGTCGTCACAGTCATGATTCTGATTATGGGAAAGGTAGAAGAGATAGCAATTGGAGGCAACATGAATCTCGTGATCGGGAACATGATAGAAGATATCCTAGTAGGGAAAGAGATTTGAGTCCACGTAGGAGGCATGAGCGTTCTCGATCCCGCACTCAGTCTCAATCTCGATCTCGATCCCACTCTCATTCTCATTCACGCTCTCGTTCACAATCTCATGGATATGATGATCGTCCAAGATCAAGGTCCCCACGAGGTCAAAGTCATGGTCGAAGTTATCGAGAAGACAGCTATGCTGATAGTCGATATGAGAGAAGTGAAAAACGAAGGGATCGTGAAGAGAAGCGGCGTGGGCATTATTCAGTGGTATGTGTCAAACGATGTTTGTGTTCTTTGAGTTTATTATCTTGGATATAATGCTGATGGAGGATTTGATGTAAATAATTTTTTTTTTCTAGGCTCCATCTGCCACTGTTGTTGTAAAAGGTCTCTCACAAAATGCCAATGAAGAAGATCTATACCAGATTCTTGTAATGCATTCTCCTTGATTTGCTTGGCTGATTATGCCATTTTACTCTTCAAAATTTTTGTGATGTTTTTTTGGCATCAATATTTGTTTGCTTATCAGGCGGAATGGGGGCCACTTCGGCATGTTCGAGTTATAAAGGAGCGAAATTCAGGCATTTCTCGTGGATTTGCATTTATTGATTTTCCTTCTGTGGTAATTTCAATGATTACTTTCTGATATTGTGTAATTTACTTTTACGAGTGATATAATGAGATAAGTATTATGGGTTAGGGAGCTGCACGAGCAATGATGGACAAACATGAAGATGATGGTCTTGTTGTGGGTGGTAGAAGGCTTTTCTTTGAATACAGGTACTCTTGTGCTGCATTTATTTTCATCATTTTGAGTATCCTTTGAATTATCTGCATTTTGTCAGTTAAAGTTCATTAAACCCTTTGGTGTAAGCATTTTGTTGCAACTTGAGCTGTATCTTGCTGCAGTAGTAAGCCAACTGGAGGTCCAGGTGGACCTTTTGGTCAAGAGGGATCTATGAAATCAGGTCATAATCATAAAGGCATTACAGTACCGTCTGATTGGATGTGCACCATATGCGGTTACATCAATTTTGCACGGCGAACATCCTGCTATCAGGTTCATATTTTTATTTTCCTTGCGTTGCTTGTTTTTAATTTGGTCAGTTTGAAGTCCTGTTATCTCCAGTTGTCTTCTCCAATTTACTATAGGGAGGCATGCTTATTGCTTAATCATTAATTGACATATTTTCTTACATTTATTAACACGGTATTGGTGCAAACCCTTCTCCTTATTGCAGTGTAATGAACCACGGAGTGAGGATGCTCCTGCAGCAGATATTACATTGTCAAATCCAACAGCCTTAGCAAAGAAAGGATTAGAGGCAGGTCAGAATAACTAACTTCTCTAGCATGTAAGTGTTTTTTTTTGCCCCTGCAATTAGCTAAGATATATGTAATCAGGTCCAACTCATGTATTGGTTGTTCGTGGATTGGATGAAAATGCTGATGATGAAGTGCTTCGCTATGAGTTCTCCAAACATGCTCCTATTAAAGTGCGTTTGCAACTTCTATTATCCTCTTATATGGTATAGCAGTGTAGATTCTCTTGTTTGTTTCAAGGTATGTTCTGTAAATCATCATGGCCATCAATTGCAGGATCTTCGTCTTGTGAGAGACAAGTTTACTCATGTCTCCAGGGGATTTGCTTTTGTACATTTCTATTCGGTATGTTCATTTATGATCAATGATAAAGTAATTATCTCTTCATATTTTTGGTTTTTAAAAATACGATAAAAGTAAATGCAGTTGAATGCATTTGACATTGTTTTTTAAGAGATGTTTATATGAGTTGATGTTCTCTTCTAGCTGAAGGGAGAGTTATTTGTATTTATTTAGATTTGTGGCATTCTCTATCGAAGTTATTTATGTTTGATGGGGTTAAAGAATGTTGTTATTTTAAGTGAGCTTTTAGCTATGTGCTGTAAAGACACAACACAATTTTCATTTTTGGGAGGTTATTTTGACAATTATTATGTGTTTTTATTAATTCAAATAAACTTCAAAACCTTTTGGTATGAATTCTTTTCTTTCAAAGTTTTTCTCTGCTTTTTCTAAACTAGAGGTTTTCTATGACTTCCTCAGAAACATAACTCACATTTTATCTACAAAAAAGTTAATAGCTGTTTCTTTGTGCTAGCTTGACCCCTTCGCACTTGATGCTGTTCATATGCTTTTTTCCCCCTAAAAAAACAAAACCTCTGGAGAGAGATTGCATTGATTGATCTGGGCTTGACAAGAAATTTATTTATAGGTGGAGGATGCCACCAAGGCTCTTGAAGCAACAAATGGAACAACTCTTGAGAAGAATGGACAGATTCTAAGAGTAGCATATGCAAAAAGTATCCTGGGTCCTGGATCAGGAACATCAGGTCCCTCCCAGTCAAGTAGTTTAGCAGCTGCTGCTATTGAGGCTGCGACATTTTCTCAACAGGTTTTCCACCTATTTTACTAATGTTATGCATTTTGTCATGGAGTCTTAATATGGTTGTGCTCTTTTGGTAATTTTAATGGCTGATGTCAAATGATTTCTCGTATTTTTGTGGGCTTCATCTAGTTGTTAAAGTAAAGCAAGTTATTACCACTAGAGTGAAATTTGATGGAAAAAGGAAGCTGGGTCTCTACTTGCCTTTTCCATTGAGTTACTCTAAAAGGCCTTTGAGATCATAATCCCTTGACGCCACATTGTTAAGGCTTGTTGCTATCAGAAGTCTAGAACAATGCAAGATAATCTATTTTAACTTCTATTTTTATTATTGTTATTAATGATTGTTTTTGAAATGTAGATGATACTTAGAATGGATATGCTGCTTCTTTAAGATTTTCTTTTGGGTGATCGTTTTTCTACCTTTGTGGAAATTTAAAGGATTGAGAATAGATGAAAAATAAAGCCTCAAACTATTATTAATCCTTGAATAAATGAGAATACAAATAAGTCTTTATATAGGTAAAAATACAAGTTAATAGGCTAAACCTATAATCTATCGTAATCCTAATATCTCATATTTATTCTTCTAAGATATGATAATTTAATATTCAAATTTGATCCTAAATAATTTCAAACTTAATTTTAGATAATTAATTAAGACAACATAATATTAATTAATTAATAATTAATTCTAAACTACCAAACTTAATTTTAGATAATTAATTAAGACAACGTAATATTAATTAATTAATAATTAATTATAAACTATCGCATTTTAACACTTCCCCTCAAGGTGGATCTATAGCTTGAATACTAGTACTTCTCAACACTCCCCGTTAAGCTGGGAAGCTATTTGGATAAGTAGCATCATTATAGAATAACTATAACTTTAAATCCTTAAACCAGTAGTAACCATTAAATTAAAGTTGATTCGATTTTGAATATAGATCTTAAGATAAAGTTGTGAACTTGACGAAGAACATCATTGTTAGATGCCTGACAAGAACATTTGCAAAAATCATATGTATTATTCAAGAGTACCATGCTCATACAATCATGGTAACTCACTTGGATTTACACACTAATCTAACATCACTTAAGGGAGATGGACTAATCCTATAACCTATGAGATTTTGTAGGAAGAGACCTAAGTTACCCCCTTACATCATATGTATTATTCAAGAGCAATATGTTCATACAATCATAGTAACCCATTACACACTAATCTGACCTCACTTGAGGGAGATGAACTAATCTTATAACTTATGAGATTTTGTGGGAAGAGATCCAAGTTACTCTCTTCCATCATATGTAACTAATCCTCACTTGAAGGCATGCCTTCTCTTTAGGTTTGACCTTTTTCGTCTTATTCATCGAGATTTTAACCAAGATTTAATATTCCTACTTTAATACCATGTGAAAATTTGAAGGATTAAGAGTAGAGGGAAAATAAAGAATCAAAATATTATTAATCCTTGAATAAATGAAAATACAAATAGACCTTTATATAGAAGTTAATAGGCTAAATCTAGAATCTATCGTAATCTTAATATCTCATTTATTCTTCTATAATATGATAATTTAATATTCAAATCTAATTCTAAATAATATCCAAACTTAATTTTAGATAATTAATTAAATAACTAACAAAACATAATATTAATTAATAATTAATTATAAACTAGCACATCTCAACAACTTTCAGTCATGCATACCGTTTATTATAGAGATATGCTAAGATCTATTTGAAGTCTTGTTATGTCTTGCTTAAAATCTCACTGCCTAATTTGTGATTGATTCAATACAATTTTGCAACTCTTGCTGAATATTGATTAATCTAATGTAATTCTTTTCTTAGTAACAGTGGTATTTTTCTCCGTATGTGCTTGTGCTGTCAAGTCAATGATTAATGTCTTGTCCTTTTTGCTTTTCATCAGTATGATTCTGTTGGATGGGCTCCTAAAGAATACAATTCAGATAAACAATCTGCTGGTCAACAGCAAATTGGTGCAGCTCAGACTGATGCATTGGCTCCACAAACAGGCTTTGTTTGGGATGAGGCATCTGGTTATTACTACGATGCTGCTTCAGGGTTTTACTATGATGGGAATACTGGTATTTTATCTTGCTTCACTTTGCAGATGTTAATTCTGCGTTAGTTTGAGAAAATTTATTCTTATTCAACTACTATTTACTAGTATGGGTTAGCCGATCAATTATCGGGCTGTCTGTAAGCCTGGATTTCTCTATCTCTTTCTTCAAGCGTTTTGGTTGTTTATACTCGTAAGGTTTTAAAGTTTCTTTCTTTTGCCTGTCAAGTATGTGTGTGCTTATGCTATATGAGATTGTACTTATTATAGCTCATATGTAGTAGTTTAGCCTTTATTTTAGCAGTATTTTAGAGACTCAACAATGCCACTATACTTGTGAATTTTTGTTTTTGTAGTCCATAATATTCTGATTCTTTTCCTCGTACCATTTTATTATGTGTAGGTCTTTACTATGATGGTAATAAGGGGATTTGGTATTCTTATGATCACAATACTCAGCAATATACCCCTTGCACTGATCAAACTGAGAATAAAGCTCCTAGTAATCAATCTGAACCTTCCAAGGTGTCTGACAGTTCCAGCAGTAAAAAAGTGGTTATTTCTGCCCCTGCTACTACCGTTACATCTGCTGAGAAGCCAGCTTCTTTGGCAGATGCAGTCCAGGCTGCCGCAACTGCTGCCATAGCTGCAGAGAAGAAGGAAAAAGAAAAATTGAAGGAGATAAAGCTTGCTTCCAAAAGCAGTATTCTGGCTAACAAAAAGAAAATGAATAATGTGTTGACAATGTGGAAGCAGCGGAGCCATGAGGGTCAAGCTACTCCTGTAGCTCTGGAAGACAATCACCAATCCATATCCATTGATGATAGGTCTTCTGGATATCCCACAAAGAACAAGTTCAAAAATGAGACTACAGATACAAGGGAGAATACTGTGTCCACTTCAGGGATTCCCGTGGCTCCTGCTTCTCAGGCCATTGCTTCTGATTCTCAGGTCCAGCCACGGCCTGTTGGTAATAGCCTTGGAGGCACTCTGAGGGGGGTTATAAGAGGCTCTGGAAGAGGGATCATTAAATCTGATAGTTCTTACTCAGGACCTTCAGCTTCAGCCTCTGCATGTGCATCAGGCGCATCTACATCAAATGTAGATGCTCCAACAGTTGCAACTCCCTTTAGAACAGATGTTTCCGCACTGGGTGCATATGCCACACCTGTCTCTAGTGGAAGTGGCCGAAGAAGGTTTTCAGAAATGCCTCATTCTGCTTCAGCCCCCAAGGAACAACCTCAAACTACCTACAGGGATCGTGCAGCTGAGAGGAGAAGTCTGTATGGTTCATCATTGTCAGTTGGGGATGATTTGGCTGAGCTGGAATCTGGGGCAAGTAAGATTGCTTAATTTATTTCAGGTTTCATTGCTTTTAAATTTGGATAGTTTTGAAAAGTTTGCTTAACTTTTGAGGAAAAGTGTTTATTTATGAATGCTTCAGAATAGAGTTTGTTGCCTGTAAGGCTCTGGTAATAAAGGTAGCTTTAGTTCCTAGTTTATGTTAGGGTGTTAAGATGTGGCGTTCTATGCATATCTTGTAAATGTAGAATTTAATGATTGGATGTCTGGATTGGTGTGGCAACTTAGGGTTGAGAGCTCCTGCTCATGGATTTCTCTATTTTTGGTGTGTAAATAAAAATTTTACATTCCAATTTCATATATCTTCAGCAAAAGGAAATTGGACAAAATCAAGTTTATTTATTAAGTGCTAATTTAATCCCAGCTAATGAAAATGGAATTAACTCTGTAGTCAGGCGGTTAACATCATTCTTGGAAAAAAATTAAAATAATAGTTGCTTTTCTGATCATGACAAGTGATGTTTTGGTATCAAATTTCACTGTTCAATCTTTAGAAAATCTACAACAAGAAAGTTGTAAGTTTTGAAGCTCATAGGTTCACTGGTAACTTTACTCAGATGTGTGCATTGACTTCTGAGAAAAAATTTGTTTTTACCACATGACCTTTGAAGATCGAGATTTTGCATCGAGGAAGGGTGATCCAATGCCTTTCCCTCCCGGGGTTGGTGGGGGACGTGTGGTTGGAGATGCCGACCTTGATACCTATGAGGTGATTACAGCTGACAAAGCAATTGATGAAAACAATGTAGGCAATCGGATGCTCCGCAACATGGGATGGCAAGAAGGCTTGGTATCATTCCATTCTCTTTGCACTGCATGAGCTTGGCATATGCCGTAGTATTAGGTGTATTTGCTAGAGCTTATGTGTATTTGGAGTGATTGCTGATCTTACTTTTGACTGTTTAGCATACTTCCTATTTTATTTGGAGCAACATGGCATCTTTATTTCAGATATTACAATAAATGCTGGGGCTTTTAGGTGATTTCCTTGGAATACTATGAATGCACGGTCAATTAATTCGAGAGTTTAGAAGTTCGTAGTCTGAGAACATGACAAACAGCCTTGCATTTATTGTACATTTGAAATATGTACTTTTTTTGTGGGTTCATTTAGTCAGTTTTTTATTATCTCAATCATGGTTAATAATAATCTAATGCTCCTGCTGTTTCCAACTTCTTTTTGGGTTGTTTTTTTGGAGATGAGCTCATGATTCACATTTAGAAAATGTTTTCCTCGTAGACATTAGACAATGTATTATACTCCTTTTTCTTTTATCACTTCCATAAGGACCTGAGGACTTTGGACGGAATGCCCCTCGATACTTGGTATTCCTTCACAGCAGATCTGCCGAAGGATACTAACATTTTCATATTTGGGTTTTTTTTTTTTTTGTTTCCTCTTGTTTGGTGAATAATTTGATGAGCAGGGTCTAGGTAAGGATGGAACTGGAATGACAGAGCCTGTCCAGGCACAAAGCACAGAAAGTAGAGCAGGACTTGGAAGTCAGCAGAAAAAGTTGGATCCTAGCCTTGAGGTTCAGGCAGGAGACAGTTATAAGATGCTCATTCACAAGAAAGCACTTGCCAGATTTTGGGAAATGTCATAGGAGTTCAGGTCTGAAAAATTTATATCATGAGAATATGATGATTAGGACTCTGCTGACATATTTTCCTCTTGTAGAGTTTTGGATAATTTATTTTATTGTCAGCTTCTGTTTGAATAACTCTGCTTTTTGATTGAATGCTTAGTCAATTAAAGGGTTTTGAACCTTGGGTAGTCATTTTTACCTTTCTTTTTCTCTTATTTTTTCTTTCCTCCTACTTTCTTCCCTTATTCTAGTCAGTAGTCACCCAAAAGTTCACATAATCCGCAACTCTATCATTCCTATCAATCAACCCTCATTGCTAGGGATTAAATCAATAAGAGGAACATTCATCTCCAACCAATTATTAAAAGAAGGATGTTGAGAGACCATTACCAATTTTGTTGCCAAGCCTAGATTTGTCCTTTCCTGGTGAAGAAAGCATCTGGTTTTCTCTTCACTTTCAGCATATCCATGCCCCCACACTTTGTATCGGCTCTAAGAACCTTGACCCATAAGGCAGGCATCTCTATTGCACAATAACTACCAACAAATTTTTTGTTTCAAGCAAGGCTAGAAGGCAGTGATATAAGTCCCAGCCAATAACTTGTTTTGAATGATTGGGAACACTATGTGACCAAGAGGTTTATGAATCTGCCAGTTTTTGTTTCCAGCTTCAAAGTTTATTGGAGGTTACCCATCAAATTGGATTCTGAACGTTCATGGGATGTTCGTCAGTCGTATAAACTTTTCAAAAAATTATATGGTTAAGATTTAATTTTCTTTTCTTAAATTTAATAATTTTTATCTTAAATACAAATATTTAGCAATCAAAAAGGTAAATTTCCAAATATCAACAAAAATGTTACCAATTAGAGTTCGCAAAACCCTTTTTTTTTTCCAAACGACATTGGTCTTTTAGAGTAATTTCAGCAATTTGTGGTCCTTCAACATTTATAATTTTATGATTTTGGTCATTTAGAATAATTTTCCTTATAATCACCAGAGTCGTCATCTTTTTTTAATCAATAATTAGATGACTTAAAGATGACGGGAGATTTTATTTAGTATTCTTGCTTTCCCAAATAATTTTCATTTATTTTCTTATTCTTATAAGTACATAATTTTCTAAATTCTTTCATGTATATCCAAGTATATATATATTAATATAAAAAAATTTAGGTGGGTTTAGTATTGGATTTTTATAAAGGTTATAGTATAGTTCTAGGGTTAAGATAATGTTTATATGGTATTTATGAGATTATTTACTAAAAGAATTTTTACAATAACAGCGGAAATTGAAGTAATATTTTTATAGAATATAAATATATTTTTTACTATCTATATTAAATTTTATTGGCATCTATATCTAAATATAGAGAAATTAGTCTTACTAATAATATTTATAATTTAAAAGATTGTTAAATTTTTTAAAAGTTTAAATTAACATTTATGATAATTAAAAATCGAGGAACTAAGACAAGACGTTAACCTGACTTTATACAATGTACTACATATAATTATGGATAAAACAATATTAAATATTTTAATTTTATTTTTTATATGCAGTTAACATTCTACTATTATTTATGGTATAATTTTATTTAATTTGAGAGAATTTTACCCATAATCTTTTAATTTAATACAATTTTTAGTATTTAAAAAATAAAATTATAAATAAAATTATACTACAAATAAAATTAGATACTAATTATATATGAGAAATACGATTAGTATATTATATATTATTTTACCCTATAATTATGCATGTACATGTAAGCGTATATACCTATTTATAAATAGAAAAATTAATATTCAAGTTTTTCTAATTTTACTTAATTTTTAATGAAGTTTATAATTTTTTTTCTTTTATCATGTCTTTATAATTTTTTCTGTTTTTAGTCAAGTCCCCATAGTTTTTTATATTTTTATTAAAGTTTTTTATACACAATTTAATTTAATTTGTGAGGTGGTTTATGGTGGTCCAGAATGCAGATCCTATGTGAGTCCTTGGACAAATGCCACTCAACACTTTCCAAATATGTTAATGTCGAGTCATAATCGACTATGAAACAGCAACAATGCATTCAATACTTAAGACAAATAGCTTTCTCAAGCTCTACGTGAGTCATTCCTTGGACAAATGCCTACTCAACACTTTCCAAATATGGGAATGTCGAGTCATAATCGACAATGACACAGCAACAATGCATTCAATACTTAAGACAAATAGGTTTCTCTAGCTTTCATTAATGCACATCTAGAACATTTATGTACATTCTCATGTCCCCACTCTCATGGGCCCCACCAGTATGCCTAAACATTAACCCCACTACCTTTTTTCCCCCTTCTCACTCCTCTATTTGGGTCAGTGTAACTAAAATGTAATTCTTGAAACAGTCTTCTTGTGATCAAAATTGTCCAGAGGGGCATTAAAAAGAAAAATTTCTCAGCTATATATAGCTTTTTTGTATTCACCTTCTTTCTCAACTATCAGCTCTGAGACGAAAATGATACATTTCGTGCACTAAACAAAGGGGCCACATCCCAATGCTTGCATGACGTGCTCGCGGTCACTTTGCCTCGACCTTGTTCGTGTGAGTTTGTAACAAGTCTTGTGTATTTTTGATGAAATGAAACTATCCTGAGATATGTTCAACAGAACAATCTTCTTTGCTGCAATGAGAAATCAACTTAACTCAGCTCTTCATGCAAAAAATAAAAAATAAAAGGAATGTAAATTTTGGTTGATTAAAAAAGGTGTTTAAACCTTTGAGGACCATATTGAATAATGGTTTTTAAATCGTTACGTAGCCCGCATCATGTTTTATTTTTGGACAAGCTAACTAGTTAATGTTGAACAATGAAACAATTCATTCTTCGCTCCTACTGTCGTCTCTCTGATATCAACTATATATTATCGAGAGACAGGGGGGTAGAGAGAGAGGGGGGAGAGAGAAAGGAGGGAGGGAGGGAGAAACTCCTTCCTCACCCTCCTCTCCATTATAACTTCAAGATGACAAAAAAGTCTACTTCCATCAAGTCTTTTGTAGAATAGTGTAATATCGTTTGATCGTTGAAAAGGAACCATACTGGAATGCATTGAATTCCATACTAGAAGCAACTTACTCGACACTTGGGTTCCTGCAAGTTATCCAGCAACTCAGAAATCTCAAGCTGCTTCATCACTGTAGCATGTAGTACCTGTGTTAACAGCAAACATACATATATTGAAGGTATCATATTACCACTTACCAGCAGAGAATCATGAGAAGTTATGGACGGCAGAAGAAATTAGAAACATACCCTCTTAGTCTTTTCCAGGTCAAACTCAACTGATTTAATCCTATCTAAGGATTCCATTAGCATTTCCTCCTTCTCCTGAGGCATATCAGTGGGCTTCTTGTTAAGTTCCTCAAATGCTTTTTCTAGTTTCTGAAGACGCTCTTCATACTGTTCATGAGGAAAACTATGATCCCTTTCATCAACTGCTTCAACTGCTGGTGATAGGTTACTTGTGCTATGTTCAACAGGATTGGGCGGGGGAACATTGTTCTGAGATCTCCAAACTTCAAATTTTAAACCACAGAAGTACGCGACAAGCTTATCCAAGAAAGATAACAGAACTCTAGCCACAAGAAAGAAGTCCCTTCTCTCTATTTTCTCCTTAAAAATGTTGAACCAATGCCTAAGTGAAGTGCCTGAAATGGTATGTGATGCCGTGTAAGTTCCAAAGAAAAAAGACCATGATAAATGCATGCCAGTGACATTGTTAAGACTCAATACGAGTGTGTACAAAGCCAGACAAACTATACTAATAGATAAACTGAATTCCAACTTTTCCGGCTAAAAGCTACAAATAAGCCATATTTACAATGTATATTCTGCTACGAATATGGTTAAAGAAAATAAAACTGGTCAAAATTTTCACGTAAAGAACACCTGAATTTCCCCTGCAAGCAATATTCCTCCTATGAGCATTTTCAAGAGGCTGATCCTCAGAATGGTGACAATCATCACTTTTGACCACTTTCTGGGCGGCAGGAATGCTATCATCACAACTATAGTAGGCATTGGATTCTAATACCCTGACCTGCAGGAGAGAGATTTTTTCATCAATATAAACTCAGAGTAATGCCCTCAATATGTAGAGACAGGATCATCATATGAATCTCATCTAATGGCATCAAAACTCACTTCTTCATGAACTGGATCCAAACGAGAATATGTAGAATTCCTCTGTCCCAATGGAGAAGAGGGATCATCAATATCAGAACCTGATTCAGCTGTTGACGTATCACTAAATCTTCCCTGAGAGATGAGGAAAGGCAGAAATTTAAACCAAATACATAATAACTAGAAAAATCACACTAACATCCTAATATTCTTCTGGCAAGAAGACTGAGACCTTCAGTGGCCGTAGCTGAATGTGAGGGCCAAAATTCTGTTGGTCACTGGATACCCTTGTGATTTGCCTCACAAATGTTCCCTCCGAATTGTGTACCAGCTAGAATCAGAATATCCACATATATTACCAAATAATAATTTGACAAAATAATTTTCATCCTAAAATATACCCCCAGTTTCCACTCTAGTATAGGAATAACACATGATATTCCTCCGGTCTTTAATATAGGAGCTAGTTGACATTTTTAGATTGATTAAGGAAGCTAAATAAATCAGTTAATTATGACCAATATAAAAGTTAGTTGATTAATTTATATAAATTAAGGAGTATATTTTATGAATTCATCTTGAGGGGCTAGATTTTGTTATAATTAATTGATTTATTTGACTTCCTTAATCTCCCTAAAAAGGTTAACTAGGTTTTATATTAAAGACCTGAAGAGTATATCAAGAAAAGAATACCTTCATGATATCAGGATCGTTCCATGGACCCTTGTTAGACCTAAGACATCCACCCTCTCCAGGACATGTACATGATCCTCCCAAAAAGTCTGGTAGTTGACTGTAAATAGCATTTACAAAACAGTAATTAATCAATAATAAAAATTGAAATTACAACACACTAAGAAGGAGGCACATATGCATACCTAGAGTCAATGACCTCGAGTAGCTTATACAAAGACTTGGGTTCAAGAACCTGTAAATTTGTGAGATGGATAAGATTACAATAGAACTACAGAACAAAGGCATGAAACATAGCCGATAGTTATACTTTTCACCTGTATCTTTGCTAAAGTTTTGGCGTCAAGAAACTTTTGAGCAGCAGGCCAAAGCATCTTTTTGAAACCAGTGCCAGCATTGACTATATACATCCGATGTAAAGTCTATACATATTAAGGAAAAAAGTTCATATAAACAGGAAGCAAAGCCTTAAAAACCAACTAATTTGAAAAGTTGAGATAGAAACCTCAGGATAGTAACTGTTATCTATTTTTGACAAAGTGGCCAAGAGATTAGCAGCAGTAGGCGAGAAGTTTTTCATTCCCTGCCTCACAAAATTATAAAGCATAAAATTAACAAAAAATGCACAAAATTTCATTCCTGCCACATATAAAATTGATGAAGTTAGTTTAGTTCAGTGCAGCATACCAAGCCCTGTACATCCAATATTGTTGTTGTGGAACAAATCTGTCTCTTTGCTGCAATGGAACATGCAGGGAATTTCTCCTGCAGAGCCCTCTCAAACTCTTGGACATGATATTTCACATACCGATCAATTGTTGTTATGCGCATGAGGCGGCTTGGATGAGCTTTACCAAGTCTCTCAATGTAAACTGGTCTACCGTCCTTATCAACTCCATGGTAACCTTGTGGATAATACTGCAATACTTCTTCAAGCTCTTCAAATTCAAAATCCTTCAAAGATCACTATGGCATTAGAGTCGAATAAAAACTGAATCAAGTGTATTTTAACATAGAAAGCATGCTGATGCTATAATAGAAACTATACAGCACAAAAATTTTCCATTTGAATCCCATTACAAATAGAAAAAATCATCGTATTCAACGTATATTTCAACTGTAACATTGGACAAATAAAACAGAGAGAAAATATATATCTTTTGTTACATTGAAAACTCCCACGGTCTAAGAAAATGCCTCGAGTTTCAAGAGATGCTGCATAAATTACTATTCTTACCTCAAGTATGGAATCTGCTCCATATTCTTTTCTCCATGTAAGCATTTCTTCCCACATCTGGATAGTCTTCTCAATGTTAAAATCCCTAGCTTTCAGAAATCTGCATGGACAATACAGAGGGTTGGTAAGTAAGCAAGATTGAAAGGAACATTTCTGTGATATTTGAAATTCTTAAACCAAGGAAAAAAAAAACAAAAAGAAGAAAAGGAAGAAGGTTATGAAACTATTGTTGCCCATTGGAGTTACGAGAATAGTAAAGAAAGACTAGGCTAGTGACTGGGCCAGAGTAAAAACGGAACGATTCATATAAATGAAAAAAGAAAAGATTAACATTAAAAATACAGCCCTTATTGAGCCAAAAAAAGGGGGGAAAGAAAAAAGATGTACGCTCTTAAACAAGGAGGAAAAGGTTGAGAAACAGCTGCCTATTTACTAGAATACTTGGAACGAATGAGGACCAGACCTTAACAATGTATGATAGTCATCATGCCGAGTAGGTAATGATCCTCTCTCACACAATTTTTGACGCAATTCTAGGACAGCAGTCTCCTCTTGTGCATCTCGCACATCCTCAATGGAAACAGATGGAACCCTATAGTCGATTTTCCTTTTCCCTCTTTTCTTAAGAGAATGAGTGAACTTAGATGAAGCATTTATTGCTTTCTTTTTTAGTGTTCCAATTTTGGACCGCCGCCTTTCATCTTCAGAGTACTCAAAATCCAACCTCCTCTCTCTAATTTCATCATGAGGACCAATCCCTTCATGGCCTTCCACAACACAATATAAGAAAAGGCAGTCAGCTATTAGCTTTGTTGGCCAAAAAAACAAGAAGTCAACATTAGCTTGGTTATTTGCAGCAATAAATTGTCTTGAAAAACAAAAAAACACCGAGTAATAGTTACAGAAAGGCATACCTGACATTCTAGTCTAGTAGGCGAGGACTATTTTGATTCTAGTCGTTGAAACGGGGAGGCGAGCTCACAGCAGAGTCAGTCTGTACATAGTAACATACTGCTCCAGCCTCCAGACCACCATAAATTTACGCAGGAAGAAGTAAGGAGTCAAGTTTAGGAAAGTATGCGCATTTATTAGAGATCTGGCCCTAAAAAACGAAGTGCATTTAGTAGCGAGGTATACATTCTCCGCACGAATTACGATCTGTAGATAGATGCAAGAATCTCTGAAGAATAAATTAATACATTTGATCTTCCCAAAGATAGGACAACAATGGAAGCCCTCCGAAGCCAAAAAAGTTACTATAGAGCGCCATCAGCTACCCCTGAAACATATGGTATTTAGTTGGCAAGAACAACAAAAAAATAGCGCAAGAACTGCAGCATCTAGGGGAAGCAAAACATAACAAACTATTTGTTCATACTAATTTAAGCAAACTTGCAGAACTGATTATCTAGCTCATTTGGTTGTTTTTCACTCATAAATCTTGAGAAAACAATAAATAGAATTGAGAGGACGAAATAAACGAAACCATTAAAAAAATAGAGGCGAAAATATAACAGAACAGATAAATTGGACATTTGTGCTCCATTCGGGCTAAAACTGTAGCGAATCAGATTCCCACACCACCGTATTAGCACCTATCAGAATTAGGTTGCGGTTGCTATTTCTTATAAATAAGAACTAAACAAACAAGCTCTTAATTCTTCCAGGAGATACAAGAGGAACTCAGAAAAGGTAAAGAGAGATAACAGAAGAAACAAAAAACAGCAGATATGTGGAAGTGTGAATGAGAAACTTCACAAAGAAAATGAAATCGTCGCCGCGAATTAAAAGCATCCGAAGCACCTGCCGAAGCCGGAAACCGCGTTGAACCGAACAATGCCGATACTGAATGGACGGATCACAAACAAGAGAGAAACCCCCACCACCATGAGACGCTTGTGAAAATAGTGAAATACATGAAAAAGAAAAGCAAAAACAAAAGTAGAAGCAGAGGAGGACACCGACAGAGAGAAGAAGAGGAAGTGGAAGCACGAGTAGAATTGAAGAGAGAGAAAGACGGATGGAGGGAGAGAGAGAGACATACCTGAGTGCAATCTGGTGCAGGAGAGAGAGAGAGCGAGGCAGGGATTACAGAGTAGATGGAAGGTGAAGCTCAAAGAACGAGAGAGAGAAAAAGAGAGATGGGGGAAAGGAGAAAAACGAAGATGTCTTGCTTCGTTTCGCTTTCTCTTTGCCACGCTTTTTTACGTTTTTTTCGTTACTTTTCTTGGCTTTGGAGTGTTCTCGGTTATATATATATATAATTAAATACGGAATAAATTAAGTGTATTAATTAGAAACATTAATATATAAAAATAATAAATTAATTAAACCATTGATAATTAATCTAGCGTGTCCATAAATTTAAACGGCCTTAAAGCGTGTGGTTGAATCCGGTTAAAGTTTATATGATAACTTACAAAAAAAAATCAAAATATAAAACTTACCCCAAGATCTATTATATTAAAAATTTTCTAATCACACATAATTATATATTCTATTTTTTTAATGTAAATTTATAATTAAATATAATATTTAAAAAATAAGATAAATAATCACACATGACTAAAAAACTTGACCTATAATATATATATGGATCTAAATATTATCTTTTAAAAAAATTATTATATACTTTTTCTCCAACTATTAGGTACTCTCTATCTTTACACAAGACATATTCAATCCATTAGTTATTAAATTTATTTTTAAAAAATATTTATGGGTAAAATTATGGATTATATTTTGAGAAAAGAAAAAATAAAATTACATTAAAATGTAAATAAAGATAATATTAGAAAAATATAATTAATACGCCGTTATTAATTTATAACAAGGGTTATTTATTTATTCTATTAATTGCTATAACATGAACAGGATGAATAATCTTTAAATATGTTTTTTTTTTTATTCTGCTCTTAAGCTTTAAATACTGACTGATGTCTTGTGAGCTTTTGGATGAACTCACCTAAATTTTTTTTACAAAAAAATTAAGTAAGGTCACCCATGAAGTGTGTGATGCTGCTTTTTCTTTTTCAATATATTTTATCGTCTCTGTATCTCTCTCTCTCTCTCTCTCAAGTGTCATATGAAGAATATAAATTTTTGATAACTTAATTAAATGTTTTTTTTTTTGCGGTTCAGTCCTTGGGTTGAAGGAAGATTAATTGAGATTTTAAGTTAAACTTTAAAAATAAAAATCATCCCATGAGGCAAAAAATAATTAATTAATTGACCCCATAATTAGCTTTAATTCCCAACCATTTACTTAACTCTGCTAGCTTGGGGTTAGCTTTATTTTTGTGTGGGTGGATATGATGTGTTCATAATCTACATCAAGATTCAATATTCATATTAGTGGGCGATGAGTAAAGTGTTGATTAATTTAGATTTTATTTTTAGTGTATAAAATAGCAAAGTTGCTAATCAGCACAATAGGATTAATTAAGAATTATTGTGTTAGTTAAAATAGAAGAGGCCTTGACTATTTTTTTATAATTTTTTTAAAAAAGTATTAGGTTCACCTACAATTTAAAGGTAAAGTGAAGTTTCCCTTCTTCCTAGGTGATACTAATATCGGGTAATGTGAGTTTTTTATTATCTTTATGTGTAAATCTATATACCTATGAATTATGATGTTTTTCCAAATGTCGTTACTAGAATCACAATAAAATAATATTATTTAAGGATTAAACATGTTCTAAATAGTCATATGTACCACTCATTTACTAGTTAAATCCACATACGATGGGTGAGACCTAACTAATTAAACAAGAGATTTTAAATTCAAATATACATGTGTCAGAAATATCTTTAAAAGAGTTACTCTCATAAATTTAGGCATCTAGCTATAAAAAAATATTTTAATTTTGTAAAAGGAAGAATTTTTTTATCATTCAATTCAATACAAAGTTTTATTTGTATCTTTTTACTTCTACATAGTATTTTTTTTTAATCCCCAACTCTAATATGGTTAGTTTTATGAACAAAAAATATTGATATTAAAATTTTAAATATTGACAAAACAATATCAACCATCAACATGTTCATTTTAATTTTACAAAAATATCATTTGAGATTACTAATATTAAAATTAGAAAATTAAAAATATACTTTATAAAATTAAAAGAATAAATTAAAATATTATATAAAATTATAGGAACAAAGGTGTATATAAAGTTATAGGACTAAAGGTGTATTTTTTTCTTTTTAAATTTAGATTGTCTTTTTTAAAAAATAAAATAAAAAAATTGAAAAAAAAACGATTCATTTAATATAGAAGCTTGGACGATGAACGCATATGAGCATTATTTATAAATTAAAAAGTATAATTTATTTTCTTCCTTCAAAAAAATATTTTAAAAATTCTAAAAATATAAACCGACTAAATCTAGTATAGATTGTTGAACGGTGAACACTGAACAAAGATAAGCATAAAATCTTATGACTACAAGCATCAGAAATTATCTTCCTGATCAATCCTTCTACAGGGATATAAAGTGTTTTATTCGTCTGCTTCCTTATAAAAAAATTATCTCCCCAATCTTATCCTTAATTTGAATGGCCAATAATATTTTAAGATGAAATGCTGTTAATTATATCGAAGAGGTTTGCAAATAAAATTGGAATTAGTATATTTTCTTTTCTATTAAAAAGAATCATATTAAACTTATCACTATTAATAATATTGGTTTCTAAGATAGATTAAATAAAAAAAATATGAGAGATTAAATTGTAAAGTATTTTATTTAATTTTATTTATATTTATTAATATAAACGTTAGTTAATTATTTTAAATAGATTGAGAAAATTGAATAAATTATTTAACTATAACTAAATTTAACCCATCAAAATATACTCCTTAATTTATATAAATTATTTAACTAGCTTTTATACTATTTTCAATCATTATTATAATATCTACTAAATTAATTTGAGTAGGTTAAAAAAATTAGTTAAATTAGTAGTTATTTGTAATGATTATGTGTTAATTTTCCTAAAATATCATATTTAATCATGTGAATTTGAGCTATCATTTATAAACAGGTAAAGTAGTACACGATATCTTGATCTTATTTCTTATGACAGTATTCTAATCTTATTTATAGTATAATTTTACCTATAATATTTTTAATTTGGTATAATTTTACCTATAATTTTTTTTATTTGGTACTTGAAAAATAAGATTATAGGTGAAATTGTATCAAATTAAAAATATTATGGGTAAAATTGTAATAAATTAAAAAAATTATGAGTAAAATTATACCACAAATAATATTAATATATTAGTTGTATATAAAAAATAAGATCAAGATATTTGATACTACTTTACCATTTATAAAATCATTTTTAATATATGGAATCATATAAGGATATTTATGAAAAAAATTATAATTTTAAGAGATAAAATGTATTGAGATTTTATATTTAAAACTAAAATAGACTAACTATATAGCTTTTATATTTAAGATAAAAATATTAATTCTAATTAATTTATTTTAATTTTTTAATCTATATAAAAAAATTAATTTAGTAAGAAGTAAAAAAAAAATAGAAGGAATAGGTTAACTCATGAAGAAGAAAAAAGGTAGTCGGTCAGGTCACTCCAAGAATGGAATTGGATGGGACGAAGACTTGTACAATTAATAAATTTGACTAATTTGTTGTCATTCTAGTTCGTTTACCTAAGTGGATTCATAATTCTGTTTGTTTTTGCCCTAGACAATAGAGTACTACATTATTTAATTCATTTAGTAATTAGTAAAGGTATAATGTTCTGTGGTTTTACCTTTTTGCTGTTTGGGTATCTGATTCTTCATGCCATTTTACTTTTTCAATGTTGTATCATTTCAATCCAGATCCATTTCCCAACACCCCACGACAACACTCTGATTTCAGCCCCTAAAGTTTACATTTGTAATTTTCCAAAATATTTTAAAAAAGTTGATATATATATATATATATATATATATATATATATATGTCAAAGTTATTAGCTTTGGAATATAATAGTAATTTATATGGTATTAAAACTTAATTATAATTTTTTAAAAAAAATTAAAAAAAATGATATATATATATATATATATATATATATGTCATAGTTATTAGCTTTAGAATATAATAGTAATTTATATGGTATTAAAATTTAACATAAATTATACCAAGAAAGATACAAACTCTAGAACTAGATATATAGTAATAAGATATAAAAAATAATATAAAACAGAAACTCAACACAAATGAATTGATCTGTCAAGAATTTTAAACACATAGATTAAGTTAAATTTTATATTTTTATTTTTTTATTGAATTTAAAATTACATCATTTTAAATTAATTTTTTTATATTTTAATAACATTAGTTTATTGAATCACACATGATTTATACATAAATCACCAATGTCTCTCTTATTTGTAAACTAACACATTTTATTTAAATAATATTCTTGATAAAGTTATATATGAATATATATATAAATTAAATTAAGATTATTTTAATTGACTCTGATTCAACTATAATTATATTGTGAATCCTTAAAATTGAACGATTGACTCAACTAATTTAGTGACAACCCCCATTTACCGTGACTAGGTAATTTTTGTAAAATATTTTAAATTTGATAATTCCTTTTCTTTTATTAAGACAATTTAAAACCCCCTACCCTTATAAAGAGGGACTCACGCACAATACAGACACACACACCCTTGTCGTCCAAAAATATAGAACACATGACGAGAAGGCATGGGGTGCCATTGAGACATAATGCTCTTTGGCTAAAAGAATTTAATAATTCCTAATCATATTTAAATATCATTATACAATTGGGGGGGGGGGGTTTTGATACGTGTTTTATATTTTTGCAAGATATTTGAATAAAAATCTCACAGAAAAATTATCATGGTTTTGACTTAAAAAATGGCTCCTTTTCATCTTTCCTTTTTGGCAAGCATGAAGTCAATTAGGATTTCATCCTCGTCTTGACAAATTGAAATTAATATTCCCATGAAAAATGTCATTTTCAATGCCTAATTTCCGCACTCAATTTTTTTTTGTAAATCATAAATATTTTATAGGTAACTTAATCTAAATCATATAAGCTTTTACAGATAATTAAAAACATAATCTAATACTTCTATTACTTCGATTTTTATAAATTTTATAATAGATATTGATATATTTATATTTACCTGATGATCATTATTCATTAATTTTCTTCCAATGCATATAATATTAAATGAATATTTTAATATCCGTATTTGCATCCTACTTTGTATGATACTTTGCTTGAAAACATGGATTAATTAGATTTTTTTATTTTTTTACAATATAATTTATTTTATTGAATAACTACTAAATAAGTCTTTGTTTCACTTTCACAACTTCCAGAGGCTTCTTTTAAAAATTAAATTACACATATAAAATTTTTAATGAAATTATTTTAAAATATATATAATTTCATTTATATAGAGTGGATGATGCAGTTGTACTCAATTAATAATATATTTTTAGATAAATTATTAATTAAAAAATTTCGTCAAATAATTCTATCAAATGTCATCTTCCATCTTCTTCTACTATTCTATAGTATAGATTATCAATCTTTCTCGTCAGCGTTCATGTTGACGTTCTTTGTATATGCCTAAATTATTTTAAAAGATTAAGGTGTATTCATTACATTGGATTATTTTTTTCAGGCATATTAGTGCCTTAAAATATTTTGTGATATATCTAACACCATAAAATATTTTTTATATGTGTGTGCCCTGATACTCGATACATTAAAAAATATTTTAAGATACTAAATATACCAATAAATATTTTAAGATGCTGGAGGCAACTAAAAAAATACTTTAAGATACTGGTTATATTATAAAATATTTTATGATATTAAATATACTTAAAAAAATACTTCAATATATTAAATGTATCTTAACCCTATCTTAAAAGGTTATATATTATTTTATTTTTTATAATTATTGCATCAATTCTTTCTTCTTATATATTTATTATAAATTTTATATTTTTTTATTTGATCACATATCTATTTTTTTATTTTTGAACAAAAGACTATATATCGATATTAAAATCATCATCTTCTATCCCTTTAGGGAAATCAGACAAAATTGGAACTATAGAGAAAATTAGAATAACCTATGCATATGTATAAGGATAATAATCACAAATCAAGAAAATCATCATCTACAATAACTCTTAACGTGATCGTCTCATAGCAATTTGTAGAAAGACTTTATATATTTTAAATATGTAATTGAAGTATATAGTTTTAGTTAAGTTTTAAAAAATTAATTAATTTATGTTTTTTTTAACATAGTAAATTTCACTCACTTTTGAACAGAATTGAAGAAAAATTGGTCCCCTCTATTGCTGGTGTGGACTTTGGAATTGTGACTTGAGAGGGAGTGGCAGAAAGGAAGGAGAGCAGAAGAAAACTACATGAGAGGCAGAAAAAGTAAGAACAAAAAAGTTAATTTGCAGAGTCCCCCTAGCATTGAAAGCTCATTCTCATTCCCATTCCCATTCCCATTCCCTTCGCATTATATTATTATTTATTTATTTATTTATTTCATTACCATATTTAATTAATTTTAACCATCGTTACGAGAATTCCATTCACTAAATGCCAAACATACCCTGCTCTGACTCTGACCACTTTTCCCAGAAGGAATTCAACACAACATTGTCATTGCAGTTCAATAGAATTACAGCTCCATACCAATTATATAAAATCATTCTACAAATTTTCAATTTAAAATTATTATTAAATATAATACTTCTAATTATTAATATAAAAACTATTTAATTAATTTAATTAAATTATTTGATATAATATATTTTTAAAATATTATATTTATTTTTTTAAATTTTATATTTATTTTATTATTATTGAGAGAATATTAATAAGGATAATTTAAAAATATTTGATAAATATAAAAAATAAATTTTATATTTAAAATTAAAATTAATTTCTTAATTAATATTTTTATTAAAAACTAGAGGAGTAATAATTTTTCTGTGTAACTTCGCAAGTTTGAGGGTTGAAATTTTGTTGAGGAAATAATTACTCCTTTTTTAATTGAAAAAAAATAAATGAGTTAAATATTATAAGTTCACTAGTATTAAGATATACCTCAAATTTAAAAAAGTATACAAAAATATTTACATATTATCTACTAACAAGATTTAATTAAATATAAAATTGTGAACATGTTAGTATTTTATATAAGATAATTATATTTAGAAATAAAAATTATTGATATAAAAAGAAGGAGAAAATATTTTATATATTCACAAATATCCAAAATAAGTAACAAAATATTGGGAGTGTGTTTGGGAAACTCTTAAACTATAGTTTTAAAATATTTTTTGGTCTAAATTTTGATTTAGAGAAATTTTAAAATAAATAACTATATTTGTCTAAAAGTGTTTTTAGACCAAATTATGATTTAAAACTATAGTTTTAAATAAGCTGGTAGAAATAATTTTTATAACAGTAAAAAAATTTATGAACTATTTAATTACTATTTTATATTTATTTTTTCTTATATCATCTCTCCTCTCTCCTCTTCTTTTATAAATTCTCTCATCTATCATCTCTATTCACTCTTATCCATATCTCTCCTCTCTCTTCTATATTCACTCTTTTTCACCATCTCTCATCTTTCTTTTTTACTCTCTCTCCTCTCTCATATTTTTAATAAAATCATATTATTTTTAGTAATTTTTAACTTATAAAAGTCTTTTTAGTAATAAATATCTAAATGCTCATTTATTCATAACTACTTTTTTTCATAAATTATTTTTCAAAATCTCTTTTTTAAAAATTATCTATTTTTTTATAAATATTTTTTTTTAAAAATCTATCTAAACACATACTAAATATACAAACTTATATTGGTCTATCCCAATTCGAATTCAAACTAGTTAAGTTTTAGTGCGTGTTTGGATTCAGCGTTTGAAAATGAATTTTGGAAAATTTTAGTTTGAAAAAATTTCACACAAATATCAATTTTTATCCAGAATTGATCTTAGGCCAAAACCTCAGTTTCAAAAAATTTGAACCAAACAATAATTTTTGTCCAGAATTGATTTTGAGCAAAACCTCAGTTTGAAACCATGGTTTTAAATAAGCTACTGAAAATAGATTTTAGAACTGTAAAAGAGTTTATAGATTATCCAATTAATATTTTACCCATATTTTTTTCTTATACTCTCTCTCATCTCTCATCTCTCATCTCTCCTCTTCACACTATCTCCTCTTTCCTCTCTCTTCTCTACACTCTTTCCCCTCTCATATTTTTTCTCTCTCATCTCTCTTATTTATTCTCTACCCTCTCTCCTCTCTCATACTTTAATCAAATCATATTTTTTTAGTAATTTATTAATATAAAAAGTGATTCTACTATTAATCATTCAAACATCTTTATTTTCAAAATCTATTCTTTCTAGAATCTATTCTTCCCAGAATTTATTCTTTCTAAAATCTATTCTCTAGAATCTATTCTCTCCAAAATTTATTCTCTAAAAACTAATCCAATCACACCCTTAATATTATGTCAATATCCAATAAGTAATATATTAAATCAATTTTATTCAAATTTTTGTAAAGTGAAAAAATGATATAGAAGCAAGAGGACGGGGAGCATGAAAAGGGTAGGAGAGTTACTTAGGGGAATGAATAGGGTGGGGACAGAGCTATAAGCATAGAGAGCACAGCACATTAACGCAAAAAGGAATCTGGTGGTCACAGATTCTCTGAGGGCACATTTAATAGCTCTCTCTCACCCTTCCAGCCATTCCCCCCTTTCATTCCCTGTCTCCACCTGTCTCAATTCCTCCTCCATCCTCTTTTCTTTCTTTAATTTTTTTTATGTGGATTTGACAACTCCTTGCTATGCTACTATGAATATATATATATATATATATTTTGTTGAATGAATATTGAATGGTACATTTTTGTATTTCATGTTGACTTTTGATGTGATTACAGTTACAAATATTAATTATATATAATATAGTTTTTAATATACTGATAATTGTGTATATCATTTCCAATTATAAGTTTGAAGTTACTTTTAAATAACTTACGCATATAAAAATAACTAAAGCTAGTTTATGTTTTTAATTTTTTTAAAATTTTTTTAATATAATAATTTCTAATCAAATACTGATATTTTAAGGGAATAAATTTTATTGGCAATAAATATTTCCCTCATTTTCCCTTTCTCTTTTTACGGAAAATATTATCCATAAAATTAAAATATTTTAAAATTTACAAAATGAAATAAAAATAGACAAAGTTTCTAGAAACGTACCCTCGAGAAAGGGAGTAAAAAGTTAAGGTTTGTTTGGTTGGCTGAGATTTTAATAGCAGATAAAAGAGAGGAGGAATATCAATATTACTTTATTTGGGTTGCGGGATAAAGAGGATTTTTTTAATATTATTTTATTTAATTTAAAAATATTTAATCTATCTTTAGATAATATTATTTTATTATAATTTTAATTATAGTATTTAGAGATATATCCTAATTTATAGGTATCTAAATTTATATTTAAAAATAATAGACAGTTTAATCTACTTGATATTAATATCGTCTAAGAAAAAAAAATTTACTCTACTTTTGGGTCAAAAGTAAATCTAATATATTTTTAAAAATTTATTTACAATAAAAAAGAAAGCGATGTAACATCTAAAAATATAATATCTCCTTTATCTCCTGTTTTACTTTATATAAAATAAAATTGCATATTTGAAAAAAAAAATTTCATTGTTTAATTGTATTTTAGACAAAAAAATTAGAAAAAATTATTAAAAAATCTCCCCTTACATAATGTAATGTACAATGATATCTACAATTTATTTATAAACTAAAGCACAACGCATTTCTCATAAATATAATTATTATTCGGCTATATAATTATCTTTAATTATATATATAAATTAAAAAATATTTATATATAACTGAATATATGTTGGACATTATATTTATTTAAATCTTTAAATCTTTAAATATAATAATAATTTTTTTAATTAGAAATTTTTTAATAATTTTTTTTTAAAATTATTAATTATTTTAAAAGTTTATAAAAATAATTTATATATAAAAACATCAGCCCCTCTAAAATTTTATTTAGATTATATTTAGATAAAAAAATAAGATTAATTTAGCAAGTCACTTGTTATAAATAATAATAAAAAGGTAGAAATGGAGGAGAAAAGTAATGATGAAAGGAATAGAATCTACGTGAACGGGAAGGGTTGAAAAGACGGCTGATTTTATTCCCTGCCACCGCCCCCTTTGCATTTCCCGCTTCCATACCCTGCCTCCTACCCCTCCCCAACCATCGCCGTTCATAGATATAGTACCGATTTGGTTTGTATCTAGATTTTTTGCATCAGTTTTTAAGAATTAATTTTGATTAAAATTTTAATTTAAAAAAATTAAAATAAATATCAATTTTTATCTAAAATTAATTTTAACTAAAATCTCGATTTAAAAAAATTTGAACCAAATAGTTATTTTTATCAAAAATTAATTTTAGGTAAAACCTCAGTTTGAAACTATGATTTTAAATAAGCTACTGAAAATAGATTTTGAAATTTTAAAAGAGCTTATAGACTATCCAATTACTATTTTACCCTTATTTTTTATATACTCTCTCCTCTCTCATTTCTCATCTCTCTTCTTCACCTTATCTCCTCTTTCCTCTCTCATCTCTCCTATTTCTTCTCTAACCTCTCTCATATTTATTCTCTACATTTTCTTCTCTCTCATACTTTAATCAAATCATACCTTTTTTGGTAATTTAATAATATAAAAAGTAATTCTACTACTAATCATCCAAACATCTTTATTTTTAAAATATATTCTTCCCATAATCTATTCTTCCCAAAATCTATTCTCCAGAATCTATTTTTCCCAAAACCTTAATTTTTTTAAACTTAAATTTAAAAAAATTAAGGTTTTAAATTTTTTTAAAATAAATAATTATATTTATTTAAAAAAATCTTTTAGACTAAACTATACCACTATAATTTAAAACTAAAATTTTAGATAAACTAGTCAAAGTAGCTTATAGCATACTAAAAGAGTTTATGGACTAACTAATTATTATATTACTTCTATTTTTTTTACACACTCTCTCATCTCTCATTTCTTTTCTACACCATATCTCCTATTTCAACTTTCTTCTATACTATCTCTCATCTCTCTTCTACATCCTCTCTACTATTTTATCTCTTCTCTCTCCTATATTTAATAATCATATCATTCTTCATAATTTACCAATAATAAAAATACTTCTAAAAATAACTATTTAAACACTCATTTATTCAAAATCATTTTTTTTAAAACTCTTTTCCATAAATCATTTTTTAAAAGCTACTAAAAAACTATTTTTTTATAAATCATTTTCTAAAATTTTATACAAACGGGCCTAATCTCTCTTAATAGTAGATCTAGAAAACTGGCTTAACTTGTAGGTTATGGGCTATCTTAAAATGGGTTAACATTTTATGAGCATGAGTTTGCCCTTTTTAATGACGGGTTAACTTGCTAGTTTGTTATTTTTTTAAAAAAAATATTTTTTAATTTTTTTTAAATTATAAAATATTAATTAAAAAATTTTAATGTTATATTTGTATAATAAAAAATTATTAATATTATACTCTTAAAGATTTATATTTTTAATAAAAAAACTTAAATTTTATAACTTTAAATTTAAATAAATATTAACATAATATTAATCAATTATAATATATCAACACATATCAATAAATAAATAATAATCTTTACTAGTATTTTATAATTAGAGTATTAAGACTAATATTTGAATAAACTAAATAATAATATCAATATTTTTTTAAAAAAAGCAAGACCCATAACAGGCTAACATTTCATAGTATTTTTTAAATAAATAAAAAGAAAGTTAACATTTGTAAGCGTCCGGATCTATAAATAAAGAACAAATAAGTCAAATTGCTTCTAATAATACTGTCCTTAAAAATTATTCCGTAACAACCTACAAGATAAAACAGTACTCCTTAAGATTAAATTGGATTCTTTTTGTATAGCAACGAAACAAAATATAGTAGAAGCAAAAAAACTCAAAAAAGAATGAGTAAGAGAGAAATAACACAAGTAGTGAAAGAAGCAATTGTTGTTTGTTACCTTTATAGGCACAAAAATGTATGTTTTACGTTAGGAAGAGATTACCTCTCATTTGCCAATGGTCACGGTTGACGGAGTTGCATCTCACAGTCGACAACAGTCATATTAACTGTAATGTGCCGCATCTCACAATATCTTGCATCTCACGACGGTAAAAAATTTAAAACTATCTAGATTTTATTATGACTGTAGATATTTGAGAACTTTCTGTTTAAATATATTTAAAAACTTATTTTTGGAACAAAATATTTTTCACAAAAAGTGTCAAGTATTACACTCTAACAAAAAAAAATTAGTATAGGGGAAAATTACTATATTTTAATTGAATTTCTTATTGATAGTCTATTATCGTGTGAGTGAGCTCACATCTCTTCTGGGCCCATTTATTATCCCATCATTGTATCTTATTATATTTATATATATTTGAGTTTTTACTCTCCCAAGCAATGTAAAACTTTGATTTCTTTGACACACTCATAAAATATAGATTTTCACAATATAATTTTACTCTAAAAATTATCAAGCAATTATACTTTTAAAATATTATAATATCAAGTTAGTTAAAATAGAAATAGATCGATTCAATTTTGATCAATAATTTTACCTTAATCTTTAAAAGATTTTAAACTCAATATCTTATTATGATTATTGATTAATTACTATCATTAGCTCAAGATCTTTCAAATATAAAAGTGAGGGTTCAATCTTTAAAAAATCAAATTTTAAATTTTAATGATATTTTAAATTTTAAAATATAATAAAAATATATAATAATAAATAATTAACTAAATTATAATTTATTTTTTCTTGACTCCTTAAGCAATACACGAGAGAAAGTTTTAGTTTCTTTATAGAAGTTGCGAGTATTTAAAAAAAATTGGATCAATATTGTTTGTCAAGTATAAAAAAATAATAAAATCATTTTAATTGTTAAAAATTTAATATTGACAAATAGATAATTAATTTTGATTATTAATATTTTTAATAGTTAAGGAGGATATTATTCTTTTTTACCCTTATGAAGTAATATTGATGCAAAATTATATTGTCTCAGTGATTAGTATATTTTCTAGTCAAATACAGTCACAAAAGACCTATACACAATGTGTAGTGGCCTATCTTATAACTGTAACCCTACAAAAATTGACTTCAAATTACCTCTCACTTTTGACAAAAAAAAACTCTCACAATTTATTAAAAAAATATTACATTCGTATTCCTACTCAATCCTCTTACTATCACTTGGCAAAATATATTAACATGATTTTCTTATTAGTGTTAAGACCATTACTTTGCCTAAGTTTTTCTTAAGTTTTATATGTAATATGTAAAACTCATATTTACTTAATATTATTTTGGCTTGAAAACAAAAAAACGAGGTGATTCGTTTGGATTTAATGATTGCTTATAATTTATAAATTATTTGGTGATAACTTTATTTATTTTTAAAATAGTTAAAAATTTATTTTTATTTCAAATTCCACATCTATTAAATTAATATATTTAAAACATTATAATTAAATTAAATTAATGTGACTATATTATTTTCTTGTAAGTAAATATATTCTCCTATTTTAGGTAATTATGATGTATTCACTAAATGTTTGTATTTTTTTAAATAAAAATTTAAACCTTAATTTATCACTATGTGAGATATTAGCCGCTTTTTACTAGATTTAATTTCTATTCGTAATGTGCTTGTATTAATTTTTTTATATAAAAAAATTAAATAAGTTCAGTATCAATTATTTATTAAAATTAAAGTATAATCTTAAAATTTAGATATTTAAAAA
The DNA here is from genome assembly GCA_037074615.1 of Leucaena leucocephala. Lineage (NCBI taxonomy): Eukaryota > Viridiplantae > Streptophyta > Magnoliopsida > Fabales > Fabaceae > Leucaena > Leucaena leucocephala. The sequence goes on from CM073542.1 coordinate 10,356,117, forward strand.
AAACTTTAAAAATGACCTATTAGAACTTAATGGGGTAGCCATCTTGCCTTGTGATTCTTCCCAACATGATCCAATTAATTGGAGTCCCTTGTATCTAAAAGACTGTTTTAAATATTTATAAATTATGTGGACCAGAATTTCAGATAACTCGGCAAATATGGAAAGCCTAATCATTTCGTTATAAAACTTGAAAGCAAAAGGAGAATATGCTTCATATATAGTTCATAGTAATCACCACATATTCTTTATTTCGTATTATTGATCAATTCGCAACTAGGTATTATTGGCTTAAGTTCTTTTTTTTTTTTTTTTAAAGTTTGATTGAATCCTTTCAGCAGTTTCTATCTTCTATTTGTCAGCTCGTTATCCAACAATTTTTTTTTCCGTTTGAGATTCAATGAAATTATCGAAATATTAATTTTTTTAAAATTTTGAAAATATTAATTAATTTTAAAGGAAAAATTATTATTAAATTTAAAAATTATTTAAAAATTACAAAAAATTTAACATTAAAAATCCAGTGTTAAATGTTTAAAAATTTAACACAGATTTCAAATAAAAAATTAAAACTCAAGAGGACTTTAGTTACCTATCTTAAAAGACACGTAATGAAAATAAAGCCAAAGATGACTTGAAGGAAAAATGTAAATAGACAACACACGTAGAGGATGACTTATAATAACCCTTATTGACAATAATTTCGTTACATATAACACACATTTAATTCTGTAACTTTATATAAAGTTTTAGTTTAATATTTTAATTTAATAAAATATATTTTCAACCCTCTAATCCTAACATCAATAATCTAAAAAATGACAACTTTTATAATAATAATAATAATATTTATTTAAAAAATTAAAAGAAAAGTCACTATAAGGTTTTATATATAGAATAATGTGATTACAAAAAAGTCTTATAAGTGAGTAATATTCAATAATAACTTCTGATATATTAGGGGTGTTATTGAAAAAATAGTTTAAGGAACTATATGTACCACAAATTACTTTACAATATTAAGTGCAAGAGGAACAAAATATTTCAGGTCACTTAATTATTTAAAATGTTAATGCTAGTATTTTTTTTGTTAACATTGTTAGGGTTAAAAAATTAAAAAAAATATTTTATAAAATTAAAGTATTGAAATAAAATCTTATATAAATTAGATGATTAAATATACATTTTTGCTGCCTTGTGAGAAAAATTAAAATGTGAGAAAGTTGCTTATTCATTCATACCATACATTTTGATAAGTTTATATAATTATGTTACACACTTGATCATTCTTATCAAATTACTGTGAATTTTAATTTCTAGGTCCGAATAATTAATTGAGAAAATTATAGAAAAAAAATCTCAAAAATATAAAAGGACAAAAGGAGTTAAAACTTAGGGAAATAAGTTAGGAATACTTTTGTATATAACTAGATGATTATAGCTTTTTTGGGATTGGCTAAAATGGAATTATAAATTTGCCAAAAGGTTATTTTAGTTATTTTGTTTAAATTTTAATATTTCACTTTGGATTCTCATATTTCAATGGGATTACCAATATTTATTGACCCGTTATGTCTTTTATCAATTTCTAAGTTCTTTTTTCTTTTTTTGGGTGAGATTTTTCCTAACTAATTTTCCGATTTAAGCTCTAAAGTATGGATTTCATTTATTTTCAAAATTAGTTTAACAACACCAAAAGAAGAACAACCAGTATTCTCAAGTGGAAACGTGCTAATTCACCAATTGCATTTGGAACATTGGTTTGATTTGGGGGTTTTATCAGTTGAGAATTTGTTTGGTTTTCAACTATGATGGACAAATTAAAGTCGCTACACTTAATAGATATTTTATAGGATGGAAGAGATTTTTATAGAAATAGGAGTCGAATTAGGTTATTTTTTTTAAATTTTATCTAGTAAAATAGAAATGTGTATGAATTTAATGTATATTTTTTTATAATATGAGAATGGTTAAAGTTATTTATAAATTTTATAATTAGAGTAAAATAATTTAAATTTTTTTATTTTTATTTCTATAATTTAAATTCTCAATTTCTCTAAAAAGAACTAAAATAATTTAAAATATTAAAAATAAAAATAATTTCTATCATAAATTATATTTTCACTGCTCAATTTCTACTTTCCACCTCCGAAACATGCCCTTTAGATGTGGAATCTAGATGGTGCCTTCAAGAACCCTGTTTCAATCAACATTACACTCTTAAGGCCACGGGGTTGACACGTGTCAAACATAATCAAAGAAGGAACATCTTATAAACCATCCCATGGGCACCAATACCTACATGGTGTGTGGAAGCGTGTTTCTTATCCGGATTGATATGATGATCTGGATTACAAAATACGTATTTAATATAACTGTATGGACAGAGCTCGAATTTTAGGTATTTCATTAAGTTAATACAGTCTCTTATTATTAGGTCAATTTAGATAAAATTTTAAAAAAAAATTTATAAAAAAAGAATTTTTGAGTAATTTTTAGAGAAAAATTTATAAAAAAAATAATTTTAAATAAATGAGTATTCGGATAGTTATTTCTAGAAATATTTTTATTATTAGTAAATTATAAAAAATATATAATTATTAAATATAAGAGAGATGAGAGATAAAATATGAGAGAGGAGAGAGGAGAAATAGTGTAGAAGAGATATAAGAGATGAGAGAAAGTATAGAAGAAAGATAATAGAAGAGAAATGGTGTAAAAAAGAAATGAGAAATGAGAGTGTAAAAAATAAATAAGAGATGAGAAAGAGTATATAAGAGAGATGAGAGATTATACAAAAAAATAGGAATAATATAATAATTAGTTAGTCTATAAACTTTTTTACTGTTTTATAAACTATTCTAATTAAGTTATTTAAAACTTTAATTTTAAACTATAATTTAGTCTAATTTTTTTAAATAAATATAGTTATTTATTTTAAAATTTTTTAATACTTAAATTTTATCTAAACTTAAATTTAAAGAATTTTCAAACACATACTATTTAAATTATGCGCTGCTTAGTTGAGATTTAGTCCTTACATGGAAGATAATTATATGTCCTTTATTTATATTGATGCCGATCCTTTTTATTTATCTTCCATAATTTGATGGGAAATTTTATTATTATTTCAGGATTTTTTGCGTCCTTATCTTTTTTTTTTTCCTTAGATTTTTTTCAGTAATTCCATTTATGTAATATGTAAAACTCTTGTTTTTTTAATATCGTTTTGTCTCATGTCAAAAAAAGAAAAAAAAAGATAATTGTATGGGTAAATATGACATTCCATCATTAGGTACCACCAACATTAGGTGCGTAGATTCATTGATTTATGTAAGGATGTTCGAAATTGAACAAAGTTGGTTGTACCAAATTCAACAAAATCAATCTTACAAATACCAACCAAAAAAGAAGATTAATAACGAGGTGTGATTTGGTTTTATTTATTTATTTTTATAATAATTTTTTTTAAAAAAATTAGATTCATTCACAATCTAATAATAAGATAAAATTTTTTTTAGATGATATCAATATAGACATTCTAAATAGAGCAATTTGATTCATGTTTTTATCTAAAGCTAAACCAAATCAAACTAGTTGATTTGAATTAAAAATAATAAGATTTGATCAAACAAAACCAAATCTTTAAACAACCTTAATTGTCCCGCATATCAAGCATTGGACGTAGCATAAGAAATCAGTCGGGTTTTTATCTATACATATATATATATATATAAATAAATAAATAAATAAAAGAATGCTTAACTTAAATAAATTAATGAAAATAAAAGCTATTTTAATGAATACATATAAGTATAATATCTTAAATCACAAAAATAAAATAAAATAAAAAGAACATGATCAAGTTATTTGATTTGATGTGTGGTAATTTTTTCCTTTTGCCATCTCAAATTGCTCTCTCTCTCTCTCTTGGAAGTTGTAATTTTTAATTGTATAATTATATTATTTATTTCTCTTTTTTATATGTAACTCTTAATACATTTTGTTTAATTTCATGTTAGAATTATAGGTAGTCGTGATATATTCAACTGATTTAAGGTATTTGGTTAGTATAGTATAATAACTCAACATAATATTAATTACAACAAATCAAGTAATCCTCATTACATAACTTTAGTTACATAACTTTAATTCTATATTACATAAATCGCCGTATGGACATCTATATCCTCCTAATCAATATTTAGATATTTATTTTGTACTCTCAATTTTTGGTCTTATCAGAGTTAAAAAGATCATTTAACATTTTTTTTTTATTTTTTTGGATAAAATATAAATTTCATTATATGTTTCCTTAACGACATACCAAACAAATACGATGTAAGCATCATTTTATTATATTACATTTCTTACCATTACATACCCTATGATTCTTTGAACCAATCGGGCACTTTAGGTTAGTTGTCTTCATCTCTCTAGTCCCAATTTCTTGCATCATGAAGTGCCCACATATAGTTTAATTAATTTTGGTTGGTTTAGATATTATATGAGAAGGCTGGTGTGAAAAAAAATATTTTTTTTACCCATAGTTTATTATAGTTTTGCCCCAATTACATCCAAATTTGATTCGCGTCGCGTACCTGGCTATGGTGGGTGAGTCTTATAAAGAGATTTTTTTGCATATACCAAGGTTTGAATTTGAGACCTCACTTAAACGATATTGAGTTGTTTATCATTCAAACTAATTCGGATAAATGAAGATATGATATGAAGAAAAATATATGATATGAGAAGAGGAAGATTATCCACAATTGAGAATACTCACGGATGCTTGGGCCTTGATGGGCTTTATGGGCCTTAATGTTCCAATTGAATCATATATCATAAAAAACAAAATTGGGATTTTTTATTGATAATTTTTCCATTTTCAATGTGAGATTCGAGATAGACCTCCTTTCTTGTTGACTGTTATATATGCCATTCCTCACTCCAATTTTTGTCAGGTACTATGGAATGAATTAAAAAATTTATCTGTTAATATTTTTAGTCCGTGGGTTATTTTTGGAGATTTTAATGATATTCTTAAACCTACGGATAGAATTGGGGGAGTAGGTTGTCCTTATAATAGAATAAACTGGTTTCATGACAGAGTAAGGGAGTGTGGCCTTTCAGAGACCAAAATTTATATGGAAGGGGCGTAGAATTTCTGGTTATTCTCGTTTATATGAAAAATTAGATCGAGCTTTAGCAAATTCACAATTTTTACATGCCCAATCAGATTGCATTTTGAAAGTTCTTCCTAGATCTCAATTTTTTGATCATAATCCCATTGTTATGCAATTCCTAAATCAGTTTGGTGGAGGTAGAAATAAACCTTTTCTTTTTGAAGCTATGTGGCTTAATCATGAAAATTTTAAAGAATTTTTATCAACAGCTTGGACTGATTTTGATGATTTTGACAAATCTTTAAAAAATTTGGGTGATTCCCTATCTGATTGGAATAAAAATATTTTTCGATTTGTAGAGAAGGAAAAAAGAATTTTGCTAGCCCGTTTAAATGGTATTCAAAGTTCACCGGCTTATACTCATTCGGTGTTTTTAAACTCTCTTGAAAATGATTTACAAACTAAATTGGAACATCTTTTGAAATTAGAAGAAATTAAATGGTTCCAAAAGGCTAGGACGGAATGGATAGCTAAAGGAAACAGAAATACCCATTATTATCATTTAAAAACAAAGATGAGGAGAAGAAGGAATAGGATTATAACGCTTAAAGATGAGAGAGGAAATTGGATAGAAAATGAATCGGACATAATTAATATAGTCAAGAATTATTTTATGAATCTCTATAATAGGAGTGATAATACTTCATGTATGTCACAAACAAGGTCTAATTTCCCAATTGAAGTTAGAACTTGACTTACTAATATGTCTGATGTGCCTTCTGATAAGGAAATAAAAGAACTCTTCTCTATGGGATCTTATAAAGCTCCAGGTATTGATGGTTTCTCTCCTATCTTTTACCAACATAATTGGAATACGGTAGGGAGTTCTTTATGTAAATTTGTTAAAACAACTTTTCAAAAAGGGCACTTTGTGGATAATGCTAATAAAACTTTGATTTCTCTCATTCCAAAGAGGGAACATCCTGAACTTGTTGGACATTTTAGACCTATTGCCTTATGTACTGTGCATTATAAGTGCATTTCTAAGGTAATTGTTAGTAGATTGAGGAATGTTATGGATGATCTTATTTCACCATTTCAATCTAGTTGTATACAAGGCAGGCATATTCAGGATAATATTATCATTGGTCAAGAAATAATGTATATTATGAAGAAAGCTAAAGGAAATAAAGGTCTTATGGCTTGAAAGATTGATTTAGAAAAAGCTTATGATCGGATTAGATGGGACTTTATTCAACAAGTTCTTATTGATGTTGGTTTCGAGTATAATTTTATAAATCTTATTATGAGATGTGTTACATCTGTTTCATATAACTTATTATGGAATGGATCACAAACTAGATTTTTCTCACCTAAAAGAGGACTCTGACAAGGAGATCCTATCTTACCTATATTGTTTATTCTGTGTATGGACAGGTTATCCCATACCTATAAAGTAATTAAGTTTTTGCAGGTAATTGGAAGCCAATTTTTGTATCTAGAGGGGCCCCGGCTATCTCCCATCTTATGTTTGCTGATGACCTTCTTCTTTTTGGAGTAGCGACTGAAAAACAATCTCAATGTGTAATAGAATGCTTAGATAGATTTTGTTTCGCATCAGGTGCAAGCATCAACAAAAATAAATCATCGATATTCTTCTCTCCAAAGGTGCATGGTACTGTTAAGAGAAGAATTGGTGATTTGACAGGAATGTGTATTTCTACTGATATAGGGAAGTATCTAGGATTTCCAATCATCAGAGAGAGGAAACCTAGAGATACTTTTCAATACATCATAGATAGAGTGAAATCTAAACTAGCTGTGTGGAAGGAGAGTATATTATCAGTAGCTGGTCGAATTACTTTAGCCAAATCGGTGTTGAGCTCTATACCAGTGTATCCTATGCAAGTAGCTAAAATTCCAGTTAGTGTATGTCAGAAAGTTAAAAGGATCCAAAGGAATTTTATATGGGGACATAGTAATAACTCACATGGATTCCATCCTATTGGATGGGATCAAATTATTATGTCTAAATTATATGGTGGTATAGGATTCAAGAAGTTAGCATCTTTCAATTAAGCTTGTGGAGCAAACATAGCCTAGAAGCTAGTTAATGGCGAGAAAGGGCTATGGGTAGATGTGCTATTACATAAATATATGCTAAGAAATGAGGAAAATCTATTGGATGTAAGGAAAGGAGACTCTACATTATGGAAATTCATATCTCAACAGAAAGAAATTGTTGATGAGGGCACAAGATGGCATATCCGAAATGGGCAATTAGTTAATTTTTTCACTGACAAATGGCTACTTCCTGATAAACCTTTAAAGGAGCTGTGCCTTTGGCAAATTACAGCGGAGGAAGTAAATATTAAAGTTGCAGATTGGATTACGGATGTGACCTGGGATTACCAGAAACTTGCTACTATTGTCCCAAGTAATGTCTTGCAGAGAATGCGTAGCATGCTACCAGCTATTCCAGAGGCGGGTAATGACTTAATGGTATGGAATGGTACGGATGATGGTATTTTTACTATTAAAAGTGCTTATTATTTAATTGAGAAACCATCAGCTACTACATATAGCTCTGTTTACAAAGATATATGGAAGTGGAGAGGTGCAGAGCGTATTCGTGTATTAATGTGGATAGCGTTTAATAACCTATTGCCGACAAATTCTTGGAGAAGTAGGAGGTTTTCAACTAACGCGAATTGTCAATATTGTAATGAGGATTTAGAAGACATTTTACATATACTCCGAGATTGCTCATATGCTAAACAACTTTGGAATAGACTTTTACATAATAAGTCTTGTGATTCTTTCTTTAGATCTCCTCTACGGGATTGGTTTGCTATGAATCTCAGAAAAGAATTGGGAGAAAGTGATAATTGCAGTTGGAAATTGATTTGGGGAGTGTCCATTTAGAGTTTATGGAAATAGAGGAATCAATCTATATGATAATAATTTTTTGAAACCATCATATCCTTACTCGGTAATAATGCAAACATGGAAGAGTTTTGTAAATGTTCAGGAGGACATGTTAACTAATCATGTCAACCTCCCCCCTCAGGATGGGTTAAATTAAATATTGATGGTGCTCTTAGTGAAGCATACAGTAGGGCAGGATGTGGAGGAGTTATTCGTGACCAGTTAGGATGTTGGATTGTGGGTTTTACCAATTCTCTTGGTTCCTGTAGTGTCATTGAAGCTGAACAATGGGCTATATACACAGGACTAAAGTTAGCTTCGGATCTAGAATTTAAGAAAATTATTCTTGAATCTGATGCTAAGAATATGGTTCATATGCTATTGAATTTCAAAAGTGACAGGTGTAGCTTATTGATAGCACTAATATATAACCTTGTCAAGCTATCTTGGGAGTTGAAGATTCGTCACATATCTAGAGAACAAAATAAACTTGCAGATGCATTGGCAAAATACGGGTTAAGTAATACGACAGTGTTATATGATTGTCCTCAACATTTGAGAAATCTTGTGGTCAAAGAATGTTTGGGATATGATCCCCTTATAGTCTAGTATTTTACTTTTGGCGTTTAGCCTTTCTTGTACCAAAAAACAATTGGGATTTTTTTTTGCTACAAGAATTTTTAGAAAAGGCTTAAGTTCACCAACGATCAAAAGACAAGGTAAAGTATCCATTCCTTCTGAGTGATACCAATATTACGTAAGTCGAGCTGTTTATTACCCTCAGGCGTAAACTCAGATACCTAGGAGTTAGAATGTCTTAAGCGTCGCGATTGAAACTACAATAAAATAATATTCTCTAAAGATTGAATACATTCTAAACGGTCATATCTCTCACGTTTTCACCTTTTCAAAAATTGAACAAAATTGGGATATGACGAAGACAATGACAATAAGGGTAGATATTTTAAGACTTGTTCATTCCAATAAATAAGGAGATAAAAAACTTAAGTGGTTACAAATTTGTGAATTTGTTTTCTTAACTCAACATTAACATATTTATTGTCATTGAATAGTAATTTTATATTCTTCATACCAACATTTAACAACATTCTTTATAGTCATATTCTTTAAAGTTAATAAAATTTTTAATCCTTTAAATTTATTTAAAATTTAATTTTAATCACTTAAAAATAAAATAGTCCATATCTTTATTAAATTATAAAAATAAATATTTTAAATTAAAAAAATTTAAAAGACAAAATTCTATAATTTAAAAATTAAGATATAATAACTAAAATGAGCATAATAGAAAATTATATTAACCCTATTCTTTTTGCATATTTACTAAATGCATGTTTATTTGGATGAGATAAAACTTCTCTCACATACTTATCTCATAAATTTAAAAAAATTAAAAAGCCAAATTGATCTTTAAAACACCAATTCAAGCCTGCACTGCATAGATAAAGGCACTTGATCTCATGTTATATTTAGCTGGCAAAAAAAAAAAATTCTCAAACCAAACCAAATTTTGTAAAGACAAAAACGGTGGCATATAATAGGAGAATACACGTGCTTATGTATAGAATAGAAGAGACTATAAGGCAAAACATGCAGGATAATATGTAGCATATACAGACACTTTTGTCCATAAACTTTTCAAGCCACTATAAAATACCTGTTACTGATTTTGCAAGATTAAGGACCAACTCCAAAATACAAACCATACTATTATAGTTTCATGCTTTGCTTACATCCACAATTCAACACTTTTATTTACTAAATATATAATGGTAGGGATTGCGCAAGAGATATCTATCTCGCAAATCAACCAGAGAACCTTAGCCCATGGCATATTTCTGGGTCCATGATCGAGCAGTTGCCTCATACTTGGCTTTGTCAGTTTTGTACATGTGAGCAATCTCAGGTACCAGAGGATCATCTGGGTTGGGATCTGTCAGCAGAGAGCAAATGGACAGAAGTACCTGCAAAATCCCATTCTCTCAGCTTACACCAAAATTTTCTACAAACCTGACATCAGTTGTTCTGATAATTTTGCCATAAATTGCTTTCTTTTTCTTCGAATTAAAGGTGTAAACACTAAAGGCTTGAAGTTATAAACAGAATCAAACCTATGAACTCCCACTTATAGGACAACTTTCATAACATTTGGCCACAAGACCATTAGATTTGCCATAAATTTCTAGTTCTGATAAAATAGCTTAAACTTGGGGACTGGAAGTGAGATGTAATCAAGTTGAAATTATAAGGATCAAATGATTAATTTTCCCAAGAATAGTGATAAAAAATGGCAGAGAGGCATCCCATGTATAAATGGAAGAAATTTCAAGGGGGGCAAGTAAAATAAATGGAAGAAATTTCAAGGGGGGCAAGTAAAATAAAAGAAAAGACTTCACCTTGGATATTGTGAGGGCAGGGCTCCATTGCTCTTTGAGGATGTCAAGGCAAATACTGCCATTACTATTGATGTTTGGGTGAAAAACCTTTGTGCGGAAGGAAACCTGAAATGTAATGATGGATGTTACACAAACCATTCCCACAACTAGGAAATTAAAATGGTTCAGAGCACTAGTGTCCAATTGTGACCAACAACATCCATATATATTGGGAAAAGCGACCTACATTGGTCAAACGCTAGCCCTCATCACTGGAAACCCTGATATACTTTCTCAAAATCACAATGTTGATAAATGAATTGCCATTAAGTTTGAAATGATAACTAACTAGATATGAAGTTAGTGACAACACTGTAGCAAGTCATTCTAGCTGCCAGAATTAGACCATTCAAACTATAACTAGACTTCCATGAACTTTTTGTTTAACCGTTGCTTCAGCTCAGAACTTCTAGGATTGTTCACCAATCCTAGTCAACCTTATTGCTTTATGGATTTATCTAATAGGGTGAATATTAAAGCAACTCAATGTAAAAATTACAAAAGAGATCATATTACCAAGAAAGGATTACAATGAAATGTAATACACATGAACCAGGTTTTGGATTACCTTTGGTGGTTTGAAGGGATAATCTGGAGGGAAGTGAATTGATACAAGAAACACACCTCCAGCAAATGGGCTCTCAGAGGGGCCCATTATTGTAGCTTGCCAATGGAACATGTCATCAGCAACCGGGCCTGAGCATTGAAAACAAATTACACCACCAAAATCAAATTTCGTTCAGGTTTTGTAATATAGTGTTCATGAATGTTGGGTATATAATCTAATTTAAGAAACTTGTTCATGACAAATGGAGCTAGGTAATTATTAGCATATATAGCATGTTAAACACATTTATGCACACAAGTGCAACAATGTAATGCATAACTTTTTTGAACATTCCAAGTTCAGAATAGAAGTAACCATATTCCTGCAAAGCATCGACCATAATGCTTTCATCAATTGCTCTTTGCATGTAGTGTTCCGTTCATTCAATTGATGTATGCCTAAATCTAATCTTTTGAAGGAAGAACAAGGGAAACTGGAAGAAAAGAGCACAAACCAGCGCTGCAAGACGCAGGAGGGTCTTTCTGCAGATCCTTCAATTCCTTGTTGATCCGTTTTGAAGCCATTAATAAAGGCCTTCTCACTGTAAGCAAAACATTTACTTAAGAATGAATAAAATGGTGATTGGGAGCATATGTCGCAGTTGATTAAATCATAAAGCATAAGAAAATTTCGGAAGAATACAAAAGCATTAATGACAGTGACCATCACGAGCCAAAAATCAGTACCTTCTCAAGAATTATGGGCTAATATCGACAACCACAAGCTATATTTGCTAAAGGATATGAATATAACAATAATGCAAATATTCAGTTAAGTCTGAACAGAACACTAGCGTTCTACGTTGCTAGCTAATTCTTTCTTTGCTTCCCCTTAGTTAATTTATTTACTAAATGCGTTGGAGACTCGTCCAATCGTTAGAACAACAACAAAACAAGCAATAGGATGAAAATACTCCACATTACCATATTCTTTCATAATGCGCCGATTTAATCGATAATACACCCAGGGGAACTTTCAATCCATCTACCCCTAACTAGCTACTACCGACCAGTCAAATAGCTAACAACCGTATGTGTATTTATGTACAAGCAAGTAAATTCGCTTCTACCAGGAGGGGAAAAAAAGATCAATTCACAATAAAAGAATCAATTTTTTTTTTACAGAGGAACAAAATATCAAGCAAAATATCTAAGATCAGAGACAGAACAGCCACATATAATTTCACAGCCTCCAACTCTTAATATGTTACAGATAAACTACTCTAATCATAAGCGCAAAACCAAAGGAGAAAAGAACGAGAATCGAAGTTAGAATCGGAAGAAAGCGAATCGTGAAACGCAATAGTAATACACAGTAAAATCGGATGAAGAGAAGAATCAAGGGAAAGATAGAGAGGGAGAGAATCGGAGGAACCTGTGACTAGGGTTTGAGGGGGCTATGCGCGTTGATTGGTAAACGGAGAAGGGGAGGGGCAACGAGTAATTAAAAGGAAAGGGGCAGTAGCGTTTGCGTGTGGAGGTGGAAGGTACGTTGGGGGAAGAGAGAGAGAGAGAGAGGAGTGATATATAGGAGAGGGAGGAAGTAAGGCGTGAGGCCGTTTGTAGCTGAAACTTTGTGCTTCCCGGCACTCTCACTCTGCCACTGCCACGCACTGGGTTTACCGCTTCTAAACACACTTCGCTCTTATTTTTTACTGGTAAATCCTTAATATAAAAAGGGGGCAGTTGACTTCTTTTAATAAAAATTAAATAAATAAAATAATTATATAATATATTATACTTTATAAATTTATCTAAATTGAGTAATTAATTTTTATATTAATGATAATTAATTTTTTTAATTAATATAAAAAATAAACTAATTTTTAAATTAAAGAACAGAGTAGTATATTTCAGTATAAAATATAACATTATTTTTATAACTCATATCCTTATTATAAGTTATTTATACCTTATTCTTCATTATTGAATTAATAAGATTTTTTAAACTTTCTTATCAAAATTATCTCTCTATATATGTATATTTACAAATTATTTATATATCTAGCTTCTCTTTCTTTTTTTTTTCCATGAGAATCATATAGGAATAAAATTAAAAAATTATAATTTATAACTCTACAATTGACCTATATTTAGAAAAAAAAATTTACAAATAACTTATAATAAAGACTATAGTGATATAATAAATTATTAGTCTATAATATAAGTTATCTGAAAAGTTAGTCCTACTATTCTTTTTATAAACTTTAAGTAATTAAATAATGCAATTTAAAAAATTAGTTATAAATAATAAATATAAAAAAATATAATTTATTTTTCAAAATATTTGTTTAAGGAAAGAGTAGGTGAGAGAGAATATGAGTAAAGAAAAGAGATAAGAGAAAATAAATGAAAATAAAGAATAAGAGAGCCATATATATACTTTAAGATAAATATAAAAAATATATTAAATATTTATGCATCTCTCTTTTTTTTTTATTAACCGTGATCGTGATTGAAAAAGTGATATTATTTTTTCATATAAGATAAATCTAAAGTTTAAAAATAAAATAAATTATATTATTAAAAAATTTAATTTTAAATATTTTAAATCTATTAAGTATGTTAATTTTACAAGACACATGTTAAATGTGAAATCTAGAAAAATTGATATTGTTGATTTGGTGGTTGAAGGTAATTTTATATTTGAGAAAATTTAGAATAAAGTATAATCGACTCTGTATATTTGTATTGATTACGAGATAAGTCAAACTCTTCTTGACTCACAGAACACTTTGCTTTCTTACATTTTTATGTTTTATAATTTATATTGATATTGATAGATTGATGTTAAATAAATTTTATATTAAATATATTAGCCATGGTTGGATCATGTGAAAATGGCTTCTTCTTCTTCTTTTTTTTTTTAATAGCGTTAAAGATTTGAACCATGGAAATAATTTATGCTAAGAGAGTTATCTTTAATTAAATTAAAAAATATTCCAATATCATTCAATAATTCTTAATTACATGTACTTTTACAAAAAAATTATAGCATACATATAAGAAATAAATTATATTAAATAAAATTAAAGTATTTTTAATTGAAATTGAAAAATAATATTTTCATGTCTTTAATTTAATTAAATTAAAAAAATTAGTTGAATTAGTTAATAGATATTTTTTCTAAAATATATTAATTATTTTCTTTAACTCTTCATTCCCTCTAGTGTTTAATTATGATAAAAAAAATATTAATAAAAATAATTTTAAAAAATTAAAAAATATATAAAATAAATTTTATAATTATAATTAAAATTAACTCTAATATTAAGTTTTATAATAAAAATCTGTGAGGAGTAGTATATAGAACTGCCGCACTATTTTCTCCTTTTTCCACTAACCTTATCTTTTTCTTTTTTGAATTCAATGTCTGTAAACTTTTTCAATACCTCTCGTTTCAACAACGATTTAATTTGGATTTGGCTATTCTCCTTAATCTCTCTCTTTTTCTTCTGCTCATCTCATCCTCTCTTATTAGATCTAAAAATAAATGGCTGAGATTCAATATTTTATAAAATTATTATTTTTATTTTCAATCCATTCACAATTGTGAATTTTCTAGATCAAATTTTAACATTTTAAATTTATTTATTTTTATATAATATTCTAATATAATTTTATAAAATATTAAAAGAAAAAATTACTATGAAGTCTCAATAAAAAAAATTAATTATCAAAAAATCCTAAGTAATATAAAATTGTAGTTAATTCTTACATTATAATTTATCATTAATATAATAGTTTATCAGTTGTTATTGAGACTTTAGCCTTGAGATAATTAAATCTCTTATTTAAAATCTTATTATAATTATCCTAAATATTAAATCTCACCCATTCAAGTAGAGATGGAATAAAGAGAAGAAAAGGAAATAAATGATATGGAAATAATCCATATCTAATTCACAAGCCTTATAATTTTAGAGATCCAAAATTATTTGGATTTGCTAGAGTGAAATAGCATTACTTATCATTTCCTTATTGAGTATCACTATAATGAACATTTTGTATAAAATTTTTAAAAAGAGATTGGACTCACCTATAATTAAGTCATCATGGTGTAAAAAGAAAAAAGTTTTGAAACCTACAATTAATGCAACATGGATTGGCCCATCTAGAGTTGGGCTTAATCTTGGATTGGCCCATTTCTGTTTTCTTTATCACGGTATCCATGTAGAGTTGGGCTTAGTCTCTAGTAGGACCATGTGAATTGACTTGGTAAGTAGGAAAATCTTTTCCTCACTCTTTTTCTAACAAAAACAAAATTAATCCAATTCATAAAAAATTAACTCATAATCTATAAGGTCATAAATTTAAATTTTACCTCCAATATAAAGACTTTTTTTATAAGCAATCTATAAATATATCTGTTAGCGTTCTTTAAATCTAAAGATATACCTTAGTCCTAGTGAATCCCAAGACTCAATCCATCTAATTTTTTATTTTTGGTTAAAAAAATATTAGGATGTTTTTTGGTATGCATAGAATCAAACATAGACACTTCTATAAGTACTTTTTGAGCTCAGAAACATATCCTAATTCTGGTGAACAACATAACCGAACTCATCTAAATTTTTCTTTATATATGTGTAAAAAAGAATCAAACACAAGTCAATCAGAATTTTTTTTAAAAAAAAAATACAAAAAAAAAAATAGTCAACTACCATTTGCAACCTAACTAGGTTTTATAAATTTTATACATAGATATGATTTTCTTATAAAAATTTTAAAACCTCTTATGAAATAAAGTTTTGACATAAGCTTAGTATCTCATGTAATTGAGTAGAGAGATCCTTGAATCTAATCATAAAAATTTAATGGATTAATATCATTGTTGGTCCTACATAATAATTTTTCCATCTGACTATTAACATGTCCACAAGTTACCTTTTGAAAACTTGGTTTTTCACTTTCCAATATTACTCTAACATATTAACTTGGGTTTTTTTAACTCAAGCTCATGTTAAAATTTCCCATAATACTGCTTGCAACTAAGTTTAACGCATCAATTTCAATTTCAATGTGCTGTTAATTTAGTTTGTCTCAACATTAAATATGATAGTTGAATAACTGTTTTTTTCCCTAAGCAACATCTCTTTTATTTTTCAACTCAAAATAAAATTATAATTTATTTTTTTACTATTTTTTTCTATAACATTTTTATATGCGTTCGAACTACCTTAAATAATTTTATACGATTTTCCCTATTATACCAACTTTTCCTTTATATATATACATTTATTAAATTTTTTACCTTTTATCCTAATTTTATATTCTTGTAAGTTGTCCCTTTCACTTTTAAGTTGAATATTTACTATTATATAATATATTATTATTGGTTTTATATCAGTTGGATAAATTTTTTCTTTAAAGTTATAAGGCATTTTCCCATAATCACATATAACTTCGGTCACCCAAGAATTGAGAGAAATCCTCTTGATAGAAAGGATAATGGCGTTGGAAATGAGAAAAGAAAGGAAAATGACAAAGTGTTTTTTAATGATTAATTCAGTTTTGTGTTGGTCATAGATTATCATCATAGGACATTGTGTTGACAAATGACAATTTCTTACATCACAAGAAACCACATTCCTCAAACCAATCACTTTTCTTTTCTTTTTTTAATTTTCTATCCAATCACACAATGGCATACATAAGAATATCCGAAGCATAATTTAGAAAGGGATTCACTTTCTCTCTCTTTATATATATATGCATACACACATGAACCTTGTGAATTTGAATACAACAAAAAGGTGGGGATGACTAATGATGCTGCCAACATTAATTAATTTGTCTCTTAAACACCTTTCAGACCCTCCAAAAACTGTTTGGTACGAGGGATTTAAAAAGAAAAGGAGAGAAAAATTTTATGGGATAGATTTTAAAAAAAAATTAAAGAAGTGGGGTTAAAAGAGTAAATAGAAAAATTAGAGCTTAAATTAGAGAAAAAAAAATTATAGTTTGTAGACACCCATCAACCATTAAGTCTATGCATAACTTTCTTTTATATATCAAATTACAAATGAATTAATTAATTTGGGTTAAGTTACAAAATTTGAAATGTCACTTACAAAAGTTGAACATGCTTTAAACCACGTTTTAGTTATTGTTGATAGATACTTGTAACTATTTTTAATCTCAAATATAAAACACTAACCCTTGCCTTGTTCATGCCTATAAAGTTAGTTAAATCAATTAAATTTATGCAAAACATAAAGTATTTTTTTAAAAAAAAATTATCATCAATTAACGGTTGATATTTTTTTTTATGAATATTAAATTTATCTCTCATGTTTCACTGAAACACTCCCATAACTATCTTATATTTAAGATTTAGATGTAGTATTGTTCTTTTGAGATTTCTATCTTAAGGATACTAAAAACCCGACTAATAATTAAACTGAGACATGAGGTCAACTCAATTATGATTTAAATAATATAATAATTTAATTAAAATGTGTAAAATAATTTATATATAACTTTAGAAAGAGTAATATTTAAATAAAAAAGTTATTAATTCATAAGTAAAGATTATCTTCAATCCTAATTATAAGAGTTAATTAATTTTTAAATAGATTTAGGAAGTCAAATTAATAAGTTAATTGTAACTAATATAAGAGCTAATTGACTAATTTGAGTAGATTAAAGAGTATATAATATGAATTTATCTTGACATATTATATTTAAATATAATTTATTTATTTAGCTTCTTTAATATATTCAAAAAAGTCAACTAATTCTTATAATTAAGATCAGGGAGTAGAATACTTATATATAAACAACACATAATATTAAAAATAACTATTAAAGTATAAATATAATATATTGCTATTTTTCTTTTTTCTTTTTCCTTTTTATTCAAAATAACGTTGTTTTGGGCTTAAGAAAGAGGGGACAAAAATAAAAAAATTCAATAATTAACTTGTCTAAAACTTTTAACTAAATTAACTAAGATATTGATTTACTGATTCACTAATCTAACAGTTAACTTAGGTTGAACTGTAATATTATAATAATATTGGTTGGAAGAAAAAAATAA
This sequence comes from Leucaena leucocephala, assembly GCA_037074615.1. Classification (NCBI taxonomy): domain Eukaryota; kingdom Viridiplantae; phylum Streptophyta; class Magnoliopsida; order Fabales; family Fabaceae; genus Leucaena; species Leucaena leucocephala. Next base: position 10,374,272 of record CM073542.1, read on the forward strand.
AAAAAAATATTATTTTGATTAAAAAAATATAATGACTAGAAAATTTAAAAGAAAGAAATTAATTACTCTAATATCTAATAACTATTAAAGAATATGTAATGATAAGTTTTAGATAAAAATAATAATAATTTTATACTGTTGATTTGTAAGAACTTTTTAGTTATTAATCTTTTTTAAAAAAATAAAAGAGAAATAAATAAATTACAAAAATTAAGATTTGTTTTTGGGGACAATGACAAGATTAAGACTTTGGAAATTGGAGAGAGAAGATAAGAATGAAGATATAAATAAGATTGATGGAATATAATTTCTTAATTTCTTATTTTCTTATTCGTGGGGTGCAAGTGCCGCAATATTATAAGAGCAAGGCAGATGATGATGCGCTTAGACCGAGCGGAGTGACTGTACGTGGTGGGCACACCACAAACATAGCTTCACACACATGAAGGTGAAGGGCCTTGACTCTTCCAATTAACAAATAACCCTTCTCTTTCCTAACTTTGCCATTTTCATTCTTTATCTCAACAATCCCATTCTCAGCAATCTCTCCACCAGCACAACCCCAAATTTGAATTCTTTCTTTTTGTGTATATCTGATATATTTTCTATATCTATCTATCTGCTGTTGCTGCTTATCGGGTTCAGTTTTCTTTCTCAGGAGCTTGCTCAAATCCTGCTTCTTTCTCTTTCTCATACTTGTTCTTCTTTCTCTTCTGCAGCTGGGTAAAGTTTGAATTCTCATGTCTTTCTCCTTGTTTTTTTGTTGTTGCTTATGAAATTGATTTTATTGTGGGCCAGTTTTTCCTTTTCAAATAGGATTCCATTCAATGCAAATTTGAGGGATTGGGCAAGTTTTCATTCCATATATAATATTCATTGATTCATTTGATTCTGATATGGTGAAGGTTGTATTTCCTATAAAATGGTCAGCTACATCAACATAAAGCACGTAACATCGTTACGATAATAATACAGTAAAAAAAAAAACGATATGTGAATCCCTAATTTAGCTGTCCATACCGTTGAATGTTGATGTTTCTTGTCCCCTGAAACGTCTTAAGTGATATGGAAAAGCTGAGGTTGAGAGGTGTAAGACTGATATATTAAAAGCTCTTAGAAAGCATCTAGGAATTTAAGAGTTCGTGATTGGCTTCAAATTTTGATTACACTTGGCACTTAGTATCATTGCTGGCAGGTAACTGGTTTGCACTATAGCAGAGTGTAGAGAGAGAGACTCAATAGATTCTCAAGGGCCTAAAGCTTTATGAAGTTACCTACAACACCATATGTAATTTTCTCTCAATATTGAGCCTATGGGTTGATTTTTGATTGATTTTCTGCTTTCCAATCGTTATCACCACTTTATATCCCTAGATATTTGAGTTTTAAAGGTGCTTTTGGTTTCACAAAAGTCGCTGTTATGTCAAGGCTTAAATTCTCAAAACTGCCTTGTTTCTGAAGTTAAATGTCAAAAGAAACTCACTGAAAAATAGTTCTATTTTGAGTGTGTGTGAGAGATTAATCAAGTTGCTACTTGTTATTCCTGTATGTAGTGCAATTTAAGCCTTCATCATATCTATGTTGTGTAATATCTGAATATTTTCTGTTGCATGTTTTATCCAGGTACCTAAGGCTCTTGCCTGAATCCTTGCTGGTTTTGCTGATTGGTAATGGGAGGTGTATTAGGAAAAGAAGAGTCATCAAGAAGGGTTTGGTTGCCAGAAACCAAGATCGAAGCTAAAATGGTTGACGCCATGCGGCGGAGGGCATATCGAGGAAGTTCCATGAGATCATTTAACACTATAATCTTGAAGTTCCCAAAAATTGATGGGAATCTAAGAAAATGCAAATCTATATTTGAGCAATTTGGTAGGTTTCCAATTCATGTTTATGCTTTTGCTAAACAGGTGGTTAGTTATAATAAATAAGCTGAGAATATCATCTAGCAGGAGCATGTTATTGATATAGTATATCTCTGTGAAAGTATACGCCAACATGTCATGGCTAAGTAAATGGAAATCAAAGTGTTGCTCTTCCGTCTTGAACTTCAAGCTTTGACAGTGTTTAAAACATTCACTAATTTACTGTTTGTATCACCAGTGCGTACACACAGAAACATGCTTAATTTATCCTTTTATAGTAGCTAACAGGTGTGTGCTTATGGATTTTTGAATAGATGAGGACTCAAATGGGGTAATAGATCAAGAAGAGCTGAAAAATTGCTTCAGTAAGCTAGATATTTCTTTCACCGAGGAGGAGATCAATGATCTTTTTGAAGCATGTGACATTAATGATGATATGGGAATGAAGTTCAATGAGTTTATTGTGCTTCTCTGTCTTGTCTACCTTTTCAAGGATGATCCAGTTGCCCTTCTAACTGTATCCTTTAATGAATTCTTTATGCTATTTAAGTTTCTTTACTCTGCCATCTGCCGCTATCTACATAATGCAACTTTCTTAAAAAAAGTATCTTTTTGGTAAGTTATACTTGTATGATCTGTTCTTTTGAGGTACATCCCAGGTTTTGTATGGCATGTTTAATGTTTACACCGTTTATTATAGTTATATCTCATTTTACTTCAAGGAACTGAGAAGAATCTATTAGCATGAGGAACACTTTCATTTCCATTTGTTCTGGGAAAATTTTCTGGTATTTACCTTCTTTCTGATTCATGCCTTTCTTCGGAATAACTTAGTTCTCATTATGACATTATCCTATAGAAGGTAGAAATCTATCTGTGTGTGTTTATTTGTTGTGGGTAGGAAGAAATCTGAAGCTTCTTCATGGAATGACCTAATAATCTTCTAAACTCGCGGAACAGAAAATATCATTGGCTAGGTATAGTGGTTACGAGCTTATAAATCTTTAGCAATGAAATCTGAATTTAGAGGTCATATAAATGGATGACGTCACACTAGGCTTCCCTGTTTTATTTGAATGATAATGATAATCATAAGCAATGAGATTATATGTTTTTTTGCTACTTTCCATCTTGGACCACGTGACTTCTCTAGAAATCACGAATCGGGATGCCAAATCTGGAGGCTACATTCGAGACTCTGGTTGATACATTTGTATTCTTGGACAAAAACAAGGATGGCTATGTCAGCAAAAATGAGATGGTTGCAGCTATAAATGAAACTACATCAGGAGAGCGTTCATCTGGAAGAATAGCCATGAAAAGATTTGGTTAGCTTTTTCACTCTCTGTTCTTTCATGTGCAAACTGAAATTTCTGTTAACACCAAAGAAAAATCTTACATATATACATATAAACTCAATTTGCATCCATGTCTGCGTATCTCTCATGCATCATATGATAGTACTGTGAGGAATTCGTATTCTTGTACCAGAACGAAGGAGGCTCTCAGTTGATAACTGACTAAACATTTATTAAGTTTCATTCAGTCATCAAGCTAAGATTATAAGACACATTGTCAAACGTCTGAAGAGGAAACATTTAAAGTTCTAGGTACTTAGCGGTATTAGTACCTTAAAATTCTTGTGTAAAAACGTCTAGAGTGGTTGCCTGTGTCTCTGTTATATTTCTACGCTTCAAACCATACAAGCATTAAGAAAAAAAAAACGTGGCAGCCCATTGCATAAGAATCCTACCAAGTGGGGTCTAGGAAGAGGACAAATATATGCAGCTTTACCTCCCGCACTCGGCGAGGCTGTTTCCAGGAATTCTATATCAACGTGAAAGTACAATCAGCTAGAGCCGGTATATCCCCTGGTCATGCATCGAGTCTAACCTATTGAAGGGTTAGAAAATACTTAGTTTCTTGTGCAGCTAAACTATGAACAGAATGGACATACAAGTTTCTTCTTACATGCCCGCGGTACAATTTTACTTCACTGGCTTGTTTGCAAAGAAAGATTCTTTGGCAAACTTGGGCTTTACTATAGATAGACTAATTAAGCTAGTCTTGAATAAACTATGCAAACATGTCACAACTCATGGTTTTACTAAAATATGTGTTTGACTTGCTTTGGTCTACTCGTATTTTTTAGACTTGAAAAATTTTCCTGAGCTAATCTATCTGTCTTACTTTTTTAAAAGAATTATTCACTGCCAACTAATTATTTTTCTAATATCTACAAAATTCCGCAGAAGAGATGGACTGGGATAATAATGGAATGGTGAGCTTCAAGGAGTTTCTTTTTGCGTTTACCCGTTGGGTTGGAATTGATGAAGTTGAAGATGAGGAAGACAGTGAAGAAGACAAATGAGTCTTGAATTCTGTAATCTATAAAACGTTCTGCATTTAGTGTTAATGCTTGCAAAGTGTGTCGGACCAAGCAACTTCCTTCAGAAAAGGGCTTTTTGGTTTTTAGCTGCAATAAAAAGTCCAAGTTGCCACACTGTTTATTTTTCTTAAAAAAAGAAACAGAAATGAAATCTTCATTCCTGAAGTTTGTAGCTAGTTTTAAAGGTGTAAGAAGAACTCAATTTCATGTTAAAAGAAGATACCTCTTTAAATGTTACCATATCAAATTGGTTGGCTTCTTGAATGCTATGTCTGGTTCTCTCTCTCTCTTTTTGCCAAGCAAATATATCCTCTTATTAAAAGTAATTTTATTCAAGGTACTATTGGTACTTTCTTAGTAGAAATTTAAATTTTAGTTTATCATATTTTGAGGGATTAATTCCTTTCGTTAGACTCAATTCCTATTGGTTCATGTCCCGTTAGTTCATTTTGAGAGACTAACTCTTTTCGCTGAACTCAACTTCCTTTAATTCATATATAATTCGCTGATACTTTAAAAGTATTGAATTATATAAAGTTGAGCTTGTATAAGTAATCAGTGAGACTCAAAATTGTATTTATCAGTAAAACTGATGCAATGTCTTTAGTCTCTATTATAAGTTACTTCTAATCAACTTTAATAGAGTTTTGATCATATACCTCTTCACTCTCAGAAAAATTTATACAGAATAAGAGAGCCTAGAGTAAATAACTATTTCAAATGCGCTTAGAATTGTCTCGCTAGAACAACACACACACACATATATAATCAACACTTAGATTCTTCAATAGCATGTTTTTGAACTTTGAAAAATTTGTTACCTTCAACTTATTTATGTTAAATTGGTTCCCTTTTGCATTCTCTTTTAGCATGGAAACATATATGCACAGAAAGCCATACTCCCTGAGAGAAGGATTTGTTTTATATTTTACACATAATTGTTTAAAAAAGTAAAAAGATCCCAAGACAACTTTTTGACATTATTTTTCAATATTTTATCTTATAAGAAATTGTCATGATAATGGAATATTATATATAAATATATATAAGTGTGTGTATCCTTCACATGATTTTTTTTTTGAAATGAGAGCTTTCTGTTAATTTGAAATTATGTAGTAAATGACTTGACTATAATTTATTTATAATAATAACAGCTTTTTCAAGCTTGAGGTTAAAAAACAATCATAAATTATAATCCATCAAAAAATTGTTAATAAACACAATAAACAATGACAAAAAAGATAATTAATATATTCCTTTCCATTATTTGAGAAGCGAAGTTGGCCATACATGTAACAGAAAAAATACTCCCTCTACAAGTCCTAAACATACAATATTTAAACCATTAAACTACATACACACATTCAAATGCACACCATTGATCGATCTTTCTCACTGTCAAGTATCATGTTAGAGGCAAGCATGCTTAAGAATCCAAGAGTGGATTAAGTACTGCTCCAATGAAGAACACTGCCATTGAAGTTTCTTCCCACAAATGTGGGCTTCGGCCTTATGATGGGCACGGGCGATGACGCTCCAAAATAACAACGAACTACTGTGCTGGCCGCTGCAGCTTTTGTTCCTTCTTCATTAGTAACGGAAATTTTGTATCAAAAAAAAAAATAGTAACGGAAATTAGTCAGAAGAATAAGTTATCGCTTAAGCAAAATTTTAAATTCGAACCTTATATATATAAAAAATTTCTGTTAAAAAATTCATCTATTATAATCAAGTGCATAACATAAATCTAATCCAGATATAATCAGGATAAAATTTTAATAAATTCAATGAAAAAAAAATTAACTTCAACAAACGCCTTCCGCAAAATTTTGAAACATAAAGCTTGTCACTGTATAAAGAATCTGACACTTCTATGAAATCCCCAGTAGCAGTGAAAGCCGAAGTAGTCCCATTTCTTCCATGCCCTCTTTGGGATCCAAGTTGAAGGAAAATTTAAACTTTGGGATCCAAAAGTTCAGAAAAATCCTCTCTTTTTGGTTAGTTCAATATTTTGATTTAAACATCCGGGGTTTGCTTATAAAACGTGAATTAGATTTGGCAAGTGGTGGTTCTCATGTGGAAGAAAGAAATACACGGTCAACTTCAGTGGGGTTCTTCCCCTTTGATAAGGAATGGCGAGCACTTTACAAGTCTCAAAAGAATTGTATTAATATTCTTCATTGGAGGTCATGAATGGAACTTGTAATTTCCCTCCATTCACAAGATGGAAGATTCTGGTTCTTGTCATGGTGGGATGAAACCCTCGATCCCATGATCCTTTGAAGTATAGAGCATTCGCAAGAACTAGCCTTGATACATGGCATCTGATGGAAGAAGGTCCCTCATGAGTCCCCTGGTTGCATTTTCAGCCCATGAGTTCACTTCTTGTGCAACTTTCTCAGCCTATTAGTGAACAAAATCCATAGAATCGGTCAAATTAAAGATTTGCAATTAATTATTCTCTATGAAGAAACATGTAAAAAAGTTGCAGTCAAAGAAGAAAACAATAGAGAGGATAATCAAAGAGTACCTTGTTGATGAAGTCGACCGCTCAAATTTGGCTTCGGTAAACATTCTTTGACGATCTCTTCAAAACTGGTCTTCAAGCCGAAAGATTTTTCCACCCAAGCGCCATTGATGAAGGACAGAATTGGGCCCCCATTCTCAGTCAGTGCCTTCCACATTCCTTAAACCAGAAACAATCTGTGAAGATACAAAATTCAGATAATCTTTACTCTGTAATCCCAGAAACGAGAGAAGCTACTCTAGGGTTCTTCCTGTGGATCCAGCAACAACGAGGCTCAAGATGATATGAAGAGATAATGGGGAAGACACGAATTTGGAACCCTTTTGAATTTGTTTCCAAAGAATTTTGTATGCCAATTGCAAACAGAAATCGGGGTTGAAGGAATTAGGGTTTGTCTGTGAAGGGGATGCCATTTTGAAGAGGTTATACACATTTGGTTTTTAGGAATTTCTTTTTTTTTTAAAAAAAATCCCACGTTAAAATTAAGCTTAATAACATAATTTTTAGATGGCACAGGTGGCAATAAGAACATTTGGTTTTATTAGTTAATATGGCTCTTCAAAGTTCATAGTTAAAGGTTATGCTGCAAATGTTTGCCTAAGTTTTTTATGGAAAAAATACTTATTTTTTTGATAAAAAATCGCTTTCACGAAATTTTACAATGTTAACTTTAAATTAGAGGTATGTATGGATAGAGTTGAGCAGGGCAATTTTCTCCCTGGTATCTTACCCAAAAAATACATAGACTGCATTTTGCAACCCGATGCCCAGCCCTGCCCGATAAAAGCCCTAATAATTTTGGATTGGGCATGCTCAAATCGTGATGTCATGCTCATGTTATGAAAAAAATCTGCAATTATAAACTTCTAAAATAATATCATATTCATGTGTCTTTAAGAGTTAAATAATATCTATAATCCACTAAGAATAAGATAATAAAGATAATTAAAATCTTGAGATCCATTGCATATAAAAAATAAGCGTTGAAATCTAAATAGTTTATAATTATAACTTTGCATCAATCTCTCAAATATTGACAAAGATAAATCATCTAAAAAAATAAAATAAATAATTATAATTTATAAGGTAATCATGTGATAATTAACAAAGTTAAAAAAAAGAAGAAAAAATTAATATAGTTATAAATATTAAAAGATACAACTTATATAGTTAACTACTTATATTTCTAAAATTACCTTTTAGTCATTAGTAGCTATCATATTCTCCCTTTTAAGATAGAGAAAAAATAAAAAAAAATAAAAGAATGGGTGCTCATGGGTAGAGTAAGACAGCCCCTGTGCCCGATACCCAACCCGAAAAATACATAGGTTATATTTTATAACCCAATGCCCAACCCTGCCCTATGTTTATTGAGTTGGGCAGGGCATTTTTATTGCAGATTAAGTAGGACATACTAGGTTACGGGTTTCATGCACAACCCTACTTCAAATGTTAAAAATAATCAGAATTTTTAATAAAGCAAATTTTTAATTATTTTGAAAAACTTTTAAAATTAATGAAATGCGGAGAATGAAAAAGAATGTTATAGAAGTACACTATACAGAAATAGCACAAAATTTAAAAATGAACAATAAATATTTTTCTATGAACAGAGATACTAAAAGATATCATAATATCTAAAGATTATTAAATAATAATAACTTCTTTATAGTTGTCACTAAATAATTTCTGCTTTTAATAAAAGCACTATAAAAATAAAATAGATCTCTTTTTCTAAAATCTCTAGACCATTAAAAAATCACTGTTTATTAAAAATTAAACAAACAACCTATGTCATTTTAAACCATTCTATATTTACTTATTTTCTGCAAAAATAGACAAATCATTTCAATTTTTTAAAGTACATTCCCCTTTCTGTATCCTTCTAACATTGCCAAATGTGGTAAATTAAATATAAGCATTATTATTAAATAATAATCGACTACATAAATTACATAATATTATAATAATTTATCAATAACTAAATATTTAAATAAATTATTAATTAAAAAATACCCCTTAATAATTTCATTCGATATTCTCTTCAATCTTTCAAGGAATGCTCTATCAACTCTGTCTATACTTTGAAGCCGATTCCAAACTCAGATAGAGAAGGGTTGTGTAAAGTACTAAAGTAACAGGAAAAAGAGCTTCAGCATGAACAAAGAATGCATTTCACAAAGCTATGACCTACATTCCATATTACATAATGTCACCCATACATAGGATCATTATCTGCCTCACATGTTTTGGTACAAACCATACACATCATCATGTTCCTCACGAAGAATTCCACCACCATATCAAAACTGTCATAGCAAGCCTAGTAGTAACAGATAACCTATATAATATGATATATTATATAGACAGGTTGGATTAGATATCCAAAAAAAACTGCTCAAGTGAAGACACAAATAAAAATTAAACGGAAAACCCCAAACTCATTTGGACCTTTCCTACGTGCTCTCTACCATCCTTTTAAACTTCCCCCAAACAGAATATAAACACAGCACATAGAAACAAGCTAGAACCGGGCATGCTATGGTGCCAGTGCCCCGAACGGAGGTTCAGAGTATTGGTTGACACAGCAACACCTGTGACTCGTCTGCAAGTGTTATTTGCTTGCAGAAATTTAACTTATAAGCTCCCAGACCCTCTTTCTCATCATTGATCAATTTAACCCCTGGTCTTAGCTCTCTTCATGCCAAGGCTGTTATGGAATGGCGATAAGGACCCAGACATAGGAGAACCTTCCTCGCGAAGCGTGCCATTGAGCAATGCTAACTCCCGAAGCTGCTGTTTCTTGTAAAAATCATGAGATTCATCCTGAAAGGGCAAAAAGATATTGAAATCGTTACTACAAACAATATCCTCTGAAAGGATGTGTACCCCTGCTGCTAATAACAAAGGACAGGTGCTGGTACCACAGGCTTAAGCAAATCCTCAAGTATGTCGTGGGCCTGCATCAGGCGACCATCTATTATTTCAACGGGTAATTCTGCCTCAACTAGAATATGGAGAGGTTCATTCAGGTGCTCATACCCAGGTTTCCCTCTCATCATGTCTTCCTGCAAAATATAATTAATACAACTCAAGCTTGTGATCTCCAGACCTAACAGAAAAACCTAATTAGCCAACTGAAACATATTAAAAACATTAAACGGTGTAGGTTAATATGTTTGGCTTAACAGTTCATTTGGACACCAGAGCATGCGAAGGGGCAAAAGCTACAAGCATTTACTGAGCATACATCAAAGATAAGATGGGTTGATAAACCAAGTCATAATGGTTTTAAAAAAGGAACAAGATATGCACACAAGGAAGCACATGGATCTCAGGATATCATAGGTACATCAATGCCTGGTGTTAAATGACAGTAAAATATCTTCTCATCTGCTTTCAACATTACAATACAATATTTTTCTATGGGTGCAAATGACTGGCTAATTAATCATGTTACATTTATGACACATAATGAACATTCATTCTTACTCTAGCTGGATCCTTAATGCTACCACGTCCTCGAATCAAAACTCGACACTCTGTAATAGCCTCTACACGCTTCAGAGAGTTCCCTCTTGGGCCTAGGAGTCGTCCAACAAAGTTGTACTGCAATAAATTTCTGTCAATATCGGATAATGCAAAGAATAGACTTTTAATAGGATAGACAGTTCTTCACCCATACATTAGGATATTTTTCAACAGGTATCTCAACTCTGATTGTCCTTTTAACAATAAGACCAGATGAGCTATTTTGAGTACTCAACCAATTTTGTGCTGATGGTGATGACTGTAACAAGCCTGGGACCTGCATATTTCAAATCTAATGTTAAATAAAACAATAACAGATAAAGTGCTTCTATCATATGGAGTGCATATGATTAAATTTACTATTGCATCAGAGACAACCGAGAGATCCCCAAGATGATCAACACTTAGTAAAAAGCTGCTCAAAAGATGTTAAAAACAGTGAGAGAAATATAATCACAAAAAGAGAAGTAGTGCTCAACAATTACAACAAAAATGCACAGAATATGTACGTAGTATGTTAGTATGCATCAGAATTGGAGACCATGATATTCAAGGATCCCTTTTAAAAATAAAGAAAATTGGAAACAATATGTTAAATGTGCTAGGAAACTATCACTGCACTTGGATCATGCTGACATTGGGGCAGACTTCAACCTATTTTGGCAACTTAGTCAATACATCATTATCTCTTAACAAAGAATTAGACAGTTATACTCCTATGGTAAGAAGATGGGGCCCAAATACTCAAAATGCTAGTGTAAGCACAACACCACAAAAGAAAACAAAAATAAATAAAATAAAACACACACAATACACAAGATTCTCATCTTAATACACACATGCTTCCCCAGATGATACATTGCATTACATTCATTAACATTTTTTATTTTGTAGAAGTAATAGTAGTCACAGAAAACTTAAGGGTTGTCATGTATTTACATCCAATCTAATATATTTCAAGTCCAAATCAAGACAAAAGGCAGAACCCTTGGCAGGATTCTGGTAACAGAAGCTAAACTATTAATAATTGTCAAAACTTGATTTAAGTTAGCTTAGCACTACCTGTCACTAACAACGTTTAAAACTGTAAGCCCCTGAACACATGTTATGAGTTAGCATGAAATGTAAAAATGGTCAGAAATGCTTCTAAAATACAGTATTAGACGGAAAAGAAGTTAATGTTAATGGTTAGTATCCATACTTCTGATTGAAATCTTGATGCCCATCCATTCCCATCGGCACCTCCATTTGAAAATATTCCTCCAGAAGCCAGGGGGCTACCATGTTCAAGCCCACTTTGACCTAAAACTGATGCATTCCCCAACAGAGTGGTTACACGCAAAATTTCTGCTCCAAAAATGTCAATTTTCAAGATGTACCAGTCAGCAGTTGTTAACAAGTTAGCAGTCACCACATAATCGATAGACAACACGGATGTTTTCCGAGTCAGTAAAAAAATTAATGCTTCCCCTATAATATAAATTTTAGCTTTGAATGGATGTAATCAGGGATTGATGAAATAGATGCAGTCAATTGTCATCCTGCTAGAAGTAAAAAGAAATATATGAAAAATGTCCTCACTAAAATAAAATGACCTTCTTTTAATAATCAGGTTAGTAAAATATACACAAGTAACTATCTGCATAATAACCAAAAATTCAGAATTAAAAGATCTCCCCCATAACAGCATGACATGTCAAAAGCCTGAACAAATATCTCATTCTCAGGCACCAGCAGAATAACATAAAGCCATAACAGCATACACCAACAGCAAGACTTTGTTTTCACCCTTTCTTAGAGAGGAAAATACCACCATCACCATCAAAAGAAGATCCTAAACAGATGGCACTTCTTTCCATAGTAAATGCACAGGACTTAGCACACCCTCTCAGATAAGCAATGATGTTTAAGGACCATAATTCTTGCAGTCACAAAAACCATTCAAAATATATCCAACACATTACCTATTGATGTAACTCCAGTAAAAATTACCTAAACCTCTGCGTTTTTCTTTTACAGAGGTTCATTCCATACTTGATCAAGAATCCAACTTTAACAAGCATGAATGAACTGTATTTAAAGTCCCAGCTGAGCTCAAGAAGTAACGCATATATTTGAAGATCCACTCTCACAACCCAAACCACCACCACTGCCTCACAATGAGTAGAGGGAGAAAAAAGAGGTGGTCTTAAGTAAACGAAACTAGAAAAGGTTAGCCTCACTTCATTAAAATTGTCAATCATCATATCATCTGTTAGTCAATTACCCTAACAAGACACAAGTTTCCTTAAATCTTTCCATATGAACACTTGTAAACCACGCCTTCATATCCAACATTACATTCTTCATCCACCTATATACATACATATCAATATAATAAGTGTTTACTACTCCTCACAAGACTATTTTTCCATCAGATCATGGGAAGTATGTACGTCCATCTCATTTATTTTGATTACAAAGCAAAAGGATATAAATGGTAAATTAAAAAAAATACGATACTGTTTTTACACTCAAGATGCTTAATGAAATCCAATTCTGGCCTTTTGGTTGGCACACACTCTACAAGTGAAAATAAATTTTGTAATTTAAAACACCACTTAAAGGACCTTAAAATCTTGTAAAGCAAAGAAGCTAATCTCTGTTTTTTTAACAAAAGGTGACAATTGCATGCATTATGGACCATATCCCAAGAAATACAGCACTCAGAAGTTAATGAAGAATCCCTTCTACCAATTTAGGAACACAGAAAATTAGATAGAAATCAAATTAAAAGGGGATAAAACCAATGAAAACAAGTACTAAAAGCAAATATCACTTGTAATATACAGAAGAATATAGCTCTCTGATTTCATTTTGTATAGAAAAATAATCTATATTTGCTTAATCATTGAAGTTCTTTCATGAATGAAGTGTATAAATAAAACAGCATAAAAACTATGGCTCCTCAGTCAAACTGTATCATCTACATTTAAAAATTATGATTAGAAGTTTGAAATTTGAAATTAAGGAACCCAATCCACCTATATACAGTACATTTAAATTGCCTCACGTATCAAACAAATTGAATTCCATAACTTCCTGTAGGAAACAGAACAATGCATATTTAAAACAAATCAAGAGATTGTTGCCTCCAGTGCTAGGATATAAGCAAGATATGTCATTTGTGCTAACTAATGGTAGATTGAAACGATCAAGATTGGGAAGAATGAGGAAAGGGGAAGAATTGCCTTGAAATTCATTGTAATTGAAATTCATTGTAAATGCATGCAAATCTATTGAGAAAAGGAACAGACCTTGGCTTAACAATCTATGGGTGAGGGGAAGCACAGTTGTGAAGGGACTAAGATGATGACGTTCTTCTAGTAGCTCCGATAAATATCTGAAAATAAAGGAAATGAACCATGAAAGGAGAGTCAGACATTTATTTCATGTACCCTACAAGGAGATGCACATAAACTCTCGGGTAGAAAAATGAGGATAGATGAAATAGTAAAACCACACTGAGGACAAGGGCAATATATTCACCTATGATTGATGAACAATACGCATAAAGGCAATTACATGGATACAGCTTAACTTAAAAGCATCAGTACTAGAGTAAAAATATAATCAGTAACAAGATCAACTCATTCTCAATGAAGGGCAGGCCAGTAACATTCCAAGATCCAGACACCAAACGGACTCAAGCATAACATTTTGAACCATTATTAAATGCACACAATGGCCACTTAACCATCCTTATAAGCAGTAACATAAAGCTGCAGGTCAGACTCAATTTGAATCAATGGCATCAGCATTATTCAACAAACATCTTCTCAGACATCATCAGAAAATTCAAACAGTCATTTTCGAAACCATGGATATCAAATCTATGAACCCGCTGTTGTGGGTCTAGAGTTCTGATGTGAGGAAGAAGGAAAATCAACCAGATCATGTATTAAAGATCGATAAACTAGCGAGCGCCAAGAAAGCGCGATCTTTTCTTAATCGGGGAAAAGAGCACAGCAACGGAACCAAATAGTATGGTCGACCGTGGTTTTAGTTATCAACTAATCAAAATAACAGTTCGCCAGGGGAAACAAAATGAACCCATGTAAAAGTAGGAAATCACAGGCCTATCTACAAAAAAACACAAGGATCAAAGTCAATCAGATCCACAGAGACCGAGATCTCAAACACACACTAACCAAAACCCAAAATCTCAAAACTAACAAAGACAGATGACCGAGGCCAGATCGTACGAGACTCAAACTGGAGAAAGGGAAAAAACAGAGAAATGGATCCAAGAGGAGAGCATACTTCTCTTGCTCCAGGAGAGCAGAGGAGGCAGCGGCAGAGCGAAGACCGGAGAGATGAGGGGAGTGAGGAGCTGACGGTGAGGGAGAGAAAGCCATGAACCTGCTGCCGCCGACGGAGCCGGCACCGGAGAAAGACATGCCTGGGCGAGCGAGATCGGATCCCATTCCCCCCGCCACCGCCAGCGCCTTTTGGGGTTTTGGGAATGGTTGAAGAATGGTGCGAGGTGTGGGTGTGAACGAGAAAGAGAGAGCCTTTGAGGCTCTTCTGAGTGCTATGGGCCCCAAACAGAGGTTGTGGCCCCCTTGGGTCGGTGCAAATCTTCTTGTTTACAGACTGTACAAATAATAGATACGACTTTATCTTTATCTTCACAGTAACTTATTAGATCTCTCAGATAATGTGTTGTATAGTGTTTGAAGAAGCAAAGTCATGTGATGTGAACATTACTTCTGATTTGGTGCTCATACAGTGACTAGGGTTGTATGTAGGCCATTGTTTGAAAACCAAGTCCATCGAATGGTCCCATCGGTTTGATCGTTCATAGGATACCCCAATAACCTAATTTGGATTAAAAAAAAATCATTCTAACATGAGATGGAAGCTAAATCTTATTGAGTTAAAACCTAAATTAGATCGAATGACTTCTAAAGGATCTAGTAGATTTTTATATCATTTATAACGATAAAATTTTATTGAGTTAAAACCTAAATTAGATCGGATGGCTTCTAAAGAATCTAGTAGATTTTTATATTATTTATAATAATATAATATTTATTTTATTAACAAATTCATATATTATGATGTTATTACGTTGATAATTTGATTATATATATTGTTATACATCTAGATATTATTTTGTTAACTTTTTATTTAATTATTATGTTACAATAAGTTTAATTGATTAAATCATGGAAATTGAGAGATCTACTGGCTTTTTCGATTTAATATTTGGTCTGACTTTTAAAATATTATAAACAATTCATAGACGAGATGAATTTGGATTTGAATGGTTGGAATTCAAAATTTGTTATTTTTTTAATAATAAATTTATTATATAAAATTAATAGTTATAAACTATATTTATTCCAAATCCACTAAAATTAAAATTAAAAATATTTAATATATAACTTATAAAAAATATAATATTTAATATGTAAACAGTAAATTAAACCTACATATATTCTAATTTCAGTCTAGAAAGTATAGATGAGTGGGGATCACTATACACATTTAAGATTTCAATATATTTCAATCTTATTCCATAAGAAGGGAAAAAACATAACATGCTTTATGGGAGGGACACTTGAGATCAACTTGGGATGAGATGGTTATTCCATAAAAGGTAAAGAATTTAATGATTTTCATATTTTTATAGTATAAAAAAATAATAAAAGTAATCACATTTTTTATATAAACTATTATTTTCTATGTGCTATTAAACATAATGTGGATAATTTTGTTTTATGGTAATTTTTATAATTTTAAAGTTTTTATTCCATATTGTTTTTGGGCTTCCATCATCCGTGAATTACTGAGTTTGCTTCTAGATTTTAGTGATCTCATCCCATCCTTTTATTGGATTCGCATAACTAAGAAAACTAACTATTAAAAATTTTATTGGTAAAAAATTTAATAAATTTTTATATAGAATATTATACAAATTTTGTAAATTAAAAATATTGGTATCTAATTTAAGTGCCTATTTGACATTAAGGTTTTAAAAGTTATTTTGAGCAAAATTTTAGTTTGGATAAAATTTAAATAAATAGTTATATTTGTCTATAAGTTATTTTAGCTAAAAATAAGCTACTGAAAATAAATTTTAAAATAATAAAAGAGTTTATGGACTATCCAATTATTATATTAACCTAATTTTTCTTATACCTCTCTCATCTCTCTTCTCTACCATCTACCCTATCTCCTATATTCTTTATACTCTCTCATCTCTCCTCTTTCTTTTCTACTCTCTTTCCCCTCTCATACTTTTAATTAAATAGTACACTTTTTAGTAATTTACTAATATAAAAAGTGATTCTACTACCAAATATCTCTATTTTTAAAATCTATTCTTCATAAAATCTATTTTTTCTAAAATTTATTCTTTAAAATCTATTATTTTTAAAATCTATTCCTTAAAAGCTAATTCAAGCATGCCCTAAGTCTTTTTCACTTAAAAAAAATTGAGGACTCTTCCCCAATTTTTCCCTGGGAAAATTATCCCCCAATCCCTATAATTTCATAATTTTTGAATTAGATCTGTACTATTTTTACCTTTTTATCATATCTTTTAAATTTATTATGTTAGCCATGTTAGTCTCTAATATTTAAATGCTAAATTTTATAGAACTCCCTTAAATTTTAGAACAGTTGTATATAATTTTATTTTAATATTTTAAAATTTAAAGTTAACCTCTGAAAGCTTCTATTTCTTTATTATTGATATCTTGCCATTAATTTACTTCCCATCGTACTTAGCATTCTACATGTTAGATTACAATAAATCAATTAGCCTTTGATTACTATAAAATTAATCTAAAGTGTAGAATGTATGCCACATATAATACGAGGTGTCTTGTATTAATCTGATGTGGTAATTTCTGTTAGAAAAATAACGTAAGTTAATGGTAAGGTGTCTATAATAATAAAAAAAGAGATATAAGAGATGTTAAATTTAAATTTTAAAATATAAAAGGAGTTATATATAACTGCTCTAAAATTGAGGGGAATTCCGTATAATTTATCCATATTGAAAACGTTAATAAAAACTGTTTAAAATATCTGTTAAGGGAATATTTAAATTAATTTTTAGAAAATAATTTAAGAAATAATAGATTTTAGGAAGAATAAATTTTAAAAATAGAGATATTTGGATGATTAGTAGTATAATTACTTTTTATATTAGTAAATTACTAAAAATTGTATAATTTGATTAAAAGTATGAGAGATGAGAGGGAATAAATAGGAAAGATGAAAGAGGAGAGAATAGATAGTGTATAGAATAGATATGAGATATGGTGGAGAAGATAAATAAGAGAGAAGAGATGAGAGATGAGAGAGGACAGAGAAAAAATAGTATAAGAAAAAATAGGGGTAAGATAATAATTGTATGGTCTATAAACTCTTTTACTATTCTAAAATCTATTTTCAATAGTTTATTCAAAACCATAATTTTAAATTATGATTTTAACCAAAATCACTTCTAGATAAATATAACTGTTTGTTTAATTTTTTTTAAACTAAAATATTGTCTAAAAATACTTTTAAAACCTTAAGCAACAATGATGTAACATATAATTAGACATATTTTTATAAATGTAACTGACTAAACATGAAAATAATTTCAGAAAGTAAAGCCAAAACATCGTCTCAAAACCAATGTTTTCAGAAATCTTATCTTAAGCCTATGTTGGAATCGATCAATCTTCGTCTTCAAAGTCACAATGAGTTGGATGAAGATGATATCATCCCCGTTGGTAAAAATATTTTAATTATAATAATTATATGAATTTTGATTATACCAGTTAGCACTCTCCGTCCTTTAAATTATAAAAAAAAAATCTATCTCTCAGAACTTCATGTATATCTAAATAACATTTATAATCTTTAAAATTTTAAAATAAACCCTCCTAAAACTTTTACGTCTATACAAATAATTTTAAATTATCAATTTAATACTTCTTAAAATTTATTCTTGAATACATATAATTATTCTAAACTTAAAATTATATGCAGAT
Source organism: Leucaena leucocephala (assembly GCA_037074615.1). Taxonomy (NCBI): domain Eukaryota; kingdom Viridiplantae; phylum Streptophyta; class Magnoliopsida; order Fabales; family Fabaceae; genus Leucaena; species Leucaena leucocephala. The sequence continues at coordinate 10,392,617 of CM073542.1, forward strand.
AAACCCTTTAAATTTTAAACTATTTATAGATAAATAATAAATAAAATTGACTATATGAGTTATTTGTATAAATATAAAATTTTATAGAATTTTATTGTAAATTTTAAAAAGTTTTAGAGGCTAGTTACATGTAACATCAAATTAAGGGGATTTCATATAATTTAGTCTTTTCCCTCAACTTATTTAATGGGATTAAGTGTTTGAAAGTATTTTACCAAGCCTTAAAATTTTAAAAACTAACATGAATTATAATAAAATTAAAAAAAACCAAAGTGAAACTTATTTTTAAAAATTTAGGTGATTTGTTACCTAAAAAGACTTATTAGATGATTAAATGCATACTTTTCTTTAACAATAAACCATATTTATGACACTCTTTATCTGACAAAAATCTTTTATATCTCAAAAGAGTTTGTTTTGAAAATATTATTTCTTTTATTGATTAAATATATATTAAGTTGATGTTGGCAAAAAAACATATTCAGATGAGTTGGATCCCCAGACTTACCAGTGTTATAATATACTTTTAAATTTAAAGAATATTTATAAAGATATTTATATATTATCTATTAATAAAGTTCTTATATTGATAATATAATTTAAATTTAAGATACTGTAAATTATAAACTAATTCCTGATCAATTGAATTAATTTTGTTAAAAAAATATCTTCTTTCTATTCATTTATTATTTTTTAAAAAAAATATTACCACTTAGCACTCAAGTCTTAACCCTGTAAAGCTATTTTTTTATTTAATCATTAACCTCTTTTGCCCCATATTTGTAAGAAGTTCAATGGATAGATAGATTAATTTTTTTTAGATAAATTATTTAATTATAATAAATATAAATTGATCATCTTAAAATACTTTATATAACATTATATTATATATTAATTTAAATTAATTAATTTAAAAATTGATAAATATGATAAATAAAATAGATTAAAATATTATAATTTAGGGTTAAAATAAATCTCTAATTAGTTAATATATTTAGGACCAAATATATATATTTAAATATATAATTGATGATTAAGATAGGAGATCATGCAAAGTATACAATTGTGTAATTTTTGGTGATGAAGATTTTTTTACAGTAAATATTCACATTATGGTTTATCCACACATATCTCATATTCATTTTTTCCAAATAATTCAAAATAAATATAAACCGATATCCCTAAAATATCTCTACTAGTCTTGAATGTAATACCACTTAACTAGTTTGAGTCCATTAAATAATTTAAATAAATTAATTAATCATAATAAATATAAACCTATATTCCTAAAATATTATTTTATAAAATTAAATTATATATTAGTCTATAAGTTATTTAAATTAGTTATTAGCTTAAGAAAAATAATACATAGGCTAGATAAAATAAATTGAGATCTTATATAGTTATATTTAAGATTAAAGCAAATCCTCCAATAAATAATTTATTTATCCAAGTGAAAAGAAATTTGACCTTTTAAGCACGATATCTCAATTCTTAAGTTTGAGAATGTGTAAATATAAAAAATATTTTTGGAAGAACTATCTCTAATTAAGTGTGACAATACTTAGATTTAACTCAATTATAAAGTCATATAAAAAAATTGATCATCTAACTAACTCTTATATTTAAGATTAGAGGAATCTTATTTGTATATTTTTCACATTTTGATCATTAAGTAATGTGTATTTAATATCAAATTGATGTAAATATTTTTTAGATATAAATTTCTGTTCAAAATTTTTATTTTCATTTTTTAAAAAATAACTATTCAATTATATGTAAAGTTGTTCAAGATCAACTCAGACATTGATTAAGTTCATCAACTAATTTTTTGTGCTATGAAAATCGACAAAAATTCCTCTTGAAGAGAGAAGTTGACGATTCAATTTGGGATAAGCTGTGCATAATAAATTCAATTTGTTCTTTATTTTTTAAATATTATATTCATAGCACTTAAAAATGAGTATGAATATAATATTTTATGCCTGGACTTAATTGAAGATTTACCATTCAATATTGGGATGAGTTGTTTTCTTATTCTTATTTATAATTTTTTTATATGGACAAGGAAAATATTAAAAGTAAATAATAGAAAATGGATAAAATAATATCTATTACTTGCTGCTCATTGTCAACCTAATTTGGAAGCTAATTTTATTTTATTCAAATTACTTGGTTCGAACTGGACCTAATAAAAAAAATCCTGATTAATCATTGAATAATTAAAATGTTTGTGTCCTTTGTGAATGCCATGAGTTTTTTTTCTTAAAAAAATAAAAATAAAACTACCCCATCCTATCCAATATATAATTGAGTTGCAACTTTTGAGATGTAGCTAATACTTTTTAGAGGTGACAATTTTTATTTGTTCAAAAATTCAATTCAATTTCTTTATTTTTATCTTAAATTAATTATATGTTTCCACTTGTTGGCTCTCTCACTCACCCTAAAAACTTGCAAGATATAATTAGGTTAATAAAGATAATGTTTTTATCAAATTTAAGGTGTGTGTATATATATATATATAAATTTTATTTTTTCTATTTTTAACTTCAGCTAATTAAACATGAGTCTAACTTGAGGGTATATTTGATACAAGGGAAGTGAAAATAGAAGTGGAATATTTCACTTCTCTTATTTAGTATAATAGAAGATATTTCTATTTATAATATTTTAAATTATTTCAGTTCCATAAAAAAATTAAGAAAGGAGATAATGGAAGTAGAAGTGAAATATTTTAAATAATTTTACTCTAAATTATAAAATTTCTAAATAACTTTAATAATTCCTAAATTATAAAAAATATTTTAGACATTTTAGCCTAAATTATAAAATATATATATTAATTATATATTCATTTATATCATACTAAATAAATTATTTTTCTATTTTTAGATTAATTTTATTTATATTTTTATTTTTATTAAAAACTCTTCAATAGTACGAAATGTTCCGGTAGTATTTTTAATGGCATTTGAGCTCATGTATATTTGTTTGATTTGTCTTCTAATTATTAATTAATTTTATTTTGATGTATTATAAACAAACTAATGCAAAAATACCTTTTTACAACAGTTAAAAAATGATTTCCATATTGGTTGTGTAACCAGTAGTCAATATAGAAAGCATTCGATTTTTTAGTCCGGTTGTTATTAACCGATATAGAAAAAGTTAATCAAACGAAAAAAAAAAACTCCTCATTTTTTGTGTGCTGTCACATGCAACCGACATAGAAAGTTAATAATTTTATATTTTATTTAAAAAAATATCATTAATCTACGCTATATTTACAACAATAGGTGTGAAAGGTCGGCTATAGAAATTCTTTTTTATAATAAAATATCAATTCAATTTATCTAATTTATAAATTAATATATAATCTAATATTATATATAAATATTTTATAAAAATTAAATTATATTTTATTATAATTTATTTATTTATTTAATATATTTAAAATAATTAAATAATCTATTAAATTTAGGGCTTAAAATAAAATATGTGGATCACTTTAGCTTAACCTTGAATATAAAGGTATAAGTAATTGAAGTGTGACCTAATTTTTTCCCCTACTTCTTTTTTTTTTTTAAGAGCTTAAATAGTAATCAATTTTGAAAGATAGTTTGACCATGTTTTGAATTCCCACTTTTTTAATTTTTAATAAAATAAGTAAGAGGAGTCCTGTATAAATCGTTCTAACAAAAAATAAAAAGTTGATGTAGTGCGCAATTTGTTAATATTTTTATAAATATTTTTTAAATTTAAATATATACCTTAAATTTGATAAACTCCCGAGATCTAACTCACATAGTTTTATGTTTTTTTTTTGGTAAAAATGTGGATATTTGGTAAAATCACTGGACAAACACTTTTATTAATATGATCGTGTTTGGTCAATCATTCAAAAAATACTTTACTTTCAATGTACTTCAAAATATATACGATGTATATGATTAAAATATTAAAATAAATGTAATAAAAAACATTAATGATAGGGAGAAATAAGAGTAAAAGAGAAAATTTAGATAATAAAAGACAATTTTTGTAATTATTAAAAAGACATCAATTATAGTTTTGCTTCAACGCAAAAGCTGTAGTTTTTCTTTTGGTTTTGCTTCCTTCACAATTTTCATCTCTCTCAAAAACAATTTTGAATATGGGGCAACCATAATTAGAAAAACAAAAAAAAAGGAAAAAAATAGTTCTTGAATAAATAAGGGTTGCAATGTTATGTTTGAATGCCACAAAGGTTGTTGGATAGCAGAATTCACACAAGCGTTTGGGAAATTTGTAGGAGCTCTTGATGCAGAAGAATGTCCAACTCATTTTTTCTATTAATAATTCTCATCCATGGAAGTAAAATGAGAAATTAATAAAAAAAATTATAACAATTTCTAAATATCTCTTATAAAAAGAACAATATAAAAAAAAAAGGAACGGAAGAAGAAATTGTTTCTGTCAATTTACAAATGATGAGGTAAAATGAATTCAAACAAAAAAAAGAGGAAAATAGGATGGTTCCAAACAGAATAATAAATTTCCACAAAATTCATCTTTGTATTTAACATTGGTAATAGATAATACACCATGAATTTGAATTCCCTCGAGGAAGGAGATGAGTTAGTCAGAAAACTGATAATATGATTTTAACAAAAAATACGGAATACCATATAACCCATATAGTTATAGGGTCTAGTTGAGAAAGTTTAAAACCTAGGTTTTAAAAAGGCCTATGGCTTCAACTTCAATTTAAATTTTTTTTAAAATAAATAATTATATTTATCTAAAATAACTTTTAGACTAAATTATAATTTAAAATAAAAATTTTAGATAAACTACTGACACTAACTTCTGAAATAATAAAAGAACTTATAAACTGCTCATTTACTATTTTACCTATATTTTTTTTATATTCTCCCTCCTATTCTCCTATTCTCCCTTTCTCGCTTCTCTCTCTTCCTCCATCTCGTCCTCCTCCTCTTCTTTTTCTTCTTTTTTCTCCTCCTCCTCCATCATTATCATCTTCCTCCTCCTCCTCATTACTGTCATCTTTCTCCTCCTTCTCCTCCTTTTTTGCCAAATCTCCCTCCTTTGTTGCCACTACCTGTCTTTGTCAGAACCACATGACTCCTCTAGCTTCTTTCTCCTGCACTTCCAATGAAAGAGAGAGAGGGATGAGAGAGAGAAGAAGAGAGAGATAATAATTTTTTATCTTATACCCTTTTTAATAATTTATCAATCATAAAAATTCTTCTGGTAATAACCATCTAAATACCTATTTATCTATAACCATATTTTTTTTCTATAACCTCTTATACATAAGCTATTTTTTTAAAACTGTTTAAAGACTTTTTTTTTATATAAGTCATTTTCTAAAATTATATCCAAATACACACATAGAAAAAAGAGATAAATTGATTAATATGGGTCAATTTTTTTTATAATATAATCAATGTGGGTTTTATGGGACTGCTAAGTGTTTGGTTCAACTAATAGAAAATAGAAAATTATAGTGGTTCAATCTTAAGTTCGTGTCATGAGAATTAATATAGTGGCACTAAATTCTTAGTGGAAGAACCCAGTTGCCCTTTCTGGTTTTGCTTGAGTCGATACTAATGAACGAAGATTTGGATATCATGATCATAAGCTTGTTGGCTAGAGACATGGATTTCTGTATCTCATATGTTGAATTCGAGGGATATGTACTAATGGCATAATATTACAAACGGGATTCACAACTTTTTACTTATTGAAAGGAGCTTTTGTGCTAATAGGCTATAAGGTCAAATTTCGTTTCAATGTATTTGCGGAATCGAAAACCAATCACACGCCTGCCAACGAATGGTTATCAAGACAATCGAGTTGGGTGTGATAAATATACATGTTGCTTTTAACACGTAGGGCAAGTTTGGTATGCTAGAATTTTGAAAAATAGAAATAGAAATATTATGAAATCCCGTTTCACTTTTATTTATAATATTTTGCTATATTTTAGTTTCATCCAAAAAATTAAAAATTAATATAGATTCTACAAAAATAAAATATTTTAAATCATTTTACCTTAATTTATGAAATTTCTATATAATTTTACTTTTTCCAAAATCAAAACAAAATGCAAATATCATTTTATTTTATTTTCTTATATTTTTTTACAAAAATATACATAAATTCTATATTTATTTTTAACATACTAAACAAATTTTTAAAATCAATTTTTAATATAATAACTGTTACTTCTATTAAAAGCTCTATAACAATTACTTTCAAACCATTTTAATTATAACAAAAATCATAATGCCTAGTAAGTTTTTTTTTCACTAACACCAAATGAAAACAACCATATAATGTTGGAGGCAATTTTTTTTTATTAATATATGTATCATTATATTGTAGACAATTATATTTAATATACTATCGAATATTAAATATAGGCAATTCTTTTTATAAAGATTTGAACTTAAATTTGCTATTAGCAATCTAGGCGATACTTAAATGGCAGAAAGGATCCAATGGTTTCTATTTAAAATAAAAAGGTTCTGGTGGTCAAATTTTATTTAGAAAAAAGAGTAAGTGATAATTAAGAGTCTTATTAAAAGTTAATACAAAATAAGGAGCTTCAAGTAGTAAATATTGAAGATTAAGTTGTAAATTTCTATGTTTTAATATAAAACAAGTCCTCATTTTATATTTTTTTAGTTGTTTACCCAATTTATTGGAGTTTTATCTCGATTATATCTAGATCTAATCTGTATCACGTATTTACCTATGATAGGTAAGTCTTCTAACAAAATTTTTTTATATATACTAATATTTAAATTTAAAATTTTATTTAAACTCGAACCATTTACTATTCTAATCCATCCCGTTGGCCATTTTGTATTAATTTCCTTACAAAGTCCCTTGTCGTTCTCCCTTTCACAAAGTGACCCGTACGGCCCGCAAAAGTCACCGACATATGAGAGGGATTTGGCCAACCAAAAATCATACATAGTTATTTTTTTAATAAATTAAAAAAATAAATTAAGAAAAATCCATATTATACACATTAATATAATCTAAATTAGTCAACTAAAACTTATATTAATTATAATTAATTAATTTATTTAATATTATTAATCTATCTAAAATAATCAATTAACTTTTAATTAAGTCCCTTGCTAGTTTTTTCATGCCAAATGAATAATAAATTTTAAGATATTAACTAATGACTATGTGCTCTAATAACACATACACTCTATAAATAAAAAGTTAAGTACCCACTCCTCTGAATAAAAATAAATGGAGATATTAGTAAGCACAAAGCCAAGTGTGATTCTATGCAAGGCTTCTCCATTATTTCCAATTGATAAAAAGTTGTAGGCCAAACAAATAATCATACAAGAGGATAATACCAAATGTGACTACCCTACACAAGCCAAGCCTAAAAAATTGGCAACAACAAACGCTTAAATCAATTAAAGCTAAGAGTTTATCAATGTTAAAGCTAGCCCCATGGTCCAATCAACGCTCATAAAATTACCCTAATAACAAGATTTGAACCCATATCTTTATGAAGTATAAGGTGTAAGTTATATCATTACCAATACAACTCTCAAGAATATATTGATGATTTTTTTTTGGGTACAAATATATTGATGATTGATTTGCTGCAAGTCATCTTCCATAAGCCATAAAAATCAGATTCTGTAATGCTTAAAAAAATTCCCATTAGTTACATCAAGCAGAGGAGACCTCCACCCACAAGTACTTTTGGGCTTGCATTGAATTTAGTTGACCATAAGGGAGTGAGGCTTTAAACTTCAAAGATAGCAAATACCAATGTAAAGAGCTTCTGCAAAAGCTCATCTTACAGCTTCAATCCTTGAATGAAGACTTGAACATCAAAGCGGTTTTATCATGGACATAACTCAACTCCAACTACTGTCTAGATAAAAATATAACAAGTCCCCTGCCATTTACAATACCAAATAGCTTATTGAGTCTGCCTAAATCTTCAAATCTCATCGATACCGGGCGCACAATCTTACATGCAATCTATCAAATGTAAATAAGGGTGACAGCACTACACCATTGGAGAGATATGCGAGCTTCTTAGCTTAGTTTTGCAGATATTATTCCTTCGATGGAACCAATAAGAGTGAATGATCCCACCACAAAGCCAGCGACGCTAAAAATCCGTAGCAAGACCCACTTGGTTGTCCATGCTTCAACATCATACTGACTCAAGTACATTTCCACTGGGAAATATATGGTTAATGGCCAGTATATTATACCTCCCAAAACTCCCAAAATCTGATTGAAGTAGGGGAAGATCACAGCAATCACAGTTGTTGATATAACATATGCAGAACGGAAAGACAGCCTCAGAAGATTTAGCCCAAAAGCTGGCAGACATGGGAGTTTCAAGGAATATGTTTGGTTCACAAATGAACTTTCTGGGAACTTAAAGCGGAACCAATCTTCGACATTTGCAAATAGTGGCTGGCTGTACACCTGAAACACATCAATGAAAATGCGTTCTATATTTAGTAGAATTTTGAAGATGAACTCGACTATAGAAAAGAAATGGACCAAGTTAGTTATATGGACTCATTTCCCTTCAGGTAGCAAAAGAAAACTTTGTAGCTAATGGTTTCATAACACTGTTATGAAGGAAAAGTTCTCATCAATGACAAATAATGTCAGGACAGGGTGTATATATATATATAAATTTGAAGATGACAAATCCATGTTATCACAAGTACCTGATACGCGCCAAGAAGGTGAATCACTATACAAGCATTAGCCAAGTCAACAAGCCAATAAGGCTCATAAAACCCAAATCCTGTTAGCAGGTTTCCTGGCGTATCACTACCAAAGGCTGCATATCCAGAACATCCACAACAGAGGTAGAAAAATGTTGTGATAATTACTGATATTGTTGAGGCCTTCTTTATGGTTTGATTTTCTGGTGGAGGTGACTTCAAAGTATCCTGTACGCATCACAGTAGGTAAAAGCTTAAATTAGCCTTAATAAATGTTGCATTTTCTCTTTCAAGGCTATTGAAAAAGTAACTTCCAGCTATTTAAAGTTAGTGCCCAGAGTGAAAGAAGTTCAATATGATTACTTTAATAGGCTTGTTCCCCCTTTAGTTTTGTCGGCCATTATTCTGTATATTTCGTTAGCTGGCTTTATTTATGGATAGCCAGCCTTTGACAGCTTTTTTGAGTAATGGAGTTCATTTTTCACTCAAAAAAAAAAAGTCATAGTGCAAATATTACATACCTGTACTTCTATCAGAATTACAGAGAATGGATAGGAAAATGCTATGTCACCAAGCGCTTGAGCAACCAGCCATACTTTTTCAGCCATACTAGGGGTACTGATACCTAGAGCGCCACCCTTTACGAATCCATTTCCTGTACATCCATGATCAGTGAATTATATATACATGTTTTGAGCCATAGGAAGCACTGGCAGATAACAGTTATAGTATATATGCCTATTCTGTGATGAATTTTTCTTTATTGCAGACCAACACCACTCTTTTCTCAAGTGTCTTTGGTATATGGATTGAGCCATACTAATTTAACCATTCTGGGCTAAGATTCTAAGCAACTGTCAAAGCATTGGTAAGCATACCCATGATTTTAGCAACGGCAAGACCCATTCCAATGAAGGCATAAGTAAATGACATAATTGCAGCAACAACTGATAACCAGTCAATGTCATGGAAATTGGGTATCTGTGACAGAACAATTTGGATAATCCCAAAAATCAGCATATAATATCCATCTTCAAAAATACATGCTGCTCCATGCCCCTCAGTGTGGAAACAGTTTGATTTTAGAATTGCTCTGCAGACACAAAAACAAAAGGTAATCCAATGTATCTATTTCTATTAGCAAAGGTAAATTAAACTCTAAGCGAAAACATTGTTCCAGCACAAAGAAAATGAATTTGAGGAAAGCAAAACTTTCTTTGTTAGATATATACAACATAGAATAGATAGATAAGTTGATTAGGGATAAACATTTATGCCATCCAAGCTCATTTTTTCAGTAAGATCCACATTTAAAATGTTTACTTGTCTTTTAGTGTGGTTTGCCTATCTTTTCCGATCCCTGATATTCCAAGAACTTCTCACCAAAAGGCAAAGCTCGAACAAGTAACATCCATAATCCATAAATAAATAGAAAAGGGAAAGGAAAGCAAAGAAGTAAAATTACATTATCAAAGAGAAACCACTAAGAGCGATCAATGACACACCTTATACTAATAGCTGATGTAACAACGTAGGCCACTCCAAACCCATATAAACTTACTTGAACCAAAAAGCCACATAACCGTCCTTTCTTTGTTCCTGCAGCCACCCAATGAGAGTCATATAATGACAGTCTTACCAATAGAAACATACTTATATGATATTGCAATTCCCAAATGCACTAGTCATGTTTGACTAAAAATGTCATACAGAGCCACTATTCTGTTCATCCCCACAGCACAAGTCAGGTGAGATTTTGACAGCTTTAAATTAAACACAACAAGTGAAAGCACACGTTCTCCTATGAAAGGACAATTTTTGTTCCTTACATTTAACAAAAAGGAGTTTAGCCAAAAAATAAAAATAAAAAGGAGATTTCTCATATATGACATAAGCAGGGGGTGGTAATACTATTAAATGTTTACAAGTCAAACGCGTTAAGAGAGATGGCTAGATCCACAAGTCATTTATTATTGATAAGGAAATCCAAGTGGCAGAATGGAAATGGTGACGAGGATATGGTTTGCGTGACACAACTGAAATAGTTGGCTATATCATATATGATGCAATGCAACGGACAAATATATCAAACAGGCAGCTTTCTTCCGGTGGCAAATCCTCGGCCCAATTCAAACAAACCATTTGGACAAATCCACAGATAACTTTAACTCATTCTCAACTCCACAGAATTAAAATGTTCAGTTAACCTAAGAGCTTCAATTAAATCTGAATCCTCAGCTTAAGAACATGTCATGCTATGTTGTAGTGAATGATTTTCGTTACAATAACTTTATTTTTTGGATCATTGACTTAAGAAACAGACACAAATGAGTAGCAGATTAAATATACAAATTACCAAAAAAACGCTAGTATTGAGAAAAAAATATCGGCAACAAATCTTCCCGAAAGACTGAAAAAAAGGTAATTATAGTTCATAAAAGATAAGTAAACCGAGTCCACAATAAATAAACCCATCGGAAAAGGGAGATAATATATCCCTGATTTAAAAGAGACAATGGAAATTTACCATGGTGAGGATTTCATTCCACAAAGGTAAATTCATAATTTGGTTCGGAAATTGTTAAACTCATTTACCATTATTGTACAAAAATCTTAGCAATTGCACGAGTGATCCCTAAAAGGAATCAAACTCATTGGGTACTATTTCTTTGGTCCCAGACGACCAAAGAACTAACCAACCAACTCCTTATCCTAAGAATGTCTCGGACAAAAAAAAATATATGGAATGAAAGGGAACGATCATAACTGGTGATGAACCAAGAAAAAAAAAGTAAAAAGTAAAAAACTTACCTAAATGCAAATTAACAGCATGAAGATAAGAAGGATGCCTGTGAGGGCCATACTCAGGATCTGGGGAACGGTATGTGTTGGAGAGAAGGAAAGAAGAGAGCAGAGTGACGGAAGCGAACAAAATCATCGCCAATGGCCCCCAAATCCACCCAAGCTGCGACATGCTCCAAGCCAGCGATAGCACTCCCGAACCTATCACCCCTGTAACTATGTGCGCCACCGCCGTCCATACCGTTCCTATTCACAAAACCACACATTCATTCATTCATATCTCAGTCGATCAGATTATTCGTATCTACTACGATGATTGTGTCGTTGTTGACATCTAAGTACGAATTTAACCAAAAAAATAAAGGAAGAAAGAAAGAAGAAGAAGAAGAAGATGACGATGATGATTCTGTTGGAGATGACAAACCTGTTCGTTTGATGGAATGATGACGATGATGAGGAGATTGAGACTGTAACAGAGGAGCCTTTTGATCTTCCCCCATCGCGTTGAAGACAACCCAGGAAAAAAAAATTCAGTCGACGCTCAAAACAAACAGCGATTGCAATGGAAATACAAATCTCCTTCCCCAGATATGATAGATTTTGGTGGATTTATTTCTCTTCTACCGTACGAGCCTGGTGTGGAACTACTGTCAGCAATGTCGCGATTGCGATTGGCAAATCTCAATGGACGATTGTGGAAATGGAAATAGCCTCTTAATTCGCTGGTTCGTTATCAACAATTCGACATCTCACAAGAACCTCGGAAGTGTGTTAGCATATATATATATATATTATTTATGAGCTGATAGGTGATAAGACCAAACACGAGTTTGTGCTCTTGTTGTCGTAGACAAGCATACATATCACAGTTATAATTTAATTAGGGTTAATATTATCTTTTCGTCCCATAAGTTTGCTAAAATTTTAGTTTTGGTTTAGTGTTTAGGTCCTTCAAGATTTGAAAAATAGGTTTTGGTCTTTTACATCCATAAAATGGTCCAAGGTTTTTTTTTATTAAATTATAGATAATAATATTTTAGATAAAAAAAATTGAGAGACAAAACATATAACTTAAAATTTAAAGGATTAAAATTAAAATTAAAATAAATTTGAGGGTCCAAAATTATATTAACCCATTTAATTATTATTATTATGCTAGTTTTTTTAAATTAAAAAAATTAGGGATTTAAATATTGGGGGTTTCATTATGACACGCAAATGTTAGCTTATAATTCCAGATTAGCTTTTTACAATTTACACGTATTTTAAATTTCATGATTGAATAAAACAAAAACATTAATAATTCAGTGTTTATTAATGAAACGTGGATCCACTGGAAAAATGACATCTATAGAGGTTGTGCTGTGGATTCTATGGCTTAAAAATGGTCGGAAAAAAAAAGGTAGCCAAATTTTATATATTTTAATTTTAAATTATTAAATATAATGACTCATCATCCGCCGTACATGATCCTGCGGCTATAAAATTGCACTCGATAAAAATTTTCGTGTGTACTCAGATCCAACCACGTGTACTTACGTGGAGGGACGGGATAGTGGAAAAATCTATTGGAACATGGAGCTTGTGGAATCATTTATGGTTTTAGGTAAAAAGAAAGAAAATAAATTAATAGGTAAGTCAATATAATTCTATCTGATTTTTAATTAAATTTTTACAATATTTTAATTTTTTTAATATAGGATTTGTAATTTTTTTCATAATTTTATAATTTCATGTAATTTTTAATTTTAATACTGTCTTTTTATTTTTTTCTCTCTATTACATCTTTATAATTTGACATGATTTTTAATTTCTCTCTACCAGATTTTTAATAGGAATTGAAGGTTATTTTTTTTTCATTTACATTTATGATAATGATTTATAATTAAAAAAAAAGAAAATAGAAATTGAGTTGTTAGAAAACGACATGATAGTTTTGTGATGTCCTCCTCTCGTTGGTGGTTCAGATATTATGAAAAGACTGATATGATAGAATGTTCAGGACATTTCTTGTTTGTTGGGGTGGGGTTTTGAAGTAAATAGAAAATAATTATAATAATTAAATTAAAAAATATCTCAAACGAATGAGGATAGTAATAAAACTTGATTTTAAATTAGAGAAATTTTCACTTAAAGAGCACTGTAGCAAATTAAATTTAAAAAATTTCTGAAACTTCATTTGAACCACAATAAAGTTAAATTTTGAGGACAAAAAGACATTTGTGCCCTCACTATTTTCAGTGGTCATTGAATGAAATTTTCTTTAAAAATATTTAATATTTTAAATAATGCATGTTATATAGATTAATAAAATTATGAAATAGTTTTGAATGAATTAAAATTATAATCATATTTAATCAAAATATTTTAATGTTAGTGGTCCCAATAAAATCAAGAATTAGCTAGGGCAAGTTAGTAAATAAAACTAGGATGAGCAAAGTTAAAGTTATAAAGTATCTTTTTAATAAAAGTTGTAAAATAAATTAATATTATCTTTAATATAAAATTTAATTAAAATTTAATTTTAATTTTAAATATATTTTTATATTTATTATTTTTTTAAAATATTTCTATTAATATTCACTCTATAATAATCAAATAAAAATGGGAGAGAGGAGTTAAAATAAATTATTATGATATTTTACATAAAATATTATATATTAATTAATTTAAATAATTTTATAATTTAATTAAATTAATTAAATATATTATTTATTAAAAATTAAAAGAAGGATTTTTTGCGGCGAGAAATAAAAGTATGAGAAAATATATAAAAGGGAGTTATAAGGCGATAGACACGTAGGTTACGAGGACGTTTAATAGTACGTGGTTTGGTGGGCAGTCCGCTGTTTACGTCGCCTGCTTCTTTTGTTAAGTAGTACGTTATTAGTATGATTTATGTATCTTTAATATAACATATATATATTTTATACTATTACAGATAGTATATAGTGTCTCTATTTCATATTCAAAATATTATATAACTATTTTCTTATAATAAAAAATTTGGGTGAGTTATTATATAATTTTATCATCTAAATTTAAATAATAATTATTAAAAGTATATATAGATTATTTATTAATAAAATCATCATATCGATAGTAGTATTTGAACTCATAATTTTATAAATTATTATTTTTATTTTAATTATAATAATTAATTATTTTTTTTAGAAATTAGATGTAACATGCAAAGCTTAGGTGCTAAAATTTATGTAAATGTGAATCCTATCAAATATAAGTAATAAATTGAACAATTTTTATCAATGTAAGAAATATTGTACTAATTTTTGAACAATATTTCATGTTTATTTAAAATAAAATTGGCTTCATCCAGGAAAACTTGTATGTCAAGATTTTCTTCTAAAAATCAGATCAATCTTGAACAGTTTTCTAACCACAAATGGGGTATGGTGCTGAAAGTTAAGTACCATATAGAGAGTAGCTATGAGTTAATTTTTATTTTGACAAAAGAAGAAAAGAAAAGAATTTGAACCCTTTTGATACATTTAGAGGAAGTGTTATTTTTAATATGTGACTAATATTTTAATTTTATTTATGATATAATTTTGTTCATAATCTTTTTAATTTAGTATAATTTTATCTATAATTTTTTTTATTTTGTGTAATTTTTAGTACTTAAAAAATAAGATTATAAATAAAATTATATCAAATTAAAAAGATTATGGGTAAAATTATATTATAAATAAGATTAGGATACTGGCTGCATATAAAAAATAAAATTAAGATATTTGATGATATTTTACCCAATTTATAATACAAATAAACAGAGGATTTTAAATGAAGAATATCATATTTTGATAATGATATAAGAGTGTCAAGTAGTATCCAGCATCTTCAAATATTTTTAGTAATAATTAGTAATATAAACTAATTTTTTATGTATTTATCACTTTAAAATATTTTTTTATTATCATCCAATATTATAAAGTAATTTTAGTATAATTTTACCTTTAAAATATATTTATTAATAGTAACAAACACTCTAAATTTAAAATATTAAATACTATTTAAAAAATATTGTAGGTGCTATATACATTAAAAATTACTTTTTTATATATTTGATAAAATAGGTATAATCTCTTTTTCACTTATCATAATAAATATATTTTTTAATATTTAAATTTAAATTTTTCTCTTTATAGATATATAATTATTTACTATTTTAACAAACAACTCGTTGGTATATAATATATCAAAAATTATTTTAAGATATTAAATCATATTAAAAATAATTTATAGTATTATATGTATAAAATATTATTTTAGAATACTGAATACTAATAAAAAAAATTTAAAACATTAAATAGTACTTAACTCTGGTATCAATCATATTGAGCTGAGAAGATATTAATAAAAAAGTATACATATAATCAATAAATATTATTTACAAGTGATTAGCAATGTGACTTATAAATGTTGGGGGTGAAATGACGTGGCATTTTCCAAAATGTCTAGAAAAGTTTCTTGAGTGAGTTGAGAGGGAAAGCTGAAGAAGGGGGAGAAATAGACAATAGGCCATGTGAGTGATGGGAGCCAGCAGCCAGAATCCAAAAATTCAAAAGAGAAGTTTGAGTACAATTGGCTTCTGTGTTGGCTTCTGCATCATTCTGGAAATATCTTCATGGGTCCATTTGTCATCATGCTTCTTCCTCTTTTTGATTCTCTTATTATGTTTTTTCTGCTTTCTCTTCATCCCTGTCTTTATCAAAGAACATTCAAGATGATTCTCAAAATTGTTTAATTCATATGAAAGTTGGATTATTTGGAAATCTCAAAAGTCAATTAAAAAAAAGTTAAATAAAAATATTATATTATTTAAATTTTAATATAAAATATAATTAAAGAGTTAATCTTAATTATAAATATAAAATATTTTTTTATATTTATTAAATTTTTAATTTATAACTTTAAAAAAAATAAGAAAATGAGAGAGAATTAATGAAACTGATTATAATATTTTTTTTAAAATATTATATTAATTAATTTTTTAATTTAATTAAATTAGATAAATATATTATATTTTAAAAATTAGAGGAATATTTGACATGGTTTCGAGGTAATTGACCTTTTATCCAAAATCATTTCAAAATTAAAGCAATTTTTTCTAGCTTTAAACTTTTGATTTCTTTGTTTTTTTTTGTTGAGATTTAAACCTTTTAAAATTAAATTTTTAATATATAATCGAAATAAATGCATGTTTATTAAGTTTTTTTTATAAGAACCTATCACACACAAATCACATTATATTAATTAATTTTTATCTTAATTTTAATTTATAAAAATAGATTGAAATAAAAATCATTTTGCTAGCTAATATTTTTAATCTAAACAAATGCTAAGTTTATTTTGATATGATCTTATTATTTAAAAAAAAAATCCATCCATCACCTTTAGTTGTTATTACCTTAATTATATTTTTAAATATTACTTATATTATTATATTTTTAAATTTAAACTCGAGACTTCATATTAAAAAAAAACAACTCTATCTACTTAATCTAAGTACTCAGTGATTTTGCTAGCGTAATTGTTTGTGTAACCGTGTTGTTACAACACCAAGTAAGGCAATGAAGCGAGTTTGTCCTTTTGCTACATAAAGGTAAGTAGGGTATTTCACCAAAAAAAAAAAATAATTCTAAACTAGTCTCAAGAGACTTTATAAGAATTAAACCATTTCAAAGCACCATTTTAAGATTATCACATTTTGATGCTCATTGTATTTTTCCCCCAAAAAAATTCTGGGACTTTATTGGTGAAGAGAGGCTCGCCAGCTTGTATTTATTTTTAATTTTTTCGTTACATTACGAAATTAATAAAGGCAAAGATAACATATAAACTGCTCCACCACTCTTTACTATATCTATTTAACTAATTTAAATAAATTTAAAAATTAATTAAATTAATTAATAAAATATTTTTTTCTTCTAAAATATTATAATCATCTTCCTTAACACTCTTCTTCTTACTTATTTATTATTATGGAAATACTAATAAAGATAATTTTTTTTAAAAAATGATAAATATATAAAATAAATTTTATATTTAAGATTAAAATTAATTTATTAATTATATTATATATTAAGGATATCCTAAAATATAATATATAAGGTATAAATTATAATTCTTTAAAGATGAAAATAAATTGAAATTTTGATAAGCAAACGGGACCTAGCTCCCCTAAATCTATAAGCTAATCAATTTGAGCCGCTCTCTATCACCCTATTTCGTTTATATCTAAAACTCACAGTTCAGTTGTCATAAAAAAAGATAATAAAATTATAATTATAAGTAAAATATAAATATAATAGTTTTTGGATAAAGCCTGTTTTTGATATATTTCATTTTTATAATTATATTAATACATTAATGCTTAAATTTTTTAATAATTTGATTCTTTTATATGGCTATATGAATAGAACAGATTTGAGTATTATCCGAAAAATTGAGATAACTAGTTTAGAAATATTTTTGTATTTATATAAATTTGAATTGAACTCCTCATTCTTAAACTGACTAAAGCCTTTTTCCCTTATAACAATATCAATTGATAATTTGATACTAGTTTAGTTGAAGGGTAAAGGATTTTTAGGTACCTTTTAAAAAAAGATATAGGGAGAAGAGTTTATAAAAAAAAATAGTTTTAAATAAATAAATATTTGGATAATTATTTCTAAAAATACTTTTATCATTAGTAAATTATGAAAAAGGATATGATTATTAAACATAAGAGAGATGAGAGAGGAGAGATGAAAGATGAGAGATGGTGTAGAATAGAGATAAGAGATAAGAGAGGGTATATAAAAGAAATGAGAGATGAGAGAGAGTGTAGAAGAGATATGAGGGATGGTGTAAAAAAAGTAGTGGTAATATAGTAATTAGTTAATCTATAAGTTATTTTACTGTTCTATAAGCTACTCTGACCAGTTTATCTGAAACTTTAATTTTAAACTATAATTTAGTCTAAAAACTCTTTTAAATAAATATAATTATTTATTTTAAAAATTTTTAAAACTTAAATTTTACCTAAATTTAAATTTAGGGGCAAACCAAACATCCTATAGAATAGAAATGTGCATGAAGAACCCGTTTAGGCAAGGCCATTTCTATCCCATTCATGTTGGGATGGGACAAGCACAACCCAAAGAAATGGGGAACAAGAAGCACAGATGAGGCTACGACATGACTGGATAGGACATGGGATGACCCTTAGGACATCCACTGTGAATATATTAATTAGTTTTATTATTATTATTATTATTATTGTATATTTTACTTTATTATCTCTATTTGCTAATTAATTTCTCCGCAGATCGCTTGGCCTCGCTCAGAAAAATCAAAATAGATAGACCAAATGTTCTTTAAGTGTCCTGGATTAAAAATCCATAAAAGAGTACAACTGGACTCACAAAGTTATTCGCACTTTGAGTCATTGTGTGTGATATATATCTATGTGTCATATATTATTTAAAAAAAATTGAAAAAAATATTATAGAGTCTCAAAGAATAAATATAATTACTAGAAAAAATCATACAATAGATAAGAGTATTATGTGATAACAAGTTCTGATACAATAAATGATAATAGATTCACGGCTATTCTATTTATTTATTCTAATATTTTTTAATGATTATATTTTGAGCTTTTTCTAAAATAATATAGAACAATATGATAAGTGACAATTGGGCTCAAGCGTCAACTTTAGCACAAAGTAAAATAATAATTGGGCTTCATTCATATCCTATCCTATGAGCTGAGTTTCTCCTTGATGATTCCTTCAATAGACCCAACAAATCCCAAAACACTTATAACAAAGCAAACAAAACTAAAGGATCTAAGAAGAATCCATTTTTTAGTCCAAGCCCCAATTTTCTTCTGCACAAAGTACATCTCCACAGGGAAGTAAATGGTGAGTGGCCAAAAGTTCAAAGCTCCTAAAACTCCAAGGACTTGGTTGAAGTAAGGGAAGAGAATGGCTATGCCTGTGGTGCAAATCACATATACTGTTCTGAAACAAAGCCTGAACGAACTCAGCTGAAACGTAGGCAATAGAGGGATTTTCACTCGGTAAAATTTGTTCACAAAGTTACTGTTTGGGAACCTTCTAGAAGTGTATCTATCAACAGCTGCAAATATTGGTTGACTGAATATCTGATAATAGTATTAAGAATAAGAACAAGAAGAATTAGCACATTATGACTTTATAAGTTGATAAAGGTAGTGAAAAGAAATAGACTAAAATATTATATGACTTAGTCACAGTTTTATGAAAATAGGTAGATTTTTCTTTTAGGACTATTTGGTACGAGAGATTTGGAGGGGAGAGGAAGATTTTTTTTTCTCTAAATTTGATTTTAAAAAATTAGAGAAGTGGAGTTAACAATTTTTAATTAATTTTTTTAATTGTTTCCTTACCTATTCTCTTTATTAAAATTTTATAATCCACTTCTCTAATTTTTTAAAATCTAACTCTGAAAAATTTTCTCTCCCCCTAGATCCCTCATACCAAAGAACCCTTTAGAGCTGAGAAAATAGTCTCTATTAATCTCTTGAGAAAATGGTCATGGGCAAAATATAGATTTGTGAAATGTTATAATAGGGATAATTTGGTCAAAAATATGTTGAACCCCAGGAACTGATTTTTTAATACCGGGGGGTGTTGGCATTGAGTAATCCCATGAAAAGTGGTACTGTGCAATCCCAGGATTGCTGAAGTCCAAGTACAATACATAACAAAATAAACAATCCCAGTGCCAATGTCAATACCAACTCCTCCAGTGCCTCATGCTAAATAGGCCTATGGAGCTCCATAATTACCACTTATGATCATTTACTGAACAATGTAACGATCAACCAGTGATTAATAAATCAAGCAGCAGTACTAAGTAGCTATTATAACTTAAAACTAGACTGTAGTGCTCGCACTTTGTAAGGGCTTTAAGGTAAGCAACACTATTCATGGCTTATCAATATAGGTGGTGGTTTGGCACTAAAATCTGCAGAGAAATCTCGGGCCAAAGAAAAAAAATATCCATAAAAGAAATCAAGCTACAAACTATGGTTTCAATTAACTGTTGATAAGACCAAGTACCTGATATCCTCCCACCAGATGAACAACAATGCAAGCATTAGCCAAGTCAACAAGCCAGTAAGGCTCGTAGAAGCCGAAGCCTGTCAATAAATTTCCCGGCGTATCGCTTCCGAATGCAGCATATCCGAAGCTTCCACAACAAAGGTAGAAGAAGGTTGTGACAAGGACTGATATCATGGAAGCCTTCTTCATGGTCTGATTTTCAGGTGGGGGAGACTTCAATGTATCCTTCACTCAATCAAAATTCAACACTTAGCTTCACTTTTCAAACTACGTATTCTTTTCTATATCACTGTTATGAGCACAAAGTTCAGAGAGAGAGAGAGAGAGAGAGCCCAATCCCAAAATGATCAACTAAGAGAGTCCCTTTAACTTATAAACCCCCCACTTCTTTTATAAGGCTCCTTAATATCTGGAAATATTTATATACTTCGTGAGTGTCATATCATTTGAATTCTGTCTACTCAAAATATAATAATTTATCTAATTTTAATCTTAATTGACTGATGATTTACTTGAAATAATTCATATTTTATTTTAATTTTGAGAGAAATGTTTTATTAGTATTATTCTTTTTTATTATTATGTTAAATATTGTTAAGAGGTTTATTTTTCTTAAAACAAAATAAAATATGATTTTTTTTTTAAAAAAATCATCAGTCAATTAGGATTAAATTTAATTAAGTTATCATGTTTTGATTAGAAAAAAATTATATGATATAACACTCTTAAAGTATGTAAATATTTTTTTCTAATGTAAGATTTATAACAATCGTGGAATGAAATATGAAACTTACTTGTATTTCAAGAAGAATGATTGAGTATGGATAGGCGAAGGCGACATCACCAATTGCTTGGAACACTAACCATAGTTTTTCAACAGAGTTACTAGTTGCTACTCCTGTTATGCTGCCCTTAATTGTCCCATTTTCTGCAATATCAAGTGCAAAATAATACTCTTCTCAACCATTATTCTCCTTCATATGTTCAAGTCAACAGCATAACTTAGTTTGCGTTTGGATGGGATGTTAAAAGCACTTTTTTTCATCCAAACCATAGTTTTAGAGGAGAACACACCAATCCAGCTTTTGGCCAAATCCTATTCTCCAAATCTATTTTTTTCCAAGATAGAGAACAAGGAAGGAAAAAGAAGAATCTTACCAATAACTTTTGCCATGCCAAGCCCTAGTCCAATGAAAGAATATGAAAATGACATAGTTGCAGCAAGAACTGAAAGCCAGGCCATATTATGAAGATCTGGTATGAATGACATGAAGAATTGCACAACTCCAAACACCACCATGAACAAGGTTTCCCCAGAGTGACAAGGAGCATGGTGGCCATACTTGTGATAACAGTTTGACTTCAGAATTGCCCTGCATTATTGTAATGAACTTATACATGAATAAAAACACAACATCCTTGAATTAGTGGGTGTTTGGATAGAAAGAAAAACAAAGCACTTTTTCCCTCAAAACCATGGTTTTGAAAGAAGACCATCCAAACACTTAATAAAATCCAAAAATTGATTTATTATGCTAAAACCATAGTTTCTGAGGCCAAAGCTGGGGGTGATAGGCTAAATGATGACAATGTCAAAGGGAAATATACCTAAAATAGCCTCCATTACAAATACTCTTCTTCCTTTGTAATTATTACATTTTGTCCTTCTTAGTAATTACACATGAAAATATAATTATGATAATAACTATCCAAACATTTTTAATTATTACCATCACTTTTTTTCACAAAATTTATCCTCCAAAATCACTTTCCGCATAATCTATTATCTGAAATCTAATCCATACACAGGCTCAAGTTATAAAACTGTCTGTAAAAAACATAACAATCGATGCAAATAAGTAATCACTTATCAGTTGACAAACACTGTATATAGGCATAGAAATGGTGTAGTTTTTGTTTTTCAACAGAGGAATGTACCTCAGACTAGTTGCTGTGGTAATAACGTAGGCGATACTAATCCCATACAAGTTCAAATATTGACAGAAACCAGCCAACCATGTACGTTTTTGTCCTGAACTAACACTAAGCTCATCAGAAGAAGTACATAAAACATGGGGATTTTCCAAGAAGAAGCATACCCTCAGTTCCACAACAAAAGCAAAGCCAGAAATTAATCTACACAAAATAGAAGATAGACTTGTTCATCAGATCATGACATGAACAAGAGTTACAGTAAATCATGCTGATTCTTGCATGATTACAAGTCCTCCTGCTAAGAACAACAGGGCCCTATCCTTTTGTTCCATACTTCCTATGTTGTCCCCCCCCCCCCCCCTCCAAAAACCATGATCCTTAGGAGTTGTTACATATTATTTGGTTTTGCATCAAAACTAAGGAAAACCAATCAATATATCATATAAAATGTATTAGAAGCTGTATTATTCATAAGTCATGAACAATACAACTGGCTTTATCCTCATGCAAAGGGCCAAAACTAGACCGGCATCTAATTTAATCAAATTTTGCAAAATGGAGTACTTATTGGGCTGATTTCAGTACATTTGGTTCATGGGTTTTGTTCATCTGTTCAAGTGATATAATTTCTTTTAATTTTTTTTAGATATTCATTCATTGTTTTAAATAGTTTCATTCGATTTTTGTCATTATGGTGTAGGACAAAACCAACAATATCATATCATTGTTGATTGAATACCTTCTTCAATTCAACTGTGATAAAAGAAAGTTGTATACTTTATTATTGGTTCAGTTTGGTTTAATTTGAATAGATCCAAACCAAACTAAACCAAAAGGGAATTATTATTTTCATGAGAACAAAAAAGAAGCGAAGAGTTAGTAGTACCAAGATAAGTTCTAACAGCATCCATATAAGAGTAGTTTCTGTTGCCAGAAACACTATCAAGAGATCTGTAACAATCAGAAAGGAGGCAGGAAGAAATATAAGTGACAGTAGCACAGAAAAGCAAGGAAACAGGCCCTGCAATCCAACCCAACAGAGAAATACTCCAAGCCAGAGACAGAACACCAGAACCAATAACAGCAGTAACAATATGAGACACTGCACTGCATACAGTTCCTGAAGAGAATCAAATGAATCAATGAATGAAACTCAAAAGTACATAGAAACATGGATTGTTTTGTTATGGTGACTAGTGGGGGTTGAGATGTTTATACCAGTTCTTTTGGCATGTCCATCATCATCATAAGCACAAGAAGATGAAGAAGAAGAAGTTATTTGGAGGGAGTTTTGGACTGCCATGTCTGTGTAGAATAACTCAGTGGAAGAAGAAGAAGAAGATAGTTTACAAGGACTGAGGTAACTTAAAAAGACTAAACTATTGCTGTTTCTTCAATTCATTTAACATGTTATCTGTTGTTGTCTATGGGAGAGTCAAACACTTGGCTTGTTTTGTATTGCAGGCTTCTCTCTGCCGTGAAAAATAGAATGGAAGCCTCACTTTGGTTGAAGATTTTTTTGTTCTCTTGTTTGGTAGTAGAAGTAAAGGAAGATTCAAGAAAAGGGAGGAGAGAAAAATCTCTATTTTTATTGTTTGGTGTATATAAGTTACAACTAACTAAAATACCTATATCAAAATGTTAGTTAAAATTAATTATAAATAATAAATATGTAAAATATATAAATTTTTTCATATATGCCTTTAATTATGGAGAGAGTAGGCGAGGATGAGTGTGATAATTAATGTACAACACAAACATATTTAATTGAGGTAAAAATGGAAAGAGTATATTAAAATTTAAAATAAAAATAAAGTAATCAGTAGCTTATACATAGGATATGCCCTATTTCAAAGAGTATAACTTATATATATATAGGATTAGAGGAAGTAATTAAATTGATACTTTATTCAAATAAGGAATAAGGGAAGCATGGAACCTTTCCATTTTCCTAAAAAGTGGCTCTTATATGCCAAACATGACCTAACAAGAGATTGTAAATATTTGGAACAGCCACAGTATGAGGAAGTGGCTATGAGAGAGAAAAAGAGAGAAGCTGTTAATGGTCAATGAGCTTTTCAAGGCACAATGTAGAGTAACAAAAGAGTTTTTTTTGTGTACAAAAATTTAAATAATTTTGATGTCGATCTCTCACTAAAGTCAGAGTACAAGCATAGGGTTTAGAAAGTATTTATAAGAAATTTACCAAATTGCCTACTAAAGGTACTCTCACAATGACTATGAGAATCGAACTTGTATCTATATAAGATATAAGTCAATTCCTTACTATATATACACACACAAAACAGAACAAAAGAGGCAAGTTGAATTTTGAAAGAGTAACAAAACTGACCAAACAATGAAGAGGGAGGCCAAACAATTGGATTCACTGCCGATCACATTCTATATATGCTAAGTTGTTAACATATATTTATGAAACATAAATCCAAGTTTTAATTTGTCTTTTGATTATATTTGAGTATTATCAAATCTAAATATAAAACATGTCTAAATTTTATTAGTTTATGTTTGGATAGGCATTTTTCATTCATTTGGCCCAAAACCACATTTGCAGCTTAATATCACACATTTTGCCAAAGCTTTAAAGCTTTCATGTTTGCAGCCATGTGATTCCAGAAACTAACAAGAGTTATGAGCTATGATGCATTGGGAAGGCTAATTTTGACTTGTCAGGAGAAGCAGAAGATGCAGACTAAGCATTGCTGATACATATAATTCAGGCAAGACTTCTCCTCTTTGACATTTTCCACACAGTCCCCACAATAAATTCCATTTATTTCATGACCACAAAAAGTATAAAAAAAAATTATTCAGAGTCAACCAAATTAATTAGAATTGATTTTGATTTTAGGGTTAATTTGCATACAACACCACTAGTCAAAATATTTTTCAATTATACTCAATATCCTAAACTAAATTTTAGTACATTCAACATCTTAAAATTTTTTTCAATAACATTTAGTAGCTTAAACTAATTTTTGATATATTCAATACTCTAAAATATTTTTTTAATATTACCCAATATTCTAAAATAATTTTTAATACAAATTTATTTTTAAAATATTTTTTTAATAATAATGAGTACTCTGAATTTAGAATATTGAGTATTATTAAAAAAATATTATAATATTAGATATATAAAAAAATTAGTTTATTAATGTGCTGTATGCTTTTTATCCCTTTGTAAGTTTCAATCAATTCATTACCTAATGCCCTGTAAGGATAAGTTTCTTTCACCTTCACCCTATAAAGGTAAGTGAAAGTTAAGTAAGGGAACATGTTTCCTCTTTTTTATGCCATTCTCATGTGACTTGTTTGACCAGCGAGCGAATAATTCTCATGTCATAAACGTCAAAGGGAACATGTTCATGTGACCCCAATGAACTACAAAATTATTGTTTGTTGTAAATTTTTTAATGTTGGTATTATTTCATTAAAAAAATATTTTTACACTTTAAAAAAAGTAAAGTGAATATTATGATATGTTTATTAAAATATGTATATAAATTATTTCTTGAAACGTTGAAAAATTATATTTTTTATATCATGGGTATCACGATTAGTTGATATTTTTTAAAGATAGTTTTACGTCATTTTTGGATAATTAAATACAAAATTTAAATAATTGTTCATTTATTTATATAATATGTTAAAAATCTATGAAAAATAATTTACTAAAAAGATCATTTAAATAATTTAATATTTATTTATTTTTAATTTTCAATTTCTTTTAGTGAAATTATAAAAGTTATTTTTGTAAGCAAACAAAATCTCATTAGGATGAAGGTGAAGGCTCACATGGGCGTGACCCACTTTTTTTTTTCTGTCAGTAAATATTACTATAGTTAATTAGCGTGTATATTTATTTTTTAATATTAAATTTCAAAACCAAGTTAGAGTGAATTACAAATGGTGCAAGAATATTTTTAAATTTTGATAAAAAAAAATGCACATAAGTTTCTTTTAAACAAAAGGTCAGCATATACTTTAGTGTATTTTTAATTTTTTAAATACTCTCCACTAACTAAAGTATATGCTTTTTAAAAAAATTATTTTTGACCAAAACTAGTTTAAATAATTGAGTTATTTTTTATTTTCAAATATTTTTTTCAAACATTGTAAAAAATAACAAAATTTTGATAATTTATTTTTAAAAAACGTTTTAAATTTATTTAGAATTTTATTCAAGGACCCATAGGCCACCAGACATTATCCAATTTACAATTACTAGACATTTGTCTTATAATTAACAAACCGAAAAAGATGTAATTACATCAACATTCTTCTTTGCTTAAAGCCCAGTAATTTAAAATCTACCATATAAAATATAAAGATATGAATTATAAGATATTAAAATTAATAAATATGTAATTAATAAAAAAGATAAGCGAGAGAGAGGTAATGATAAATTTTTGAGTAATTTTTTCTAATAATTAATAATAGATTGTTAGAGAGAGAGAAAAGAACAAACCTGACACTGGAAGCAGTTGTAATGACGTAGGCAATGGTCGTGCCACAAAGGCTCTCGTTCACCAATATTGTGCACACCTTTTTATTTCTCTCCCCTTTTTTATGCAACAAAATAAATACTTTTCTTAATTATCTCACTTAAATATTTAGAAAAAATAAAAATAAAAAAATACATTTTTTTTATTCTATAAAAAAAATTTAAATGGGTTTGACATCAATTCTTCACTAAAATTATAGTACAGCTAATTATTTAGAGAGTACTTATAAAAGACTTGTAAAATCACGTATTAAAGGAGACCTCAAAACTAGAGTGGAAATAAAACTCCTATTCTTATATAATATGAATTAATTATTTATAATCTATATTAACTCTCAACAATACATTTTTATCTTAATGATGTATGGATATTGGCGTGGTTAACTGATTGGGCCCTATTGACCCGAGCCCATTTTGGAATTATAATTGGGTTGAGCTAGATTTTTAGGTGGTGGTTCCACTATTTTTTTGGGGTAAATTATTGAAGATAACTTAATAAATAAAAATAATTTAATCTAATTTTTAGTCTTCTAAATTTATTTTTATTTTAATTTTAGTCTTTTAATTTCTTATTGTCTAAAATATAAGTCCATTTAGTTAAATAAAAAAAAAATAGATAATTTTACTTTTTAAAAAATTAAGATCTATAATTTAAAATTTAAATGGCTAAAATTAAAATTTGTATAAATTTAAAAACTTAAATATTGTATTAATCTATGAAGAAATAAATATTAGATATATTATTGTATAATTATACTCTGATCTAAAAAAATAATAAAAAATTTAAATAAATTTCTATAAAAATATTTTTTTTAAAATAGTTAGATTGGTGTGAGATTTCAACATAATCACAAGGTTATGTAATTAATATTAATAAATTATGAACAAACTAATAATACAATCACCTAGATTTTTAGGTGGCGTGGCTGTTGGACTCTTCTTTTATCTATGTCCCCACCAAACGACAATAATGAAGCCTCCTCGTAAGGATAACCATGGAAGTTTGTACAATGTCACATGTTGTAGGGTATCCATAAAGGAAGAGGAATTAATTAATTTTATGTGAAAAAGGTCATTTCTCTACTAGTTTATCAGCACTCCCACGTATCCTTAATATATGGTCCTCGAATATCATATATTAAGAATGTAGTAGTTAATAACCTCTTTCAAAAAATAAAGTTATGCCATTTTTCCAAATATTTTTAAAGAAAAAATTATTAAAAATTCTTTATTATAAAATTTATTATTTAAAAGTATATATACAACTTATCTTAAGCCATTATAATTTTTTTAATTGTATGCAATCTTTTTTCAATTATATACAAAATATAAAATATTGGTAGATATATTAAGATCTTAAAATATATTGCATATGGTTAAAAAAATGGTACACCCATTAAATATGTGTTGTATGCACTTGCTAACATGGGTCCTTGGATACCTTTATATAATAAATTTTATAGGGGATATTCTTACCAAATTTCTCTTATATTTATTCAATTTTATTATAAAATTTGAGAAAGTTAGATCTATATTTAAAATTAGAAGGAATATAAAAATTTATTACGTTCATCGGTCTTTAAAGATAGGTTACTTTTAATTATATCATTATAATTAAAAATATATAATTAAAATTTTAAAATTACCCTAAAGGGGGATTCATTTACAAAAGAGATTATTTAGTTATTTAATGAATATCAAAGTAAAGAATTTTAAGGAAAAACAACTTAACGCTTTAAATAATAAAGATGAGAAGGAGGATTAATTAATATTGATACTACTCTCTCCCTGATTCTAAATATAAAAATTAGATAGAAAATTTATTTTAATTCTAAATATAATATTATAATTTATTATTTTTTAAAATTATAAATTTTTTTCATAAAATATCTCTATATTATTGCACATGTTTAACAAATTTTTATTAAAAGTAATTTAAATCTACATGATTAAAAATATTATTATAAAAAAATAATACATAATTATTATAAATAATTAATTCAATTAATTTTTAATCTATTTAAATTAATTAAATAAAATTTATGTTAAAGACATGAAGTAATAATTTATATTGAGATTGTGAGAAAACCCAATTGGGTAAAGGGAGTAAGATCGGGCGTACCTAAGTAGAGCTTGACAGCATCAATGAAGGAGCGGTTCCTAATGGGTCCAGTCTCAGGATAAGGGTATCTATAGCAATCAGCAACGAGGTATACAGAAACAAGGGTTGTGATTGCGAACAGTATGATGCACAATGGACCTGCGATCCACCCAAGCTGAGCGGTCGCCCATGCCAGTGACAGCACCCCTGCCCCTATCACTCCCGTTATTATGTGCGCCACCGCACTCCATGTAGTCCCTTCACACCATAAGCTCAAAATTCTTTAGTTTAACAGCTAATTTATGGAACCTTTTATTTGTGGGGTCTTACATAAATGGATATTATTATGGAACAAACAGGCGATTCAATTAATCCTTCCCTCTACCATGACTCTTATGCCTGAGTGGTCTAAAAGTTTCCTCTAAATGAAAAGTAGCAAGCACTTGATGCAGGTGCTACCTTTGAACCTATCTATAAGGTAAGCCGAATTGAGTTATTCAAAAAAATATTTAAAATTAGTTAAAAATACTATTTTGATCATTTGTATAAGTCTATCTTAGTTCAAAATTTTGGTCTTTAATATAAGTTTATTTAGAGAAGTATTATCGAGTTTCTTCTAATTTTATTACTATTGAAATTGGAGATAGAAAAAAAAATGAGGTGAAAAAATGTAGGGCACTGCCTATTCTTAAATAAAGGCAAATCTAGAAAATAAAATTTAAATATAAAATATATATATGATCGTGGTAATAAATATATAAAAAAAATATATTTTTTAAATATATCTTTATTTATGAGTGTGTAAAAGAGAGGGAGTAATAATAAGAAAAATGATGAAGTGCTTGTTGGGATTCCCCTAAAACTAAAATTTTAAAAGATTTTTTTTATTTAAATTTTGATTTGAATAAATTTTAAAATATATAGTTATATTTGTTTAAAATGGCTTATGGATCAAATTATGATTTAAAATTATGTTTTTAGATAAGTTACTAAGAATAGTTTTTAGAAAACTAAAAAAATTTATAGACTACTTAATTACTATTTTACGTATATTTTTTATACTCTCTCCCCTTCTCTAGAATCTTCGTCATCGTGGTTTATCCAGATGGCTGTGGGTCTCATCTCGTTGTCTCGCTTGGCTAGTTCTTCATGTCTAGCCTCATCATGGCTAGTCGGTCATCAGAATAAGAGATAATGAAGAGAGAAGAAGATGTATAGGAAACACATAGGGATGTGCTGTGATGTGTTTTTTTACTCGTACACTTTCTGATAATTTATTAATTATAAAAGTCCTTTTGATAATAACTATTTAAACACTCATTTATTTATAATTATTTTTTTCTATAAATTCTCTCTAAAAAATGTCTAAAATTTTTTTATTTTACAATTTTTTTTAAAAAACCTATTTAAACATGTTGAAAAAATATATATACAAAATTAGCCACCAGTAAAATTGATAAAAAACACATCTATTATTCAGATAAAACTAAAGATGACTATATAAATAGGAACAGGGGAGTATATTATATTGATAGAAAATTCTCTTCTAAGTAAGATAATTAAATCTTATTTATAACCTTAAATTATTAGTATTTATACTTAAAAGTCTAAAAAAAATATAATTATAAAAAAAATTCGAACATCATATGATAACGAACTTCAGTTTATAAAATAACAATAGGTTTATAATTGGTCACTCATTCTGGGACCAATTACATTCCTCCTTCTATGGAACCAGACCGTAATTTTCCAAAAAATTAATCCTTCCCTCTTCTTCTTCTTCCACCTTACGAGAACCAAAGAAGAAAAGTGATAGGATTTTCTCATGATGTTCCTCTCCGGCAAATTTAGAAAGTAAAGTTTTAAAGCTCTGCTTGCATGGAGAGGATTGGAGAGAAAACATCACTAGAGAATCCGAATTCATCTTTTTGAGAGAGGAACAGAGAGAGACAGAGCATTATAATTGCTGAAACAGAGCACGTCTAAAACAGAGATTACCTGTTCTGTCAAAGTTGTCGTGTCCTGAATCCGAAGAAGCATGAGAAATCAATGGCGTACTCTGAATCATCTCGTCGCCCATTTGATTTCTCTGTCTCCTTCTCGCAAGAACTCGCCTGCAATTAAGTGAAACAGAGTTTCTGGGAATATGAAGAAGAAGCAGAAAAAGAATAGCAGAGAGTGTAATGTCTGAGTGTGGGGCTGAGGAAGAAAGAAAGAGATTATTAATTTGATGATAAATTAGAGATCCAATTCCAAATCCAAATCCTGCTGGTCAACTTATAGATAACCTGTTGGCTCCAAGTCTGACCGTTAGGCAAAGCAAGAATGAGTTTACTAGTTTTGCACGCGGCATGCCATCACGTGACTTTGTGACCTTTTTTTTTTGGGACCACATTTAGATTTATTTATTTATTCTCCATTCACGTATGGTTTTTATTAAAAGGAAGCTATATGCTAACATTTGATTAGAAAAATGGACCTAATAGATCGATCTAATGGTAAGAGTAGCATCCAAAATTAGTTAATGTGGGGCCAAAACTCGATCTCTGAGAAGGGAAAAGTCCATTTCCAAATGGGAAAATGAGTGTACGGCATTAGCTTGAACGGCACAAGGAAGCTCATCATCTAACATGTTAGTCAAGAGGATTAGTTAATGAGTTACTTAAAAGGCTTACCATGTTTTCATTTTAAAGAAGCTAGCAACATGTATATAATTGACACCGACGTGTTAAACTCTTTCTAGCTAATTTGGTTTAAAAATTAGGTAATATTATCTTTTATAATTCTAATTATAAAAATTAATTATTATTTTTTAAATAAATTTAAAAAATTAAATAAATCAATTAATTATAACTCATATAAGAACTAATCTATTAATCTATATAGATTAAAAATTATATAATATAAATTTATTTAAAAAATTATATTTAATAATAATTAAATAGATAGTCGAACACTAACATCAAGAGATTTTAGCTCAAGTATTCAAACCACGTTAAATACATTTGACAAAAAAAGAGACTAAAGCATTAATTATAGAGAAAGATTAGAAAAATAGGTTCCAAGTTATTTTAAAAGTCTTCACAAGCAAAGATGTTAACTTACAAATTTTGAAAAATTATTAATAAATGATTTAATAAAGAAGCCAAACTTTCTTGACTTTTTTACAAGAGACGCAGAGAATAAAACGAACAAGCATGGAAATAAAAAAGAAAAAAAGGAAGAACAATTTAGAAGGCATAAATAACAATTTTATGTGTTTTAATTTTATAATGAACAATAGTTATTTTATAATTGAAATATTTCTCCCGATATCCCATAAAATTTATTAATAATTTGATAATTTTATAAGATCTTATAAAAATAATTTTTTTTTATGTAGGATTTAAGTGGGACTCCCCAGCTTGCTAAAGAGGTTAGACAAAAGTGGAGGTTGTTCTATTTGAATGGTGACATCCGAGAAAGAAGCCAGTATTGAAGAATGTCCTGCCAAATAACATGCTTCAAATCTGAACCAGAGTGATTCAGTTGAATAAATTGCTTCTAGAGGCAAATAACCTTCATATTGATTTTTCTTGAAATACTTCTTCAATCTTTAATATATAATCTGATTAAAAAATTAATTTTAATCTTAAATATAAGATATATTTATTATTTTTTAAAAAATTACCTATATTTAATATTTCCTCAATAATAATTAAGTAAGATCAGGGAGTTAAAGAAAATAATTATATTATTTTAAAAAAAATAAATTATATTAATTAATTAATTAAATTGATTATATATCAACCAAGGAGGATATGATGCTTTAATTCACATTAAATTGATCATATTAAATTGAAAATATAATCTAAATCTAATAAACTCTAGTAAGTCCCGGACTTTAACTCACATAATTTGTTTTTTTTCTTTTTTAAAAATGATATGATTTCTTATTCATGTGGCTGTAAGTGATGGGATATGATGCTTTGTCTCATTCCTTTTTGGCTCCTTTGTAGCTTCCTCTCAACTTCACCTTATCACCTAACATATTTTTTCCTGATATTATAATATCACCTAACAATTTGTTAACAATGTGTAGAGACCGACTTACACCAACTTAATATCCCTATGTGGCTCTCTATTTTTTTTTTTAAAAAATAGGAATTATTATTTGAATTTTGAAAATACATCCTGCAATTCATCATGAAGATTGAAGCACCACTTGTTTTCCTTTAAAAAAAATTATATTGAATTTCAACTACTATAAATCCACACCAACTCAACTCAAATCTAAGATATTGTATTTAAGTATTCATAATTTTGCCTCACTTTTTCTTATTTGATTTAATCACTGATATAATTACTCTTTGAGGCTTAAAGTACAACATGCTTTCACTCTTTTCAATAAATATATTTCTCAATATTTAAATTTATATTATCTTAATTATGAGGATAAAGTCCTTTACCATTTTAATCAACATCTTGTTGGTAATTTTGCCCCACTCAACTTTGTTTGTTATACAATCATAGCTCTAAATATAAAATCTAATAGAGAGATTTATTTTAGTCTTTAATATAAGGCTTAAGTGAAATCTCCCAAATTTATAATTTATTCTATAAATTATCCATACTAATTGCACTTATTAAGAAATTTTTTTATCGGGGAGCAATTTTTAAAGTAAATGATTAAATAGGTATTTTAGGAAATCTATCGCACATTTTTTTTATAAATAATTAAGTTAAATATTTTTTATAAAAAAATTAACTAATTTTTTTAATTTCTATAAATTAATTATCTAATTCTTATATTTAGATAAGAAGAAATAAAAAGTGATTTAAAGAAATAAAAGGATTCATGGTGTGTTTTGATTAGTTTTTAAAAAAAAATGATAAAATGTGACTCTGGTAAGAAATAACTTCTTCAAAAATAAAAACATTTTGCTTCTTCAATTTTCCATCAAAAAGTGTTTTCTGAATTTTTTTTAGGTGCTCAGTTATCATATTTTAAAACTACGGTTTATACATTTTAAAGTATTTTTTGTTACCACCCAAACACACCCCAAGCAAAAAAGGTATCCATGCTTGTGGTCCAACCGTCCTCTTAACATACGGACGGGCAGGTATGATCCAACTACTGCTTTTATTATTTCCTTTCATTAGTTGGCAAATAATCAAAGAAATAATCTATTAATGCCATATGGTCCAAAGCTATAACATATAAGAAACTAAAAAGTGTACGTCTCTCCCAGGAATTTTCAGGTTCCCAGACAGATTTCCAAAAATGGTTACAGAAAAATACGAAGAGAAAGGCCGTTCTTAAGAAATTTTTTTATCCCAAATATATAAATTATTTAGAGGGTTATTAATAATTTTTTTAAAATTTTATACCTATTTAATTTCCGTTACTAAAAGAAAAGGTAGTTAGAAATAGAAAAGATAGGAAGTGAGATTAAAATGATTTGTCAATATAGAACTATAAAGTTATATATATATAATAAGAAAGGACCCAAAAGTAGGATTGATAACAAAGATCCTGCTGGAGGACATTTAACTGGCTCCAAGGTTACTCGTAATGGACAAGCCAGGATTCTTTCACGCTATTGTTGCTTTTACATCTCCCATAAAAAATTAGTTGTTTTTTTAGAAAGAATTACTAAAATATCAATATTCAATTTATATAATTACTAAGTTACCTTTATATATAAATACTAAGTTAATGAAAATATAATAACAATTTAAAATTGTATAATAATTGGGGGCATACGGCAATAATCTTTAGTAGTTATTTGTACAATTTTAAATTGTTATCGTATTTTTTCCTGTTGTTATTTGTGTTATTTTAAGTTATTATAGTTTATTTTCAGTTGTCATCTATGTCACTTCAAATTATTATTAAATATCTAAAAATTTATTATTTATACATAGAATAACATAACAATTACAAAAATTGAATTTAATATTTATAAATTTTTTAAAATTATTTAATTATTTGATAATTTTAGAGATTTTTTTGTGTAAATTCTCCTCCACAATATTTCTAAATAATTCTCCCCTATTTTTTATGGGAATTGTGAAAGCAATGATACCAGAGTAAGTAAAGTGCTACAAAGCCACACTTTCTGACCAATAACCCATCAAGCATTGCTGGGTTTGCTTAAATTGGAAGAGAATCAGGGCATAATCTCCATCAACAGTGTGTTACAGGGTAAAAGAGAGTGCTTTTTTTTATTAATTATTATGATCTACTACTAAGAATTTTAAGAGTTAATATAATATTTAATTCTTTAAATTTATTTTTATTTTAATTATAGTCCCTTAAATTTTTTTGATCTAAATCATTAACCCTTATAATTAAATAAATATTTATATTATTTTATTTTATTAAAATTTATAGTTTAAAATTTGAAGAATTAAAATTTTAGTTATAACTATTTCAAGATAGGCCATCAATTGGCCTTCATTGTTGTACAACTGTTTGTTTCTGTAGATTCAAGCTTTTATTTTTGGAATTGCCCAAGTTGGGCATTATTTCATACATAGGATTACATTCTTCCTCCGGGAGGTTTCAACTTCTAAGAGCCATTCAAATATAGCCCTTTTTAAGCCTTCCCTCCAATACATAAATATATTACAAGAAAATCAGAAAGCTCCCTAACCTTATTTCTTTTTTGGTGATCTACAAATGAGCAGACATATCACAAGAAAATGTAGCTCAATGCCCAAAGTTTCCAACTAAGTGGGATTTGAGAAGGGATAGATATACGCAATCTTATCCTATAAGTAAAGAGGCTATTTCTAGGAACAGATATATCACAAAAGCTTTCTGATCCCTAATCCGGGGACTAATGACACGGTCTCTTCAAATTTTGTTGTCTAACTTATGTTTCTGTCAAATGTGATGATGCTAATATCCAAACTAACGTGGTCCCCAAAAAAATATGAAATTCATATATCAGTAGTTGATAGAAATGTTCCACTGGTACAACTCTTTCTCTGCTACTCTCAACTCAATAGTTACCAGCCCAGATTCTTCCTCATATCTGAACTCCACCTCCTCTGAATCCACTTTCACTGTCTTAGGTCGAACCGATGAATAAGCTCCGAATAAACCACAGCCTCGTGCTTTCATGACAACACTTTTAGTAGTTCCATCATTAGATACAAAACGATTTAACTCCTTGATGGCTCCTCCAGAGTTGAACATCTTCATCAAACCAATAGGAGCGAATTTGACACCACCATTAACTTCATTAATAGGAACTACAGTGAAGACTTCAAATTCTTTGGATTTCAATGTAATAGGAATAGATGCATCCTTTGGAAGGTAAGCAACCTCTCCTGCAAATGCAAATTAGCGCATAAATAAAAATAAGGAAACTTAAATAATAATCAAATTAGGTTGTTCAAGCTTAACTGCTAATCTTTAAGTCAAATTAGGGTTAGCAAGAACAGTTGCTTTGTCAAGCTTAGGAACGTACCACCAACATGGGAAAATATAATGGCGTCACCATTCCATTTCTCATCAGCAACCTTAGATAGATAGTCAACATCCTTAGCCCTAACGACGCCGGTGACTGTTCCTGGATTCTCATCATGGATAAGGTTTTGCTTTCCAACTTTGCACCATCCCGCTCCTTGACAATTGAACACCCCCACGATTCCAGAGAAATCATTCAGGTTCCATATTTTCAGAAGGCTACAAAAGCAACCTCCAACAGTTATGGTAAAAGATTCAAAATAAAAAGAAATTAAAAAATATGCAGGAAGAAAGAAGGAAGAAGGAAGAAGGAAGAAGCTTCAGTGTCATATGGGGTTCTTTACCTCTTTCCATCTCTAGCAGGATCAGAAAATAAACAATCTTTTGTTGGTCTTCCTGGGAGCTTAGCCCTCAATATAGAACCGTCAGGCAGTGCAAGTTTTCTTAGAAGATTGAAGTCGTGGTGTCCGGGCTTGTCACTGCACAAAATACAAATATTCATTACTAAGATAGGTAGACCGCGTCAATCATTGAGAATTATTTTTTATACACATTTTTATAATGACTTTATTTACCATCTTTGAAATTTAAAGTCCATTAGAAAATTTTCCATAATAAAATCAAAATATAGCATCAACAATGAACATACCTGACATAAATAGGGCATCCTCCTATTGCTCGTGCGGCTCCATGATATTCAGCCATTGGATGTACGCTCTATAATACGTTAAAATTCAAATTTAATTAGCTCCAAAGGCAACTAGCTTCATAAGCAAAAGGCTAACATGAAGAAACAAAAAGCAAAAGCAATGGTCAGCTTACATGAAACATATCCCAATCTGGCTGCATAAATTCACCAAGGAAGACAGTGTTATAAGCAACTGATGCTATGTGAATTGTGTGGGATGCTGGATCTCTTGGCCAAAAGTCATCCGATGCCCTAACTAATGCTGATCGCTTTGAACTGTACCAAAGCAAATTTGCAAATTTAAATGAATTAACTATTCATATAACATCAGAGCCAAGAAGCATAGACGCATCTACATGATTTAATTTTTATGTTTTCCTACCTGTACAATCCATCAGTATTGTGACTCATGCAACAAATAATGCCATTATCAGGGAAGTTCCTTGCGATTGATGCCTCTAAAGCCTGGTGATATTTTCTTGCAAGTTTGACCCTACCACCATGGCCTGCCCCGAGGGTTTCAAGGATATTCTGAACATCAACTTTGACACCATCAATACCAGCAGATGCAAGATATGAGTGGAGTTCATTATAAAAGTGAAAAACTTTCTCAGGATTCACAAGGCCAAGCCCATTCTTGGAAATGGTTGTTAGAGCTTCATCTGGTTGATTTGATTCAACCCCAGGAGATTGTACAGGGTAGGCCATTTTTGACTCATAGTGCTCCATTCCAGTAACCCCAGGTTTAACGCCACCCCAGTATCCTGTTATAGCATGCCACACATAAATGTGCCTAAAAAGAATAAGAATATTGTGAGTATGTTGTATTGATTCATGTCAATATTTGAATTGAACATTCACCAGAGTACAGAACAGAAACTGTATTTTGTTCCAGAGAGTCGAAGAATATGATTTCATATCATTTTAGTAATTGTAAGGGTGATATGGAACAAAATCATACTCTTGAGTTCTAAAGTAATACAACAAACCAATAGAGTATTCCATTAACAATGCATAATCTATTAAGGATCAAGACAGAGTTTGTCTGCAAAATAATATCATACTTAATATCATGCTGCTCTTTGATGTCTTCGGTAATATGACGAAGTCCCAGAGCAGGATCCTCTTCTCTATGACCCTCTTTGCCATCCTTCTGAAACTTGTGATTCTCTTTCATATGTGTCAGGCGATTTGCAAAACTGAAGAAGAGAAAAAATCAATAAATACTTATTCGATATTGTCAATCAATGAAGCTCAGATATGGAGATTAAAAGATAAAAGTACTCACTTGGCAGCAAAATCACATTCCCATTTGATACCGTTAGGGTCCATTCCCACAGATTGCCATCCATCATCAATTATAACAAACTTAGCAGGAATCCCACCTTGCTCTAAGCTGCAAAAGGAACAAAAACATACATAATGGTTACAAATTTGTATTTATGCAATGTTCAAATCAGAGAACAATAAAAATTTGATTTATGAACTTTTAGGTCCTTTAGCTTTAAATCTGAAAATAATTGAGTCAAAGAGTTAGGACTAAAATATAAAATCAATTGCATATCCGTCTTTTTAATTAATGATTTTAGTATGATGAACAAGTTTGTTAATTTTTGGAGACTAACTCATACAATCACCAATTTCAAAGATTAAATGAAAATAGACCTCATAATTCAAGGACAAGAATGACAATTTACTTAATAAATAACAAATTTTGATAATTATCCCTGATGGGAAGAAATAACACCTTTGCAATCCTTGCTTTACTCCTTCTGAATCGACATTGGTATAGAAAGCATCCCATGTACACCAACCAAACCAGTTCAAGATGTCTGGCATCTGAACACAAAATGAAAAGAGAACACGGAAATAAGCATTACAACCTCGTAGTGTGCATAGAAAATAGATGTCCATGAAGTGTTCATTTTCAGGAAAGAGATTTTTACCTTCTTCCTCTCACGGTGAGAGAATGTTTGCAAGTGTTTCTCAACAGTCCTGAGTTGCAAACGAAAGAGAAATTAATGATCAGAGTAATTTACACAAGTATGGAAAACATTACCTAACTCCCACCATTACGACTCAAAAGAGAAAATAAAGGGAAAAAAATTTGAAAAAAGGACCATCAATCCATCACATGCTTAAAACTTGAAACTAGAAAGTATAACATGAGAATCCAAAATAGATGAAGTCTAGTAGAAACAAGGAGATAAACTCAATCATCAATAAGCATTTTAAGCTTAAGTTCGCACTAATTATCTTCTATTTGATCCCATTCATGTACTGGTAATAACTTTCAGATAGGAACACAGAAGGAAGATAAATCAGCAAAAGTTCTAAGTTTGTGATAGCCAAGTAAGTGAAGGTTTTAACTTACTTGACCGCATTTGAAATGACTTCAAAAGGGTGTGATCCTGCTCCAACGTATACCAGATGAGTCCCATCAAATCCCTCAACATCAGGACATCCTACATCCAATCAGAGACAAATACATCAGATTCAATTACTCCCCAGAACAGCAACATTTAACATTATATATATATAGAACAAAGTGAAATTTTCATTTATTTCACCATACCACTTTCCACACAGATCTCTATCTCGTTTTGTGCATTTCCTTGAAGAACAGCTCTGAAATCTCCTTCCAGAAGAGGCAAGAAAACAGCATAAGTGTCTTCTTCTCCGTTTCTGATCCCATCAATATCAGAACTCTTGTGCGCTTCCACAAGTAAGAACTGTGTTTCAAAGGGAATATCTAGCCCATGGGTACCCATTCTCTGCGTCATCCAC
Organism: Leucaena leucocephala; assembly: GCA_037074615.1. Classification (NCBI taxonomy): domain Eukaryota; kingdom Viridiplantae; phylum Streptophyta; class Magnoliopsida; order Fabales; family Fabaceae; genus Leucaena; species Leucaena leucocephala. The sequence goes on from CM073542.1 coordinate 10,432,777, forward strand.
CACATTTTGAAGCGAAATACACACATAAAGCGCAACCCCCTACAAACAAAAATCATAAGAGCAAATCCATATTACAGTCAGCTGAACTAAATTTTCAACCAGTTTTAAACGCAGTGGTGAAGAAACTAACAAGCATTAAGTTGCATGCATGCTTGCTAAGAATCACAGATACACATACAAGACAAGACACGAACTAATAACAGTTCAATTTGGATATATCAGTGCATGATATAGCATCAGGCTTTAATCTGCATTCATTTCAGCCATGACCAACAAAGAAACAAAAATTCAGAAAGAAAGAAAGAACGTACTGTAGTTTTCCGATGGGGAACACTCTTCGGCTGCCCTTGCGATCAGAATCGACTCCAATGAAAGCCCCATTGAGGATTGAAGAGGAGGGGGTAACGACGACGTTTTGGGGAACCTGAGTGAGGACCTTCTTCCCCAACACCACCAAGCTGGCATCGGCCACAGAAATCCCAGCTCCCACTGTCATCTTCTCCAACAAACAAATTCAAAAATTTGAAGCAACCTTTTATGGAGAAGAAAGACAAGGAGCTGAAAATCTAATCTACGTTCAAAATCACAGCCCCACCAGAGCTAGCCTTGGACTGTAATTCCAAGCAACAAGAATTGGATAATTATAGCAAATGCAGGAATCACAGCCCCAGAAGCTAGATTGGAGTAGGACTGTGATTCCAACGAAGGAGAAGAATGGGTATTTATAGCAAATGCAGGGTCCCAGGAATCTAATCCAATGTTTGGGGAACTGTACTAGAATAATCTAATTCATCGAATCCTTCACTGAAATTATCTCAATTTGCACCCTTCAGCCCATCCCCGAAAACCCGCTTCGCCACCCCATGTTATCCACTTGCAATCATGTTGGCTACTGTTGCTGGAAAAACAAAATATAATGCAGGTAGCTTTGTCTCCTTCTGATTTTAGTCTAGTAAATACAAATATTTGGTATTTTATTAATTCAAGTTCAAAATATATTTTTCAATAAATAGTTGTTCTCTCAAAATACACTTAATCTGGCCTATACACTACATATATAATACAGCAATCTCTGAATGTGTTTGGTTTTATACGCTATCTGTAATTATTATTTATTATTTGATAAGAAATGTGGTGGCGCCAAGCAGATTGTAATTGTTGCATGTAGAATGCGGCTTCAGAAATAATCAATGAACTTTGGTCAAACCAAGAAAATAAAGAATCAATAAACTGTGAGTCTGTGACTATCGGCTTTCTAGTGGTGACAAGGACGGCGAATGTGGGGACCACCTATGTAAGAAAATCCCTCCAGCTTTTGCTCCCGTACGTGAAGGTTCACTGAATCTACGTGAGTCAAAAGATCCTGACCATTGAATTTGCAGAGATGTGGTGAGATTGACATGAAAAGATCAGAGATGACATGGGTGGCCTTTGAAAATAGTCTGTCTTCGTTTAAAATAAAAAAAACTTTTTTGATTTAATCAAATTATCTCTACACGATTTTGAGGTTAGTAAAATAAGTAAATCAGAACTTGTTAGGTGTCATTTAGGTTATAAGATTTCGACAAAATGATTATATTATTCTTTTGTCACATCTATTATATTCTCTATTGAAGGTTTAAACTCGTAATATCATGCTAAAAAAATTATATAAGAGATATTAGGTGTCAGTTGTGTTGCCAAATGATCCAATTATCTGTGTACAGAAGGAGGAGGCCCCATACCTTAATCTCATTTTCATTTAAAACACAGGATATCTTATACTTTTGAGTTAGGAGTGATGTGGCGTGGAAAAGTTGGAGCTTCCCCCCCCCCCCCCCCCTATTTTTGTCTTTATCTTGGGAAGGAGTTCAATAATTGTTGTGAGTTGTGACTCAAAGGGATTCATCGGCTGAGAGTAGGCACACGTTACACTTTTGGCTTGTCATGTGCACTCATTCATGCACCCATGAGATTCACTCAGATTTTTTTAGGTAGGATTTTTTCTTCTTTTATGATATAAAAATAGTTTGAAGAGAAAGTAAAGGGCAAAAAAAGACTTCCGAACAAGTAGATATTTTGCTTAGACGTGCTTGGTTAAGAAAAATATATAAATTATTGAGAAGTAGAGAAGAGGGAAGTAAATTCTCAACAAAAAAAAAAAATTAAAAGTTGTATTTTTTTTTTAACATTTTATATTGATATTTCAGAGATACCTTTCAAAATTAAGCCCCCCTAAATCTATCTAAAGTAATGAAATTTATGTCATTAATATTAAAAATTAATATATTTATTTCTAAAAATAAATCTCCTCACTTCCAAGTATGAAGGCAGGTAATAAAAAAACATAATCAAATAAAGTTTACATCAACTTTCCAGGAACCAGACTTTTCAGGAAATAACTTCCTGACGTTTTTCCTTACACATTTAGGTTTACAAACTTTTTTTACATATCTCTTAATTTTGATAATTATATATCCTAACATTTTAAAAACTGAGATGAGACCTCATAAATTAATTATTATGCAATAAATTCATGTTTTATTAATATTAATACAAGTATTTAATCATGAGTTTCATGTATCAGTATTATATAAATATAGATATAAATGATGATTGTGCTAAATCACTAACAATAGAGAAGAGAAGGGGGATTCGTATGATGTACATGAATAAATTGTCCAATAGGAGTTTAGATATATGGGCTCCCTTACAACTTAATATAGAAGATTTGTAGGTACCACTATGCTCCCTAGTTATCTTTAGAAAAAAAATTCCCGATATAAGTCATTTAAAAAATTATTAATAATTATTTTTTAATTTTATCCCCTTAAATCCAGTACGAATGAAGGAAAAAATAGAGAAGTGAGAATGAGTTGTAAATGTAAGGAGAGAAAAATTTTAATAAGAATAAATTTTTAAAAAAATATTTAATGACTTAATTATTATTTCTTGTTTTATAAGAATTAATTGAAAATGACTTAGGTACTAATTTCTTTTCTTTTATTTTTTTATATAAAATTTTTAAAAAGGTATTAGATTCATTCAGAATCTAAAGATAGGACGAAATCTCCTTTCTTCTTAGGTGATACTAATATCGGGCAGAGCGAGTCGTCTATTACCGTCATAAATAAACTTAAATACCTAAGAGTTAGTTAGGATATCTCCCTAAGTACTGCGATTAGAATTATAATATAGTGATACTCTTTAAAGATAGAATATGCTCTAAATGACTATATATCTCACCTTTTTACTAATTAAACTTATATGAGTCTTAGGTACTAATTTCCAATGAAGTAAGAGGGATATGTAGATAATAATAGGGAGCCTCGCGAATGCCAGCAGAATTCTTGAAAGTGGGTTTGACGAGAACAAAAACCCAAAAGAGCTCTTAGAACTATGGCCATGTTTGGTATGCTGTAATGAATTTTGAAGGATTGAGATTAGGAAGAGGAAGGAGAATGGAGAATGGAGAATGGAGTTTTAGAGGTATGTTTACTATGAAATAATATTTAAATAAAATACTTACATTATTTTCTTTATAATTAATCAAAAATTAGCAAAAGATTATATAGGTGTTTGAACATGCTCTAAAACTACAATTTTAAATAAAATAATTAAACATAGTATATTTTTAATAATTAATTTTTTATGAAAATTAATAAATTATCTAAACACAATTTTTTTACTATAATTAATTTTTATAAAAATAAATAAACTATCTAAATATTAATTTTTTCACAATCAATTTTTTTGAAAACCCACAAACTATCTAAATAATAATTTTTATCTACAATCTATTTTTTTACCAAATTCACAAATTTGATATAAGTTAAGAGAAATAACTTTTAACTGTATTTGAATTAACTTTTAAAAAATAGATTTTTGAAAGAAAAATAGATTTTGTAAAAAAAACTATTTTTTATTAGTATATTTAGATTAACTTTTAAAAAATATATTTTAAAAAAATAATTAATTATTAGAAATGGTTTCCCTAACTTTTCAAAAACTATGATTTTGATAGAAAAATATATCATGAAAAAAATTAATATTTAAATAGTTTATTAGTTTTCTTAAAAATTGATTACAAAAAAAAATTAATATTTAAATAGTTTATTGATTTTTATAAAAAAATGATCGTTGAAAATGTAGAGTATTTGAATTATTTGATTAAAAACTATAGTGTAGATTAAAAAATATTTTTTAAAAAATATATTCTACCCATAGTCTATTTTATCTAAACCCATACTTAAAATATATTCTGCAGAATTTAATCTAAATATACCCAATGACCCTTAACAGTGGAAAGTGGAAGAGATTGGTAGGTAGGGCTATTCATGGGCAGGGTTGGGCTGGGCAGGGCAGAGACTGGTAGGTAGGGCTGTTCATGGGCAGGGCTGGGCAGGGCAACCCCCTTGCCTGGTGCCCTGCCCAAAAAAAGCATGGGCTGCATTTTACAGCCCGATGTCCAGCCCTGCCCGATAAAAGCCATAACTATTTTGGGCTGGGCATGGGCGGGTTGGCCGTGCCAGTTGTGATGCTCTGCTCATGTTGAGAAAAATAATCTGTAATTATAAATTTCTAAAATAATACCATATTCATATGTCTTCAAAAGTTAAATAATATCTATAATATACTAAAAATAAGATAACAAAAATATAATAATTAAAGTATTAAAATCCATTGCATATAAAAAAAGTTTTGAAGTCTAAATAATTTGTAATTGTAACTTTGTATAAATTTTCTAAATATTGGCAAAGATGAAGTATCTAAAAAAATAAAATAAATAATTATAATTTATAATATAATAATATTATGATTAGTAAAATTAAAGAAAAAAATCAATATAGTTATAAATATTAAAAGACATAACTTACTTATTTAACTATTTAGATTTTTAAAATGACCATTTAGTCATCAGTAACTATCATATTCTCCCTTCCAAATATAGTATCTAGGGAGAAAAATAAAAATAAAAATAAAAATAAAAGAATAAGTGCCCATGGGCAGGGCAGTGTAACCCCCATGCCCGATGCCCAACCCGAAAAAAGTATAGGCGACATGTTATAGCCCAGTGCCTGACCCTGCCCTATATTTATCGATTGGACAGGGCTATTTTTTCACAGGCTCAGATAAATATATCATGTCGTAGATTTTATGAACACCCCTACTGGCAGGGATTCAAAGAAGGAGTCTCTTCTTGCTCTCCACTGTTTTCTCCGATGACGAAGAGTCTTCTTCTTTGACACTACCAAAGCTTTCTTCAAACCCTTCACCATCGTTTCCTCTTTTCCTCTTACCCCAAGACCTCTTCCAATATTGTATGTTTGGTTGAGGTCCCAAACTACAGTTTTAGAGACAAAATTATAGTATGAGAAAAAACTATTCAAATACCTTTTTCTTTTTTACTATCAATTTTTTCATCAAAATAATACTTTTAATATAAGTTATCCAAACATTTATTTTTTCTAAAATCTATTTCAATATAAATTAGATATACTAACTTTTTTTAATAATCAATTCTCTAAAATATATTTCATTCAAAATTTATTCCCCATAATCTATTATGCACATAATGTAATCTAAACACGCCCAGTAATTTGTATCCTCATACTTCTTCATCCATGAAGCAGCAAACAGCTAGGGTGTGTAGTTTAGCTTCATGGAAAAAATAATTTTAAAATAATTTAAAAAATAAATTTTATATGAAAAATATTTTTAAAAAAGTAAGTATTGATCACTGTTATAAGAATGACTTTTTTATAGATAAATTATTATAAAAAATATAAAATAAAATAATAATTATATAAAGAAATATAATATATAGAAAAATGATAAAAATTCATAGGATTAAAATTATCATTTTCCATGCTTAATATTTAAATATTATTTGAAAAATTTATGACTCATATTTATTTAAAATTATAATTTTAAATTACCTAAACTATAAAGTTTGGTAAAAGTATATCTGCCATAAGATAAGTGTTTGGGTGCCTTTTTTTCTGCACCAAATTGACACAAGTAGATGAGTAGATGAGGATCCAACGGCAACGGTCATAGAAGAGACGAGGCTTCAATTCAAAGGTGTTCTCGCAGTGAAGCTTGATCTTAGGAAGAAGACGCTTGTCGTGCATCCTTATTATTGCTGCCTCTTCTGTTGTCATTGACATCACAAGAAATGAAAGCCGAGGGTGTTTCGTGTATGCATATCTAAGAACTGGATGGCAAGAGGGAGGTGAACAAAGACGATGGATTGCAAAGGGAGAGATGAGAGGGCAATTAGGTTCAAAAATGCTCAATGTCAGGACTATTTTCCAATATCAGGGGTGGGGATAATCCAATGAAAAGTGCTATCGTGAAATTCCAAGACTCTTGAAATCATCATAGCAAACATGATTCAATGAGTAATCTCAGTACCGAAACTCTCAATACCTCATCCCAAACTAAGGTCTATGATTCCGTCAAATGTTAGATGGAATTATCAACGAGTCTTGAAATGATAGATGAAATATCTAAAATGCCCTTGGCATTCTGTCAATGAATTTAATATAATTACATTCTCATTCCCTCACCCTCCTATTCCTATTCTCATTTGTTTTCCTCCAAACATATATTCCACCATACCTATCAAACAGCCACTTGGCTTTCAGTTTCTTATCGGAGGATCCAATCGCAGGAGAGAATTCAAATTGCATAAAGCAATAATCATAAAATATACCAAAAAAAAACATCGTTCTTGTTATCATTCCGTCATTTTCTGTTCAACAATTCCTTGTCCCCAATATTCATGAAAATGCTATTAATCCTAAGCAACTAGGACTTGAAAAGAAAAGGAGAGAAAAATAACTTGAATGTAATGAAGAATACAGTGAGATGCAGATCGCTAACCTGAGATTGGGCAGCCTCAGAAGCCACCGTTTGAGAGAAACTAATGATTCGTTTTCTGCCATTCAATTTGCAGCAACCGCCTCCTTGTTCGTTTCGCTTCAGTTTCACAAGCCCCCACTCCCTTCCAACCAATCGTCTCCTTCCCCGTAAGCCGACCGGCGCTGACAGAGGCAACCGCCCTGCTGCCGAGACTGCCATATTTTCCGGGGAGGAGCAGTGAGAGGGATATAGCGGAATAGCGCCTATATATATGTTGGCTGATTTTTCCAATCAATTCGATTCCCTTGAGAAGAGTGGCGTTTGATCGAGGAGAACACACAATTGAAGACGCGCACTGATTTCTGTTTCAAGAATGCGGGTTCATCTTTCTGCGATGGATCTTCAAAATATCGGCATTAATTTGAAGGAGTTGAATAGATGCGTGAAGAAAGTACATGAACAGTGAGGTGGAAGATAAGATTGTTGCCCGCATGAACTGAATTGGAAATAGTCACGTCGGATGGTGACACTGATAAAAATATCTGTACAAAATTATGCTTTCATATATTTATAAGAGATCATCTTAAAATTTAAAATAAAGTAAAGTACTAAAATATCAATAGAAAAAAATCTGATAAATTTTAAATTAGGTTTATTATAAACAATAGATAAAATATTACTAATATTATTAACATAATATCCTACTTTAATATTTATTATTTTTTATAGTTTTTTTCTATCATTTTTTAACTTTATGATAAAAATATATTTTTAGATTTTAAATTAAGATTTTTTAACCTTATAGTTATTTTGAACAAATTCTAAAATTTAAATTTTTCTGTATAAATATTTTTATTTTTTATATTGACCATAAGTTATTAATATTGAAAACTTTAGGATAAGTAAAATGGATTTTATGATAAAATACAAAAACAAAACTGAATTTGATAGTTATACCGTAACAAAATAACTTGATTGTATTATATATATATATATATATATAACTCCATTTTCTTATATTATTCAAAGTATTTTGTTATATAGGGAAGAGATTTTGAAGCTGCCTTGTAATTGCCTCCATCTACAATATTTAAAAAACCCCAAAATATTTCTTATTTAAAGAAAAATAAGTGTCACATTCCTTAAACTAGTGGTCATTAATGATTTTATGTTTTTTTTGTACAGTTCTTTAGTTAAATTATCACAAGTGTTAAGAATTACATTGAGAACATTTACAAATGATCAATAAAAGTTGTCACATATGATAAATAATATATTCATATTTTATAAGGATACAATTTCAATTCTCGCTACTGTTTGTAAGGGTTCATTTAGTAAACGATCTCATAAATCTCCTATAAATACTCCATAAAACTTGACATTATATCCTAATTGGTGGGAGATCAATGCCAAGATTATCTAAACTCTTTTTGTATAAAAAAAAATTACAAGTGTGGAGTGAGTATAAATTGGGTTGGCCCAATCTATCTCTGCTAAAAAATTGGACCAAAATTATTGCCATAACTAGACCCAATTGAGTTTAACCAATTATGTCGGGAAAATGAATAATTATCAAATTTGAGTTTGGTATATATAGAAAATTCCTATTTAGAGACTCATTCATTATAGTCAAATATATGACGTGGATTAAATTTAGATATAGTCAGGGCAGAACTCCAGTAAACTGGGTGGATACCAAAAAAATAAAAAAAAATAAATAATTAAAATAACATACCAACCACTTGGGTTTAGACGTTCGATTAGCTAAAGAGAGTCATATGACTATTTATAATATATTTAATTATTAAAAAAATATTATTTTATTATGATTCCAGTTATAATGTTTAGAGAGGCATCCTAACTCTTATATGCTTAAGTTTACGCCTAAAAATAATTGACAACTGACCTTGCTAAAGGGAAACTTTGCTTTTATTTTAGATTATAAGTGAGCTCAACCTTAGTCTAAAAATTTTTTTAGTAAAAAAATAAAAATAAAAAATAATATAGCAACTGAGTTAGACCTAGTGAGCGGGCTCGTCTTTCACAACATGGCAAATTAACATCTAAATCCTCATTCAAAGAGATAATTATATTTAGTGTTTGACAGTATCTCAAACAAAATTACATCCAACGAAAATGTCTCAAGCATGATTGTTTCTAATAGAAAGATAATTTATTTAGAAAAAAATGCTACTCTGGTCCTTATTATATGACTTAAGTAAGGAATTGATCATGATCTTAAATATAAAATATTTTTTATATTTATTAATTTTGTTTAAATTATTCTCATGGATACCCCTCAACAATAATAAGTAAGAGAAAGAGGGCTGAAATTAAGAAATATGACTAGGGTATTTTAAAATAAAATGATATATCAATTGATAAAATTATATTAATTTAATTAATTTTTTTAATTTAATTAAATAAGTTATATATTAAGAATGAGAAGGGTATAAATCAATGGCGCGTAGGTTGACCACTAAGGATTTTTTTTTATGAGTTGATATAATTGTATTAGGCATTGTATGAGTAAAGTGGCACTCCTAAAAGTGAAAAAGAAAAAAATTGATTTCTCAACTACGACAATCGCAGCCTTGTGCCTTGCATATTTAGAGAGATTTTGTTTTTTAAAAAAATAATGAGTAAATATAGCACACTGGTCTCATATACAATCATATCTTCTTTATTTAATAGTTTTCAACATAAATAAAACTAAACACCCTCTTAAATCTCTTCTTTTGGACATACATACCACTTTTTTCCTATATACATTGTTGATTACTAAAAAAAATATTTCTTTTAATAGAAATTTAAATTTTGATTAGCCATGTAAGATATTAGTCTATTTCGTTAAATTTAACTCCATTCGCGATTACTTTTATATGGTCACTTGATTTGGGCTCTTAAATTTTAATAACTTTCCCAGATTGAAAATTAGGCCCAGTAGGAATCTCACTTCAGATTGTGTTATGGGCCTGGTGACAAAAAAAGAAAGTTGAAGTAGTCCTTACTAGATTACTCTTTCATGTTATCTTCCTGTATTTTTCAATTTAAATTAATTATGAATTAATTCAGATAGTGCTTAATAATATGTTAATCTAATTGAAATTCAATATTATTAAATAAAATAATAATTAAATATGTTCACTTTTTGTGTGTTATAAATAAAAGTTTTGAGGTCTTGTTTGCACACAAAGCTTTTAAGATTTTAAGTAGTCACAATTTTCACTTTTAATTGTGTGTGTTAGCATTCATACTTTCAATCTTATTAGAGATAATCTTATTTAAAATATTATTAAATATTAAATATGTATATTTCTTTTAACATATATATTTAAATTTTAATTTATTATATTATAAAGGGCTATTGAAACTTGAGAAAATATTTTAAAATCTATTGAAACCAAAATACATGGGAAATTTTAGGCAAGATCAGTTACAGTTTCATCTTCAGCTTATTAATCCCAAAAATAAATAGAGAAAATCTTGATTATTTTTTTTTTTAAAAAACGCAACGAATAAAACTCTTTTCTCGAATGAAAAGCTGAGGGAAATGAATAAAACAAATAGCTAAAAAAAAAATTAGATCTAGCCTAACCCATTTGAATCCAATTGTTTACATTAATATTCTTACTTTTAAATTAATTTATTTTTTTATTAAACCAATTCTGTAATTCATTTGACCGAATTCACAATTTATTTAATTTTAAAAAAAATTAGGACCATCGATACATATATATGTGTGTATATATTGGATGGGAATATCTATGTGCTAAGATTTAAACTCAACTCAAATCTATCAGTTATATTAGTTTAAGAGTTTTAGATAAATTAACTAAGCTAACTTTATATTTTTCCATTTATTGAATCTGAAATGACATTGCTTTGGGTTAAAAAAATAGCAGTTCGTTATATTTATAAATTAGTAACTCTATTTTATTCAATTATGTGTGGTTTATAGATAAATGTTATATTTACTTGTAAATTAATATATTTTCATTTAAATATTTATTTTTTAAAATTATATATATATAAATATAAATATTTTTTTATATTTTAATTATGAGTGGGTTGACATTGATTTAGTCACTATTGTACCGCTGAGTGCTTACCATTCAACCAATATCTCAATTGGTTTAATGACATGTCCAGTGTTTAGTACATGTATCATTAAAAGCTAGAACATTATGATTATAAATTCAATTAACTCGTCTAAAATTCTTAATTAGACCAATCAAGAGATGATTATGTATTAAATATTACTATTTTATTTAATAAAAATTTAAATATTAATTGATTATATTGTGATAGATTAACTTTTTTTTTTTATTAAACTCAATATTTGTCAGTATTTGAATTGGATTTTAATAAAGTAGATAAATAAAATGGTGGAGAAGATGGATGGCCCAAATTAAAAGCTGAGACACAGGTTATGAATATGATTCATGTGAGCAATCAACAAAATGATTCATTGGTCGGTAAAGAAACAACAACAAAATGATGCATTGGACGTGATTCAACTCCTTAATCAATCAAATACGTAAATATGATGGGGATATGCTTGAAAGGTCAAAATGGTACAACTGCCCCCAGATATCTTTTCTATAAACCATTGGACCGTAAAACCAAACAACAAGTAAATCAGCAACTGTTCAATGGATTTTACACCACCATTTATTATGCCCATCCATTTCATATCCTCAGCGTCGAAAGCTACTTAACCATGGCCCCAAAAAGTAAATAATAAGTTATATAGATTTCATTTTTTAGTTAAGTTGAATTTATTTATACCTAATTTTTTTATTTGTAAAAAAGAAATATTTATTTTTTAAAATAAATATTATGTTATAACTTCAGTTCAATTACTATTTTACCTATATTTTTTAACTCTCTCTCTTCTTTCTCCCTTTTCTTTGTGCCATTGCCTTATCTCTACTGCATTGTTACTGTCACCATCGTTGGAGAGGGAGGAGGGTCCTTCATAGTGGTCATGGTCAGTGAGAGGTCGAGATCATGGAGACAATGGAAGTTGTGGAGGTCGCTATGCTGGTTCTCTCCTCTGTTTGTCATCCTCATCTTTGTCAACCGTTTGCATGTATTTAGTTTCTCTATCTTCTTCAGCGTCGTCAGTTTGGTAGTGCTTGTCATCTCTATCATCTTTGTCCGTCGGCCGTTCAATGAAGAAGAAGAGGAAAGAAGAAAATGAAGTCTAATAGTGGTGGTGAGGCTGATGGAATAATTATTTTTTTTCATCTATATCCTTTTAGATAATTTATCAATTATAAAAGTCATTCTAGTAATAACTATATAAATATTCATTTATTTTTTTTTAAAACCTCTTCTAGATAAGAGCTTATATAAAAGCTGTTTAAATTTTTTTTTATATAAATATTTTTCTAAAAGCATATATAAACAAGCTTTATAACACAAATGGAGGGTTTTGATCAAACTTCAAGGAATGGGACAAACAAATGGTGTCATCATAATATATCATTTTTCATTTTATTTGGTTCATTGTCATGTATATACATATTTTTTTAATCTAATTAATTAATTAATTGATCGCTTCTTTTATTGTTATTATTTACGTCTGAGTCCATATATATTTTAGTAACCTTATGAAAGCCTTACACGTGTTTCATTTTGTTTGTTTTAATCGTTTGTAAATGTATTCCATTATTCCATTATCTTGTTTAGCAATTAATTAATGTTAATCTATAGGGTTTAGGAGCCTGCAATAAAAAAAATCCAAGAGAGAATTATTGTGTAGTTTCATATAAGTAATTTAATAACTAAAAATTCATACAATAAATTAACAACATATAATGACAAAATCATCTGGTATAGGAAATAATAACTGATTGTATGTTGTTCAATTGTTAGACTTGTTATTGATTAAATTATTTATTTAAGATTGGACATTAATTTTACTAAAAATTAAAATCCATAAGTAAATAATAAAAAGGGGTCCCTTCTAGCTTCTAGGTAATTTTCTGGGGCCAAGCTTCTAGATCTCTTAATTAATTCAGTTTATACATATAAGTAAATAAATATAAGCCCATAAGGTAACGCCTAAGAAGGTTAGTTAGTTTTGTATTATATGTTAAAAGGGGGGCCTCTCTAAAATTACTTCATTATTAATTAATTATTTTTATTTAGTAAGATAAGTTTTTTTTTAATTATTTTTTATAAAAGATTAAATTTGCAAAACAATATAAACATTTATCAATAGTGAGCGTGCCGGAGTGGTTATTGGGCATGACTAGAAATTATGTGGGCTTGCCCGTGCAGGTTTAAATCCGGATGCTCACGTTTGGAGTCTATTTATTAAGATAATATTTATTACTCTTTATTAAAGGGTTAGTCTGAGTGATAAATAATTTAATATCGATTAAGCAAAGTATTAAGTTTGACCTTTTGTATATGCAGAAAATTCTCATTAGAAGACTCACCCATCATAGTTAGGTACGCGACGAGTGTCGGATCCAGATATAGTCGGGGTAAAACTCTAATGAATTATACGGGCAAAACAAATATTTATTACTATTTTTATATGAAAATTTATATTTGTTGAGTCAGCTTGTCGGAGTGGTTATTGGACATGACTAGAAATCCTGTGAGTTTGCCCGTACATGTTCCAATCTTGCCGCTTACATATTGAGCCTATTTAGCAAGATAAATTTATTTTTATTTTTATATGAAAAAACAAAGGCAGGCATATATGAACAATAAAAATGGAGCCGTTTATAAGTCTTTTTTTTTTTGGAGGAAAGCTCATAAAGTTGAGTTGTAAAACCTTAAGAAAAAACCCTTAGGTGACCTTAATATAAAAATTAATAAAAGGATTCGTGTTAGTATTAAATATAAAATATTAATTTATTTTATCTATTAAAATTATATTTATAATTTTTAAAATTTTTCTTGATACTTACTTATATTAAGTGTTTTTTTATTAAAGGGTACTTTAATCTCTATATATTTTGTTAGACAGTAAAATGTAATAATAATAATTAGTTATTATGTGGATTATTGGTAGGTAGAGTAATTAGTTATGTGCATGATAGGTAGCCTATAAATATGGGGTTATGTACGCTGTGCAAACACTTCTTATCAATACGAGATATATGCTAAGTTTTATTCTTTTTATATGGTACCAGAGCATATATATTCTTGGGCCAGGCTCCTATTGAAGTCTGATGGCTTCTTGAACCCAAGTGGGTTCTAGTCGAGTGACAACATCTCTTCCCTCGTTAGAAGTGACACAAGAAACAACAAAGGGGAGCACGATGTTAGGGCTCTTGAATACTTACAGCTACGCCGACTTTCAAGATTTAAACCTATCGCCGCAAGATCCTAGCCAAGAGCCATCATCATTTCTTGGTTGGGAGACGACATCGGAACAACAAAGGGGAGCTCGCCGTTAAGGACCCAGTATATTCACTCAACCACACTGACTTGCAAGATCTCAGATGACATCAGAACAGCAGAGGAGAGCCCGTATATTCACTCATAGTAACACCGACTCGCAAGATCCCAGCCCATTGTTGTCTTGATTTCTTGGTTAGAAGAATATTTACTCACAGCAACACCGACTCGCGAGATCTCCACCTATCGTTGTCATGATTCTTGGTTAAGAGATGACATCACCGCTACAAATCAGAGCTCATTGTTGTTAAAACTCTTGAGTATTATGAGATAGAGTATAGGCGGAGATCTGTTACAGTCTTGAACATGATTCTAGAAGTTTCATCCGTTAACAGTAAGGAATAAGTAATTCTACCACCTATTTCACATCCATTTGCATTTCTTGGGCATCTTTCTGCTGAGGACGTTGTTGCATCTGACTCGCCACTACAGTTTAGGAAGTTTATTGGGCTTCCACTAACTGTTTCCTGTTGTTAGGAGAATCTGGTTCAATGGGGAAAGATGATTATATTTCCCCGACTGTTGATTTCTCTCATCCCTTATATTTGCATCCATCCGATACCCAAGTGACTACACTTGTTCCATAATTGCTGCATGGGTCTGATAACTATGAGCTATGGAGTCAGACGATGCGATTAGCTCTTCATGAAAAGAACAAATTGGGTTTTATAGACGGATCATGTGCTCGCGAGATGCAAGAGCTAGCCTTCCAAGGTATGTGGGATCGCTGTAATTCAGTTGTGCTTTCTTGGTTGATTAATTTTGTCGAAAGGAGCATTTCCACCGGACTGGTCTTTCTATGAGTGCACAAATAATTTGGGATGATCTTAAGGAATGTTACCATAAAACTGATGGGACCAGAATTTTCTCCTTACACAAATCAATGACAACTCAGATTCAGGGGACTATGAGTGTAGCAATATACTACACAAAATTGAGAGATCTTTGGGACGAGTATGACTGTTTAGTTCCTACACTGTCCTGTCAATGCTTATTCACACAAGAACATTTCAAAGCCCCATAGCAACAGAGGTTACTACAATTTCTCCTTGGCTCAATGACACCTTTGATCATGCGAGGACTCAGATTCTTCTCCAAACACCTCTTTCTTCGCTCAACCAGGCCTTCTCTCTCATTTCTCAAGACAAGTCACAAAGGGAAATTTCCTCTCAATCACCCAATCATCCATTGGAAGGATCCGCTATGGTAACTCAGGGGGGACGATAGGGAAGAGGACGAGGTCGTGGGAGGAGTTAGGATGAATGTTCATATTGTCACTATAAGGGACATAAGAGGGAAACATGTTATTATTTGGTTGGGTTTCCTCCCAATTTTTGAGGGAAGCAAACCACTGAAGCTTCTGTCAACTAAGCTGGATAATGTGAGAGACTCACTACCTCGTCACATACTCAAGCCTCACCTGTTGCTGCAGTCTCTGAGCATGGGCCTATCTCACAGTTACAGTATGATGAGATCCTTCATATATTAAAAAGAAAGCCAGATGACACCGTTGTGGGAGTGGCAACTGATTCTATTGATGATCTTACTTCAGGTATTGTTAGTGTTGTCCCTAATTCCTTGTTTAAAATTGATTGGATTATTGATTCAGGGGCAACTTGTCATGTTGCCAGCAATATCACTATGTTTGACAGTGTTCACAGATACGTGCCCCTAGGAGAATCACTATGCCAAATGGTGAAACAATGGTAGTTACACACACTGGCACATTTCATATTGCAGATAAAATTGTTCTTAGACATGTTTATTTTGCTCTTGGTTACTGTTTCAATCTCATATCTGTTCACACTTAACTGCTGACATGGAATGCATAGTGTCTTTCCATTCTGATTATTGCATCTTATAGGAAATCTTAAGTGGGAAGGAAAGATTGATTGGTATAAAGAACTCTGGATTATATGTGATAACTAGGAATAACAAGAATGACACTCTTATGCATGTTGAACAGCAAGAGCCTATTAGTTTCCCACAGGATATTTAGCATAAGCGGCTAGGTTATACACCTATAGATAAGTTGAAACACCTAGATTTGATTAAGGCTGAGGTCTCTGTTGTTTACCCTCATAAATGTGAGGTTTGTGCTCGTTCCAAGCAAACTCGCTTGCCTTTCACCTCTAGCTCTTCTAAGACTAGTTGTTATTTTGAATTGCTTCATATTGATGTTTGGGGACCTTATAGAAAACCCACATATAAAGGCTATCGTTACTTTCTTACTATTGTTGATGATTTTTCACGATGTACATGGACATTCTTGATGATTAATAAAAGTGATGCCATTTTGCATTTAAAGAATTTCTTTGCCTTTGTTTCTACTCAATTTTTGGGTTTAATCAAGAAGATACGTACTGATAATGGCCTTGAGTTTGCTAGTTATGATTTTTGGTCTTATCTATGCACTAAAGGAGTTATTCATGAGACCACATGCCCATACACTCCACAACAAAATGGGGTAGTTGAACGAAAATATAGACATCTCTTAGAAGTTGCAAGGAGTTTAATTTTCCAATCTGGAGTGCACTTGAAGTTTTGGGGTGAGTGTATTACTACCGCTATATTTCTTATTAATCGAACTCCTTCTCGCATTCTAGGTTATAAAATCCTATATGAACTGTTGTATGGTTATCAACTAGACCTATCTATGATTAAGGTTTTTAGATGCCTTGCATATGCTACTAACTTGCATGCTCATGACAAATTTGGTCCCATATCATATCCTTATGTTTTTATGGGCTATTTAGATGCTCAAAAGGGGTTTCTATTATATAACATTAAAACTGCATCTATATGTGTTAATCCACATGTTATTTTTATTGAATCCAAGTATCCTTTTTGAGATTCTCTATGCATCAATCAATGAGGGTTAATGATGACACCATGATTGATCCATTCAAACTTGAATCATTTACATATGATGAGTTTAATACACCTCCAACCCATATGTCAGAAACTAAACTTGAATCTCAACATATAGAGCACTCAACCACACATGAAACACAAGGCGCACACACACATGACACATACCCTCAAACTCAGGAAGAAGATAATGGACATGAAATGGATACTGAGAGTGTTAGACTAGTACGTGAAAGAAGGGCACCTGCATGGATGTAAGACTATCATTGTGCCATACGAACTTCAAAGAAGGCTCAGTTTAGATATGCATGCATAATAGATTCACAACAACATCCAGTGATAGGTAAAAAGGAAGGTAAAGTATCCTTTGGAGTCA
Organism: Leucaena leucocephala; assembly: GCA_037074615.1. Lineage (NCBI taxonomy): Eukaryota > Viridiplantae > Streptophyta > Magnoliopsida > Fabales > Fabaceae > Leucaena > Leucaena leucocephala. Next base: position 10,450,295 of record CM073542.1, read on the forward strand.
CACTTGTGCTATTCAAATATTTCTTCATATTATAGAGTATTTTTATCTAAGATTGATAGTATTGTTGAGTCTCATAGCTTTCAGGAAGCTGCACAAGACCCTAAATGGGTAGATGCAATGCAGAAAGAAATACATGCATTAGAAGAAAATGGCACGTTAGTTGATTTACCTAAAGACAAAACACCAATTGGGTGTAGGTAGGTTTTTAAGGTAAAATATGATTCTAATAGAAATATTGACATATTTAAAGCTAAATTGGTCGTTAAAGGGTATAGTCAACAAGAGGGAATTGATTACTTTAAAACCTTTTCCTCTGTGATTAAAATGGTTACCATTAGAATTGTGCTTGCTCTTGCTGTCCAGAATGATTGGGCCCTCTTTCAAATGGATGTATACAATGGTTTTCTTCAAGGTGACTTGGAGGAAGAGGTATATATGCAAATACCTTAAGGTTTTGGGAATTTGACAGAAAATAAAGTCTGCAAATTAACAAAATCCTTGTATAGGCTTAAACAAGCTTCACAGCAATAGAACATTAAGCTCACCAATGCATTATTGGAGGGAGGTTTTAAACAGAATAAGTATAATTATTCCTTATTTATTAGAAAGAGTGAATCTTAAATAACTTTGGTATTGGCTGATGTTGATGATTTAATCATTAATGGAAATAAACTTGACAAAATCAATGAGGTAAAGCAATTTTTGCATAATAAGTTTAGAATAAAGGATTTGGGAGAGCTTAAATATTTCTTAAGAATAGAAGTTGAAATGTCAAACAAAAGTATAGTTCTTAATCAAAGAAAGTATTCCCTTGATATTATTAACGATATGGGATTGTTTACAGCTAAGCCCTTTACAACCCACCCTGGAAACGTCTCAGCTGGAGGTAGGGTCCAGCGGCTAGAAGAGCACCGCACGTCACATGGTGTCCGGTGTGCCCCCGGCGGCCCTTGAAAATCTGGAGGACCGAGTGCTTCCCACGCTCGATCGTACTCATAACCGCATTAGGTCTCCAAGGTGAACAGCCTCTGGTCGATGGAACAATGTAGGCAAGGGAAGTCGACAAAATGGATTCGTAACCTCAGGAAAAGGATTGGCTCTGAGGGTTGGGCACGGGGGTCCCAGCCCTGAACCCGTCAGCTGTCGGTGGACTGTTTGAGCTGCTCGCGCGGCGAGAGCGAGTTGCTGCGTGCCGGCTGAGGGACGGACTGGGAACGGGCCCTTCGGGGTCCCTTTCCCGGGCGTCGAACAGTCGACTCAGAACTGGTACGGATAAGGGGAATCTGACTGTTTAATTAAAACAAAGCATTGCGATGGTCCCTGCGGATGTTGACGCAATGTGATTTCTGCCCAGTGCTCAATTGCTACCCAAACAGGAAGCTGATGATCCATGGCTGCCCAAACCTGCTGTATATAGGAGATTGGTAGGGAGATTATCCTATTTGTCCATGACAAGACCTGATTTGTGTTTTGTGGTGCAGGGGCTTATTCAGTTTATGAATACGCCATGAAGATCTCACTATAATGCAGCAGTAAGGGTGGTTAGATATCTCAAGAATCAACCGGGACTTGGGATATTATTGGCATCAGAATAGCCTACCAAGTTAGAATGTTTTGTGGATTCAGATTGGGGAACATGTCCTGACACACGCAGATCTATAAATGGTTATTTGCTGAAGTTTGCGGGATCATTAATATGCTGGAAATCAAAGAAGAAATCAACAGTTTCGAAGTCTTCAGTAGAAGCCGAGTATAGAGCATTAAGTCAGGCTATATTCGAAGTGGTCTGGACCTCAAGAATGCTTAGAGATCTAGAAGTACATAATATAGAACCTGTAAGTATTTTGTGATAGTTAATCCGCTATCTATATAGCAACGAACCCTATATTTCATGAGCGCACAAAGCATATAGAGGTGGACTATCACTTTGTTCGGGAGAACCTACAAGAAGGAGTAATTAGCCTTGAACATGTTAGAAGTAAATATCAACAAGCAGATATACTTACTAAAGCTCTTGGAAAAGAAGACAATAATAGAATTATGGACAAGTTAGGGACTATAGATATTTATAGTTACAAACTTGAGGGGGCCTATTAGACAGTAAAATGTAATAATAATAATAATTAGTTATTACGTTGATTATTGGTAGGTAGAGTAATTAGTCATGTGTATGACAGGTAGCCTATAAATATGGGGTTATGTACGCTGTGCGAACACTTCTTATCAATACAAGATATATGTTAAGTTTTATTTTTTTAAAATATTTGTTGTATAACTCCCATATTTAAAAGAGAAGTGGCAAAAAAAGAGAGAACAATCTCAAGTAAGCCAATGGTGCAGTGGGTTTATTCAAGAGGACATGGTTTTGCTTTTTGCAAGTGGTGTAGGCATGATTAGCAAATTGGCTTCTTCTAATCTTATAATAGAAGTCATTTCTTATGATTTATTATGATAATTAAAAATAAAAGAGACATCAAAATATAAAAAATAAAATTTAAATCGGAAATGTCTTATACAACATATAAACAGTTTAAAAGCCCATAACAACAAAAATAATTTGATAGTATAAAAGAATATTAGTTCAATATCTACAAAAAAAAAAAGAAGTTTTCTCACAACCTTTAAAATAGATTTTTCTTTAAAAATGTGAAAATTGGATAAAAATCTTCAATTAATAATTTAACCGGTGGGAAGAACTTAATCAAATTACTGATACTTTATATATATATATATATATATATATATAATTTTTAAAGTCTTTCTTATCAATTAAATTTTTAATAGGGGCTTCCTCCACAATTCCCCTTTAAAAATTTAAGCTTTTCTTGTTATTTCAACTTAAAATCATAATTATTTTTTTGGTAATTAATAAAGGTTTGATTGTGATTTACCAAGGCACACCACTAGTCCACTTGAGGAAGGATGTGACAGAGAAAGTAATCTATCATGAGTCACTACTGCCCACAGCATTCCCATGGTTGAATGCTAAGAATATCATTATGAACTACACCTCTGATCCTATTCATAAATTACATTTAATATATTTAACAACGTTTGACAACGTTAAACATACATTTTCTATCTCAATTTTATAAATAGGACTATAAGAACATTTAGCAACATTTGATTAATTGGTTTTGTGTTGTTCTTAGATAATTATGTTTTGAATTGGAGCCTTGTAAATAGAAAAAATTACTTGTTAAATAGCTTTACACATACGAGTTTTAGGAGAGTTTGTTTAAGGGCATCTTTGGATTGACTTTATAATTAATTATATAGAGAAAAATCTTGATTTTGTTAAAAATAATCCAAATACTCCTCTTAATGACAAAATCTATTTAAAGGAGTTCCTCTGTTATTTATAAACTCTTGCCAAATCAAACTATTGAGGGATGTGAATTGTGGGTAACTTCTCTCTATAATTTACCATTGGAAAACAATGTGCAAACCTGCATTTAGCTTTATAGTTTTTTTTTTTAAAATTCTATAATTTTCATTCAAGTAGCTTTCATTATATTTAGGTCTAAATCCAGTGTTTCCTACGAATAATGATTGTCACAAAAAGAGATAAATATGGAAATGAATTTTTTTGAAACATCAAAATTCTCGCCACACACAGGCTTTGAAAGGTACATTAATTGGATAAGGATAATACGAAAGAGCCGAAAACGAAAAAAAGTATATAAGAAAATAATTCGTAATGATTATATATTAATTTTTTAAAAAATATTTAATTTAATTATGAGTATTTGAGTTAATAGTGATAATTTTTTTAATATATATAATTATATGAGGGTATATTAGGAAAATAGTTATAATTTTAATAGATAAAATAAATAACGATATTATATTTATGAGTAAAATAAATTTTCTATTTATCTCTTTAACATTCTCAATATTTAAAAAAAAAACTCTCTATCAATAGTAAGGACTACTTATGTTTATCAAAATATATATATATATATATTATATTAAATGTGAGGGTTAATTGAGGAATTTACATTTAATTATAAATATAAGATTTTAATATATTTTATTTTTTAAATTTATAATTTTTATCTAAATCATACCTTTGAGTTGCATTTATTAAGGAGTTTTATCATGGGGTGGTTTTTTCTGATTTTGTATAAAAGGGAAAGCAGAACAGAGAACACCTAAAAAAGTAAAAGATTAGTCTACCCCTTTAGAGGCCAAAACAGCACCCACACATTAGGGGTTCAGAACTTTAAAACCCTGCTTATCATTCAAAGCTTGTTTTGCAAGAGTATCCGCCATAATGTTCTCGTCCCCGCAAGATAATGACGCACCACTCTCTAGCTCCTCGCAAGTATCCCTTTCACTGCCTCAATAAGCGACCAGTCCTCATGCTGATCGGGGTGGCCCCTTTTATCAGTTGAAGCATCCCAAACGATTCTAACCGAAGCACAACGTCTCTAAAGCCACCGTCCCAAGCCGGTTTGAGACCATGAAGGCACCCCCAAAGCTCAGCAATAAGAGCATCTCCTAATTGCAAATGAGAGACAAACCTTTGATGACTCCCCTACTACTGTCCTTGAGAACTCCTCCACAAGTCACTACTGAATTCTAGTATGAAAAAGTTTTAATTTTTTAATACAAATTATTAAAAAAAGTAATTTAAAAAATAATATATATATTTTTTTGATAAATAATTAATTTTTTCAATCTTTATTATCTGATGTCTATATTTAGTATTGAAGCATGTTAGAGTTTTCTTTTTTTAAATATAAACAAATTTAGGTAAATTGAGTTATGATGCTTACTTAGATTAGGGTATGTATTGGGGCTAAAATAATATTTATAGATTGTTCATCAATAATATCCTCATATCTATAATAAAATTTAAATTTATAATTTTATATATTATGATCAGACAACTCTTTTTTAATTATATCAATATTAATGTTAGAGTTGTCAAGATGGGTTAAGGCATTAAGAATACGCCCATACAAAATCTGAGGGTTCGACATTTAAATGGATTAGCTCATTTCACTTAGACAATTGTTTGAAAATCAAAACTCAAGTCATAAGGTGGGTTACACAAGTTGGTCACTTAAATCCAGTAGAAAAAATTAAAAATTTAAAACTAAAAACACACACACACACACACACAAAAATTAATTTTTTAATTTTAATATCTTGTCATGAAAAATGGCATTTAACTGTCTTAAAATATAATGCAAAAATATGGGTTCGCATGTGTTAGGTATAACAAATTTTAACATTTATTAGTATATGATATTAGAAATATATGTTTTTCTTTTTATAATATTTATTATATCCTATTAATAGGTATTCAGCTTTTGAATTTATAACTATCCTTCTAACCTCTAAAAATTAAACTGAAAATTTAAAAAGACATAACAAGCTCTTATACTATTAAATTAACTTTATATTAGTAGAAATATACATATGTGATTATATAGATATTCAACAAATTAATACTTGAAATTGACACACAAAAAACACTCAAAAATTTTGAGACTAGAACAAGCATTTCAAGAACAAGCAACGGCAAAATTGATTTCTTAGTATTGAAACATTGAAAAGGATAGTGGCAAAGATGTTAGAATATATTGTGGTAAAGTATTATATCATATTGGTAAGGGAACATTATTTACTTATTTATTTTTTAAACTTCAATTATATTTGTAGGATATATTTTTTAGTTTTTTTTACCTCATAGATAATTTTTACTTGAGATTATTTAGAAAAAAAAAAGAAATTATGACAAATATACAAGACAACTAACTTTACTTATCAAATAACGCTAAATTGTTTTTTTACAAATTATTCATAATTTTTTTTTACTTAGATAATGGAATTTAAACTAATAATTTTGTGAGATATAGGTAATTGAGTGCTCTTATTTTAGATGAGCACCCAAAACTCATTCCATCTGGATTGTCCAGATTTATTTTGTTTTTCAACTAACATTTTTAAATAAAAAATTTAGTTTTTGAAAAAAATAATAATTCAGATATTATTTCATTTTAGATTTTATACCTATTAAAATATTTTTTTAAAAAAATAAACATAAAAAAATTAAATATAAAGAATCTATAGGATGGGCTTTAGGTAAGATAAGCACCTAAATTAGTTTTAAGACAAGTCAACTTATTATCAATTATACCAATTTTTGTTGGTTAACAGTAATAATTCTAATTCTATTATAAATATTAGAATATGGATGTCTATTTTCCATCTCCATCTTTCTCTTCCATCTCAATCTTCCTCTTCTTCTCCCTCTCCCGCTCCCTCTTCAAATTCTACTAGGTCATTATTGCTTATAAATAGTACATATCATTTGTGTTGTAGAGCAAGTGGAAGAATATAATATACTTCTATCAATTTCTTGTCTATATCTTTTCTCTAATCTTAATCTTGTAGATTAGTTGGCTAGTTTTATAACACGTTATCAGCACGACTGCTCTAGAAATTGACGTTATTGTAAGGTCTATCATCGGAAGGTAAGTTTCTATATTACTTTCATGTTGAATTATAGTTTCATATTAGATTACTTTCTAATTATTCAACATTCTCAATCTTAATCTCTATTTAACTTTTGTTATACTTTTATGATAGTATCATCATGTCGAATATTACAAAGCTTGAGTTTGTGGCTCTTAATATTACTGGAAATAATTATCTATCCTAGATACTAGATGCAGAAATTTATCTAGATGACATAAGTTTAGGAGACACTATTAAGGAAGGCATTCAGGAATCCAACAAAGACAAAGTCAAGGCTATGATCTTTTTCTGCCACCACCTGGATGAAAGACTAAAAATTGAGTATTTAACTGTCAAAGACCCACTTGTTCTTTAGAACAACCTAAAAGAAAGATATGACTACCAGAAAACTGTAATTCTTCTAAAAACTCGTTATGACTAGATGGATTTACGTTTGTAAGATTTTAAATCAGTCAGTGAGTATAATTATGCACTATTTAGAATTAGTTCTCAACTGAAACTATGTGGAGAGAAAATTACTGATGATGACATGTTAGAAAGAACATTCTCCACATTTCATGCATCCAATGTGCTATTACAACAACAATATCATGAAAAATATTTTAAAAAGTATTATGAATTGATTTTTTGCCTTTTGGTAGCTGAACAAAATAATGAGCTTCTAATGAGGAATCATGAATCCCGTCCAACTGGCTTTACTGTATTTCCAGAAGTGAATGTAGTGACAAATGAATCATCCCTTGGTGACGTGGACATGGATGCGGATGTGGATGTGGCCGTGGCTATGGACAAGGTTGTGGTCGATGTGGTTGTGGTTGTAATTACCACTTGATGTAGGCAAATAATGATGATAATCACAAAAAGGAAACTAGTGAGAATGATAATTATATTGAAAATTTATGTCATCATTATAGTGGCAAAGGTCATTGCGCTCGTACTTGTCGTACACCAAGACATTTGGTTAAACTATACCAAGAATCGCTCAAAAAGAAAAATAAAAATAAAGGCAAAGAGCCAAAGATAGAACAAATTTTGCTGGGGAAGAAAGCGATTATAATTATAGCAACATGGATGTGACTCATTTAGATGTTGCTGATTTCTTTGCTGATGATCCTAGTGGAAGAATTGATCACCAAATTGGTGATGGGAGTGTTCAAAAAAAACAAGCTAAACTTTTATAATTATGTGTGTTTACTTTTTTGCTATAATAAAGTTTATACTTCTCTCAATAAAAAAAGGTTTCTACTTACTATAAAGTTATTTATCCCAATAAATAAAATTATGAGTATTTTTTTCATTAATTCTTTTTATATTTCTTTTTCATTTGCTATGTTCCTGTTAATTAATAATGTCACTCATTGACATTAATAAAGAAGATTTGTGTCTCGTTGATAGTGCAACAACTCATACAATATTCAGAAATATAAAATATTTTTCTGCTTTGGTGATGCGAGAAGCCAATGTCTAAACTATATCTGAAAATATAAAGATGATTGAGGGGTTTGGAAGAACTAATATATTGTTACCTGGAGGAATATAATTATACATTGATAGTGCATTTTATTCCTCCAAATCTAACAGGAATTTGTTGAGTTTCAAGGATATCCGCAGAAATAGATACTATATTGAAACAACAAATAAAGAAAATTAGGAACATCTTGTTATCATATATATGATTTCTGTAAAAAAATGCACATTGAAAAAATTCCCGGCTCTTTCCTCTGGAATGTACTACACATTTATTAGTACAATTGAAACATATGCTATTGCAAACCAGAAGTTTGCAAGTGGGAATAAATTTAATATTTGACATGACCGGTTAGGCCATCTTGGGACAATAATGATACAGAAAATAATTAAAAATTTAGTTGGACATTCATTGAGAAGACAATCAATTCCACAATCTCATATTTTCTCATGTACTGTATGTTCTGAAGGGAAAATAGTTATTAGACCATCATTGGTAAAAATAGAAAGTGAGTCTCTCACATTTCTATATAGGGAGATATTTATGGGCCGATACACCCACCATATAGACCATTTAGATATTTTATAGTTCTAATTGATGCATCGACAAGATAGTCGCATGTTTGCTTATTATCTTCTCGTAACCTGGCGTTTGCGAGATTACTTGCTCAATTAATTAGATTGACAGAACATTTTTTAGATTGTCCCATTAAGAAAATACGTCTAGATAATGCCGGTGAATTTACTTCGCAAACTTTCAATGAGTATTGTGTATCTCTGAGAATCGATGTTGAACATACTGTAACACATGTTCATACACAAAATAGACTTGCAACATTATTAATTAAACGTTTGCAGTTGATTACAAGACCATTACTTATGAAATCAAATCTCCCAATATCTACTTGGGGACTTGCAATTTTGTATGCAGCGATGTTAATTCGTATCAGGTCAACTAGTTATCTCAAAGTTTCCCCTTTATAAATGGCTTTTAGTTAGGAACCAAATATTTCTCATTTAAGTACTTTTAGATGTGCGGTTTATGTTCCAATTGCTCCACCACAACGCACTAAAATGGGTCCTCAAAGAAGGATGAGAATATATGTTAGATATGAATCTCCTTCTATAATAAAATATTTAGAGCCAACAATAGAAGATTTATTTATGGCTCGATTTGTTAATTGTCATTTTGACGAATCAAATTTTCTAACATTAAGGGGAGAAAATAAGTAGCTGGAAAATAAAGTTAGTTGGAATGAATTATCATTGTCTCATCTTGATCTTCGTACAAAACAATATGAGCTAGAAGTTCAAAAGATAATTCATTTACAGAGTCTAGCTAATCAATTGCTAGACGCATTCACTGACCCCAAAAAAGTGACCAAATCACATGTTCCAGCTGTGAATGCTCCTATGAGAATTGATGTCCCTATTGGACAATCTACTGATACAAATGGATCAAAGGCACGCTTGAAGCGTGGTAGGCTCATCGATTCCAAAGATAAAAATCCTCAAAAAAGAAAATGAGCTACAAATATAGATGATCAGGTCGAGGATATTCAATAAAATTTTGTGACTCTAGAAGAGTCTTTTGACAACATTAATATCTTAATTATGAGAGAAACCCAGGTACCTGAAATATGTGAAAATAATGAGATATCAATAAATCATGTTGTTAATAGAATACGATGGGATCGAGATAAAGTCAACGTTGACGATATTTTTGTATATAATATAGCGCTTGATGTAATAAATGATTATGAGGATAATGAAGTAAGGTCTATTAGCGAATGCAAACAAAGAGATGATTGGCCAAAATGGAAAAACGCAATTGCGGCAAAATTAAAATCATTATAAAAACAAAAAGTTTTTGTCCCTGTGGTTCTTATACCTGAAGATGTAAAACTAGTTGGATATAAATGGGTTTTTGTGAGAAAAAGAAATAAAAATGGTGAAGTAGTAAGATACAAAGTACGACTTGTTGCTCAAGGACTTACACAAAGACCTAATATTGATTTCATAGAAACATATTCACCAGTGGTGGATGCAACTACTTTTCGATATCTAATTAGTCTGGCAATAAATGAATGCCTTGATTTGCGTTTAATGGATGTTGTTATAGCCTATTTGTATGGCTCACTTGACAATGACATTTATATAAGTCTCCCTGACGGATTTGAGTTGCCAAAAGCATACAATTCAAGTTCTTGAGAACAATACTCAATTAAGTTAAATAAGTCTTTATATGGATTGAAGCAATCAAGGCGCAAGTGATATAATCAACTTAGTGAATATCTATTGAAAGAAAGATATAAGAATTATAAGATATTTCCATGCATTTTTATAAAAATATTTAGAAATGAATTTGCTATAATTGTTATTTATGTCTATGACATAAATATCATTGAAACTCCTGAAGAGATTTCCAAAGCAGTGAATTGCTTAAAGAAAGAGTTTGAAATGAAGGACCTGGGAAGAACAAAATTTTGCTTTTGACTACAAATTGAACATATGAAAAATGGGATTTTCGTGTGTCAAGAAACTTACACGAGAAAAGTCTTAAAATGTTTCTATATGGATAAATCATATCCATTATGCACTCCGATGATTGTAAGATCTTTCAAGAAAGATAAAGATCCCTTTAGACCTCATGAAAGCGATGAAGAACTACTTAGCCCAGAAGTACCTTACCTTAGTGCAATTGGTGCGATTATGTATATCGCTAGTCACACATGACCAGATATATCATTTGCTATTAATTTACTAGCAATATATAGTTCTTCACCAACAAGAAGACATTGGAATGGGGTTAAGCACATTCTTCGTTACTTGAAGGGTACTATGGATATGAGATTATTTTATTCAAATGAGCATAAGACTGACTTTGTCGGCTATGACGATACTGGATTTCAGTCTGATCCACATGTTAGTAGATCACAAACAGGCTATTTGTTCACATGTAATGGTATAACTATTTCATGGCGATCAATGAAACAAACTATATCAGCCACATCATCAAATCATGTAGAAATATTAGCGATACATGAAGCAAGTCGAGAATGTATATGGTTAAGATTGATAATACATTATATACGTACTACTTGTAGATTGTCATATAATAAAATGATCACAACAGTCCTATATGAAGATAATACTGCATGTATTACCCAACTAAAAGAAGGATATATCAAAGGACATATGACAAAATATATTTCTCCAAAATTCTTTTTCACACATGATGTTCAAAAGAATGGTGAGATTAATATCCAGCAAATCCGTTCTAAGGAAAATCTAACATATTTGTTCACAAAGTTACTTCCAGCAACAATATTTGAGAAGCTCATACATGATATCGAACTTCACATATTTAGAGATATCAATTGATGTTGCAAAAAAGGAGAGTCGATACACGCTGTACTCTTTTTCCTTTGACTGAGGTTTTGTCCCACTGGGTTTTCCTAACAAGATTTTAATGAAGCAGCACTGTGAGTGTATCAATTAAATGTGTACTCTTTTTCTTTTACTAGATTTTTATCCCATAAGATTTTTCCTAGTTAAAGTTTTTTTAATGAGTCACATTATTAAATAATAGACATCCAATGGGGAGTATTATGAATATTAGAATGTGGATGTCCATCTTCCATCTTCATCTTCATCTTCATCTTCATCTTCCTCCCCCTCTCCCTCTCCCTCTCCCTTTTCAAATTCTACTAGATCATTATAGCCTATAAATAGTACATGTCATTTGTGTTGTAGAGTAAGTGGAAGAATATAATATACTTATATCATTTTATTGTCTTTATCTTTTCTCTCATCTTAATCTTGTGGATTGGTTAGCTAGTTTTATAATAAATTTTTATTTAATAGGTATTTTATTTACATGTAAATCCATATATTTTGGGAGCCTAATAAAAGCCGTACACTTGATGCATTAAATTTTTTGTTCTTTTAATTGTTGTTGGCATATAATTTACTTTTTAAGCGTTACTATTTACTGTTTAAGGAGAATTACATAGGTCCTATGGAATAAACTTACTATAAAAAAATCCTATAAAATCATCACATAATTAAATAGTTTTAAGAGTTTAAGAATAATAAATTTAATTTATATAATTATCAAATTATTCTTATGCATAAATGATAAGTTATTGAGAATGTGATAATAATTTATAGTGGTACAAATGATAACCATGTACTGACAACTTAAAGTGATAGAAATAACGACTAGAGTATACAATAACAATCTCCACTTATTATTTATATATAAGAGTAATTTGATAATTATATAAATTAAATTTATTATTGCAAAATTCTTTAAGATTATTTAATTATTTAATAATTTTATGAGATTTTTTATAATAATTTTTTTTTCACAATTCCTTGAGTTATTCTCCCTACTATTATTTAATGAGAATTCATGGGGGTTTAGGGCCTAAGAAGATCCATATGGAATCTAGAATAACTAATAAAAGGCAAAAAGAAATATAATGAAGAAGGGGCGGCTTCCTAGTCATTTTCTTAGGCCACGCTTCTAAATCCCTTGTCTATAAGGAAAATTATATTATAAGAATCTAAACTTTTTTTAAATTTTAAATTTTTATTTTAATTAAATATTTAATTTTACTATATTAATACTATTAGTCCCGATAAGTTTATAACTTTATTTTGTTATTATTATTATACCTTATATAGGAGTAAAAAAAATACAGGTATAAAATTAAAATTTTTAATAAAATATAAGTGGGACAATATAGGTTTCACTTTTTAATATATACGAACATAAATAAAAGGATTAATTGTTATTCATTTATTACATTTCTTTGGTAATTGTTAACATATATGAATAATGTGATGAAATAAATATGAGGTAAACTAGTATATATCACTCTAATGTTATTTTTTTAGGGTTGATTTCCACGTTGGATCCCATGACATCCCCTTAACCAAAGGAATATCATAGAGGTATGGTAGATATGATGGCTGGAGAACCCTAAAAGAGGTTTTAATCTCTCCAAGGATCTCCTTGACTGAATCAATATCTGAATGAGGTGTAACCAAAGATGCCAGATTGCTTTTGTAATCTTCAGAGCAACATAGATCATCTTAGCTAGACCAAACCAAGATAGATAAAGTCGAACCAGCATATTACCATGTGAGTCCCAACGCCTGAGATGGGATCTCAGGACAAGGGGAATTAGACGGGTTACTGGGCTAAGGAGTTACTCAAGGAAGGAGCTTAGAGGTTAAGGGGAGGTGGAGCGTTTGGTTTCCGATTGGGTTGGTGTGAAGTCAGCTGTACTAAATGCATTGGATGCCTTAATGGTAGTCCTCCCCTTACCCTTATCATGCCAGCACCCTTCTTAATATTTATAGCACTTTAACTTTATTTATAGTATTTTTATCACTATAAATTATAAATAAGATTAAAGTACTAATTATAAGTGAAAAATAATACTAGAATACTTGAATGCTATTTTACTCATTAGTATATTGTATATCTATATTGTGTTTTACATGTTTATAAATTTTTATACTAACCAAATTATCTATTATCTGTAAGTATTCATCTAGTGTTTTATTTTTTTTATTTTTATTTAAGTATAAATATATTATTATTAGAAGTAATTATATTTAAAATATTAAATATAAATATTTTTTAATAAGAATTTAATTATTATGATTAAAAAATTAATATTTAGATTAAAGTTTTAGGACCTAGGGGAAGGATGGTCCTAAATATAACAGTTTTTTTTTCATGGAAAACAACAAATAAAAATAAACGTAAATTAAGTTAAGAATGCAATTTGAATTGGATTCCATTAATTCTTTTTCATTTTATTATTATTTGTGATTTGTATGAAATGTAAAGAAAATCTATCCAGTGTTGACAAATTCATAATATAAATGAAAAAAAAAGAAGCTAGCCAATTGACTGGAAGGATATTAAATATATTTTTAAAAGAGAAAAAGAACGAGAATACTAGTTAAATAGGGTCAATACAAGTTTAGATATAATATTGACAAATTGCAATTCTACCCTATAAAATCATTCAGATGATTTATGGTTTTCTTAAGCATTATTCAAAGAGAAAAAATAAATATATAAACAACGGTTCAATTACAATTACGGATGACATTGATGTTTTATACTCTATCCTTATATATAAGATATTTTTTATTTTTAATATAAGATATAATTAGAAAGTTAATCTTAATAATAAATATAAAATTTATATTTTATATTTATTAATTTTTTCTCAAATTATTCTTACTAATATTTTCTCAACAATAATTAACTAAAAGATAAACAGAATGTGTTAAAGAAGATAATTAGAATGTTTGATAAAAAAATATATTATATTAATTAGCTAAATTAAATTATTTAATTTAATTATATATATTATATATATTAAATAATAGATAAATAAAATATTTTGAGTTGAGCAGGTTCTATTATACATGATACACTTAAATAATGTCAAAAGAAATTAATCATTTTCCCATTTATTATATACTATATTACTAATTCTCTCTTTTATTTATCTTTTTTTTTCTCTGTAAAAGAATATTTTTAAGAAGTAAAATACATTTTCTTTATATTTTTATATTTAATTAATTTTAAATAATTTTTTATATTCATAATTCAGTTATTTATATTGTATGAATGACGAATAAACGAAGGAACATGATCTTTCTTTGCGCCATCCTTAAGGTTTGTTCAAGTGTTCTAGAAGAGTAAGTCTTCTAGAAGGCCTGTTCCAAAACAAAGGACGCGCCCTCCCCGTGGCACACATAAATTTCACTCTCCACGATCTCTCTCCTCCTTACTGAAAATCGACTGCACGCAGTTTTGCACTCAACCCTTGTGCCCTTCACTGATTTTACATTTTTGCCCTTTTCTCTCTCTCTCTCTCTCACCCCTCTAACCTCCGTCTTCCCTACATTCACGTCGTTTGACCGCTATATATAGAGGTCTGGTCTATCTCTTCATTTGCGTTACCAAGTTCACACCAAAAACCTACTCCTACCAGAAATATTCTTCCGATTTTACCCTTCTCAATGTCTCAAGCCCTCAATTTCCCTCTCCCCGCCGGCCGGCCACTCAGTTCTTCCTCATCCTCGGCCTCATCACTGAGATTTCTCCGGCGTCTACCTGTGAAGTCCTCAAAGGAGTGCAGAGCTTCGATCGGCGCTGTCGCGACGGAGGCCGATCCGGCAGTGATTGATTCTCGGCGGCCATTGAGTCTCTATGAGGTGCTCCGAGTGAACCAGAATGCGTCTCCGACGGAAATCAAGTCAGCGTATAGGAATTTGGCCAAGCTGTACCATCCTGATTCGGCCGTGCGCCAATCAGAATCAGACGCAAGGGACTTCATCGCGATCCACAACGCCTATGAGACGCTCTCCGATCCGTCGGCTAGAGCACAGTATGATCTCTCGTTGATGGCTTCTCGCCGGAGGAGGCGTCCGTATCTGTCGTCGATGCAAGATCGCTCTTCCGGATTCTATACGACCCGAAATTGGGAGACGGATCAATGCTGGTAGATATATTTGCATTTTCGTCTTTTTTTGGGATTAACAAATTAATTGTGAAATTTTGATTAGGAGAGGGAAAAAAAGAAAAAAAAATCATTGGAAAACAAAATGTGGATTGAAATTTGAAACATTAAGCATTTGGGTGTTGATGAGTGGATTCCAGAATGCATTGAAGATCCATGATGATCCTTCTCTGTTGAGGAAGGAGGGACAAATTATGTAACTGATGTTCCCATGTAAATATATATATTTTTTTTATAAGTTGTATAACTTAGTTTAATAGAGAATTATTTTCCTATTTTTTCTAAAGAAAAACAAAAGAAACAGGAATTAATGGGCTAGTTTAAGGGGGGAAAATAATATGTAGAAGATAAAAATAAATAAAATTTTTACTTTTAGTGTTAAAATAAACTTCCAATTAAAATTTATATTTAGGATAACATAAGTAAAGTAATAGAAGCTTGTATAACATGTTTAATTGATTTATGAAAAAGTGAATTGACAGGGATTTAATTCATGAGTTTACTTGAATTAATTAAAAACTTAATGTACTGGAGATATACATATGTACGCACGTGTATCAAATGTGATACTAATTAAGGTTTTGAGAGGATATTTGAACAATCCAGAAGGGAAAGTCAATCATGGAAGTTTTAAAATGTAACACGTGTGCAAATGGTTTTGTATTTGAGTGTCATAAAGTAAAAGATTTTGAGTTGCAATATTTACTGAATGGATACATGCGAGAATGCATATTGGGAATACATTAATTAAGTTTCTGAGAGAATACCAAAAAAAAAAAACAAATGTTTATGTTGAAACATTTTAGGAGGAAAACCAATAATGGAAGTTTTAGAATATATAACTTTGTCCAGCGTCGCCCCATGTTCGAAGATGAGTGGAGGATTCAAACTTAATCTAACCGGATAAATGGTCGGTTTATCGATTTCCGGTATAAATCGGTAGTTTCGATCTGATTATAGTTACCTATCAATCAAGTTAGCAGAAAAGAGTTTGAATTGTCATTTAGCAAACATTGTTTCTCATCGGAGCTTTTGTTTTTTAATTTGTTCAAAGCAAACAAGGAAACCGCAATTATTAATTTTATTAATAAGTGATTTACTTGTTACTTAATTAAATTATATTATTTTAATTATCAACTGTTTAACCCCGAGTTGATCCGCTAGTTTTGAACTATTACCTTGACCAGTTCTGATTTTTTTTTTTAATTTTATTTCATTGTGTTTATTACGTTAACTATTCTTACCTAACGTGTTAACTAGCTTTTAGAAAAACTTGGTTTCTTGGCCAACAAAACAAACACTTAATTTGGCTATCTAACGTTTTAACGAGTTATGTGAAAGATTGAGTTTTGCTTCACTCGTGGTGCTTATGAAAATCATTTAATCATTTTTGAAAAACTATTTTCTAAACTTGAATTTACTCAAACATACACATATATTACTGAAAAAAGCATTTAAAGATCATAAAAATTTAATAAACACCCCATTCAACTCCTTTCGAACGAATTGCTTGTGTGCACAACACTCACAGACTTTCCCTTTCACTGCTACCACAAATTGATTTGTCTTGAGAGTAATTTTAACTTCCAAGTGATATATTAATCAATTTGCATAGGCTCTTTAACCCTTTAGATCCTTCATCCCAATCATAATTTGCATTAATACAATCTTGTCTTTCAACTTTACTCTCATTTTGATTTTGTCCTTTCATTTTAAATTTAAGATACATTAGGAGAGTCCCATTTCCCCCCTCCAAATGGATTGCCTTAATGAGAAGATAGAAAGAGATATAAGCCAAGTTGAGGGGAAAAAATTTCATTGAAGTGGCAAAGTTGTTGAACGAGTGAATTACCTGTCTACTGATCCTACAGATCTGTAAAACTTTCCAATGAAACGAACTGAGCTTTGTACAAAATTCCAATCGTACTTGCAGCAGTCTTGAGATATCAATTAGCACATTTCTATAATAACAAAGAACATATAATAATAAATCTATTTGCATGTCATAAGCATGGAGTTGATAACATGCATTAGAAGACGGATACTGGAGAGCTCAGATCCACTAATTGTAGGCAGGCTACGTTGGTGATTCAGTATCTGATATACTTGCTCGAAGATTGGTCTCACATGCATCGCGATCATTGAGTCCGCTGGATTTATGACCGCGGCGACTTCAGTCATCCAAGAAATCTTTCGAGGCCGATCATTGTTGATATCACAAGCCAGCTGCTGTAGAAGTGAAAGAACTACACCTTGGCTCAAAGGAAGAGGAACCATCGACAGAAGTCCATGTAGATCGACCTGTTACAAAGCAGAAACCACCGGGTGATTATGTAGGTCAAATATTTTATCCGAGGGCTAAATAGAAATAACTCGAATGTGGGGCCCATACACAGATTCTGAGATGAGTCACCCTGGTTATGGTTTATGAATAGTAGAACTTCTTATAGATTTTTATAACATATATTGATGATAAGTAACACCTCGGTGTAACTGCTTGAAGACTAACCCAAAAGGTATGAAAATCAATGGTGTAATCCTTGGATTTAGGTCACAAAATATATAGGCCACATCCAATTTATAAACAGAAACTTGAATCAAGAACAAGTTAAACACCGTTGATCCACATGATTTGAGTTACAAAGAATGTGCAACATCACCCAAAAAAGAAAAAACTACAATAGCTATGTTCATGATAAATTCTCTGCACTTATGCTTTTTTATTTCATAGATACTGTAGTCAAGATTTTTGTCCTATTTCTAAGGCTACCTTGTAAGGAACTTTTTACTATTTTAATATTGTTTTGTCTAAAACTACGAAAATCCATCATGAGAAAACATATACAAAACAGTTTCACATTCCAGCCTGAGCATTAAACAGAGTATATTGTAAATATAGACACATTACCTGAGAACATAACCAAGACACAATGGACACATCACTTCGTTGTAGAGCAGCCGTGAATGCCTCCTCATACTTCCGTTCGCCTATCAACCTCGCCAGCTCCTTTGTGGGATCCATCGGAGCCTCAACCTGATAAAGATCTCGAAATTATAGTAGCATTATCAACAGTTAAATGAAGAATTCGGGCTCAAGCTATAGCCTTTTCCTAGCACAAGGACCAACATAGCTTACCTTCTCATGTAGCAAGGGAACATTACTCAGTTGAGAAGGCAATGGATTTAATGCGCCTGGGTTTGCTCCAGCAGCTGCTAGAGCCAACAGCTTTTGCTGACCCTCAACCAAGTCTCTACTTAAAGATTGAGTAAATGATGATGCAGAATTAATGGCATCCTGCAAATTCAGAGAAATGCAGACGGAATTAAAGCTACATATCAGAAGCAGTAGGAGATTCATTTAACTACATTAGTCATAACCCAACTGCTTTAGCAAGGTTTAAAGAACTAAAGCTTACATAAAGTCTGAAACAAGAAACTAGGTGATTTATTTGAGAAATTAGGATTTACAAAATATATATTATAAAGCATAAAAAATCAGAGTCACAAGTCTGCTAGCTATCCATTGACAAATGATCTCTTTCAAGTTGTAAGCAGTCACCTGTCAGTATCTTAAAAGACTACCCAAAAAGGCCTTTTAAGTAAATATTGTTGGTCCACATGAGGTGGTCAAATCAGACTTATATTGTGAACCAAAGGAGAATTCTGCATCACACTCACTCTGGCATCCGAGCTTCATTATACACACTAACTATCCCGCCTACTACCTAGTGCCAGCCACTACTGTGTTGATTCAGCTTAGACAGTACTAAAATCTAACTTCCTAGACCTCAACATAATAAAATGACAAAAATAACAATAGCAGTATATAGTGATGGAACACCAATAAACTTTCTCTTTCATCTAACTCTCTTATTTTACCATGAAGCTCACGTTACCACTACCTTCTATTTATCCCAGCATTTACATGTGTATTAAATGGTGTGACCAATGGAGATAAGATCCGCTTTATGATAAACAGGCAAAGAGCCGAGATAGATTATAATAATCTCTATGAAGGACAGCATTTCTTCACTGCACAAAATTATTAAAAGGATATACAGACCCTTAGAGTCATTGCCAATGAGGTATGTCCAGATTCAAGGTGCTGCTGCAATGCTGAAGTATGTTCAACCATGCCTTTCTGAAACGTGGAATCAACTTGCTCAAACATGGCTTTACATGACTTTTCAAATGCAGGAACCACAGATGTTTCAAAACTAGATTTGAGCGCATCCTGCAAAAGAAATTAACAGTTAAAACAGAATGAAAATCTGAAGAAAAAATGAATACTTAATAATATCAAGAAACAATTAGTTTGATACGCATCATAAATATAAAGCAAGATAAATACATACCTGCAGAACCTGTTTACCAGTTGTCTGAAACTGCGCTTGGATTTGCCTAGCCACAGTAGCTTCAAGTTTTGAACTAACTGATTTATCAAGTTGGTTCACTGCCTTATCCCCCACTCCTCTCTGTAATGTACAATGTCACTTAGATACAAGATAACTCTATTATAATTTCTAAAAGGAAAATTGACGTAACCTGACCTGGAAGGACTCTGTAATAGCTGAAGATATTGTTTTCTCAATAGCAGGAGTAATTGCACGAGCTACAGCTGGTCCAACCACGGCCATTTCCTTCTTCACAGATTTCTCCAATATGGCCAACAGATCCTTGTTCACCAAGTTACTAATTGAATTTGTGATTTGCTGGACACGATCTCGTGACAACTTTTCATTTTTAGCATTCTCCTCTTGAATCTTAGCCCATAATGCATCAACATTAGCCTTGACAGCTTTTTCCATGTTCTTTCCTAGGGCTGCCTCAAGCCTTCTGCCTTCTTTTGTAACAGGAACTGCGACCATCATTGTCATCTGCTTTTGCATCTCTTTTTGCATGGTCAATACCTGCCAAAATGGGCCACAGCAGAAGTGAGTCAAACTACTCAGATAAGGAAAATAAAAGTCCCTCAAGTTTCATTGATCAATTTCGCTGAGGAAGTATGAAGATAGTGGAGTAAGTATTTGTAAACATCTACCCAAAGCCAGCACCTCTCCTACCATGAGAAGTACTACCTCCAACAAGACACTGCGAGGTGCATGCCTTTGATGCCTTCTCCTTCATCATTGGTATGAGAAGGTTCACTGCCTGTATCACTCCTTAGTATTCTTCACATACTATTCTTTCTAATATTGTCTCCTATTCTTCTCCCACACCCTTCTCATTCTCAAAATATTGCAGTCCCTTTCTTTCAAAATTTATTTTATCCCCCCTTACTCACACTTTAGCACTCTTTCTTGTATACAAATCCTGTTTTGGCTTTTTGGTCTGATTCTAAAATCTGAAACTGTAACTTATTTTATATGACTTAAGGCTTGGAAAGAAAGCAAACAACCCCTTACTCCAAAATTCTGAAGCATAAAATGAAATTCTTTTTCTTTCTCTATTTTCTGAGTTATTATGGAAGCAAGTACTGAAGGGCAACAAGAAAAGGACTCAGAATGGATAGATAAATTCCTTTATTATATGGTAGTAAAACTTTTTAAATGACTATAAATACCAACATTGTAACTTCCATATTTTGTAATAAAGTTTACAAAAGGTGGGATTCTTAGAGCCAAGTTGCACCAAGTTGGAGACAGAAGGACGCTGCAAAATGCTTGAAGTTACCAAGGCATGTGGAAGAGATGAAAGAATGAGAGGCCGGGGGGCGTTGAACAGATGAAAGCAGCATACAGCAGACAGTAAATCATGCATTGACATGCTTTTAAATTTAGGGGAAGAGGAAGAGCCTAGGCATAAAGGTGAAAGTGTAATGGCTTGTCAAAGAAGCTTAGACAGAGGGATCCACTAGATTACTTTGTTATAAGAAGACAGAGGCAGTAAATGAGCCTTGAAGTTGCACATTATTCTTTCTTCCTCTCTATTTTATCGATCATTGCCATTAATGTATTGTCAGGATCCTTGCTTCTGTTTTTTTGGTTCATCCACAAAACCATAAAAACTAATAGCCTAAATATAATTTTCCAAATAAAAATTACTATTTTACCCAATTCTCTCAAATACCCAAGGTTGGGCCGAACTTTTAAAGTAGAATTTTGTAGTTTCCTACAAATCCTATCACTATTACTATATCTATGGGTTGGACTTACAAATTGACCCTTCTCTTATAAGCATGAAAATACTGAGGTGCTTAAGGTACACATGTAATAAAGGAAAACACACCAAAGGCGTACACCTCAAGGCGCCTCATAAAAGGCATTGCCTCTCTTGGTATGAGAGGCACTGAAACTGGATATTACCTTCATGATGAGGCAATCGTTTTTTATATCTTTGGTCACTTATAAAGCAGATAAATGCATGAAAGTAAAACATGACTATAAGCTTGATAGTAACAAAAGACGCTCATGTAATTACCTGATTAAGTGTCTCCTGCATTGTCTGAATTTGAGGAACAGCACTTTCAGCAGCAGGAAGGTTTAAATTTCCACTTGGTTCATTGGATGAATCAGTTGAGTTGCAAACAGCTGGAGATGGGGAAGATAGCCCTGACGCTTGAGAAGCTTTTCCCTTCTGCCTCTTCCCTTTTGTACTTGGTGCAGGTGATGGTGGTACTGTGGTAGATGAAAATGAGTCAGAAGCTTTTTCATGCACATGTTTTGCATTGTCTTGAGATTCATCTTCACCTGCGTTGATGTAAGTCTCCCCAGATATTGCACCACACTCACGAGCCATCTCAATGCCAAGATCTGAAGCCTGGGAGCAAAAAACTTTCTCTTTACTATCAGAAACTAGGTTTTGCTGTTGTGCCTGCGGATTAAATTCATTGTCTTGATCAGATCTTGCCTCACCGACCACTTTCACTTCAACTTCAGCATTACTTATGTCATTGTTGACAACCACATCCTGAATTGTTCCCTCTCCCCCACTTTTGCTGTCAACCACATTGGTTTCAGAGGAAGAACCAGCTTTTATGATCTCAGACGGTGTGACCAGATGAGTTGGATGCTTAAACATGACAGGAGAATTAAGCACACCAGATGCATCATCCTGTGTGACTTTATTCTCATCACTCTGTGAATCATTACCCAGTGGTGGTACATCAGATAAGTTCCTACGAATGGTATCCATTTTCCTGTCAACTGTGTAATCATCAACAGGTAGGTCTCCACCTCGATCACCTAGTGCTAGACCAGACTCAAAGTTAGATGGAAGATTCCTATAATCAGATAATTTCTTGGACAACCTTGGGCTCAAAGGAAGAGGTGGTGATGGGACGCAAACAATATCAGCATCACTGCTTGATGGAACCAAATTAACGCCTTTAGCTTCTGCATTTGAAATGCTAATTTCTTTAGCCTCAGCAGGGCCAGAACTTAGAGGGTACCTTGCTACAGCTGCACTGTCTGTGCTGCTTACTTGTGCCATTTTAGAAGCAGAACTGGTTAATGGCATCTCACTTGTTCTACTTGCAGATGAGTCCAAGGAGGTGAATCCTTCAACAGCAGTTGCATCTCGTGAAACACTGTAATCAGACTTCTCTAGTCCCACATTTTCAAGTGGCGGAGGTAAGCACTGGGTTAAATCCAAAGCATACTGCTGAATAGCTTGTGTTTGGACACAATAAACCTGAACAATATGTTCACCATGTGGTAATATATCACTTGTCCCAGTAAAACTAAGAATAGGCATCGTCACAGTAAACTCTGCTATATAATCCATGCGAGTTGATTCTGGGTTAGGACCGTATTCTAAGTGCACAGCATATATAGCATTCTTCTTGGCATTTGCAAGCAAAAGAAGACCTGCTTGAGACAGTGCTGCCACTTGATTGAAAAATGCATCCTCAACTGAAGGTTCAGCTGAGCTCTTTAACTCCAGTGTTTGAGTGCACTTCCATTTCTCAGTATCACTTGGGAGCAGCCAACCTTCTTCACTTGTTGAGGCCCAAAGTTTCACTTCCCTATTTTGGGGTCCCTGCGAAAAGATTGTGTTTAACAGGTGGTACCAAATATCATTCATTGAGTGATGACGACGACAACGACGACATATCTCTATAATAACTTTTAAACCTTTAATTCATAAATATGTAAAAGTGTAACACTATCCTCGGGAGAAAATTATATTACCAGAAAAATTTCTCAGCTTTGAACATTAAGCAGCACATGCTTGAATAAAAAAAATGATAACTAAGCTTATTGGGCACACTTACAGCAGTGATAAGTACAATATGATCAGGCCGGTGTGGAGCAGTCAAAAATGTAGCTGAATATACAGGAAGCCCACTGTGTGGTATCAATACCGCAAGTGGCTGTGTCTTTCGATCTCCCCATATCATTATCTATTGGTTATTTATCAAAGAAATATAAGAGACAAGTGAAACATAAATTTGATCAGGATATATGCACACATATGTATAATGATATTAAAATTTTATAAAACAAAAATTAAAGGTGTACCAAAGTAAAAGTTTACTGTCAGTATATTATTAACCTTACAAAAAATTCAACAGAACAAAATTTCTAAATATAATAGAGCTGTCCAATCTCTTTGCATATCAGATGCAGTACCTCCCTTTCAAAGAGGCATGTGCAGAGTACCAAACAGAAATCATGAAAATAATTATATTCTTTAATGATTCTCACATTCCTCTTCAACCATACAAACCAGCGAATCCCTTTAACTGCACATTGCTGCAATGTTTTGATCTCCTTTTGTCTACTAAGCCTTCTGAACTTAGTAGAAAATGTTCAAAATTACTAGGACACACTTATACAACATTCATAGACACTCACAAGCATGACTGACAATATTATTAAAAACTAATTGTCTGAAATTTTCCGTTCAAGCCATCAATTCTTTTCATGAATAAAATTTGTGAGGAACAAATAAAACTCCAATCTTGTAGGAGGCTAAAGGATCAATCGCCATAATCAACCCACAAATTTTAAATTTCCAACACTGATTCTCCGCTTTGTGCACATAACTTCACATTAGATGTTTCACAATTTTATTTCTGATGCAAAACTTTCCTTTGGAGAAAGGACGCTCATTTTGATTTTGGATGCTATAAATCATCTTTTATTACTTAGACGCACTCAATAGAGTTCTTCACTTTTCCATCTATCGCATATAACTGTTATTAAGAACTAAATAAAAGGTTAACTGCTTTATGCCAGTTCTTACAAAATGCTCATGAAGCATTACCTCACATAAATTGCATCAACTAAAAAATTGTATAAAGCATTGAAACAAACATATAGCAGACTAGCAGTTAAATATAAAAAGAGAAGACATACCGTGCCATCAAGTGATGCAGATACCAACCGATTTGTCATCCACTGGCACATTGACAAATCAGTCACCTCCTTATCATGTTTACCCACAAGCTGAACCCCATCAATAAGCTTGTCCACAGAACATCTTAGAGGTTCCTCTGCTACACAAGCTTCACCATTTCCAACTTTAGTGGTGTCAATTCTAAGAATATGTTTTCCTATACCAACAACCAAAACCTCCTGTACGAACAAAGTTCAATTAACATGAATTTCAAAATATATATTAAATTTCATTTCAAGTACTCAAATATTAGAGAGATAGTTTTTGGAAAGAAGAGTGCCAGAGAAATTACTTGTTTGTGGCAATGCCAGCAAACTCTGGGATTTGAAGCTTCCTCCTCTCCTACAACTTGAATAGCAACAAGAACCTTTCCAGTAATTTGTGCTTTATCTTCTTCATCTGGACCTTCAGAGATCTTCCACACATATACACGGCCATCTATGCCAATACTGTGGAAAGCAATGTTACCACCATAATGTAATCCAAAGAGGAAAAAAATGGGCCATTGGTATTTAGACAACAAAAAAAATACCTAGCCAAGAGGTGAACATCTTCAGCAAAGAAAGCTAAGTCTGTGACCCTCTGAGAAGAACAAAAGATAAGGAAAAAATTAGGCGACAAACAATTTAGTCAATGCTTTAATGATTGAGAAATGGAAAGAATGAGCAAATAGACAGCAACAAGCTTAAAGTATGTATAAGCAGTCTGCTACAAAAATAAACAATACACAATGATGTTTTTCACATAAAATCATGTTGGTGATGAAATTAATTTTCATTTGAAGTTTGAACAGCAATGGTTTACTAGTGGAAATTTAACACGTACATATTCCACTTCCGACTTTTGCTATCTGCCAACTTTGTCTTGTGAATGTCACACTCAAACATAGTGATAAAATTGACTAAAATAAAATTTTGGAAATATATATATTTCACATTGAGCCCCTCACTTGTGAATACAGTTTTCCTATTGAGATCTAAATCTAAATTTTAAAAAAATGAAATATTTGATAGCTACTTCCATGCTTTTAAACTGCAAGGCACGAGTTAGATATCTCATAGCTTGCATTAAAAAAATGAAAGATTTTAAATTCAAAAGATAAACAAAATAAATAACTGCTGTATCTTTTAGGTAATATTTATATACTGCACATGTCCTGAAACCATGATCGATGACAAGGATAAAATAATTATATTCAAAATCAAAATACTAACGTAAAATAGTCACAATACTACGGAGGTTGTGAAAAGTACTTCATCTAGTCAATAATTCAAGGTTGTTCCAGTGATCAACTTGTATAAGTAAAGGAAGATCAGAGTAAAAGGTAGCAGCTTATTTGACTCATCCTTATACTACTCCATTTGCAGCAAACCGTCGGTCAAATAGGATTTCATCACTGGATACATCCCAAAGGAAGGCCACTAAACACCTTGTCCTTTGGGCTACATAATATGTTTTCTCCGAACGGTTCACAGCTCAAAATAGATCCAAGCTCAAGGTATAAATATAATGTCATTTAAACCAAGTGATGACGATTTTAATAGAACTAAAAACTGTAAGAATGGAAAATTAAAGCCATTGGTCACTAATAAGTTCACACATTAACAAAGCATAAAGCCATGGAGTTTGAAGTTCCATTATGTAAATCGAGCAACAGACATTAACTATAAAAGCAATTTCACTAGTCATACTATAACTAAAGCAATACCTGAGTGTGGCCCCGAAGCAAAGATCTCAGTGCAGTATTGATATTAAGGACCCGAATGTTCCCTTGTTTCAAACCATAACAAATATATGATTTATTGACACCAATTTGACGGCCTAAAACAAGTTGAGGATCCGATCCATACTTTGTAATGGGTGTAACTTCAAGCTGAGGCTGCACCTCCCCTTGTAATCTCACATCCACATCATACGAAACATGATCACCCACCAAATGCCGACCCTTTGGGAGTTTACTGCTCGGCATACGAATCGGGCCGGGTGCAGAACCTGCCCCGGGGATCCCCGGATTGGTACCAGCCAACATACCCATCGTCGGCATTACGGGCACATTAGCAGGCAATGGAAATTCAGGAACCCCAGAAGAAGGAGGGTATATGGAATGCAACGGAGCATTAGGTTGCTGAGACAATTCATGATTTGTAGCAGGCGGACCACTTAGCAGCGCCATTAAGCGAGCACCGGCGTTAGGGTTGTTCGGAGAAGGAGGAGGGAGGGAATGAGGAGGAGGAGGCATGGGTTGAGGCTGAAGCGGAGGTGTAGGGAAAGACAGAGAACGCTGGTGCTGCAAGTTCGGATGCAACTGATGCTCTTGGGAATAGGGAACGTGAGGTTGGGGAAACTGGTGGTGGAACGGTGCGTTCTGCTGTGGGTACGAATAGGGACCAGTGGGAGGGGGGTAAGACGCAGAAGAAGAAGGCGGCAGAGCGGACGGAGGAAAAGACGTCGGAGGAAGGAAAGGCGACGGATTGTGAGAAGCTGGATTCGGCGGTGCAGTATTGTTATTGGGCTTAAAGAACTTGTGCATGTCAAAAGGCGGCGAAGGCTGATTTGGGTTCCCAGGAGAAGCCATCATCAGATTGAATTGAGATTGAACCAATTCAATCTGATGAGAGAACGATGAGATGCGTCTGCAGATTCAGCTACTTCTCAAGATTTCTCTGAAATGGGACGAGAGACGAAGGAGAAAACAAGAGAAGCTTTGAAGATTCGAAGGCCTGCGTGTAATACACTGCACAACACACTGAGATCTGAAGGGACTTTGAACGCCGCACCGATAGAGAGACCCAGAAAAAGAAGATGAGTATCAATGGAAGAGAAATGAGCTGTATGAGACCCGAAATTCGAAGAGGCCGTAACACTTTGGCTGGGTCGAAAACTTGGTACTTTCAATTTCTCACACAACCTTTCGGCTTCCCATGGATTATTTACAGACAGGTTACTTCATTATAAACCCAGTGGGATCTGAGTTCTATTTTTTTAAAAAAAAATTAGTAAAATACCGTTGTTACAGCCATTTAGCTCATCTTCATTCATATCTATATGCAAATGGCTGCATAGTTTTAAATATATATATAGTGTATATAGCTAAAAAATTATAGTTAGTCCTAAAATTTTTTAAGTAATTTTAGATAATAAATTTTATAATAGGATAGTTTTTTGGTAATTTTACAATTTTTTCCTCATCTTTCATAATCATAGAAATAAAAATTTGCTAGTAATTATAAAATGATAATTAGGGTAAGTGTATTTGTCCCATACTTAAAAAAGGATTTACACTATCCTTTGTACTTTTTTATATTGATGCATGAATAATTTTATAAGAGGATGAATCTATCTCCCAATATTATATGGTAAAAAATAATCTCCCAATGTTAAGTAGAATTTTATAAATTAGTCTTATGCAATTTATAAATAATATAATTTATTATAAATTTTATATATACTTAAAAAGGACTTCAATTATCTTTTATGTGTGATTGGATAGCCTTTTAGAAAATAACTTATGGGAAAGAAAAGTTTTTAGGTAGCTTTTGGAGAAGAGTTTATGAAAAAAAAAGTTATGGATAAATGAGTGTTTGGATAGTTATTACCAAAAAACATTTTATAATTAGAAAATTATCAGAAATTGTATAATTTTATTAAAAATAAGAGAAATGATAGAGGGTGAAAAATAATGAATAGAGAAGAGAGAAGAGATATGAAAGATGAGAGAAGATATAGAGGAATGAATAGGGAAGAGATATGAGAGATAAGAGATTCTAGAAAAGATAGAGGAGAGATGAGAGAGGGTATAAGAAAAAATAAAGATAAAATAATAATTGAGTAGTTCATAAGCTATTTTATTGTTCTAAAAGCTACTCTTACTAACTTATTTAAAAACTATAGCTTTAAACTATAATTTTGTCCAAAAACATTTTTAAGATAATTATAACTATTTATTTAAAAAAAATTAAACTAAAGTTTAGGCTAAAAACCCTTTTAAAATTATAGTTTGGAGTTTCCCAAACACACCCTATAACTTTTAATTATTATATTGATCTACATGAATAATTTCTTAAGAAGAGAAACTAATCACCTCCCATATGCTGTAGAATTTCATAACTTAATTATGCGTTTACGTATCATGAATTACTATAAATTTTATACTCCTCATCTCTTAATTGTAGCAACTACCTAGAGATTTAAGTTATCTCTCATATTTATCATTTTTAATTAAATTAATTTATAAATTGATATATAATTTAATATTAAATAAAAATATTAAAGATCAAATATATTTATTATAATTAATAAATTTATTTAATTTATTTAATATACTAATTAATTAAATATTTTTATTAAATATTAGAAGAGTATTTTATATTAAATAGTATGGTAATTTCAAATTCCTTCCCATCTCGATATATATATATATATATATATCAGAGCCAGAAGGTGAAGTAGATATGTGGTAAATAAATTTAGATATATTTTTATGATATCAAGATAATTGTTAAGCTGATTAGTATGATACGATTGTCATCAATCGATAGCATGTTGGTACTAGTCTAAGGTTATTACACATGAGATCATCCGTATGACAATAGACCGTAAGACCCGACAGACTAAGGCAAGTGGAACATCGTACGCAGTAGTATGTAATAAATTTAGTACTTGTATAAATACATTGGTTAGGTTGTGGATGGTTAGATACTACCATACTAATGACCTAACAATTTCTCCAGATCCATAAAGATCGATAATTTTTTATTTATTATACCACTACAGATCCAGAAGGTAAAAATACTAACGAAAGGGAGAAAGTTAATTATTGAGTTTTCCTTTTACTTTATTTTATTTCTTTTCTTTACCTCTATTTTTTCTGCTTTCTTTGTTTTTACTTTTTACTGCTTTATTTATTTCCTTGCACTTTTAATTATTCTGTTCTTTTATTTTCTGCTCTTTACTTTTTAATTTCCGCATATTTAAATTATGTCTATTTAATTTCTGCAATTTAAAATTTTGTTTCCTTAATTCTATTATTTAAATTCTGTTAATTTTAATTATGTCTTTATTCCGCTCATTCTTTTTCAAACGAGTTTCTTCAAACCCTCCCTTAAACGATGAGGAATTAAATGAAGTAACATCTGCTTTAAATAAAAGAATTTTTAAAGAAAAAATTTCTTTTCAAAACATAAATTAAAACATTGACAATTGGACTTTGTCGCCTATTGCATAAGCACGCTTTACGAGCAAACAGATGATAGAAAATGGTTTTCAAAATCCGATTATATAATCAAGACTGTTGAAGAATCAGTTTCTATCAAACCTGATAAAGAGGATTTTTTCCTTCTTTCAAAAAAATCAATTGAATGATCGAAAAGAATATAATTTTTTTACATATCGATAGTATTCAAATTGTCATAAAACCTCTTTTTAGAAAAGGTTTGAATGTATCATGTTTACTATATCTTTTAAATCGTAGATATAATATATATCAAGATGCTATTTTAGCAATGGCAGAAACTGACCTTCATGCAGGACCCATTTATTTCAATTGTTTTCCTAATATAATGATAGATTTAAACGATGAAAACATCCTCAAAGGTATTAAATTTAAAATTAAACTTCATGGTTTGAACATGTTGCCAGGATCTATACTTGCTACCCTAATTTATAGGATACAGTATAAGGTCTCTAACACGTCAACCTCTTATGTTCAAATACCTGCTGAAACTGACCAAAAAACGATTTTCTTAACTGATTTTCAAAATATTAATATAACAGCTCCTAAGATTATTATGTGAAATGATGTTGTATTACCAGATAAGTGGATAATAGAGAAAGCCGCACAGCCTACTCCAGAACCTACTTCACAGTTAAAGAAAATCACCCAAACTTTTGATAGATCTGTCAGGTTATCCTTTGATCGATCCAGAAAATCAATTTTCTAAACTCAAAGATCTGAAGCTTCAATATATGAGACTGTAGATCTGTCCAAACAAAATCATCTAGATTCTCTTGTTTTTCAATTCCTAAACCGCCTTCTGTCATATATAGAATGGCATATGAAATACCCACAGTAGTTATCCAAAATCCACCAATTACTATTGCTTCAATCTAAGGAATTGATAATTCTACAAACATATCCCAAACAATGTATGAAAAAGATGAAGACTTAATGTCTGATTTAAGATCTGTAGAGTCTCCAACTTATTCATCAATGGATATGGGAAGTATAACTGTCATTGAAAATAATTTTCAAATTGACAAGCAAACTTTGCAAAAACAGTTTTACTCGGAAGAATACAATCTCCAGAGGAAATAATTTTTTGAAAAATTCAAAGGATCTAGTAGAAAATAAATTCAAGAAAAATTCTTCAGATTTCTTGAAAGAGTTCAAGTGAATATTCCATTCTTTGATTGGTTTAGTAAATATGCTAAAACTAAAAAAATAGATTATCCATTTGATCAAACTATAGATGTTATTAAACAATGGAAAAATTCCCAAGGAGAAAATATATCTTTTGAATTTCTTTCTCCAAAAACGGTGCAAATCCCTCAGGCTAAGGATGATTTAGGTCAACATGTGTTTGCGGCACTTTTTCATTTTAAAAATGTGAGTCAACCTATTGATTCAAATGATATAAAAAAAGATAGTTGAGCAAAATAGTTATATTAATTTGTATCTTCAACAATTATGAGATCATTTTGTTCAAACATCTTCAAACATTGTTTTAGAATAGTCAAAACCAAGGATTGAAAATCCAATCTTTAAACCATTTCAGCTTAGCCCACAAATGAAGTCTGAAATATTCCTCTAAAACAATCCAACTTGATTGACAAAATCAATCAAAAAAGACTACAAATATTCCAAACCTTGATTGTCCCAGAAACTCCTCAAAATGAATCAACCTCTTATGCTCAAATAAGAAACGTAGAAAAGGATTCTCAAATTTCTCAAACAGATTCCTCTGAATCACAACTCTAAATCAACCAACAATACTGGAAACAGTCATCCAAACTATATTACCTTAGGGCAAGCCCTCCAGACATTTTGGTTGAAGAACGAGTTAACTAAAATTTTGGGTCATTTAGTGGAGAGAACATTTATGAATGGAACATAGATGGTTTTAATGAAGCTAACATCCTTTCAATGATGCAGCAGATGACAATGTTGTGTATTGTGTATTAAACCCAAAATAACTATACAGATGAACATATCACAAATCTTTTGGTATCCGGTTTCACTGGTCAATTGAAAAATTGGTGGGATCATTATCTTACTCCAGAAGATAAACAAATGATTTTTTCATTTATTCAAACTATTTCTGATGGAATACCTATTCTTTACAATGGTGAAACCTATTCAGATTCTGTTCAAACTTTGATTTTTACAATTGTTAAACATTTTGTTGGTGATTCGTCTATTTTGAAAGATAGATCAGCTGAATTACTATCAAATCTTAAGTGTAGAACCCTTTCTGATTTCAGATGGTATAGAGATACTTTTCTTGCTCGAGTTCTTACAAGAGATGATGCCAAACAACATTTTTAGAAAGAAAATTTTTTAGCGAGATCACCTAAATCTTTAGGTGATAAAGTTAGAGAAAAATTTAGAAACAAAATGATGGCATAATCCCTTATGAGCACTTGACATATGGAGAATTAATCTCTTATATTAAAAAAAAACTACTCTTAAAATTTGTCAGGATGATAGCATCCAACACCAACTAGCCAAAAAGAAAGCCGTAAACTGTAAAAAGTTAGGAACTTTCTGTGAACAATTTGGTCTTCCAGCCTATAAACAATCTAAAAAACATAGGAAACCTTCTTCCTACCACAAAAAGAAGAAACACATCTACCAAAGATATAACCCAAACACACCTCCTTGTAGGTTGAAACAGGAATTTAGATCCAAACCTAAGGTCAACTTTCCTGAACAAAATAAAGTCAAATGTTTTAAATGTGGCAAACTATGTTATATTTCTAAATATTGTGCCTTAAGAAGAAAACTCAAGAAAATTAGGTGTATTGATAAATCTGTTATTAAACAAATAAACAATATTTTGATTGAAGAAACTTCTAGTTCAGAAACTGAAAGTGAATCTTCTGAGGATATTCAAAATATTCAAAATAATGATATCCTAGAATCTTCATATTCAATCAATGTTATCTCGAAGGAACAAGATTTAAATCTTGATATCATTGAAAAACTACCAGATTTTGAAAAAGGAGAATATTTGTTTTAGTTTCGAGAATTGGTTAATCAACAACTATCTTCTTCTAACTCAAAACCTGTTTTTTCCTGTAAATAAGTACAATTTAACAGATGTTTTAAACAAATTCCACCATTCTGTTAAACCAACAACTCTCTAAGATCTTCATCTAGAGGCTAAACAACTCAAGGCTGAAATATATTTGATTAAACTCTAACAGGAAACTTGTGGAGAAGCCATATCCTAACTTCAAGATATGCAATTAACAGGTAAAACTGAATAAAATCTAGAAATCACATCTAATAATGGTAATGAGGAAGAACAAACTTTCTTAAACTTGATTTCTTGAATTTCTATTAAAAATTTTTATATACATACCAAGATTATTATTCATAATGATTTTGTTTGGGAATAAACTGTCTTATTTGAAATAGGAGCTGATTTTAATTATTTTAATGAAGGAATTATTCCTACAAAATACTTTGAAAAAACAACCGAACGGTTTAATGACGTCAATGGCTCAGGCTTAGATGTCAAATACAAAGCTTCAAAGTTGTTGTTGAAAATCAAGAATTGAAACTTGAAAGTCTGTTTATATTAGTTAAAAATATGGGAACTCAGATTATTTTGGGTGCGCCTTTTGCGAGGTTATTATTCTCATATATGACTGATGAAAATGGAATTTCAAAAGAATATTTACGCAAAACGATTCTGTTTCCTTTTACTCAGAAACTCATGATCAAAGAGCACAATCTTTTGACTTCAAAACAACAACAAATAAATTTTTTAAACGAAGATATTTCTTTTCAACATTTAGAAATGTAATTGTGTCAAAAAGATGTTCAAAAGAAAATTCAAATTTGTCTTGAACAAATTCACAAAAATATTTGTTCGGACTTACCAAATGCTTTTTGGAACAGAAAACAATATGTGGTAGATTTACCATATGAAAAAGAATTTTCTAAAAAGAAAATCCCAACAAAGGTCAGGCTAATTCAAATGAGCCTAGAGCTTTTGGAAACTTACAAAAAAGAGATCCACGATCTTTTAAACAAAAAATTAATTCACAGGTCGAGAAGTCCATGGTCTTGTGCTGCTTTTTATGTCAATAAAAATGCCGAGATTGAACGTGGTGCTCCTAGGCTTGTAATTAATTACAAACCTTTAAATAATACTTTGTAATGGATCAGATATCCAATCCCAAATAAATTTGATTTACTAAAATGTTTGTATTCTGCAAAAATCTTTTCAAATTTGATATGAAATATGGTTTTTGACAAATATAAATTTCAAAAAAAGATAAGTATAAAATTGCTTTTACTGTGCCTTTTGGTCAGTATGAGTGGAATATTATGCCTTTTGGTTTAAAAAACGCTCTTTCTGAATTCCAGAGAATCATGAATGAGATCTTTAATGATCATAGTCAATACATTATCGTTTATATTGATGATGTATTAGTCTATAGTCATTCTATAGATCAATATTTTAAACATATCTCTAAATTTGTTAAGGTTACAAAAACAAATGGATTAGTGGTTTTAAAACCTAAAATTAGTTTGTTTTAAACTAAAATAAGGTTTTTGGGTCATTAGAATTATCAAAGATCTATTATACCAATTGAAAGAGCAATTCAATTTGCTAACAAATTTCCAGATCAAATCATTAATAAAACACAACTTCAACGATTTTTGGGATGTTTAAACTATGTTGCTGACTTTATTCCTTATCTCAGTAACTTCATTAAACCGCTTCATCAGCAACTCAAGGACAATCCGCCTCGGTGGACTGACCTCCATTCAAACATTGTTAAATAGATCAAATTCCAGATTAAGGAGCTTCCTTGTCTTAGCCTTCCTGATCCAACTGCCTACAAGATTGTTAAAACTGATGTCAGTGATATAGGTTACGGTGGCATTCTTAAACAAAGTCTTGACGAAAAAGAGAAAATTTTGTCTTTTACGTCTAAGCATTGGAATAGCACTCAACAAAACTATTCCACCACTAAAAAAGAAATTTTGGCAATTGTTTTATGTATTTCCAAATTTCAATATGATTTATTAAACAAAAGATTTTTACTCCGCATTGATTATAAATATGCAAAAGATGTTTTACAAAAGGATGTCAAAAATCTTGCATCTAAACAAGTCTTCGCCAGATGACAAGCAATTTTGAGTGTCTTTGATTTTGAAATTGATTTTATCAAAAGTACTTCAAACTCCCTTTCAGACTTTCTAACCCGTGAGTTTTTACATGGTAGATAAAGTTTGAGAGAAAACCAGAAAGAAACTACCAAAATGCCGAGGAAAAAGAAACCCAGAGATGGTGAGGATAAAAAACAAAAAGGTATTCTACAAGATGCCCAAAGCCAAACAGTCTCAAGTTCTGAACTTAAGGCTATTATCCAAGCGGTGATACAAAAATATGGGTCCCCACAGGGAACCCAACAAACTAAAACGGAGTCATCTACTCTATCTGGATCTTCGGTCTAGAAAACTCAAATAAAATCAGAGTCATCTATGTTGGAAATCGTGCCATAGGGGCCAATCATTGTCTTATGAACATTATTGATTTATGAATTTATTAATTGAGTTATCATATTATTTGCATGTTTACTATGATGACCATCCTTGGATAATTCATGATATTATCCTAAATGTCCCTGGTCGATCATCTATGTGGGAGCACAGATGAAATAAGACCAGTATGACTTTGAAGATGTATAGAGATATAAATCAAAGTCATAAGCACATGTAAGAGTACAGGGTGTTGGACCGACCCGCTATGAGAGAACTGCATGGGTAACGTCATAAGCTTCTCTCATATACAAACCATGTCAATATGCCCTTTGACCTGAGATCATCATGGATTCCTACATGACAAAACGCTCAGCTTTGACCTAGTCAAAAGTCACTTTTGACCGAGTGATCATAAAGACTATGTTCGGGCTTAGTGGTTTTTCATGCGGAGGAATGTGAATGGTCAAGATGGAATTTGTCCCTCACATTCGTGGAGAGATATTACTGGGCCCCTCGATGAGTGAGTCTGAGAAATGTATGGCCATACTGTAATGGAAAGGTAGTTCCATCTCTATAGTCAGACTACTCAGGGATCGAGAAAGTAACGGTCGGGAATAGGAGGATGACATTATCCATGCCTCATCCATGACCAAAATATCGCGTGACAGAAGGGACATGATATGGTTGTATAAAAGGTTACATCGTTTATCGATCCTCATATGATTTGGGTAGTTGTTGTGTCTTGCTAGAGACCGCTTGCGACTTGTGGGCTAGTATAGCAAATGGCCCACTGCCAACTTCATATGGGCCTACAGGGTCGCACACAAAATAGCCCAACACGAGCTATGATGTCCAGATTCATTGAATCTAAGACATGTCCAGATTCAATGAAAGATCCAGGTGAATGTATATATATTTATTTATATTTATATTCGTATACATATAAATTCGTATATATATATATATTATATATATGAGATATATAAGATTTAATTTATAAGGATAAATTAAATCTCTATCACGTTTGAAATTCGAAATTCAAATTGATAGGATATCTCATATAAGAGATATTTATAAGATTTAATTTATAAGGATAAATTAAATCTCTATCACGTTTGAAATTCGAAATTCAAATTGATAGGATATCTCATATAAGAGATATTTATAAAATTTAATTTATAAGGATAAATTAAATCTCTATCACGTTTGAAATTCGAAATTTAAATTGATAGGATATCTCAAATTTGATTTATGGGAATAAATCAAATATAACTCAGTCTCATCTTTATTTAAAGTTAAATAAATAAGTAATTAAATCTGTGGGACGGATTTAATATTATTTTATTTAATTAGTTTCTTATAAAATTATACAATATATGATATTGTATCAATTCGGAATTAATATAAGATTAACTCCAAAATCCAATTAGGTCAAGTGTAAAAACGCATAGCATCCTCTATATCTGATTGGAGGAGCTATGTTTGAAAATAACACAGAACACAAAAGGCCGAACGGAATCTGCAAAAGGTTTGCAGACAAGAAACTGCCGAAATAGAGACGGAGACTTGTGAAAGCCTTGGAGGGACAGGAGACGCTAGCACGTCGTTCGTGGTTGGAATGCTGTTCGTGTGGATACCAGTAGAGGAAGCCGACCTGAGGCGTCGACTTCTTGTGATCGGAAAGAGACCACCGTCCGCGGAGAGAATCTGTGAAGGTCGCTGAGGAACACTCCGTCGATTTCTTGCGATCAGAAAGAGATCACCACCCACGTAGAGAAGCTGTGAAATTCGCTGAGCAACACTAAGGGTAATGATTCTTTCCACTTGACTTAAACACATACGGCAGATCCTGGCAAGGAATGGAAAATTTTTAAAGTTTATTTCCGCTGCGTGTCTTCCAATTCCTTACAATCTACTCCGTGTAGGTCATCAACACAGCAAATCCAAACAAGAGCATCTTATAAAAAGACTTTAGAATCTTATGCCTAGAGTTATGCCCAGAAAATACTCCCAGATAAAACCTTTGCCCAAAAATTGGCCCTTCCTCCAATCCCTACAAAGGTTCTTAAAAAAAACCAGTATGATTTGCTTGATAAATAACCAAATATCTTGTAGATCAATCCTTCGTAAAAACAGATAGTTTCTTCTTCTGTCTCCCAAAAAATGGAAAATACTCCAGCATTTTTCAAACAAAATAGGGTTATGAATATTATCCAGATAGAGTCAGAATTCTATTACAAAAACCAAAACCAAGTAGCTTTAAATGTTTTCCCGAATGGATTTCATTTTAGGCCAAAACAATTGACAAAAACTAGGGAATATTATGAATTAATATTGATTCATTCTAAGTCAGCCATAATAAAAAAGAATGATGATAAAACAGATGAATCTTTAATAACTCATTCTACCCTGCAGCTCTTGAAAGTTCTCACTCCATCCTAGTGGAGACAATATTTAAACAAAATACAAACTTTTGGGATAAACTTTGATCCTATTGGATATAATTATTGGGACTATGTTGATGCATGGTACAATGTATTCTATGATCAAAATAAACTTTTTATACTTGGTTTATTTATTTCAAAACAAAAATCAAGTACAATTTCCCTCAATGGTTTGGACACTGGTGGGATTTCTTTGGACCCATTCTTGAGATATTTCCTATAGAAGTAGTTCAAGCTCTTGAGCTTTTCAAACAAAATTTCAACATTAAAGAAAACCTTTTTCCTGTTAAACTATATTACTTTTTAAACTTATCTATATCTTAAATTTTTTCTTGGAATTACAGGTTTTCAGAAACATAAGGATCAAAATTTTTGCCTATACTTCAAAGACTTCCGTCAGTAAAGTGGTGGCCTAAATTTGATCTATCCCGAATAAACATACAAGCAGTCGAGAGATGATTTAAACAAAATTCTCAATATCTCTATATGACAGAACATAGCAAGTTCTTGAATCAGAAGAATAGGGTGCAAATCGTCCTCACCTTAACAAACGATAAGGTTAGCCTTATCAATCAACTGAGTTTCATGCTCCAACTCTTACAGCAACAGGAGCAGACCCCTTTTACAAGTCAGACAGATTTTACACTACCTTCAAAGAAAGATGATGAAGAAGAATTTGTCAAAGACTTAGATGAAGACTAAAATTTTCAGAAACTTAGTTGATCGAGTAATGTGTCCAAGGTTTTTAGTAAAACAAATTTGTAAAGTACTGTTACTATTTAAAACAGTAAAATTTACTGTAACAATACTATTTAAACAGTAAGTCACTGTAGTGTCGGCAGATACTGTGCAAATAGTATTATGATATGGAACTGTACAAACAGTAAAAATTATCCACGTCAGAACACTATTCAAACAGTAACCGCTCTTGCCTTCTTAAGTTGCATTCATTTCCTTCTGAGAGCAGGTTCAGTTACGCCCCATCCTTACACTTAGAGAGAGATACTCCGAGTCTAGATAGAGAGTCTCCTCCTCCTTCTTTCTCTTCTCACTCCTTCTGTATCCCTTCATCTTCTTGTAAGTGTTCATATTTTAATAAACCCTTTACTTTCAGTTTATTTAAAGCTTTCTTTTCTTATCTTTTCATATCATTGCCTCCTCTTATGAGCTAAGCTTGGCCGGTTCTACTGCCTTTTAGTTCATTCAAGAGCATCCCCTCTGCATGTATTTTACATTTATGTAATGCATTAATTGGTCCTTCCAGTGCTCTACTTCCTTTTCTTTAATTTTTCCCCTCTTCCCTTCGATCCTTCAGGGTCTCTCCCCTAGTGTATATATATATATATAAATAATATGAAAAGAAAAAGGTGGGGCCAAGATCGCAAATTTAACATACACATCCTTTATGAGCATACCTAATTATCTAGCTGACAAGCAATTGGATTTAAAAATTTAGGAGGTGCAAAAAATTACAAGATGAAAAATTAGGGCCAGTTTAGTGTAGCATTACTATAAAATAGACTTTCTAAAACTCTCTTTTTAAATTGGTTCTCAAGGAAACGATTTAAAAAAAATGACCAGTCACAACTTTTATAAATAAATAAAGGTAAAATATTTATACTTAATATACACGTGATAAGTATAAAAAAAATGAGCGGAGGCATTTTTATAAATAAAGATAAAATATTTATACCTAATGTACACGTGACTATATAAAAGATAAAATATTCTATACCTGATATAATGACCTAGTGTAGAATGTCCTTAGTATTAAAAATCTAATAAAAAATCCTAGTTTTTGTGTTTTCCTATTTTCACAAATCATATCGTCGTCCATGGAGAAAAATAGACAAAAGAAAACATAAGGTTATAAGAAGCTCCACCTTCGTAACACACCGTCTAAAGTTCGTTGAAGAAGAAGACCTAGATATAAATGACCAATACACGTGCTCATCGTTTTTTATTGTTGAAGTTTGTCGTTCTCACCTCTAAAACTTGCCAAAGAAGAAGACTCATATCTACGATGGTGGGTGTATATTTTTCTTATTTTTTTCTTTCTGAATTTTATTTAAATATATTTATATTTACTTTTGAGCAAGTAAGCTGGAGGAATTGTGACGGCATTTTTGAGTTTTTTTTTCTGTGTATATATCTCAGTCTTCATTTCTTTCGTTTCTCAGTTCTGTTTAAATATATTTCTATTCACTTTTGAGCAAGTAACCCAGAGGAATTATGACGGTGTTTTTGTGATGTCTTCAATTAGATGACGACGTTTATGGGTTTTCTTTTCTATGTATATATCTAGGTTTTCATT
This sequence comes from Leucaena leucocephala, assembly GCA_037074615.1. Lineage (NCBI taxonomy): Eukaryota > Viridiplantae > Streptophyta > Magnoliopsida > Fabales > Fabaceae > Leucaena > Leucaena leucocephala. Next base: position 10,490,633 of record CM073542.1, read on the forward strand.
TCTTTCACTTTTGGGTTCTCTGACTTTTTTTTCTTATTTTTTGTTCTCTGCTTGCGTTTTATAGGTACCTATTCTTCTTCATCACTCTTCTCCTTCATATTTGTGATGAAGAAATAAATAATTTGGAAGAAAGGACATGGAGTAAAATGATAGAGAAAAAAGATAAGGATAAAATAGTCATTACTTAACCCAAAAGTATTTTTCCCCACTCATAAGCTAATCTTACAAATTTTTCCAAATTTATGGTTTTGAACGCTCTAAAACTATAGTTTAATCTATAAACTCTTATAATATCTAATGACTATTTGTTTAATTTTTAGTATAAATCATAGGATGATTCCAAAACACTTTTTAAATTGTAGTTTGGAGGAAAACTAAACAGACAATTAATATTAATATTATGATATTTTAACATCGATAGCTATAAAAGAGATGTATAAATTAATGAGGTTTCCTAAATTCCTTATAATCTTACCGCATCTTTTTAAGACATAGAAGAAAGAGGGTGGAGTGAGATCTCGAACTTAACAGCGTATTTCTTTATAAATATGTCCAATTTCTTGGCCGAAATACATATGGTCCAATTAGTTCATAAGTGATTGGATTGACAAATTTAGGAGCCACCAAAAATTACAAAAACTATGATGTTTAACATAGTTAATAATAAAAGATCTATATAAGTTAATGAGGTTCTCATAATAATAATAAAATTTAAATTTATCTTTTTTTTATAGGTCATGAATCTTATAACATGATTATTAATGCATAGTGGTGTCTGATTAATAATGATTATTATTACTGATGTTGGTACTCTTTATCTTGCAATGAAAGTTGTGTGCTTCTCTCAAAACTGTTTTGAGATTCATGGAGTGGTTCAATCAACTCACTTCCCTTATTTTCCGATGCTCTTATCCAAGTTTTTTTTATCCTCTTTGGGCATGTTTAACGGAGTTTCTTCGTTCATTCTGGCGTAGCAATGTGACTAGTGTTCTGTTTGCTAATAGGGGTCAGGTTTTATGTTGGTTGTATTGTTTTTTACTTTGTGTAGTTTGGGATTGTGCCTTGATTTTTCATGTTTTATGGACTTTTTATAATATTAGTTTTTTTTATAAAAGTCCTTGTTGAAAAAAAATGTAATAATATAATAACTAAAAATTATCAACAAAATTTAGTATATGATGTCATAGTTAGAATTAAGTCATACATATAAAAAATATTTTATTAAAAGAGATAAAATCTATTTTAAAAATCGCTATATCTTAAGAAGATTGGTCTCTAAATATGAGTTGGACTCTAAAAATAAAAGAATTGAAGATTCGATGAATTTGTATCCATATGATTAGCTTAAATTTAAGACTTGCCCACCATTTTAATTTTTACTAGATCTAGATATAACTTGATAGTATCTTTTAACTATCTCTTTCTCCATTGAGGTTGGCTCAAATTCCTTGGTATAACTAGTATAAAAAGGACTTTCCACAATAGTATTTTAAATCATTCTTTGAACCTATGTAAAAAGAATGGTCCTTGGCAATTTTCCAATTAAGTTATAATAGTTTAAGATTTTTTATACTGGTTTCAAAATTATTCGGTGTAAAAAACTGTTACATTAGTTATTTGAATAACCTGTCATATAAAGTCATTATTTTCGTCAATTTTAGAATTAAGGTAAAATATAGTTTTTAACTCATATTTCAAACTATATTTTTTTCTATTATTAATATATAATTTAATTGATATTTTTTTTAAATATAAGACTTATTTTTTATATTTATCAATTTTTTTAAATTATTTTTATTAATATTTTCTCAATAAGTAAATAATAGATTGAGTGAATTGAAGAAGATGATTATAATATTTTTTAAAAATATGATATATAAACTAATTTAATTAATTAATTAAATCTAATTAAATTATTTAAATATATTATATATTAAAGATCGGAAGAGTAGTATATTTATATTCTACTTGGTACCCCATTATATTTTTGTAGAGATCTCTTGCACGATTAATTGATTTAGGTAGCCCTCTATTATTTCATTAACACTAACTAACATGCCACTAGTGGCATGCCTTTCATATTTCCAAGTGCCAACATGATAGCGAAAGGACCAAGCCTCCTTCACTTCATTTTCAACATAATTGTAATTGCGTGAAAGGCTAGCATGCCATTTATGATTAATTTCTAAATCAATTTATAGCAAACAAATTATAAATCATGTTGTTGGAAATATTATAAATATTTTATATAGGTGTATCAAAGAAAAAATATTTTTATAACATGATTCTTAAGTCTTAGGGATATATGTCTAAAAGATATGTTTAATATTCTTTTATAATTTATAAAAAAAAGCTTGTTAATAAAAGATTAATAACATATGACTGTTAAAATCTTTCTCCTACTACATGTTCTATCTTCTAAATTTTATTATTTTTTGCCAATTCTATTAACATGTATCTTTATAGGAAGATTTTGTTTAATCTTAAGGAGTACTGCTTCCTAATTTACTGAGAGATTATAAAATATCTTTTAAAAATAGTGTCATATAATTCAAACTATATATTTTATTATTTTATAGATTTTGCCAATACATATTTCACAACCTTAATAAATTAAGATGGGGTACTTCCATGATTAAAATCAACACAATAGCAAAAATTAAACAGAACTCTCTGTAGATTTGAAAGCTCAGAGCTGTGTAGATTCACAAAGTAGTTCCAATAAAAAAGTGTTTAGTACTTATGTGTAGGGGCATTGAGGAATTTCAAGTGGGTTTGCAGTTGGCGCGTTGTCATGCGTGTGAATTTAGTCCTCCACTTAACTCATTTGCTAATTTAATATCATATGTTATTATTTATGTATTTAGGACTCCCACAATCCCAAGTAATATGTGATTCTTCTTGACAATCAAATATTTAATTCATGTAATTCAAACAAGGAAAAAAAGATACTCAGAGTCCTTAACATATAAAATATTTAGGTAATTTAATTATATTAAATAAATTAATTAAATTAATTATTATGACAAACCCTAATCTTTTTTCTCAACTCTTTATCTCATTTTCTTACTTAACTATTATTGAAGGATATTTATAGGAATAATTTAAGAAAAAAATGATAAAAATATAAAATAGATATTATATTTAGAATTAAAATTGACTTCTCAATTAGATCCCATATTAAGGATTACAGGAGTATTTAGTACTCTTTTTAACTCTCAATATAAGATCCATTTAACTAAATTAGGCAGATTAAAAAAATTAATTAAATTAGTTATTTATAATTATTATATATTTATTTTCTTAAAATACACTATACTATCATGTGTATTAGAACTACCTCTTCGTAGAAACTCTTTAATCTATCTGCAATCATATATAGATAGTTTAAAAAAATTATAAATTTAAAAGATAATGAATTAGAGTCTCAAAGTGAACATATTATCTATCTCTTATAATTAGGATTAAATATGGTATCTATAATAGGCATATTGAGTAACTTTTCTGTGTGTAAGTTATTTTTAATTATATGTAAGAATATTTAAAATGGAAGTAAATTGCATGTAATTAAAAATATATTGCATGCAGTTAAATAATGATAGCTCAAGTTGAAAATGAGTTGCTCACTCAAAATTTATGCCATTGTAACCAATAAATTTGCAAATATACCTTTTTAACCAATTTTCTTACAAAGCTAAATTTATCATTTGAAAAATTAAAAATTAAAAACAATTTAAATTTAGATAATCCAAATTAGACTTAAATCTCAGATCTCATCTTAACAATCAACATGCCGCACATTCCACTGAATTTTGACTCAACTCAACTTCTTTCACATGTGCTCTTGTTTGTTTGTTTGTTTGTTTGTTTTTATTTTAATATTTTTTATTTTTTAATAAATGGATATCCTCATTTGCTCTAAAAAAGATTTACATGAAATGAAATTAAATCTGAGCAACGAGTAAAGTAGGCTAGTTTGATAGTCAGCTTGTGCCTTGTCCATTTTTTTTTTCTAAACACGAGCTAGCCTATACCCATACCCTAACCCGTTTAATCTCATACTAAATGAGTTGGGCTAAACCTGTTTAAATTGCAACGGGCTTATCAGTTCGTTTGTCAAAAATAAAAGAATTTTTCTATTTAAACCCATTTAAAATTTTAATAACAATGAGAATAAAATAATAACAATACACATATGATATAATTGCTCATTTTAAAATTAAAAAATAAAATACTATAATCATAACTACAAATTTATAACTACACAATCTACAATATACATATAATATAATCATTTATAATATTTATTATTCAATTGAATTATGATTATGCATAATCTATATCAGATTCATTTGTGATGGTTGTAGATGGAGCTGTCTTTGCCTCTATAAAATAAATTTTAAAAAATATATTAGTATGTAATAAAATTAAATTTAAATAAATATAATATAATAAATTAAATAAATAATTAATAAAAAAATATATGGTAGACTGCTGCCAAAAATGGAATTCAAATTTTAATGGAGAGCGAAAGAGACGGAACCGGCATCAACGCCGAAACGCTATTACCAGCGTGCTCTTCCTCCACTAATCGCTCAACTTCTCTAAAAGCTCTTTTTTTTTTGGTCCAACAATGGCAGATCCAATCATACCCCAAACAAACGAATCAGAGAAATCAGAGATTAAGACATGTGCTTGGGGGGAAGTTGCTGCACGTTCTTGCTCTGCGTCTTCATACTCGTGATGCTCGTCGGCTTCCTCTTCGGCTTCGGCGTCTTCAGAGATGGCCTCCAGAAGGTCAAAGAAAACGTCCACTCCTCCGATTTCGTCCGTTATAATCACGCGCCTCCGCCGATGTTCTACTAACATCAATGCCCCTTCCGATGAAGACGGAGGAATTATCGGCGATTGAGAAGCATTCTGGTGAAATCGAATATGTAAGTGTGTATTTGTATTCATGTATATATGCAAACGTGTTGGTTTATGTGTCAATTACTCTTGGTATTGAAGTAGTGTTAGGATTAATTGCCAGAAAGACAAGTTAAGAGCTAGTGATGGCGTAGTTTCAACTTTCAATTGTATATCTAATATTCATTTGGGTATTCTTGATCATTTTTTGGAACTACACACACACACACACAAATACAAAGGGAATTTGTCTATGTTTTATAGCTGGTTTTAAACTCGGATAAAAGAGAAGAGTTGTATGGTGATAAAATAGTATTATTCTCATTCTTGTGTTTGAATTAATATTTTAAAATTTTAATATAATTTTTCAATCATTATTTTATGATTTATAAAGTAAATATGTGAGAAAGTTTTCATTTTAGCTTTACGTGAACATGCTATTCAGTTGCAAATACAGGATTTGGATAAGTGCTTCATTGTAGGGTGATGGGGATGTAAAAATTGATTAAAAGTAAAATAAAAAAAAATTAACAAAACATATTTTAAATTAAGTTGACGGATCAAGTTTATTAAGGCATGAAAAGGTAGACGATTTCTGGTAAAAGAATTCGGATCCTTCAAAGTCAAATATGTCAAATGGTCAATCCTAATATGTGAATTTTGGTATCAGCAATCACGATACGTGTCTTTGTAGCATGCTCGATTGCAAATTTGGTTTTAAAACCTTTACCGGATAATCTTCCAATAGCGCGAGACAAGTGGTCAACTCTCAGTGTTTTAACGTCCTCGATCTCAAAGAACTCAACATAGAGCTCATCCAAAAAAGGGCGACTGCATCTATGACGTCGAAGCCCAACATGAACTCATGGACGAAATCAGCACATTTCTGCAAGTTGCTGATATCAGGTGTATCTTGTCTCGTCTTCAACTCAACCTTTCCAGCCTTGAGATTCATACGAATGTCAATTTTCATCTGTTCATATACGGGAATGTATATTTCCATCCATGCTTTCTTGAGAGGGGTATATCGATGTTGTGCAACAGACAACTTCCGGAATTGAACCCCACCATCTGACATCCCATGAGGTTTCAATGGCTCAAACTTTGGTTTTGGTTCAGATGGGACCCCATCAACTTCCATGCATGGATGCCTCCTTTGACAGCATTATGCAACTATTCCAAGAGCTGTAGTAAATGGGAATTGAGTAATAACCCACAGATGCAGACAATTACTATTAGAAGCTATATCCACCACTACAATTAGAGAATTTCAGAAAAAACATTCAAGGACATAATAAACAAACTTCCATTAGCACGTTGGAACTGTGTAACACTAAATCTTAGTCATGTCTTGATTACCACTGTCCATATAAACTACAACCAGTCAGCCAATACCTGTACTTATTATATGCGAGTCACTTGTAGGAATTAATGACCTTTTTTTATTTTTACCCTATTGAATATAAAGAATTTGCTCGGTAATTAATCAATCTTTATTTTCAAGACTCTTTCTTAAATAAGAGTAAATGTGAAAAGTTTTATCAATTTAATGCATTCTTTGATATGCAAGAATGAGGTACACAAATGGAAAAGAATGGTACACTACCGGATAAAACAATTACCTCAGTGCCATCTATTGAATTCCAAATACTCTGTACTTTCTACACCATTCGATGTCAATAGAGAGGCCTTGGTTATGAACTTGCATCAGCATTCTGCTAGATAACACCACAAAAAGGTTCTTTTTCTGATGGGAAAAAAGCTTCCAAGAGAACAAATTGAACCATGACAACACAATTCATCCTTAGATGACTGCTAAAACAGCCCCATCCTTCAACTCAGGTCTAGGAATTCCTATTCCTCTATCAACAAGATACAATAAAAACGATTATGAATACTAGTATAGAAGGGCACACCCCAAACCCAGGCGTAGGATTCAACTCCGACTGACTCATGCAGCAACACTAAGTAAATTCTTCCATGTCAAAACAGACACACTGCTATAGTGACATGCAGCTAGGGTTTTCCCATGTTACTAATTTACTATGATAGCAAACTCAAGAAACTACATCATATTCCACGACTCTACACCATTAAATTTGATTATGAATTTATAAACATATGCAGACTGCAGTGAGACAGGAAATTGTGGCATATGAGAGAGAATCAATCTAAAGTGTCCATGCTCAACTAAAGCGAGACAAATCCAACTCGAATGTGGTCATAGGAGGACCTATATTACACTCCATGGGGGCATATCTTTTAAATATGAATAGCTGATATAACATCCTTTTAATTTTTGTTCCAGAGGCTTTGACGAAGATGCCTTAGTGAATCAGTCCAGCTACCCCACTTATTTAAAGATTCTTTCTTTAGTAATTACATTCTTTTTTAGACCTTATAACAAGTCTTCCATTTTTTTAATATAAGTATATGATATCAAGTAAGAATGCTTAAAAACAACATGACTAAACTAAATAAAATCTATCAAAATAAAGTTTGCCTTGATTTTCTCCCTTATAAAAGTATATAAATAGTCCTCCGATCTTTAATATAAAATATAGTTACAGAGTTAATCTTAATTTTAAATATATGACACCTTTTTTATTTATCAATATTTTTTTAAATTACTGTTATAGATACTCTCTCAACAATAATTAAATAAGAGAGGGAGTTAAATAATTAAAGAAGATAGTTAGAGTGTTTTAAAAAATAATAATATCATATTAATTAATTTAACTATTTTAATCTAATCAAATTGGTTAATAGGTCTTATATTAATGACATAATATAATATAATGGTCTGGTTCTTACTATAAAATATAATTAAAAATTTTATTTTAATATTAAATATAAGACATATTTATCATATTTTTAAATTTTTTTTCTAAATTTAGTAATATAGTAGGACCTATATTACACTCCGTGGGGGCATATCTTTTAAATATGAATAGATGATGCAATATACTTTTAATTTTTGTTCCAGATGCTTCGATGAAGATGCCTTAGTGAATCAGATCAGCTATTTGAAGACTTTTTGATAATTATATTACCTCTTTAAAATCTTATAACAAATTTTCCATGTTTTAATATAAGTATATTTTTTTCCTTTTAATACAAAAAAATTTAGATATTTTAAGGGAGATTTATGAGATCGCCTTTTAATATAAGTATATGATATCAAGTAAGAATGCTTAAAAACAACTGGACCAAACTAAATAAAATCTATTAAAATAAAGTTTGCCTTGATTTTCTCTCTTATAAAAGTATATAAATACTCCTCTCATACATAATATAAGATTTAATTGGAGAGTTAATTTTGATCCTAAATATAAAATATATTTTTCATATTTATTAATATTTTCTCAAATTACTCGTATAGATACTCTCTCAACAATAATTAAATAAGAAAAGGAACCATATAATTAAAGAAGATAGTTATGGTGTTTTAGAAAAAATAATACCAAATTAATTAACTTAAATAACTTAATGTAATTAAGTTGGTTAAATATGTATTAAGGACTGTATGAGTATAATATAACTTCTCTCGTTCTTAATATATAATTTAATTAAGAAGTTGATATTGATATCAAATATAAGACCTATTTAATATTTTATCAATTTTTACATAAATTATCTTTATTGATACTTCTTTAATATGTTATATTAACTAATTTTTTTAATTTAATTAAATTATTTAAATATATTTTATATGGAAAGCTAGAGGAGTAATATATTATAGGGATGCTAAAAAAAAGACAAATTATCACTATCAAATCCTAAAAATAATTAAATTGATATGACATCTTAAAAGATTCGTGAGCAATTTATTCATTTATGAAAAGATAAATTTATCTTAATTGTCAATTGACAAGTCATATTATCTCAATTAACAAGTCAATATACTAGAATAATAAATCAAAACAAGATAAGTCATGATGCCACTAATGATAAATCAGGACGCATCAATTAATATGTTAAGTATGACAAATTACAATAGAGCACATTAATTAACAAGTCAAAATGTCATTAATGATAAGAATGTAAACTTATTTTTTTATAATTCTAATAAATCTTTTATATGGGATTTCATTTCAATTTGATGATTTTATGAAAATTAATAAATTTTATGACGTTGGTGATGGTCACATGAAAGTGGTGGACGGCAATTAAGATATGTCGGAAGGGAAAGAGATTCTTTTCTGTTGGAAGGCATTTTGATATTTTCATTAAGGTTAAAGGCCAATTTTGCCCGTTTCCAATTGCTAGTTACCCGATAAATTTTTGTTGGGAGCAATATTTATTTGGAAGTTCACCCCTAACTTATATCTAAAATTAATTTTAATTATTAATTGACTAATATATTGGCATTACATCATATTTTATTTTGAATTAAAGTATAAATTTATCCTAAATTTTTTTATTTATGAGTACTGGGTATTCAAATTTTTTTCCTCCTATAAATCTGTCACTATCCTTTCCTTCTTCAAATCCCCTAAGTTTTAAAGTTGGTGACATTGAGACACTATTTGGTTTGTAGCCACTTAAACCTATATCTGTAAGTAAGTCCAAAACATATTTCCATTGTGATAAAACTACTCCCTTTTTAGATCTAGCTATTTTTATCTCAAGAAAGTATTTCATCAAACCTAAATCCCTAATCTTGAATGCATTGTGTAAATAGTCTTTAACTTCTTTAATTTTGTTCTCACAACTTTCAGTAACTAACAGGTCATCCACATAAATAAGTACCATCACTATGTCATCAGAAAAATACTTGAAAAACAAGGAATAATCATTCTTACATTGAGTAAATCCTCCTGTAACTAATGATGAAGTCAACTTACAATTCTATTGTCTAGAGGCTTATTTAAGCCCATATAATGATTTCTTTAATTTACAAACAATATTAATCCTTTTTGAACCAAAACCTTCTGGTACTGTCATGTAGACCTCTTCATCCAAGTCTCCCTGCAAAAAGGCATTGTGCACATCCATATGGTATAAATTCCAAGTATTCATTACAGTTATTTTCAGAATCAATCTTACTGTTATCATTTTTACCACTGGAGAGAATATTTCATGATAATCCACTCCCTCCTTCTAGTTATACCCCTTTGCCACTAACCTAACCTTGAACTTATCTATATCAGTATTTGACCTATATTTAATCTTATAAACCCATTTACATCCAATGGGTTTCTTTCCCTTAGGTAATGAGACTATTTCCCATGTGTGGTTATTCTTAACTGCCTTCATCTCTAGCCTCATTAATTTTACCCATTCGTCACTTTTTACTGCCTCTTCATAAGTCATGGGCTCATTAACAGAATCAATTTTACATAGAAAGCATAAATGAGAAGGGGACGCATTCTCATATGTCATGTATTTATTCATAGGATACAAGCAATTGTTATGACAATTTTCTTCCTGATCAGTTCTAACCATGTTAAAGACATAATCCTTAGACCAAATAGGCTGTATTCTATTTCTATCAGGTCCAATATTAGGCTAGGCAATGACCACATTATCTTTCGTTAGATTATCCTCTGCCCTTGTTCCTGTTCCTGTATGGTTATCTGTATGAACTAGTTCATCATCAAATGGAAACACCGTACTACTGTCTCTACTCACTCCCCCTTGATCTAAAACAGAATACTCCTGAAATGGGAATTTGTCTTCTATAAACATGACATGTCTACTAACCACTATTCTTTGCTCTTTAAATTGTATGACAAATACCCTTTTTGATTGTTTGGATATCCTAGGAATGCACAAGGATCAGATTTGGCTTGAAACTTGTCTGAAGGGTGTAAATTGGTGGCATATGCCAGACAACCAAAGATCCTCAAGTTATCCAAATTGGGTTATTTTCCATATACTAGTTCAAAAGGGGTTTTGTATTTCAACACTTTAGATGGTATCCTGTTAAGCAAATAGGTAGCCGTTTTCACACACTCCCCCCAGAACCTAGTTGGGACTCCAGACTAGATCATAAGGCCTCTAGCAACCTGGATTAAAGTTCTGTACTTCCTTTCTACTATTCCATTTTGTTCAGGGGTATATGGACAGGAGGTCTCATGTACTATCCCATTTCCATACACAAAGCTCTTAAAAGCATGGTTAGTGAATTCAGTTCCATTATCACTCCTTATTTTATTTATTTTAGCATCAAATTGAGTCGATATGTAAGCTACAAAATTCTGCACACAATCAATGACACCTAATTTATGTTTTCGCAAGAAAATCCATGTTGACCGCGAGAAATCATCCACAATTGTTAAAAAATATTGATGACCTGCATGTGTGGGAGTCCGATAAGGACCCACACATCCATATGAATCAATTCAAAACATGCTTGACTCTTGATACAACTAGATGAGAAGGGAAATTTAGTCTATTTGGATTAAATGCAAACTTCGCATGTCTTATTCATCATCATATTCACGTTAGTTACAACACTCAAATGTTTCAGTATAGAAATGGGAGCATGTCTTAGTCTATTATGTAACAATGTCAAATTAGCAAGTCTGTTTGGTTTTCCACTCTCTACAGTATTTGCATAGACATATTTCTTATCAAATTCTAACACATATAGTTCATCTATCAATCTACTAGTCATCACCTTTCTCTTTTTTCCATGCTTGAGATCCTGCACCACACAGTGATTAGGGAAGAACACTACTTTGCATTTATGTTCTCTAGTAAGTTTAGGTACTAAAATTATGTTAAACCTTAACTCGCATGCATACAAAACATTTTCCAGAGTGACACTATCATTTAGTCGTATTGTCCCTACATGTGTTACATTTATTCGTTGTCCATTTGGAATTTTAATGTTTTACACTGGACCATTATTAGTTCTGTAGGTATAAAAGAGACTTAAATCTCCTATCATGTGTGTGGAGGCACCTGAATCTAACACCCAGTGGCCAGATGACTTACTAAAGTTATTAAGATTAGCCAAACATGTACTAGTGAGAGCATGTACTCCTGTGTCTGATTCCTTTGTTAGAAGCCTAATCAATCGATCATATTGATCCCTTATCAAGGCTAGTGTTATTGTGTTCTTGAGATTTGATGGGGGTCATTAGTTTGAGCCAGATCGACTATGAGCTGGTTGGCCGAGGCACTTTGACTTGAATTCTTCCTGTTGCCTCTAAAGTCTGATAGGTATCCTATTAACTCCCAACATATGTCTTTGTGTTCCCTTTTTTATGACAGTGGGCACACTTTAGTGGGTGTCCTCTGCCCCTTCCTCTCCTGCTTCCTCTTCCTTTGAACATTGTCATCTCTATTCCGTCCATTAGACCTTGCGTGGAGGGATTAACAATGTGCTTTTGAGCCTCATCCTCGCTAATCATCACAAATGCCTGATTCACGGATGGCAACGGGCTCATCAAAAGAATTTGGCTTTATGCTGGTGCAAAACACTCATTCAGTCCTATGAGGAATTGAAGGAGTTTCTGTCTTTGTATCTTTCCCCATACGCTTTGGAGGTGCTACACTAACAGGTAGGGATTGGAAACAATGTTGACTCCTCCTCCCATAATTCTTTTAATTTCATGTAGTAATTGGATACAGAAAGTGATTCTTGCCGGAAAAAAACAATTTCTTGGTGGAGCGAGAAGATATGCGATCCAAAAACCTTATCAAACCGTTCTTGAAGATCTTTCCAAACCTGATTCGTGTCATGGAAGAAGATAACACTATTTCCTATTTTCTTGGATACTAAGTTCAATAACCACACAAGCATCACAGCGTTACATTGTTCCCATTGCTCTAGCAGATTCTCTGCTTGCGACTTTCTCCTGTAGGTCCTATCTATAAACCCTAATTTGCGCTTTCCTCGTAATGCTATTCTCATGGCCTGACTCCAGATGGTATAATTGTTGCTCCCAACCAACACATGCTGGATGATAGTTGTCCCTTACGTGTCAGAAGGATGTAGATACAGAGGGTGTGTAAGGTTGATGGTTGGCTCACCAACGATCGCCTTATCCCCCATTTTGTCATCTATTCAGTCGTGTTATAGAGACGTCAGCTAGCACAAGTCACGGGTGACACTTCAGGGCTTCTGTTGGTGGGATCCTAATTTCAGTGGCCGCTCTGATCTACAACCCTAGAGGTGTGTTTCAGGTTGAAGGCTATGTGACTGCCTCCAAATGTTGTCCCGTCGTGATCTTGAGGGTTTTCTTGCTATTCTTTAGAGTAAGTCTTGATTTTTGGGCCGCAACTTCACAAATCAGTAGCCTTGCTACAAGGCTCTGATACCATATTGGACCAGCAAGTCCTAGACCACTTAACACGAAAGAATAAATTCCTTTTATTGAATGAATGATTGAATGTACAGCTCTATTCATGTATCGCATATATGTATTTACACATTATGGACTTGGGTCACCCTAATACATTGGCCCGAATCCAAAACCAAAAGCCCATCAACAATAAATTGAGCGAGAATGAAGAAACATCGAACATTTGAATGGCAAATCAAAGATAAGGGAGGGAAAAGCATAGTTCAATAGCAACGATGAAGAATCACATGTATGAATGCTACGATATGCGTGGGCTTCGAAGCTTGTAAATGCCCAAATCTAGTGTTATAAGCGAGGCCTTAGGATGAATCTTAGGAACTAGGAAGGCAGAGAAAGCAAGCAAGGAGATTGTAAGGTCTTCGAAGCTGTAGATAAAGGGCTATAAGTAGTTAGCCCTAGGCTAGAAACGATGGAATGTTGAAGGGATATAAACAGTAAAGAGGGAGGATGATATAGATGGAGTAGAGAAGGAGAGATACAATGATAGAGGAGGTGAGAGAGAAGGAAGAGGAGCTGCTTGGGGTTGGAAATGAGGAAATAAAGGGGAAAATGACATCTAGGTCATATGGAAGTAATTAAATGCTAAAAAAGTCATAGGAAATAGCATAAGTAATTTAAAGTCCCATGAGACCTTACATGAATTTTTTTCAATTGTAAAATGACATAACTGCCCTTGAGGTTTAAATTTTTCCTTTCATTTCTGGTAATCTCCCTCTTATCAGTATCAAGAATTTACTCTCTCTCTCTTCATTCCACTGCCTCAATCTCTTCTCCGTCTCTCCTTATCTCTTTTACTTCTTGCTCAGATTCTATTGTCACTGAAGACACCCCTGTTGTGGATCCCGTGAGGTCATATCTCTTCCTTCCTCTCTCTTTGCTCTCTGAGTAGCCATGTCTATACAATTATAGGAGACCGTCAAGGAAGCCATCATTGCCTATATCAGCTTGTCTCCATCCCCATGGAATTGTCTCCAAATTTAGACTCCAAATTGAAGGTAATTATTTTATCTATTTCTTTATAGTTATAATTCAATTCAAGTTTGCTGTACTGGTACTAGTGGTTCTGTGTACGTTCTTTTTTCTTCCATCATTCTAAAAAATGAAGCCAATTTGTTTTGGCTGTTTATACCTTTTAGTTTATCTTTAATTCTAGATCTTTTCATTTTTCCTCTTTAAGATCGTAAGAAAAAGTTGTTTTTAGCTTTTGCCCAAGAAAAAGTAACTTGTCCAAATGGATTGGTTAGTTAATATTATCATCATGATTATTGTTCTTTCTAGGGTAATGGATGGTGGTCCTTCGTGGTTCTGTCTCCTCATAATTAACCTAAAAAAAACATAATATACTAAGACTGAGACTATGTTTATGTAGTAGGCAAGGAGAGAAATGAAACATCTTTTAAATACTACTTCTGTTATTGGTTATAGTGGCATTTGACTGCTATCATTTTCAATGCAGTTGCTTGTACCTTCAGCTTTTGTATCGACACGTAGACAACCTATCTGGTGAAGATGTTCCTCATATTTTCATGAATATGAAGTCAAAGAAATAAAACTGAAAACCTTGCTTTGATTTAATTATGTCATTTTAACATATCTTCTGATGTTGGCATTCATTAATCCCTTTGTTTTGACTAAATGAACATTTTAAATAGAACCATAATTGGCATAAGAAGTGAGGACCTTCAGGATTCATTGGAGAGATCAATCAAGGGTATTGACATTTTGCTTTCATCTCCAAGACTTGTGATCCTAGTAGCAATTTATGGACTTTAGGTTCTGGCTCATCAGTATATTGCGGATGGCTTCTTTGATTTTCAGGTAAACTTTAGAAATATGTTACTAAGGTTTTCTTCTGAAGTCAAAAAGCATTGGTTATGGTATTTGGTCAGTTATAATAAATATATTTTTGTTCAATCTAGATTGTACCAGCCATTTTTGGGATGCTTGTCTACAAGTTCGTTGTTCTTGTAAAAGTTTATATAGACAATGAAGACTTACAATTTGTATTTCTAGAAAATAAGGAAGGCTCAAGTGATTGAAATACAAGTTTTGTTGTTGCTCAGTAAAATAATTTACATTCATCATTTTGAATCTTTCACAAGCTGAACATTTTCCAGAAAACATTTTGTAAATGCCTTGTAACAATAGTCATGATGATAATATTTTATTAACTTATTTGTGTGCATATCAAATTCATGAGATAATAGAGCTTGCAGCTAACCCTTTTCATTTTCATACTATGCATGGCTTCCCTTTCACGTGAGGCTAAGAACATGATTATTTCTATTATCTTCCCCCGCTACTGTAGGGTTGTCATTTGTCAATATACCTCCTTCATTTTCTTTTGTGTCTTTCTAACCATAGTATAACTTTATGGAGTTGGAACATGTTATAGTACTCCGTTTATGATATATTAGTTGCACGCTGTTAACTAATGTCAAGAAGAATGATGTCTAGTCAACCAGCTATTTCAACTATTATAGGTGAGTATAAATATATAAAGAGCTTTCATTGTTTGAATCAAATCTTGTAAAGTTAGTTAGGTCAAGTAACATGGATTTTTATGACTTGATTCATTGGTCTCTATGCACTATATGGCACATGGGATTGCTGATAGTATCATTGCTACTATATCTTGCTCCTCTGAATACAATCTATTTTGTTTGGTTGGATTATGTTTTGATTTGTAGATCTTACAGTTGCTAATTTTCTTATCTTTCAACACTAATTTTTTTCATTTATTCCTTTGCTTGAATTGCAAATGCTACTTTGTTGTTTCAACTTCAGAACCAAAGAAAGTTGCATCTCCGACCATTATAAACGTACAAGATTTTACTTGACCTTTTCAATATAGTCACTAGCCAATGATTTGAACTATTAAGAGACATTGCAATAATACATGGTTGATACACTTAGCTTCTCAAGTTTGAGTGTCAAAAGTAACCTTACCATAGTCTTAGAATCTTTGAGTTTCTTTGGAATCATACACATGTTTTTCATCCAACTTGATTGAGGATATATTCGTGAAACAATAATTATTTGTGTAATATAATATTGATAGCTAAAACCACACTACAAAGTACAAACATTTTAATGAATCTCCTTCCTTTCATATTTATTTTAGCTATTGAGAAAGTTAGGATCATAAGTGCAATCACTTTTTTGTCTCTTTTGTATGGTTGTAGGGGTGGTTAGTGGTATGGAAGATGGACAATAATACCAATCATCTACCCACTATTGCTATTGAAAATCTACAATTTTTGCTGTGGTTTTTGTTCCATGATACAATAAATGGGTTGAAGATATTCTGTTTAGTGCTTGCCCTTTGGGGCATTTTGTCCTACGTCTATCAACAGTATTTGGATGAGACTATGTCTAAGACTCATCAACACACAAGGCATAGTGATATATTCAGAGATTCATGGTTTCACACAATGAATGAATAATCACAATAATCATCTATGCAAAATACTATATTTTGCGTATATTAAAATGACATTTTATCAAATTATACTGCTGCTAAACTTTCCTCTACAATTATGTAGGCTCTGTCCAGTGTCCTCCACTCACATGTGGTGGCATATAGTTGTTGTTTCCAATTCCCATCACTAGTTTCTGCTTTAATTTAAAAATCTCACCCTTACTAATGTCCCAAGCTAGAACAAAATTAAATAAATGCTTTCTATTATTATTAAGACATATTTTCACAAATCTAACAAGCTAAAATAATGAGTTAATACATATTCATATGTCCAATACTAGAATATTCCCTCCTTCAAATTCACTTTCTAGCATATTCAAATAGCTCCAGAAAGAGGAACAAGACCAAAAAAATACTATTTTTTATCAACAGCATTATCATACATTACACTAGACAAGAAATTGTGAAGAAAATTTTTAAGGAATCCACCAGCCCCTTTTTCTCCAATGAATTATTCGAAGACCCTATTGGGAAATCAAATACTATCATACAACAAAAACATCAAAAAAATAGACCAACTTAAGAATATAATGAACCTTAACCATGTGCATGTTTCTTCATAAGATGAATCAATGTAATAATCTATATGCTTGTTTAAGACTAATTCTACATGGGCAATGCCCTGGACAGAAAAACACCATCAAGATATAATGACAATGTGTCAGAGATTCTCTTTTGTAATGATTATTTAATGTTTACTATTTTTTTTTTTGCCAGAATGTGTATTAAAAAATATAATATAATACTATTAAAAGGGGAAAGAGAAATGTTTTTAATGTACTTTCCAAACAAGGATGCTTATATCATATTGAGAAGACCCCTAATTTGAAAGTGGGTAAATGCTGGTTCAAAGGGCTATTTGATTGTTAATTTGAATAAAACTAGAGTAAAGAAGATTATAACAACCAATAGCTTGATATGCATCACTCTGAAATTAATAAAACAAAATATGTGAATGATTAGGGGGAAGAGAAAAAGCACTGGGAAATAAGAAATTAATATAACTCACTATCCAATATATGAAAAGTTTGGTATTGTTATCTCCATACATATCAGGGCTAACCTAAATTGCCATAACATAATAGAAAAAGGAACATGAAATTGATTGGCACTTTTAAAAGAGAAGAAGAAGAAGAAGAGACAAAAGCAAACAAGTTAAATCTCATTCGTACCTACCAACCAGCTTCAATACTGTTAAGATCGTTGACCAAAAGAACCACCAAGGATTCAAAATAACTGTACAGCTTGTTCGAAATTAAGGCGGAGAAGAAGAAGGACGCGAGGAGTGAGAGGTGTGAAGAAAACAAAAGATGAAGACGGTAAAGAAAAGTGGTGACTCATTCTTTCTCTCTTATTAATATTGAGGATAAGCTGACTAAAAGAAGAAGCAATGGGCAGCCATGTCTTTTCATAATTAAAAAAAAATTTATCTGAGATCCTATGTGATTTGGTATTAATTATGCTATTTTCTAAGATTTTTTTGGTATTTAATACCTTCTATAGGATTTAGATGTTATTTTTTTAAAATAAGGGAGGATAGGGTTTGGTCAAAAGGGCATATAATTTTTTCAAAAAATAAATGTAGTCATCGGGTCAGGCCATACCGTCTGATCTGAAGGGACCACCTAAAACCCAGTCTAACCTGATGACAAACCAGATGTAGTCTAATCTGTTATTTTTGGTCAAGTTTTCTTAGTTAGATTGGACCGGGTTTTGTTTGACTGGAGCGAGTTAGATTAGATTTCGGATTTTGTACACGGCTGTAATTACTAGTTCGCAAATAGGAGTTATGCAAATTTGTTGCTAATTTTATTTGAAATTGATGAAGCGCTTGATTATTGGAATTTATTCTAAGGAAGATGTTTATACCTAAAAATGACTTGCGTACTATTTCCTTTAAATTTTAGTTAGACATTACTAGAAGTCAATTTCCCGTATTCCATGTCCTTCACTTTACAAGTTTATTATTAAATTAAGAATTAATGCCCGTGTCTTAAAGTATTTAATAATACATTTAATATGTTAAAACATTTCTTGCACCTTAATATTAGATGTATCAAAAAATAGTTTAGGGACTCTTATGAAAAAATATATTTTAAGATATATCAAAAAATATTTTAAACTAAAAAAATATTTCAGAGTGCTAGATGCGCCACAAAATATTTTAAGGAACTAAATGAACTTATAAAGATACTTCAAAGTGGCACATATACTTTAACTATCAAATTAATTATATGGCAAAAGAGGTAGGGTTATAAGTATTATATAATATTTTGTAAAGTTATTATTATAATTTATATTTTGCTTTCACTATATTTTTCTTTTTGATATAAATCAGGGTATATACTATTAACAGCCGTATCTAATTCTTTTGTCGTAGGCGAAAGCTTAAATGTAAATGATTGGCCATAAAATATTTTTCGTGCCTAATGGTAGGATTTGAACATCCACCATTTGTTTAAAAAAATCAAGGAAAATAACCGCTAGACCACACTCACATGTTACTTTCATCGTATTTTATATAGGGTCATTTGGATAAAATTTTAGAAAATAATTTATGAAAAAAAGAGTTTTTGGGTAGCTTCTAGAAAAAGACTTCTGGAAAAGAGTTTATAAAAAAATAGTTTTAAATAAATGAGTATTTAGTAGTTATTTTCAAAAATATTTTTATTATTGATAAATTACAAAAAATGATATAATTATTAAATGAGGAGAGATGAGAGAGGAAAGATAGCGTAGAAAAAAAGGAGAGGGAGAGTGTGTAAAAAATAGAAGAGAGAGAAGAGAGGGTGTAAAAAAATGGGTAATATAGTAATTAGTTAGTCCATAAGTTTTTTTACTGTTCTATAAACTACTCTAATCAATTTATCTAAAACCTTAGTTTTAAATTATAATTTGGTCTAAAAACCTGTTTGAACAAATATAACTATTTATTTTTAAAAAATTTAAAACTTAAATTTTATCAAAATTTAAATTTAAAATATAAGTTTTAGTTATTGTCAAACAAACACATATTTTATGATGTAGCAATTAGTCTAAAATTTGTCTAGGTTGGATCAATAAACACAACCTAATCTTGTTTCCTAGCCCAATCTTGCCAACGAAGCATTCCACGAGTGGCACTTGCCATCATAAACTTTCATTAACTGCAAAAGTACATGAACATTTTTATTTAATCAATAGTATAATTTGTATGAAACTTATGATAATTTAAAATATAAAAAACTTTTACTTTTCTCATTAAATACGTTTTTTAATATTTAAATTTATATTATCTTTAAGAAAATAAGGCATCTTATCACTTCAACTAATAATTAATTAATAAATATAGTTTTTAAAATAGCGTAAAAATATCACAACCCTTTAACTAAATTAACATTAACAATTTAACACACATGTCAGACAAGAAAATAGTGCAAAAATACACATAAAATTCTGAAAATGGTGAAAAGAATGTCCTAATTGTTTAGTCAAACCAACATATAACCATTTAAACCCCATATGGATTGCATGTTTTCACTCCCAACGTTCATGTTTGCCACTACAGGGTCTTATACATGAAACAATGGTTGTACCTTCTCAAAGCCTGTTGTGACCCCTTTCCCAACCGCCTCATTCACCGTACTTTTATTAGGTTTTTTCGTTGTTAGTTGTTTTGTCTTAAAGCTAATGAACTACAAATTAGGGACACTGTCGTTACAAATTAGCACGTCTAAAGCCTTTGATAGTATTCATTGACAACGAAGAAACCAAAGAAAAAGAGAGGTTGCGCAGCTATTGCATCTTACAGAATACCCAGTGACAAAAAGTAGTTAGAAGTAAAATCGTTATGCAACACATGGGATAATATTTATTAAAAAGTCAACATTAATTGACTTAACAATCATAAAAATTTTGCACTATTTTAAAAACTTCAAATATATATTTATGCTATTTTCTTGATTGGCATGTTTGCTAAGACCATTCATTGCATTTATTCCTCATTTTAAAAACTTCATGTATACTTTAACACCCAGAAAAGTTTAGTGCAGATGCTCATAGTAGATTACTTCATGAGTAGATTTGGACCATAACCCTCTACAAAACCATTATAATATTTTATAAATTAGAAGTTTCCTATTTTTTATCCTGCATTTATGAATTGTGTAAGTCAAATTTTAGCAGTTTAAAGTTTTACAATAATAGTTTCATAAAAGATTAAATTTGAACTACCCATTTTTCATCAAGGGGGGAGAAGAGATTCTGAGGGGGAAAAAAAAGAGGAAAGAGGAAAAGGAGAGGACTCCAAAGTCATCATTAAACTATTGATCCCTCTCCTTTCCATTGCACAAAACCTGGGAAGAATAGCATTTCCCTCAGCTTCCCTTTACATGAGTGTTTGATTTCATGTAAGTGATAAAACCAAACATGCACTAAATTTTGGGATATGCAAATCCCCTTTCTATTTATATCTGAAGAGTGCTCAACCACTAAGGATGTCATCACTAGATTGCCGAACTCCTTTCAATTGTACAAAACTTGGGAAGTATATGGCATTTCCCTCATCTTTCATTCATCATGTGTTTGGTTTCACATTGGAAATCATCTACCGTCTGAACAAATAGGGATATTATACACATATTGAACCAGCAAATGAGGTGTGGTGGAACAAACTATCATTATAGAGCCAGTACACATAGAAGTAGCATTTGCAACGATTAACTAAAAAAGAAAAAGAACTGTAAGGAAATTGCCTATTTCCTAGGAGCCTAATTGCACATTGTGGTGACCTGCTCCAGGTGATTGCCTACCAGGAACACATTTATCTGGAGAGTGGTAAAACCATGCGTAGGGTCTGCCAAAATCCTTTACTCCTGCCAAGGAATGATTGGAGAAAACATATCAATTCAAGAGCTATTAGGAACCTACCAACACTGCGTGTGGGTTCTCAACCATAGATATATTCTTCTTTGACAAAATAACACAAAGAATTGAAAGGTTATTACTCTCCCTAACAAAGATCAAAATATAGGTGCCCTATTCTAAAGAAATAACTAGACTATTAAACCAGCCACAAGATCCATTTTTTAGGGTTTAAGCCTACTAGGGTTTTGGGTTTTACATATATAGGATTAATTGACATACTACCCTCAAGAGAGAAGAGAAACCAAATCAAACGAGAAAAGATATTACTGAAACGTGACAAAGGTGTGAAACTTAAACCTATTGTTTGATGCTCGAGAAGCAAAAGTAAATAATATGAATAACATCGATAAATAATTAATTTATTAATAGCAGTAATAATACTAATAATTAAATAAATGAAAAGAAAATCCAAAAACAATAGATTGCCTCGACAGTGAGCTTTCTATATCCACAAAGACAAGCTACAAAGAAAGAAACCTGGTAAAAATATTCAAGCACGGCTAGATCATAGACTTGAAGTATGCAATAAAGGAAATACCTGTTTCCCACGGAAGAAATTGGCCAAAAATTAAGCGCAAGGTCATTACAGGTCATTTTGCCTTTAGCTTTGCCTTGACATTTTTCAACTCCTCACCTTGTTGCTGCAGAAATTTTCAAATAAATAAATTCAAAGAACAATGTACGCTATAAATGTTTTCACCGAAGTGACTTGAATCGTATACCCGAAACAGTTTTTCCCATGCGTAATCAGTTCTTTCTTGCAGCAGGCACCAATCCACAGCCATATCATATTCAACATTATTGGACTGAGAACAATGTGAGGTAGAAACCGCATCTTTCTGTACAAACAATAACAGAAGAAAGGCAAGCAAATAAGAATGGAATACCTCTATAGAAACACTCATTTTCTAAGATTCATCAAAGAATGTGAACAAGATGCATAATAATTATACCATCTCACGTCGCATTTGCATCCGAAGTTGATCAATAACAATATGGCCATAAAATTTTGGCTTTTTTTCTGGGAAGCAAGGATTTCTAAAAGACCCAACAAGGGGACTGCCAAGTAACCAAGGAACAGCAGGTCAATGTAAAAATTGTAAATAGCAAGATTGCAAATATTTTAAGCTGAGAATAAAGGAATCTCAGTATTTAGAAAATCAATGCATCTGAAAGAATATGGGGAACTTTGTATATTATTCATCGTAGGCTAGAGTTTATATACAAAGTAGAGTCTAATAGATTAACTAATATAACTACTACAAGAACAACTTAAATCTCTAACTGCTACAATTGCCTCACTACCCTCAATGCCCCCACATATTGGAGTGTTAGTGAGGACCAACACTCAGCTTGTCTCTAAAATATACAAATAAAACGAGACAGGTTTTGTGAGCACATCTGCTTAATAAATCTAAAAGATAATGATAGATTATATAAGATAACAGAATTTAACTAATAAAAAACTGTTGAAGATATTCAATTTAATGAGAGAGATTATAGGGATTGAGAAGTTTAATGAGAGAGATTATAGGGATATTCAGTTTAATGAGGGAGATTATAGGGATTGAGAAAGAGAAATTATAGGAGATATTATTGTGATTTTATTCTTTGAATCATTCCCGGATTGTATGCTGAAAATCCCATCTATTTTGGGATCCCATATGTGTATATATGTAACTGAATAGTAGAGTAATAGACACAGAAAAATAGTACACAGAACCTTGCTTCAATCTGCATTTTCCTGTCTTCAGTCAATCTGCATTGTTTCTGTCTCTCTCCTCACTGTCACCAGTATGGCGTCACACATGGTATCAAAGCCAACGGCCAGTTCTGTCCATCCTTCCACCGCTGAATCCGACGGCACGATCTCATCCAACGGTGGGTCACGTCCTCACTCAACCAAAGTTGCTAGCCTTGAAGGATCGGTTATCCTCATTGTGCCAGAACGTCTCACCGGCGACAACTACTTTGATTGGAACCAATCCATGCTATTTGCTCTTGATAGACGGGACCGACTTGAATTCATTCACCATGACCAGCCAGCCACCGGCGATGTCACCACTCTTCGGTGATGGAAATCTAACAATGCCTTGGTTGCCTTGTGGCTTCTCAACTCGATGCTCCCTGCCGTTCGACGCAACTTCATGTTTCTCACTTCTGCCAAAGACATATGGGTTGCCGTGAAAGAAGCATACAGAAAACGGCCAAATGCCTCTCTTCTATTTGACCTACGGGCACGACTATGGACAGTAAAGCAAGGTCCCCGTCCACTTAATATTTACTATCTTGAGAAGTCGTCACTATGGCAAGAGATTGATCTACTACAACATCGAATTTGGAAAGACCCTGACGATGCAGCTGAATATCGTCGAGCCTTGGAAGAAGAAAGGTTATTCAAATTCCTGGTTGGTCTTAAGGTAATTTATGATGATGTTCATGGATGCCTTCTCAGCTGTGTCCCTCTACCTTCTGTTGCCGAGGCGTTTGCTCTGCTGTGTGACGAAGAATCTCGTCGCTCCGTCATGCTTGCCAACCATGGAGCTCTTCGGCCACTGTCCAGTTAAGCCTCTGCTCTCGCCTCTCGGGTTACTGATTCTAGGTCTAGGAGAGAACGCCAAGGTGTGACCATTGCAAGAAAATGGGCCACACTAAGGACACCTGTTGGGATCTTCACGGCAAGCCTCCTGATTGGAAGCCCAAGTCTCGCAAACCGAGGGGCACATTACTGAAGCATCTAGTTCAAAAAAGCTAGGCTCAACTTCAATAGGCCCATTTCATGGAGTCATGCCCTTAGGACCACTGAACACCTCTTCTCATAACACACCCATTTCCTGCAGGCCTAACACACGCTAGACTCACATCCTCAGGTCTACCAAGCACCTCCTTTCCTAGCACGTGCTCATTTCCTGCAAGCCCAATGAACGTCGGCCCATCTCATGCACGAGATCCATTAAGCCTTATTTTAGAGAGGTTGATTGCCCTTGAAAATAAGACCAGGCAACAGCCACTCACAGCTAGTATAGTTCAAAGAGATAATTTCTTTAAGGCCCTTGCTACCATCAAAGGCAAGACTAAAGGTCCTTGTTGGATAGTTGACTCAGGTGCTTTTGATCATATGACTGATGATGTTTCATTGTTCTCAACTTATACACCTGCCAAGTCCTGTCTTACGGTTAAAATTGCTGATACCTCTGATTCTCTAGTGGTTGATAGTGGTACCATTAATATTTCCGCTACACTCAAACTTCACGATGTTCTACATGTTCCTAAGTTAAAATGCAACTTATTATCTGTGAGCCAATTAAATAAACGAGAACGATATCCTACTGATTTCTTTGCCACTCATTGTGTCCTTCAGGATCTATTCACGGGGATGATGATTGGTGTTGCTAAGGAACTTGATGAATTCTATTACCTAAATGATTGTCATCATCCAACAATATCTGTCTATAATAAAGTGTCTCTCCCTAGAACTAGTGACATGGAGTTATGGCACAAAAGATTAGGATATCCCAACTTTTATTATATGGGTAAGATGTTCCCATCTATTTGCCCAAATAAAAATTATGAATTTTATTGTGACTCATGTGGACTGGCAAAACACCATCACACTTCTTTTCCCAGCATATCTTATCACCCATCCAAACCTTTTTCTATTATCCATAGTGATCTATAAGGTTCATCCCGTATTCCAAATCGCACCCATTCAAAATGGTTCATGACCCTCATTGATGACCATACCCATGTCAGTTGGGTTGTTCTCTTAAAGGATAAAACCGACGTTTGTCAAACGTTTATTGATTTTTATAATATGATTCATACACAATTTGACACCAAAATTTAGACCCTTCATACGGATAATGGTACCGAGTACTTTAATCAGCTGCTATCCACCTTTCTCAAAACCTATGGCATTACTCATAAAAGCTCTTGCCCCTATAGCCCTCAACAAAATGAGATTGCTGAACGGAAAAATAGACATAACCTAAAAATTGCCCGTGCTCTCCTTTTTAGCAATAACGTTCCTTCCTACTATTGGGGTGATGCTATTCTCACAGCTACCTTCCTGATCAATCGAATGCCTTGTAAATCATTGTCTTTTCAAACACCCCTCCAGGTTCTCCACCAACATTTCAACAAACCCTACCTTGAAAATACCTCACCTTTGAGAGTCTTTGGTTGTATCACTTTTGTTCACTTACATAATTCCCCCAAACTTCAACCTAAAGCTATCAAATGCATTTACCTACAGCCTGCTGGGAACCAAAAGGGTTACAAATGTTTTGATCCTGCCTCTCAACGTCTTTATATTACTTGTGATGTCACCTTCCGTGAAAACGTTCCCTTTTATACCTCACTTCAGGGGGAGAATTGGAAAGAACCTCAGAAGACCACTCAAACAGACATTGAACCCATACCCATATATCCTGAACATGAACCCGATCGAATCTATATCTTTAAAGAGCCACTACATGAGGAACTAAGTAAGGAGGACACTAGTTCAAGGGGAGATACCAACAGGTGGGGTGAAGTCTACACCTGTAGAAATACGGACATAACAGGTAATATACCTCAAGTAACTGACACAACCCAAGAGTTTGAACCAGGAGCAAGTCCTGCCCATGGGAACGTGATGAAAAATACAGACCTTGACCTTCCAATTGCAGTCAGAAAATAACAAAGGTCCTGTACTAGACACCCCATAGAAAGGTTTGTCTCTTATCAGACTTTATCATCAAAACATTGTGCTTTTGTATCTCACCTTGATCAGATCAGTATACCAGAAAGCATAAATGAGACTCTTGATAGTCCTGAATGGAGAAAAGCAGTGATGATAGAAATGGAGGCCTTAAAGAGCAATAAAACATGGGAAGTAGTTAAGCTACCCAAGGGTAAGAAAACAGTAGGCTGCAAACGGGTCTTTACCCCAAAATATTGCGCTGATGGAACTCTAGATAAATACAAAGCAAGATTAGTGGCAAAGGGTTTCACCCAAGTTTATGGCATGGACTACACCAAGACATTTGCACCAGTTGCCAAACTCAACACCATCAAGATTCTATTCTCCCTAGCTGCTAACCTTGACTGGCCTCTACACCAGATGGATGTTAAAAATGCGTTTTTAAATAGGGAATTGAAGGAAAAAGTATACATGAAAATACCCCCTGGATTCCCTAGAAAAAAGGAAAATCAAGTGTGCAAACTGAGGAAATCATTGTATGGTTTAAAACAATCTCCTCGAGCCTGGTTTGAGAGGTTTCCTAGGATACTTAAATCTCAAAATTATACACAGCGACAAAGTGACCACACACTATTCTTTAGACACTTACATGGAAAAATTGTGATATTGGCAGTATATGTCGATGATATTGTCCTCACAGGTGATAATCCAACAGAAGTTGATAGGATCAAAAAGGCACTGAACAAAGAATTTCAGGTTAAAGTCCTCGGAAAAATGAAGTATTTTCTGGGTATGGAAGTTGCTAGATCAGCAGAAGGAATAAATATTTCACAGAGAAAGTACATCCTAGACCTTTTAGAAGAAACATGTATGCTTAGCTGCAGACCAAGTGATACTCCTTTTCGGGCCGACAAAATAAGTGATGCTGAAGACCTAGGGAAGGCTGTAGATATGGGAAGATATCAGCGCATGGTGGGTAAATTTACTTATCTCACACACGACCAGACATTACTCATACAGTCAGTGTAGTGAGTCAACATTCTCATGACCCCAAACAAAAATACCTGAATGAAGTTTACAGGATCCTCAGATACTTGAAGGACTCCCCTAGGTTAGGTCTCTTGTTCAAGAAATTTGACAAAAGAGATGTGGAGATGTTAACAGATGTTGACTGGGCAGGTGACCAAGATGATAGAAGATCCACCTCAGGTTATGTTACCTATGTTTGGAGAAATCTAGCCACCTGGCATAGCAAAAAACAGAGTGTGGTTGCCAGAAGCAGTGCCGAAGCTGAGTTCAGAGCTATAGCTCTTGGAATCTGTTAAGGTCTATGGGTAAAGCGAGTACTAGAAGAATTAAAAATGCCAATAAAGTTACCTATCAGACTACAATAAGATAATATGACAGCTATCAACATGTCAAATAATCCAATCCAACATGATAGAACTAAACATGTAGAGATAGATAGACACTTTATAAGAGAAAAGATCGATGCAGGGACAATTGATTTCAAATATATTCCTTCAAAAGAACAGATAGCAAACGTGCTCACAAAGGGATTGACCTGAGATAAATTCGAATATCTAATTGACAAGTTGGACATGATAAATATCTATACTCCAACTTGAGGGGGAGTGTTGAAAATATTCAATTTAATGAGAGAGATTATAGGGATTGAGAAGTTTAATGAGAGAGATTATAGGGATATTCAGTATAATGAGAGAGATTATAGGGATTGAGAAGGAGATTATAGGAGATATTATTGTGATTTTATTCTTTGAATCATTCCCGGATTGTATGCTGAAAATCCCATCTATTTTGGGATCCCATATGTGTATATATGTAACAGAATAGTAGAGTAATAGATACAGAAAAATAGTACACAGAACCTTGCGTCAATCTGCATTTTTCTGCCTTCAGTCAATCTGCATTGTTTCTGTCTCTCTCCTCACTGTCACCAGTATGGCGTCACACAAAAACAGAAATACGTTTAGCCTAAAGGGGGCCCAATAGTGGCGCCTAGACCACTTACAACAGTCTTAAGCATATTTTGACCAGTTGTTGGATCATATTAGGTGCATTATGACTTGAATAAGTGGTTGTTTGGGATTTGGCCTTGCGTTTGGAGATTTGAACTCAAACTCATCATTAACTAGTCATTCACCCTGGATTTGTGATTTGGGTGTCCAAAATATTTTAGGGATAGATCTTGGGGTTTGTATTTGGTGCCTTCACATGAAGGAAATCAAATATGGCTTGTAAGGCTTCAGAATCACCCAACTTCGGGGTTCATAGCTCAAAATATGGGCTTCAGGAGTTGGGCCAAAGTACAAAAATTGAAGTCAATGTTGTTGTTAAATGAGGTTTGGGGCCAATAACTCCTCAAATGTAGCCAACTACTCTCAGGCAAAACCAAGAGGCGAAGCAGAGGGAAATTGTTGTGGCCAATGGCCCTCTTCATTACGGCAAACCATGCTTAAATTATAAGGTTCATTTTGTGGGTGTTTATGGGCTTGTGGTGAAATTCTTGGGCCTTCACCTCTGTTTCTTGTAGTCTTTCCACTTTCCTTGAAGAACTTTTAAACTTATTTTGCCCAATCATCCTGTTATGAGTCTCACATTGAAAGGGTGACCTTAAATACAGAGCCTTGGGCTCTCAAACTCTAATAGCTAGCCTTGTGAATGTGGTTCTCCCAAGGATTTGTGCTTGTTACAATGGTGCTTTCATTGAGAGGAGAAAGTTATCTACGAAGGGTTTTGATCCTAGGAGACTGAGTGAAGTGACGAGGGAAGTACTATAGAGTAGAGCCACCAGGATGTCGGCACTTGAGGTTGTGCTTTGTTATGAGTCCCACATTTGGAAAGTGACCTTAAAAGGGGACGTATAAGGCATTGGGCTCTTTAACTCAAACAACTAGCTTCTGGAGTGTGGTTCTCCCAATGACTTGTGCTAGTTACATATTTCTTCTTGGCGGGCGTTTGGAATTGATTTTTGTTCTTTTTTGTTTTTCAGTAAACTCTTGAGGGGTGTTACACCATATATGGATCAAGTTTACATGACACCAATATGATGAAGTAATCATACATGGGAGACAACCCTTCAAGATAATGCGAGCGTCTATTGTCATTGATCCTCCAATTCATGCCCCCGTGTCAACTAGCTTCTCTACTTTGAGGATATAATTGAAGATGTTCATATCATCTTTCTTGACATTCTGGTTCTTGAATTGTTTCAATTGGTCCTAGCTTGCCACATAAAGAAAGCACATTGAACCGTTTGATGAGTGTATTCATATCCCACAATCTACGCACCTTTAGGCGTGAAAGCTAAGGCCAGGTTCCTAAGCACCTAGTCCTGCTGCTCCTGATTGAGGAATTCCTTTGTGAAGTTTCCCACAACCTCATATTAAGATCCAAATCTCTATGGCATTGCATGCTTGTCCAAGATAAATTGTTGCAAGTTGAACCCCTTTTGTTGTTAGACCCAACTGTTTCCAAATTAGAAGTTCCCTTTGTCTAGTTGCACAAAAATAGGGTTCGAAAAAGCCACAAGGATTAAACTTCAACATAGGGTTAATCATTTCTGACAATTTGCTTGTAATTTCGAAAGAGACATCAATATAACCCTCATTCCATTAATGGATCTGGGGAACCATGTACTATTCATCATATGCTAGAGTTTGCATAAATAGGAGAGCCTAGATGATTCCCTAATAAAACTACAACAATAAACTTAGATCTCAAACAACTACAACTGCCTAACTGCCATTACGCCTCAAAAACAGTATAATAGTATATTTGAGAGTAGAGGGAGAGGCCCACGAATCTGTGTTGTATGATGAGGAAAAGGCACAGAATATATACAGAATTCCTAATAACAACCAGCATAAAATCAGGGATATACAATCTGAGAAGCATCCTAGAGATACTTGACTATTTACATAATCAAGATAATAAAAGGGGAATAACTCCTGTTCAATATCCAGATTTCTCACAATATTAACACCAAAATCCAATTTCAAAAACCACGTATAGAACATTGTGGGCCGCAACACATTCCAAACAAGAAAGGGATCACATGAGAACACACCATAGCTATCCAATTTATTCTCAAAGTAAGCAAATAATGAATCAAAATCTAATGCTTAAAATACAAATTGCATAAATGATCTTTGCATAAACCAATATTTCTCCTAGCTCAATTTTGTATAGATTCATAAAGAATAAATATGGCAGCATCCCTGATTCTTTGCACCATCCATTATCACATCAATATTTAAAAAGCATATTTGCACTCTCAAATGAACAAATGATAAGACAAAACTATAAACTTTTTCCTGCTAAACACAAACCACATCCCACCGCAACTTATAGTCGTCCAAATCTACTTCTATAGACTACCTCGTCTCAATTTTCCCAAAATGATGGAAGCAAAAAGAATTATAATAGAATCATGATGCAATGTATGCACCCAGTACAAGATATCTAGAATGTACATAAAGAGATTGTAGCTATCAACTCATGGTATAATATGGTTCCCCAATCAAAGTATGGACATACCGCCCATTTGACATCAATAAACAACTCTGGTTTAATTTTCTTACGGCTTGTTCAGCTGCTTCCCTCCTTCCAAATATAACGAAAGCTTGACCTACATCATATTACACACGTCATCATTTGTACAAAGGGATGCCAATAAAGCATTGCCATAGTGTAACATAGCTAAATCTTGTGACCTTAGAAGGAGGAAAATATGCTACACATCCTTGTAAAAAAATTCTATGAAAACACAGTAAAAGATTCCAATGCTCACCAGAATGGGGACTAGAATATGCAGCTGCATGGATTATCTTTCCCGTACAATTTTCTTGGAATGCATGCCGAACTAGATCCTGATATAGAGCATGAAGGTTCAAGGATATTAAGAACAAGTGACATACCTCCTAAAAGAATACTTCACATAGAAGACTAAAACAATATCAACCATTAAGAAGTATATTCAACAATGAATGATTTTCACATCCTGATGTTGAATATACTTCATTAACAAGCCAGATAATTCCATGTAATGAGTATTACCTCTACTTCCTGAGAAGTTAAAGATGGATCCAAATTTTGAAGTAGCACCAGTGTACCATGTTCATGTGCCAATTTCATTCTATCTTCCCAAGGCTACAAATGGTACACATAGAACATTCATACATCAGTCAGTCTTTTTCATAGAGCTGAAAATATGGGACCAACCTTTTGGATTGGCCCACCTTTTGGGTTACAAAAAAAGCAACCCATTTTGAAAGTGGGTCACCCGGACTGGTTATTGAATCAATCGAGGTAGTGGGTCAAGGGTCGATGGGTTAGCTTAGGGTTGAACCGTCAAATCAGTGCTTTAGGTTGGTGGGCCAATCTAAACCATATTCTCAGCTCCAGCAATTCACTCAATCCCAATGAAAAGCATTAAAGATTCTAAATCTCCAGGCAAAACTAATAGCATAACACAAGCAAGAAAAAATAATATCTAAACCTGTCACAAGAGAATAGCAGCAAGATAATACTTACAAGCTCCTTAAACAATTTGTTTCCATCCTGCCAACACATGAAAAATAATGAAGTATAAGGACTCTCAACTTCGTGAATGAAAGTACATAAAAAATAAGACAGGCGTCAAAGCAAAGAAAATCATCTGAATAAAAATGACAACTTACAATAGAAATGCAGTAAAATCTGTAGCAGCATATACAAAAACCAGTATATCTATATCCACTGAATATATTACATGACTATTCATTATTATAAGAAGCACCAAGTTCACCCTCTTAGTAAAACAGGATAACAAGATTTATTTCAAAACAAAGATGTAACCTCTGATTCATATAAATCTTTTACACTCTCTAGATATAGCCCCATTAGATTAGTTATATGGTTTTGATATTCTCTCCAATATTTCAGGGATCACAAACCAATGCATTGTTTCATCATAGCTATTTTACCTACTTTTATTGGTGAATAAAGTGAGGCAAGAATACAAAAGTCTCTAGCAATTTCCCCTAAAATTTTACATGGTATCTAAGTCTAAACCGATATCATCATCATTTGGTTTGGGTATGGCATTAATACTCAGGTTGTTTAAAACCAGACCTCAGCATGAAGCCCACAGCCACACATTCTAAGTCAGAACGTTGTACAGACACCGGCTAGCAATGTCACACATTTTGATCACTCCACACTGCTTAAATGGCCACAGCTACCTTCAATGGCCTTCAAGTATAATGCTTTATGTTTCATGAAAGGGAAAATCGTTGAGTAAAACTAGATAGAAGAGGGAAAGAAGGGAGGAGATGTGAAAGAAACAAGAAAAAAGAGGAAGAGAATAGGGAGAAGGGGGGAGGAATGAAACAGAACTCATTTTCTATCAATCAAAACCTAAATTACAGACTAACCAAAAGTTCTTATATATAGCCCAACCTAGCCCTCTAACTGCTGTTGCTATTCACCTGCCTTGAGGAAACGATTTGTAACTAAGAATGTTACATTTTTTTGAAAATAACATTATGACATCAAGACCGTTATGCAAATAAATAAATGAATTGATAACTAAGGTCATTAGTGACCGTTAGGAAGCAATAAAGGGCAACAGGCTATAAATAGGAGACTGAATAACTTCCGATCAGATTGCAAAACTGACTTACAAAGGTACCATGAACTTACTTATGGCCTATTGCCCTTTATTGCTTACTAACGGTCACTAATGACCTGTTAGTTATCAATTCATTTATTTATTTACATAACAAAGACAACCCTTCATGGAGGTCATATGATGAATGGATATCCTTAGGGAAGAATTCCGGCAAAAGTTGACCAGAACTTTACGTGACCTTTCCACCTTCAAGCCTTGAACTTGTACTTGAACCAAATCCCATGCCTTCCTCAGTACCATTAATGCAGACACAAATTAAGAAATATCCTTAAACTGTTCAGGAAGGCCCAAAAATGCCAGTAATATAAATGGCAGTACAAGAGGCAATGGGATGAATTTACCAAGCGTGGAAAAGGCAGTATGGTAGATGACCAGAAGCAAGAAATGCCACCTATCATGGAAGAACAAATCAAGTCTCCTAAGCATTGCCAAGTATCTTCCTCTAGCCCAAGTTCTAAGGAGTTGAGTATGCCAATCACCTTAAATAGGTATGATAATGTACTTTGCATCCTATCAGTAATTGTATTTCCTATAATAGATTATCACCAGTTTTTCAAGCCTTTTCTGCAAGGTTATCAGCTGAAAAAAAGTTCCACAAAGCTTCCAAGAGGCTCTGAAGGACCTGAAGTGGAAAATGCTATTCAAGAAGAATTAGACGCAGAAGCAGCAAGCTTTTATTCATTAAATGATGTCAATACATGTATTGTACAATGCCATTCACCTCTAGTCAAAGGCAAAAGGGTAAAGGGCAATGGTTGCAAATCTCATAGAAGCTTAGTAAAACTTCGTTTTAAGCTAGGTAAGTACTTCAAAATCGCAAATGACTTCTAATGCCTTTCTCCATTTGTTAAAATTGCCATACATATAATTCCATGTTGCTCTTACCCAGGTGAAAACTCTGATTCTAATATCCATATCCATAACTCAAGCTTAGAATCAACCTCTTGTCTTGACTCCTCAATTAAGATTATATCAACTGCAAAGGGGATACAATTAGGGATTTCCCCTTATATATACTCTATCAAAGTGTCTAAAACCAAATCAAACACGTAAAGACTCAACATAGGTCTATCATTATAGGAAAGTCCTTTATCTCAACTCTAGAGGTTCTCAAATTTGTTGCCTACTCACATATCCTTTATAGTTCAAATATATGCAACATGAACAAATTTCCTTTTCAATGCAGGACACTTCTTGTAGATTTTCTGGAACCTGAATAATGTCTTATTTCATTCATAGGGTAAGACTGAATATATAGATTAAAAGCTTGATCAATTGACCGTGATCTGCCAAGATGTCCTCCACAATCCTCTATGAATTAATATTCCTAATATCTCTCACACTACTCCTAATATTGCGCATATAATTTTTTTTCTATTTACATAATTACCACACTTCTCATAGTACTTTATCATAAACTTTTTCCAAGCCATTTTTCTTACTCTGATATCACTAGAAATCTACGATAGAGTGCAAGTAGGCAATCACCATCAAGTGTACATCAAATGACAGGCAATAGTAGATCTGATGCAAATTTACTCAAACTTATGGCATACATTACCAATAAACCTTTGCTCTAGTTGCAAAGTTTAATACCATCAAGATCTTTGTGCTGTTAACAACAAATTTAGATTGGCCACTGCACCAATTGGACATCAAGAACGCATTTTTGAATGCGTACTTGGAAAAGGAAGTGTATATGGAGGTACCATCATGATTGAGAGATCTATGTAAAACTAACAAGCTATGCAAATCACACGTCACTCTATGGTCTCAAATAATCGATTGTTCATTGAGTTGTGATTGTAGCTAAAGTCCTTGATTTATTGCCTCAATGAGTTTCAATTGGTTAGTTGCACGCCTTGAGAGGAATAAAATCACAATTGAAATAGGTGACACATTAGGAAATCTTTGAGTGTTAATCAAGAGCTTAATTGGTTCATCCAGTGAGATGGAATAATTGACTTGGGTTAACATTTTTTTGGTTGCCCACCTGATTCATCGGAACTTTGCCCCAACTACATCCGGATCCGACCCACATCGTGCACCTGGCTATGGTGGATGAGTCTCCTAACGGGAATTTTCTGCATACGCCAAGACTCTAACTCGAGACCTCGCATAAGCGATACTGAGCCGCTTACCACTTGAACCAACCCCCGTTGGTTCTTGGGTTAATATTAATTCAATTGGTATATTGAATTCTGTTGACACTACTGTTTATAGGCTCCAGGCCCAAACTTTATCTAATTGTTAATTAGGTTTAAGTTACTCCCAATGATTTTCATAATAACACCAGATCTGATTTTGCTTTTAAATTTATTGATTAGTTTTGATTCTTCAAGATATTCATGTAATATGGCCGATCCTAGTAACATTGTTAAACCTATGATCTCTAACTATAAGTACTACATAGATGAATAATAAGATTTTATGGGCATTGAACAATTTATGGTATCAGAGCACTAACAGAGTTCGAATTTGGACTGGACCCACATGCCAGGGTGACTCGTCCTCATCATCACACAATACAACCAAATCAACGATGAATCAAGTGATGAATTACCAATCGCCAAGTAAAACCCTCTTTTCTATAATAACAATTCACAAGTTGAATGGCCACAACAACTTCCAGTGGGCTTACGGACTCGATGTCACTGGAAAAGGGAAAATAGGATATTTGACATGAACAATAGCTAGACCTTCTACAGATCCGAAATATGGTGAATGGGAGGCAAAAACAATTGATGGTGCAATCTTGGCTCATGAATTCTATAACTATACAGATCAAAGCCAATTTCTAGTTATTCCAATTAGCATGAGAGTTCTAGGACATAACAATGGATATGTTTGCATACCTTAAGAACCGAGAAGCCATTCTAGAAATAGAAACCAGCCTGGACAACCTTAAGCAAGGTAACCTTTTTGCCACTAAATATTAGACTAATCTCCTAACTTTGTGGTAGCAACTAGATCTATATGAAGTCCATGAATGGTTGTCCTATGCTAACAAAAGAAGAACAAAAGGTGTATCAACTTCTACTTGGGTTGCAGCACTCCTACATGACATGAGGAAGAATTATGAGCCATGAAACACTGCCAAGCTCGTGGGAGGTGCTCTTCGCCATAAAACAAGAGGAAAGCAAAAGAAAGCTCTCCACACCCAAACAACAAACTCCAATATAGGCAAACTCCAGGGCTCGCCCAACCAAATGATATAAAGGCAAAACGAGTGGTAAGCAGTGCGATCATTGCCAAGAATCTAGCAATAACAAGAATATTTGTTAGAAACTCCACGGCAAGCCGCCAAATAACAAAGGAAGAGGAAGGCAAGAAACTAGGGCCCACACAACTAGCATTGATTTCAAGGCTGAAGCTGACACTAAACTGAGCCAAGTAAAATTCCTCAGAAAACTACTTGATAGACATGACACTAGCTACAAACTAGTAGCAACCAGTAATATTGCACACACAAGTAATGTTATATTGGCCCTTAAAACTAATGTTCATCATGGACACATGTGGATAGTTGATGCATGGACCACTAATATTATGACTAATAAAATTAACCTATAAAAAATGTGGGACCTTACCCTCATCTTATGTTCATTAAACTCGATGATGAAAAATTTATTAAAGTCAAAGGAATCAATGAAGCATGTCTATTTGGTGATTTGGTTCTAACAGATGTGTTATATGCCCCTGACTTGAAATGCAACTTTATATCAGTGAGTAAAGTCACAATATCATATAGCCCTATTGTGTTAACTTTTCTACTATTCAATGTTTATTTTAGAACTTGGAGTCAGAGAAGATGATTGGCACAACTAAAACATTAGATGGACTATAATGTGTGAAACATCAACCATGCCAACAAAACCCCTCGAGAAGTTCAAGTGTTGCCGAGAAATGTTTTTCTACTCAAATTTCCAATAAAGAAGTTATTAGGACATACAGGTTAGGCCAGCCTAACGTCAAATATATATCAAAGTTGTTTCCAAATTTCATGAATAAAGATTCTGTTTCTATTCCATGTGCAATGTGTCCATCATCAAAGCATACCAAAAACACTTATTAGCCTCATCCTCATCAATTTTCTAAGCCATTTTCCTCAATCCATAGTGACCTCTAGGGACCTTCATGTATTTCAAACTTATCTCATGACAAATGGTTTGTCACATTACTGATGACCACACACTGGTAACTTGGGATTTCCTACTAAAAGAAAAAATCTATCAAGCTTAAAAATTCTTTAACTTCCACAAAAGGATTCATAACCAATTCAAATCATCCAACAAAGTACTGTAAAGTGACAATGGAACTAAATATACAAACTCCACTTTACAAGCCTACCACTACGATCGACACCCAAAATACTTTGGGTTATTTTATCACTATGATCAACCATGTCTATTTGGGGGATTGAGCCAATCAAATTTTTGGCTTATCACTTTTAGAAGTAAAAGCAACTAGCAGTGGCAAATAATGCAAACGCTGACTATCATGCATTGC
The DNA here is from genome assembly GCA_037074615.1 of Leucaena leucocephala. Lineage (NCBI taxonomy): Eukaryota > Viridiplantae > Streptophyta > Magnoliopsida > Fabales > Fabaceae > Leucaena > Leucaena leucocephala. The sequence goes on from CM073542.1 coordinate 10,528,132, forward strand.
CACTTAGGATTTGTGAGGGAATGTGAACTATAAGACTCATGGCTTAATTGAAGCTGGCGGTTCAATCCCTTGGTGTGACACTTTATCAACTACAAGAATTGATAATTATCCCATACATCATTATAGGACCAAACATGTTGAGATAAATATACATTTCAATAAAGGTAGAGTCAGGTAAAATAAAGCTGGAACACAGCTCCACAAGCATGCAAATGGAAAAATTTACTCACAAAGGGCCTCTCGAGAGTCAAATTTGAGAACCTAAAGTGCAATTTGGGATGCTCAACATCCATTCATTAGCTTGAGAAGTATTTGAGGAAATACAACTTTTTTTAATATTTAACGCTTATCTAGGATCTATCATGCTGCCCACTACCTTATAGTCTAATTTTATAAAGCTCCCATATAAGTAAGAGGTCATGAGTTCAATCCACCTCCCCTCTAATTACAGAAAAAAATAGATAGGATCTATCATGTTGTTATCGTGCTTACTTTTTTTTGTTTATTTAAACTATGATCAATAAATAATCTATCATGTATTGATAAAGTAGTGGCACAGTGGTCTTGTTTAACCTAAATGTAGTACACCAAAGGGGATAATGAGAATCTTCTTCAAAAATTGCTCAATGGGCTAACACATTTTATTCTTAAACTAGCTTCAAGTGATACTAAACTTTCAATGTACCATAAAAAATTAGTACATTTTAACATTAAAAACTAATAAGGAGCAAAGAAGCTCTTACCACAATACGTCAATGAATTATCCCAAATCAACTAAATCATTGATGAAAAATTCCTCCACATATAAAATTGCACCAATGTTCTATGTTTCAACATGAACTAACTTGATAGGCTAGACAAGCCAACCAATATATACATTTCACTAGACCATCTTGAGCCCAAGATAATAGGTCAACACTATTGTTGTTCAAGATCATCATTTCAAATGTCTCATTGGGCTAATGGCCAACCGACTAGGCCAAACTTAGCTAGTCAATTCTATCTTGAACAATTGATGGTTTATGGATGTAGCATGATATAGTAAAAGAATAAGAACTGCACAAAGTGAAAGCCCTTGCAATAGAACTTACAACATCAAGTCTTCGAGTAACTTTGTATTCACAAGAATCCATCTTTTGCTCCCCATTTAGACATTTTGTAGAAGATTCATCATGCAACTTGTCATGAGAGAATTTTGTTGGATTATTGTGAAGCTTCAAGCTCTTGGAAGGGGGTCCCTCTGCATCACTCGAATCTTTATCCCGTCGAAGTTTGTATTTGTCCTTCGATAAGATAACACCTAGATTGTCGTCATCATCAACAAGTCTCCTACATTGCACACGATCACCTAGCTTCGCATTCAAGTTTCTTTTAGAATCCCCAAGCTTTGTCTTCTTACCATGCTTATCCTCCACCAATCCACCAGTATCATGTGTAACCTTTCCATACCCCTTAACATTTTTATGTTTATCGGAACCCCTAATAGTTGCAAGTTTTCCTCCTACTTCATCAACCTTAGACCTCAAGGCCATCCTCTCACTAGAGATATTGGGCTTATTGTGTAAAAAGGGTCCCTTTGCATCACTTGAATCTTTATCCCGTTCAAGTTTGTATTTGGCCTTTGATGAGATAACACCTAGACCTAAAGTCTCTGAGTTGTCATTGTCGTCGTCATCATGAACAAGTCTTTTGCGTTGCATGCCAACACCTCGCTTTCTTTTAGAATCGCCAAGCTTTGTCTTCTTACCCTGCTCATCCTCCACCAATCCATTGGTATCATGTGTAAAATTTCCATCCCCCTTAACAACTTTGCATTTATCGGCACCCCCAATAGCCGCAGGATTTCCTCCTACTTCATCAACCTTGGACCTCAAGGCAATCCTCTCACCAGAGATCTTTTGCGATCTATCATATCCTTTAGCTAGTTGTCGCTCCAATCCTTCCCCAAAAGTAAACTGTTTTTCGTTAGAAGACTTTTGCTTTGCCAAAGAGGCATTACAATCTCCATTTCCATTGGCCTTAACCATTGGCATTGACTTGTCATCAATAGTGGGTTTTCCCATGTTGGATTTACATGCTTCAACTAAACCTATAGTAGAGGTAGGTTTTTCTCCCCATGAAGACTTGGACTCAGTATTTTTAGCAACTAATGTTTCAAAAAACTTGCCATTTCCCTCTCTAGTCATAGATCGAATATTTTCTTGACTTGGAGGCACCACCACTTCATTTCTTACCATATCTTTCCCATTAACTTCTTTCTTGTCTATATCCTTTAGATCAACTGGTTTTAGACTATCTGATTTGTTAAGTAAAAATTTAACTGCAACAATTATAGAAAACAACTTCATAAGATATTCAGAATTTGAATCTAACTAAGGAAAATTACACTAATTTTCCCATATTTTAGGTGTGTATCACTTGCTTCATGAGAAATTTTTCAGTTCACTTATACAAAAGGAATTAAATATAAAATTAATTTAGATATTTTTAAAAGGTAACAAGCCCAATTAGCATCTACATCAAAACAATAAGAATCAAAATAGAATTAACTTTTAACTGAAATTTAAAATTAAAACTAGTTTTACTTGGGTTAAAACCTAGATGGAATCATATGCATTATGAGATTCCCAGGCATGTAACAATAAAGTAAAAATAGAAAGGATTGTGCTTATATATTGATATAGATTTTGATTGATTTCATAACGTTTAAGGATCTCTCAGAACCATGTCAACATAAATTAAGGGATTAAAAATAATAGGCTAAGTTCGATTACTACATCATAGAAGATTACTTAACAATCATGTAAGTTTTTTGCCAACAAAACTGGACATTGTTCAATTTCTTAAAGCACAAAGTGTAAGATTAGTAAACAAAGTATAGTAAATTATTTTACAATCCCTAAGCATGACATGCCTTTCTATTATAAACAATTGCTCTCCCTCCCTTAAAATGAAAATATACAACTCAACTAAACACATTTTTACCATAGTACTCTTAAACAATTAAAATAACTATTTTAAAACATCAAATTTTGTAATGACATCATTTTTTATATTCAACAAATTCTGCTGTAACATAATAATAAATAAATATTAAAAATAATAAGCTATTCAAATAATAGTTTTTAAATAAAATTAAAATTAAAAAATACAAGATAATAATATAATTTAATTGCAACAATAAAATATCTAATAACCAATATTTTACCAATATAGGTATTATTATAAACATAATATAATTAAAATAATATTCTTAACAAAAATACATGGCATTGAAATAAAATCTTTGAAAAATATATGTAATAAGTTAAATAGGTAGTTAAAAAATGAAGATAATCTAATGCTTGACGATATGTTGGTCAAATCAATGCTACTAGGGAGATCTATATGCATTTTCAGGACAGAGAGAAATGCCTTGTAATTAAGTCATTTTTCATGAGAGAGAAGAGTATCTCAACAAAAAACTTTACAAGACAAACAATAAAGAGTCCTAAAACAAAGCATGTAAGGGTGGTGATATCTTAAAGCGAGCTATGAACATTTTAAAGCATAATTGTTATCAATAGTTCTCCAAGAAAAAAGATCAAATACCATCGTATCCAGCAATCTGGTCATCAAGTTTATCTGATACTTTCCGGTGCCCAACATGAAATACTCGATAGAATACATATTCAGCTTTTCCCACTTCTTCATCCGGTGGTTGTGGATTCCTACTATCCTTGGAAATGCAAACAACATTGCATTTACCAACAAGAGCTTCCTAACATCATATACACAATGAATGAATATATAGCCAATTCAATTAAGGTTATACAATTCTTGACAGATCCAATACCATTGCATAGCCTCTGTTAAATAAGAATGAGGGCATTAAAATAAAAAAAACTATTTTAAATAAATAAAACAAAGACAATTCGAGTAAGATAACACAATGATTTTGCCCCAAAAAGCAATGCATTCCTGAACCAGGATAAATATAAGCCTAAGAAAATAAGGAATTCTTTTTCACAGGGGCAAAAGATCAAGAGGGTCAAACTCTCAGGATTTAGATGGTAACCCCTGAACCAGAACAACATATCATGAAATTCAACTCTTACAATTCACTTCAACATAAATATGACTTCAACGTGCCAATGCTAACAGAAAACACACACATCTCATTTTTATGTCAATTAAATAATTTATTGTTAAGAATGGAAAGAAAAACCAAACAATCAATCCTTAAACCTCAAACCCAAAACAATGGATGTTCATGGCTCTGTTTCAATCAGATCAACAAACAACGGAGGGAAGGAAAAAGTAAGGTTAGCACATTGTAAGCAGAATGCAGTAACTTAAATATAACATTATACACACAACAGGCAAGACTATCTATAATATAGTTATTAAGAGAGAATTCAAAGCTGCAATTACCAAAGGATTAACATTTGTTAGGCCTAAGCCCTTTCCAGAAGCCAAGAATAATTCATTGTCACGTGTCTCATTTGTTGGCAAAAAATTAAGAATCTCACAAGGACGGAAAAACCAGAGAATCTTCACTTTCTTGGTCTTATCAGCGTTCTCCCAAATCTCTATGAGTTTACCAATATAAGGCTCTTCTTCACCTTCCTTGTAAACATAAACAGAATCAAAAAGGCTGTACTCCACACCATCATAAGTGAAGGATTCATAAAATAGCACATCTCTACTTTTTCCACCTATTCCTCTCTTTCTGCCCCACTTGAATTCAATATTCTCTTCTTTGTCATCTACTGTCATGTTCTGATTCCAAGCTTCCTCCCAACTAGTTTATAAAATTGTCTGAAAACCAAGTAACATATTCATGAAGAGAAAAGTCAATACTTATCTACGGGAAAAAAGTGCTCAATGTTTATGTCCAATCCATGCAGATGTGAACATACCTCAAAATTGCAAATAAAGATTCTACACAAATACAAAACACTACAAACAACCAGTAGCAAAAATGTATAGATTTCCCACTGCCAAAGCATAGCTCAGTTTTTATTTGCATATGTACATACAGAGCAAGATATTCAGTTTGCAAAATCACACACAAAATTTAGTCTCATTGAAGCACACAAGAACTTTGTATTAGTAAGAAAATTAGAATGTCATAACCACATGAAACAAAGGCAACGAACAAATTTCTTATTGAAGGGTCCCAAATGAGCTGATTAGCAATAAGATAGACTTCACATCATTGAATTAGAAGGAAGTGATATTTTACATTAAACACAAATAAGGTAGATCCATCAGTCACAAAACCATAAAATAGGACAAACATGTCCAAAAGGCAACTGATTATGTTGACAAATGTTAATGAGTAAATTGATGTTTTAGGAACCAGACTCTTTAAGAAAATTTCATAACATAATAATAATCGATTAATCATAACATCAAGCACTTAAATCAGAATACGCCGTGTTTAACAATGATTTTAATCCATCAGGGTTCAACTTGGTAGTTCCAGAGAAGCAAGCGTAGCAATAGTTAGGATGCAGACCTAGATTATACTCAGTGGGTGCATCTGCCCCCACCGAAATCTTTGAAATAAGCATAAGCATAGTTGATATCATACCCTTTAAATTTTTGTTCCAGATACTTTAACGAATATGCCTTAGTAACGATTCAGGCAACTCTTCCCAGCCACTGAAGCATGACAATGAGAACACTCTAACAATTTATGATCTTCCCATTTTAATATGAACAGATGACGCGGGAACAAATTCAAATATAGATTCAAAGCCAGATTGAATACGTCAATCTCAACAGATTTTTGGAGAAGACAAAGCCCTAGGGGTTCGTACCTTCTTCAATACTTGCCGGGGAACAACCACGCAGGGATGACAACGGTGGATGGCGTCCGACGGAGAGCTCGACCAAGTGTGGAATGCCGAACCAGAAATGATTCTGCCACTCTAAGTCCTACCAGACGAGCGCGTGCTTCGTGGGGGTTATAGTAATTCACGGATATTATCCATATTTTCAAGAAAAATAGCAACTGCGGGTTTTTGTTGCATTTTGACCCTAGCTCATGGAATTAATATAAAATTTAGTTAATTAAATAAATTAAAAAATTAATTAAATTAATTATTTATAATAATTATATATTAATTTTTAAAATATTTCTTTTAATTATATATATTTTAACAACTCTGTATAAAAATTTCTTTAATTATATAACTATATTAAATATTTTAGACAAAAAATTATAATTTTAAAAAATAAGATAGATTATAATCTTATATTTAAAATTTAAATAAATTTTAATTTTAATAATTAAAATAAACTATTTGTATAAAATAGCTATACCCTTTTTTAAAAAACTTATTCAACATGATAGATTTTTTTAAAACCGGAAAAGTAACTTTGAACATTTAAAATTAGACAAAAATATAAATTTATTAAATATAATCTAACATCATTATTAGTATTTAAAAAAAAAGATTTAGATAGCAAGTAAATAAAATGACTATGAATATTATAATTTAGATGTTCATCTTCTTCTTTTTCTTGAATTTCATTAAGTAACTTCCATTTCTCTATTATTCATCCATTACTACATTAAACTTGTAATGTCAACTAGGTCATTCATGAATTTTATTATCAATTATTTGCCATTCAAATTTAGTTATAACCTACATGTAAGACTATACCTATAAATAAGATATGTCATTTGTGTTGTAAAGCAAATGAAATAATACACTATGCTTCTCTAATTTTCTTGTCTTCATATTTTATCTCCTCTTTAATCTTGTTGATTAATTAGCTAGTTTTATAATACGTCATCTGCATGACTGTTCTAGAAATTAATGTTATTGTAAGTTTATCATTGGAAAGTGAGTTTCTATATTACTTTCATGTTGAATTATAGTTTCATATTGGATTATTTTCTACTCATTCAACCTTCTTAATATTGATCTCTATGTAACTTTTGTTATACTTTTATGATAATATAATCATGTTAAATCTTATAAAACTTGAGTTTATGGCTCTTGACATTACTGAAAAGAATTATTTATCCTGGATACTAAAGGCAGAAATCTATCTAGATGACATGGGTTTATGAGACATTATTAAAGAAGACAATTACGAATCCAACAAAGACAAAGTTAACGCCATGATGTTTCTCCATTACTACATAGATTAAGGATTAAAAATTGAGTATTTAACTGTCAAAGACCTACTTGTTCTTTGGAATAACATAAAATAAAGGTATGACCACCATAAAAACCTTAATGCTTCTAAAAGCTCGTTATGACTTGATACATTTATGTTTACAAGATTTTAAATCAGTTAGTGAGTATAATTCTATACTATTTAAAATTAGTTATCAACTGAAATTATGTTGAGAAAAAATTATTGATGATGACATGCTATAAAGAACATTATTCACATTTCATACATCTAATGTGCTCTTGTAGCAACAATATCATGAAAAAAGTTTGAAAAAGTATTATGAACTGATTTATTACATTTTAGTGGCTCAACAAAATAATGAGTTTCTGATAAAGAATCATAGATCCCATCCAACTGGTTCTACTGTATTCCTAGAAGTGAATGTAGTGGCAAATAAATCATCTCGTGGTCAGGGATGTGGATGGGGACACAGTGGTGACGATGGATAAGGCTGTGGTCTACGTGATTGGGGTCATAGTTTCCACTCGAGGTAGGCTAATAATAATGATAACCACAAAAAGGAAACTATATAGAATGATAATTCTATTAAAAATTTACGTCATCGTTGTAGTGGCAAAGAACATGAGGCTCGTGTTTGTCGTACACAAAGCATTTGGTTAAACTATATCAAGAATTGCTCAAAAGGAAAAATAAAAATAAACGCAAAGAGATAAAGATAGAAACAAATTTTGCTAATTTTTTATGATTATGTGTATCTTCCTTTTACTATAATAAAATTTATACTTCTCGAAAAAAGAGTTTTTACTTATATGAAGTTATTTATCCTAATAAATAAAATTATGTGTATTTCTTTTTATGTTTCTTTTCATTTGCTATGTTACTATTAATGAAGAATGACACTTATTGATATTAATAAGGAAGATTTGTATCTCGTTGATAGTGTAACAACTCATATAATATTAAAAAATGTAAAATATTTTTTTGTAATATGAGAAGCTAATATCTAGACTTATGTCTAAACTATCTCTAGAAGTATAAAGACAATTGAGGGGTCTAAAAGAGCAAATATATTGTTACCTAGAAGAACACAATTATATATTGATAGTGCATTTTATTCCTCCAAATCTAACGGAAATTTGTTGAGTTTCAATGATATCTGTAAAAATGGATACCATATTGAAACAACAAATAAAAAAACTATGAATATCTTATTATCACATATATGATTTCAGGTAAAAAATAAACACTGGAAAAATAAACACAAGGTGGTTGTATCTTTGCTTATTATCTTTTCATAACCTGACATTTACAAGATTACTTGCTCAACTAATTAGATTGAAATAACATTTTTCAGATTATCCCATTAAGAAAATACGTCTAGATAATGCCGGTGAATTTACTTCACAAGCTTTCAATGAGTATTGTATATCTTTGGGGATCGATGTTAAACATACTGTAACACATGTTCATATACAAAATAGACTTGTATAATCATTAATTAAACGTTTTGCAGTTGATTGTAAGACCATTTCTTATAAAATCGAATATCTCAATATCTACTTGGGTACATGCAATTTTGCATGCAACTAATATTAATTCGCATCATGCCAACTAGTTATCTCAATGCCTCCCCTTTTCAACTTGTTTTTGGTCATGAACCTAATATTTCTCATCTAAACACTTTTTGATGTGTAGTATATGTTTTGATTACTCCACCACAACACACCAAAATGAGCCCTCAAAGAAGGATGGGAATATATGTTGGATATGAATATCCTTTTATAATAAAATACTTAGAACTAACAACAAGAAATTTATTTACGACTTGATTTACTGATTGTCATTTTGATGAATAAATTTTTTTAACATTGGAGGGAGAAAATAAGCAGTTGAAAAATAAAGTTAATTAGAATGAATTATCATTATCTCATCTTGATACTCGTATAAAATAATGTAAGCTAGAAGTTTGAAAGATAATTCATTTATAGAGTCTAGCTAATCAATTGCCAGACGTATTCACTGACCCTAAGAAAGTGACCAAGTCACATGTTCTAACTACAAATGCTCTTATCAGAATTGATGTCCCTATTAGACAATCTACTTATGCAAATAGATCAAAAGCATACTTGAAGTGTGACAGGCACATCGGTTCCAAAGATAAAAAACTTCAAAAAAGAAAAAGAGCTATAAATATAAATAGTCAGGTCGAGAATATCCAAGAAAATTTAGTGACTCCAGAAGAGTCTTTTGACAACACTAATATCTCAATTTTGAGAGATACTTAGACACCTGAAATATGTAAAAATAATGAGATCTTAATATATTATATTATCAATAGAATACAATGGGATCAGGATGAAGTCAATGTTGATGTTATTTTTTTGCATATAATGTAGCGCTTGATGTAATAAATAATAATAAGGATTATGAACCTATGTCTATTACCGAATGCAAACAAAGACATGAATGGTCAAAATGGAAATACACAATTGAGGCAGAATTAAAATCGTTAAAAAAGCAAAAAGTTTTTGGCCTTATGGTTCTTACACCTGAAGATGTAAAACTAGTTGGATACAAATGTATTTTTGTGAGAAAAAGAAATAAAAATAATAAAGTAGTAATATACAAAGCACGACTTGTTGCTTAAGGATTTACACAAAAAATTGGTATTGATTTTGTAGAAAAATACTCACCAGTGGTGGATGCAACTACTTTTCGATATCTAATTAGTCTAGCAGTAAATGAAAGCCTTGATTTGCATCTAAAAGATGTTATTACAGCATATTTGTATGGCTCACTTGCTAATAACATTTATATGAGTCTCCCTAACGAATTTGAGTTGCCAAAAACATACAATTTAAGTTCTCCAAAATTGTACTCAATTAAGTTAAATAAGTCTTTATATGAATTGAAGCAATCAGGATGCATGTAGTATAATCGACTTAGTGAATATTTATTGAAAGAATGATTAAATGTGCCTATGCATTTTTATAAATTAATCTGAAATTAATTTGCTATAATTGATATTTATGTCGATGACATAAATATCATTGGAACTCCTAAAAAAATTTCTAAAGCGGTAAATTACTTAAAGAAAGAGTTTGAAATGAAGGACCTGGGAAGAATAAAATTTTGCCTTGGACTACAAATTAAACATCTAAATAATGAGATCTTCGTGTATCAAGAAACTTTTATGATAAAAGTCTTAAAATATTTCTATATGAATAAATCACATCTATTATACACTCTAATGATTGTAAGATCTCTGGAAAAATATAAAGATCTCTTTAGATCTCAAGAAGGTGATGAATAACTACTTAGGCCATAAATGTCATACCTTAATGCAATTGGTGCGTTTATGTATCTTGTTAATCACACACATCCAAATATATCATTTGCTATTAATTTACTAGTAAGATATAGTTTTTCACCAATACAAAAATATTAGAATGGGGTTAAACACATTCTTCATTACTTGAAGGGTACTATAGATATAAGATTATTTTATTCGAATGAACAAAAAATTGACTTTGTCGGCTATGCCGATGCTAGTTTTAGATTCACATGTTGGTATATTATAAACATGCTATTTGTTCACATGTAATAGTATAACTATTTCATGGAGATCAATCAAGCAAACCATATCAATTACATTATCTAATCATGCAAAAATACTAGCTATACATGAAGCAAGTTGATAATATGTATGGTTAAGATTGATAATACATCATATGCATACTACTTATGGATTAGCATTTAGTAAAATGATCCCAATAGTAATATATGAAGATAATATTGCATGTATTACCCAATTAAAAGAATAATATATCAAAGAAGATAGAATAAAATATATTTCTCTAAAATTATTTTTCTCATATGATCTTCAAAAGAACGGTGAGATTAATATCCAACAAATCCATTATAAAGAAAATTTAATTGTCACGTCTCGAAATTTGAACTATGACGACACAGAATATAAATAAATTCATATTCCTTAAGCCTAAAACTTTGAATAAACTGTTTGAAATGAAAATCATAATCTATTACAATTTTAAATCAAAGGAAAGTCCTATGTAGGAATTTTGACAGGATCATCGTTATATAACTGATCTCCCGACAATTGTACAATATACTGCAAACATTCAAATCTTCTGTAACATGTTTCCAAAATAACCAGAATCTTATCTATAGACTATGTGAAGTGCCTATCCTTTCATCAAAATAATACAAGTATTTCATAAATGATAATTACATTAAAGGAGATTTGTCAAAATCAGCGCTTTGGATCGAATGTTAGGCTCTTCATTGCTCAGTTGGAGGAATAGGGTCAACTATACTATCTGAAACTAAATAATCTACTCATAAATAATATCCCAAAAATATAATTTAAAAATGCGGAAATAAACCATGCATCAACATGTTTAAATATAAATCATAACATTTTATAATTCGATACAAATATTTCGATAAATATTTAATTTCATGAAAACCATTTAAAATAATCATTTAAAAATAATCATTTTTCTATAAGACTTCAACAGAACAAAAATAGGCATGTACACATAGTTCACGAGAGTACATAACTAAGCATAGCACGAGGCCACGAAACAGATGCATGTACGAGATTCACAAAGAACAGGCGTAGGTATGAGACCTATGAATAACAGGCGCGAGAATAAATTCCATAAATAATAGGCGTGAGTATGAGACTCACGAATATCCATCAAACTTGGGTTTAACTATGGTGTACCAAGGACTAATAGTACTGCTGTTAGTAACCAGCGTTCTGTATTCCGTCATTTCTAAAAACATTTCTAGCATGTGTGGGGTCCATTAAACATTAAATGATCACAATAGTTTCTAATGCAATAATCTTGATCAATAATATTCCGTAATCATAAAACTCCAGCATGATTACTAGAATAAAATCTTAAAAGATTTTTTCAATTCACGGGGAATAAGTATTTAAATAATAAAATTCTCATAAGTATATTTCATGAAGAAAATCAACTCAACATAATATTTGCTAAAGTGTTTTCTAAAACTTCTTCATCCACTTTCGTATATAACTATAATCATTTTATAAACCAATTTGAAAGAATATCATTTCTACAATTAAAACCATGAATTCATATAATTTATTTTTCATAAATCATATTTAAAAATTAATACTTTAAACAAAATATATCAAATAACAAGTTATTAATAAAAATAATATTTTTAAGGGATGTTATTCATTCACCTATTAACTCTCAAGTGTTTTAATTTGCCATTCTAAGTAGACTCCAAGAAATTTTCGATATAGCTACCAAAGTTTTCAAAAGAAATGGCATCTATTAACTTTAATTTTAAATTGTCCTCCAATTCTATTTCAAATTTTTTATTCTATTACCATCCTTCTTATTATGCCTTTACCAGAAATTTCTCCTCACATAATAAGCAATAATTATAGATCTCAAAACAATGCAATCATTCAACCTTAACCATGCATCAAGATTATCCATAGCTAAATGCCCAACAAGCTTCAAGTCTCCTAGAATATCCCTTTCTTCAACATTTTGGACAACAGGACTATAATAAATCTAAAAATTATTTCCAAGTTTAAGAACAATGCTTAAACTATAATTTTAAAAGTCTATGAGTACTACAAAAACTATCAAATGAAGTATTCAATACTTATACTCTTAAACCATCAAAATTATAACTTTTGAACACTTGTCTAGCATTAAAGAACCCCAAAACAACAACTTATTTAACTAGAATATTGCTGCCCAAAACAATGGGTAACTCCTTTGAATCTTCCAATTTCCAAAACACTAATTATCTCACCAACATCTTTCTACTCCGCTAAAAAGAATCCTACAACATTTTGTAAAAATCAGCAACTAAATACCTTCTTCTGGCACTTTTAAATCATTTGCATGATATTACAACTTTCCAAATCATCCATTCAAAGATTCCAAGTTCAACACCAACCTTTTAGAGACTTTAGGAACCCAAAGGAAAAATTCTTTGACAGCAATCTCTTACGAAAATATAGCTTTCATGATTAAAACCATTATGGCCCCAAATTAAAATCATCTTAGAACTCTAATAACAACTTATATAATATCCCCTTAAACTTCATTTTCAACAACTCAATTCCATTTACATTAAGGTCTAGATTCAAAATCACTTCCATCCTTAATACCTTTGTTCTAACATTACTTTAAAGCCTTTATGCTTGTTTTAGTAACCCTAAGACTCTATTAGCATAACATAAGCTTTAAAAAGAATTTCTTAACCCAAAAATAATGTCAAAACAGCAAATTGTTCATCACTTGAGACCAAAGTACAGTGAGCTCACGTAATCTATAAAGAAAGTCATACAACAACTACATTTGATAATTCAAGCCTAATTCAACATCTTTAATTGGTGAAAACACATAACGAAACTAACTCACACGCATAGCCCCTCACAGACGTAGAACAGAATGAGCATTGCCAGTGTACCTCTCAGCAAGCTCACCAGATCAAACAAAGGAAGAACATGCAGCAACCATCTAATATAAACCCAACTTTATTTCATGTTTCAATTGGTGACCTAACCCCATAATTCCCAAAATCCTAGCTACAGTGAACAGAAACAGAGTTGGGGTACTTACTAACCACTATCACTAATTTCACAGCCCCGTCTCCAACGTCATGAGATCAGCTTTTTTCCCCCTCAAAATCCACCAAAAAATCCTATTTAATTGGTAACCTAATCCTCAAATCAGCAAATAGAGGAAAATGAAAATGGTCATAGAGTCAAAGCTCACCTTCGTTGATCAACGGTGTTGCAATCTGAACCTCCAACCTTACCTCCTCTGGTGATAACTCTTAGTTTCTCTCTAGTCTCTCAGCTTCCCACGCCCTCTTGCTCTTACCTGTCTCTCGCATGCTCACTCTATTTATCGAACAAGGACAGAACTGCAAACGACGTGACAACTTTAATGGCGATGACACGGCAGAGGAATTAACGGAAGCAAGGCAGAGTCTGGTCACATGGCAGTAGCTTCCCATGGCATGACGCTTTCCTTTCTGCGCATTCGCTGGCTCTCCTATGTGTGCTGATGGTTTTAGAGGAAATAGAAGGAGAGGTACGGTTTCTGAAGAAAAGGTAATAGGGGCATTTTAGTAATTTCATACACCTGACAAAAATAAAATCTCTCCATTCACAATTGCTAGAATTCGAACTCGCTTACCTGAAGCCAACTCCCACATCTTCAACTACTCGGCTACTCCACCCCTTCTATGATTCCATTGCAATAACTAGTATATACATACACATTATTACATCGTTTCATATATGTGGAATTCTAGGGCCATTACACTAACATATTTGTTCACCAGGTCACTTATAGTAACAATATTTGATAAGCTTATACATGATATCAGGCTTTGCAAATTCAGAAATATCAATTGACATTGTAAAAAAGAAAGTCGATACACGTTGTATTCTTTTTCCCTTGACTAACGTTTTGTTCCACTAGGTTTTTCTAACAATGTTTTTAATGAGGCAGTGCTATAAGTGTATCAATTAATTGTATATTTTTCTTTCACTAGATTTTTATCCCATAGGGTTTTTTCTCGTTGAAGTTTTTTAATGTGGCACATTATTAAATAATTGATATATGAAGGGGAGTGTTATGAATATTAGAATGTGGATGTTTATCTCTCTTACTTTTCAACTTCATTAAGTAACTTTCACTTCTCTATTACTCCTTCACTACTATAATAAGTTTGTAATTTCCACTAGATCATTTATGAATTTTATTATCTACTATTTGTCATTTAAATTTAGTTGTAACCTACATATAAGACTATGTATATAAATAGGGTATATCATTTATATTGTAAATCAAGTAAAAGAATATATTATAATTCTCTCATTTTCTTATCTTTATCTTTTCTCTCTTATTAATCTTGTTGATTTGTTGATTAGATTTATAATAGCCACCTGTATTATTTTTAAGCCTAACCATTTTTCACCATAAACACCCGTTAGCCCAATTTCTTCTTCCCTTGTCGTCTGTATCACAAAAAAGCCCCTTTCTCTCTTCTGATATCATGCATGGCGCCCTTGCTCTTCAGCATCCTTGTAAAAGATGCGCTCCAATGGAAAAGAAACCCCAGTTGGCTGTCAAAATCCTCGCATCATCATGATCACTTCCAGCAAAGGTGGCGTAGACAAGATCGCCATCACTTTGGCCTTTCACTTGACCGTTTTGACTGTTCTGTTACATCGAACAGAGCTCCCTCTTGTTACTCTCACAAGCAATCAAGGATTTACTGAAAAGCATCGCAAGAAGGGCAAAGAGAGAAAGTTGTTGGGTTCAGTATAATCCATGTCTTTAATTCATCTTCCCATTGTTAGAATAAGTCGCCGTATTACAACCATCCTCTACATTCCTTGTTGTAAAGCCCAAAAATGCTCGAGATATTATGGACTAAGAAAACATAATGAAAGGTAAAGATTTGTTGATTTCTGTAATAATGAGAAACTTACTGTAGGAAAATGGGCTAGTCCACCATTAATGTATTAGGCTCGGACCCATATATGTATATGGGACTGAAGTATAAATATCCAAAGAGTTGGGTCATCAGTATGAATATCTAAGATATTCAAACTGATGGAGGGAACAGTTATGAAAACCTCTCCTCTCCCCCTATTATCTGATCATGCGTAAATGGGGGAGATACAGAAAAATTGCTTTTTCTCTAAAAAAAGAATACATAAGTTCTCTATGGAAAGCTCCCTTCTTCTCCTTGTGAAGAACAGAAAGAGACTCTCCTCTCCTCTCTTGAGTGTGCCTTTGCTGTGTACCAGAAATTTAAGTCTAGTAACAATGTCAGGTTACCGTATGGGTACCTGAAGCATAACCGATTATAGGTACAGCCAAAATCTTATACTTACAGACAGAGAGATTTGAAGGTGGAGTTGATTTAAAGCAAAAGGGTAGTTTACGGGGAAGAAGAAATTGGGCTAACGGTAGTTTACGGGGTTAAATGGTTAGGTTTAAAAATAATCCAGGTGGTATTATTTTATTGGCTTACTAGATCTAATGATATAAAGTATTGGAGCTAAGTATTGTCCTTAAAAGAAAATTATCGCGAACCCGATTATCAGAAGTAACGATGTTATATTATATTTAATAATTTTAATATTTTTACTTCTATTTTAAATATTCATATAGGCATACAGTTAAAAAAAAATACATAGATATTTGTGTACATTTACCTTGAATACCAAATATTGTTAACATATGAGTCCCACAAGTTGATGCCACTTGGCATTCATATCACATTTTTTACTGTCTTTTGCCACGTTGGATGTGCCACGTGGAGGTTCGTCTTCAAAAGGTAAACCCCCTAGAATTTCTTTCTCATTTTTTTAATTTTAACAAAATTCTTAGCGGTTTGTTTCATTCCTCATTTAACACTTTTCAGTTGATAAAGTATGTATTTGAATAGACTCTTATAAAAATATTTATAAAAAAATTTTTTTAGTAGTTTTAAAAAAAAATTAGAGAAGAACTTATAAAAAAAATAATTTTAAATAAATAAGTGTTTAAATAGTTATTATTAAAAGAATTTTTATAATTAAAAAATTATTAAAAATTATATAATTTTATTAAAAATAGGAGGGATGGGAGAAGGTGGAAAAGAGAGAGGAGAGATGAGAGATGAGAGAGTAAAGATAGTTATAAAGATAGAAGAGAAATGGGATATGTTAAAAAAGATAGAAGAGAAAGGAGAAATGTGAGAATATGTAAGAAAAAATAAGAATAAAATAGTAATTGAGTCGTTTATAAATTTTTTTACTATTCAAAAATTACTCCTACTATCTTATTTAAAATTATAGTTTAGTTTAAAGTCTTTTTAAATAAATATTATTATTTATTTTAAAAAAAATTTAAACTAAAATTTAAAAAAAAAAAAACCTTTTAAACCTAAAGTTAAGAGTTTTCTAAATAGGTTCAAAATTTTGAATAAACACTTCGGCGTGTAGATTAAGTTCCTCGAGAGTTATGGATTTGTAACTCCAAAGTGATGCTTTATCATCAAAAGTTTTAAGGTTTTTTCAATTATTTGCTAACCTGATTAGAAAAATAATTAATTTATTAATTGGTTTATTTAAATTAATTAATTAATTTTTATATTAAAAATTAGAAGGCGTATTTCATTTTTACTCAGTCTACTAATTATATTAGCCAAAATAGAACTAAGCATCAAGCAAATCCTATCCTTTTAACAGAGAACTTGAATCACTCTCCTTCCTTCAACTAGCTTTTCCCTGCCAATCTTTCCCTTACCTTAACTCTAATCATGCTGACATCGTGGAATTGAATGTTTCGTTTTTCTATGTAATGTTTTACGAATATTGCCTCAAAACCAATAGTAACCTATTTTGAAGGGAAACTCGATAATTATCTAAAGAAAAAAAAATGTTTAAGTGTAAATTACTCGAATACACTACTAAAACTCAGGGGGTTTAGGATGGATTTGTGGGCAAAGAAGTATCTTCATTGGGAGCGTTTTTTATTGCCTCTTAATTTAGTCAAAACGACATTAGTTAAGTATTAAACACAAGTCTAATGTAGCATATTTAGAAGGTTCGCAATAATAAGAATAATTTGTATCATTTTAGTTTTTAATATATAACATCAGGTATTTAGCATTTAAACGACGTCGTTTTGATTAAATAGAGGTAATAAAAAATGCCCACAATAAAAAGGCTCCTCTCCCAGATTTGTAACAGCATTTAAGACAAATTTGTAAGAGATTCATGTATTTGAAATGGATGTAGTGCGAATTAGTGCGACAATAATTTCTTAGTCAAAAATTTATTTGCAACATAATTTCATGTTTATGTTGTAAATCGTTCACAAAATACATTTTTGTGATGGATTTGCAATTGATTTTGGGCGTCACACAGATTTCCATCACAAAACTCCTATTGTAACTAGAGATTTTCCATATATCCATAGCACTTCCTATAACTTGTGACCAAAAGAAAGTAGTGAATTCCCGCCTCCAAAGTGTAGTTTTGATTTGATTTGAAGAAACACGATGACCAAGAAGTTGATTTTGTTTAAATTACACGTGAAATTTACTTTCATGAGAGCACAGGAGACTTTGTAAGTAAATTTACAATGCAAACTAACATATATTATTAAATTAAGATGTAAATTTGTCTCTAATGTTATTTTAAGATTTTTTTTTTTACTAATGTCATCACAAAAATTTTAAAATATAGTAATATTGTCATACCCTATTAAAGAACTAATATTGATGATTAAAAAAAAACATTGAATATTAATATTTTAATAATAAAAGACAATATTATTTTATTTTAATACTTTTATGATAGTCTTGAACTTCAAAAAAATTTGGTATGATATTGCTCACGACTAAAAAGTTTTTGTGATAAATTTTCCTTTTAACCCTATATTGTTTAGTTAATAAACTATATTTTTTCCTATCAGCTACCAGCTATCTATTTGATTTATTTTTTCCTATTGGTTTATTCATTTTCTCTTCTATAACAAGTTACCCAACCAAATGGGCAATGTCCATATAGAAATTGAAATCTATAAAACTATGAAAGCGAATAACAAAGGTGAAAATAAAATAAGTATACTAATAAAAATTGATTCAATTCATAAAAAAAATTTATAATTCATAAAATTATGTGTTCAAATTTAATAAATTTTATATCATTAAATTGATCGGCTATATAGATCGCATAGTGCTATTATACTCTATAAATAACAAATCTTTAAATAAATTATTAATTAAAAGAAAATACTCAATAACTCCATTATATTCTCTTTAGTATTTCTTTACCCTTTTTTATATAGGATTCAATACAACTTACATATTAGTCCATTGATGTGTTTTTTTTCCCCTTTGGCCACTCTATTATATCACTATCCAAATTATAGAGGAATGTCCTGTTCCTGATTGTAAAACTGAACAAGTTTAGCTTAGTGTATTCCATATTAGTATTTTAATTCCAAGAAAAACTGAAACTTCGTTTTTGGTATGCCTTTCATAGGTGTCCTCGCCGAAATTTAAACCTCATTCCTAAACAACTTTAGGATCAGACTCCCCAACATTAATCTGTTGTTTAGAAGGATATGTAGAACACTTTCCAAATTACTTTTTATCATCTTCATGTAGCTTTATGAGACAAGATCAAAAGGACAAAATGGAAAATAATGGGGCTTGGAAGCAACTTTCTTCCTGAAGTTCACAAGGCATTGTCTAACTAAGTTTTAACTCTACCAAAAGTTAAAATTTGCTTAACTTTAGTGAATTCACAAAATCTTCCCGTGTACGGCGACAGAATGTCACAATTTTCTTAAAAATGACATTCACACTCCTCTTACCTGTCATAAGCACATGCTTATTTTGCTAACCTGCTAAGTGTTTTCTCTTATATTGCGTTGGTATTTGGAGTTGTGCATCCATATTTCATTCCATGTTGTTGGTGTAAGCGAAGAAATAAGAAGGGCCTTTTACTTGCAATGTTAAATTGAATGCAAACTACATTGTAGTTCATAAGCGAGGTTCATGTTAAGTAATAGTATATTTCATAACTGATATGGACTTAATTTATTCTTGCCTGAAACGATGCATTGTAAACTTCGGACTCATAATCTCCCGAATCCTTATCTGTGTATAGTTAGGTGTTGCTATCGTGTGTGTCTTTATGACCGGGAAAATAAAATACTTTATCCACACATAGCATCAAAGAGTTCTGCATTACATCAGTTCTATGAAATATAGAATTGTGCCTTCTTTTACAAGAATAGCAGTGGTTGGCCAAAAAACAAGAATAGCTTGGTTTAAATATGAAGGCTAAAGAGCCTAAAATAATATGTACATGGAAATTGTAAAAAATTCAATCTGAACAAAAGAATTTCATTGTGACAAATCCTGCAGAACATATCATAAAATAACCTAATTTGTTTGCTTGTAGTGAAACAACAGCTTTTGATCCTGTCATTTGAAGCTGGAAGATCTTCAGAATCCTTTCCAGGAAGTGATGATTTCATTGAAGATTTCAGCAATCAGATCCCTGTCTGCATATTGCACGAATTCTTTGAAATCGTCTCGAATGTCATATAATTTACCAAATTTCACAAGATATTGCATACAGCTCATCTTCAATTCTGGCAATTCATATAAATATGCATTTTGGAGTCTCTCAAGTACATTTTTTGAATCAATATCTTTGAGAAGACTCTGATGGCATGCCTCTTTCAAGTCAGATATGTCATACTTATCAGCTGCATGCAGAAGGACTAACCGATGTGCCAGAAATTCTTCATGCTTGATGTTCCCATAAAGATAATTGACAAAAGCTTGGCAAGCTTCAACTGACATGTCTGGGATGTCTATGGCAGATAACTCTTTCTCCTTCAGATTATATGAGAACATACTGCTGAAGACAGGTGATCGGGCCGCAAGAACAGCACGATGGGCCTGGATGCTTCCATCTGCAGCATTTATCGTGATGTCTGTGTGGATGTGTTCTGCTAGCATTCGACCAAGTGATTGAAGGGCTGTTACATTTGAGGTTTTCTGCATAACTTGATCATCCCAGATGGAGCACGGTTCATCCTGTTTCAAGACAGAAAATAGTACACAAGGTAATTTACCTTCTGTTGGCAATTTCTTTTTTCTTAAAATAACATTTTTGCTTTCTTTTCTCTGGAGCTATTCAATGTATGAGCACAACCCTAGTATTTTCGTAATCAAACTTTCTGAAAAATTTGTTACTGCTATGATCATGCTGCACCATTGTTGGTGGCTTTAATTAATTGGTGAAATTATCATAATATTAAGTGTTGCTAGATTGTCATTCTATTAGTCCTAGGATAATTATAATTTGCAAAGGATACTTAATGTATCGCAAATAAAAAGAATAAAGATTTGTGAACCTTGGAGGATGCTGCCGTCTTTAAATCCAGGAACTCAACGTCAATAATGAATTTTCCAGTTTGTGGGACCTCAATTGCCCAAACGAAGTCTTCATTGGGCTTGATCAGTTTGTCTTTAATTTCTGCATCACAAGTAATTTCAAAGTAAGCAAGAAAGAGAGAGAAAAAAAAGGGGATTTCCATAATTTTGTTTCTAATCAATACTTAATCCTTTAGAAAAAGAGTGCAATATCTAAAGCACCCAGCTTAGAAGACATTAAAAACTATCACCTTAGTATTTTTACCCCTTAAATTTGTTTTTGGTTATAATTTGGTCTTGAGCTTGTTTCACGCAAATTAGCTTCTAACATATCATATTCATTTTGATCTATCATCTTCATAAATAGACATATTTGACTGACAGCTATGATCTAGTTATCCAACTGTCCATTGATCTACTGAATAGAACTGAATTGGGCATGTAAACTTACGGAGCTGAATCAAAAGAATGAATATAGTTACTAATTTAAGCTGGAGACCATGTAGGATAGCCATTCTTTTGATTAGTAACTTGTGTCGTATTAGCATGAAACTGAACGAACATAACCCAACAACAGTTTGATTACCTGAATGAGCCAAGGCCTTGCGATCTCCAGAAGAATTAACAACCCTTAAGATTAGAGATACAATGGGTGGTTTTTCTCTGGAAAGATTGTTCATTTCTGGGTATAACCTAACCAACATAGCCCGGTTCTTTTCTAGAACCAAATGCCTGCAATTCAAATGAAGACCACTCAAAAATTTCCTTCCATTTCTTTGGAAATTTCTGATACACCAAGCATGATATATATATATATATATATATATATATATATATATATATATTATTTGAACAGAAGATGAATGAAACGTGGTAACGATACCAGTTCCAGATGCCAATCTTGAAAGGATCGGACCTACGGTAAGTACTGGAACCCAAGTTGTCGATTCTCCATTGGGCGAGACGAGAGGTCGTTTCCACTCTGTACGCGGAATCTCCCATCCTATGACAAAAAACAAGTGCAGCTATGGTTTCATGAACGCAATCCAGCTTTCCCAGGTTTTCTCCTCCTCCTCCTCCGAGCTATTCACTCATAAACACAATACCCTGTTTCTGTTTCTGTTCTGTGATTCTGGGCTCTGTTAAAAACCCAGAAAAATACGAGTCAACAGTATTCTAACGGGGATTTGACTATTACTTTTTTCCGGCCTGAATATCTGGGATTTAATTAGATGGAAGTTCATGCAGCGATTTCGGATTGACTGGGTTCGTGGGTGAGAATGTATGAGTGTGATGTGGAAGTATCGAATGGTTGGTGGGTGCGAAATGTCTATAGGGGATTCGATGGTCTATTATGGTGAATTACTTGTATTGCTTGGAGTTTGGGACTGAATTCAGAGAAGAGATGTATTTAAAAGTGTCGGCATTTCAGATGTCGACATTCCAGCATCATCGCCCTCAAACTTGTCTACACAAAGTGTACATTTGGATTAATGGTGAAACAAAATAAATTTTAAATAATATTTATTTATAATTACTATTTTTTAAAATAAATTTAATTATAATTAATTTATACTTCTTAATCTTTAATATAAAATATTTATAATTATTTTTATATATAAAAATTAAGTTATTAAGTTTATCTTAAATTAATATTTTTTCTAATTTTATCTCACTTTAAAATATAGAGATGAAAAAACTTTATTATTAAATATCAATTAATAATAAAAATAAAATAAAAAAAGAGTAATTAATAAGATTGTTAGCGCCTTCAAAATACTTGTTAGTTAATTTCTTATAATAAAAATAAAAATAAAAATAAATAAAATAAATTTTTAATTTTAATTTTAAATATAAAATTTAAAATTACTTATTTTTTATATTTATTTTTTAATTAATAAATTGATATATTCTTCTCATTTTTTATATAAGATATCATTTGAAAATAATTTTTAATACTAAATATAAGTTATATTTTTATTTTTATCAATTTTTTTAAATTATTTATATTGATACTACTTCAATAATAATCAAATAAAAGAAGTAATTAAAGAATTAAATAAATAATTAAAATATTTTAAAATATATCATATTAGTTAAATTATATAATTTTTTTAATTTAATTAAATTAATTAAATAGATTTTATATTAAAAATTAGAGAAATATATATAATTTAATATTAAAAAAATATTTTAAAAAGATTAAATTATATTTATTATAATTTATTTAATTTAATGAGTAGCTGTTATATTAAGTGTCATAAAATTAATATTTACGATCATCTAAGCACAATACTCGATTATTAATGATCAAATTTGATTTGAGGATAATGAAGTAATGATGATTCTTCCTCAGCGTCGTATCTATGTAAAGAGCAAGCCGTATTTAAAATGAATTTTGATGATTTTGATTGATGGCGTCGCAAGGCGAAAAAGAATATTTTAATTTTTCTCGTTTTGAAGCAAAGTATTGCTTCGTGGGTAACTTTTACTGTATATAGTCTTAGTTATCTTTATCCCCCAAATCATGGATTATAATTATTTATTGTTTATATAAAAAATATTTCTATCTTTTATATAAATTTTAATTATAAAATTAATATTAATTTTAAATATAATTTTTTTTAAATTAACTCTATTAATTCTCTTTCAACAATAATTAAATAACATAGAAAGTGAGAAAATTAAAAAATATGATTAGAGTATTTTAAGAAAAATATAATATATTAACTAATATAACTAATTTTTTTAATTTAATTTAATTAGTTAAATAAATTTTATATTAAAAATAGAGAAAATAATTTTTTATATAAATATAAATGTTTAAATAATTGATGTGTTATCTAGTGATATTTTAGTTAAAATAAAAATTTAAGACCCTTAAATTTGAAATAACACTTCAGTTGATAAAAGAAATCTTGAATATATAAAAAAAAATTGTCTAACATATATTTTAATTTTTTTAAAAAAATTATGTATTTTTAAAATAGTGGGAATATCTTTCTGTAATTTATATAAAATAAATACAATATTAATATTTTTATTATTTTTAATATATAATTTATTTAATTAATTTGATTAGATTAAAAAATTAATTAATAGTATATTTTTTAAAAAATATTCTAATTATTTTCTTTAATTTATTTTTACTCTCTTTAATTTGATTATTATTAATAGAGTAATAATATAAATAATTTAAAAAATAATAGATAAATATAAGAAAAAAATTTATATTTATAATTAATATGAACTTTATGTAAATAAGAATAATATATTTTACTCTAAATAAAATTATTTTTATAATAAATAAATAAAGAGTTCAAATGTGAGATGTCAATTTCAGATGGTTTGGATTGAATATTTGGACTATGAGAAGAAGGTGCATGAACTGAATTATTAGAATAGGCTTTGTTATGTTAACTGTTTGAAGTAATGACACGTTTTAAAAGTCTCTCTCCCTCTCTCACCATCAACAAACGAGATTAGACCGAACGTTTTTTTTTTTTGGTACAAATTAGACCGAAAGGTTGAAAGAATAAGAGGCGAATTCAAATCAAACTCTTCATTTTGCTTACTCTCTCTACTTTTTTTAATTATAAGAAACTTTTAAATATTTCATAAAAATTAAGAAGGAATGGTTAAGTCTTTAGTTTAATTTAAAAATAAAATAAAATTTTAAGTTCACCCATATTTAATAACATAAATAACACTAAAAAATTATAAAAAATAAAATTAATGATATTTTAAATAAAAATATTTACATCCAGCAGAGAATATAGAGCCACCTTCTTAAAAAGTTTTAAATATAGATTTCTTTGTATTTCCAAACATCCTTTTACTCTAAAAAAATAGGATTATTCTTAAAATGTAACTAATACATCACTTGAACTATCTATTTTGTTTAGAAGACATTTTATAATAAAAATTAAATAGATCTGAGTATACTTGATTTAATAGTAAATTAGTTAGACTATAAAGTAAAACCATTGAAGTTTGAATTCTATTTTATTAAAAAAAAACTTATAAAGGGACATCTTAATTATAAATTTTTTATTTAAATTAATTAATTATTTAAATATCTAATAATAAAATTAAAAAGAAAAAGTGCCAGAGTGGCCGGAGGCTTATTAAAGGAAAAATATTACAAATGGGAGTAATTGAAAAGTACAAGGAGAGCCAAAGTTTACATGTGATTACCTCATGGCTCACGTCAAGTCAATAGTGTTTTTTTTAATTCTTTTTGGGGACAAAAGAGTACCAAGTGTACAAAGAAACAATTAAAAAATAGAAAGCAAAGGAACAACTAAGAATGAAGAACTAGAGGCCACCCCACTTGCCGTCATCATGTGGTCTACACTCAGATCTCTTGGGAGGTAGTGAATACATACTGTGGCACAACTTCCGGATCTCAGCCGCCCCTACACGTTTAGCTTGCCAACTCCAAATTCCTTTTGTTTTAATTAAATTAATTGTTAATTTTTAAATACGTAAATAAATAAAATATTTTTTTATTTTGATTAACTGGCCAGTATTTAGAGCTTTTTCTAAATTATATTTTTAATTATCCAACAAATGACTAATTTGATCTGATTTGATTAAAGCCCGCTTAAAGGGTTAAAATGTCCTAGTGAGAGTTTTCTTTACACCTAGAAATCGAAATCGAAATCGATACTAGCGGGTTAAAGGATCAAGTGGCTAAGCCTAGTTGGTATTAAAATATTAATTGAGAACATAGACTTCGGATCTCTCACCGTAAGGAGTCAAATTAATGTTTTTTTAGTGGACTCTTTTTCTAACATATAACTTAGAAGTAGGGACTCTTATAATATGTTTAGTAGAATTTGGAGTTAAGAAAGTGGAAGTAGATTTTTTTCACTTATTTTATTTAATATAATAAGAGTTATTTTTATTTTTAAATTTATTTTTAACATTTTAATTATTAAAAAAATTTAAAATTAAGATAATAAAAATAGAAATAAAATATTTTAAACAATTTTATCCTAATTATAAAATTTTTAGATAAGTTTAACATTCTCAAATTATAGAAAAAATATTTTAAATTATTTTATTCTAAATTATAAAAAATATATTAATTATATATTTATTTTTATCCTAATAAATAAAATTTTAAAATATTTGTTTAACTTAATTTTATTTTTATTTATATTTTTATTAAAAATCTTCTATTATACTAAATGTACCCTTAACTCTTTCTTTTCTGACTTATTTAATTTCCATCTGTTTCATCTTTTTTGATGAGGGGCCTGTAATGTAAATCATTATTATTAATATCATTTTGATGCTTTTATTAAAAATAAAGAGTCCCATTAATTTGAACATTTATATTGGAATTATTTTTTATTCTAATATTAAAATGTTATCATTTAAACATTTAATAGTTAGAAGATTATATTTTTAGTTTTATAATAATATACTTCTATATAACTCAGTCTTTTTTTTAGGCTATTGACAACTAAAATAAAATTCTGTTAAATTTATTATATGAACATGAATCAACAAGTAATTGCTCATTGGCTGGAATGACATATAGTTATTATATTTTAATTAAAGAGGTATATTGTTTAAATAGACCCCGTTTTAACACATTACTTTATTGTCTATAATACCCCTTGCCATCTCTCGATTTATACATCCAAACTTATTGCCTTTGTCTCTATCCCTTTGTCCAGTTTGGTCCGAGTTTGAAAACACTGGCACAAACAATACTTAAAAGGTTTCGCTTTATTAATGAAAAAGAGTCTTTGCGATTCACGTTAACACAAGCTTTGCATCCGAATCAGGGTGTATATGGGCAGGGTTAGACAAGGTAGTCTTCTACCTGATGGCTGGTGTCCTGCCTAAAAAATATATGGGCTGTATTTTGCAGTCTGATGCCCGGCCCTATCTGATAAAAGCCTTAACAATTTTGGACAGGGCATGAGCGGGCTGGGCATGGGCGGGTTGGGCATGCCCAAGTCATGATGTCATGCTCATGTTGTGAAAAAAATTTGTAATTATAAATTTCTAAAATAATATCATATTCATGTGTCTTTCAGAGTTAAATAATATCTATAATTCACTAAGAATAAGAGAACAAAGATAATAATTAAAATATTGAGATCCATTGCATATAAAAAATAAGCGTTGAAATCTAAGTAGTTTGTAATTATAACTTTGTATTAATCTCCCTAATATTGACAAAGATAAAGCATCTAAAAAAATAAAATAAATAATTATAATTTATAATGTAATCATATGATAATTAACAAAGTTAAAAAAAAAAAGAAAAAATTAGTATAGTTATAAATATTAAAAGATACAACTTACCTACTTATATTTCTAAAATTACCTTATAGTCACCAGTAGCTATCATATTCTCCCTTTTAAAATAGAGAAAAAATAAAAAAAAATAAAAGAAGGGGTGCTCATGGGCAGGGCAGGGCAACCCCTATGCCCGGTGCCCAGCCCGAAAAATGCATGGGCTATATTTTGCAGCCCGATGTCTGACCCTGCCCGGTAAAAATTGGGCTGGACAGGACATTTTTCTTGTGGACTGGACAGGACATAACGGGCCATGGACATTATGTACAGCCCTAATCTGAATTATCTCTCTTGCGTTACCAATAAGTATCATTGGATTCACGAAGTTTCCTTGATAGTAATGCTTGGACTTGAAAGGACAAGAACATGTTTGGGAATGAGCCTGTTTGATAGTTTTAATAATTATGTTTCCTAGAATGTAAATTATTGATAATTTGGATTGGTCATTGAACTGGCTATAAAAACAGTGATTCAAAGCTTAGTAATATAACTATAGTTCAATCTGATTAATTCAATCAATATTAAAATAATATAATTTAATTAAAATGTATAAAAATATTCATTTATAACCTTAAAAAAATAATATTTAAATAAAATATATTAATCTATATGTAAATGGAATATTTAGGTTACTTTGTCTAAAGTATTGAAAGATCTACCCTTAGCTACAATGTTTACTAACTGTGAAAGGACTTGAAAATTATATTCTTGAAGTATATAAAAATATATAAATAAAAGCACACTATAAACAGCCAAATATAATAATGGTTGAAATCAAAATTATGAAAATTTGACCAAAAGGTCAAGTCAGGAAAACGATGAACCTAGTGTCTGTGTGGATTGTTTTTAGGCTAATTTTTGTGAAATATAAATATTATTAAATTGAGTTTTGTCACTCCCAATAAAACTTATTTGGATTTAAACTTTTTTTTGGGTATAAAATTTTTAGAAAGAATTTAGAATCACCTACAATTTAAGGGTAAATTGAAATTTCCCTTCCTCCTAAACGATAATAATATTAGGTAGAATAAGACACGGATTGCCTTTAAACTTAATACTAGACATCTAAGAGTTAAGATATTTCTTTAAGCGTTATGACTAAAATTATAATAAAATAATACTTTCTAAAAATCAAACATATTTTAAATAGTCATATATTTCACCTCTTATCTATATTTGAACTTGGGCAAAGAATCAAGGAAAAAAATTTGATCTAAACCCACCGCAACCAGTGAAAATGTGGTAATACTTGGATGGCCCAACAATTCAAATTTTTGGACTTTAAAGTTTTTTTTCTATAATTTTCAAACAACCAATAATAGTTTAACTAAATATATTAGTCCTCCTAGTGCGATGAATTAAAACTCTAATTTTATCTATAATATATGTCTACATAGCCAATGATGTATTGAATATTCATACTATTATTATCATTAATTAATTAATCATACTATTATTGAATATACGACTTTGAGATTTTTTATGTCTCAATGGAACGTGTTTTTCATATAACTTGTGCTTGTATACAGGTTAAATATTTTGTTCGAGTGAGCATAAATATTTTTTTTAAAAAAACTAAATATTTAGGTTCATACATTCATACTTAAATTTTGGATATCAGTTAAACTTAATATATCTTCATTTAAAAATATTTTGTCTACATCTAAAATTTAAATTTCAAAATTTCTTTATTAAAAGTGTTAAAATTTTAAAAAATATTTTTTTAAATTTAAGAATCTAAAATAAAATTATATATAAAATTAAAAAATTAAATTCGCAATTATATCCATATTCTTTACTAATTTCCCCGACAACATCATTTAATCATTTTCCACCTTCCTTAGTTGAAATCCTAGGCTCGAGGCCGACATTGATCATTGATTGATGTATTCTTGTGTGTGTTTAAATTAGTTGTTATCCTCAATCCATTCTAAAGATAAGGATTGAACATCATCACTTTTATGATGATGCTCATAAATTTAAAACAAATTCATCTTCTTATTTCACAAAGCAGGCGTCTCCATCCCCAACTCTACTTTTCACTCCTATGAACACGCAAGTATTCCGAATTGTTTCTCTTATCTTCTTTCTTCTTTTAGCGAAATACTAAACAACTAAGAGACAAAAAATATTCATTTTAATATTTTATAGTTATTTTTAGAATAAAAAAATTTAGATAAATTTAACACCAGTTCTTTATTAAGATTAAAACAGGCCCCAGAATTAATAGAGTATTTATAAGGAACTTACGTGATTACCTATCAAAAAGATCCTCACAACAATAATATAAATCGAACTGACATTTTTATGAGATATGAATATATTCTTTACTATATATGTTAACTTTCATTAATTAATATTTTATAGTTTTTTTTGTACAAAAATTTTTAGAAAGGGGTTAGGCTCACCCATGATCCAAGGGCAGGGCGAAGTCTCTCTTCCTCCTAGGCGATACCAATATCGAGTAGGGCGAGCCGTCTATTACCTTCAAGCGTAAATATTACCCAAGAGCTAGGATGGCTCCTCAAGCGCCATGACTGGAACCACAATAAAGTGGTACTCCCTAGGATTCGAACACGCTTCAAATAATAGCATGTCTCACCCTTTTACCAGTTGAACTCATATACTATAGGTATTAATATTTTATAGTTAGAAAACGATTTCCTTGCCATCCACGTTGGGCTTGCCAAAGCTCATCATATATAAATCTGTCAAAGTTTAACACATTTTCCATAAAATGTACTTTATCTATAAACTCAAGATTTTCTTGTTTATCTTGTGAAGAAAAGACTAAAAGTTTCCTTGTTTTTTTTTTGTTACTCAACTGGAAAAACATTTTCTTTGGTTAAGTGGCAATTTTATTTTAAATACTATTAGATATTAAATGTAGATATTTTTCCTAAATTTTAGACTTTAATTTGTTATATTATGAGAAATTAATTATTTCTATCAGGCTCAACCATGATTGGGGAAAACATATTATTTTGGACAACATATTTTTGTAAGAAAAACGGTTTTGCGGTTGCAGACGTTATATAATTTCCAGTTAAAAAAATCTCGTACTTTTAGGTTTTAGCCCAAATGTTTTCATTAATATAATATGCCATTTTGGACCAGAAGTAAGAAAATGTTTTATTTGTTTGGGCCTAAGCTTTCTTTTAATTCAAGTAGTGACCCAAAAGTATATCTGAAATGATTCTACTATTGATTAGGCCTTTTTAATTATTTTTTAATGACTTATTATTAGACCTTTTTAGTTGTCCAAAGTTTCAACTTTCAAGATATTTAAAGCTTTGTTTAGTGCCTTTTTGAATACTATTAAAAAAAATCAATCTTTTAACACAAGGTAGAGTTAAGCGGATTGGGATAATATTTTAAAATATGATAAATTAATATTTAAATTCTTATTAAAAGATATATCTATATTTAATACGTGACACCTATATTTTGGTAAAAAAAATAATTTATAAGTATGATCTTGAATATAATTAACTAGCAAGCGATAAATGCTTATAAGGAAACCATATGTTTGGGGTTCAAAATTGATTTTGACTTTAATAGGGGTGCTCCAATATGTTTTAGGAAAATTTTGAAAATTGACTTTTTTTTTCATCTAAATATATGCTGATAGTCTGATACCTACTTCTTCCTTTCCATTATAATCAAAATCAATTATTCAATTCTAATTTAAGCTTGTCCGTATGTAATCAATGTTTAATTAAAGTTCCAAATTTAATACTTCGGACTACAAAAGCATCAATAAAACCAATTTTAGGCTTTCCCAAATGAATTAAATTTTTCATGAGTTGATTCCAGAAGATTTTTAATTAGTGGTTTCAACCTTCCCAGATTCATTAGGCAAACTGGAATAATGCTAAAAAAAAGAAGGGGAAAACCAACAAGAAACAAGTCTAGAAAATTACAAAACCCCATTATTATTATTATTAACAGCCTGACCAGCGCAATATTAATTCATGAAAGCACTTATATGGTTGTTTGGTATAGTGATGGGAGCTAAATAAACCAGTTTAAAATTTTGATCAATTGTGATTTCAGCTTTTCATGGCACTTTTAGTATTAGTGACAAGGGAGTTGTTTATGTGTTTAGAATAATCCCGATAGACTTTGGCAATAAAATTTTTCCCTATTTACCCTCCTTTCCCATAATAATGTGTTTTGGTAATTTTACATTCATAAGTGATTTTAATAAAAAAAATCCAAACATAATCAAAATTCTCAAAGTCATTTATAAAAAAAATTATCCAAACAGAAATTATGATTAACTAACATCTGACCAGTGTTACTTATACAAATCGTGATGATCAAAATCACAGTTGTTCAACCGGGCTCTAAAAGTCACTAGTTATATAGTCATGAATAATCCGATTTGTAATTTGACTAATTTCAGACTTAATAAATCTAATGCCTGGGTTAAATTGGGAGATGAGCAACCAAAGCACATTAAATCTAGATAGTTTAGATTTCATTTTCTTATTTGTATTTTTTTTAAAAATATTTTAATCAATATTGTATTATAAAAATAATCTTTTAACTATCATTTTCAAAAAATGGTTTTTTATTTAAAAAATGTCAGTTGAAAAAAAGTCAAAGTTAGATCTCCACATCTGATGATCTTTAAGTGGTCATCTTAAATATTGGAACCAAAACTGGTTCAGTTTAACTCCAATATTTTATAGCCAATCTCAAATAATGGTAAAAGAGAAGGGTTGTCTTAGAGACCTTAGATGATCAATATAAAACTCTCTCGAATTTCTCACCAACATGCAGCATTGCAGGGGTTTGAGATATAGCTGAATAATACTTAATAAATCTTAGAGAATGGAGCAAAAACTAGCAGGGTAAGGATCATAAACTGCTTGACAGGAGAAGGTAGGGTATGGTGGATAGTGAAGGGTAGCAGGACAATACATTGCAACCTTATTATTGTCATTTTCTTCCTTCTTGTCCTCCTCCTCCTTCTCTTTGCTTTCTTCTTTCAGTTGTTGGACGCTCAAGATGCTCGCATGGCGGAACTTCTTCCTCAGGAGACTCGCCAAGCAAACCGGGTCGACGCCATCTCCGATCACCACTACTTGGTCTCTGTCTCTACCTTCTATTGACACCGAACACACACCTGCATGTACGTGTACACCAATATTATTCAAATATTGGTGCAGAAAAACAAAAGATTTCTACATCGGTTCTGCAACCGGTATAGATACAATAAGGTGATGGCATGCACATGTGTGCGTACCTTTAGCTGCGGCTGCAATGGTGAGGGCCTTACTTCTGCATTTGTTACAGTCTAATGTCACTTTTATCACTATTTTTTGCTGCATCATTAGGAAACATAGTGCATTTAACTTTAATATATATAGAATTAATTCAAAGCATGAATTATAAGAACAATATATTAATTAAGAAGATTCATCTTACCTTCATGCTTGATTTCATATGCTTCTCTGTGCTTTGTGGCTCTGCAAGTGTGAACCTGATGAGAAGATAATTAATTATGCTCGATTCATTGCTCTCTGTCTATAAATAAATATATGCTTGTGTGAACGAAGGGGGATTTGTTTTATTATATCAAAAAGGTTAAGGGCCTCTTCATGGTACCTTAAATTAATATCCATTTTGTAGGTTACAACTTAATTTATCCTAAATATAAGAGTTATTAGAGAGGTTTATTTTGATTCTAGAGTTATGGTGCAAATTTATCTTGTAAGTTTTCACTTAGGAAAAATATTGCCCTAAAAATTCTTTTGGGTTTGATAACACCCCAAAGTATTCTAACCGTTAAAAACAATAGTGGTCAATACTAATTTTTTAATGGGGTGGGGCAACATTTTTGCCATATTTTGAAATTTTTAGGATAACATTAAACCTAAAAATTTTTTAAGATAACATTGCTTCTGAGTAAAAATTTTCTAGGTATATTTGTACCTTAACCCTTGATTTTAAATATAAAATCTTAATTCACTTTATTTCTTAAATTTATAATTATATTTTTTAAATTCTACCTATTAACTGCACATATTAAGGGGATTTTTCATCAATAATAGTTTCCAAAGCAAATAATTAAAATGGATAATTTAGGAAAACTATCATATATTTTTTACAGATAACTAACTTAATTAATTTTTTTAATCTCTATAAATTATTAATTATTTAATTTATACATTTAGGAAGGGGGAATATTTTTGAAAAAAAAACTAACTATTGGGAATATTAGCCAACAACAAATTATAATGCAATCAAAGGGAGGAGTATGGATTTTTGGAACTTCAAATCAATTTCATGTAAGGCTTATGAAATTCATATAAGATTTAATACTTTAAATATTACATGTATTAATTTATTAGAGATAATAATAATACAGAAAGTAATAAAATTTTTGTAAGCCTGAAAGAAAAAAGAATAACATATGTTGTGACGTTGGAAAATATGGTTTTTTCAAAATAATTAAGCAAAGTCATGCCATGTCCCGATGTATCATCAATATGCTAATATTCAATATATAATATTTATAATTTATATGTTATAAATAGTGTAATTCACAATCTCATAACAATGCAATATATAGCTGAATGGACAATTAAGAAGAAATATGATTACCACAAGTTACATTAAAATTAGTTTCTGGTCAATTTCCTACTATTTCTTTCATATTATGGTGTGGTCCAGAACTCGCACTTCAATCATAAGAGCATGAATAATTAATTACTCGTGACCAACATGTTTAATTACAGCTAATCATTGATTAATAATTTTGCTTTTAAAGTGGTTCCCTATTAAAGTTTTCTATTATTAGATTACACTAATTATATGAGCAGAAAGTTGAGCTTGGTACGTTGCTTTAATTTTCTATATTTTGATTAATTTACAAATTTTTGGGATCATTATTTCATCCCTATAATTATGCTAAATCATTAAATTTAAATTACTTAGCATAATTATATATGGTACCCCTTCAGTCCTTAATATATATGATATATTTAATTAATTTAATTAAATTAATAAAGTTAATTAAGTTAGTTAATATGGCATATTTTTTTCTAAAATACCCTAATCATTTTACTTAACTCATTCTTTTATTATCTTACATGATTATTGTCGAAGGAGTATTAATAGATGTAATTTGACAAAAAATTGATAAATACAAAAAATAAGTCATATATTTAGGGCAGATATCAACTTCTCAATTAAAGACCTATCATTCATTTACCATATCATTAGGCCTTACCCTAATCATATACTCATCTATTCTTATTTATAATTCACTTCCAGTATGTTCTATATAAATGACTAAGAAAAACCTTAAACTTAATTAACTTTCTCTTAAAATTTAATAACTTTATCTCTATTTAATATACATTACACTGCATAAGAATAAAGTCAATATAATAATAAATGAAGAATAAAATTGTACATTTATGAAAAATTCAATGATGTCTTATAAATAAAAAAAAACATTTCTCTCTTTGTCCTATAAATAGCAACGGAAGAATGTATAATTATATGGGTTAAGGTGTAAATTTATTCTAAAATTTTTGCTCAAGAAAAATATTAGCCTATAAATATTAAAATGAAACAATGTTGTTCCATACTATTAGTTTTTTGACAGTCAACATTAGTTTTTTAATAGATTGACGCGATATTAAACTTAAAAAGAATTTCCGGGGCAATATTTTTCTTAGAATCGCGCAAACTCATGGACACCTTAACCCTATATATATACAAATGAGATCTAGGATTCAATCAATGGCAGAAGCCTAGCTAGCTAATCCTCAAACGATATCATGTCTCAGTTTCTGAAATGCATAATCCTCGTACAATCAATTCTTGTTGTGGCGTTGGCCTCACACCTGGTGGAAGGCAAACTATTTCCCAAAAAGCATGTGAGAATGACCAACATGTTAGATAATAATTTGGAGCTGACAGTTCATTGCAAATCCAAAGATGACGACCTTGGGGAGCATCATGTTCGTTATTCAGAATATTATGAGTTCAGTTTCACCCCCAACTTTTGGCATACAACTCTGTTCCATTGTACCTTTCAATGGGATGAAGCTTTTAACAGGTTTGATATATATAACGATGAAAGAGATGTATGCAATACGGGGTATTGCAACTGGAAAATTATGAAAGATCAAGCTTGTATGAATGATGGGGACCGTGAGCATACAATTTGTTATCTATACAAAAAGCAAGCATGACTCATATGTGTATTGTAAAGAGTAATTAAATAAATAATAATCATTCTATTTCTATTTAGTGAAAGGTATCCTCTATTTTTTTTTAAGTTTAAAGTACAAAGAATTTTCATCTTTCTTAGTAAATGTAATTCTTGAGGATTTGAATTTATGTTCTCTTCTTTACGAAGGTGATACCGCTTATTATCTTAATTAACAGCTTGTTTATTGGTTAATTATTGACAATTCATTTAATATATTATATTCATCATAAGAACGGGGTGGAGGTTGAGCGCGCCATGGAGTGAAGGCTCGGGCACTCCCACCTAACATGCAAATATTTTGAGATGTGCTCTATTTTTAAACTTGTTCTCGTAACATAGTCAAGTAATGTAGAGTTCAACGTGAATATAAGTGAAAGAAATTCTTAAAACATAATTAAGATGTGCACTTGTATGCAAGGAAAAATAAATTTAACCTTTTCACATATGGAATCACATTAATCTGTTCATATAGGTCCCTCCAAACATCGCCCTTTAATTCCTCCACCCCCCACATTTGACATCAACCTACACAGCTTCAAAAATTCAGCTAGTAGCTGCAGGCCAACAAAAGAAGCTAAAACAAAAGCCACAAAACAAAAGTTTAGCAACCAGAATCTGAAATGGAGCGGCTTCATTTCCAACTCTAGAACCAACTGGCAAGGTAAGGCCTAAGGCTATGATAATATTCATCTCTAACCTTATCAAGCCATGATAGTTCTGCAACTCAGAACTGATTCCATGAACATATGCAGAAACAGATCTTCCCTGTATCATATCCATATTTCTAACATGTTCTGTTCGTGGATACCTAATAAACTCAGTCGATTTAGGCCATGATGATCTCTGCAACTCAGAACTCATTCCATGAACATAGCCAGAAACTTGTTTACCAAGTATCATTTCCTTATTTATAACATATTATGTTTCTGGATACCTAAACACACAGTTGATTCAGGCCACAATGATCTCTGTAAGTAACAACTGGT
Organism: Leucaena leucocephala; assembly: GCA_037074615.1. Taxonomy (NCBI): domain Eukaryota; kingdom Viridiplantae; phylum Streptophyta; class Magnoliopsida; order Fabales; family Fabaceae; genus Leucaena; species Leucaena leucocephala. Next base: position 10,564,807 of record CM073542.1, read on the forward strand.
TCCACCAACATAACCTGAACCAGCGCTCCCCAGAATCTCTATCTCACTGTTTAAGTAGCCTCCAAAGATTGGAAGGTGTTCATTTCTGCGACTATTTACTGATGGTGTTGAGTGAGGACTTAGGCTTCTCAGAGGGTAATGATGATGATTACTGAGAATTCTTTGGTTTCTGGGGTTGAATTCATTCTTTGTTAACAAGGCACACTTGAATGTGCCGCACTTACCGAGGGGGAAAGGCTCATCACACCTGGAACCATCGCCCCGCTTGTTATTATAACCAGGGTAATCTTCTTTCTTGAATTCAACATACCCAGTTGGCCACAGAAACCTTTGCCTCCCAAGTTCGTTTATGCACCAGTCATCGAATGGCGGTGTGATCTTGTGATTAACATGAATTTCACCATTGGGTCTCAGCGTGCTCCTTGCATTCATAAAGAACCCATGTACAAGTTTCGTGTGTTTCCTGTAAATGCCAAAAAAAAAAAAAGAGATGCTAAAGCCTTGCATTCATAAATTACCTGGAAAAAATTTGTAGTAATTCACTTAGAATGCCATTATACATCATAAAACCACCAGTAGAAGAATGTATAAATTAATATTCACAAGTTATAAATAGTGCAATATATAGGAAAATGTGTATAATTATATCCATACCAAAACAGTTGGAAAACCCTACATTAGTGTGTGTGTGTGTGTATTTAAGGGGTACGTAGAGTCATAGACAAATGCATAATTACAAACATCTATGTATATAATGTCAAGTTCTACACTAGTAAGGTCAATGATTTTCATAAGCTGCATTAACCAAAAAGCCTTTTGCTTTTCACTTGATAGACAATAGAGGTACTTTTGGAGCTTTTCCTTCGGAAAAACTATCACATGCAAGAGCATTGAGATGACTGAATAATCCTTACACAAGTATTGGCTTTTAATGAAAGTACTAGAGCTTTCTGGTTCAATGTTTTTAACGTATAAATAATACAACATTAAGTGCTTGTTTGGATTTGAGTTTGATAAGCATGTTCACAAAAATTGAGATAAAACTCTTTATATACGTAATCTATAAAATTATATGCTTAAAAGATAGATAGATTGGGACTTCAAATAGCCAATCCAAACACGCACTAAGATGGGCGTTTTGTATTGAAATATTATGACCTTCTAAGACTTTGAAAATTGTTTGAAAAAACAGTCAAGCTTTACACAAACAAATATATATATATATATATATATATATATATCATCCAAATTTCATTTAGGAGTTATGCAACATATATATGTACCATACAATTTCATATTTGCTATATATATATATATATATATATATATATATATGAATTCTAACGGGGAACTCACTGAATCAGGGAGAAGTTTGTCTTCTCTGCCATGAAAGTCTGCATGATGAGGGAAGTTGAATATAATTCTATCGAATCTCCTCATTTTCAAGTATGGATGAAATTTCATTTTGGTTGCATCAACTTCATGCCACACATGTGCTCCCAGCTTTGTTAAGGCAACTAAATTTGACTTTGCCTTCCTGTACTCCCTCATAACTTGATCTTAATTAACAGCAAAAGCAATCAACCACGACGAAAAAGCACAATAGTAAACCAGATCGATAGAATCCACAGTCTACAAACAATTCATTCAGAGAACAAAATCTATGAGATGCTCATAGAGAAATGGAAGAATAGTACATAAACACAAGCACTTCCCAGAATCTTGGAGAATCAGAAAACTAGCTATAGATTTTTTAGTGTAGCATTAGTAAGACGCCTCATCGTCAAGCAATCAGCAAAACCCTATACTATGTTAGATAACCCCAGTATTCAAAATAACATCTGTCACGACGAATGCGAAAGAAAATTTTGAAGAAGAAGAAGCAACACATACACAAACGCAAGAACAAAGGAAGAGAGAGAGCCAGTGAGTGTCAAGGGAAGTAGCCACGATGTTGAAAGCTGAACCAAAGGATTGAGCCAAGCAAAGGGAGAAGGAGAAATCACCCTCACGCACCAAAAGTATTTGATGACACGAGGAATAATATTTTTTTTTTGATAAATTTTTTTTAGAAAATAATTAAGCTCATCCACAATTTAAGGATAGAGTGAAATCTCCCTTTCTCTTAAGCGATACCAATATTGGGTAGGGCGAGCCGTCTATTACCCTCAGTTATATATTTAAGCACCCAGTAGTTAAGATACCTCGCCAAAAATCACGATTGTAACCACAATAAAGTGATTCTTTAAAGATCAAACATGCTCTAAATAATCATATGTCTTATTTCTTCACATGTTGAACTAAAGATGATACCCACAAGCTCCTTCCTTTCGTCCTTACTGCTCATTTCTAAGCCACTGCTTTCCGCCATGCATAACAAGTTTCAAAAGCTTCTTAACTCTTAAGAATACTGAAGAGAGCCAATTCTTTCTTTCTTTCTTTTTTTTTTCCTTTTTAGTAAAAAGTGACCATTCTTTTTTATCCAAGAAATTGGGGAAAAATTACATTGAAAATTTTATTAATGCCCTGTCAAATTTTGTATACACCAGTACTTAAATCCAATTTGTTACCAATAATTTGTTATGATTGATTAATTAGCTATGAATTTTTTTGGTACAATTAGTTATGAGTATTAGATATTATTATAGTCAAATATTTAAAATATCATAGAATTAATTAATATAATTATTAATTAATTATTAGGCTGGTTAAAAAATAAATAAAAAATATTGAATCGCATCAACTCAAATTTATTTTTTATTAAATTAAATATTATTAAATTTTAAGAGTATATATGATGATATTTTTTTACAAGTACTTTTCTCTAATTTTTTTCTACTTTGCTTTTCAGTCTCTGAGCGCTATGTATGGCCTATCTGATAACCAAGTCATATTTTCTCTTTTTCTTTTCCTCTTCTCATTCTCGATTAAAAAATAAACAGTTGGATAGGGTATTTAATAAAACCACTATTTTTTAAATCTAATTTTCACATTCTATTTTTTATTTTTAATGTCATATTATAATATCATTTTATAAGATATTGGATCTCAACCCAATTGCCAATTTTTTTAATATTTATAAGCAAATTTGGATTAATATTTTTTTGAATTTATATATTAACACTTAACGCTACTAACAATCGACTAGTCCAGTTTTAGGAATATAGACCCATAATGGAGAACCTCACTATCTTAGAATAATTATTACAATTACATATCTATAGTTCAAATATGATATCACTAATTAAGCTGAAATGACTCAGTCAATCTAAAAATTTAATAGTTACATTTATATTTTATGTTGTATTTCATTTATTTTATATTAGTTATTATATTTATGTTTTAATATTTTTCATTTCATATTAACTACTTCTATATTTCTTCCAATAACACAATACTTTTCTTTTCTCAATTTTATGGATAGGAAAAAAATCATTAGAAGAGTTATTTTTAATTGAGTTTGATAAATATTTTAAGAAATAATAAAACTATTTTCTTATCATTTGAAATTATGAAAGTATAATTAAAAATGGTTATTGCAAATAATAAACATTTGCTAAATACTCCCTCCATTTCTACTATTTTCATTATAAGATGCTATCTAAAAAAATTATTCAGTCCATAATATAATAAATATAAATCACTAGAGAAAAGTCATTAATGTTTAAAAATTTTGCCCCTGTAATTACTTCTTAAATGTGACTTATTGTATTTTTCTATCCCCTTCGAAACCTAGGAGTAAAGCTAAAAAAAATTTATCAAAGATAAATTTAATGAATTAACTAGGCAGTATGAATTAGTATTTCAACTTTCTAAGATATATGAATCATTATAGAACTACATAGCTTCACAAGTGCAACTAGCAGCTAGCTACGGGGAAACAGAAGTAGCAGCAAAATGATCGCCAAAAGCCACAATTTAGCAACAATCGTTTTAGACAGAGTATAAGCCACAATTCAAGGCATGATAATCTCTGGAAATCAAAGATGATTCCATGAACATAAGCAGAAATCTCTCTTCCCAGTTGCTCCATTCCATAAGTGTTTGAGTAGTTGTAGCCTCCTCCTCCTTCAGAAATTGGAATGTTATTGCTTCTCATTTCCATGTTATTAGTGTGCTGATGATCATCTCTCTGATTTATGGTGTCAGATTTCATCTTCTCCTTCTTCTTTAGCACGGAAAACTTGAAGGTACTACACCTACCAAAAAGGAAAGACTTATCACGCTTGCGCCCATGACGTCGCTTGTTGTTATAACCAGGGTAATCTTCTTTCTTGAAATCAACACATTCTATTAGTCTGAAATCATTTTGATTCCCAAGTTTCTCAATATTCCAGTTACAGTATGGAAACGTGATCTTGTGATGAGCATGCCACTTGCATTACGAAAGAACCCATACACGGGTTTCTGGTGTTTCCTATAAAAATGTGCAAGAACAAAGATGGTAAAGCCTTCATTATTTGCTTGCAACGAGGGAAGAATATAAAATAATGTCCCTTTGTATAATTTGTGCATTTGCGCATGTGTAGTGTTAGTGTGTTGAACAAACACATATCTAAATGTTAATTAAATAATTACATGGTCTATAAGATAGAGTAGTAGTGGAAGACTTAAACGAGTACTTCTTGCCATGTTAATTGATCTTAAGCAGAAAATTATAAGGCTTTGGTTTTATTATAACAGGTATTGAAATACAAAGCACAATGTTAACACAAATAATATTAATAAGGAATTCTTTTGACTAGAAGATATGCACAATGATGATTTAGGAATACCTGTCACTAGTCAAAGAACCCTCAAAGGAGCGAGGTATCTATTTTGTGATTTTAAATTCGATATAACTCACTATTACCCTAAATTAGTCTATCATATTTTTATAACCTCCAATCAAAGTTAATAATAATAGGTAATTTGACTAAATAATATCATAAACTAAATTTGGTACGACTAAGTCAACGGCCACAATTAAGAGATATTTTATTCAAATGAGGAAACTATATTTAGAATATATTATAATTATTGTAACATTCAAAATATCTATTTGAATTACAAGATATTTCATGATAATAATAATTAATAAAATATCTAGTGTTCTCCTACTTGGCCTAAACAATAAAATCAATCATCCTATCTAGGTTTATTTAAGTAATACTACAGAAATCATGACAACAAATCCTCTTCATTCGAGTATTACCTTCCATACATTACAAGCAATACCTTTACTTAATATATCAAAACTTTATAAATAAATTCAAATATTTATTTGGTTCCTATCTCAATATCTATCAATCTCAAACAACACGAATATATACATAAATGAAATGTAGAGATGATAAATTATGAATTGAAATTTTATTGTCTCATATACCTTGATTCATGACAATAGAGGCTTAAGCCCCATATAAAGCACATGTGAAACAAAATCTTTCAGTTGCATCCCTTTAGTCAAAGGATCACCTAGCATTTCCTTTGTATTAATGTGTTCAACCGACATTTGGCTATCCCTTTCTTTCTCTATCCTTCAAGGAAAGGAATTTTAATTCGATGAACTTACTTTTACTCCCACTCATTTTGTTATTGACTATTATCATTGCAACTTTGTTATCACAATACATCTTAATGGGTATAGAGATTGAATTCACAATTTTAAGCCCAATAATGAAATTTCTTATCTAAATTCCTTATAAACTTGCTTCAAATCGAGCAATGTACTCAGCATCACGAGTAGGAGTTATAAGTGTTTGTTTTGCACTTTTTCATGATATAGTACATTCTGCTAATAAAAAGATATATCCAGTCGTAGATCTACTTGTATCTCGACAACCAGCTAGATTAGAATCAAAGTACCCAATCACTTCAAGATTGTCAGTTCTTTTATATGTGAGCATATGATATTTTGTACCTTGAAGGTATCTCAAAACTTTCTTTACAGATGTCTAATGAGTCTCCCCTAGATTACTTTGGTATCTTCTTAACATACCCACATCCAAAACTATATCAGGTCTTGTACAAAACATATGCATACATCAAACTTTTTATTGCGACGCATATGGGACATTTTCCATTTCATTCATTTTAAGATCATCCTTAGGACATTGTTATAAACTGAATATATCTCATTTCTCAATATATGATATAATAGGTGAATAGTTTTCCATCCTGAATCCTTTTAGAATTGCGTTGATTTATATTTCTTGCGATAATCTTAGAAGGCCTTGAGCCCTATCTCTATAGATCTGAGTGCAAATGACATAAAATGCCTCACCCATATCTTTCATGTCAAAATTCTTGAACAAAAACTGTTTTACCTCTCTCAGTAGCCTTAGATCATTTGTTGCAAGCAATATATCATCCATATACAAAATCAAAAATATGATCTTACTCTCACTGACCTTATGGCATATGCATTAATCCACCATGTTCTCAATGAAGCCAAAAGATGTGATAAATTCATCGAACTTCAAATACCACAGCTGCGAAACCTATTTAAGACCAAAGATTAATTTTCTCAACTTGCAAGCTAAATATTCTTTGCCATTTGCAATGAATCCTTCAGGTTACCTTATGTAAACTTCTTCAAGTTTTACCATTGAGAAATACAGTTTTAAAATTCATTTTGTGCAACTCTAGATCAAAATGTGATGACGCGGAAAAAGTCCTTGATGGATATAGGATAAAAGATTTCTTTATAGTTAACTCCTTCCACTTGTGTAAAACTTTCAGCAACTAACCTAACCTTATAGTGATCAATGTTATCTTATGAATCCCTTTTAGTTTTATAAATCCACTTACAGCCAATGGTTTTAGCTCCATTGAATAACTCTACAAGTTTCCAAACATGGTTATTTGCCATAGATTTAATTTCATCAGTCATAGCATCAAAGCACGATTCAAAGTTTATACTTTGTATAGTTTGAGAGAATGACAACGGATAATTTTCAATAATTACCTCACAGTCATACTCAGTATGATATACTATATAGTCATTAGGTAATACTGACTTTCTACCTCCTTAATCTAACCTCTTGATTTAGTTGAGGATGTTCATTTTGAACATTTTCTATCACATTTTGTGGTTGTGCGATAGATTGATCAACCTGAATAATTCTTCATATCTAGCATTGTCAACTTATGTTATAGAAAGAACATTTTTTATTACAACTTTAATTGGATAAGTGTAATTGATCATTGAGATTCCTTTATCAGTGTTAGTAGTTTGCTCTATGTGATCATCTTGTAATTGATCACTCCCACGTATCACATCATTCTCAAGAAATTTAACATTCATAGATTCTACAAACTTTCTTAAAGGTGGAGGACAATAGAATTTGTAACACTTGGACTTTTCAGCATAGCCAACAAATATGCTCTAATAGTCTTAGGATCCAATTTCTTTTCTTGTAGATTATACACTCTTACTTCTGCAGGACAATCCCATACCTTAAAGTCATTTAAACTGGGTTTTCATCATTTCTAGATTTCAAAAGGTGTCTATATTGTCTTTGTCAAAATCATATTTAAGATGTATATAGTTATCTTGAGTACTTCCTTCCACAAGAAAACCAGAAGTTTGAAGCTATTCATCACGCTCCTAACCATATCTAGTAAGATCATATTTCTTCCTTCAACTATACTATTCATGTCAGGTGAGTCAGACATGATATATTGTGCAATTATACCTTGCTCTCGAAGAAATTATGCAAAAAGATCAAATGATTGTCATTCACTAGTATATATGCTATAATATTCACTACCTCTATTTGATCTCACAATCTTAATTGGTTTCTCAACTTGCTTTTCCACTTCTACTTTATATTTCTTAAAGGCATCTAATTCCCCACTTTTATTATAAAGCAAGTATACATAATATTCAAATATCAATAGTATACATACTATATAATGAGAAATCATCAATAAACATAACAAAATACTTTTGACCATGTGCATTTAAATCAAGACAACAAATATCTATGTATAATCTCAAGTAATTTAGAACTTCACTTAACTCGTTTATGTGACTTGTTAGTCTGCTTTTCCCTAATGCAGTCCACACAAAAACCAAGATTAGAATGGTCTAAGGATGGAAGAACTCCATCTTTAGTTAACTTCTTGATTCTATCAATAGAGATATGTCACAATCTTCTATACCACAGGCTAATTGAATTCTCATTAATGACACTACGTTTAATACTATGCGTAACAACTAAAGACTACAACAAATCAAGAATAGTTTTAAATAAACTGTTAGCCATAACTACATTTGACCATGTACATTTAAATCAGGACAACAATATTTGTGTGTATAATCTCAAGTAATTTAGAAATTCCCTTAGCTCTTTTTGTGACTGGTTAGTCTGCTCTCCCCTAATACAGTCCATACAAAAACCAAGATCAGAATGGTTTAAGGATAGAATAACTTTATCTTTAATTAACCTCTTGATTATATCAATAGAGATATGTCTCAATCTCCTATACCATAGGCTAAATGAATTCTCATTAATGACACTATGTTCAATACTATGAATAATAGCTAAAGACTACAACAAATCAAGAATAGTTTTAAATAAATCGTTAGCTATAACCATATTAGACCATATGCATTTAAATCATGACAACAAATATTTGTGTGTATAATCTCAAGTAATTCAGAACTTCCCTTAACTACTTTATGTAACTTGTTGGTTTGATTTCCAATAATGTAGTCCACACCAGAACCAAGATTAGAATGGTCTAAGGATGAAAGAACTCCATTTTTAGTTAACCTTTTGATTTTATCAATGAAGATATATCTCAATCTCCTATACCACAGCTAATTGAATTCTCATTAATGACACTGCGTTTAATACTATGCGTAATAGCTAAATTACCGCAAATCAAGAATAGTTTTAAATAAACAGTTAGCTATAACCACATTTGTAATTGAAATCGAGTGTTTACAAAAAATCATAAGATCTTTTGAAAGGTTTATTCCATAACCTAAGAGAATTAACTTAGACATAGAAATCAAGTTTCTCTTGTAGGAGGAAACATAAAATGTCTCAAAAAGATCTAAAACAAAATTATTAGGTAAGACAATCCTATAAGTTCTAACCGCCTTAATAGGTCTCCTTTCCTACTACCTGATAAGACTATTCCTTCATTGGGATATGGAGGCTTGCTAGTTAGAAAGCCCTACATGGTAAAAGTAATGTGGATCATGGAACCGCACCAAGTGTCATTACTAACAGAAGCAAAAAGAGATTCAAATACAACACAAGAATTCATGATATGTTGCCTAATGCATCCAATATCTATAAGTCTCATAGAACATAATTCAGACATAATAGTTTCACCCATTTATTTGTTAGATGGTTTGAATTGTTTATCTAAAAATTTTGAGTATTCTTTAGCAGTTCTGCATTTAGGAATGACATCCCGAATGCCTTTTACAATCCATGTCACATTCTGAAATTTGAGCCGTGACTGACACAGAATATGAATAAGTTCATATTCCTTAAACCTAAAATCTTGAATAAATCATTTGAAACGAAAATCGTAATCTATTACAATTTAATATCAAAAGGCAAGTTCTTTGTAGAAACTTTAGTAGGATCGACATTGTATAACTGATCTCCTGACAATCCTACAACAGACTACAAACGTTCAAATCTTCTATAATATTTTTCTAAAACAACCATAATCTTATCTATAGACTATGTGGAGCGTCTATCCTTCTATCAAAATAATACAAGTATTTCATAAATGATAATTACATTAAAAGGAGATTTGTCAAAATCAGCACTTCGAGTTGAACATTATACTCTTCACTGCTCAGCGGGAGAAGTAGGGTAAATTGCACTATCTGAAACTAAATAATCTACTAGTGAATAACGTCCCAAAAACAATTTAAAAATGCAAAAATAAACAATTTCAATATGTTTAAATGTAAATCATAACATTTCGTAATTTGATGCAAACATTTCTGTAAACATTTTATTTATACCAACTAGGGGAGAGACCCCAAAGGATTGAAGGGAAGAGGGAAGAAATAGAAGAAAAGGAAGTAGAGTACTGGACGGACTAGTTAATGCATTACAGAAGAGTAAAATGCATGCAGAGGGGATGCTTTTGAATGAACTAAAAGGCGGTAGAACCAGCCAAGCTTAGCTCATAAGAGGATGTAATGATATGAAAAGAGAAGAAAAGAAAGCTTAGAAGAACTGAAAGTAAGATAGATTAAAACATAAACAATTTATAAGAAGAGGAAGGGATACAGAAGGAGTAAGAAGAAAGAAGGAGAATACTCTCTCTCTAGACTCGTGAGTATTTCTCTCTAAGTGTAATGAGGGGGCGTAACTGAACCTGCTTCAGAAGGAAATGAATGCGACTTAAGAAGACAGGAGCAGTTACTATTTGAACAGTGTTATGACGTGGAATAGTTTTTACTGTTTGCAAAGTTTCTCATCATAACACTATTTACACAATATCTGCCAACACTATAGTATTCTGCTGACACTACAGTGACTCTGTTTAAATAGTATTGCTACAGTGATTTTTATTATTTGAATAGTACCTTACAGATTTTTCAAAAACCAAAAACCTAGGACACATTACTCGATCAACTAAGTTTCTAGAAAGTTTAATCTTCATCTAAGTCAATGGCATATTCGTCTTCATCACCCTTCTCTGATGGTGGTGTAGAATTTGTCTGACTTGTAGGAGTCTGCTCCTGTTGTTATAAAATCTGAAGCATGGAGTTTAATTGGTTGATAAGGCTAGCCTTATCGTTTATTGAGATTGTACCCTGTTCTTCTGATTCAAGAACTTGCTGTGTTCTGTCACACAGAGGAATTGGGGATTTTGTTTAAACCATCTCTCGACTGCTTGAGTGTTTATTCTTGAAAGATAAAACTTGGGCCACCATTTGACAGACGGAAGTCTTTGAAATATTGGCAAGAATCTTAATCCTTCAGTTTGAGAAAATCTGTAATTCCAGGAAAAGATCCAAGATACAGATAAGTTTAAAAAATAGTAAAGTTCAACAGGAAAAGGGTTTTCTTCAATGTTGAACTTATGTTTAAAAAGCTCAAAAGTTCGAACTACTTCTGTAGGAAATATTTCTGGAGTAGGTCCAAAGAAATCCCACCAGTGTCCAAACCATTGAGGAAAATTGTACTTAGTTTTTAATTTGAAATAAATAAACCAAGTATGTTTAAAAAGTTTGTTCTGATCCCAGAACACATGATACCATGCATCAACATAATCATGGTAATTATATCCTATAGGATTGAAGTTTATCCCAAAAATTTTGATTTTGTTTAAATCTTGTCCCCACTGAGATGGAGTAAGGACTTTCAAAATCTGCAGGGTATAATGAGTTATTAAAGACTCATCTATTTTGTCAGCATTTCTTTTAATTGAAGCTGACTCAGAATGAATCAATATTAATTCATAATATTCTCTGGTATTTGTCAAATATTTTGGCCTATAATGAAATCCAGTAGGGAAAACATTTAAAGCCACTTGGTTGGGGTTTTTGTGATAGAATTCTGGCTCTATTTGGATAATATTTATGACCCTATTTTGTTTGGAAAAGGACGGAGAACTATCCGATTTTAAAGAGACAGAAGCAAAAACTATCTGTTTTTTAGAAGGATTAATTTGCAAGATATTTGGTTGTTTATCAAGCAAATCATATTGGTTTTTTGTAATTACCTTTGCAGGGATTGGAGGAAGGGCCAATTGCTAGGTAAAGGTTTTTCTGGGAGAATCTTCTAGGAATAACTATGGGTATAGGATTCCAAAGTCTTTTTAGAAGATGCTCGTGTTTGAATTTGCTGGGTTGATGACCCAGACGGAATGGATGACCCCGATTTTGTTTAAGGTTTCTAGACCGAAAATCTAGATAGAGTAGATAACTCCGTTTTAATTTGGTAGGTTCCCTGTGGAGACCTGTATTTTTGAATCACTGCTTGGATGAGGCCTCAAGTTCAGAACTAGGGACTGTTTGGCTTTGGGCATCTTGCATAATACCCTTTTGTTTTTTGTCTTCACCATCTCCGGGTTTCTTTTTCCTCGGCATAGGAATTTTGTTGATTTTCTTTCTAGTTTTCTCTCAACTTTCTATCTACCCTATAAGAATTCACGGGTGAGAAAATCTAGGAGGGAGTTTGAAGTACATTTGATAAAATTAATTTCAAAATCAAAGACACTCAAAATTGCTTGCCATCTAGCGAAGACATGTTTAGAAGCAAGATTTTTAACATCTTTTTATAAAACATCTTTTGCTGATTTACTAACATCTTTTAATAAAACATCTTTTGCTGATTTACAATCAATGCGAAGTAAAAATCTTTTGTTTAACAAATCTGATTGAAATTTGAAATGAATAAAACAATTGCGAAAATTTCTTTTTTAATGGTGGAATAGTTTTGTTGAGTGCTATTCCAATGTTTAGACGTAAAAGAGACTATTTTTTCTTTTCCATCAAGACGTTGTTTAAGAATGCCATCGTAACCTATGTCACTGGCATCAGTTTCAACAATTTTGTAAGCAGTCGGATCAGGAAGGCTAAGACAAGGAATCTCCTTAACCTGGGATTTGATCTGCTTGACAATGTTTGAGTGAAGGTCAGTCCACGGAGGCGGATTGTCCTCGAGACGCTGATGGAGCGGTTTAATGAAGTTACTGAGATGAGGAATACAATCAGCAACATAGTTTAAACATCCCAAAAACCGTTGAATTTGTGTTTTATCAATGATTTGATCGGGGAATTTATCAGCAAATTGAATTGCCCTTTCAATTGGTGTAATGGACCCTTGATAAATCCAATGACCTAAAAACCGAATTTTAGTTTGAAACAAACTAATTTTAGGTTTTGAAACCACTAATCCATTTGTTTCTGCAATCTTAACGAATTTATAGATATGTTTAAAATTTTGATCTATAGAATAACTATAGACTAATACATCATCATTATAGACAATAATGTATTGACTATGATCATTAAATATCTCATTCATAATTCTTTGGAATTCGGAAGGAGCATTTTTCAAACCAAAAGGCATAACATTCCACTCATACTGACCAAAAGGAACAGTAAAAGCAGTTTTATACCTATCATTTTCAGAAATTTGTATTTGCCAAAAACCAAATTTCATATTAAATTTTGAGAAGACTTTTACAGAATACAAACGTTTTAATAGATCAAATTTGTTTGGGATTGGATATCAAATCCATTGCAAAGAATCATTTAAAGGTTTGCAATTAATTACAAGTCTAGGAGCATCACGTTCAATCTCGGCATTTTTATTAACATAAAAAGCAGCACAAGACCATAGACTTCTCGACCTGCGAATTAATTTTTTGTTTAAAAGATCATAAATCTCTTTTTTACAAGTTTCCAAAAGCTCCAGACTCATTTAAATTGGTCTGGCCTTTGTTGGAATTTTCTTTTCGAAAAAATCTTTTTCATATGGCAAATCTACCACATGTTGTTTTTGATTCCAAAAAGCATTTGGTAAGTCATAACAAATATTTTTGTGGATTTGTTCAAGACAAGTTTGAATTTTCTTTTGAACATCTTTTTGACACAATTGCCTTTCTAAATGTTGAAAAGAAATCTCTTCGTTTAAAAAGTTTATCTGTTGTTGTTTTGAAGTCAAAAGATTGAGCTCTTTGATTCTGGATTTTTGAGTAAAAGGAAACAGAATCATTTTGGCCAAATATTCTTTTGAAATTCCATTTTCATCGGTCATATACGGGAATAATAACCTAGCAAAAGGCGCACCCATAATAATCTGAGTTCCCATATTTTTAACCAATATAAACGGAGTTTCAAGTTTCAATTCTTGATTTTTAACAACCACCTTTGAAACTTTATATTTGACATCTAAGCGTGAGTCATTGACGCCATTAAACCTTCCGGTTATTTTTTCAAAGTATTTTGTTAGAATGATTCCTTCATTAAAACAATTAGAATTAGCTCCTATATCAAATAAGACAATTTGTTCCAAAACAAAATCATTATGAATAATAATTTTGGCATGGATATAAAATTTTTGAATAGAAATTCGAGAAATCAGATTTAAAAAAGTGTTATCTTCCTCGTTACCATCATTAGATGTGATTTCTAGATTTTCTTCAGTTTTACTTATTAGTTGCATATCTTGGAGTTGAGATATAGCTTCAGCACAGGTTTCCTATTGGAGTTTAATAAGACGTATTTCAGTCTTAAGCTGTTTAACCTCTAGGTGTAGATCCTGAAGGGTGGTTGGTTTAACAGAGTGTTGAAACTTGTTTAAAACATCTATCAAATTATATTTGTTTACAGGAAAAACAGGTTTTGAGTTTGAAGAAGATGGCTGTTGATTAACCAATTCTCGAAACCTAAACAAATATTCTCCTTTTTCAGAATCTAGTAATTTTTCAATAATATCAAGAAGTAAATCTTGTTCTTTCAAGATAACATTGATTGATGATGAAGATTCTGAGATATCATCATTTTGAATATTTTGAATATCCTTATAAGATTCACTATCAGTTTCTGAACTAGAAGTATCTTCAATCAAAATATTGTTTATTTGTTCAAGAACAGATTCATCAATACACCTGATTTTCTTGAGTTTTCTTCTGAAAGTATAATATTTTGAAATATGACCTAATTTGCCACATTTAAAACATGACTTTATTTTGTTCTAGAAAATCGACTTTGGGTTTGGATCTAAATTCCTGTTTTAACCTACGAGGAGGTGTGTTTGAGTTATATCTTTGATAGATATGTTTCTTCTTTTTACGATAAGAAGGAGGACTCCTATGTTTCTTGGGTTTTTTGTAGGCTAGAAGACCGAATTGTTCGTAGAAGGTTCCTAACTCTCTACAGTTAACGGCTTTTTCTTTGGCTAGTTGATGTTGGATGCATTTCCAAATTTCAATCAGATTTGTTAAACAAAAGATTTTTACTTCACATTGATTGTAAATCAGCAAAAAATATTTTACAAAAAGATGTTAAAAATCTTGCTTTTAAACAAGTCTTCGCCAGATGGCAAGCAATTTTGAGTATCTTTAATTTTGAAATTGATTTTATCAAAAGTACTTCAAACTCCTTCCCAGATTTTCTCACCCGTGAATTCTTATAGGGTAGATAGAAAGTTGAGAGAAAACTAGAAAGAAAATCAACAAAATTCTCATGCCGAGGAAAAAGAAACCCGGAGATGGTGAAGACAAAAAACAAAAGGGTATTATGCAAGATGCCCAAAGCCAAACAATCCCTAGTTCTGAACTGGAGGCCTCATCCAAGCGGTGATTCAAAAATACAGGTCTCCACAGGGAACCTACCAAATTAAAACGGAGTTATCTATTCCATCTAGATTTTCGGTCTAGAAACCTTAAACAAAATCGGGGTCATCCATTCTGTCTGGGTCATCAACCCAGCAAATTCAAACACGAGCATCTTCTAAAAAGACTTTGGAATCTTATACCCACAATTATTCCTAGAAGATTCTCCCAGAAAAAACCTTTACCTAGCAATTGGCCCTTCCTCCAATCCCTGCAAAGGTAATTACAAAAAACCAATATGATTTGCTTGATAAACAACCAAATATCTTGCAAATTAATCCTTCTAAAAAACAGATAGTTTTTGCTTCTGTCTCTTTAAAATCGGATAGTTCTCCGTCCTTTTCCAAACAAAATAGGGTCATAAATATTATCCAGATAGAGCCAGAATTCTATCACAAAAATCCCAACCAAGTGGCTTTAAATGTTTTCCCTACTGAATTTCATTATAGGCCAAAATATTTGACAAATACCAGAGAATATTATGAATTAATATTGATTCATTCTGAGTCAGCTTCAATTAAAAGAAATGCTGACAAAATAGATGAGTCTTTAATAACTCATTATACCCTGCAGATTTTGAAAGTCCTTACTCCATCTCAGTGGGGACAAGATTTAAACAAAATCAAAATTTTTGGGATAAACTTCAATCCTATAGGATATAATTATCATGATTATGTTGATGCATGGTATCATGTCTTCTGGGATCAGAACAAACTTTTTAAACATACTTGGTTTATTTATTTCAAATTAAAAACTAAGTACAATTTTCCTCAATGGTTTGGACACTGGTGGGATTTCTTTGGACCTACTCCAGAAATATTTCCTACAGAAGTAGTTCGAACTTTTGAGCTTTTTAAACATAAGTTCAACATTGAAGAAAACCCTTTTCCTGTTGAACTTTACTATTTTTTAAACTTATCTGTATCTTGGATCTTTTCCTGGAATTACAGATTTTCTCAAACTGAAGGATTAAGATTCTTGCCAATATTTCAAAGACTTCCGTCTGTCAAATGGTGGCCCAAGTTTCATCTTTCAAGAATAAACACTCAAGCAGTCGAGAGATGGTTTAAACAAAATCCCCAATTCCTCTGTGTGACAGAACACAACAAGTTCCTGAATCAGAAGAACAGGGTACAATCTCAATAAACGATAAGGCTAGCCTTATCAACCAATTAAACTCCATGCTCCAGATTTTACAACAATAGGAGCAGACTCCTACAAGTCAGACAGATTCTGCACCACCATCAGAGAAGGGTGATGAAGACGAATATGCCATTGACTTAGATGAAGATTAAACTTTCCAGAAACTTAGTTGATCGAGTAATGTGTCCTAGGTTTTTTGTTTTTGAAAAATCTGTAAGGTACTATTCAAATAATAAAAATCACTGCAGCAGTACTATTTAAACAGTGAGTCACTGTAGTGTCAGAAGATACTGTGTAAATAGTATTATGATGAGGAATTGTGCAAACAGTAAAAAATATTCCACATCAGAACACTGTTCAAACAGTAACCGCTCATGTCTTCTTAAGTCGCATTTATTTCCTTCTAAATCAGGTTCAGTTACGCCCCCTCCTTACATTTAAAGAGAGATACTCCCGAGTCTAGAGAGAGAGAGTCTCCTCTTCCTTCTTTCTTCTTACTCCTTCTGTATCCCTTCCTCTTCTTGTAAGTTGTTTATGTTTTAATCTATCTTACTTTCAGTTCTTCTAAACTTTATTTTCTTCTCTTTTCATATCATTACCTCCTCTTATGAGCTAGGCTTGGCCGGTTCTACTGCCTTTTAGTTCATTCAAGAGATCCCCTCTGCATGCATTTTACTCTTCTGTAATGCATTAATTGGTCCGTCCAGTGCTCTACTTCCTTTTCTTCTATTTCTTCCCTCTTCCCTTCGATCCTTCAGGGTCTCTCCCCTAGTTGGAGAGAGTCTAGAGAGAGCGAGTCTCCTCCTCCTTTCTTCTTACTCCTTTTGTATCCCTTCCTCTTCTTGTAAGTTGTTTATATTTTAATCTATCTTACTTTCAGATCTCTTCAATACTAAGTACTATTTATTTGACACAACCACAATTTCCATATACATACTAACATTTAAATATCCTAACAATTTCTCGTATCATCATTTGGATTTTCAAAATAGTGAGCTCACTAGCTCACTTCCAATTTCACTCCTTAACATTCGAGCTCAACATGTACCTAAAGGTTGTAATTCGCCCTAAACATAACTTAAACCACTCCAACGCTTGATTCATATTAAAATACCTTCAGTTCACTAAAAGTTTCAGCTTAAACAACATCAATCTAAACATTATTTTGAAGTCTCATAACATACTTTAATGGTTTACCACTCCCAACACAATTTAACCATTCAAGCATAAGTTATCCAATAAATTCTTTACCTTTTACCCTTCATAATTCTATGCTTTGATTATAATTATAATACATTGCTCCTCAACATTTATACTTTAGCTTTCCTTAACCATTTTTCATAAGGTTTGACAGTGCTTAACATTATGCATATATACATGCACTTACCACAGCAATCACATTCCCCTTTATTCTTCTTTCTTTCTTCTTTCTAAAGCAAAATAGCAGTATATATATGCATATATGTAAACAGCACGTCTCACTTTCTTCTTCCTTCCCTTCTCTCTTTTGTTTTCTCAACCCCAGATGCTCACCTCAGCCACGCATACACACTCACATGCTGTCAATGCATTACCCCTACAGCAGTGACATATACATACAGCAATTATATACATACATACGCCATGTAACTTCCCCAAACAGCAACAACTCACATATATATACATCATGACAGCAGTGATCATGCATTCTTTCTCCAAAACAACCAAATCTGCGCACTTAACAATAAAATCTGATTCCCACACACACACATATATATACATACACAGCGCACGCAATGCATATCTATACATATCCTCTCTAAAACCAAACCAGTGCCCATACTCGATGACATCCTCTACCTTTCTCTCACTGTTTCTAATAGCTATAATGACTCACTCAACAGACAAACTCACGCATAAACCTACACAAGCATTGAACAAAAGGCACAACGCAAATGTGCTCGGCCAGCTCATAAATCAATCATGAAGAAGCATGCAGTAGTATGTTTATTATAATCAAAGTGTTATTTATGTTTTTAATCAGTGACCCAACCCCAGAACTCAAGAATCTCAGCGACGGTGAACGGAAACAGAGTCAGAGAACTCACCACCAACAGTCGACGACTCTGCAGCTCTGTCTCTGGCGTCGCGATCTGGCTTCCTTCCTCTCTTACGTCGCTCTCTATTTTATCTCTTTCTATTTTTCTTCCACTCTATCACAGCACTACACCGACGTCGAGATGGGGACTGAAGATTCACAAAAGCTATAGTACCAATAGTCATAATAGTTTTTTGCATCTTGATCATCGAAATCATATACAGGCTTAGGAGGTTCGTCAACCCACAAGATAAAATCTAAATCTAAATAATCAAGTTATAACAAAACATCATTCTTCCAATTGATATAGTTAGTACCATCAGGGATAATTTTGTTACTGACATCAGTAACAATCGTATGGGTAGCAATAGAAACTACAAATTTGGACATAACAAACAAACTCACAGAAGTTTTAAAGCAAGCACAATTATTGTGCCATGTATGCTTAACACAAATAAAACATACAAAATATAAATACGTATCACTAATATCTACTTATAGGTAAAAATACTAGCATAAAATGTATTTATCTAAAAATTGATGAAACTAGAATACATTCATATTTTCTAATACCCGTGGGCTACTTAAAAAATATAAAGCCATTATATTCCATCCTAATTAGATATGCAACTATAATTATCTACCTGTGGGCAAAGATAAGTTATAGCTACACATTTAATTACAATTGATATTTTATAATGCCATATGGGATTATACTATACATGCAACAATAATAGGGATGGTTTAGCTAGTCCTCAAGTATAATGCGCTAATCACAAATATTAAATGCGTTTAAAATATTAAATGCACATAGCTTAATGATAACTTAAATAGTCATTTTAATCCATAGAGATTAAATAACTAAAATTCTCCCACTATTTTATAAATCTATCTAATTTGCACATGCAAACAAACCCATGCGTGCACACCCACATGATTGTAGACATCTCCCACTACACCACACAAACCCATGCATGCATGCACACACATACACTATACCTGCATGCAAGCATGTGCATGTAACTATTATGCTCAGCGATATTCATGAGATGAGAGGCACCATTCCAAGTGATGCACATATGGAAATAAAGAGAAGTATGGGCAAGTATGTGTCATATACTCATTTATTTGAAAAGGAGTATATTACTACGACATATGGGAATCTTATTTTATATAATATATAAGAGAAGGTTGAGGGAAATAGTGTTTGTACGATTATTTATGGCATATAGCAATTTCATATTTGTCTTTTCCAACTGGGTATAAAATAAGTTCCCACAAGCTTGCAAAACTAAAATTCTCATATGCCAAAAAGTACCTAAAAAAAACAGAACAACAGAATCATTATTAGATTAATATGTAGGAATAAGATATCAGGATTGCCACTTATTCTATCTATTGAAAATCAGATTCTGAGGAACAGTAATGGTCAAGTCAGGCACAAACTTAGAAATGATAAAAATCTTTTCATTTCTATTCTCTACAACATTGGTCTAAAAACTTAATTAAATAGTATAACTGTGGAAAAGAACCCCAACAACAATGTTATCCATTAATTATATGTTGACCATATAAATCATAAAGGCCTAATCAACAATAAAACGAATCCTGTTGAAGAACTCACCGAATTTGGTCCCAGCTTTTTTCTGCGCCATGAAAGCCTGCTTGAGGAAAGTTGAAAATAATTCTATCAAATCTCCTCACTTTCAAGTCTGAGTGAGGCTTCATTCGGGTTGCATCCACACCATGTAACACACATGCTGCAAACTTTTCTAACTCATCTTAATGGACAGAACAAGAATGAACATGTTCATCATCTTAATCTTAACATTTGATGACAGATAATATGCACTACTATATTAACAATAACTATAAATTTAATCAACAGAAAAAGAACAAACATCCTCCATATCTTAATCTTAATACACACACACACACGCCCACACAATCTAACTTATTATTTTTCAAACTCTATGTATTCTACTGGAACATCTCTTGTTTAATGACATAGATAAGATGCCCTACTAAGCACACTCAACACTGTAGGCTAAGAGTAAACTAGATTGATAGAATCTACAAGCTGGATAACATGAAGAAAAGTACAAACACTTCATTAACAACAATTTATAAGATTTCATTGAAATTTTGCCCCTCAAACAGTGGGGAATCAGAATTCTGGCCAAAGATTTTAAAGAAGTAAGAAGAAACAAGTAGGTTACCAAAAGAAAATCAAGAATCAATTTCGTTTGACTCCTCCTGGAAATTCGTAGTAGGATACACAAACCGCAGTTAAAAAAAGAAAAGCCAGATGTTGAAAAGCTATACATAATCAATGATTGCTTCAACGAAATCCCAAATCATAGCTTGGCTTCGTTTGGATTCGGACAAAGAGCAAGCGACAATAAATTAGATCAACTCGCATTAATATATAATTTTCATCGTGTTCCAAACGACCAAGTGAATAGAAGTTCGAGCGATAACTTAATTCAGTAGTATTACAGAAGCATCATCATTCATCAAAACCCATATACTATTGTACAATATTCAGCCCCTGTATTCAAGATAATCACAGTCACGACGAAAAACTGAAGCAATAGACATAAACGCAAGTATAGAGAGAGAGAGAGAGAGAGAGAAGGAGACCATATAAATCAAGGGACGAAGCAAAAATATGGGAAGCTGAGTCAAGAGTTCGAGCCAAGCAAAGGGAAAAGGAGAAATCACCCTCACCCACCAACAGTATTTGATGGTGCGATGAATAATATTTCAACCATTTTTCTTCCGATTCTTCTCCTTCATTGCTCAAATTCTGCCTCTTCACTCTCTCCATTGCATTGCGTAACAAGCTTTCCGGAAACGAGACTTCCAAGAGACTGGAGCAATTCAAAATTTTGAGCGAAACGTCTTCTGAGCCGTGACGGGATCGACGATATTCATAATGGCAACTGCAAATGAATCGTCTTTTTTTAGCGATCGCCTTTGAGCCGTGATAACCGATTTTGCAAGAAACAAGTCAAAATTTTATTATTAATTACATTTATTAAATTTGATGATCATATTTCCGCCCAAACTGACAAAAAATATCTTGAACACTAATTATTTTAAAATTATAAAAAAAATCCACATGTACACATTTTTTGTTAATATATTATTATTTCATTTCTTATAATTACGTAAAATATGATTATTTTTTCTAGTATATTCGTATTTTTGTTGAAACACTTTTTTCGCTGTTGATTACCAAAAAGTATTGACAAAATTGAATTTGCAGCTGTACATTTTAAAATATAATATTGTATTTATCTATTGTGAATATAAAAATTAGTTAAATAAATTTTTTATCTTAAATATAAAATTTTAATTCATTTTACCTCTTAAATTTATAATTTTTTTAAATCATCTTTATTAATTATATATTAAATGAGATTTTTCTTTAGAAACATAGTAATATTTCATAACCAATAACTTAAAGATTAATCCCAAGATTTTTGTTAATAGGTATAATTAATTAAAGAGGTATTTTTAAATATATATATATATATACACATTTATCACAAATAATTAATTTAATAAATTTTTTAATATTTATAAATTAATTATCTAATTTTTAGAGTTATCTATTATTATTTGTAAGAGTCTAGACAGATATCCGTCAATACGATATGATGTTTTTAAAAGAGCGGCTGAGAATGTACCAAAACAAAAAAAGCGTCGAAAACAAAATTGAGCTTCATCAACCAAGTTCTTGCCCAGCAAAACCCCACAAGTCGACCCTAACTGGCCCAATTTTAGGGTCCAGAACCAACTGTGTCATTGCTAAACTGGGATTCTTCCACTGGAAGCACTGACTTCGATTTGATGATATAAACTTGGCACTAATAAGGGTTATTCTGAGTAGTAAATAGTTTAGTATCGCTTAAATAAGATCTCGAGTTTGAGCCTTATTGTATGTAGAAAATTCTCGTTGGGAAACTCACCTACCATAGTCAGGTGCGCGACGCGAATCAGATCTAGATGTAGTCGGGGCAATGCTTAGGTAAACCGGGTGGGTAACAAAAAAAATTGGCAAAATTAGTCATTGTCTGTGAGTTCAGCTGACGAAAGGGTGAGACATACAACTATTTAGAATGTGTTCAATCTCTGGAGAATATCACTTTATTATAATTCCAGTCGCAGCGCTTGAGGAAGCATCCTAGCTTTTGGGTGCCTAAGTTTATACGTGAGGGTAATAGAGAGTTCGTCCTACCCGATATTAGTATCGCTTAGGAGAAAGGAATACTTCATCTTACTTTTAAATCATAAGTGAGCTCAACTCTTTTTTAAAAATTTTTGTATCAAACAAAATTTAACAAAATTAGATATCCAAAAATTTTTCCAGGAAATGCTTATATGCTCAAGGTTAAGGTGTTTTAATCAAATCATGACTTGCGAATCTTTTATATACAATTTATTCTATAACAAATTCTTGATTTGACTCTCTGAACCTTAGTCAAATCAAGACTTGCGAATCTTTTATATGCCAATTACTTTAAGATTAGTAACAGTATAGAATCCACTTGTTTTGATTTGACTAGATAAAAGCACATTATTTTTTAATTTTTAATATAAAAATTAATTAATTTTATTAAATAGATTAAAAAAACTATATAAATTAATTAATTATAATTAATATAATAATTAACTAATTTAAATAAATTAAATAGTATATATAGTTAACTTAAATATAGATTAAATAGTATATATTATAAATTTTTGTTAAAAGATTTAATTTAGTCATAATTATCTGATTTGTTTAATTTTCTTAATATACCTAAAAAAATTAATTAGTTCTTTTATCTAGTACTAGAGGGAGTAAATACTACCCTTCAGAACTCCACTATAAACTAGGTCTTAAATATTATATTTAAGACCAGAATAAGTACACAAGACTAAATAAAAATTAGATCAATATGATTTATGTCTGGATTGATTTTTATAAAAAAATCAATTTAATAAAAATTTATTTAGACGAAGACTCAAAGGGGAAAAAAGTGAAGATAAAGATACCAGAAGTTAGAAATTAAAAAAATAGAAGCCCATTTGAATCTAAAAACCTGGTTGTAAAAACAGTGAACTAAACACGAATATTTTGCAAAAAGTTACTTATGATGGTGGGCTGAGCATTTGGGCCCCTAAAAGCTCTCCTAAACACACCTTAAGTACATAAGGGTTTCAGATTCTCAGCGCAGATCATCTATGACAGATTACCTTCCATCCTGTTGGAGTTACTTTATTTATGCACCATGAAGGATCCTGAACAAACTTCCACCTCTTGAGATTAACGATATTGGGTTGCCCCCATGGCTTCACCTCTTCAAAAGTAAAGGGTCTTTTTTATTGAATCAAAGCATGGGGATAGATTCATGAAGGACATGACCCTTTTCACTCTTCCAATTTATTTGTTTAGTGAGGGAAGTCTTAAACTGAAGAAATAGCAAGCAAAGCAGTCAACCAACCAAACTTGCAATGTCTCTTTTGCAACCCACCCTTCAATGGTTCTTCCAAAAAAATACCATTTACAAAAACACAACAACCAATCCCTTTGTTATCCAAAACAACTCTAGACATTTCAGCATTTTCAAAGCTTCAATTCAACTATGTAGTAGAAAAGACACAAATTTTGGGAAAATATTCCATAACTAACAATTTATTTACATATTTTTTACCCCAAAAAATTTGACCAGTAAAAATTTATTTGCTCATGTTCTAGTAAAGCCAACACTGTATATCTGAACAGCAAAATATACTGAGATTTTTTTTTATTATAAAAAAATTTAGGTAGATTCGACATTGATCCTCCACCAAGGTTAAAAATAACCCTAAGGCTCAGAGAGTGATTACTATATGAGATTTGAAAGAACAGCTTTTTTATATATATACAATGAAAGAATACCTTTACTAACATGGAGGAGGGAGATGAGTGGTTTCAAGTGCAGGTCCAATCCCAAGGACAACTACAGTAGAGCCCAATGTGGGCATAAACATTAAAGTGAAGTAAGGGCCTGTTTGGAATGATTGAAAACCGTGGTTTTAAAAGGACTTATGGCCTAAACTTTAGTTTAGAGAAATTTTAAAACAAATAGTCATATTTATCCATAAGTGCTTATGGGTAAAACCATAATTTAAAATTATGGTTTTAAATAAGCTAGTAGGACTAACTTTTGGAACAATAAAATGGCTTCTAGGGATAAAAATACCAATTTACCCTTACTTTTTTCCTCTCCACTGCCCGAGACATTCATTACGCTGCTCTCACCTGCTCTTTCTCTTTCCAGCTTCTTCGTATTTCTCTTCTCCTTCCAACTTCATTCTTCAATTTGCTTTTCGCAGATCTCCTTCAGTTCACTCTGCTTCTATTCGTCATGACAACCTCTCACCGGCGACTCGTCGTGGACCAAGCTGTGCTCGTCTGTTACTTTGTTCACAGCTCATCTCTCCTCCCTCGCGTCATCATTGACGTCACCTCTTGTTTGTCAGAGATCTCACCATGTGTCGCCTGCTTGTGTCATCGCTGCCGCCTATTCACTTGGAGATATCAGCGCTCGTGATCGTCGATGTTACTACCTATTAACTGCAGATCTCAGCTCACGTCGCGTGTGTCGCGTAGCTATCGCCATCGCTGATTGTTCACCTGTAGATCTCAGTGCTCATCGCCGTCGCTGCTTGTTCACCTGTAGCTCGCAGTCAAGACCCCTGTTTCCCGTGGTGGGTGAGTTCTGTGGATGAAATTTGTCAGATACAGCTTCTTTCACCTGGTTGTTTTTTGTGTTTTTCCACTTGAGGGTTTAGGGTAAATTAATTTGTTCTGCTGTTTGGTACGTGTAAATTAGTTCATTTTGGTTCTTTCCCATTGGAGTAGTTTTGTCTATGTTTGTGCTATTGGTTTTTGTTAATTCCTTCTACTGTAAATCAATGTCATTAGTGTGTGGCTAGATGTATGCTGGTGAACATGATAGTATGCCTTGAACTGAAATTTTTGGATGTTTGTCTTCATGATGCACCTGATTTTGTACGGAGTAGTGAGGAAATATGTAAAATATTTTGTAGAGTTGTGTGCATCAATTTGTCACACCTGTAGGGAAAACAAATTTCTAAGAAATAACAAATATACGTACTGGAGCCAAATGTATACATAATTTTGCGATTATTTATTTTAAATTATTATTTTATAAGGTCAAAATGAGGAACTTGAGGCATACATAAGAAAATAACTTTTAAAACAGTGACAAAATATTGTCCTATTTGAATGTTTGATATGAAGTGGGAGTTCACAAATTTAGTCTTTCTCTATTAAAAAATATATTCATCTTAAAAATATTATGGAGAAGGTTATCCTTAATGGGATGAACATCCGATACTTTCTGTGGTGGCTTTATAGCATTATGAGCATATAAAAGCATCATGGGATAATCATACAAGTAAACTATTTATTGACCTGTGTCTGCAACAAGTTCAAGAAGGAGAAAGAAAAGGGAGTAGTATAACAAAGGTTGGCTGGAAATTTATTGACTAGAGATTCAATCTGTGCACAAGCAGGGACTATTCCAAGGCACAGTTAAAGAATAAGTATGATGCTTTACGAAAAGACTGGCAACTATGGAACAAATTAAAAAATTCTGAGATAGGGTTGGGATGGGATGACCAAAAGGGGCTAATAGTGGCAGACTATAAATTGTGGGAGAAAATGAAATTGGTATGATGTATTTTGTTTGTTGACTTAATTTTAAAAAAAAATTATAAATGTAAAATGTAATGTCTTACCTCTTCCATTTGTTGTTTTGTTAGGAAAATCCATGTGCCGAGAAATTCATATTCAAAGGGATACAGTTCTCAAATGAGTTGGATCATTTATTCGGCAATGTCGTTGCTACAGGGTTGCACAGTTGGGCACCTTCGAGCACTATTCCTGAGCCAATGTACGAACAAGTATACAGCGATGCTGATGCATGTGTCAATCTGGAGAAAGGTTCTAGTGACTCTGATAAAGTTGCAGAAAACCCAACTGGATGTAGCGACGGTCTACATAGGGTGACCTTTGTAAAGCACCAGTATCTGCAGGCAGCTCACTGGGGATTAAGAAGGTGGGCGGGGGAAAAAAGAAGAGAAAATGACCTACAACCCATTTAATAGCGGAAGCCCTGCATGATATGGTTGGTATACGGAAGTTTGCCATAGAACATGCAACGCGGGCAGCACAGCCACTATCACCATCAACAACCATTCCGTCAGCGTCAACAGTAATCGCTCACATGCTCACATGCATACAATTGACCAACTAGTGGAAAATATTGACTTATTTGTCAGAAGCATGGATGTCATGAGAAGTCCTGGAACTAGAGAGTTATATTGGTCAATTAAGGATAACGTTAACTTACTTTTGTCGTTTTTGCACCTCCAATGTTACGGGGGTGAAATATAGTAATTGTAACTGGATGTCGCACAAATGTTTTATGTGTTTTTGGATGTTTAAATTTAGTTTTATTTGTATTAAACTGGTTGCTTGTATGTTCAGTTTTAACTTTGAAATGTTAAATTCAATGATAATTACCTACTTTGTGCATGTTTTCTTTTATAGAAATGGACCCATCAACAAGTACATAACAAAGTTGGGATGAAGGTCAAGACACAGATGAA
This sequence comes from Leucaena leucocephala, assembly GCA_037074615.1. NCBI lineage: Eukaryota > Viridiplantae > Streptophyta > Magnoliopsida > Fabales > Fabaceae > Leucaena > Leucaena leucocephala. Next base: position 10,592,015 of record CM073542.1, read on the forward strand.
GAATTTTGTATTCTAGTTGGAGTTTATGTCGGACTGAATATGTCTAAGGAGCCTGTGCGTACAAGTGATCTAACCGGTTCCCAATAGGTGAATGAAGTTTTAACCGATGAAGGAGTTCGATGTTATGAACAATTCTGAATGTATCCCAGCATGTTCCTAGAGCTTTGTAATGCGTTGGAATGCCATGGCCTCAAGGAAGGGAGGCGTACGAGAAAACACGAGAAGTTATCGATGTTCTTATGGACGGTTGCACATGCAGAGACAAGTAGGCAATTGCAAGAAAGGTTTCAACATTATGGCGAGACGGTTAGTAGATGCTTTTATGAGGTCTTAGGTGCGTGTTGTGGACTTGCTAGAAAGAATATAAAACTAGTCGATCCTCAGTTCACCCATGTTCATAGTAAAATCAGTTAAGATCGGCGATATAGGCCATTTTTTAAAAACACAATTGGAGCAATAGAGAGCACACATATTCCTTGCGTTGTCGCTGCAATGGAATGGCAGTTTGTGATTGGGACATGTGCTTTACCTTTATCTTGGCTGGTTAAGAAGGTAGTGCTTATGATGCCCGCATATTCAGCCATGTTGTGACAACGCAATCTATAAACTTCCCACATCCCCCTCAGGGTATGTCTCGTCGTTGTTAAAATTATTTGCATTTATATTTTAACGAAGAAATCCAAAATGTGCTAATCTCTATGATTCAGGTAAATACTATTTAGTCGATACTGGCTATCCATCGGTGGTAGGATATCTTGGTCCATATAGACATGCCCGTTACCATTTGGGTGATTTTCGTCGAATATCTAGCAGGCAACATACAGTTGACGAAGTCTTTAACTTCGTCCATTCAAGTTTAAGATGCACAATTGAACGCACTTTTGGGGTGTGGAAGCATAAGTTCAGAATAGTACGCGAAATGTACTGCTTTGATTACCCAACTCAAGTAAAAATTGTTTGCGCAACGATGGCAATACATAATTTTATCAGAAGAAATAATATTTGTTATTATGATTTTGCGGAACAAGAACAACGCCTTCATGATTCAGAAGACGATGATAGTGGTGAACATGAGGCTTCACAACGTTCTTCTATAGAATCTTCACGCACAATGAAACATTTACGTGATCAAATTAGAGATAAAATTGTTCAATATAAACAAGTCTAATAGTTATCTATTGTATATATGCTTATACTCAAATGTGTACTAGATATGACTTGAATATGTTATAAATTATTTAGTATTAATTACCATATTAACTAAATATATGTATATTATTTATTGTTTTCATATTTTTATAAAAAACTATAAATGTACGTATACATATATACATAAAAAATGGAGTAAGTATATGTATATATTACTTATGGTTCCCAGAGTTGCATGATTTAATACAAATATATGTATAATAAAATAATTTATAAATAAAATTACTTATTTAATAATTTATTACTCATTATTTCTTCTTACTTACGTTTTAAAATAGTAAATATATTTTTTTTACTACTTTAATATCACACATAAAATAAAAATAATTTATTTTATTTTATGTAATTATTATTTTAGATTATACATTTTTTAGTAATTTACTAATCACAAAATATCTTCTACTAATAACTATCTAAACACTCATTTATTCAAAACTATTTTTTTTTATAAACTCTTTTTAAAAAGTCATTTTCTAAAAGCTGTCTATAAATCTATTTTTTTTATAAACCCTTTTTAAAAATCTCCCAATCTCTTCCAAACAGGCACTAAATTGGGTATCTTCCACCGAATCAGAATGTATCACAAAGTCAATAAGTCACTCAATTACTTTAAGATTGTAAATCTAACTTTGTAATAAAAGTAAAATAATATTATTGAGCATGAAATATTAAAAATCTTGGCTCGGTGGCACTTTCCAGTCTCCATATTTCATGTCAAACCCAGCCGGGCTTGATTTGCACAACCAGGCCCGAGGCGCACTAGCAAGTAGCAAAAACTATCCGTTTCCCCATGATCGAGTGTTTAATCCAATAAGAAAAAGAGAGCGACAAAAAATGTAGATATCAAATTGATATTCTATTTATCCAACAAAAAAAATTGATATTCTCGCCTTCTCTAGATGGTAGATTTGTGTGCTTTATTCATTTATATTTCCTATCTATGGTCTTCTGCTTGTTTCTTTCATACTAATCATTTTCTAAATCTGATAATAAAGTAGTGAGAGAGATTTGTATTCCAATCTTTGGCTTATTTTTAATCCATGATTTTCAGTACTCGAGGCTGTGGAGGAGTAAACCCTGTTTATTTAGGGCCACATAGATACAGGAGCACCAATAAGCATATAATTGAATAGAACTTTCATGATGGAGACTCACCAAAAAGTACACCCGAATTGATCATTAGCCTCCATGATTGAAGATTGATTGATTGTTGTACTCAAGAAGACGACTCACTTTCTGAATAGTGTATACAATTCCTTAGCGATTAAACATCCTCCAACTCTTCCATGTGCACAAGTTTTGATATCATAAAGCGACATTATGTAATGACTGGTATGCTGGCTTTGATCTAAGCCCTTCATGGACTTGACTAGTTTCAAAGATTACCCCTAAACATTGCCGTTCAAACACAAACTTTAGAACTTAAAAAGCAAGAGCAATAAAAGAATGAGAGTTCTCTGTGGAGCTATAAGACGTTTCTGTTTTCTCAGCCATAGCTATGCACCAAAAGCAAAACATTCAAAAACACATTGATTTGGCTTCAACTTTAGCTTCCACCAAACTTTCCCCAATACCTAGAGAAACACACTGACCCCACCAACACCCCCCCCCCCACCCACACACACACACTACCACTCAATTTAAAAGCTTCTTTCCCTCTTTTACTTTCCTTAATCCACCACCCCAATTTGTAATAAAGTCACATATTCATCATCATCCTCATCTGCATTAACTTCTCTCTCATTGCCTGCTTCTTCAATTGTGCATTAGTTAGTTGCCTTTTCTAGCAGTGCTCTACCCAAACATGCCTGATCTCCCACCTCAACCAGCATCTGCATCCCTACCCACTGCGCCAATCAAGCCAAATTCTATTGACCAAATCTCAGTTTCAAAACAATCCAGAAACCAAAGTTGTGTCGAATTAGAATCACCAAATTTTGTCACAAAACAGTATAGTAGACTATCAACAACACTGAGACAACCAAGAGTTCGAAGAACTAACCCAGCAGAATGGTTTGCTGCAGTTTTGTGCCTCATATTCAGCATACTCCTCATCTTCTTCGGAATCGCGACGCTTATCATCTTCCTCACCATGAAACCGCGAAATCCTATATTCGACATTTCCAATTCGAGCCTCAACGTCGTTTACTTCGACTCCCTGGAGTATCTGAACGGAGATTTTGTTCTGCTCGCGAATTTCTCGAACCCTAATAGGAGAATCGACGTGAGATTTGAATCTGGCGACATCGATATTTTTTTCGCTAACAGGGTAATATCGAGTCAAGCGATTCATCCGTTCACGCAGAGGAGAAGGGAAACGAGGTTGCAATTGATTCACTTCATTTCGAGCTTGGTGTTTCTGCCTCAGGATCTAGGGGTGAAGCTTCAGAGGCAAGTTCAGAGCAACAAGGTGAACTACAACGTGAGGGCAACCTTTAGAGTAAGAGCCATTGTGGGGTTCATTCATTTGTCTTTCTGGATCCATAGCACATGCCAGATTGAGATGACTGGTCCACCGGCCGGAGTTCAAGTAACCAGAATGTGCATAACAAAGCGATGAAGAAGATGATTTTTGGCTGTAAAAATCTGTTGCTTTAATTTCTAAAAAGTTTCTAATATATGGATTTAGAATTTTAGATATAGAAAAGAAATGGATATATTGTTAAATACGAGTGTGTTGAAGAATGATACAGTCAAGTGTTTGATAGATAGGTAAAAGAAGAAAGATAGATTGACGGTTACCAAAAAAGGAATATCTTTTGCTTGCTTCATATTCGATCCAGACATGAAATGCAGGAACAATCCCGCCCCATATAGTTTCCGACCTAACCAGACGGAGACGGTGACGGTGACAAAAACTGTATTTTACATTTCAGCCCTTGATCAGTTTTCTTTTGTTTTTTTTTAAATTTTACCACTAACTTAAACCTATCCTGCGCTGTCCATACCCAAACTCGTAATTCTGAACGCTATGGGCACAGGGATTTAAACCGAGTGACAATGGAGATTAACAAAAGTTGTATTTTACATTTCAGCCCTCATGTGTATTTGGCTCAATGGAGTGTGCATAGATAGGGTAGCTCCTGCCCGGTGCCTTATTCAAAAAAAGTATGGGCTATATTTTACAGCCCGATGCCCGACCATACCCAGTAAAAACCCTAACTATTTTAGGCTGGACATGAGCGGGTTAGGCATAGGCGGGTTGGGCATGCCCAAATTGTAATATTCTGCTCATATTGTGAGAAACAAATCTGCAATCATAAACTTATAAAATAATATCATATTTATATCTTTAAAAGTTAAATAATATCTATAATTCACTAAGAATAAGGTAATAAAAAAATAGTTCTTAAAGTCCATTGCATATATAAAAAAGAAATATTAAAATATATAGAGGTCAGATATTTGTAGCGTTATTACAACACCAATAATCAAATACTTGACAAGTAAAGCAGAGGAGCAACTTTGGTATCTACATAAATATAAGAGTTATATTTAATATTTTAAAAATGAATAAGGAGAGTTACCAGTTAAAGTGAAAATTGTAAAATTACAAATAGAATAAGCAAAGAAAAGAAATAGGATTTTAAGAAAAAAATTAAAAAATATTAAATATATATAAGGCTGGGCCAAATGGGCAGGGCAGCATACCTTGCCCAATAACCTGCCTGAAATTTGGCCCTGCCCAAATACATTTTGGGCCACTTTTTAGGGTCGGGCGAGCGATTTTTTTGCGAATTCGGGTGGGCGGACAGGGCCATGGTCATTGTGAACACCCCTAAATGGAGGGAAGGGAAGAAGAGAGAAATGGAGGAATTTTAATAGGGGTAAAGAGAAGAGAGGAAAAGGAGAGATTTTATTATTACTTTATTTGGATTAACATTAAAAGAGAGGAGGAGATAAATTTTTATATTACCTTATTTGGTTCAAGAAGGGAGGGGAGAGAAAATATTTTTATATAGATAAATTTACCTTATATTATTTTATAGAATATTTTAATAAAATATAATATATGGATAATATTAAGATATTAAAAAAATTATGAATATATTAATATTATATAATAATAATATCACACCTCCCTTCCAAATTCCCCAAATTTTGGAAGGGAGGTAAAGTTGGGGAGGGGCTCCTAAATATTTTAATGAGCCAAACAAGAGAATGGGAGTAAAATCCCTCGCTTTCTCTCCCCCTCCTCCCAAACCCCCAATATCAAACGAACCCTTAGGGTGTATTTGGCTCAACGAAGGAAAGGGGAAGGAAGGGATTTTAATAGAGAGAAAGGGAAGATGAGAGATTTTATTATTATTTTGTTTGGATTAATATTAAGGGAGGGGAGGGGAGGAATTTTCATATTACCTTATTTGGTTCAAGAAGAAATTGGAGGGAAAATATTTTTATATAGACAAATTTATCTTATATTATTTTATATAATATTTTAATAAAATATAATATAAGGATAATATTAAGAAATTTAAAAAATTATAGGTATATTAATATTATAAAATAATAAAAATATACCACCCCTCCAAATTCTCCTAATTTTAGAAGGGAGGTAAAGTTGGGGAACGGAGGGAAAATTTAAAAAAAATTTCCCTCCCCTCCTAAATGTTTTAATTAGCCAAACAAGGAGATAGGAGTAAAATCCCTCCCTTCCTCTCCCCTCCCCCCAAATTACCCATATCAAACTGACCCTTAGGGTATGTTTCGCTTGATGGGAGAGATTTTAAAGTGAAAAAGAGAAGAAAAAAATAGAGGATTTTATTATTATCTTCATTTAGAAAGTCTTAAATTGAGATTTAAAAAAATAGTTCAAAATTTAATTTAATTTTTTTAAAATAAACAGTCATATTTATCTAAAAGAATTTTTGGACTAAATTATAATTTAAAATTATAATTTTAAATAAACTACTGAGAATAACTTTTAGAACAGTAAAAAAATTTATGAAATATCAATTACTATTTTATTCTTATTTTTTTAATAATCTCTCCTCCCCTTCTTCCTATTGCTCTTCTTTATCACTATTGTTGATGGAGGTCATCTTAGTCGCTAGTTATGGTTCAGCTGCCACCGCCATCCTACTCCCCAAACAGCAAAAAGCGCTTCTCTGTCTAGAGTCAAGAGCAAGGGGATCTTCAAATTTGCAAGAGAAAGAAAGTTTGAGCTCTGTAGCTTCGTCATCATTCTCCATATTCGTATTCTTTTCTCTGAATCACGGTTCTCTGAAGCGTAAAAAAAATCATCGATTCACATTGTTCTGGAAAGATATGAGAGCCATGGATGAGGTAGCTACCACATCGACATTACTGATGCGCACTTCAATGTCTTTGTTGTCGTCGTCATTTTTGGCATTTACAAGACTATTGATAAATATCTTTTAACATTTTTCAAAAATTATGCATCTAACAACAACGGAGTATACATCAATTATATATGTATGAATCTTTGTCAATGAACTGAGCGCTGTTTTTTTTAGTGTTGACATAATCACTGAGTTTCAAGTTGCAATTTGATAATTTTGGCAATGTTATCCTAATGTTTGAGCTTCTTGATAGACGGAATCAATAGCTTTTGTGGTCTTTATATATGTCATTTAGTTCTTCGAGAGGTCTTAAGATTTGATAGATACGCATGTAGAAGAAGGAAAGAAGATGGGATAACTTGTTGATTATGGTGGAATGCCACATCTCATTCAGCAATAGTAACCACTCTTGTAGCATCTATTGGGTTTCAAGACACCTGTGATGGAGGAGGTAGACGGTGGAAGAAGAAGGAGGAAGAGAAGAAGATGAACATGACGAGTGAATGGTGATGCTAGAACATTTATTTTTTTATTTAGTACCTTTTATAATAATTTATCAATTGTAAAATTTTTTTTAGGAATAATTATCCAAATACTCATTTATTTAGAACTATTATTTTTATAAACTCTTCTCTAAAAATCATTTTCTAAAATATATCTAAAAGCTATTTTTTTCAATAAGCTATTTTCTAAAAACTTATCTAAACAAACTCATTATCTTATTTGGATTAATATTAAGGAAAAGGAATAGGGGAATTTTAATATTACCTTATATTGTTCAAAAAAAAGGAAGAAAAAATATTTTTATATAGACAAATTTACCTTTATGTTATTTTTGTAGAATATTTTAATAAAATATAATATATAGACAATGTTGAGATATTAAAAAAATTAAACATATTAGTATGATAAAGTAAAAATATTATTACTCTTCACCTCTAAATTATCTTAATTTTATAGGGAAAGTTAAGCTTGAGAGAAAAGGGAAAAATTAAAAAAACAAATTCTTTCTCTCCTAAAAGTTTTAGATACTCAAACAAAGGGAGGGAAACAAAATCTCTTCCCCTCTCCCCAATCTAAATCATTCCTAACAAACGATGCCTTAAATTTTAGGAAAAAAGACATCTAAGTCCCATGGAAGCAATTGAATGATAGAAAAGTCTCAAGAAATGCCTTAATTAATTTAAAGTCCTATGGGACTTGATATGTATTTTTTTAATTATCAAATGACGCTTTTGCCCTTGGGAAATAAAAACACAATATAGAGCAAATTGGAGCACTATGCTGTGAAAATAAGATGGCAAGGCATGACGAGGAAGACAACAAATGAAGACCCGCATGGTGTGTTCGTAATTGGGTTTTGTCGTCATCGTGGATGGACGTTGAGGAAGGATTGGTGTAAATGTCGTCGCTTCTAACTATGATATGAGAAAGTGAAGTCAATTTTTATCAAACCCAGTGAATTGTGTTACTGTTTTATCGTCCTGGTACCTTTGATAGTGTGTGGCTGAGAGGTATAAAAGGTTATGTATATAAATATGGACATTGTGTTTGTTGCATGACTTTTTTGAAAATTTGAGTTGTGGGTGAACTGTATTTATGTAGGGTTTTAAAAGTTATGTCCAGTTTGGAGGAATTTGTGATGTGTTTTCTTGAGTGTAGTAAGAAAATGTGAACATTAGAAAGATTCCTGTGAAGTGAGAATGATAGATCATGATCTGATATGCGAGGGCAAGATGAGTTGTTATTATAGCACGCGATAGTTGTTAATATAGATGCTCAAGTTGTTAATATGTTTAGTGCAGTTGTCATTACTGATGTGTGAGCTCTAAAAGGTGACACACATAAATATAGACATTGTGTTTATAGCATGAGTTTTTCATCATTTGGGTTGTGGGTTAACTGTAATTATTAAGGGTTGAAAAGGTTATGTTCAGTTTGCAGGAATTTGTGATGTGCTTTGTTGAGTGTAGTAACAAAATATGAACATACAAACATTCCTATCAATTGAGAATGACATATCATAATCTGATATGCGATGACAAGATAAGTTGTTATTATAGTACGCAATAGTTGTTAAAATAGGTGGTCGAGTTGTTAATATGATATGCTTGATGCAAGTTCTCAGTATTGATGGCGAGTTCATCTTCAAAGCACTTATTCTGTTATGTTCGCATGGGGGACAGTTTGAAAATAATGTAGAAGGTTATACATATGTTGGGGTCAAGTAAAAACAATATTTATAAAGGAAGGCACAACATATGATGAGTTAAAAACATTATTAGCATTACTTGTTGGGAAAGGAAGTGATGAAATTGCCATAAAATTCAGTGTTAGGTTTGTTTGACATACATTTGTTGACATGTTTAATGATGAAGCAATTGAGCATTTAATAATGTTCAATGGAGAAAGTGGCCATGTGTACATAGGAGAGAAAGCAAATAAGGAGTGCGGACAACTTGGTATGGATGATGTAATGGAGGACCAAGATGTGTAAGTAATATGTTGTGTTGATTTCAAAATATTGTCGTCTATAATTTGCAATAAAAGTTGTAATATGAGTTGTAGGCAATTGTCATTATTGACACATTAATTTGGCATTGATTGCATGTTTGATGAACTGTTTGGAAGTGTAAATGTATGCTCTATGTCTCCACCTGATTTGGGAAATGAGAATTAAGTGTTGCTAATAGTGTCTTGTGGTGATGAAATGATTCCAACAATGACACCTGAAATAAATTGTACAAAGTGGAAGGACTTGATTATTGGACAAGGTCAAACATTTCTAAATGTGGGGGTGCTTCGAAAAAAAACTATACAAACATTTTCAAGAACTTATGTAATTGTAAAGTGCATATATTGTAACATCCTAAATTTTAGTTTTATTTTTAAGCACAATTTAAAATATTATTTACCAATAACTCAAAAATATTAAATAATTAAAAATATTATAATTTAATATTTTATTAGTTTCAATGCAACTAAAATATCTGAATTATCCTACCATTATCTTTCTTAAAATTTATGATTTGATTTATGCTATTAGTTAGGAATATATTAAGATTTACCTTCAAATTTAGATATGGAGTTTAAATTTTGAAGATATGGTTTGAATTTTAAACTACCATATCTGATAGGATTCTAACAAATTATAAAGATAATAATGATAATAATAATAAAATAAGATGATTATATTAAATAAAATCAAAATGTTAAACCTAGATCCCCTTTTCACCTTTTTATTGAACAGTCACCCACTATCTCCCACCTTCAAATCACTCTTTCTCTCCTTCTGATCTCGTCTTGCAGTAAAGGTATGTTTTCTCAATTCCTCTTCCGGTTCTCCTTTTTTTTTATTAGTGTTTATCATTGTGCCATGCTTCCTTCTCTTGTCAAGTCTTCTCACGTTTACGCCACTACCCCTCCTTTTATCAAGTCATTATTACAGTGCCATCTTTTCCTTTGTCAAGCAATCTACGAATATATACATATATATATATGGGTGGGTTTTGCATTAGGTGTAAATCACATAGTAACGGTTTCTAAGTCTTGCCTTCACAGAGAACTAAGTATATATATACAATTTTCTTCTCTTCTTGTACATCTCCTATTTTTTCAACACACACACACATATATATGGATCTTTTGCTAACCCATGTGAATCATCATTTTCCTTTCTCCTCTCCTATACAGTTTTATACCTTTAATATATATATAGATATATGCCTCCACCATCCATCCATATCCATGTATTTATATTTATATATATATAAAGTGAAGTGATCACCATCCATCTTATCCTTTGTCTTCTTTAATACAATAAATAGAAAATAAACTTACTACATTAATATGTATGTACGTATCTATATATATAGATGAACATAAATATAATTTATAAATAGAAAATCTATTCAGGAAATAAAGAGAGAAGAATTCAAGGCTTCAACCTAATTTATTATTATATTAAACTAATATAAATTTAGAAGAAGATTTATATTTTTGGGATAAGCTCTAAGATTCTAGAGTAGCTTTAGAATAATCTCATGGTATTAATAAGTGATAGTAATAGTTCTTGTGTAGACTGTCATTGAGGTTCTCGAATAACTCCTAGTGGAGCATCAGATTGTTTGTTATTGATATTATTATAAACGGAGCCACTCAACTCATGTAATTATTCCCTATTTTGATAAGAGGTAACTACTTTTCACTCATTGTGTGTTCTAGTGTGATATTTGTGAGTGCTTTAATATATATATGTATATGTATATGTATATAAATCTGCTAGTATTTACATGATTATATTGAGGAATTATTATTGATAGTTTTATAAAAAAAAATAGTCTTGTGGGACGTGCAGTTTAATATAGAAAATTGAATTGAGAACAGAAACTTGTTATATCTTGTAATTGTCGTTTGAAGAAAATTATTATTTTGAGAAAGATTTTATTGTAATAGTTATTTATGTTATTGATTATCAAGTTTGAGATTGTTGATTAATATTATTATATTAAGAATTATGCATTGGGGATTGGTAATAAGGGAGTTATATTTTTACCACGTGGTATAACCTCCATTAAAGTTAGATGGTTGACTTTTGTCCCACCTGTTTACTGAGGGACTTGCCCCACCTGTTTACCGAGGGGCTATGATACCCCCACCTGTTTACCGAGGGGAAATAAATCCATGGTCCGGTCACGTGCTCTATAGATTTTGGCCAGTCATATGGTAGTTATCACTAGCCTATGGGTTAGGTCGGCAGAAATAAGGCGGTTCGGTTGGATTAATGGGAGAAACTTAGGTGGTTTATCCATTTGATTATAATATGATATGTTATGTTTTATATGTTGTATTTTATGAACTGTCCCACTTGATATCTCACAAGCACATATTAGTATGCATGATGAGTAAAATTGATGGTTACTGAGGCTTTTGTCTCACTATATTTTTATTAATATTTTTCAGGAGTTAGTTCAATTGCTAGTTCGAACAGGAAGGCACCAGAGGCATAGTTATGCTAGTTAAACTGTACAACATCCTCTCTTATATTTATGCGTTGAGTAGATGTATATTGCCATGATAGGGCCTACTTTTATTCATACTTTTCTTTATACTCTGATGATTTGCTATTTTATTATCGTATTGAATAATGTGTGCTAGTAAAAGGCTCGAGCCTTTTAGGACTATGTATGTGACATGATGAGCCTTTTAGGCTTGCTAGTATTATGGGTATTGGCGTTAGTCACTTAAGTACGTTACTCGAGAAAATTCGAATTAATAACTTTAATGAAGTTAAATGAGGGCTTTAATCCTTTAACCATGTTAGTGGGGTTAAATTCTTTCTAACATGGTTTTATGTGCGAAAATTATGTAAAGCTTTTATATCTATAATAGTACAATTTTATAAGTTTCACTCTTTTCTATCATGGATATCATCAAGCTAAATGGAAGCTTTGGTCCTTTAACCATATTAGTGGGGTTGAATTCTTTCTAACATGGTTTTACATGCGAAAATTATGTAAAGTTTTTATATCCATGATAGTACAATTTCATGGGTTTCACTCTTTTCTATCATGGATAACATCTTCAAAATATGTTAAACTTTGTTAAACATGTTAGTATTAGATTGGTGGTGTTATACAATATTAATTATCAATTAAGAAAAGTCTTTTGTAACCATGGTAGGTTGCTTTTAAATTTTAATAAACTCTTTTCTACCATGGTTAACTTCTTTAAAATAAAGTAAATTTATTTATAATATTATTTTATTTATATCATATACAAAAATGAGTGTAAGTAATTAATATTAATTATATTAGAGAAGGAATTTTACATATACATAAAGCAAGTTATACTCTGACTATAATGATTATGTAAGACAAGTGGTAACTTTATTATTTTGTTAACATTTTGTTGTCAATTGGTACTGGTTGAAATTTTATGTTTAATGAAGCAGTTGTTGTTTATGCAGTTGTTGTCAATTAGTACAGTTGTTGTCTATGTTGTCATCGCATTAGTTGTTATTTTAGGTGGTGCAGTTGTTATTCCTTCATCATAGGGTTGTCATTTTGTATTGGTGCAATTGTTATGCATTTAATACGTGGTTGTCAATTAGTGCAGTTGTTTTCTGTGCTGTCATCGTATTAGTTATTATTTTAGGTGGTGCAATTGTCATTCCTTCACCACGGGGTTGTCATTTTGTATTTGTGCAGTTGTTATGCATTTAATACGTGATTGTCAATTAGAGCAGTTGTTTTCTGTGTTATCATCGCATTAGTTGTTATTTTAGGTAGTGCAGTTGTCATTCCTTCACCACGAGGTTGTCATTTTGTATTAGTGCAGTTGTTATGCACTTAATACATGGTTGTCAATTAGAGCAATTGTTTTCTGTGCTATCATCGCATTAGTTGTTATTTTAGGTGGTGTAGTTGTCATTCCTACACCACGGGGTTGTCATTTTGTATTGGTGCAGTCGTTATGTATTTAATACATGGTTATCAATTAATGCAGTTATTTTCTGTGTCATCGCATTAGTTGTTATTTTAGGTGCTGCAGTTGGCATTCCTTCAGCATGGGGTTGTCATTTTGTATTGGTGCAGTTGTTATGCATTTAATACGTGGTTGTCAATTAGTGCAGTTATTTTCTGTGCTGTAGGTGCCAAAAGGACATGTAAAAGTAGTCTTGTCTTGATCTGCAGGTACAATCGGTACCTGGAAATAACCTGAAAAGCCATCTAAGAAATAATAGTGAGATTTACCATATATTCTTTCTAACATTTGATCAATAAAAGGTAATGGAAAATGATCCTTCCTAGTCGCTTCATTCAACTTCTTATAGTCGATACATATTCTCCAAGCATTTTGAACTCTTGTTAGAATAAGTTCATTATTCTCATTTTTCACTACTGTGATGCCGCTCTTCATCGGTACTACATATATCTGGCTTACCCATTCACTGTCTGAGATTGCATATATGAACATAGCACTCAGTAATTTAGATACCTCCTTTTTAATTACATCATGAATAAGAGGATTTGACCTCATTGGTGGCTGTTTAACTGGCTTCAACCCTTCAACTAAAAGGATCTTGTATGTACAAACAAGGGATCAATCCTTAGTATGTCTCCTAAAGACTAACCTATAGCCTTTTTATACCTTTTTAACACTGAAACTAGTCTCTCTTCTTCAGAACTACTCAAAGAACTGCAAATAATAACAGGCAATTTACAATCATCAGCAAGAAAGACATATTTAAAGTTAGATGGGAGGGGTTTCAATTCTAAATCAGGGGGTTGCACAATAGAAGGAATCGTCTTTGTTATATCAAGTGCCTTCAATGCGAGTGGTGTGTCCATGTGGCTTGGGGAATGAGATATAAGCTCAGGGTGGTGTATATTTCCTCCACTTCTTGACTCAGTGCCACCATCAGATGACCTAGAAATAGAAGAGTTAGGGTCAGTCTGATCAATAGAAAGAGAAAGTAAATTAGAAGTGAGAGTGGGATTAGAAAGGACTAAGACAGTAACAGAATCACTATTATCCTCTTCTAATGTTCCAGCGCCACTCTATGGGTAAGCTATATTCATAGCTTGTGCATCCTCCTCCTTATCATCAGTTTCTGCAAAATCAAGCAATACACCTTTCTCAAGGCTATCAAGTATAGAATCAGCAGTAATATCAAAATCAAAGCAACATGATTCATCAAATTCATGAGCAGAAGAAAGCCAACTATCTATCTTTAAACAATAAGCACACGATACGCCACCTTCACATGCACAGACATGAGAAGGGTGGGAGGAAGATAGACAAGTAAAAGCATCATCATGATTTACAACCATGTCACACAAGTAAGGTTCGTTTATATTAGTCTCATGCAAGTGGTCCACGTCATGACATTCAATTGAACTAATTTCCAAATAAGAGCAATCTTCATAACCATGATTCATAGCTTCTGAAAGATTAAATTGTACTTCTTGATCCCCAACCCCCATGATGATAAGACCCTTTTTTATGTTAATTATTGTCTTAGCAGTTAAAAGGAAATGTCTACGTAGAATCAAAGTACTCTCAGTGGGGAGGTCATTAGTCATATCAAGAACATAAAAGTCAGCTGGAAAAACAAGACCTTTAACTTGTACCAGAATATCCTCAAGAATGCCTTTTGGGTATCTCACCATCCTATCAGCTAGGCCAAGCACTACACTAGTGTCTTTCAAAGCTAAAATACCTAAGGTCTTATAAACAGAGGTCGACATGACATTAATTGTTGCACCTAAGTCAAGTAGGGCATGGGAAACTGTAGTTCTACCTATGGTACAAGGAATAGTGTAGGAACCTAGGTCCTTATATTTAATAGGCAACTGTGGCTTAAATAAGGCGCTAACACTCAACCCCAGTTGGATTCTCTCACTATGCCTATACTTCCTCTTGTTTGTACATAGGTCTTTCAAGAATTTAGCACACTTAGGCATCTTTTTAATCAATTCAAGCAATGACAAATTAACCTCAAGTTTGCTAAACATTTCAAACAATTCATCATTATCTTTCTTTTCAACAATCTTTTTACTAACCAAATAAGAATTTGGAAAAGGCAAGTCACGAATATTTACCTCATCACCTTTGGAGTTGGAAGGTGATCCTTTCTCCATTGGTCCCTTTATGATAGTTGTTGCCTCTTCATCATTTTGCACTATCAGTTGTTTCTGACACTTCTCCAAGAGCTTCTTTTCTTGTAGGACTTCAGATTGGATAGAAGCTTCTTTCTCAGCTTGGGAAGTTTCTTGAGTAGTTTTGGCAGGAGGAGACTCAACTTCTATTTCCTCATCAACCTGCTCTTCATTATCTTCATGTTCTTTGAATTGTACATTATTCAGCCCAATTTTCTTTTCACTTCTCAGTGTGATTGCATTCAAAGATTTAGGATTTATCACTGTGTTGGAGGGTATAGAACCACTACTCTTTGCTTGTTGTTCACTCAAGTTGTTAGAGAATTGAGTAACAAAAGAATTCAAATTCTCATGCTTAGTCTCCATTTGCTCCAATTTAGAGAACATATTTTGTAGACATAAATCCATATTATTCTCCATAGCATGTAACTTAGCCTCAATTTATGACTTCTGATTGTCAAACTTTGAATTGAGTTCAGTAATACCTTTCACAATACCAAGTTCATTGCCTCCAGAAAAGGAAGATGATGCCCCTTGATTAGATACCACTTGATTTGAGAAATTCCCTGGAGGGTTGCCTTGATTCCCACCCCATCTAAAGTTAGGATGATCTCTCCAACCTGGATTATAAGTGTTAGAGTAAGAATCCCTCTTTTGATATTGGCCATTCCTATTTTGGTACAAGGAAGAAACCTCTTCATATCGAGAATAAGTATTAGAGGCGTGCATCATTGACCCACAGTACTCACAACCAGTAACTATAGCTTAAGAGTGACCCATTGAATTAACCTGCTTGACATTCACATTATTCTCCAAAATACTGAGTATTTTCTCCATTCGGTTACCCAAAGCAGCAATTTCAGCAAGAATATCTTGGGAAGAAACCAAAGAGGTATTATACAGTTTTCTTGTGTCTCCAGATTGAGGGTCATTGGTAGCCATCTTTTGAAGTAGTTCCCATGCAACATTGGGACTCAATTCTCTAAGAGAACCATTAATAGCGGCATGAATTGAAGGCTTATGATGTGGAAGTAGCCCTTCATAGAAAGAATTAACCAGATCATTCTTTGAAATATTGTGGTGTAGGCACTAAGCTAGAAGTGTGATGAACCTGGTTCAATACTCATGCATGGATTCATTATCTCGTTGGACCACACTAGTTATCTCCTCTTTTAGCCTTAAAGTTTTAGAGGCAGGGAAATATTCATCCAAGAATGCTCCTTTCAACTTATCACAAGTCAATGTAGTAAAATGTTGGGGTAGCGTGTAAAGCCACTCCTTAGCCTTGCCTTATAAAGTAAAATGAAATGCCCTCCTCAATACATCTTGAAGATTAGCTATGGGTGATTTCATGGAAGAGCACACCATATGCATAGTCTTCAAATGCCTGTGTGGATCATCACCTGCAAAGCCATGAAATTTAGGTAAGGAAGAAATTAATGCTCCTTTAATTTCAAAGTTCACATTATCAGTATAAAAGCCATAAGGATCATAATCAACATTAGAATTATTAATCTCCCTCATGCGTTTATCATCCTCACCATTATTTCCTAAGTTATTCTCACCATGTCCATTATTCTCATTAGGCCCATTATAATCATTATTACCGTTAGCACCATCTATAGTTTCTTGTTCTAATTCAAAATCACTAACAGACACGTGTTCACTAGAGGTAACCAAAGAAAATCAACCTTTTTGTTTTTTTAAATAGATAATGCAAGAGAAAATGTAAATGCAAATTAACTAAAATTGGCTCAGCAATTGAATTAATCCTAAAAAATTTACTTGACACTTAGTTACTAGGGAACCAATTTCTTGGCTCCCTGGCAACGGCGCCACTTGAAACAACCTTAAACCGATGTCGCCTTGGGGTTACTTCAAAAATTTAAACCAAAGATTGTGTATAGTGCAACCTCGGGTCGTTCTCTTTGAGGAGCCAAAATGTGAAATTAAATTCCTAAATAACTAAATGCAATGCAACCTAAATTAGAAAATGGAATTTATTTTGATTGACCAATAACTAAATGCAATGAATTAAAATAGATTTAAAGAAAATATTTTTAGTATTTTTAGTTTAAAGAAATGAATAATGAATGATAATGAGTGAAAAGAATAAATTCAAAGGTGATTAATAATAATAAAAGTAATTCTTCAATTCAATAACGCAGGCAATCATCGCTTCAAAAGATATGGGAGTTATAAACAATGAATTAAGAATTATAATTAAGCTTTTAATCCAACAACCGAGCCACCTCGAATTGTCACAAAATATTTTCTAAGTCATAATTTATTAACTACTACTAGAATAATAAAATAGGACTAAAGATATTAAAAATCAATGCTTAATTATAACTCAATAATTCATAAAATAGAATTTAAGATAACAAGAAACACAATGATCCAATAATTCAAACCACCTTAAAAAATCATAAAATATTCACGATAATCTCAATACAATGTCTGACCCAGATCAAAGTAAATGAAATTAAAGTTAATTAAAGATTAATGTCAAGCAAAAATTTAGTCACAATAATCATCAATAAATACAAATAAATTATTCTAAACATTCTTAATAATTATAAAATTAATCCTAAGACCTAGGAGTCATAATATAATTATTGGGTAGAGAATTAGAGTAATTTATACTCCCCTTTGAGATCCCAAACTCATGCATTTGCTATTGAATTAGAGAATTAGGATGAACTAGTCACGCTTAGTTGTTGCAAATGATGCTTCCCTTAGAATGAATTATTCAGCCATAATTTAGAGATGGATGATGATAAATGAATGGCTTCTCTTGCGTCGGCAGCGTGAGTGCCTTCCTCTCTCAATTCAATTCTTTCTTGCTGCGACGTGCTTTGCGTGTGTTTGTTTGTTCTTTCTTTTCAATTCTCTTTGCTGGCCGCCACTGTGTGTATGATGCTTTTTCAATTCAGTTTTTCCTCAATTCCAATTCAGCGGCGTGGCTTATGCGTGTGTGTTTGTTGTTTCTTTTCAATTCCCTTTTGCAATTCAATTCCTACGGCCACCTCTTGTCTTTTCTTGTGTCTCCCTTGGTTTAAAAGCTGCAGTACAATTAAAAAAAACTAATGGGCTAAACCACAAGGTTTAGCCCATGGGTCCTCATATGTAATTTTTTAATCTGTGGTCCTTTGTTGTCATTTGTAAATTTCGATTTCTCCTAAATTCCTGAAATATAAAATCATGATAATGTAATACATTTTATTCCAAAAATAATGGTTTAGGATAAATCATAAAAATATGACAATTACACCCCTTTTAAGCATTAATTCAATATAAGGCATATTGATTCAATTAGTGCACAAACATACAATTAAGGACCAGATTAATGACAAAAATCCACTAAAATGATATGAATAAATCTATAAAAATATGGGTTTGTCAGTGCTGTAATCACATTAGTTGTTATTTTAGGTGATGCAGTTGTCATTTCTTTACTATGGGGTTGTCATTTAGTATTGGTGCAGTTGTTATGCATTTACTTAGTTGTCACTCTATAGTGTAGTTATATTATGTGCTGTGTCGAATAGTTGTTATTATAGGTGATGTAATTGTCATTCCTGCATTACGGGGTTGTCATTTCTTATTAGTTCAGTTGTTAATATTCCCCTATATATTATTGAGTTTGATGTATTTGTTGAACCTGATATGAAATACACCTTCTTATTCAACATGACAACATTCTTGCGGCAACAACTTAAAAACTTAACATTTCTTCAAAAGTGTTCAATTACATATATTGTCTGTAAATTTCACAGTCCAAAATGCTTGGGTTAATAACTTTTTTCTTCTGATGTCTAGGCTCTTGGCCACTTGCACGAGACAACACTTGTTCTCTTTATGAGTTGTTGGGGTGAGTAATTAGCCAAAATAAACAATCAACCATCATTTGGTGGAGGTCTTCAATTGAGTAACTTGGCATGGTATAACCTTCCTTGTCTACTAAGTTACCATCCCAAGTCTTTAACCATGACAACACAATAACCCCGCATGAATGCCTGCAAGTTATACAGTAAAAGAAGAACACGCATTAAGTCAGTCACAATCAACAAAAAAAAATGAATTACTGGTGGAGGTCACATGCTCACATGTCTGTCTGGAGGTGTATTTTCGGCCAAGCGACATGAAACTGATCGTCCTTCCCAAAAAGGCCTGGCTTAACTGTACGGAGTATTTTGAGGAAGCACCACTTTTGCACATATAGAATGCAGAGGCAAAAAAAACCCAAATCAATAATGCTGCTAACAATGACCAATAATAACTAAGTACATAACGACCTATACATTAAGATATACGTACACAGGCGTTGGCCACCCATTGCTTTTCTTTGAATATATGTTGTGTACTCGTTGTCTTCTTCTTGCGCTTACCTTTCTTATCAGCCTTACATGCTTCATTAGCTCATTATGCCTCTAATCTCATAAATGTTAACCTATCAACTAATGAATCAAGGGCACAAAATTGCACTTTCTTAATGTCAAAAATATAGCAGAACCAGTGGTCGTTTAGGCAAATAGGTCCAAACATGAAGTCACAATCACCAATATTTTACCCAACATGTTCTGACAATATTTGTGCTTCATTCCTTTCAACTGACCACAGTAAGGTATTGGCCAACATCTTCCCCGTGAAATGTGTAGAGAAGATATGTCTTCTGACAAAACCAGTCATTTCCTTTTCATCTTGAACTAATGTCTTGGCCACCATGGTCATCACCTGTGAATAGAAATAGGAAATAAGCAAACTACCATTACATTACACATGGATCAAAGTTGTTACAGACAATTATCTTACACTTATGCTTATCCATGCTCTACTTCTGAGGTAACAAAGCTCACCACATGTTAGGTGATAACCATTCATCTCTACAAAAACCCCACATTACTAACACTACAATCCAGCACTCAGTTTTGACAGGGCAAATAAGATTTGTAGCAGGTAATGACAATTAAATACTGACTCTTGCTCCTCAGAACTAGCACACTGACTTGTGCACATGTTAAATATAGCTTCCTTGTCTTCGACCTTCTACCTTTTCTTGCCAACCCTCACCTTTGTCTCCACAAAATAGGGAGATCTAACAGCTACTTTTTTTTCCTCTTTGATCTTCTTAAAAGTGTTTCCCCCTGTTCATTCCCTTCCGTCACTCCTTTGTATGTCCTACTACCTTCATCACCACCTTCCGCTTTACTTGTTTCCTCACCACCTTCCTCATCTCCTTTATCTCCACCTCTGTCTTCACCTTCATCACCACCTCCATTGCCCTCCCTACCTTCATCTGCCCCTTCATCTTGACATTGATCGGCTGCTTCATTCACATCTCTGTATCATTTCCACCCTCCTCTTCCCCTACAAGGCTACATTGCAGAGCCAATAGTTTTTTCCTCATTACGGTCATGATTCTACTGTAAGTTGCCTTTACTAGCTAAAAAAGAAAAATATTTTATCGCATTAGTTAAATTGTACTAAAATGACAAATAAAAGCAATTTGTGTCAGACGTACCGGGTGAGTAAGGTCAACAGATGCATTAAATATCGTCAATGTCAGCTGGTCCTCGCTAGTGTTAGCATGTAGAACACCTTTGTTGCTATCCTTCTCCAACCGTATTCTTGCCTATACCTCATCATCATTCCAATAAGTAATGGCATTCCCGACCTTAGAGGCTTTTTGCCAGCCTAATGGAAATATTTGGAGACAATAAATCTGCATTTCACATTATGCATACGTTAAAAACATACTTTAACATGCACTGTCATTTAATTGTTGTGACACACAAAAAATATTAATCGAAAGACACTTACCATTAGGAAGTATAAGCAACCTCATATATTCTTCCTCCCACTGGCATCCCCTTTCCTCAACTCTTCGTGATAATCTCTAATAGAATCTGACAGTTGGTTAAAAATAAAAGTACACCAATCAAACTCCCTGTAGGCATCCTTAGTCAAAGCCATTACCTTCAACACCTTGTCACTTACATATGTACACGAGCTAGGGTCTAAGAGTATCCATAGGTTGTACATCACAAAGAGGAACCCAAAATCAGCATTTTCCTTCTCTTCAACCTACCAGGATGCTATTGTTGTGTATAGTACCTTCCCATACGCCTGCTTTAGATCCTTAAATTTTTTGTCATCAGTCGTCGCTAGCACTATTTCAGACCTATCAAACGGTAACCCCATAACCTTATTGACATCAATTACATCCATTTCATAAGTCTTCCCTCTTATTGAAATTGATTTAGTCGGCGGGTCAAAAGCACGTATAAACACCCCACACAAGTCCTGTTGAATGTGTGCACAACTTATACGCACTAATTTATCAAACCCAATTGCCCTCAACCTCTTCATTGTCTTTTCCCTTCCCTTCAACACCTTACATACATCCATGA
Source organism: Leucaena leucocephala (assembly GCA_037074615.1). Taxonomy (NCBI): domain Eukaryota; kingdom Viridiplantae; phylum Streptophyta; class Magnoliopsida; order Fabales; family Fabaceae; genus Leucaena; species Leucaena leucocephala. The sequence continues at coordinate 10,613,603 of CM073542.1, forward strand.
ATTGCTTTGGTGCACATCTTGTGTAAAAAGGTACAACATATTTCCTATCCTTCCCTGAACCTCTTAATTCCTTTGCCCTCCTCTTGTATTCCAATCTCTCATGCCCTTCCAATTTATTCTAACCTTCCCTAAATGATGCACCATCGTGTTCTAATGACATCTTATGTGGGTTAGCATTCTTTTCCTCTTCAACGAAGAGTGCATATCTAGAGAAGTTGCAACTTCTTGGGCCACCTTCACTTTTCCCAATATTGGCCATCTTTTTATCCTACAAGAACAACCACTGTCATCAATACAATGAATTATTAGTCAATATTTTAATCCAAATAATCAACACACCAACGGTGCAAATGCACAAGTATCAATGAAATAAGCTATTTAATACTAATGATTATTTTTTAAAAGAATAGCCAAAATAGTTGTATGAACAAATATTTCATTGTGAGATTTAACCTACTTGAACAACACTTCCCCTGACTTATTGATGTAACTAGTTCAGACAACGTACTGTTGGCATTTTCAGCTTCTGTTCATCTTACATTATGGTTAATAACAATAAACTTTTTCTAATTGTTTCCTTTTAGCCTTACCTTCCTTATACTATTACATTTAGCGAATACAAGTAAAAAAAATCCAGTCTGTATCCCTCTGGTTCTATGTTCTATTCAAACATGAATGAATAAGGCCTCAATAATTGCGCTTTCATATATTTCCTTTTATGTCCACCAACACTCAGAAATAAGGGGAAAATGACCATGTCAAACGACTTGTAAACACACAGGTTGCTACAAACACAATGACTTCCACCTACCTTTAATAGATTCCTCCTCACCTAAAATGACTCTTATGTTCAGTCTCAGGCTCTTGAAATAAACTTTGTCAGTAAACTCAAACATTGTTCTACTTGGAAGCCTATTGCCTACCTTCTATAAGTTTTATTTCACACATTCAACAAAGACAGTAGCAGCATTTAAAGGAACAAATATACTACCTGGAGTAGGGGGTGTGGAAGGAGAAGGCAAGGCAATGATCTTTTGGACGAATAAAGCAGTAAAAACAGCAAGAGGGATGTGTGGCAGTGACAATGACCATAATAGTCATGACTGACTGTAGGAGGCTATGATGACTTCGACAATCAACAGAGAAGATAAGAGGCGAGTGAGAAAATAAGGAGAGTTGATGATGACTTTGACAATGTAGTAAGTCCCGGCGTCACGAAGGGAGAGTCACAGACAACAAGCACAGATGAGTAGAGAGTAGAGACCGACTAGAGAAGACAACCACAGTGATTTTCACAAGGAGCTAGGGATTTTGAGTAGACACTAGAGGCCGATAGGAGAAGACGAGCAGAGTGATTTTCAAAACGTCCTACGGCTTTCGAGTAGATAGCACACACCCATAGGAGAAGACGACGAGAGCGATCTTCAGAAGGCTAGGGCACCCAGCGGAGAAGAGGAGAGCTGATCTTTATAAGGCTCTACGGATTCTGTCTCGCGTAGAGCCACCAGTAATGTACTCATCCCAAGGGCAAAAATGTCATTTGACAATTAAAATATATATATAGTCCCGTGGGACTTTAAATTAATTAAGGCGTTTCTTAAGACTTTTTTGTCATTCAATTGCTTCTATGGGATTTAGATGTCATTTTCCCTGAATTTTATCCCACCATAGCATTTCTCTATAGAGAAGGGAAACTTGAGTCAAATGCTGTAACACCCTTGTTTAGTTAGAGGGAGGGAAAAGGAAGAAACTTTTTATGAATTTAATTTTAAAAAATATAGGGTTCAAATTTTTTAATAAACAAAATATAACAAAAGAAGAGGTAAAATTGATTAAAAGTTTTTAATTTCACTTCTACGTATTTTCTTAAATCAAACTCATTAGAAGTCAAAGGGTGCCAGAATTGGGGGTGCTAAAATCTTAAACAAAATTATTTTTAAGAAATTAAAGATATTTAATATTTATAATTTTTATTATTTCAGTGAATTTGTTTCATCTAAAAATATTATATATATTGAAATTATTCTTAAAAAAACATTATCTACCTTGTAAGATCACATGGCATTTCCTCTTAATTTTTCGAACTGTGTCAATTTTTTTATAATAAATGGTTTAAATCTTAATTTTGAAATAATCACCCAATGACTGAACAGTTAGCTTAAGAAAGTATTATTTGGTAGTTCAAAAAAAATTAAATCATTTAATAATATATTTCTTCTTAAAGGATGAATCTCATCAGTTCTCGATGCTAGTTTTGGTGGGAGGATAGTCATTTGCATTTAGCAATAAAAAAAATAACTAAATTGATTAAATGAATTTAGGAGAATCGACCAAAATATAATATGCTTGGTGACCGTACCAAAATATAATATATTTTATTTTTTGCATGAATATACAGTGACTCAAGCAAATAAGGGTTCTCAAAAGTCTGTCTTGCTGAGTAGGCTGGCACTTCTCTTTTACAAAAGCAAGCCCTTCAAAATCCGCACATAAACTTTACACCTTTATTTCTGTTTTGCTAGTAATAGCCACCGCATATTGGCGAAAAGGCTTTTTGTTTTTTATCCATTTTTTTGGCGCACGAATTTTTAATCCGTTAATTAATGAGCTAGTCTAAGGCTAGTATTATCCTATGCGTTTTATCTTCTGAAAACAAACCTTTTTAATTTAATTTTTTTAAACAATATCTTCACTATTTTTTGTTTTTGGGGGGGGGGGGGGGGGGCTTGCCTAGTTTAGGTAGGTTTCAGTTTGACGGATAACATGGCAAATGTTAGTTGATTGTGGCTCGTCTCGTCCTTTAATTGACAATAGAGGAAGTAAGATCCCCCATCCATACAAGTTGAGACCTTGAGATTATTATTTATTCCTACATAAGAAAGGCTTAAAATGTGCTTATTATCTTGCTCAGATGGCCCATGATATAAGCCAAGATTTTACTTTCATTCAGGATCCACTAGTTGTTTTTAGACCAATTTAGGTTTTGTTTGAATTAACAATTTGAAACCCCAATCTAACTTTTCACTCGTAATTTCATGATTTACAAGATCAGTATTTGAAAGAAATTTTATCTCGGCTTTCTTCAACGCATTTATCATAAGCAAATCCAAACAAGCGCTTAAATTAGATGGTGATATAAACCAAGAACCCCTATCTTTCTTTATTTTTTTTAGTTATCCACCCAATTCACCAGAACTTTACCCCAACTATATTCAGATTTAACCCACATCGTGCACCTAATTATGGTAAGTGAATCTCCCAATGAAATTTTTTTGCATACGCTTGCTGGCCCAAGCTCACTGGCTGGCACAAGCTATTGTTTGAGAGTTACAGAAGCTGTAAACCAGCACAAAAATTTAGGGGACCAAAATGCAGTCAAAAGCAAAAGTAATTAATTCAAGTGACTTGTATACATTCATTTCTATAGATTAAATCTCTAGGTTCATAAATGCATCTCGATATTATACCAACCAGTACCTGGAAAAGAAACCAACATCTAAAGAGCAATTCTGGTACAATCCAAAGGTTAAAAATTGCATTGAAGAATTCCCATTAACAAGGCAACTTGGTTGCAACGCTATAATTGTAGGCCCAGATGAGTATAAAATTGAGCTTCCGTTTCCAGCACAACATGACTTCAGCAAATTTCAACCTTTTCCCAATGTCTTTTATATGCAAAATATAACTACTGTGAAGGGGCCACCACCTGCTGATCATCATCTGTGCCAAAATACCGGTCCCCAAACTCGCCCATGCCCGGTACAACACGGAAGTCTTTATTCAGGCCCAACTCGATCTCGGATGTCACGATTTTTATTTTGGGAAAGGCTTTGCAGACCACATGCACACCTTGGGGTGCCTGGCAAAATGAGAACTATAATTACTATGGCAAAAGAAAGAAAGCATGAGAGGAGAAAAAAATGATGGTGAGAGAATAATTAAACATAGCAGGATCTTACTGATATGAGATTGAGAAATATGATGTTGGACTCTGGCACGCCCTTTTTTATGAGTAAAGAAATTGCTTGAACAGCCGAATTTCCTGCAAGAATTTGTTCATACATTCATGGAGATGACGAACCAAAAAATAATCATACTTGTCTTTCTTAGATTACGTTGACAGCTGCGGAACAGACAGTTTCTAACTCATTTTCTAGAGTGAGAATACGTGAAAACCAATTGTAACTTGAAGGAGCTAAGAAATAGGGAGAATGACTATGAGGTCTCAAGGAAAAGACTTAATCACCAAAAAATTTTAAATATAAACTTGTTGTCAATTCTCGTACTAAAACTTATTATTATTAACTCCTTAGTTGTCATTTGGGACCACATGGTAATTCCCCCAAAGAAATATGAATACAATGAGTGACAAACCTGTGCCTAGTATGGGATCCAACAGTAACACGTGCCTATCCGAGATATCATTAGGCAATTTTTCATATATCAGCTGCCCAATATTAAATATAGGAAGTCAGGGATCATGAAATGATAAACAATAACACAGAGAAATGTATGGATACATAGGATACAAAAGATGCACACACCTGCTGACTGTTATCCCCTTCCCCTTCTCTATGAATAAGAATTTTGCCAATCTTGATGCCTTTACAGCATGCTCTTAAAGCATTCTCCATACTCTCGCCACTGACGATATATCGGCAGATATCAACACAAGGACAGAATATTTTCCAAACAATACTTTTTTGGGAAAAATGTCAGCACATAAATTCAAACAAGATAATGAGGGGAAAAAAGGACTCATTGCTTAAGACGTATAAAACAGGGAATTACTAAATACTTGCTATGTAAACTTTTTACCAAAAAAAAATCAACAAACTACAAAGACTAAACAAATGATCTTTCTTTTTATTCATTTCATTCATGGATGACCATGAGGAGATATTTTGATATTGACATAATCAGAAGTAAAATGCTGACATCTTAATTGTCAAGTGATTTCAGCTTTGAAAATAGGACAAACTGATACCTCCTGACAACAGAGACTCCACATAGCCTTACAGAAATCGACACCAGTGTACACAGACCCTGCAGTTAAAAAGAATACACAATGAAGTTCAAGAATAAACAATCACACTAATAAATTTTTTCTCTGTAGAAAATAACAGAACAACAATGACAGTTAAATGAAGATGGCCACAAAAGCCCATTGCTCAGCACAGTAATTGCTACGACCAAAATCATGAGGGAAAAAAATCTCAAGTACAACAAGAAGATGCAGGTTTGATTCCCGTAATATGAAGAACAGAAGGAAGTTCCCCAGAAGTAGAAATATTGTGATCATATTACATCATTCCACCGCATTCATGTAGCATAGGTGTATGGCATAAAATTAAAATAGCTTGGCTATAGAGAATATTGACATCATTGAATCAACATTAGCTGGTAATGGTAATTTATACTTTGATAAAAAAACTATAACTATAGGCCTTTCTACCCGACTATAAACATGTATCCTGGGTAACTCAGCTACTACTCAGTTCAGCAACTGAAATGGCCAGTGCTTGACAAAACATTTTAAAAAATAATTAAAAAAAGGCACCAAGTAAAAGAAAGGGAAAACATAAACCATAAACTGTTAACTGAACACCTACTTGGTCACAGACACGCACAAGTGCTGAACATTACTTATCACACAACAAGTTTACAAGGTGAGCAACAAAATAGAGCAGCTTACCAGTCGGAGTGATTACTTGCTTTTCTGTAAATGGTAGATGTCCCAGGCCATGTTCAACAACCTGGTCAAGTGCAGAAGTCATAATCAGTAACAATTTACCCCAAATAAAGAAGTCATGCCACCACTAAATTAAGAAATAAACAGATAAAAATGTACACCTACCAGACGAATCAAACGGTCAGAATAAAATACGAAATCATGCGTTTTTATTTGGGAATCACGTATCAGGGTATGCATACCCCGTATCTGCATAATAGTAATTGTGGTGCTGATTAAACCACTATAAGAAACCAGTGTTTGGAGGTCCAGGTGGAGGGGCCAAAATAAATCAACATTTCAAAATAAAAGGTGAGAAGTGAGTACCTGAAAAGTTGATTGAATAACATAAAGGTTAGGATATATTTTACATAGATCATGCTGACCAAGTTTTGTGCGGATATGCTGTACAATTAAATCAATTGCTACATGATTGTCTCCTCCACGGGGAATAATGATGTCAGCATACTTCTTTGTTGGAAGAATAAAGTCATCAAAAGCCGGCTTTACAAATTTAGAATACTGCATCAAATAAAGTCAGCTATCAGAATTTATAAAATACATAAAACATCAGCATCTGATCATGAAGACTTCATGACATTGACCATTATAACCATATGCATTAAAAATTTCACAGTAATCCAAACCCACAAGAACTGAACAATTTGTGTTCTCTTACCAAGGATCTTTTACTGTAACTAATCGGCAGCACTAAACTAAATTACTCAATTCTTAACATTGCTATGTCTTGAAACATAGTAAAATTTAAAATAATAATAATAAACAAGAAAACAAACAAACAAATAAATGATAAAATAAAATGGTCTTTGTGGTATTGCAGCTGATGTGACTAAAAGTTGATACCTGATCAAGCACCGCACCAATATCCCGACCCTTCTGAAACGTATCACACTTGATCCTCCTAGCCAGTCGAACATCAGCATCTGCACTGAGCATTTTACAATGTGAGTGACAGCATAAATTAGTATTACAACAGAGACTTAACAGCATAGCCTTGCTTATAACGAGAAGGTATCAATAGGCAGTTGCCAATGACTTCATAGAGAACCAAGAAATAGGCTTCAAAGGGAACATAGATGAAGGCCATAAAGCATGCACATTTTTAAAATAACCATACTTAAATTTCAAACAAAAAAACAAAGAATAGGTGGGCTGAAAGCAACAATCAGACAACATATGTTATATAATTTGAGAAAGAATAATGCTACAGAAAACATGAAGTATACAAATTGTCAAACTAAATAGTAATAATAATAATAACAAAGGACCTGTGTCAACAAAAATCTTCATATTCATCAACTCCCGAACACGTGGATCATGGAAAATAAGAATTCCTTCCAAAATTATTACATCAGAAGGGTTTACCTGCAAAAAAACAAATTTAAGCACAAACAGCATCACATGTCAGGCATCAGAACCAACCAGAATTCATTAGTGTCAAGTAGCAAACAACAAACTCTTTTATGCCATACTGTCATGAAACCAATTGTAAAGGATATTAGTACATCGACTCTATCAAAATGTAACATAGGTTCTCACTGGTGAGAGTAAATGCAGGGACAAAACTTCTTTCAAGCACACAACAACGTCAGATCCCCTGAGAAACCATGCCCAATCTGTGTTTCTTCCATTATCATGCCAAAGACACTTTATACTTCCTCTATGCACTAAAAGCATTGTTCTAGGACAATATCCACATTTCAGGTACAGAAGACCAAATTCAATCTAAAGGTTTCAAAAGGGGGGTAAAACTGCCATGAAAAAGTGGAAGTTATAAATATACCCGTCTAGCTGGATTTGCATCCCTTTTATAACTCTTGAAGTCATAATTTGGAATATCTACAGCTTCTCCATGCTTCAATTTGTCCATAACTCCAAGCAATTGCTCATTATCAAAAGCATCTGATGATATAAGCAGCAGCATTGTCAGATAAGTGTGGAACTTGATCAGTAATACGGCCATCATTCACATTTGCAATAATAACTAAAACAAAATGCATTTCATTTCACCCTCCTAAATAAAGGACTAGGTAAAATTTCAGTACATCTACTTTAAATTTTAGCAATACACATCCCTCTTCTTTAAAGTAACATAACGATAACCCCCACATTACATAAGAGAGGAGGTGTTTGTGTTTTCTCCAATGAATAAGGTTCGTGTCTTTTAAATTTTAAAGTTTATGCATTAAAGTAGTTAGACCTTAGTTTGAGGGCTAAAATCCAGCATACTACGACCATGCACGTTTAGCCACAAATTTTGCTAGCTGAGTACTAAGTGTTACTTTATGAACGAGAGCTTTCATTTCTGATTTTGTCGTTCAAAGAATGAGCTCTATTTCAATTATATGTTAAACTTAAACCCCTCAAACGACAATTTTGAAAGTCTACTCTCATGTATATCTAATTATAAACAGAGAAATGGAAGTTGGAGTTGAAAACTGAATTATTTCTTAAAATTCTCAGAATCCATTAGCAAGATCTTGGAAACACAATACATCTGCATCGGAGTCGTCTAGATTATCCTTAAGGATCTAGAAATTTGCGAATGAAAATAACATTCAGATTAATTTATTAGGATTAATTTTTCCAAGCACCATGGTTGATATTATTACTAAATAATTCTGAAAATAATAACAATATCACTGGTGATCATCAAATGTAATATAGAAGTTCTACGTGAAACTATAAAAGTCTAACAAAATCAGAGAATAGGATGACTAGAATATGACAAAATTACTTAAGATTTCTAATCAAGTCTTCATAAAGAATTCTTTAAAAAAAATCTGTAAAGCAATAGAATAAATTTAACAGAGTAAAAAAGCATTTCAATTATAACACTATATAGTACCAACATAAAGTCGTAAGAAGCTAGTGATAGATAATAATAATAATTCAAGTTTATACTAACCAGGATGATCAAAGTTGTAATCTTGTACTCTAGTAAGTTCCTCCTCCGTCAAATTATGATAGAAAGAATCCTGTCAAATTGAATTCGTTTATTCATTTATTAATTAAGTGGATCCATATAAGTAACACAAGAAAAATCAGCTCAAATCCTCCATAAAGGAGAACGAAAACAGGATGGATGGAAGGAAGAAGTGATACAATATGAATAACAAAAAAACAAGAAAAGAAAAGGGCAAACACGCATGATATTAATAACAAAGAAAATAAATCCTACATTCTTTTCCAGTTTTTTTGTTCAAAACAGCAACTCTAACATCTTCGGCTTTATGAAATTTGAGGGAAAAGTTGAGAGAATGTAAATATTTATAAAGAGGTAAGAAGGAAAGCAGACAGATTATTAAAAATGAGTAAAATACAGAGATGAAATGCTGAAATTTTTCCACCACTTTAAGTGTTATAAGGAAGATCAAAAACAAGAAGAAGAAGCTCCATTTCACTAGGTGAGGAGGTAGTTACATCAATGCAATACGCCGTTGTGTTTTATCAATAATCAATAAAATAAATAAAAAGAAAAAATTAATGACCTGATTAACAACTACAACTCGTTGGTCATGAAGTTGCTGAATAATCATATTACAAACTTCAGTTTTCCCAGCTGCAGCTCCACCAGCAACACCTACGGTAAACCAAAAACATTAGAAGTGAACTAAATAATTAGTTAGTTAAGCAGTTAGGCGCATTAAACTAAAGAAACGATTGATTCTTACAATCTCATCATGCATGAAAAAATTTTTGGAAAATTAGATTGATTTCAAACTTCAAGAAATCTTCAATACAAACTGTGGAAGAAGCTATTTTGAGGATATAAAAGCAATTCCATTTTACCGAAGACAAAATAGATTATTATGCATGAGTGGTTATATCAGCATTTGGATGCTAGAAATTACATTAGCATGATAAGCAATCATCATTTTAGATTAATATTGAAGTCTACACAAATTTGAACTCTGATTTGGTCATTTGTCTCTAGAAGATCATATGTTTGAGGATATTTGATTGCTTCAATCACTAGAAAACAAAGAAGATTTAATATCTAGTACTATTCAGATAATAACCTTGTTTGTATACGTCATAACAGACAACTTCATGACTCCTTTTAAATCTGAAACCATATACATTGGACATAATGCATAGATAGTCACATTTTTCGCCAAAACAGAACAAACCTGTCCACCATGGGTGGAATCTGGGAACTCAATGTATAGCAACCAAGCCAATAAGGCAGGGCTTTTTGCTTGGCCTATTAGACGTGAGACCCCCTAAATACAAGAGGAATTAAATGTTCACCGCCATTAATTGCAGGGCCAAGCCAGGTAGTTGGTTTATTTTATGGCAACTTGACATGCAAAAACACACCTATGACAAAAGGTTGATTAAACATGTGGTCAGCTACAGAAGTTGTTGGAGGCTCTGTTCCAGCATTTATTTTCTTTAAAGCATCCATGTGAAATCCAGAGAAATGAACCCCAGAGGATGACTCTATTAAGTCTACAACAGATTTAGTAGCCATTGGCAAAGACCTGAAAGACATCAGTTGAAATTCATAAATAAAAAAATTGATAACAGAAATAAATGTTCCAATAAGTATAACAAAAGCACTAATATGGAAGAAGATGAATGATTAACAAAGGAGAAACAGTTTATGATGATAAGTAGGGATATGCTTAGTCCAGGTCAAGACACTTCATTTGGTAATTTTCCCAAAAATGACACATTCTTGGTCTTTTGGGTGCATCTTATAAGAGTTGGTTGATACACACAATGGAGCACCCCTTAGTGTCAGGCCTGCCCTGATTTTTTTTATTTTTTTACCAGGGGAAGTGGGTGCTTTTCGGACAACGTATGGCCTAAGACTCTGGTCACATATGGCTGCTCAACCTATGAAGCCATGCCAAGTGAAACTCAAAGGGGTATGTGGGACCTGCAGTTGATATCTTTCTCAATAGCCTGTAACTTTACAAAAACACCAAGTTCTCCATCAAAGGAGGAGATCTTCTTTTCTTTGTTACTAAGATCCTTTGGTCGGTGGGATAAAGACAAGACATCATGACTTATAAGTCTTTGGCGTCACATTCCTAACAACTTCACCAAACAACCGTCTCATTGGAGCTATCTGATTATATGAAATTTTGACACGTGAACCCTTCAAGTAAGTCCACGATGCTTCTAGCTCCTACCGCAACCAGAACGAGAAACAAAAGGATTACTTTTTTCTTTAGGCTCATAAACATGATGTGAACAACAAAGCTAATCATCTTCCTTCTCTCAAATCCTCCCCAGAATCGTCAAGGCAAAAATTCAACCCCAATTGTTCGACCCGCCGAACCCAACTAAGCTAACCTGTAACTCAACTTCCTCTACACCAGCTTCATGCATTCAAACAGAACGAATTAAAGCAGCTCAAGGACAAAATCATAGACACAAAGCAAACTCAGATATTAGCAAAATCCACAACCACATAATGATTAAAACAGACATGAAGAAAAAAACAAAAGAGAAGGCAAGAAGGATGCTTAAATCAGCGATTCACTTAAAGTGAAGAGCATAATCAAAGCAATGCACAAGAGTACAAACGAATTGATGATGAAATGCCAATAGGAAGTAGGGAATGCTGATTGTGAGCTACCACATACCTGAAAATCACTTCAGAATTGAATTGAAAAACAAGAAGAGGGAGAGAGAGAGAGAGGAGCGATGTGAAGAATCAGAACGCAAGAGAAGAGGGAAAGTAAAATGCAATTCGATTAATATAGGTAGAACCAGATGAGTCCTGAAATGTAGATAGACACGAGATAGAGGCAGTGACGCTCCTGTATATATGGAAGGGACAGCACGCTAGGTATGGAAAACTACCCTCCATTTTATCTGAAATTACGCCTATGCTACTTTCAGTAGGGAGAAAGAAATTCGTGCATAGCATTGATTGAATCCTTAATTAATGTATGATGTGTATGGTTTAGTTTTTAAAAAATTGATTATAAAATTATTATAGAAGAAATTATTTTAAAAAATAAGTGTTTAAATTATTATTTTTAAAATAATTTTTTATAAATAAAATATTAAAAATAATATTAGATAAAATAATAATTATATAAATTAGCAAGATGACTAAAAAATATAAAAATAACAAAATTGATATCTCATATGTTTATAATATGAAAAAAATTAATGAGAGATATTTATTGAAAGTTATGGTTTTAATCCTCTAATCTATTATTTTTTTCAATAATATTTTTAAATTTAAATTTAAAAATATTTGTTTATATTTAACTAAATACATGTATGTGTCATGCGCACTTGATGTAACCAAAAATATATATATACACTTAAAAATTAAATGTAATTATTGTATACATGTTCCATTATAATTCAATGTATCTTCTTTCTTATATTTATAATAAAAAATATATATTTTCCATTTATGAACTTTTTCTTGTGAGAAGAGATACATTGTTGGACTATTTAGTGATACGAGTCAACAAAAGTCTTCTTCACACATAACACAATAATTTATTTGTACCAAAAAAAACACAATAATTTACTCGATTTCTTTCTTGTAAATAATTATGGTAAAAGTTTATTAATTTTTATATCTGATTTATATGACAAGAACGATTGACTTTTTTTAAAAAAAATGTTATTAAGAATTTTTCTTAATTTATTTTAAATTAGGTTTAAAAAGAAGAATCAAATTCGTCTTGATAAGGAAGGAAGGAAGAAAGTCCCTTGTAGTAAACCATGCTTAGGATAAGCGATTGATATTGACTCATGGAATTTATTGAAAAAAAATAACGGAAAATATCATTCTAAGTCCCTATATTTTAATCAAATTTTATATTTAGTCCCCATAGTTTATTTCTCTATTTTTTATCACTTTTATTATCTAAAATATTAATCCTTTATTTTAAAAAGATACTCAAAAGAACTATTAGTTTAGCTAAATAGTGGTAATTTGATTGAGTGGGATGACACCATTAAACTCAATAAATCATTAAATGACTAGAAAAACATACACTAACCTACCAAAATTTGGGATAAGTTACATTTAAAAAATTTAAAATATTTTTTAATAACATTTAATATTTTAAAATAATTTTTAATGCATTCAATATTTTAAAATATTTTTTAATAATACTCAGTGTCTTAAAATAATTTTTATACAATTTTATTTTTAAAATATTTTTTAATAATAATGAACACCATTGCATATGAAAATTTATATGAGAGATAAAAATAGTTTAAAATATTAATTGTTATAGATAAAATATTTTAAGAGCATATTATTTAAAAAAAATTAAAAGTAAAATTGCATTAAGAATTGAGTACAGTTTAAAATATATAAATCAAAATATAATAAAATTGTTTTATTAAAATTTTGACCATTTTTAAAAACAGAAAAAAGAATCTCATTTCCTTAAAATGACGGGACAATTGAAAGGGAGGATGACATCAGAAAAGTATTAAAACATTGAACCTGAGAAAAATTAACATCCTAAAAAGCAAATAGAAAAGAATGAGAAACTACATGAATAAATTATGGTATAAAATATATATAAAATAGTATCTAATATTTTAATTTTATTTTTTAAATATATTTAATATCTTAATTTTATTATGATATAATTTCATTTTTATAATATTTTTAATTTAATATAATTTTAGCTATAATTTTTAATTTAATATAATTATTGATATTTAAAAAATAAAATTATAGATAAAATTATATAAAAATAAAAAAATTATAGATAAAATAAAATTAAGATATCAATTATATATAAGAAATAAGATGATAATATTAGTATTATTTTAAATTATAAAAAATATAATATAATTAAAATACAGAACTTACGCTGGTATTTTCCCAAGAAATAATTTTTTTAATTTAAATTTTGTATTTCTCTTCTCGACAAAGAAGCAGCAAAACAGGGACCGTCTAGCTTGTGTCGTCTGCCTCAAAATCTATCGGATATTTTATAATCCATCGCGGCGCTGATTCAGATTTGGGGCCCACTCTCTTCATATATTTTATTTTTATTTAGGTTTAACTGTTTATCAAACATTTTTTTATAAGAATTCTTCAAATAAATTTTAACAATTTTATATTTTTCAAAAAAAAAGTGTAGCTTATTTTATTGTTAGCCAAATAAAATATATTACTTAATATAAAATTTAATTAAAAATATATTATAAATAATAAAAATTATAATATAGTAAAAATGAATAACTTTAAGTTATGTATAATTTATCTAATATTTAAAAAATTTATATATGTAAATTTATTTTTTATTGTATACCATATCATTTAAAAAATATTACTTAACAATTTATATATAATTTTAAATAGTCTATATGTTTTTTTAAATATAGTTAAATAATTATTTTAAATATTTTTTAAGTATTTTAAAATACTTTAAATTATATATAAAGTGTTAAAAATTATTTAAATATTTTATTTTATGTATTTAAAAAATTAAAATTCTATATCAACTTTTAAATATTATTTTTTAAATAAATTAATATATAATAGAAAAATATAAAAATTATGACATATGAGAAATTATTAATGTTAACAAGAGAATTTGTATAATTAAAATATAAAATATTAAAATTTAAATTTAAATTTTAAAAATTAAAAAGATTATATATAACTGCTATAAAATTTAAGCTTTCGTGTATTTTAATTTTTTTAAATGTTTGTTAAAATATTTGACTCTTATGGGTTGCATATTTTGATATTTGGTGACATAATTTAATGGAATCTCTTTTTTAATTTTTGCAACCCATGCAATGTTATATATATATATATATACACACACACACACACACATATGAATTAAAAACAGTGTTAGTATTTTTTTTTTGCCAAAAAATTTCGGGCAAAATAAAAGTGTTATTCTTATGCAGTGGAAAATCTTCGGACGTATCTCCCCAAAACCAAAAAATTCTCACATATCCCCCTTCATGGTCAATATTTGGCATCGAAAAAATAATGGTCAAAATTTAATACATATGCTTCTTGAAGATTTTCATGTTTATTCTTTTTCTATATATAAAAATTAATATTTTTACTTTTATAAATTTTTAATAAAAACTTTAATATAATATGTAAAAATAATCTTATCTCTAAATAATGTGTTTTTAGAAATAAAGCTTTTTTAATATCTTAATATAATTTCTTCTTAGTATAGCCTTTAAAAAAATACGTCATGATGATTTTGGGGGTTTTAATTTTGGTAAAAAATATAATTTATAATAATTTTAAAAGAGAATATAAAAAAATAGAAATAAAAATAATTTTTATCATACTCAATAAGAAAAGTAGAAAAATTCACTCACATCTCTACTCCTTTACCCTTACTTCTATTCTACCTAATATATTATGTGCCTATTTTGATAAAAGTTTAAAAATGTCTTATAAAAAAATTTAGAAAAAAATTTATAGAAAAAAATAGTTATAAATAAATGAGTATTTGAATAATTATTATCATAATAATTTTTATAATTAAAAAATTATTAAAATTTATATAATTTTATTAAATATAGGAAAGATGATATAGAAGAGAGAGGGTATATAAGAGAAGAGAGAGAATATAAAAAAAATAGGGATACAATAATAATTGATTAATCCATAAATTCTTTTATTATTTCATAAACTAATTTTAATAGTTTATTTAAAACCTTAATTTTAATTTATAATTTAATCTTAAATAAATATAGCTATTTATTATAAAAAAAATTAAACTAAATTTTTATCCAATTTTTTTTTAAATTAAGATTTTGTATTTTACAAAACAAACACTATAATAGATATTTTGGGTTTTCTTTTTTTAAAGTTACCATTATCCGGAGGTAACTTGGTGACTTGGAATATGCTATGGCATGATGGTATCCTCATCATTTTTACATTTTTTTTTATTTGAATTCCATCTCTTATTTTGTCTTTTTCTGTGGAAGTATGTGATTAAATTTTTGGACTAATCCAAAATACGTGTCATGTTCTATTTTCCTCCCACGTTCGTATCCACCGGCGCGGCTTCTATCCTTTACCTTCTCTCTCCGCTGCCCCCTCCCCTTCTATTTCAAAGTTCTATGCACAAGAAGACAGCCAAAAAAAAATGAGATGGCCATTTTTTTGAGATAATTGATTTTACTGTTTCTTAAAAATTTAATTTACTGATCTTATCAGTTCTTATGGTCATAATTTATTAATTATGACTAATGTGAACACCAACTAGGTGGCATTTAAGTTAACACAAAATACAAAATAAATTTTTTAATAATAAAAATTTAAAACAATTATTATTTATTATCAGTATATAACTTCAATCGTTATATTGTAAAGAATTATCCTCTTTCATTAAACATAAATCCTATAGTATGTGGAGTTTAATGCAGTGAATGGATACACAATTCTATTTATCATGTAAGAAAGGAATCCACACACTTTATATGGAGGTATGAGGAGACTCTCTTGAGCCATCCCAAAAAAATATCCAACTCTCCAAGAATAGTGAACATAATTGTTTTTATCTCCAACCGCATGTTTTTGGGATGGGCCAACAAAAATCATGTTAGAAAATAAATTAAAATAATATTATTTATTTAAAAATAAAAATAAAAAGACAAAAAAATTAAAAAATATATAGATAATTGATGTGTTGTGTAAAAGAGTAAGACAGAAAATCAATATACTTATGGTTATATATAATACAAAAAGTTACTGTTTATGAGCCATATCAGAAATGATGTGAGTTTTTGATAATCATTAAAGTTATAGTTTTAAAAAAAATATTTTAAATTTTAATTTAATTTTTTTAAAAACTAATAGCAATATTTATTTTAAAAAAATAAATTAAATTATAATTTAAAATTAAAATTTTATATAAAGTATTGAAACTAACTTTTAGAATAGTAAAAAAATTTATGAACTAACTAATTATTATTTTATTCTTATTGTTTTTACACATTATCCCGTCTATTATTTCTCTTATCTCCTCTCTACTATCTTTTCTTTCTCATCTTTCATATTTTTAATAAAATTATATATTTTTTAATTATAAAAAATTTTCAGATAATAATTATCAAAATACTTATTTATTTATAACTATTTTTTTATAATTTTTTCTCTAAAAACTAATTTTTAAAAATTATTTTAATTTTTTTTTATAAACTCTTTTTTAAATTCTTATTTAAATAAGTCTAATGTAGGGGTGGCTTGTTTTAATCATAAAAAAATCTTGAAACGAAGTGGTGCAACGTATCTAATGTTCATATTAAGGATCACAATGGATGTTTACCAAAACAAAAGAGATCAGAACGGATAAAGCAAACTGGGTCATAGACAATTATATACACATGCATGTTTGACTGGTTGACCAGTCAAATATCTTAACGCCTGCAAAAGTTCTTTTTGAGAAAATTATCCGTCGGTTCTTACAATTTTATTTAATTTTTAGTTTAGTCCTTATAATTTTTTTTTCTTTTTATTAGATTTTTATAGTTTTTTCAATTATTACTATTAGTTCCTATTCTCATAATTGGTTAATCATAGTTTATGTTAATATTGACTAAGTGAAGTGTAAGTTTCTACATAATACAAAATAAAAAAGAGTTATTTTTTTAAAAAAATAATATCATGAAATAAAATTTATTTATTTTATGCTCACAATCATCTCCTTGCATTATATAATCTGTAATTTGGTTTGATTTAATTTTATTTAGATCCATGTATCAAAACTAATCTAAATGAATTCTAAGTGAAAGTCATGTTATCAGCTGCTAACGTGTTTTCTTTTATAAATTAATTGTTTGTATGTATAGAAATTAATTATTATAATTAAGGAAACTATAAATATTCAATAAAAAAGAAAAAAGCTATAAAAACTAAATTAAAAATGAGATAAAATTATAGGAATTTCTATATTAATTTTCCCTTTTTGTTAAGATACACTAGTATGTCCTGATTGGAAAAAGCACTGACCTCAAAGCAAAAGTATAACCCAGTCAGTAAAAGTTAAAAAGAAAACAACAAGTAATCACCCCATTAAAATATAACACTTTTATTGCCACATTGTAAGAAACACGAGCTTATAAAACAAATCCCGCGAACCCATGGACTTGCAAGGCAACAAGTTTTCTAGGGCCCATTTTTTTATCAGAAAAAGATGATAACGAAATAGATTAAAACAGACCTATCACTTGTGAGTTTAATTAAAAAAGATAGTAGGTGTTAAATTCATAAAAAATATCATTTTATTATAATTTTAATTATAACATTTAAAAAAATATTTTAGCTCTTAAGTACCTAAGCTAATATTTGAGAGTAATAGACAGTAGCTTACTCTGTTTAATATTAGTATTACTTATGAAAAAAAGAAATTTTGTGAAAACTTGTGTAACAAAAAAAAAAAGAAATAGAATTGAGAGGGTATATCAAAAAAAACAAAGAAAAAGAATTGAGAGGAAAATAATAGAATATTGATTCTTATAAATTTGGTTAATGATATTAACAATAATAGAATTTTAAGAGAAAATTACTTTTTGTATTTAAATAAATACAATAATAACTCTTTTTTTACTAAATAAGGTTGACTAGATAGACCGGATAATACTATTATGGTCTATCAAAAATTAAATTATTCGATAAATTATTGATAAAGAAGTATCACCCTATAGCTATCAGTTCTCTTTGATCTTCATCAACCCTTTTTTCTATAACTCCGTATTACTTGATTCACTTTCCTCATTAATGTAGTTGATAGTTCTTTTTTGTACATACTTAAATTACCTCAAATAATCTTTTATATTTTTTTCCCTCAATGGCATGCCACTCCAACTTTCTATTGTATATGCTTACAAATCTTATCTTTTTTTTACACTTTCATCTTCTTCCCCCTCTACCATTCTTCTTCCTACAATTTTGAGAAGGCCTCCGATGTCACCGAGAGAAACGGCATCAAGAGGGTATACGTTCAACCAAATGGGCTGGCCTAGTTAATTTAAGGTCAAACCCAGATGTGCTGGCCCAATTAATTTGCAAACTTTTATGATGTGCCAGGCCCATAAGGAGGGTATAGGTTAAAAAAAATTCAATGAAAGCGAGTCTGAATTTAATATTTTTAGTATTGTTTGATAAAATAAATGAACAATCTCAATAATAATATGTATGTTCTCAATTTAATTTCAAAGAGAGATAAATATAACATATATAAAACCCATTTGAGTGAAACATGATGAATCCAATCATAATTAAAAGAATATGATTTTATTAATCTTGAAAGGAGTAATATTTAAATAAAATATATATTAATTGATAATTGAATATAATATTTATATATAAATCATACACAATCCAAAAAAATAAATTTACTAAATACAAATATAACATATTATTATTTTTTAAAAATTAAAATATGCTAAGTAAGGGGAAAAAACAAAATTCAACTGGGTCATCTTGTCCTAAACTCTTTATCAGATCGGCTAGAAGATTGATTTATGAGTCTGACTAGTCGACCTAGTTGAGTTGTAAAACCATACTCAAAATATAAAAAAAAATCACAAAATTATATTTTTGATCTTTAAAAATAAATCTCTATAATGAAATCTATGATTTATCCATTTTTTCAAGTCACACCAAATAGCATTCCGGAAAAAAGATGGAAGGTGGAAAAGAAAAGGCAATAAGGAAAAATGAGAAAGGAAGTGGGGAAGCACTTTGAAAACAGCCAAAGAAAATAACAATCAAAGAGGCAAAAGATAAAGTGAAGCATGCGAGAATGATACAAATGCCTATATATACAAGGGACCACATCCAATTAGGAAGAACCACAAATTTTTTTTATCCAAATATTGTAATCAAAGGATATCACTTTTTTGTCCAACCCAATTATTAGTTTTTTTTTTTTCCTCTGGTTTTCACTTTGCAATTGTGGCCTTGCGACTTGTGGTCTCTTACAAACTTTTGCCCGCTCATCATGCTTCGTTTCCCCGTTAAAACAGAAATAAGAAGTTAGGTCATTAAAAGATTTCATCTTCCGTACATAAACTTTCACTATGGTTTCTTAAATTAGACGTTTGTTAGTTTTAATTCACAGCTTTTTAGTTTTTATTTTACCAAATGCCAGTATGAAACTTTATACCATTTGTAGCAAAAATATATCGTAAAAAGAAAATATCTTATCAATAATTTTGCTGCTTAATATGGTATTTTTTTTATTCTAAATATAAAATTTTAATTATAGTATAAATTGCATTGGAATTAATGTTTTATATTTAAAATTAGAGAAATATCAAATTTTTTGTTTTCATTGTAAAATGCCACATGTTGAATTCCACCATACGTGAGGACTTTGAGTTAACCCGTTGATTGTAATCGTTAGCCTATCTCAAAATAACAAAGTCAATTGGTGTAAGCCTAATTTAGTTTAAGTGGCAATTAGGTAAATACCTTTACAGAATTTAAAAATGAAAGTTTTAAATACACGCTATCATATTTTTAATCATTTTGAATTGAAGGGAAGCATTACGTATACTTTTCATATAGGATTAGATAATTAATTTATAAATATTTATAAATTATTTTTATTAATTATTTATAAAAAAACGTTTTGGTTTTGTTAAAATATTTTTTAATTATTTGTATTATAAATTACTCCATTGATAAAAGTATTTTTAATATGTGAAATTAATAAGAATAATATTTTATGAAAAAAATATAAATTTAAGAAATAAAGTAAATTAAAATCTTATATTTAAAAATAAAATAAATTTCTCCACTAACAAATTTAGATATAATAAAAAAGGCTAATCCCTCCACACTTTTTGATGAGAAAAGTTTCAAATCCACACTAAAAAAATATAGCTAAATTAAATTTAATATCCAACTATATCTTAAATATGTTAACATCTAATAAGAGAATACGTATATCAATAAAAAAAATAATGTCTCCATTTACTAATTTTTATATTTAAAATTATAATAATTATTAGTCTTACATGTCTAAATTTATCATTAGCCACCACCCTAATATTAATGCGGGGGGAATAAAAAAGGTAAAAGTTAATTCAATATTTTAAAATAATATTATAAAAATAATTAATATAATAAAATATTTAAAGATATAATTAGTATCTTGAATTAATTTTAAAAATATAATTAGTACTTTAAAGTATTTAAATCAGTATAATTATATTATTTTAATGATATAAACATAAATTTTTATTCAATTTATGTCACGTTAATTTTTTATTTTAACATATTATTATTTAAAATATCATATATATTATGTTATTAAAATAAAATTATTGAATAAATCTTAAAATTGATATTATATAAAATTTATATGTAATGGTTGAGAAATTTTATAATTTATTTAATATAATTTATTAAAATAATATTATACATATAATTTTTTAAATAATAATATGTTGAAATAAAATATTTATATGGAATATATCAAACGAACGTTTGAGTTTTTATTAGTGAACAGATAAAATTATATCAAATTAAATACTTGAGAATGTTAATTATTTTTTTAAAATTAATTTAGAATATTGATTATATTCTTAAATTTTGTATAATGTTAATTATAGATGGCTTGGGAATAAAACAATTCACGGGCCACCAATTAAGTTAGAAAATCCAATAGAGATAGATGTCAATGATTTAATTACTGTTAAATCTTGGGATGATAAAGGGAATCTCATAATAAAATTATTGAAAATGAGGCTATAAATAAAATAAAACTTTATTAGTAAAGTGGATGAGGAATAAGGAATTTCAGGGAAAAGGGGGCGCAAATTGTAAAACAAAAGAAAGCAAGCATGGAAAAATTAAATCAAAGCAAACCACGACAACGTAACAACAATGATTGAAAATGGGGGATCCAACGTTCCAAAACTGGGTTTTTTTCTATTCAACGCCCTTTTGCCTCTCCTTCCTTTTCAAATATCCAACGTCTCCCCATTCATTACTGTCTTGCCGTCCATTTATGCCTTTTCCCATTCCTTCCTTCTTCCATTGTGGGACCCTTCCATCCTCTTTTTTTTTTTTTTTTTAATGAAAAATGGATATCAATTCATTAACCAAAAAATAAGTAAAAACATGATATTAAAACTTAATATGAGGTAGTTGGTCAGACCAATAGATTGGTAAATCAATCCCTTCATGGCACGATCAAGAGTTTATAACACTAAGTTAAGTTTTATATTTTTTTTTTCTTTATAGAATTTGAAATTTATTTTGAGTATAAAAAACATTAGCGGTACAATCATATTTATATTTTAATAATTGTTTTTGTTTGATTATGTATAATTTGTACATGAATTTTTACTTTATTTATGGAATAATATAATTTTTATTTAAATATTACTCTTTTTAAAATTATATATAAATATTTTATATATTTTAATTAAATTATATTATTTTGATAACAATTATATCAACCCTGATTTAATTACTATTGAATTATTGACCATTGAATTACTAAATAGATTTATTTAATGACTATGCTAATTTTCAAAATATCACACAAATAACAAGAAAAAGTTATCCTAATCCCTTATCACTAATAATGATCTGTTTAGTAAAATTTTAATAAAAGAAATATGGAAGATAAATAGATTAAAAATAATTTTTTTTAATTCTACTTCTCGTTCTTCTTCTTATTCTTCTTAAACCACACTAATTAGAATCTCCCCTCCCATCCAACCAAATAGACTATAAAAGGTGAGTTTATGATCAAAGATGGCGAACTCATCCCTAGAGACCATTGGCAGTTCATTTAATTTCTCTAAACATAAAATTAACATAAACGTTCCAATCTCTTCTTATAAGAGCAGAAACATGAGAGAGAATATCTTGATAAGGGTGGCCTGAATTTTGGTCTCATGGTGTTTCGGTTTATAGCTTCCGCACAATCACTAAAAGCTTCCACATTTTTTAAACCCTCATTTCCGAGCACAACATGTGGTGAAATTTGAATTAAGTGTTTTAACCTTATATCTCCTAACAAGTTATTTTTATTATAAATATAAAATATCAATTTATTAATTTACTGTCTCTCAACTTTTTTTTTTTATTTTTTTTAAATATTCCTATTAATATATAATAAAAGTGTTTCTATAATTATATTAAGGGATAATTACGATATACATGATTAAAAATTATATTTTAGGTAAACTAATATATTTTTCTGTAAAAAGCTAATACATATATTTATAAATAATTAATTTAATTAATTTTTTTAATATTTATAAATTAATTATTTAACTCTCTTACTCATAATAATAATAAGATGGAGTACTTCTTTTTTTTTACAAATTAATATTTAGAATTCTAGTTTTTTTTAGAAATCAATATTTTAGAATTTTAGTCAATTTTTTAATAAGATATTTTTTTATATTCATATCAATTTTAATTTAAAATTTTATATTTAAATAGTTAAAACTTATTCTATTCTATTAAGACCAAATTTCAGACAGAGTCCCTATTGTTACTAAACATTATTGCCACGTCAACAACACATAATTTTCAGGAACTTTAAATAAAATTACTCATAATATCAAAGTTTAATTTTTAGATAAAAACATAAAAATCTTGATCTAAGTTGACCACAACTTTAATAATAATTTTTTCTCTATTATATACTCCCTCCATTTGATAAAAAATATCAATTTTTTGTACAGAAACCAAGGGACACTTTTTTTTAAACCATCGAAGAAGTTTTTTGAAATATTAATTATGGCACGAACGCAATAGTAGTAAACAATATTTTAATTATTTTTAAAAAAATATACTTAGAGATTAGCTTTAGATAATAGATTATAGAAAGAATAGATTTTAGAAAATAAATTTTGGGAAAAATAGATTTTAAAAATAAAATTATTTAAATGATTAATAGTATAATCACTTTTTATACTGTTAAATTATAAAAAAGGGTATGATTTAATTAAAAGTAGAAGAGAGGAGAGGGGGTAGAGAATAAATAGGAGAGACGAGAAAGTATAGAGAAGAGAGATGAGAGAAGAGATAGGGTGGAGAGTGAGTAGAGAAAAAAGATGAGAAATGAGAGATAGTGTAAGGAAAAATAGAGATAAAATAGTAATTAGATAGTTTATAAGTTATTTTATTGTTCCAAAAGCTATTTTCAGTAGCTTATTCCAAACCATGATTTTGGCCAAAATTATTTCTGGACAAATATGACTGTTTGTTTAAAATTTTCTCAAATAAAAGTTTTGACTAAAATAGCTTTTATAACCTAACTTCCAAATACACACTTAGTTTTTGACATGTAAATCCCACTAAATAAGTATTAAATTTAGGACTGTGCAAGAAGCCTAGAGCCCACACAAAATATACTCTGTCAAACTCGATAAAAAGTGGCCCAATATAAAATGGGTAATTTTGGACAGGACCAATATTTAGATCAGGCTAGGCATCATGCATAGGTTGCTGCCCTACCCATTTGACCATGCCCAATTAATTACTTTTTTATATATCAAAATTTATAAATTATAGTATTTAACATGTAACAAATATGATAGATATTGGTGATTAAATGGTAATTTACAAATATGAGTAGTCAAATAAGTAATTACATCTTTTAAAATTTATAACTAAATTAATTTTTTTTTCTTTCTTTTTTAAATTATGGTAACATTCATATATTTTTTTAGATGCTTCATCTTTGTCAATTTTGGGGAGATTGATGCAAATTTACAATTACAAACTATTTAGACTTCAATGATTTTTTTATACGCCATATATTTTAAAATTTTAATTACTATATTTTTATTATTTTATTCTTATTAAATTATGTATATTATTTAATTATTGAAGACATATGAATATAGTATTATTTTATAAGTTTATAATTGTAGATTTTTTTCATAATATGAGCAGGGCATCACGATTTGGGCATACCCATACCGCCTATACCCAGCCCAACATAGTTAGGGCTTTTATCGAGTAGGATCAGACATCGGACTGTAAACTATGACCCATATATTTTTTGAGCAAGACATTAAGTAGGAGATTACCCTACTTAACCTTACCTATATCTACCCCTAATTAAACTTGCAAGTAGGCATGGAAATAGGCCTTAATAGGCCAGGCCTGTTAAGTGACAATTATGCCTGAGCCTGGCCTGTGGCTTGTTATAAGCTATTATTTTTGCCTAAGCCTGGCCTGTATAAATGCCTAACTTGGTCTGAAACCTGTTTAGAAAGCCTGTTTTTTTTAATTATACTGACAGGCCACCTAACAGGTTTTCATAATAGGCTTTCGTAACAGGCCCTCATAACAGGCCCCCTAATAGGCCTGTTAAAATAAAATACAAGAATAAAATATATAATAATATATGTTAATTTATAAGTTTAACTCTTATATTATGTTCAATATGTGGTAGGTTTAATACCCATTTATTTCCATTTATTATATTTTAATATTAAATATATTTTGAATAACAGGCTCATACAACCTGACAGATTTAACAGGCTTCGTAAGAAACCTGAGCCTGACCTCTTAAAAAGAATAATTTTTTAAATAAATTTAAGTATATATATTTTTTTAAATAGATCAAGTTAGATCAAGTTTAATATAGGCTAGATCCTTAATACAGGTTAGATCAGACTGTTTCTATCCCTACTTGCAAGTTGAGCTGTTTGATCCTAAGCAACCTAACTCGGCCATTTCTCATCATAAATATAGGCCATGCAGACTTATTCCTCCTGACTGACGTCATTTTGCTATCTAAATGCTATCTCACGTGGGCGCATTTTGATTTATTGTCAATATAATCTGGTTAATTTTAAATTTATATAGAACACTAATCCAGGTATATGTCCAGTAAAAATTAACTTATTATCTATCAATATAATTTATTTTACAATTATCAGTATAAAAAAATTAATAAAACTATAAATACCTAATAAAAAATTATAAAAATCTAATTAAAAATAATTTAAATATATAGTTTTTTTAGTTTTTAATATAAAATATATTTAACTAATTTAATTAATATTTTTTTATATTTATTATTATTTTAAATTTATTTTTATATATATTTTCTTATCAATAATCAACTAAAAAATAAAAAATAATTATAATATTTTAAAAAATATATTATATTAATTAATTTAATTAGATTAATTAATCTAATTATATTATATTTAAAATAATAAATATATAAAATATATATTATATTTAAAATTAAAATTATTGGAGGAAGGAACAGTACTTACTCGTCCTGCCAGGCATGTATCATGCACAAGTGATGACATGTGTACATTGACCGTGTGACTCGTGACTTAACGACTCGTGCCACAAAAACACCAATAAATACGGGTCCTGGAGGGTCCGTATCTAATACGGTAACCCGAATGTTTTAATTTAATTTCTTTTGAAACGAAGTGCAGAGGTTTTGAAAAGCACGAGCAGGGCGCCATCATTCTGGCCGGATCCTGCCGTTCAGTCCAACGAACCAAAGGCCCCACCCCAAACCCCACATGTAACTGCCACGTGTCAAAGGCAGTCTTAACGCCGTCAATGCACCGTGACGGTTCCGTCCTTTATGTTCCATTTGGGTCCAGAAAACCCACCCACCAGCATTTGAAATCAAACGTAGGCCTTTCATTTCATATTCCTCTCCCTCTCTCAACTCTTAGTCTCTCATTAAAGAAGCCCAAGCATTTTTGAAAGCTGATCATTCATTCACACATCACGCGAGAAACTTGCTCCTGCTTCAGCTCCGATCCATCACACGCTTTTTAAATTCCTTTGTTCTTCAGATTTTCAGGTAATAATCCTTCTATCGTTCTCAGCTCTGTGAGCATTGTCTTCGTCTCTGCGATCTCTTGTTTGTTCGTGATTGCTGTATGAAAACATTCTAGTTCATGTAAATTATAAGTCCTTTTCCTTTCAACAATCTGTGTTTCTTTACGATTTTTGTCTCCGTTAAGATCACCGAAATCACAAAACTCTTTCCTCTCTCGAATATCATCCAGTTTATATTAATCATTTTCCTCCTTTTGTTTTTTCTTCTTGAAAGATCCTCATTTTTCTTGTAATTTCTGTCTCTGGTTGCAAAATTTAAGCATTTCCTAAGTGAGTAGTGGTCTCATCTATTCGACAAACTCGACCAGAGTTTTTCTCTCTGTTTCGCCTGTGTTCTGAAATCTGGATCATAATCACCGTTTCATTCACAGAGTTGCTTCACGATTTTAGTCTCATTCTGTTAATTTGAAGAATCTGTGTGGAATTCTTGTTGCAGAGAGAAATCGCTTTTTGTTTCTTTTCTGGGAAAGCTGAAGAAGTAGGATGCCGCAGGAGAACAATGGTAACTCATTCTTCACGTCGCCTTCGAAGAGAGGATTGAAAGCATTGGTCTCTAACTCTATCAGTAATGATGCTTCATTCGTCGTCACTGAAGACAGCATCAATGATCATGAATTAGCTCAGAGGAAAGCAGAGGAAGCAGGTACGTAATACTGGTCTAATCCACTCTGTTTTTACATATTTTTATTGCCTTGAAGCAGAGTTACAATAACAACCCATCACCTACTGCTTCATCTGAAAATAAATTATAATCACAGGTGTTAAATGCACCCAGTTTCATTTCTAGTTCTTTTCCTCATATTAAAATTGAACCTGTGCTTGTTTAATTTTAGGTATAGCGGTTTTGATTTCACTTTATTAGTGGTTTAGTAGTTTTAATTTTAGGTATAAACAAAAAAATTAAGTCATAGTTTACATATAACTGGAATTGATTTTCAACTAAGTTCACACTTTATACGGTGCTTCGTTGTTTGCGAGATTGTATTCATTTTCTCATAATTTTCTTTAAACTTTAAATATCTTTTTCTTTTTCTTTTTTTGTTTTTTTCCTTTTCAGAAAAAGAAGGGGGTATGACTGTAAGACTATTATAAATAAACTTTAAAGAGTAAAAATGAAATGGTACGTGGTACTTTAAACGGTGGTTGTGTTAGACGGCCGATAATTCTTTTTCTGATTTTTTTTAATAATTTGTTTATTTCTGACTTTTTGATTTCATTGTCTTCTTTGGTCAACCAAATCATTAGAAGACAGATAGCTTGCTTTACTTAACAAAAGGAAGATATTAAAGAAACAAAAAGCAATAATTTAGCGTTACTTACGAAATGAACAATTCGATGAAAGAATAAATCTCCCAAGGGAATAAAAAAGGAAAACAGACAAAAAATAGTAAAAGATGGTGAAGCATGGTGAAGCAGATAATGATGAAGCGCACGAAGCGGGGCATGTGGTGGCAAAAACGGCTTTAAGGAAGGGAATGGGTCCAAAAATTTTGATTATATTCGCCGAAAGAATTCTTAACTCTACCGTTGGAATATTTAATTATAGTTAATCTTCTTTTAACTTTAATTATATATATGTTCTTTTTAACCTTTTGGGTTTGTAATTAAAATGATTAAAAGGAAAACAAGCAACAGTAATGATCTTTTCCACTTCCAGCTTGTCCAAAGAAAATATATGATCATTATATTTCCACTCAATTAGAATAATTAGTTAGGAACACGAAAAGTCATGCACACAATATGATTCGAAGCACTTAGGTCACAAGGTAAAAAAAGAAGAAGCACTCAAGCCCTTTTTTTGCATTAAATTTCTATTGTGTTTGGTTTCAATAGAAACATACCCGTGTTTATAAAAAAATATGATACATATCTAAGCTTAGTTGGAAGTGAAGGGATTTTTTTAAGGATTAGGTGATCTGTTTTTGTTTGATTTTTTTAAAAAAATAAGATTTTGAGAATTTAGATTTGGAAGTGACTTCTTGAATAAAATCTTAAGAAATTCTACTGCTTATATGCCCAAAAAATTATTTTACAACTATAAGCCCTTTTAACCCAAAACTAGAATATTTATCTTGTTAACATTAAAACTTGGCATATTTGTTTAAAATTTTCATGAAATAAAATATTAAACAAATAAGTAATACCCTAATACCTACATAAACTTCCTGAAAAAAAAATAATTTTTATGAATATAATTATCTGAACTTAGCAACCACTTGATTTTTTTGTGGTAAGTTTTGTTATAATTTTTCTTATTTGATAACATAGAGAACTGAATTCAATTATTTGTAAGTATTTCTTTGTTCATTTTTTTCCCCATTTGACGAACAGAATTAGTTGTCAGTAGAGAGGTAAAGCAGGTTAACTGTCCAACCCATCGCAATGTGGTGATCTACCTTTGTTTAATTAATTAAGAGGCTTGGAATGAGTTTAAGTAACAATAAATTTTTGTTTTCTCTATTAACTACTTATTGATACAAAAAATAATACTAATAACTCCACCGTTCAAAATTAATGACAACGACAACATGGAGTTGGTTTATTAATCTTTTTTTTTTCTTTTTCATACAGGTTGGTTTATTACTTTATTTTTCAATAAATTTGCAATTACGTATTCAAGTCATTTCTAGGGCCCTCTCATCATACTAACTTCACCTCATGTTAAAATCAACTTTCAGTCATACTCATATTTTGTCGAGCATTTGTTGGAAAAGAACTTTACGGGAGTCCCACAGAAAACAAGACTTTGTTAAAATTTATTTATTTGGCTCACTTAGTAAAAATTTATTACTGATATTTAACCGGGATAAGGGTAAAAAAGACAATCAAATTATTATATCCCATTAGAATGTATATCTTAGTTTTGTCCCCAAAAAAATAGAGTTTAAGCTTCAAAAGAATTGATGATAATACAACTTAACAAGAAACTGCATTATTCTAGTAGAACAGATTTTGATATTTTAAATATGAAGTTGGCATTTCAAATAAAATTAAACTTCAACTTAATTCGCATTTTAGTAGTAGCCATCTATTTGAGCAAAAAAAGTAAAGTAGAAATAGGAGTAAACCAATTGATCCAATTGGAATATATTAGAACATAAATTAAGTTGAAATTGTTTTCTTCCCTAGCAAAACAGAATTAGTTAATTTAATTGATTGATTGATTTAATTTGATTCATAACAAATATATAATAAATCTTTATCCTTACTTGCAAGTTACAACCCGCCTCTAACTCTCCTTTGGTAAGAGATACTCTATGTAATCAGGTGTCAAACTTTCTTATAAATACTTTTATAAAAATAAGTATTTCTAAAGAGATGAGTCATTTTTTAAATAATTATTATGATTTCTTAATTAATAATCAATAATTCTTTGGACAAAAAATATAATCATATTAAGTAAACGTGCAAAACCTTTTCTTTGGTGTTGATGGAAGTGGTCTGAAACTGGGTATGCTTGTGATTGTATTTGTATGTGGTAAGCTTCAAGGAGGTATAAAGCAGCAGAATGGCTACGCGAGATGGACCATGTTGCGTCGGCGTCACTCTCCAAAGAGCCCTCCGAAGAAGAGTTCTGCCTTGCACTTCGCAATGGCCTCATTCTCTGCAACGTCCTCAACAAAGTCAATCCCGGGGCTGTTGTCAAGGTGCTTTTTTGGGCTTCTTCCTCGTTCTAAATTAATACATGCACAACACTTTTGTCCACTCCTGACGATTTATTTCCTTTTCATTTGCATTCTGCTGGGTAATGGATTGGCAATAGGTGGTGGACTATGCTGCTCTTGCGGCTCAATCTGCAGAAGGAGCGGCTCAATCTGCCATTCAGTATTTTGAGAATATGAGAAATTTTCTGGAAGCAGTCAAGGATATGAAGCTATTGACGTTTGAAGCATCAGATCTAGAAAAGGTTTACTTTGTTCTAATTTTAATTTGATAAATGGTTAAGGCAGGAGATGTGGATATATGGTAGTTTTTCTTGCATCAATATCGGCTGAAGTATTTAAAAAGGAGCAATGTCGCCAATGTTAACTGTTTAACGTTAGTTTTTTAACAGTTAGGGCAAATTTGTTTCTTTTTTAACACTTTCAGAGTAATATTGATATAAGAAAAACTTCTAACAAGCCAAAATTGTACCTTAAATCTAAATGTTAAGTTTTGTGTGGTTTTACTTCTAATCTTGTTGTGCTGTTTATAAAACCTAATAAACTTGGAAATGCAGGATGGTTCAATGAGTAAAGTTGTGGATTGCATTCTGTGTTTGAAAGGATATTATGAATGGAAGTTGGCTGGTGGAGTTGGAGAATGGAGGTATGGAGGAACAGTGAGGATTATTTCATTTCCAAAAGGGTCTTCTTCCTCCATAACTGGCAGTGAAAGTACTGATGAATCCCTGGATGAGTCTGAGTCATCACAATATGAACAGCTACTAGAATTTCTCCATCTATCCAATGAGATATCGATAGGAGAAACTAGAACTTTCAATGCGTTGGCCTTCCTATTTGATCACTTTGGACTCAGACTCCTTCAAGCCTACCTTAGAGAGTCGGATGGGATTGAAGATCTGCCTATGAATTCAATGGTCGGTAAGAGCCTTTCCAATGTATTGTACTGTTATAGCTTATATTCAAATCTAATTGTGCTAATACTTTATACTTTCTATGACTCTTACAATTAGTAAATAAGTATTTTGAAGACATTGCATAGACCACTAAGCTATACATACATACATACTGATATCATATTTATTGAACAAACAATTTTGTTGAATTATAACAACCATGAATATTTTATTGAGAATGACAAATGGAATTATTGTCAAGATTTAATTTATTTTTTACTTCAAAATGAACTTTTGCATTTCTTCTACTTTGCTTCATTCAATGTCATTGGTAATAGGTATACACTTTGTAGGTAATTGATGCACTGCTCAGTAAGGTAGTCAAGGATTTCTCCGCGTTGCTTGTTTCTCAACGCAATGAGGTAATTTAAAGTTCGAATAACTTTGATGGTACTGTGTTTATAGAATATTGTTGTCCTTGTTTCTAACCTTCCAATGCAATTCAATCACTCATTTTTTTTTAAATTGCAATATTGCAGCTTGGTCTTTTCTTGAAGAAAATGTTGAAACGTGATATTGGTTGCCGATCAAAAACAGAGTTCATAGAAGCTCTCTCATTATATCTCAACCAAAGAAGTAGTTTGGCGTCCAAAGATCTTTCACAATTCTGCATTTGTGGAGGAAAACTTGACCGCACTCGGAAAGAGAGTAATTATTCTTTCAACCATGCTGAAATAATTAATAATCAACAGAAACAACTTGAGGTATGGAATTAACAAATAGAATGCATTGTTCTTGTTGCTTTGATCATATGACTTTTGTGGTGCTAGTATAAGGGCCTTTCTCTTGCTTCAGGGGATGAAATACTTTTTTGAAGACACAAAGATGGAGGTCAAGCAAATTCAATCAGAGTGGCAGCAAGAAATGGGCAGGCTTGGTGAGAATCTAAGAAATGGTTTTCATGAGAAATATCTTCCATGAGAATCTAAGAAATATCTTCCACATTTGTCCCATCCTTTAATTTGATTTTTCTTCCCCGAAGACTGAGTTAATTTTGATGTCCTACTTAGAGCATCATATAAGGAGCCTAGAAACGGCAGCCTCTTCCTACCACAAAGTCTTACAGGAGAACCGCCAACTCTACAATCAAGTACAAGACCTGAAAGGTGCACATGAATTTAAAATATTTCTTGTTGGTGAATTTAATATTACAGTGGATATTGATAACTTTGTTGTCCTATAGGAACTATTAGGGTCTACTGTAGAGTGAGACCCTTCTTAACAGGACAATCGAATGTAAAGTCAACGGTAGATTATATAGGAGAAGGTGGAAATATCATGATTGTTAATCCCCTTAAGCAGGGTAAAGATGCGAGAAGAGTGTTTCAATTCAATAAGGTCTTTGCAACAAATGTCACACAAGGTATAATTGTTTTTACATGCCATTGGTTAATTGCAATTGCTGTAGTATTACCCCGTGCTTTGTTTTATATTAGCATGTTTAAATAGCTCATAGAGTGCTCTGTGTAAGAGTTAAACAATTTTGATTGGTTTATAGAAATATATAAATAATACTAATATGCTGCTTATAGTTAAGATCTTTTTAGTTCATATTCAAAGTAATTAATGATGATTTCACTATCGTGTGCAGAACAAATATATGCTGACACTCAACCCCTGGTCAGGTCTGTTTTAGATGGTTATAATGTATGCATCTTTGCATATGGACAAACTGGTTCTGGGAAGACCTACACAATGGTAATTTCCCATTGCACATGCATAGTACTTGTGGACATATTAGAACTTCCACACAATTCTACCTTATAGATTTAATTTATTTGGTATTGTGGGTAGCCTGTTATTCTTAAGTACTTGTTAATTGTTATAGCATGAGATAAAAGAATCCAAATATGTATTTTTTTCAATAATAATTTTTTTAGGGTTCATCCTTTTATTAGTTGTAAAAATGTTATTCCTTTTAGTTAATTTATTTATGGTAAGCTGACGGTATTAGTAACTATTGTAATTTGACTAATTTCTTAATGCAAACTACTATTTTGGAAACAATATCGAACACTCACAAATGAACATTCCTTAGAAACTTTCCATTTTATTGAACTTGAAGCCTACACCAAAAGAATTGTATCATTAAACTTTATAGAGTTAAAATTTATTTCTAGTTGGAGATTCACTATTATCTTATCATTTCTTGTATATCTTGGTTTGGCGTCATTTCTTGTATTAATGTGATTTTATGCTTTAACAGAGTGGCCCAGATTTAACAACCAGAGAGACATGGGGGGTAAACTATAGGGCTTTGCGTGACTTATTCCAGATATCAAAGGAAAGGTTGAGTGCCATAAAATATGATGTTGGAGTACAGATGATTGAAATATACAATGAACAAGTGAGAGATTTATTAGTCACTGATGGCTCTAATAGAAGATATCCTTTTAACCATGCTTGCTTTTCTATATTACAAAATCATATTTCCTTGCTTCTATGTTAAACTCTCAAGTTTTGTACGGAGGTTGGTTGTAGCATTTATTTGTTAATTATTTTAGTTCCTTAACGAGGTTTACATTAGACATTCGAAACAACTCTCAATTGAATGGCCTTAATGTGCCTGATGCATGTTTAGTTCCAGTTAATTGTACTCAAGATGTTCTTGATTTGATGAGGATTGGTCAGAAGAACCGGGTGGTGGGTGCAACTGCTCTAAACGAGCGAAGCAGCCGTTCTCACAGGTAAAATTCCTCTTCATGGACTTAGTTGGCCTCTCCATTTGCTTTATAGCTATATAACAAGATAATTTGGCCACCCTATTGCAGTATTTTGACAATTCATGTTCGAGGAAGAGAGCTAGTTTCTAACTCCATTCTTAAAGGTTGTCTCCATCTTGTTGATTTGGCTGGAAGCGAGAGGGTGGACAAATCTGAGGCTGTTGGAGAAAGACTGAAGGAAGCGCAACATATAAATAGATCTCTATCTGCACTGGGAGATGTTATATCTGCTTTGGCACAAAAAAGTTCACATATTCCTTACAGAAATAGCAAGCTCACACAAGTATTACAAGATTCTTTAGGTAATATACATAGGCTTCTCAAGGAAGATCCCATCCCTCATCCTCTTTCTTTTCCTTCAGTGTGAATTGATCATGACATTTGGTGATTACAGCGTTTAGAATGGGAGTGATTTCCATTTCACTTTCCAAAAGTCAAATTGTGCAATAGATGTTCATCTTTGCATCATATTTTTGGGGGACAAATCTGGCCAATGAATGATTTGTAGTTTAAATTGAAAATGTAGTTGCATTTTGTTTTTGGTAATAACTCGTTTCATTGAATCTCCATAAAATTATCTTAATATTTGCTCTGTTTCTGTTGTTTTTATCAAATTTCATTTCAATAGGTGGGCATGCCAAAACTTTGATGTTTGTTCATATAAATCCTGAACAAAATGCTCTTGGGGAGACAATCAGTACGCTCAAGTTTGCTGAGAGGGTGGCATCCATTGAACTCGGTGCTGCCCAGTCTCATAAGGAAACTGGTGAAATTAAAGATCTCAAAGAAGAGGTTCATTTTCTGGTCACTTGTGAAGCAATTTTAGATTTAACTCATTTAACAAACATTGACGAACGGGTTTTCTTTTCTTTGTTTCTTTTAATTAGATATCGAACCTCAAGTTGGCATTGGAGAGGAAGGAGGCTGAACTGGAGCAATGGAGAGCCGGGAATGCTCGAAACATTGTAGAATCTCAGAAACAAAGGGCAGTGTCCCCTTTTCGTCTTCCCAAATACGGAGTCAATGCCAGCGTGAAGTCAGAAACTTGCCAGCGACCGACTGATGATAAAATTTCTGAGGTACTTAAATGCCATATTATAACACTTATACCATAAGCTTGGTTTGATAAGTTACTTGTAAACTGTGATTTATTCAATTCTCCTTTGCATTTTCTATCATAATTCAATCTGAACCTTCATTTTCAGGCTAGAAGTTGTTCTTCAGGAAAGCAAAGAAGGTCAAGATTTCCTTCATCATTCATGGACAAAGAATCCATTCCAAGAATGCCTAATCTGCCTGAAGAAAAGGTAGCAAACTCAGGAAAAGGAAGATCACCATCTCCTCCTATCAGGAGATCAATATCCACTGATAGAGGTTCAGTCATTAAAAGCAAGGTAAAAGCTGACATGGCAGATTTCCAGCCAATATTAAAACATCCATTTCCAGCTCGAGTACCGGTAAACAAATCTCTTTCCCCCATGCCTATGGCCGCATGCACCGAAAATAACTTGAGGATTAATGGAAATTCACATGAGACAATGAAGCATGAAAACATTTCTGAAACTCTATTCAATCTCCAGAAGGTCAGCACTAGGAAAGTTCATCATGAACAAGAAGAGGAAGAATTTAAACAAGCACTTAGTACCGTAAGACAAGGTGGTGTAAGAAAGATCAAGGCCGAGGGTAAGGCCAAGGCCAAGCATCAACATCAGCATCATCAACAACTCCCTTTTAGGGTTCAAAAGTCTGATTTGATACCTTCACTGATCCCTGACATGGACATTGCT
Organism: Leucaena leucocephala; assembly: GCA_037074615.1. NCBI lineage: Eukaryota > Viridiplantae > Streptophyta > Magnoliopsida > Fabales > Fabaceae > Leucaena > Leucaena leucocephala. Next base: position 10,649,283 of record CM073542.1, read on the forward strand.
GATGAGAAGATATTGGATGCACCTAGAAAGAGTGATTACTCTGAGCCAGAAAATGATCTTGGCCTTATCGAATCCCCAATTCATGGTGCTTTAAACCTTAGAAAGATACGTCAGAATTTCAACAGAAATTCTCAGAACCTTGAACCCAGGTATGCCCAACATATTTCAACTAACTATTTGGCTTTTGAATTAATAGGCTCAAGCAACTTTTAAGTTTTCTTAAATTAGTGATTTTATTTGTTCCTAAAATTGACAAATTCATTGCATGCTTGTCCTGTTCGAGTCCATACTCTGTATAGGACGTTATTTTACTGCACATGGTATTGTAAGAGAAATAGAAAAAAAGGGGATGTGTAAACTAATGAAATGAGCCCCATATACCCCATTATTGTGTCCCTTTTGACTTTGACAAAAAATATGGTGAATTCTTGAGAATATGACTCCTTTTTTTCTTGAGTTATTCTAGAAGAAATAAATAGTCTTCATTATAAGTCACCAAATAGGGTATTAATTACATTTTTTTAAGATTGTCCCCATTTAAAATGTCATTAATTGCAACTTTTTTTACTTCTTGGATGTTATTCATGGTACTATTAAATATTGGTAAAAATTATTGAGAATATGACTTTTTTGAGTACATCCATAGCCAATTAGCCATGTGGATAATTGGGCACATGTATTATATGCAGAGGAACAATGCTAGCAGGAGAACCTTTATTGGCTTGCAAGGTTGAAAACAAACTTATAAATGGTTCAAGCAGAAACCTCAAGGAAGGAAGCAATACATCCATGCCTGAATTCAGAAGAAGCAGATCAACCCCACGTGGAAAATTCCTTTTATCTTGAGAATTTCAGGTTAAAGATGGGATAATTAATTTTCTCTCTCATGATATTTATACTTATAATTATTGTACAGTTACTGCAAATTATGCTTGGAGTTTGAGCTCACAATTAATTTACGGAGGTTTTTGAGATATTTGAGGCGAGTATGTGCGACTTTTTGTCTGTTCATGTATTCTGAGTTCTGAGGATGCTTCTTTGTAATTGAATTGAAATATTTTATATTTAAATACTACGAGTAATATGTTTCTTGAAAAATTCTTAACGCCATGTTACTTATAATTTTTACTGATGATGATCATTCAAAACATAAGAGAACATTTTACGGTATTGTTTTTTTATATAATTGAATGTTAGATGCGCGCCTTAATCCTTCTTAATATCATCCCCAATAAATTTATTATGGTCAATATTCAATTTTGTTCCATCATCATTCTTTATAACAACCAAACATGCCCTTATTTAATTTGACTGGACACAATTAAAACTATATTTTTTGGGAGTTACAAAATAATTTAAATAAGAAAATTAATTATTTACTCAATCCCATTTACGTGTCAAGCTAATGAATAAATTAGAAACCATATGTAATTTTCCTCTTTTTTGTATAATTATCTAATATTTTAACACTTCCAAATAACTCATTTAAATGGTATTTGATCTCTCATGTATAAGTAAATCTTTTAACATAATTTTTTCATCTATAAAATTAGATCTACAACCTTATTTATATGATATCAAGTACCTTGAACATCGGTGAACTAAGAATTTTTCATTTTATTTATAATTCATAATACTAAAACTCAGATCCTCAAGAAATCCTCCATTTTACAAAACTGATTTGATTGTTTTAATTTGAACTAAACCCATTCTGCTTTTGGCCAAAAAAATCATTCTTTTTATGGCATTTGTAGAGGGTGTTTGGATTATCTTTAAACCATAATTTTAAAAGGACTTTTAACCCAAACCATTATTTAGAAAAAAATTAAAACAAACAACTCTATTTATCCAAAAAAACTTATAGATTAAATCATGATTTTGGATAAACTCCGGGGAATAACCTCTGCGTTGGGAAAGAATATATGAGCTGTCCAATAACTATTTTACCCCTACTTTTTCTGACACTCCCTCCTCTCTGTCTACTTCTCCTCTATCCAGATCTCCCTCATCATCCTGGAGGAAGAGGTGTTGGTCGCTGTCTTCTTCTCTGTCTCGTCGTCTTCTTTCTGTTTGCTAGAAACCAATCACCGGTGTCTAGATCTCCCTTGGTTCACGTCTCAGGTTCACGACTCATGTTCTTTTGGTTCGCTTCTCTTCCAGATCTGCTTTGCCATCACATCTCGTCTGTGTTGATCTGCTGTTGCTGGTCTATGTTCTCCTCTGTCACTGAAGATGACCACCGATGAAGATGATATTTTGCTGTCGACCGTGTTGCTTCTCCATCGCTGGTCGTGTCGTCGTGTCTCCGTGTTTTTCTCTATTGCGTCTCCATGTTCTCCTTTTCCTCTGTGACGGCTCATGATGGATGATGATGATAAACAATAATAAATAACTATTTATTTATTTTTTTACTATATATCATTTCTGATTTACTAATAACTATTCAAACACTAATTTATTTATAATCATTTTTAAATCAATTTTTTCCATAAATTCTTCTCTAAAAATTAATCTAAACTGGCCTAATATATCATTAAAAGGATAAATCTTTTTGAGAGCTGGTATTAAGATGGGAGATAAACAAGTAATGCAGAATATTTGGTCACCCCACTGATCAGGCAATGTTCTTTTCAATTAAAAGCTTGAGGCTTGTATTCAAACCAAACCAAACCAAACCATAAAAAGCTCGAGGCTAAACGTCAATGAATTTTCTCTTCAAGATGCTACAACAAACATGGAAATCTCTGACTACATGCTTCAAATCAGCTATATTCTCATATCAGTTCAAAGCTTCAACGGAAATGACATTTCTTGTGAGACAAAGGAGAAATTTACAAGTCAACTACCACAGGGTCTATAGAGCAGACCTCACCTCTTATCAACTAAAATGTGTCACCTCCCAAAACATTTCAGTATTGAAGATGTAAGAGCCGATGTCAAAAATTTCATGCCAGCAGATCCACCGGGAAAGTAAGATATCGCATAGTACCCAAGTGACAGAACCTATCAATTTCAAAATAAGATTGGAAAGTGTTAGGGAAAATAATATATAAATAAATGCATAAATCTGTATCAACCTATGAGTATTTCCACTCCCCAGTGACCTGAACCACATTATGAGACTGTCAATATCATACCCATAATATATTTCTGACTACCAAGTTATTCATAATAGGTAGAAACAACATTCTTAAATTCATATTATTCACTCTTTTTCCTCTTTTACTTACATCACAAGGGTTGAACAATAGGCTCTACTGGTACTTAATCCCATCTTTACCCCTTAAATTAGTTCCAGGCGTTAGCTTAAAAGCTTTGCACATTTTAAGCTGACAGTAGATGTAACCAGAATTATGGGTGTTGAAACAGAGAAAAGGGACATAAGGCACCTAGCTAAATCAAAAATATAATTAAGGACACAAGAAGGACCTACATAAACGTACATAAGTACATATGTCTGAAACAACAAATATTTCACACCTAAATATGCCTAGTATGGTTAAAAGTAAATATGCATCAAGCAAATGCCCAACATCACAGACAATATATTCATTCTTGAAGTCCAACATATTCAATCTTAAAAGTATTGCAAAGAGGTTCTGGAGTCTCAACACAAATACCAAATGTCCTATGTGTCATGCAAAAATAGTTCCTCACTCAAAGTGTATATCAAAAACTCAAGGCAAGGGTTAAAACAAAAAAATAAGAATAAGCACATTAAGAATACATGAAACATATACCTGTATGACAGAGAATAACACAGAGAGAATGTAGCTGTGAAGCACCATGGACACATATATGGTACCGACCATACTGCCTATAAAACCCAATGTGAAAGGGAGCCTCTGAAATGGAGACAAAGTGAAATCAAATCAATGAGACTTCTTCTAGAAGGTCAAACAACACAATGAAGCAACCATGTCATAACTGGTCAAGAGCTAATTATCAACATGCAATACGTATAAGATAAGAAATAAAATTCAAACAAGGTACCTCCATTGATGTCATGTGGGCTAGCTGATTCTTTGGACCTTTGAGAATAAAGAATGATCCGATAATAAATCCACACCCAAGAGTAAAGCATATGGCAAACTTTTGAGGCACAACCACCATAACAGGAAGGAACAAGGTAAATGCAAGGAAAAGAAAGAAGACCCCAGTCGCTAGAAGCAAACCAAAATATAGTAGGGCTTTCCCAGAAGGAACGTTACTAGTGGCGGATTGGAAGTTGCCAGGTATATCTCTCACACCCCTAGAAACCCTACACAATCATACCTTTCATCAATATGTCGGCATTTTTCCACTTAAGCATACTGTTATTCGTGTCAAAAATTGATCCATGTAGGAATAATTATAAATCAGCTACATAACTCAGACAGCATCTTGACTGGTTTTCCATTTAGGCACATTCTCGTTCCAATCACAAATTGATCCATGTTTAAAATAATCATAAATCAGATTCATATGCCAAACAGCTTGTGAAAAGGCTTTCCTATCATAAGCTAAACACTTCCAGCAAGAAACATTTATATATTGACTGTTGAAAATACAAAATATTTGAGCACAAGACTGTCATGTAGCTAAAATATTGGTTTTTCTGCATAATAACTAAGGAGATTAAGCAGGTCTAATTCATCCAACCAACAAGCCCAAGCTACTCCCATGCCAAAGAATGTAGAACACAACAAGGGGAATGGTGAGGGCTCAAAATACACATGGACTATTTTTACCGCAAAAATAAAGTATCTTGATAACAGAGTGTAAAGATTGGTCATCAATGATCAGCTCAAGTGGTTGGGAACTTGGGGAAGCAAGGATTCAAATAGACGTCCTAAAGCTCAGTTCACTTTACCAAGAGGTAATATAGAAATTTGAAAATATGAGGCCAATTCAGCCTCTGCCACTATTTACAACACATGCATCTCAATATGTTCACCCTTGCTAAACTCAAATCTAGATGACTTCTCTTGGCATCCCAAATTGTAATAAAATATACAACAACAATAACAAGCCTTATCCTATTAAATGAAGTTGGCCACAGAGATCATACGATGCCATTGTGCTCTATCAAAAATTAAATCCTTGGATAGGTTATTGACCACGAAATCATAAGTGAAGAAAATAAAAATTCAACATGTATCTTCATGGATATCTTTCAATCACAAAAACTTCGGATGTGTTCTCCTCTTTTCTAATACCCCCATTGTACTACCTATCAAAAGGACCAATAGAGTCAAGGAAAAATTGTTGTTCTCTGCAAATAAGAATGTGTACTAAGAACATCCATCGTAAGGATAATCAAAACTAAACAAGCTCTAATAATTATTTCAAATCCAATTAATTGCATAAACTACCACTGACGACTGATCACCATGATCTCTTTACGGCCAGTACCACTTACAAATCACCAGATCACACAAAAAAATCTGCCAGTTACGCATTTTTTATTGAGCTGCAATCTTAATAATCATGCATATTCTCCAAAGGCGGTCGCAGATAAGAGAAATTCAAGAAATCACAATAACCACCAAAGAAAGCATAATAACCACACAGACAACTCCGGAAAGCATAATAACCACCAAGAAGTCATAACTAGACTGAGCTGAATCTAAAGAAATACATGTAAGGAGTAGCAAGGATGGCTTACACGCTGAAGGTACCCGTAACAGTGTCGTTGGCAGACCTAACAGCAGACTCGATATCAAAACCAAAAGCAGAATCAGAGTTTTCCTCCGTAGATTGCGCTGCTGCGTACGAATTCCAATCGGCCAGCAGAGAAGACGAGGATTTCTGGCTATTATCCCCTTCAGTTGCTTGTGAGAACCATCCCTGAGCCATTTTCTGCATCTTTCGATTCTTGCTGCTTTCTTTGAACGCAAATCTTGATTCAGAATAGTAGATCAAGAACAATACAATAGTAAATCGAGAATGCAACTTCGTTTTGTTCGATTTAAAGAGAAAATGATTAGCATGTGTTTTTAGAGTCTGTGACTACCCTTTCAAGTCTTTCCATAGTATAGGTTACAGATTAACAGAGTAAGTTAGGTGTGCGAATCTGCAAATGATAATTTTGCTGCAAGGAGAAATTGAAATTTCTTATAAAACTAGCAATAAAATAAAATCAGGAAGAGAGAAGAAATAAATTTAGGAGGAGACAAGAAATAGAGACAAATAAATAAAAAATATATATATTATATTTTTTCTTCTTTCTACTCTATAACACAAATAGCATATCATATTTATAAGTATAGAAATTAAAGATAACGAGTCTATTAATTAATGGAGAAATAATCAAGAGTCTAATAATAAATGGAAAAATAATAAAGAGTTTAGTAATTAATGGAGGAATAATAACTTAAAAAATTTGAAGAGGAAGAGGGAGATGGAGATGAATATTTATATTCTAATATTCATAACACTCCCCCTTAGATGCCCATTCTTTAATAATGTGCCTCATTAAAAAACTTTAATTAGGAAAAATCCTGTACGATAAAAACTTAGTAAAAGAAAAATAGTACACATTTAATTGATACACTTACAGTGCTGCCTCATTAAAAACCTTATTTGAAAAATCCAGTGGAACAAAACCCTGACCAAGGGAAAAAGAGTACATCGTGCATCGACTCTCCCTTTTTGCACCATCATTAATATCTCTGAATCTGTGAAGTCCGATGTCATGTACGAGCTTCTCATATATTGTTGCTAGAAGTGACTTGGTGAACAAATCTGCTAGATTTTCTTTAGACTGGATTTGCTGGATAGTAATTTCACAATTCTTTTGAAGATCATGTATGAAAAAGAATTTTGAAGAAATATGTTTTGTGCTATCTCCTTTGATATATCCTTCTTCTAGTTAGGTAATACATACATTATTATTTTCATATAAAACTGTTGAAATCATTTTACTAGATGACAATCTATAAGTAGTATATATATGATGTATTATAAATCTTAACTATACACATCCTCGACTTACTTCATGTATCGCTAGTATTTCTGCATGATTAGATGATGTGGCTGATATGGTTTGTTTCATTGATCGCCATGAAATAGCTATACCATTACATGTGAACAAATAGCCTGTTTGCGATCTACCAACATGTGGATCAAACTAAAACCCATCATCAGTATATCCGATAAAGTCAATCTTATGTTCATTCGAATAAAATAATCCTATATCTATAATACCATTCAAGTAACAAAGAATGTGCTTAACCACATTCCAATGTCTTCGTATTTGTGAAGAACTATATCTTACTAGTAAGTTAACAGCAAATGATATATCTGGTCGTGTGTGACTAGCAAGATACATAAACGCACCAATTGCACTAAGGTAAGGTACTTCTAAGCCAAATAGTTCTTTATCACCTTGTTGAGGTCTAAAGGAATCTTTATCTTTTTCCAGAGATCTTACAATCATTGGAGTACATAATGAATGTGATTTATCCATATATAAATGTTTAAAGACTTTTCTCGTGTAAGTTTCTTGATACACGAAGATCCCATTTTTCAGATATTCAATTTGTAGTCCAAGGCAAAATTTTGTTCTTCCTAAATCCTTGATTTCAAACTCTTTCTTTAAGCAATTCACAGTATTGGAAATCTCTTCAGAAGTTCCAATGATATTTATGTCATCAACATAAATAGCAATTATAGTAAATTCATTTCTAGATCTTTTTATAAAAATGCATGGACATATTTGATCATTCTTATATCCTTCTTTCAATAGATATTCACTAAGTCGATTATACCACATGCGTCCTGATTGCTTCAATCTATATAAAGACTTATTTAACTTAATTGAATACCGTTCTCGAGAACTAGAATTATGTGTTTTCGGTAACTCAAATCCATCAGGGAGACTCATATAAATGTCATTGTCAAGTGAGACATACAAATAGGCTGTAACAATATCTATTAAACATAAATCGAGGCCTTCATTTGCTGCCAGACTAATTAGATATCGAAAAGTAGTTGCATCTATTATTGGTGAGTATGTTTCTACGAAATCAATACCAGGTCTTTATGTAAATCCTTGAGCAACAAGTTGTGCTTTATATCTTATTACTTCACCATTTTCATTTCTTTTTCTTACAAAAACCTATTTATATCCAACTGATTTTACATCTTCAGGTGTAAGAACCACAGGGCTAAAAACTTTTCGTTTTTCTAATAATTTTAATTCAACTTCAATTGCGTCTTTCCATTTTAACAAATCATCTTTGTTTGCATTCGCTAATAGATCTTGGTTCATGATCCTTATTATTATTTATTACATCAAGCGCTACATTATATGCAAAAATATCGTCAACGTTGACTTTATCTCGATCCCATTGTATTCTATTGACAATATAATTTATTAAGATCTCATTATTTTCACATATTTCAGGTACTTGAATGTCTCTTGAAATTGATATATTAGTGTTGTCAAATGACTCTTTTGGAGTCACTAAATTTTGTTGAATATCCTCGACCTGACCATCTATATTTATAACTCCTTTTCTTTTTCAAGGATTTTTTATTTTTGGAACCGATAAGACTGCCACGCTTCAAGCGTGCTTTTGATCAATTTGCATCAATAGATTGTCCAATAGGGACATCAATTCTGATGGGAGCATTGGCAGCTAGAACATGTGACTTGGTCACTTTCTTGGAGTTAGTGAATATATCTGGCAATTGATTGGCTAAACTCTATAAATGAATTATCTTTTGAACTTTTCTAGTTCACATTGTTTTGTACGAGGATCAATATGAGACAATGATAATTCATTCCAACTAACTTTATTTTCCAACTATTTATTTTCTCCCCCTAATATTGAAAAATTTGATTAGTCAAAATGACAATTAACAAATCAAGCCGTAAATAAATCTCCTGTTATTGGCTCTAAATATTTTATTATAGAAGAAGATTCATATCCAACATATATTCCCATCATTCTTTGAGGACCCATTTTAGTGCGTTGTAGTGGAGCAATCGGAACATATACCGCATATCCAAAAGTTCTTAGATGGGAAATATTTTGTTCATGACCGAAAACTATTTGTAAAGGGGAGACCTTAAGATAACTAGTTGGCCTGATACGAATTAACATCGCTGCATGTAAAATTGTATGTTCCCATGTGGATATTGGGAGATTTAATTTCATAAGCAATGGTCTTACAATCAACTGCAAACGTTTAATTAATGATTCTGTAAGACCATTTTGTGTATGAACATGTGCTACAGAATGTTCAACATCGATTCCCAGAGACATACAATACTCATTGAAAGCTTGTGAAGTAAATTCACCAGTATTATCTAGACGTATTTTCTTAATGGGATAATCTGGACAATATGCTCTCAATCTAATTAGTTGAGCAAGTAATCTCGCAAATGCCAGGTTACGAGAAGATAATAAGCAAACATGTGATCATCTTGTTGATGCATTAATTAGAACTATAAAATATCTAAATGGTCCACATGGTGGATGTATCGGCTCACAAATATCTCCCTATAAACGTTCTAGAAAAGTGAGAGACTCACTTTCTATTTTTATTGATGATGGTCTAATAATTAGTTTCCTTTTAGAACATGCAGCACATGAAAAAATTTGAGATTGTGGAATTGATTCTCTTCTCAACGAATGTCCACATGAATTCTCAATTATTTTTCGCATCATTATTTTACTAGGATGTCCTAGCCGGTCATGCCAAATATTAAATTTATTCTCACTTGCAAACTTTTGATTTGCAATAGCATGTGTTTCAATTGTATTAATAAATGTGTAGTATATTCTAGATAAAAGAGCAAGGAATTTTTTCAATGTGCATTTTTTACCAGAAATCATATATGTAATAACAATATATTCCTAATTTTCTCTATTTGTTGTTTCAATATGGTATCTATTTCTACGGATATCCTTAAAACTCAACAAATTCCTGTTAGATTTGGATGAATAAAATGCACTATCAATGTATAATTGTGTTCCTTCAAGTAACAATATATTAACTCTTCCAAACCCTTCAATCATCTTTATACTTCCAGATATGGTCTGGACATTGGCTTCTCGCATTACCAAAAATGAAAAATATTTTTTATTTATGAATATTGTATGAGTTGTTACATTATCAATGAGACATAAATCTTCTTTATTAATATCAATGAGTGTCATTCTTTATTAACAGGAACATAGCAAAATAAATACAAAAGAATTAATCAAAAGAAATATTCATAATTTTATTTATTGAGATAAATAACTTCATTATAGTAAAAAAAAACACACATAATCATAAAAGTTTAGTTTATTTTTTGGACACTCCCATCACCAATTAGGTGATCAATTATTCCATTAGGATCGGCAAAGAAATCATCAACATCTAAATGAGTAACATCTATATTGCCATAATGAGAATTGTTTTTTTCCCAGCAAAATTTGTTTCTATCTTTGGCTCTTTGCCTTTATTTTTATTTTTCCTTTTGAGCGATTCTTGGTATAATTCAACCAAATATCTTGGTGTATGACAACTACGAGCCCAATGATCTTTTTTACCACAACAATGACATAAATTTTCAATATAATTATCATTCCCCCCAGTTTCCTTTTTGTGGTTATTATTATTGTTTGCCCACCTCGAGTGAGAACCACGACCATGTTGACCACGGCCTCGTATATAGCCACAACCGCATCCACGTCCACATCTACATCCACATCCACGTCCATATCCTCGACCACGAGATGATTCATTTGTTACTACATTCACTTCTGGGAATGCAGTAGAGCCAGTTAGACGGGATTTATAATTTCTCATTAAAAGCTCATTATTTTGTTTAGCCACCAAAAGGCAAGAAATCAGTTCAGAATACTTTTTGAAACCTTATTCACGATATTATTGTTGTAATAGCACATTGGATGCATGAAATGTGGAGAATATTCTTTCTAACATGTTATCATCAGTAATTTTCTCTCTACATAGTTTCAATTGAGAACTAATACTATATAGTGCAGAATTATATTCATTGACTGATTTAAAATCTTGTAAACGTAAATGCATTCAGTCATAACGAGCTTTTGAAAGAATTACAGTTTTCTGGTGGTCATACCCTTCTTTTATGTTGTTCCAAAGAACAAGTGGGTCCTTGACAGTTAAATACTCAGTTTTTAGTCCTTCATCTAGGTGGTGGCGGAGAAAGATCATGACTTTTGCTTTGTCTTTGTTAGATTCCTGATTGCCATCCTTGATAGTGTCTCCTAAACCTATAGCATCTAGATGGATTTCTGTATCTAATATCCAGGATAGATAATTCTTTCCAGTAATGTCAAGAGCCACAAACTCAAATTTTATAAGATTCGACATAATGATACTATCATAAAATGTAACAAAAGTTAAATGGAGATTTAGATTAAGAAGATTGAGTAATTAGAAAATAATCAAACTTGAAACTACAATTTAACATGAAAGTAATATAGAAACTCACATTCCAATAATAGATTTTACAATAATATCAGTTGGCTAGAGCAATCGTGCTGATAACGTCTTATAAAATTAGCAATAAAATTAGAAAGAGAGAAGAGATGGGGACAAGAAAATGAGAGAAATATATATTATATTCTTTCTTCTTTCTACCTTACAACACAAATAGCATGGCCTATTTATAGGCATAGAAGTTGAAGATGAAGAGTCTATTAATTAATGGAGAAATAATGAATAGTCTAATAATTAATGGAGGAATAATAAAAAGTCAAGTAATTAATGGATGAATAATGACCTAGGAAATTTGAAGAGAAAAAGAGAGATGGAGATGAACATCTATATTCTAATATTCACAACAAAATTTAGCCAAGTTACAACTTTTTACCCATAAATTTGGTTAAAATCCAAAAAATCACTTTAATTCTGAGGTTAAATAATTTATCTCCCTCGATTTCTAAAAAAATTAACATATTTTTATAAAATATTAATTTTTTAACAAAATTTATTAAAAGAAGCCAAAGAGAATTTACTTTTGAAAGGATTAATAAAATGATATTAAATAAATAATTCCATACTTATTGTAGTCCTTTTTATAAAAAAACAAATAATTAATTTATCAAAATCAAAAGTATAGTTAAAATTAACTGAAATTTATAAATATATTATAAAATATAAAATTCTTTTCAGAAACACCTTTATTTAGTCAATTCTTATAACTCCTTTTGCACTGGGAAACTAGCAGTACATTGTTATTACAATTTTCTGTTTTTTTATAACAAATCTCCTATTTAATGATGATATTAAAGAAACATTCTTAATAAATGCATCATACAAAGAGTTTTTTGTTTCATATAAATAGAATTATTAGAACAATTTGACCGGTAGCCCAGAGAAAGAAAAGAGAGAACACTTTGACTGACATTAGACATTTCCTTATTAAAAATAAGAGGAGGGACTAATAAGAATAGATAATTTAATGATTTTTTGCAAAGAGGAAATCACAATCCCCTCACTTTAGAGAATTACAACAGTTCCAAATTTATAAGTAGACAAATTATTCTCTAAAAAATCTCTTCCTTTTGTTGTATTTATTATAGTCTATGTTTACTAGTTTTACCTTTTTAAAAAGAAATTAAAAAAAAGTTATACTTATCCAATATAATCTTATAAAATTTTTATTTTTTTTAAATAATATTAATATTAAATAAGATAAATTTAACTTTAAATATAAACTAAATTATTTGATAGGAACACGAATGTTAACTAACAGACAAAATTTAGGTCCAGGGTTTTAGGTCCAATTATGTCCAATAAACCAATATCATATAGTGTATGTTTGGAATGAGCTAAAAACATAAATTTTAAATTTAAGTTTTGATAAAATTTAAATTTTTAAAAATTTTAAAATAAATAATTATATTTATTTAAATAGATTTTTGAATTAAATTATGATTTAAAATTAAAATTTTAGATAAATTAGTCAGAGTATCTTATAGAACAATAAAAAAATTTATAGATTAACTAATTATTATATTATTTCTATTTTTTTATACCCTCTCTCCTTTTTTTTTTCTTTTATACACCCTCTCTCTTCTCTCTCTTTTTTACATTATATCTCATCTCTCATCTTTTCTTATATAATACTCATATATTTTTTTTCATAATTTATCAATAATAAAAATAACTATCTAAATACTCATTTATTTAAAACTATTTTTTTTTATAATTTTTAATTTTTTTTAAAATTATACTAAAACCCTTTTTCTTCGTAAATTCTATTATAAAATCTGGTCACCTCGACTTTACCCATAGGTACATACAACCACCGTCCAAACCCACCCTTCTGTGCTTGCTCTTCGGAAGCTTCCCTCCCTTGGCTTCAAGCATGTCATTTCTCCACATTGCCTTGCTTCTCTCAACTCACACTCTCACCACTGTACTCCGTATCCTCCGACCAATTCATCGTCTACGATCGTTGCAACTGCACCAAGCTCCGCTCCTTCGGCTCTCAAATTCCTCTTTTGGATTCTAATGTGATCGGTTCCTTTGTCGAATAAAACTACCAAAAGGATCAAGGAGATGCGGCGGCAAGGGCCGATGCGTCCCGCAAGCAACACTAGGAAAAGAAACACACCCTGCAATGAAAACCTTGTCCAGCCAATTTTCAAACTTGTTGCCACCGTGTTTGCGAAGTCAGATTTCGACTCAAAGAATGGGAATAGAGAAGAGGAACGTCAATAAATTGGGATCCCAATCAGAGTGTTGCTCAACTGAAACGTGAGAATTTCCAGAGAGAAGATGCAAATTACACGACACAGCAGGGCGAGAGTGGGTCTATGAACTTGATATGAAAGCACCACAAGGAAGGAGAAGGAGATTCGATGGCCACGTGTTGTGCCGCTCCCATCTTTCTTTGTCTTTTTCAATTTGTCTTCGTAAAATTTAGGGGCTAACGATGGTTAAAGGAGTAAAATGATGTGTGTAAAAATAACGTAGGATATAATATGTTATTGGCTTAAATGGATCAAAAGTACTGGACCTAAGTATTATCCTTAGATAAAAGCATTCTTACTTGGAACATTTTTAGAGTTAACAAAATAGGCTTAAAATAGGTTGGGTTAACCCGTCTCCCCTCAATCTACTAACTTTTTTTATTATTATTAATATTATTATTTATTTTATTTAAATATTATTTTAAATAATTTTATTATTAAATATTAATAAAAATAATTATTTATTTATTAATATTATTGATATATTATAATTAATTAATATTATATTAATATTTATTTAGATTTATAGTTATAAAATTTAAATTTTTTTATAAAAAAATAATTTTTAAGAGTATAATATTAACAATTTTTTTATTATACTAATATAACATTATACAGTTTTTATTAGTATTTTAAAAATTTAGAAATAATTTTTTTAAAAAAAGGGTGGGCGCGGGTTAGCACGCCTCTAAAATAGGTTAGGTTCAGGCTGGCATTTTGTCAGCCTATTTTAGGGCGGGCTGTGTGCCTGCTAATTTTAGCCAGTTGGCCTATTTTTAAGCGAGCTAACTTGTTTCCCACATCTAAACATTTCAATAAGTTATATAGTACTCAATCTTATTTCTTATATATATTTAGTATCATAATATTGTTTGTGATGTAATTTTATTTATAATTTTTTTAATTTGATATAATTTATACATAATATTTTTAATTTGATATAATTTTTAGTACTTAAGAAATGAGATTATGTGTAAAATTATACTAAATTAAAAAGGTTATGAGTAAAATTGAATTAAATTAAAAAGATCATAGTTAAAATTATACGATAAATAAAATTAATATATTGTACATATATAAAAAATAAAATTAAAATATTAAATGCTATATAACTTAATTTTAATTAGTGTAAAGCATTAATGCTTGGACATTTTCCCCTAATCTCATGATGTACTCTTTCCCTAGTATTTACTACTCCCTCGAGTTTTATATCTAATTAATTATGTTGGTTAAAAATAACTTAAAGGTTCTTAATTTTGTTTCAAGTGAATATTATTTTGGGTTAATATATAATTTTATCCTAAAAATTTTAGTACAAGAATGATAGGTATTTAGGAGTTTTTGTTAGAATAATATCACTATAAAAATATTAAAAATGAATAAAGTTGTTTTAACTATTTCAATAACTAACATTTACAATTATAAAATTAATGTTGATGGTTAACATTTTTTAATAGCTAAGAGCAAAGTTAATTTTAATCCTTTTAAGATAATATTTATCCAACAAAAATTTCCAAATATCCACAATTTTTATACTAAGACTTTCAAAATAAAATTAAACATTAAACCTCAAAAACTCATTCTTCAGCAGCGATCCGGAAGAATAAGCCCTTGACTCCATATTTATATGTGGTACATTATCTAGTTATATTTGTGGGAGGAAGCCTGGATTCACGAGTTCAAGTAAAATATACTCATCATGAACGAATCAATTTATCTTGCCTCAAAATAAAGTAGAGATGAAGACACAAGATTTTGATCATCAATATTCCTCCAAAAGAATAACTCGTGTTTGATTAAGATTATCATTTTCACTCGGTTTCAAGCAAGTAGAGCAATAGAGTCACTATCCCACTCATAAATAAATCAAGTACCAATGAGTTGAGTGATTTGCTGTTGTGCTTACTTAATCATACCCATGACTAAATTGATAAAATGAATTTAACTAAAAAAAATAATAGCAAAACAACATCCACTTCAGGTAAAGTTGAAGAGGTAGATCTCTGCATCCACGAGCAGCCTGCTATCAAACACAGTCATTAAAAGCTTCTTTTCTCACTGTCTATCCTAGATCTTTTCCTTACCTGCCATTGAACAATATATAATGACTTTAAGACGGAGCATCGTGGGAGACTAGAGTTTGGACTCCTTCTGAGAAGATTTAATCAAATGCACAATCAACTCAATGATGTGTTTCCCCTTTGTAATAGAATTTTCTTGGATTTTGATATGCTGAAGCACAAAATCATTTTTCTAATACTAATCTAAGCGGGTATTTTTTCAAAAAATCTAGTTAACAATGTGTTCAAGAGGTCGAAAAATACAATATGGCCCCAGAGCCTCTAAATACTAAACTTGATTTCTTTGTAATTTTAGTTATAAGTTTATTCCTTGGAAGGATCTAGAATATCTAAACTCTAGTTTAATAGTCTTATAATGGGATATAGGTGAAACATTTTAGGTAGAGTCGGATTGCATACTTTAGATTTCTTTAAAACATTAGAAAAATTGAAATAAATCATTTAAAATTATTTTTTATCAGTTAATATTTTGTCACCTTATAAATTTAAGAGTGGTAAGTAATCCATTTGTTGACAGAATGAGGTATATAAAGTTAATTGGCACACATATTTTATATATTTTAAAGCAAATATGTAGGGATTTGATTGAGACACATGGTGAATAATAAATTCTACAAGTTTCAGAAAGATATACATGAGTATAAAATTAAGTATAAGACAAAAAGGGTGGGAGTTAACTTGAGAATTTATACACACATATTATTAATTTAAGTTTTTTATATTTATTATAATTATTTTTTATAAAATACGATAGAGAATAAATTATTAGGAGAATTAGGGGAAAATCATCTATTTAATATTTAATTGATAATAATGACTTAATAAATTTTTATATACACAAAAATTAGTACTCTGATATGTAAATTATATATATATAATATTAGTATTTTGATTTATGTTAGTCTTATCAATTAAATTTTTAGTTGGACACTTTTCTCTAATTGTTTTTAAATTATCTTATGTTACGAATTTTAAAATATTTAAAATATATACATTCCGAAAATCAAATATGAACCAAATTAGATGTTCTTATTCGAACAAAGCACACTTCTCATTATCTTTGTAATACACGCCTTAGGAAAACACATAAATGTGAAGTTATTATCAATTCTGTTGACAAGTAGTTTATAATTAGGCTAAAAAATGATATTTCTCTGATTTTAAATAAGATATATTTAAATAATTTGATTAGATTAAAAAAATTAATAAATTACTTAATACTATTTTTGATATTTAATATATAACATATTTAATTAATTTTATTAGATTAAGGAAGTTATTTAAATTAGTTGATATAATATATTTATTCTAAACACTATAATTATCTTTATCAACTTCCTATCATTCTCTTATTTGATTATTATTGATAAAGTATCAATAAGAATAATTTAAAAAAAATTGATAAATTTATAAAATATATCTTATATTTATGATTAAGATTAACTCTTTAATTAAATATTATATTAAGGATAAGAGAAATATAACATATATTTTTTAAAATATCATATTCATCTTTTTAATTCTCTATTTCCTTCTTTTATTTTATTATTATTGAGAGAGTATTAATATAAATAGTTTATTAAAAACTAACAAATGACAAATACATCTTATATTTAAAATTAAAATTAATCTTTAATTATGTCATATATTAAATACTAATGGGTTATTTCTTAAATTAAGATTTCAAAATATCCCTATTTTATAAAATGAAGGTTTATAATGTTATATGTTTTATTTTTTATTTATATAATTGTTTTTCATTAAAAAAGTTTATGGTTGTTGAACATTATGTTTGGTTCGGTTTGACAGAGTGAAGCGAAGAGGAGGGGAGGGATAGAGAAAGATTTTGATGATCCTTTGTTTTGATTGATTGATAGGGAATAGAAGGAAAGATTTTAATATTTTTTTTATTTATTTTAGAAAAAATTAAAAAAAATTATTTTAATTTTATAAATTTAAATAAATTATTTATAATAATCGTATTGTCATAGATATAATTATTAATAAAAAGAACTAAATAAAAAATTTAATATTATTACTATAGTTTCATATCTTAAAATCAAAATTATATAAACATAACTTTAAAAACTTAAAAAGAAATTAAAATCATGAGATACAACGAAATAAGCTATCAAATTGAAGAAATATTTAATTAAAATCTATATTAAGTGAAAAGGCACCGGAAAGAACAATATAAAGTGTCCAAGGTTATAAAATATAAAAGATAAATAATAAATTATATAATTTTATTAATATTAATATTGTTAGAAATTTTTTCTCTCTCATCTCATGTAAAAAAAAAAATCTAATTTTTAGAGAGAAAACTATGAAGTGAAAAAAAGGAGAGTAGCATGACCCATCTATTTTTTAAAAATATTTTATTCAAATAGAAAGAGAGCAGATCCTTTACAAAATTTTTAAACAGGAAAACTCTCTATCAAATAGAGCGGAAGGTAAAGGTCAAAAAAATACATCCATGTGTTAAGATAGGATTTTAAAAAAATATCTTTAAATTACTTTTAAAAACAGATTTTTACAGAAAAATTTATAAAAAAATATAATTTTAAATAAATAAATATTTATATTAGTTATTATCAGAAAAAATTTTATAGTTAAAAAATATTAAAAAAATATAATTTAATTAAAAATAGTAGAGAGTATAAGGCAAAAAAGAGAAAAGAAAGATGATAGATAATGAAAAAGAGAAATGAGAGAAGAGAAGAGAGATGAGAGAATATATATAAAAAGTAGAGATAAAATAATAATTAGATAGTTTATAATTTTTTTATTTTAAAAATTAATTTTAGTAATTTATTTAAAATTTTAATTTTAAATTATAATTTAACTTAAAAATATTTATAAAAAAATATAACTATTTATTTTTTAAAAAATATTTAATTAAAATTTAGGCTAATTTTTTTTTTATATTTTTTTAAAAAGTTTTAAAACAGGTTTTGAAAAAAAAAAAAATAGCTTGACCAACAACGCGCTTGCCAATTTTGGGAGGAAAAATCCGAGAAATGGGGAAGACACAATCCAACGGTCAAAAATAAACATTACACATCAAGAATGTTCGCGAAGCCATTCGTGGGACCCAATAATACAGTGTAGGCCCAGATACTTAACTTGCCTGTGTAATTTTAGTCTGAAGTTAAGAGCTTGGAAGGATCTAGAACTATAAACCCTAGCGAGTTTCTCCTATATAACGGTCCTTCACAATTTCCTCAGCGTCTCACTTTCTATTCTCACTTTAAAGTTCTGCTATTTTCTTCTCTCACCAAAGACCTTGTTCATACTCCTCCTTCGTTCGCTAATATGGCGGAGACTGAGACGTTCGCTTTTCAGGCTGAGATCAACCAGCTTCTCAGCCTTATCATCAACACCTTCTACAGCAACAAGGAGATTTTCCTTCGTGAGATTGTTAGCAATGCCTCTGATGTAAGTTTCCTCATTCATGACTCGGTTTTTCCGTGTTTTTAGACCTTGGATTTGATCCCTCTGCTTGATCTAAGTTTTACTTTGATATTTAGGATTTTCTTTTGTTTTGGTTCCCCTATTAGGGATATGTTGAATTAGACTAGTTTATATTGACTTAGCTGCTTGTTGTTTAAACTGTTAGGCTTGTATCGTAGTTCTGTGTTAAATAATTGTATGTGCTACACACTCCGCATCGTTTACCTGAAAACCTAAATTAAGAAAATCTGTAATATCTCTCCACGTTGTCATGTTTACTCGCTTTTCCCTTGTAAAACATATACGATATTGTTCTCTCTTTCGCCCTGTAATTTATTGCTTATGCCCAACATCTTTGAAACATGCACCTTTTTATATCTTGGAATGTAAAGTCGCGGCATCTATGAGAAGTGTCGTTCTCTTATGGGTGATTGAGTGAATTGATACGACTCGAAGTTGTGCAATGCGTGAATCATCATGTGTTATAATTATGCACACCTGGAATAATTTTCATGTGTTTTGAGTATCCCTTCTGCGTCTTCCTTATTGCAGGCTTTGGACAAGATCCGATTTGAGAGCTTGACAGACAAGAGCAAGCTTGCTGCTCAGCCAGAGCTCTTCATCCATATTATCCCCGACAAGACAAACAACTCTCTGTCCATTATTGACAGTGGTGTTGGGATGACCAAAGCAGGTAAGGTCGAAAAAAGAAAATTAGTGAACTCTACTCGAAGTAGCCATCTAGATGCATATGTATATTTCTTTTACTGACATTGCATGTTATAGTTTCTGAACAATGGTTGTGAATTGATATCTTTCAGATTTGGTGAACAACCTTGGTACCATTGCAAGGTCTGGAACTAAAGAATTCATGGAGGCTCTGGCTGCTGGTGCTGATGTGAGCATGATTGGTCAGTTTGGTGTTGGTTTCTACTCAGCCTATCTTGTTGCTGAGAAGGTCATTGTTACCTCTAAGCACAATGATGATGAACAATACGTTTGGGAATCTCAAGCTGGAGGATCATTCACTATCACCAGGGACACATCTGGTGAGAATCTTGGCAGGGGAACTAAGATTACCCTATTCCTTAAGGAAGATCAACTTGAGTACCTCGAGGAACGACGCCTAAAGGACTTGATTAAGAAGCATTCTGAGTTCATCAGCTACCCAATTTCTCTCTGGGTGGAGAAGACAACTGAGAAGGAGATTTCGGATGATGAGGACGAGGAGGAGAAGAAGGAAGACGAAGAAGGCAAGGTTGAGGAAGTAGATGAAGAGAAGGAGAAGGAAGAGAAGAAAAAGAAGAAGATAAAGGAGGTTTCAAATGAGTGGTCCTTGGTGAACAAGCAGAAGCCAATTTGGATGAGGAAGCCAGAAGAGATCACGAAGGAGGAATATGCTGCTTTCTACAAGAGTCTCACTAATGATTGGGAAGATCATTTAGCTGTGAAGCACTTCTCAGTTGAGGGGCAGCTTGAATTTAAGGCTATCCTCTTTGTACCCAAGAGGGCACCATTTGATCTCTTTGACACCAGAAAGAAACCCAACAACATCAAGCTGTATGTTCGCCGTGTGTTCATCATGGACAACTGTGAGGAGTTGATCCCAGAGTATCTTGGCTTTGTTAAGGGCATTGTTGATTCTGAGGATCTTCCTCTTAACATTTCCAGAGAAATGTTGCAGCAGAACAAGATCCTGAAGGTCATCCGCAAGAACTTGGTGAAGAAGTGCATTGAGCTTTTCTTTGAAATCGCCGAGAACAAGGAGGACTACAACAAGTTCTACGAGGCCTTTTCTAAGAATCTCAAGCTTGGAATCCATGAGGATTCTCAGAACAAGGGCAAGATTGCTGAATTGTTGAGGTACCACTCCACCAAGAGTGGTGACGAGTTGACCAGCCTCAAGGACTACGTTACGAGAATGAAGGAAGGCCAGAGTGACATTTACTACATCACTGGTGAAAGCAAGAAAGCAGTGGAAAACTCTCCCTTCCTTGAAAAACTGAAGAAGAAGGGATATGAAGTGCTCTTCATGGTTGACGCCATTGATGAATATGCTGTTGGACAGCTCAAAGAATTCGAGGGCAAGAAGCTCGTCTCAGCAACCAAGGAGGGTCTCAAGTTAGATGAGAATGAGGATGAGAAGAAAAAGAAGGAAGAACTCAAGAACAAATTTGATGGTCTCTGCAAGGTGATGAAGGATGTCTTGGGTGACAGGGTTGAGAAGGTGGTTGTCTCTGACCGTGTCGTTGACTCGCCATGCTGTCTGGTGACGGGTGAATATGGATGGACAGCCAACATGGAAAGAATCATGAAGGCACAAGCTCTGAGAGATAACAGCATGGCTGGTTACATGTCAAGCAAGAAGACAATGGAGATCAACCCTGAGAACCGCATCATGGAGGAGCTGAGGAAGCGTGCTGATGCTGACAGGAACGATAAATCTGTGAAGGACCTTGTCCTCTTGCTCTTTGAGACTGCCCTTCTTACCTCTGGTTTCAGCCTTGACGATCCAAACACATTCGGAAACAGGATTCACAGGATGTTGAAACTTGGTCTGAGCATTGACGAGGATGCTGCAGAGGGTGATGCTGACATGCCCCCATTGGAGGAAGCCGATGCAGATGCTGATGCTGAAGGAAGCAAGATGGAGGAAGTCGATTAAATTGCTTTCTGAGTATGTTTATAAGTTGTCATTGTTATAAGCGTTTGTAGTGACATCGACTGTGACAGTTTATCTTTTATTATCTTTTTGAGTTCTTCACCTGGAATGTTATCTATTTAGTTTTGCAATGGTAGAAATGTTATGCCTGAATTTTGCTCCGTTAATTGCTTCATCTTGTTCTCTCTAATTGCATTTCTTCATCATCTTCTCCCTCTCTTTGGGGCCTGAACTGCCAATTGCGTGTCTTGTGGTGGGGATGTTATGGTTTATGTGGCTTTTTTATGAGCTTTATGAGGTGGCTTTTGTTGATTGATCATGCCACGAGCACAGGTGGTGGCTTTGTTAGGCGACAACAGATGGGGAGATAAATTGTTGTCATAGGCAATTAGTGTGGAATCCTTATTGGACCGACTAGTATTTTGAAATTTAGCGAGTTAGAAGTATTGAGTTTATTTCAATGTAGGTATAATTTATTAATTTTGGTATGTAACAGCTACTTTCCATTCCCTACACTTCATTTAATTGTAACTATGATGACTTACCTTAAAAATTATAATGTGAAGGTAGTGATGCGTATCAGGAGCTTCACTATAAATAACAGTACTAGAAAAAGATGATGCTTGGTGAAAAATTTCTTTTCAAGTTATACGTATCAAAATTTTGATATCGCATGAAGAAGAAAAGCAAATAGATATGCCAGATGAATGTATGTCAATTTTATTACCTCTAAGTTGCATTATTTACATATATCTTGTAAAAACCTTACTTTGATTTTATGTTGTTGACTTACTGGGGTATGATCAGTGTGTTTGGATACTGTTTTTTCAGAGGAAAATCATGGTTTAAAAAATAATTATTTAAATACCTTATAAAATATAATAACTGATTATATATATTAAAAAGTTCCTATTTTAGGTTAAAACTATAATTTTTCATAATGGTTCTTTACTTCCTACTAAAATCAATTTTTTAACTTTCTTTTGCAGAAACTATTCGTCTAAACGCACCCTTAGTTGTTTTTTGAGACATGTTTAGAGATTGATTGAAAAGACTCCTGGATAATCAGTCGACAACGGAGTCCCTAATTATGATGACGACAGAAAAGCATATGATGAGTTTCTTTAAAATAAATTTTTATAATAATCTTTAAAGTCAATTTCAAAAGGTTGTTAGCTTACTAGTGTCAATCTGAAATCATCATGTCAGTGTGCGTTTGGATTTTTAAAATTATACTTTTGATATAATTAATGGGAACAACTTCTGTTTAGTGTGTTTGGATTAATTTTTAAAAAATAAATTTTTAAGAGGAGAATATATTTTAAATAGAATAAATTTTGTAAAAGATCTATTATTTATTATGTGTTTATATTAGCTTTTGGAAGATATATTTTATAAAAAAAATTGATTGTTAAAAGTTGTTTTTCCAAACTTTTCCAAAACTATAAAACTATAATTTTGATAGAAAAATAAATTGTGAAAAAAATTAGTATTTTGATGATTTATTAGTTTTAATAAAAAATTGATTATAAGAAAAAATATTTAGATAATTTATTAATTTTTGTGAAAAATTGATTATAAAAAATATGGGATATTTAGATTATTTGATCTAAAATTATCATTTAGATTAAAAAATATTTTCATATAAATTTATTCTACTTAAAATTTATTCTTTTTATTTTTTTATTGAAAATCTATTTTTTTATAGAATTTATTTTTTAAAATTGAATCCAAACACATTATCCTATAAGATACTATTGGCTCCTACTTTTCAATTATACCGTCTTAAAAATTTATCCAATTTAAAATCAATTATGCTTATAAATAAGTTTTGTAAGCTCACTAATTCGAATATACACGAAACATGTGAGGCTACTTATGAGAAACATGGTTGATGGTCTTTATAATTTATTTTAGTCAAAATATGGGTGTTTGGTTGATGGTTTAAGAATGAATTTTATCAAATATGTGTCTTTAGTTGAGGGTCTCACGATTTAATCAAAATATGAGTGCTTGGTCAATTTTTCTTTTTAAAAAAATATCATGATTTTGATTTTTAAATTTGATTATTAAAAATATAGACGTGGAATATTTAATGAAGACATAGAGTTTTGAATGTTTGTTTTTGACCTTCCATTTTACAATAACTCTTTTTTGTTACAGAAACACTATTTTTTTTTTCACACCGTTTCTTATTTTTCTCCTTAAAAAAAGGTCATAATGTTAGCCAAAAAATAGTGCCGTAATAGTGTTCCCTTCCTTTTCTTCAAATCTAACACTTTTGTTCAGAATTTGTTTTTATTTAGAATCAATTAAAAATAATAAAAGAAAATGTCAGTTTTTCCTCCACCTCTATTTAACATGGATGCTTTCCACATCATTCCTCTTTTCACACTCCCTATTATTTTTAATCTTAACCATTCAAATTCAAATTATATATTTTATATGAATATATTATTAAAATAATTTTTTGATACACAGGGTATTCATCGTCATCGCCAGTAGCATAGGAATGATTAATCCTCTCACCGCGGGGCATATAAAACATCACAATTTGATCCAATCAGGTCCCTGTACAATTGTGCAAGACAGAGACCTCAATTAATTTGAAAGTATTTGCCACTACTATCCTTTAAAGTGAAGTAATTGAGACAACTAATTAAAGTATTTTCACCAAAAAAAAAAGAAACCTCATTCATATTCACAAATCAATTTCGATTTTGGCTCTTTTTTAATTAACTTATGTAACGTCAATGCACCTGTGCATGACTTTTGACAAGGATAACAAAAAGCAGCACGTTACCTTTCATCATAACGCATCACAAGGACAACACTAGTAGTACCAGGACATTGCTCCTTCATGTTTTTTAAGTTTTGCCTGGCATAAGCATATATAGGTAAACAAAAAATACAGATATTGCACTGAACTTCACCAATTTCAGAAGATCCAAATCCAAAAATTAGGCACATGGTCTCAACCTCCACTATCATAGAAATGAAGATTTATACCTAACAGAAAGTGATGTTGCCATAAGTTTCATGACTGTATCACTAATTGTTGTTGAATAAATTGAGGTTACTACTCAATTTTACAGATGAAAAAAAAAAAAAAAACAAATCCTATAGGATGATATCAAATGCTTGAAGAGTAACTCATCTTAAAATGGTAGGAGCAATGTAAAATTCACTCGCTAGTCAACAGCCATAGCTTCTGAACACCCACTTGCATCTTCTATCCCATTTTTGAGCTCTTCAGGTGCTGCTCTCATCTCCTCAATAAGATTCTTCTGCTCTTCCTCTATCGTGTTCTGCAACTCATCCACCTACAAGAAAGTAAACAGCAGAAGAGATACATCAGCAGTGACTTTCTTATTTAGCAGACTTCTTGGAGGAATGCCAAGTATAGTCAACATCACTCCACTTTTTATTCAAATTTTGTTAAAAGATTAAATATCAATGATAACACTATTTTTCCAGGAAAAGAAGTTTGATCAGGAGACATGAGACGCAAGACAAGTTAACGGAAAGTAGTGCTGCTCAAATAAATGCAGTAATCTTAAAATTGTCATGGTCACCTTAGAAAATAAACTGAGTTAACAAAAAATCAGGATATGATTAAACCTCTACTAATTATTTCACTGGAACATAGAACACAACAATCAATACCAAAAAGAAAAATTATTAAAAAAAGGAACACAACAATCACACAGGCCATAACATGTGCAGGCTTCCACATACCACATGCAACAGAAGAGCAAATTGTTTCTTCCGAAGCTCCAACAATCTCGAACCAGCTGTATTCTCTGCATCTAATGCCATAATTTCTTTCTCTAACTCAGTTATAAGCTTCAGCGTCTCTGATCTTGGTGGCTGCAGAGCAATCAATTTCCTTATAGCTTCACATTCCTCCTTGTGCTGCCTCTCAATCTTACTCTCTTCAAGTTGCTTCTTAAGATCTTCAATGTCAGCCTGTGCTTGCAGAATTTGCCTATTTATTTCATCCTTCAGCTCATTAAAATTTTCCTTCTCTCTAATATTGGCCTCAACAATTGCCTTACTCTTTAGAAGTGGAATCTCAAATGTGGCTAGTTCCTGCAAGAAAGCTTTGGCTAGCTTTTCACAGTCATTATAGTTATCTTCTTCCTTTTCGATCTCAGAGACAAAGGTTGTGAATTTTTTCTGAAGTTTCTTCAATGGAGGCTCACCCCTTGTGGTTGTTGTCCGTGTGAGAAGCCTATGCTTGATTATTATATCATCTTCAGCTGGACCAAAAGCATAATTTGCTGCTATAGCTTCTCCACGCCCTGAAACTTTTCTTGCTTTTCCCAACATCTATATTTCCTGCCAACAGCAGAAGAAGGTCAAGACTTGGGCTCAGTTTGTTTCAAGAGTAATTACATTTCTTTGGAGATTTGAGTTCCCCCACTTCATGCTTTTTTTCAAGACTTGGCCACACAATTGTTAGTGTTTTTTTAAGGAAGTCTGAAAATTGCAGCCGATTTTTTTTTTTTTTTTAAAAAGAAAGACTCAAATTTGTAACTTTACACATAGTGAAAAGTTGGTTTCTCTAGTAATAATAAAATGCCACACACCCTGAAAAGAAAAATGCAAGTCAAGGAGTTTATACTGTGAAAAGAATTAATGGATAGAATAGAAGCATTGCGGGATGCACAACAAACTGAAAGCAATAAGATAATTTGACTTATTCTTTAATGATAAAACATTCGAACTTCTGAATTGAGTTATTTCTTTGAATCTGAGAAAACTTGCTTACTTGTGGTTTATAAATATACAAGCACTCAAACTGAAGGCGTATCTATAGCACCCGCTCATGTCTTAAATTTATAAAGAGCCAATGAATCTGAATACGAAGATTCTTAAATAAGGGATAACCACAAGACTCATAAATGATAGTAAACTCCCAATCCGTCAACTCTCGCTCAGAATTTATAGACTTGTCCTTCAATGATTGATAGGATTCTCAATAATTACAAAACTAATTTAAATCAAGTAGCAATGTCCATTAGTAAAGATTCAATTTATCAACAGTATTGTGTGCATGTCGAAATCAGAACAAGCAAGAGATAGTCAATTTAATAGTAGATAATTTGTTTTTGGTCAAATCGAATTGTAGAGTATACACTACAGGGATATTACAGATTGAAAAAATGAAACCAAACTATGCAGGGGAAGCAGATAAGAACTGTACCCGTCGCGGGTAGAATGACGAAGAACGAGGAATAAGGAAGAAGAACAACTGACGAATCGGCGGAATGGTTGGCGTCCTCCTTACTGGTCGTCCCTGTCGCCGGCTGAAGGGGGCAAAGTTGTTGGTCGCGTTACCGGTGGTCGGAGGGTGAAGAAATTCAGTTGAACGGTAACGTCTAGGGCTTTTGATCTTGCGGATCGCTGCGATGGTAGAGGCTAATAATATTGGATAACGACACCATTTTACAATATGTCAATGTCTGTTTTTTTTTGGACTGATACGTAATGCCAGTAGAGGTGAGTAAAGTGCCTTCACCCGTGAATCTCTCCTACTCTCCGTATCCTAATATAATTTTATCCATTTAAACTCATTTAAAATAGGTTTATAATGTATAAATTTAAATAAATTCAAATAATAAAATATATGAATAAATTATAAGTTAACTATTAAATAATCTATAGCTTGTCTATATATTTTTTTATTAATTTATTATATTATATTTATTTAAATTTATTTTTATTACATATTAATATACTATTTTAAATTTATTTTGTAGAAATAAAAGCAGTTCTATCTACAACTATCATAAATAAATATAATATAGATAATATATAATTATAATCTAATTGAATAGTTAAAATTATAAATAATTATATTATGTGAGTATTGTGGATTGTGTAATTATAAATTTATAGTTATTATTATAATATTTTATTTTCTAATTTTAGGATGAACAATTATATCATATGTATACTGTTGTTGTTTTATTCTCATTGTTATTAGAATTTTAAATAAATTTAAATAAAAAAATATTTTTATTTTTGATAAATAGGTTGTCTATGCCTGTTGGAATTTAAACAGATTCAACTCAACCTATTTAATAACGATTTAAATAAATTAGGATACAAATATAAACTAGCCCGTGTCCAAAAAAATGGATTAACCCTATCACCCATTGCTCAATCCTAAATGTCAGTGTGGAAGAGATTGAACGTTGAAGAATGTCACTCAAGATCTAGTGAAAGACGATACACTCGTAGCTATTAAAAGCTAGTTAAAAGATTTTTTTATATACTACTTTTGCATCCACGGGAGCCTTATACTTCTAATTTAATTCTATATTGGTAAGAACTCATTAAAAAGTATTGATTTTAATTATTAAATATAAAATTTTAATTTATTTTAGTTTTAATATTTATAAATTTTTTCATTAATTTATTTAATTTATGAGTTTGAAATATAATTTTTAAATAATTAATTTACGTAACTCAACAAGTTGATTAAAACGGGTTGGAAACAATAAATATAATATAGGGAAAAAAAAGAAACATGTGAATTTGAGAAGGGAGAAAGACAAAAAAAATCAATTTGAATTTTAAAAAGACAAATTAGATACCTCAATATTAAAAAAATAGATTGGGCATGAGGCTCAATTTGTCATTTGTAAATTTGTGTACAAAGACTAAATTACCCTTCACTTTACCAATGGTATTTGTAAGTTTGACAATAAGATTTTAACTTTGCCAATAGTATTTACAATTCTAGCAATGATATTTATAACTCTTATAATAGTTTTTATAATTTTGACAATAGATTTATAATTTTGACAATAGTGTTTGTAACTTTGACAATTGTATTTGTAACTTTGACAATAGTGTTTGCAACTTTACCAATAGTATTTGTAACTCCCATAGTAGTATTTGCAATTTCAACAATGATATTTACAACTCACGCAATGATATTTGCAACTCTCACAAAAGAGAAGAAACAACTTTACCAATGGGATTAATAATTTTGCCAATAATATTTATAACTCCTACAATAGAATTTACAACTTTATCAATGGTATTTACAACTCCCTCAACGGAGAAGAAACAATTTTGCCACTGGTATTTATAACTCCCACAATTATATTTACAACTTTGCTAATGGTATTTGCAACTCCCACAATGGTATTTACAACTCCCAAGTATTTGCAACTCCTACCAGAAGAAGCAACTTTGCCAAATAGATTAACAACTTTGCCAATAGTATTTGTAACTTCCATAATGGTATTTGTAATTTTGTCAATAGTATTTATAACTCCCATAATGGAGAATAAGCAACTTTATCAATGGGATTAACAACTTTGGCAATGTTATTTGTAACTCCCACAATAGTATTTGCAAGTTTATCAATGATATTTATAACTCCTACTAGTATTTATCACTTCCACAATGGGATTTTCAACTTTACCAATGATATTTACAACTCCTACAACATAGAAGAAGTAATAGTATTTGTAATAACTTTAACTATTGATTGACTGATGTTATGACTTAATTAATCACTTTTCAATGTTCAATTTTTGTAAAATTCCCTTAAAGAATGAGATTTGCAACAGTATTTTAGTGTTCAACTTGGCTAATAGTATTTGCAACTCTCCCAATGGGATTTACAACTTCTTATAATAGAATTTATAACTTCACCTAGTCGAAGCTATAGTGTCAATTATAATATTTCTCCCAATTGTTAAAATTAGATTTCCAACTCTGATAATAAGATTTGTAATTGTCATAATAGGATTTACAACTCTGACAATGATATTTGCAACTTCTATAATATGATTTGTAACTCGTCTTATGAGGTCTGCAACTAATGCAGTTAGTTTATCACTCTTCTGATGCGTTTGCAACTCTTACTATGATATTTACAACTTATAGCCATAACATACTGTATAATTTTATTGATCACATTGACCACTTAACTTATGACACTTACAACAAATATTCTACCTATGACAGCATTTATATTACATATGAACAAATGACATGCAAACATTAACACTATACACCATATTCCATGAAATTTTCAAAAATGAAACATTACAAAGTTAGACATTACAACAATTTAAACATCATCCAGATCAGGTTATGGCATGTCTGTAGGAGGGTGTGCTAAGGATTCTTGCTCTCATTTTCCATTCTTCACAATAAACATCATTCCTAGTCCCCATAACTGGTGTATTTCAATGTGACAAGGCATGTAGCGTACCCCTGCAAAAAAATGATAGAAACGTTAGACCAAATAGCTAAAAAGATAAATAAGATAGTTGTTTTACATTTTTATACCTGGATTATCAGCAATGAATGGAATTGATGCCCATCCACCCACTGGAACTCCGATTGTGCTCATGTAAAGGGGATCCACTAAGTTGAATTATGCAGTTTGTGGGTTATAGTTCCCTGTGCCATAACCTATGACACACATATACTAACTAGCTACTATAAGCATAACATGACTAGATTGAGTTTTTCAATCGTCAAGTTACTAAGGATATTACAAAGTTAGGACAAGTTAGAAATCTCAACCATCTTGAATCATAAATTGGATTCATCCCTTGAATCGATATGCATCAAAATTATAAAACCCCAAATATTAGGAAAACATGTTTGAAGAATATCATACGCAAGTTTCTTCCAAACCGATCAGATTTCATTCACATAACCAAATGAACATAATGTCAATGAAAGTATTCTAATTTATAAACAGTGGTTAGTTGAATGGTAAGAGACATAGCACATTTAAGTAAAATATTGAATTCGAGTTTTATGGATGGGAAAAAACACAATGGAAGAACTTCTCCCTTATTGGGACTCAACCCAGCTCAAATTCTAGATGAATAGGTAGTTATATTAAATTAGCCAACAAAAAATACATCAAATTTCAAAAGGATAAGCCGAACAAAAAGGGATTTTATATAAAGCTCAAGATAACTATTTTAGATAAAGAACTTAACAACAACAAAAAAATCTCACCTTTATGCTAGAGGATAAACCAAACAGAAGACCGTAGAATCCCAAGTGTGGATTAAGAGTGTTCAAGTAATCTTTGTCACAGAGCTCTCTACAACTGCAAACTCTGATTGAATGTAACAAGCAATACCTACGTAAGGGTGACGATTATAGATAATATATGACAGATGTGAAAAAACAAAAGGTTCCCAACAAGGCGTCTTACCTAATCGCTAAACCCTAATCTTCTTCCCACTCCTAAACGCAAAATGACCTTCGACAATGACAATCCTTGATAGGCATCTGATAATCTTTTGATGGTCAGGGAATGAGGCTTCGATGGTGCTAGATTCAGGCTTCATGGTGTTGGAATAAGGTACCCAAATTTCAAGCGAGCTCCAATGACTCAGACTTTCTCTCGGGCTAGTATGTGTGTTTGAGAATGATGTGCCTTACCTTTATCTTCATTTACTGAGGGTTATTTTAGTCTTTGCCCCATAATTTTCAAATGACAGATTGGGCCAGAGAAATTCAGATGGGCTTTCTTTGTTTTTTTCCTATTTGAAAATGACTATTTGGATATATAAATATAAAAAAAGATAGATTGGACATGAGGTTCAATCTGTCCTTTTTAAATTTGGGTAAAAAGGTCAAATGATCCTTGAAACATTTGAAAAAAAACGGGAGACATATTGCTGAAAGGATTTGTAATTCGTCTAATGGGATCTGCAACTTCAACAATAGTAATTACAACTTCAACAATAGGATTTATAACTTATGTAATGACATTTGTAACTCATTTAATAGAATTTGCAACTCCTGCAATTGCTTTTGTAATTCATCTAATGGGATTTGTAGCTCCTGTAATAGTATTTATAACGTTTACAATGACATTTACAACTTTAATAATGAGATTTATAATTTCAACAATGACATTTACAATTGAAATTTAACATATTGTTAATAAGATTTTTTATTCCTACAATGACATTTACAACTCTTGCAATGACATTTGCAACTTCAACAATAGAATTTGTAACTTCAACAATGATATTTATAACTGAATTTGTAACCTATTGCTAATGAGATTTGCAACTCCAGTAATAGAATTTACAACTCATCTAATGGGATTTGCAACTTTAATAATATGTTTATAACTCTTATAATGTCATTTGTAACTCATCTAATAGAATTTACAACTGAAATTACAACATTTACAACTCCTGCAATTGTTATAACTGACTGCACAATTTCATTCAATGACATCGATAACTTAACTTATGTGAAGTGAGTTGCAAATGCTTTACATGCTTTGGCCATCTTCTCTAGTCCAATTCTAAGCCATTTCTCAAGCTTCCAAATGCTTTTAGGTACTGTATGCCTATAGAATATAAACTCCTCAGCTTCATTAAAAGCTCTTTCACATGTAACTTTTGGGAAATCAATCGCAAGGCTTTCTAGGTCAGATCCTAAGATATTTGAGTAAATAATGTCAAAGTTGAAGCGGTTCAAAACGTCTTGTAGATCCAGTTGAATCCCTCTCCTTTCTACGTGATCAAGAAGAGGAAGGATACTTTTTTTTTCACCTTATTTCGAACATTCTTCTCCAAAAGTATCTCAAAACTCTTGGTTTTAAACGAGTGGATGAGTGTCC
The DNA here is from genome assembly GCA_037074615.1 of Leucaena leucocephala. Classification (NCBI taxonomy): domain Eukaryota; kingdom Viridiplantae; phylum Streptophyta; class Magnoliopsida; order Fabales; family Fabaceae; genus Leucaena; species Leucaena leucocephala. The sequence continues at coordinate 10,681,839 of CM073542.1, forward strand.
TGTGATATTTCCATGAATTTGAAACTGCTTTTTCTCTCTCTTCATTTTCCCGCCTTTTCTCTTGCTTTCGTTATGAGTTTTATTATCCTGTTTTTTCTTCAAATGCTTCAAGGGTCATTTGGTCTTTTTACCTAAATTTGTAAAGGATAGATTGAGCCTTATACCCAATCTGTCTTTTTAAATATTCATATACTCAAATTATCATTTTCAAATTCACAAGGTTGTTTCTTATCTTTTTCCCTATAATATATTTATCTAAAATATCTTTATTTATGAAGAGGGTGGGTGGGGGAGAGAGTGAGTTGAAAAAGAGATAGAAAGAGAATGAAGGAAAAAAAGAGATGAAAGAGACATATAATTAAATAGGGATAAATATGATTTTTTTTAAATAATCTAACAAATCCAAATTGAGGTTTATAAAAAAAAGCTACACCTATAATGGAAGTAATAAATATATGATCCAATTGATTGCACGAAACTAATCACGGTGGGACTAGCCATGTTTGATCCCACTAATTGTTCAAAACTTTTTTCACGGAGTAGTAAATGTCTTAGTTGAAGTTGTCAAAATTATTAATGAAGTTACAAATCCCATTAGAGGAGTAATAAATGACCTAACTAATTACTTGCAGGTAACTTTTTTCACATAGTAGTAAATATCTTAGCTAAAGTTATCAAAATTATTACTGAAATTATAAATTCCATTATAAAAGTAGGAAATGACCCAACTAATTGCACAAAACTTTTATCATGGAGTAATAAATGTCTTAGTTAAACTTGTCAAAATCATTACTGAAGTTACAAATTCTATTAGATGAGTAGTAAATGACCAAACTAATTACTTGCACATAATTTTTTCCACGGAGTAGTAAATGTCTTAGCTAAAATTATTAAAATTATTACTGAAATTACAAATTATATTGTATGAATAGTAAATAATCAAACTAATTACTTGCACATAAATTTTTTCACTGATCAGTAAATATTTTAGCTAAAGTTATCAAAATCATTACTGAAATTGTAAATCCCATTAGATGAGTAGTAAATGACCCAACTAATTACACAAAACTTTTTTCACAGAGTAGTAAATGTCTTAGTTGAAATTGTGAGAATTGTTATTAAAGTTACAAATCCTATTAGATGAGTAGTAAATGACCAAACTAATTGTTTGCACGTAACTTTTTCTACGGAGTAGTCAATATCTTAGCTAAAATTGTCAAAATTATTACTGAAATTATAAATCCTATTAGAGGAGTAGTAAATGACCCAACAAATTGGATGAAATTTTTTATATAGAGTAGTAAATATTTTAGTTGAAGTTATCAAAATCATCACTGAAGTTGTAAATCCAATTAGATGAGTAGTAAATGTTTTAGCTGAAGTTATCAAAATTATTACTGAAGTTATAAATCCTTTTAGATGTGTAGTAAATGACCAACCTAATTATTTGCACGTAACTTTTTCTACAAAGTAGTAAATGCCTTAGCTAAAGTTGTCAAACTCATGACTGAAGTTATAAATCATATTAGAGGAGTAGTAAATGATCTAACTAATTCCATGGAACCTTTTACACATAGTAGTAGATGTCTTAACTGAAGTTGTAAAAATAATTACTGAAGTTGTAAATTTAATTAGATGAGTAGTAAATGACCAAACTAATTACTTGCATGTAACTTTTTTTACGGAGTAGTAAAGATCTTAGCTAAATTTGTCAAAATCATTATTGAAATTCTAAATCTTATTAAAAGAGTAGTAAATGACTAAACTAATTGCACGTAGCTTTTTTCAAGGAGTAGTAAATTTTTTAGTTGAAATTGTGAAAAACATTACAAAAGTTCCAAATTCTATTACAGGAATCGTAAATAACCCAACTAATTACTTGCAAGTAACTTTTTCTACGAAGTAGTAAATATTTTAGCTAAATTTTATTGAAGTTGTAAATCTCATTAGAGGAGTAGTAAATGACCCAACTAATTGTATGTAATTTTTTCTACGGAGTATTAAATGTTTTAGTTGAAGTTGTCAAAATAATTACTGAAATTGTAAGTACTATTAGAGGAGTAAAGAATGACCAAATTACTTAGTTAATGACTTGTAAGTAAGTCTTACTATAAATATTATGAGTCATGTTAAAAGCAAGGGATTGCTTTTTTACTAATGACTACTCTTTCCCGCTCAATCTAAACGAACAAAAGAGGAATGCGAAAAGCAATGAACTCCAGGACATAAAAAAGTCATCATTCTCATTAACCATATCCATGTGTAAATCAATCTCCTTAGCCTATAATGCTGAGTTGCCGATGGCTTTTAGCACCGTTTGGGATTTTTTTTTGCAATTTCTCCAATTACTTTCTTAAATTAGTTGAAGCTATAGTAAAAGTGAAAATTTTTTATCCCGGTAACCATCAAAATGAACAATGACAATGGTGATTATTGGAGAGTAAAATAATAATATTTGTGTCAAAAGCTTACTTACGTTTTCTCCTTTCTAGCTTCAGCTCAGCTAAAGACATCTCTCACAAACTTCATTTTGCATGCGTGCCAACAATTCCTTCTTCACATTAATACCTTAATATATATTTCATTTATTTTAGAGATAATTTAATCTTTTTAGCTGAATTTGTAAATGATAGATTAGACATTTTGTCCAATTTTCATTTTAGATATTCATATACTTATTTTTTCATATTCAAATTTATATGATTTTTTCTTGTGTTTTTCCATTTTATTATCCCCACTTTTTACTTAAGAACTATGAACAAAATAATGTTTTTAATTTTCTTAATTTTCTATTAATTTTCCATCTCATCAATATTTTTGTTTACAAATTAAATATGTTATGCGTAAAAACCTGGGCCTCTCTGACTCTCTTCCCAAGACGGCGAACAATACGATTGAAGAAAGGGCGAGGCGGTTGCACCCTCAGGTAATCCCGATTTATACACCCTCCATCTTTCCGCGGTGCCTTTGGTGACTTCCTTCATCTTCGAAAGCTCTGTAGGTATCCTCTCTCTGCTTCTTTCTGTTTTAGTTTCTCAGAGTGAGAGTTTAAGTCTTTCCTTCTTCAATTGGAAGGAGACAGAGCCATGGTGTTTATTGTGCCGCCCAACAGCAAAACTCAATTCTTAGATGCTGATCCGAAGACGACCTCCCTCCATTCCCTAAAGCTCTCTATCCAGCAAATTTCCAACATACCCATATCCCACCAACGTTTAATCCTTTTACAGAGTCTGCGATTGCTAGGCGATAATGATTCCGTTCTTATCTCCGATCTTGGAATTCGACCTTACTCCACTTTAACTCTTCATGTTCCGTTCTTTGGTGGTACTCAACCGCCTGCCGTTCCCAAGCCTCGATTTGATTTCCTTAACTCCAAGCCTCCCCCTAATTATGTTGCTGGTCTTGGACGTGGGGCTACTGGATTCACCACCCGTTCTGATATAGGACCCGCTCGTGCGGCTCCTGACCTGCCTGATAGGTCGGCGACCACCATTGGTGGTGCTGCCCCTGCTGCTGGCAGGGGAGCAGGGAAGGGAGGTGAAGACGAGGAAGATGATGAAGGGGATGATAAAGGGTACGATGAGAATCAGAAGTTTGATGAGTTTGAAGGAAATGACGTGGGGTTGTTTGCTTCTGCCGAGTATGATGAGGATGATAAGGAGGCCGATGCTGTGTGGGAAGCCATTGACAAGAGAATGGATTCGAGGAGGAAGGATAGGAGAGAAGCAAGGTTGAAGCAGGAGATTGAGAAGTATCGAGCGTCCAACCCCAAGATTACTGAGCAGTTTGCGGACTTGAAACGTAAATTGCATACCATGTCTGCATCAGAGTGGGATAGTATACCGGAGATTGGGGATTATTCTTTGAGGAATAAGAAGAAGAAATTCGAGAGTTTTGTCCCAGTGCCTGATACACTTCTTGAGAAGGCAAGACAGGAGCAAGAACATGTTACAGCATTGGATCCCAAGAGTAGGGCAGCTGGGGGTACTGAGACTCCATGGGCACAAACTCCAGTTACAGATTTAACTGCAGTTGGTGAGGGTAGAGGTACTGTGTTGTCTTTGAAGTTGGATAGACTCTCGGATTCCGTTTCAGGGTTGACGGTGGTGGATCCGAAGGGGTATCTGACTGATCTTAAGAGTATGAAAATAACAAGTGATGCAGAGATCTCGGATATCAAGAAGGCTAGGTTGCTACTTAAGAGTGTTACACAGACAAATCCAAAACACCCTCCTGGTTGGATTGCTGCTGCAAGGTTGGAAGAAGTGGCTGGCAAGATTCAGGCTGCAAGGCAGTTGATTCAAAGAGGTTGTGAGGAGTGTACCAAGAATGAAGATGTCTGGTTGGAGGCTTGTAGGCTGGCAAATCCAGAAGATGCCAAGGCTGTGATAGCTAGGGGTGTGAAATCGATCCCTAATTCTGTGAAGCTGTGGATGCAAGCTGCAAAATTGGAACATGATGTGAACAAGAGTAGGGTATTGAGGAAGGGGTTAGAGCACATTCCTGATTCTGTTAGGTTGTGGAAGGCAGTCGTGGAGCTTGCTAATGAAGAAGATGCAAGGCTCTTGCTTCACAGAGCTGTGGAATGTTGTCCATTGCATGTTGAATTGTGGCTAGCACTTGCAAGGTTGGAAACTTATGATAGTGCTAGGAAGGTTCTTAATAGGGCGAGAGAGAGGTTGCCAAAGGAGCCAGCCATATGGATAACAGCTGCAAAGTTAGAAGAAGCTAATGGCAATACTAAAATGGTTGGTAAAATTATTGAAAGAGGTATAAGGGCTTTGCAAAGAGAAGGACTGACTATTGATAGGGAAGCTTGGATGAAGGAAGCTGAGGCTGCAGAGCGTGCAGGATCTGTTGCGACTTGCCAGGCTATTATTCAAAATACAATTTCAATTGGAGTGGAAGAAGAAGATAAGAAGAGGACATGGGTTGCTGATGCTGAAGAATGCAAGAAGAGGGGTTCTATTGAGACAGCTAGAGCTATATATGCTCATGCCCTTACTGTCTTCTTAACTAAGAAGAGCATATGGCTCAAAGCAGCGCAGCTTGAAAAAAGTCATGGAACTAGGGAGTCCCTTGATGCTTTACTTCGTAAAGCGGTTACATACAGACCACAGGCTGAAGTTCTTTGGCTTATGGGTGCGAAAGAGAAATGGCTTGCTGGGGATGTGCCTGCAGCTCGTGCAATCCTTCAAGAAGCTTATGCTGCCATTCCCAATTCTGAGGAAATATGGTTAGCTGCTTTCAAGCTGGAATTTGAAAACCATGAACCTGAGAGAGCTAGAATGCTGTTGGCCAAAGCTCGTGAGAGAGGAGGTACAGAAAGAGTATGGATGAAATCCGCAATTGTTGAGAGAGAACTGGGAAATATTGATGAGGAGAGAAGGTTGTTAGATGAAGGGCTGAAGCTTTTCCCTTCATTCTTCAAGTTGTGGCTGATGCTTGGTCAGCATGAGGAACGACTTGCTCAGGATTCTAAACAGCATGAGAAGCATGAGGAACGACTTGAGCACTTGAAGGAATCTAAGAAAGTTTATGAGTCTGGCCTGAGAAACTGTCCTAATTGTATTCCTCTGTGGCTTTCTCTTGCGAAACTTGAAGAGGAGATGAATGGACTGAGTAAAGCTCGCGCAGTTCTTACCATGGCTCGGAAGAAAAATCCTCAGAACCCTGAGCTCTGGCTGGCTGCTGTTAGAGCAGAATTGAAGCATGGAAATAAGAAGGAAGCTGATATTTTGATGGCAAAAGCGCTGCAAGAGTGTCCAAACAGTGGTATTTTGTGGGCAATGTCAATTGAGATGGTTCCTCGGCCCCAGCGGAAAAGTAAGAGTATGGATGCCCTCAAGAAATGTGATCATGATCCTCATGTTATTGCTGCTGTGGCGAAGTTGTTCTGGCATGACAGGAAGGTGGACAAAGCTAGAACTTGGCTGAACAGGGCAGTGACTCTTGCACCTGATATTGGGGATTTCTGGGCATTGTACTATAAATTTGAACTTCAACATGGAACTGAGGATAACCAGAAGGAAGTATTGAAAAGGTGTGTTGCTGCTGAACCAAAACATGGTGAGAAATGGCAGGCCATCTCAAAAGCAGTGGAGAACTCTCACCAGCCAACTGAAGCCATTTTAAAGAAAGTTGTGGTCCTACTTGGGCAGGAAGAGAATGCAGCTGAGAATGGTGTCAAACATTGAACGAACGGCAGATTAGTAGCTTCATAGCTTCTGTCCAGAATTGTGTTTTAGATTTTGTAATGTAACGCTGCGTTTAATTGTGACCTCTAGCTGTATCTCATTTAATATTTGAGGCTGTAGCGATAAATATACACTTGATTCTAATCTAGAGGTAATTTTGCAAGATGTTGCCAGAAGTTTTGTGGCTAGTTAACATAGTTTTCTGTTTATAGTATTAACCTTATAAGAAGGTAAAATCCATTCTTGTACAATTTCTGTCTTTGTCTATGGTTCTTTCCTCTTGTATACTAACAATTAACCTTGCATCTAATTCAGGATCTTTCTGCATTTATATTGAGATTTTTGAGGAGAAACCTGCAGTTAGGTAGAATGGAACTTTTGATGCTTTTTAGTCGGGTATCTTTAATGAGCTCCTTTTCTTTTGTGAAAACACATAGTCACTTCCTGAGATCTCTCTCTCTCTCTCTCTATATATATATATATATATATATATATATATATATGCCACTTATTTTTTGGTCCAAATTTATATTGCATTTTTTTAATACAAACTCGTTTATTCATTCTGATGAGATCGTCTGTTGGTGTTATTTGAGAATCATCTATTTTCATGTGGTTTGAGTCGTCTAATGAGCTTGGAACCTTGGATTTATAATGTTGCGTTGGTGGTCTATTCATGTGTGTTTTTTCTGGTTGGCTGTTGTGCGTCTTCAATTATCAGAAGATTTCGTCGAATGGTGCTTGATTTTATTAATTATTGCATGTGGATTTTCTATCTATATTTCTATCTTTTAACTTACCAATAATATTTAGTTTATGAGGTTGGATCAGCTAAACATTAAAAAACCATGGTAATTGGAACTTTGCGAGCATGGAAAGTACTTTTTATCTATAGAGGAGTTAGGAGCTGGTTTCATGTTGAGGATAAATTGACAGTGTTAGGTTGGAGAGTTAGTATTTGAAAATGCTCTGATTAGGTTCGCTTGACACAAAGACTGATCTTGCGGACTCAGTTAGCTGTAGCATAGTACACACTGTAGATTATAGAGACAGCTTACATGTTTTCTTCCCCCCTTGACGTAGGGTTTATGTGATTAGAAACCTAGAATATTTTTTCTTTGCTCTTTTACTTTGAGTTGCATTTTACATTCTTACAAGTCACGTTTCGGGTAGCTTTGAAAATTGTTCTTGCTTCTTACTTCATTGGTTATGTTTCAGACATTTGTTTGCATTCTCCATATTTTAACTTAAATATATTGTGTAGCAACATAATGTAAAGGATGTTACAAGCAAATCAGAGCTTCATGTCAAAGTTTCGGAGTGGCTGTCAATTGTTTTCCAGTAGATGAGAGATGATGGGTTGGTGACAGCTTCTTTGGTGGTTCTTTGGAACACAAATTTGCTGTCCCTCACCATTACCATCAGAATCATGTCACGAGGAATTAACAAATAGTATGTGAGTTTTGGGGTCTGGGATCATTGTTCAGACATGAGATTCCAGATATCAACAACTGTTTCCAACCTTAATACTTGTACAGCTGAAGAAAGTTGCATTAAATTGACTATAAGTTTGTAGCATCCAGCAACTGGTAGCTGAAGACGCATCAGGTATCATCATGACACAAGAACTCCAAAATTTGACCTGCTAAAGATCTCTGTCTTTCTAAATTTAACCTTGCTATCAGTTGGCTCATACAAAATTTTTTACATCTTTATAGAACTTTAAAGTCCAATTTTGTTTCAAGCTCATCCATGAAACATGTCCTTTGAAGAATAAACTTAAAAGTAGTAAAGCAAAAATATTTTCAAGAGCCTGAGTTCATATTCTTCAGTGAGAAGCCAAAAACTATTTAACATATTCACTTGCAGCAGGTGTTGCAGCTCGTTTGGTGAGGGGATTCCACCCAATATGATGGACGTTACATATTTGGGGTCAGAAACGAAGGTCTGGTTGTCAACCATAGTCTGATAATACCATATTTTTGCAGCAGTACAGAGACTGGGGAAAAGCCAGATGTGGAAGATTTTTTATGCCATTTAAACTATAAGATTTTGAAGTTGAACTCAGACTTGTCTAAAATACCTGCAAATTGATCTCAGTTATCATCTTGACTTGTCTAAAATACCTGCAAATTGATCTCAGTTTATCATCTTCCTGTTTGATACCTTCTCATATGAAGTAAGACAATGCAATATAGTCTCCACCAACATCCTTGATGTCAAAGTTCAGATAACAGCTTCTCCACACAATATTACTGAATAGTCTTCTCTAATGTGTAATTTGATATTCCTCCCATGTACCTTGTTCCATAAATGCATTCATCTTTTAGAGTCAATCTATTATTCTGGTGATCATAAGCTTTTTGGCATTCTGAATGCCTTTTCATTGCTATGAGCCTCCTTGTGGTTTCTAAACTCGTTATATCTTATTCTGTAAACTTGAAACCTTTGATTCTACTAATTCATCTTCTAGACGTGCTTTGTGTAGATAAAATTTCCTCCTTGCTCTTCAAGTATTTTTGTCAACTTTCATGTCCTGGCTACATCTCATTCTCTTATAAATTGCTTTAATTCCTTCACTTCTCATTCAACAGACAATCTTTCTTCAGCAACTGGAGTTTCAGAATTGTTCCTGCCCGTTCTTTATGATTGCATGGCTCTCTGGACTCAGAAGCAGGTATCAAGGAAGGTTATAACAGTATCAGTATCAAATACTCATCAAATACCTAAGTTTTCAGACTGAGGTCACACTCTAAACAAATTACTAAGCTTAAATCACAAGTGGAGGATTATTAGAACCCGAAGCAGAGAAATCAAAATAGTTCTTGAAACATGCAAATGTGCTGTGAAGGTCAAGGGTAAACATTGATTTCTTCTTGCAGCCTCTCTTCTATCTCATGGCATCTCTCACGTCAAGTTTGATGTTTTCATCGCTCTTTATAGTGCTTCTGTATCTTTCCTCCTTACTCTACCCTTCACATGTCTTTTTTCTTTAATAGATGGGAAGACATGTTGGCATGTGATAATTTGTCTCTCTTCTTACTAGCAACATAATAAACAATACTACAACTTGTCCATTTTCAGTAATATACACTCTTTCATGAGTTTTACTTTTCTATTTCTTTATTATTACATTATAATGACTATGTTCCATCCTAGTACTGCATACATCAATTCCAGCTTCCTGTTTATGACCAACCACTTTAATTAAAGGACATTTCATCGCCATCCATATAAGACCATAATCTTTGAAGATGGAGAGATTCCCGTTTCTTTTTAAACCCTTGTTGTTGGCACTGCAACGCATTCAAGTTCTTTGAATACAGATTATTTAATGTTAGAAACAAGCCCTCCCACAGAAAAAAGATCCACTTATGATGTTCACTCTGGTCGGAACACACGGTTTTAGCTGATGAGATGGAGGAGACATTACCAAGGAATTTGACTCTGCAGCACATGGATTCTTCTGATTCCCGACCCAAAAACTGATGAATGAGTTGGTAAGTTTGCTGTGAGGGAAGCACAAAGAATTATGTTTATTATTATTTCATGCCCACATGTGGAAATAAAAATATTCTTGTCTCCCTGGAATCTTTGGCTATATAAGAAGAAGATGCATACCTCTGAAACTCAAGTCTAGAAGAACTTGCATTTCTTATCTCCAAGACTTTTATTTTCTAAGAAAAAGAAAATGGCAGCCATTGAATCAAACCCAAAGATCTTTCTGCATACACGCTCTAACAGCTTTCCCAACGCACTTCACCCCTTTGTATCACAATTTGAGGAGCACCTGAACAGATTAAAGTCTTCTGGTTTTGCCTCTTCTTCTTCATCCTCTTTAAGCCACAAATTCAGTGGCTTGCAGGATTTACAGGACTCTTCTGACAAGTTGCTTCAATTGTCAACCGCCCAAGAGGTCTTAGCACAACAAAAATGGGTTGATGAACTACTAGCCGGGTCTCTAAGGCTTTTGGATATCTGTAGTACTGCTAAAGATTGTCTTGTGCAGTCAAAGGAGTCCGTGTACGAAGTTCAGTCAGCCAGTAGAAGAAGAGGAGTTGAAACTGCATTCGTAAGAAATTATTTGGCTTCCAGGAAGAATGTGAAGAAAGCAATTCAAAAGGCCTTAGGAAATCTCAAAGGAATAAGAAATCAATCCAGTTTCTTCTGCAACCAAAGAAAATGACATTCTTAGAATGTTGAAAGAAGCAGAAGTTGTCACTGTGAGCACATTAGAATCTTTATTGTACTTCATCTCTAATCCAAAATGCAAACAAAGCAGATGGTCTGCAATTTCCAAGTTGATGCAGCCAAAAAGAGTAGCTTCTGATTCTCAAGAAAGAGTCACAAATGAATTTGAGAAGGTAGATTCAGCTTTGAAGTCTCTCATCAGTCAAAAGCATGGGACGATTTTCGATTTGGAAAATTTGGAGATGTGCATTCAAGATCTAGAAATAGGAGTTGAACGCACTTCAAGGAAACTTATCAGAACCAGAGTTTCCCTTCTCAGTTCTCAACATCTTCAACAACTAGTTGAACAAAATATTTAGGATAGATAACCTGGGACACAAATTCAATTTTCCCCCATGAGTGTCTCATACTTGTACATGAATGTGGTTAATGATACTGATTACATATTCTTTGATCGTGTTTGACTATGAAGGGTACTTATGGAATTTTCATTGCCTTTTGTCATGTATCAGTTAATTTTCACGAATGGTAAAAGTAACGCTTGGAATAATAGTTTCTATTTAGTGTGGTAAATTGATTAAATTGAAAGAAAATATCAGTTAATATATGATCTTGCTTTGCAAACTTGGTTTTAACACATCCAGAAATAATATGAAGATGGGGGATGGAGGAGCAAGATTTGAAGATAATAACTAATTAGAAGCCATAGTTTGTCTTAAACCCACATGTTATTTCTATATTAGAGTCAGATGGAATCAAAGCATCCATATCAAATTTGATTGCCCTCACATGTAAGAGTCATTAATTCAAATTTTTGTGCTATAGGGAAATTAATTAATGAGACTACAGATATGATTATTGCAAGTTGAATAGAAAAATAAGATTCTGAGTTGGGGTGTCCCTGAGCAAGAACCAATGCTTTGAAATTTCTGAGATTATGGGTATCTGAATCCTCAATATTAATTATATTTCCTCCTTTGGATGATATGAAGGGGTAGAAATACATATAAAAATGAGTTTTATATCTTCTTTCCTTATATTGTTCACTTGCAATTTATTCACTTAAATATTGCTTCAAAAACATAAAATATGATTAAATGAATAATAGCCATCAGACACTCCCTTTATTTCTTACAATGTCTATTGTAAAGCTTCAAATTAAAAAATGACAAACAATCCAAAAACATGTAAACGTCATCCTTGATATCTTTCTTTTTTGAGCAAAATAGAGTACATTTTATTAATCATTGAAAAAAGATATTACACACGCTAATTCCCTGTAAAAGAAAAACAAAGCAACCTAACATACAAACTATAACAGAAACAGAACACAACCCTATCAGAAATTCAACAAACAGAAAAGACATTGACCAGTTGCTAACAGGTCCTCCTAGTTCGAGACACTTCTGTAAGACATTCCTGCACCTCCATATACTTCACCCTTCTATACAACCAAGGTTCAATCGATCAATGAACCGGTTGAAGCTGTGGTTTAAGGGTTACTCGTCAGGTCAGGGTCGACTCAAGATCAGACCGGTTATATTAAAATAATATAATTTAATTAAAAATATATATATTTGACTGTAAAAAAAATAAATATTTAAATAAAAAATACCACACAAGAATTAACAAAAAACATTATCAATATATTATATAAACAGAAACAGAATACAACACTATCAGAAATTCAACAAATAGAAAAGACATTCAAATTCAATTTTCAACAGGAGTTGAATGCCTTTCAAGGAAACTTATCAGAACCGGGGTTTCCTTCCTCAACATCTTCAACAATTAATTGCACAAAATATTTAGGATAACCTCATACACTCAAATTCAATTTCCCCCATGAGTGTCTCATACTTGTACATGAATGTGATTAATAATACTGTTATTTTACTGAGTATATGTTATCTTGGTATCACCTTATTGTTTTTTAATCACTCTTCTTTCCAACCTTTCAAATATTACTTCTCCATTTTTGTTCCTTGTTAATGGAAAACAGAATAACCGCATGTTAATTTTCATGGTCAGCCTGTTACGTCTTTACAGAAACACATGGAATTCAATCATTCAATTCAAATCAAATGGAATCAGATATTATATGCTATAATTGTGTTGAGCAACGTGTAGTTTGTTGCCTTTGTTTATAAGTCAATAGACAACTAACTAGTAGTTTTATATGTAATAATGGAAAGACTTCACAGAGTTTTGTAAACAAACCTAACAATATGCTAAAGATTATTTGGCAGCCTGTGCAGCTGATCATCAGTTGAAGTTATATGAAATTTCAATCTGCAAGGGGCAATTTAGTTTGTACATTAAAGAGAGAAAGACATGGTGTAATTTTGTAAAAATTGGAAAGATTGAAAGTAGAGAGAAAAAACCTCAAAATATTATTAATTTTTAAATAAATAAGAATATAGATAGACTTTTATATAGGCAAAAATATAAACTAATAGATTAAACCTATAATATATTATAATTATAATATCTCATATTTATTCTTATAAAATATGATAATATAATCCTATCCTAATCTTAACATCTCAAATTTATTCTTTTAAGATATAATAATTTAACATTTAAATCTTATCATAAATAATATCAAAACTTAATTTTTAGATAATTAATTAAATAACTAACAAAACATAATATTAATTAATAATTAATTCTAATCTAGCGCACTGAATACTTCCCCTAAAGCTACATATACAACTTGAATACTTGAACTTCTCAACATTTCTCTTCAAGCTAGGAGGCAGTTTAGATGTGGGCATCTATCATTATAAAAGAATTAGAACTTTGAATCCTTAAACCAGTAATGACTTCTAAATTAATGTTGATTGGATCTTGAATTTAGATCTTAACTGTAACATCCTAATTTTTTATTTTTATTTTTTTTATAATTTGATTGATATTATTAGTTAGTGATTTATTAAAATTTATATTCAGATTTAGATATAAATTTAAATTTTAAAGATAGGGTATAAATTTTAAATTATGATATCTGATAAAATTCTTACAAATTATAAAAATAATAATAAAATAATAAGGTTTTATTAAATAAAATTAAATATTAAATATAAATTTATCCCTCTATCGTCTCTATTTATTGTCATCACGGATTATCTTTCTCCCTTATGTCACTTTTTCTTCCCTTGTGAATCTGTTACCACTGCAGACGGTCTCTCCTTTCCCATTAGTATCCTTTCACGCTCCTGTTCCCAAGTCTTTTTATTATTATTACGTGGCACTGCTCATTCCCTTGTCAAGTTCATCCATTGTCCCTTTCGTTGCATATATATATATATACAAACTCACTGAGAAAGGCAACCATCCGTGTGTCATCAAATATACTTATTAACAAAAGTCTCAAGGGAGAATTACACATTGATTGATCTTTCTGTCAACTCACGTGAACCATCCTCTTCTTTTCACTTTCTAGTACAATTTTTCTATCTTTAATAATATATAGATGTATGCTTTCATCAAGCATATCCATATATGTATATATATGTACACATGTATAAAATCTAAGCTCACATTTTTGCCTTATCCTTCTTCTTTAATAAAATAAATAGAAAATAAATTCATTACATTACAATATGTATGTACCTATATGTGTGTATATATATAGACATAAATATTGTTTATAAACATAAAATTTATTTATAAATTTTTTTAAAAAAATCAAAGCTTCAACTTAATTTATATTTTTAGGGATAAGTTTTAAGACTATAGAATAACTTTAATTTAGAATAATTTTATGACATTAATAAGTAATAAAGTAATAATTTTTGTGTAGTGATTTTATAGACTATCATTGGAGTTATAGAGTAACTCTTAATGGAATACTAAATTGTTTATAATTGATATTGTTATAAACGAATCCACTTGACTTATAGTAATTATTTCTTATTTTAATGAGAAGTAACCACTTTCTACTCATTATGTGTGCTAATGTGATGTTTGTGAGTGATTTGATATATATAAATTCACTAATATTTATACGATTATATTGAGAAATCTTTATTGATGATTTTATTAAAATTTTTCTTGTGGGACTTAAATTTTTATTTGAAAGTTAAATTGATATCATAAACTTGTTATATCTTGAGATTAAAATTTGAAAATAGTTATTATCTTAAGAGAAATTTTATTGCGATATTACTACTTTTATTGATTATCAAGTTATTGAGATTTTTATTAATATTATTATCTTGAGAATTATGTATTGGGGCTTTGTGATAAGAGAGTTATATTTTTACCATATGGTATAGCTTTCATTGAAGTTAGATAGTTATTTTTTGTCCTATTTGTTTATTAAGGGACTTATCCTACCTGTTTATTGAGGGGCTGCAACACCCCTACCTATTTATCGAGTGGGAATTGACCCATGGTCTAATCACGTGCTTTGTAGATGTTAGTTGATGTATAATATTTGACTGGTTCGTTATTTGGGTGACCAGTTATACGTTAGTTATAAGTAGGCCATGGGTTCAGTTGGCGAGAATAAGGAGGTTCGGTTGGATTGATGGAAAGAATTTGGATAGTTTATCTTTTTTATTATAATGTAATGATATGTTATTTTCTATACATTACACTTTATGAATTGTCTCACTTCACACCTCACGAGAGTATATTAATATGTATGATGTGTATAACTGTTGGTTACTGAGGCTTTTGTCTTACCTATTTTTATTAACATTTTTTAGAAGTTAGTTCAATTGCTAGTTCGAATGGGAAGGCGTCGAAGACACAGTTGTGCTAGTTGAACTATACAACACTCTTCTTTAAATTTATGTGTTGAGTAGATGTATATTGTCACAATATGACATACTTTTATTTATACTATGATGATTTGCTATTTTTATAGTCGTAATGAATAATATGTGCTTGTAGGAGGATGTGACTTTTTAAGATTATGCCTTTAACTAGATAGACCCACATAGACTATTTACTATATTATGAGTGTTATTTAAAAATTTTGCTTATGTTATGAGCATTGATGTTGTTCACCTAAGTACATCACCCAAGGCCTATTCCAGAAATTCAAATTGATAAATTTGATGATGTTAATTGGGGGATTGAACCTTTTAATCATGTTAATAGATTGAATTCTTTTTAATATAGTTTTGCATGCAAAAATTATGTAAAGTTTTGATATTCATGTAGTACTATTTTATAAGTTTCACTATTTTCTATAATAGATAACCTTTTCAAAATAAGATGTACTTTATTAACTATGATAGTGGTGGATGGATAATTTTTTTTCCTATCATATTAATTATCAATTAAGTAAAGTTTTTTATAACTATAGTAGGGTTACTTTTAAATTTTAGTAAACTCTTTTCTATCATAGTTAACTTTTTTTAAATAAATTAAATTTATTTATAATTTTATTTTTTATATATATTGTATACAAAAATGACTTTAAGTAATTGATAATAGACATATAAAAGAAGGATTTTATATTGACAAAAAAAATCAATGTTAAAGACTTGATAAGAACATTTACAAGAGAGAACTTTAATGAAGGAGACGATGACTATGATTCTAACGGACATAAGAGGGAGTTGTTTCTACAATGTGGAGTGGACTAGTGAATTAAAAACACTATGAATTTGGGCACTCACTGATAGAAGAGGCATACTTCTACGAAGTGGAGAGACAATATTGTCTAAGAAGAAACTATTTTAGTGCATTGAGTACTTTTATGATTCCTAGGATCTTAGGATATTTGATAAAGGGATATTTTGTTTGATTGCGAATGTGAACGGGGTAGGAGTTATAAGGTTAGAGAGATTTGTGAGAGTATCAAGTTACAATGGACCCAATATTCACAAGTTCATGGACAATTTCTTATAAATATGATTAATAGAGGAGATTATGACTCTAACTTCTAAAACAAAAGGAAACAATGGAGACTAAGTCTCAAACTCTAAAGACTAAAGAAGAGACAAACAATCAATTGCTGAGGCATAGACAATCTTAAAACATAGTTGATGAGGAGAATACATGCGTAGAGATTAGTCACACCACACATAGAGTGGTTTTAATTGTTGAGTGAAGTGACAATCACATAGGGAACTTCTATGAACTTGACGGAAAAAATATTATCTTTCTAAAAGTGTGCTTTCTCTGATATTTCTTCCTCTTTTTCAAGATCATAACACATATTTAATATTATTAGTATGATCTTATGTAAAAATTTGAAAGATTGAAAGTAGAGGAAAAAAATTTCAAAATATTATTAATTCTTGAATGAATGAGAATACAAATAGATTTTTATGTAGATAAAAATATAAACTAATAAACTAAACCTATAATCTATTATAATTTTAATATATTATATTTATTCTTCTGAGATATAATAATATAATTATATCTTAATTTTAACATGTTATATTTATTCTTTTAAAATATAATAATTTAACATTTAAATATAATCTTAAATAATATCAAAATTTAATTTTAGATAATTAATTAAATAATTAACAAAATTTAATTTTAATTAATAATTAATTCTTAATTAGTATATCTCAATATTTTCCCTCAAACTAAATCTACACCTTAAATATTTGAGCTTCTTGACAAATATAAATAAAATGCAGATAAGATTACGGCAATTGTGAAAAACAATGAAATTCTTGGCTTTAGTGTTCCTGTTTATGAGACCGTATTAATATTTGTGATATTATTTGGATCTGTATCAAGATTTGTTAACTTTTTTAGAAACTCTCATAGCGAAAAGTATATAATCGCACCTCTCTCTCTCTTATTTTCGCCCCTGATGCTTTTTTTCCTTCTTGTTTTGAGTAAAAAGTTTAAATTAAAACGCACAACAAAAATATTTCACTGTTGAGTCTCCTTTATATTAACACACAGCATCTGCAGTCCCTTGGCTGCTAGAACCTGTTTGGCGTTTGAGTTAGCTTTCAATCATCATGAGTAAGGATTTTCGCTAGAATTACTTGTGGGGGAACAATTCTGTATCAAGTGATTGTTGGGCAGTAAACGATGATTAAATGATTAAATTGCTGAACGTTGGGATTAATGGAGTTAATGGCAGGATAATTAAAAGCAATAATTTCCTCCTGTATCCAGAATCATAAGACCCGTGTCCAGGTAAAAATAAAAACACAAAGTGGGAAGTCTCTGGATAAATCGTAGTCTGATAATTTCCATATTTTTGAAGGAGTGCAGAGACTGGGGAAAAGACAGACGTTGAAGATATTTTATGCCATTTAAATCATAAGTTTTTCAAGTTGAACTCAGACTTGCCTAAATACCTGCAAATTGATCTAAGTTATCTGTTATGAGTACCACATTAGAAAGAGGTCCTTATAAGGCTTTGGCATTTGGGGTATAGTTCTTCTAAGGACTCATGCTCGTTATATTGTCATCTTCCTGTTTGATAGCTTTTAATATAAAACAACCACCGGCTTAAGTAATAGGCCTCATATGAACTCAGACAATGCAATATGGTCTCTTCTAAGTGGGAACTTCCACATCCACTTGCCTAGCTTGTTTTATTCACCATGCTTGTTTAAGCTATAAATCTCTTGTAAAGGTTCCAATGAAGCTTTAGCAGGTAACACTAATGTAAGATACTAATCAGTAGGCTTTGTAAATGTCTGCATGGTTTATAACCCGAATTGTGGTAATGATTCTAGTACCTGCTAACTGCGCGCAATCTATTCCTTTATGTACTTCCCTGGAACTATATATTTTTCCAGAATGGTCCCTTAATTAGCTCAGAATTTTTTGTGCAGTCCTCAGATAACAGCTTCCCCACAAAATATTGCAGAATAGTCTTCTTTAATGTGCAATTTGATATTCCTCCCGTGTCCCTTGTTCCATAAATGCATTCATCTTTTAGAGCCAATCTACTGTTCTGGTGATCATAAGCGTTTTGGCATTCTGAATGCCTTTTCATTGTAATGAGCCTCCTTGTGGTTTCTAAAATCATGATATCTTCTTTTGCAAGTTTGAAACCTTTTAATCTACTGATTCGTCTTCTAGAAGTGCTTTGTGTTGTTAAAAATTCCTCCCTTCTCTTTTCTGAAGCATTTTATATGATTCAGCTCCGCAGCATTGATATTTGCGTCAACTTTCACGTCATTGCTACATCTCATTCTCTTATGAATTGCTTTAGTCCCTTTCAGCAACTGGAGTTTCAGAATTGTTCCTCAACTCTTCTTTATAATTGCATGGCTGTCGGACTCGGAAGAAGGTACCGAGGAAGGTTATGTGCAGGCACCTCTGGTAACAGAATCAGCATCACTTACTCATCTAATACCTAACTTTTCAGACTCAGGTCACTCTCCATGTTCATGAAGTGAGGAATGGAAAATTCACAAAAGAATATGCACTAACTAATTCACATTGCTTGAGGGAATACTGAAAAGTCTCCAGTTTATCCACTATTACAAATTGCTAAGCTTAAATCAACAAGTGGATGAATATTAGAACCCCAAGCAGAGAAATCAAAACAGTTCATGAAAGGCTGAAGCATCTTAAAATCTGGACAAAAAGCAAAAGCAGTTACACTTATGTGGGAAATATCACAATTAATTACAATTAACTTTGTTAATTAGGCTTGATTACAGGGAAATAATGACAAGAGATTTTTGGGATTATACTCTTGAATGTATCCCACGATTTATGCCTTTGTTTGTACCGTGATTATGCTTCCCCAATTATGTACTCATGTGTATATATGTATGTGAATAGAAGAAGGAAAAAATACTGTGAATTACCTTGAACATCTATCGGGTAATTTGAATTTCTCTTTAATATGGTATCAGAGCTCAGCTCGGGATCCCAAACCCTATCCTCCGCCGAAGTTGACTCCACCTTGTCTGATAGCCACCTGCATCTCCCAGCCAAGATCGCCGGTGTTGAAGGTTCCATCGCGATTCTTGTTCCTGAGCGCCTTACAGGTGATAACTATCTGGAATGGTCACAATCCATGTATCTTGCCCTTGATGGCCGTGACAGACTCGAGTTGATTCAGAATGACTCTCCGCCCACCGATGATGCTGGTACACAACAGAGGTGGAAGACGGAGAACTCTTTGGTGGCTTCTTGGCTTCTCAATGCCATGGCCCCAGCAATCCGACGGAGCTTTATGTTCATCCCATCTGCCAAGGAGATATGGGAAGAGGCCGACAGCATCCCTTGTTTTTGACTTGCGCTCTCGACTGTGGACTGTGAAACAAGGCGACTGCCCTCTGAATGCATACTATCTAGAGAAGAAAACGTTGTGGTAGGAATTGGACCAATTGAAGCACCATGTCTGGAAACAAGCCGAGGATGCCGCCGCTTACCGACAGGATCTGGAGGAGGAAAGACTCTTCGAGTTCCTCGTTGGCCTGAACTCGATATATGATGATGTCCGTGGTCGACTTCTCGGGCGAATCCCTCTGCCGACCATCTCTGAGGCCTTCGCTCTCCTCAGAGATGAGAAATCTCGCCGCCGCGTTATGCTATCCGATATGGCTCACCCCCGACCAGTAACCACCGGCGACCAATCCTCAGCTCTGGCTGCCCGCAGAGATCGCCCCACCTGTGACCACTGTAAGAAATAGGGCCACACGAGGGAGAGATACTGGGAGCTTCATGGGAAGCCCCCAGACTGGAAGCCGCGTCAGAGGAAACCTAGAGGAAACGTGGCTGAAATGCAGGAGAACCCAGATGAATTGGCTTTGGGCCAAACATTCGCTCCAGCCCAAACGAAAGCTGCACCACGCCAAGGCCCAGCAGCTACTCCAGCCCAAAACATAACTTCAGCCCACCAAAGCAGCTGGTCACTTGGCCCAAATCTCCAATTGGACTATGTCACTGCAGGCCCAATGCAGGGTAGCACTTCATCCCAAGACCCCTTGATCATTATTTTGGAACGCCTTACTGCACTTGAAAATCAATCCCGTAACCAACCAGTTGCTTCAATTGTACAGCGAGGTAATTTCTTTAAAGCCCTTGCTACTATTAAAAGTAAATCCACAGGCTCTTGTTGGATAGTGGACTCATGAGCCTCCGACCACATGACAAATGAAACTTCACTTTTTACTACCTACACTACGGTAAAATCACCTCTTACTGTGAAAATTGTTGATGCCTCAGACTCTTTGATTGCTGGTAGTGATACAATCAGTGTTTCCCTAACTCTAACACTACATAATGGTTTACATGTACCCAATTTGAAGTGTAACTTATTATCTATCAGTCAGTTGACTAGGGATGAAAGATGCCATGCTAAATTCTTTGCTACTCATTGTATTTTTCAAGACCTACTCACGGGGATGACGATTGGTATTGCTAAGAAGCTTGATGGGCTATATTATCTGGATGACTGTCATAAACCAACACCCCACTCATGCAATAAAGTGTCTCTTCCACGAGCTAGTGAATTGGAATTATGGCACAGACGATTAGGGCATCCAAACTTTCAATATATGTGCAAAATGTTCCCGTCACTTTGCTCTAATAAAAATTCTGATTTCTCTTGTGATTCTTGTCAACTTGCAAAGCATCATCGAACCCACTTCCCTAGTGTCCCATATCGACCATCTAAGCCTTTTTCTATTATTCATAGTGACTTATGGGGTCCATCCCGAATCTCAAATCGCAACCAGGCAAAATGGTTTATAACCTTAATTGATGACCATACTAGGGTAAGTTGGGTTTTTCTCCTAAAAGACAAAACCGAAGTGTATCCAACTTTTGTTAACTTCTACAACATGATCCTTACCCAATTCAATACAAAAATTCAGACACTTTATACTGATAATGGCACTGAATACTTTAACCATCACCTCTCTAAATTTCTTACACTACATGGTGTCACCCATAAAAGTTCTTGTCCATATAGCCCCCAACAAAATGGCATTGTTGAACGCAAAAATAGACATCTTCTAGAAATAGCCCGGGCCCTTATGTTTAGCAGCCATGTACCACATTTCTATTGGACCGATGCTATCCTTATGGCCGCCTTCCTAATCAACCGAATGCCATGTAAACCCTTATCTTCTCAAACCCCTCTCCAAGTTCTTCAGCATCATTTTAACCTACCCTACTTAGAGAACACCCTTCCCCTCTGGGTTTTTGGGTGTACTGCCTTTGTTCACCTCCATCAGTCACCCAAACTTGATCCTAAAGCTGTCAAATGCATCTTCCTAGGTCCTGCTATTGCTCAAAAGGGATACAAATATTTTGATCCAATGGCTAAACGCCTCTATATTACATGTGATGTTACATTTCATGAAACTATTCCCTTCTACCTTTCTTTGATTCAGGGGGAGTCCTGGAATGAATCTCAGAAATCCCAAACAGAACTTGAACCTCAACCACTATGTCTCCACCTAGAACCTGAACCTAAACCTCAACCACTAGGTCTAAACCAAACAGAACCTGATAAGATCCATATCCTTGACATACATGTGCAAGAGGAATCTAAGAACCAAGAGGGAAACACTGACTCAGGGGGAGACACTTATAAATGGTGACAAGTATATAGCCGCAAAAACATGACAGGTAATGCCCCTCAAGTGAATGACGCATACCAAAAGTCTGAATCAAATGCAGGTCTTGCACCACCACAAGAACACAATGATCTTGATCTCCCAATAGCAATAAGAAGGGAACGCAGGTCATGCACTCATCCCATAGAAAGGTTTGTCTCTTACCAGGCTCTATCATTAGGACATCATGCTTTTATCTCTCATCTTGATAAAATCAGAATACCAGAGAGTATAACTGAGGCTCTTGCAAGCCCCACATGGAGAAAAGTAGTGATGGAAGAAATGAAGGCTCTAGAGGAGAACCAAACATGGGAAGTAGTTGAACTACCGAAGGGTAAGAGAGTAGTTAGATGTAAGTGGGTATTCACCCCAAAATATCTTGCAGATGGAAGTCATGACAAATATAAAGTTTGATTAGTTGCTAAAGGCTTTACTCAGATCTATGGTATGGATTACACTGAGACATTTGCCCCAGTAGCAAAATTAAACACCATCAGAATCCTTTTTTCGCTCGCTGCAAATCTGGATTAGCCACTATACCAAATGGATGTCAAAAATGCATTCTTAAATGGAGAATTGAAGGAGGAAGTTTACATGAAGATGCCTCCAGGATTTCCAGGGAAGATGGAAAGTCAGGTATGTAAACTAAAGAAGTCACTATATGGTTTAAAGCAGTCCCCTCATGCATGGTTTGAAAGGTTCACCAAAGTACTAAAACAATTAGGCTATACACAAGGTCAGAGTGATCACACCTTATTCTTCAGACTTACAAACGAGAAACTTGTGATATTATCTGTGTATGTAGATGATATTGTTCTTAGAGGAGATAACCCAACAGAGATTGATAAAGTCAAAAGAGCTCTTAACCAGGAATTTCAAGTAAAGGATCTGGGAAAGATGAAGTATTTCTTGGGCATGGAAGTGGCCAGATCTGGAAAAGGAATCAGTATCTCACAAAAAAAGTACATAACAGATCTTCTGGAAGAAACAAGGATGCTCGATTGCAAACCTAGCGATACTCTTATTCGAGTCGACAAGATTAAGGATGATGAAGATTTGGGGAAGGAAGTAAATATTGGGAGATATCAACGTATGGTAGGGAAGATAATTTACCTATCACATACCAGGCCAGACATCGCTTATGTTGTTAGTGTTGTGAGTCAACACTCTCATCACCCTAAGCAGAAACACTTAAATGAAGTATACATAATTCTTAGATATCTAAAAGGCTCACCAGGTCTAGGTCTTCTATTCAAGAAAATTGACAAGAGGAACGTAGAGATGTTCACAGATGCTGATTGGGCAGGTGATCAAGATGATAGGAGATCCACCTCAGGCTATATTACCTATGTATGGGGGAACTTGGTCACATGGCGTAGCAAAAAGCAGAGCGTGGTTGCTCGAAGTAGTGCTGAAGCTGAGTTCAGAGCTATAGCTCTGGGAATATGCGAAGGTCTATGGGTAAAACGAGTTCTAGAAGAATTAGGGATGTTGATAGAATTACCCATGAAGCTACATTCAGACAATATGGAAGCAATAAATATGTCACATAATCCCATCCAGCATGATAGAACAAAACACGTGGAAATAGACAGACACTTTATAAGAGAAAAAATTGATACTAGAACAGTGGAACTCAGATACATTTCCTCCCAGGAACAAACAGCAGACATACTCACAAAGGGACTACCACGAGATAAATTTGAATATTTAAATTGCAGGTTGGACATGATAAATATCTATGCTCCAACTTGAGGGGGAGTGTGGGAAATATCACAATTAATTACAATTAACTGTGTTAATTAGGCTTGATTACAGGGAAGTAATGACGAGAGATTTTTGGGATTATACTCTTGAATGTATCCCACGATTTATGCCTTTGTTTGTACCGTGATTATGCTTCCCCAATTATGTACTCATGTGTATATATGTATGTGAATAGAAGAAGGAAAAAATACTGTGAATTACCTTGAACATCTCTCGGGTAATTTGAATTTCTCTTCAATAACTTACAGCCATTAGAACATGAAAATGTGTTGTGGACGTCAGGGTACGCAATGGTTTCTTCTTGCAATCTCTCTTCTATCCCATGGCATCTGCCACATCAAGTTTGATGTTTTTATTACTCTTTACAGTTCTTGTGTATTTTTCCTCCTTCCTTAACAATGGACCCATAAGATGAATAGATAGGCAAGCATGTTGGCATGTTATAATTTGTCTCTCTTCTTACAAGCAACATAATAAACAACTGGAACTTGTCCATTTTCAGTAATATACACTCTTTTATGAGTTTTATTTTTCTATTTCTTTATCATTTGATTATAATGACTATGTTCCATTCTAGTACTGCAAATATATCAGTGCCAGCTTCCCGTTTATGACTAGTTTAATTAAAGGACACTGAATTGGGGAACCTCCACAAACGTCGCTATCCATATATGACCATAATCCTTGAAGATGGAGAGATTCCCGTTTTCTTTTAATAAAACCATAGTTGTTGGCACTGCTACGCATTCAAGTTCTTTGAATACGTTGTAACAAAAAAAAAAAGTTCTTTGAATACGGATTATTTAATGAGAGAAACAACCCCTCCCACAGACAAAAGATCCAAATATGATGCTCACCCTTGTTGGAACACCCAGTTTTAGTTGAGATGGAGGCGACATTGCCAAGGAATTTGAATCTGCAGCACATGGCTTCTTGTGATTCGCAACCCAAAAATTGATGAATGAGTTGGTAAGTTTGTTGTGAGTGATGCACTAAGAATTATGTTTAGTATGATATTATTACATGCCCAAATGTGCAAAGAAAAATATTCTTCTTGTCTCCCTCTATTCTTTGGCTATATAAGAAGAAGATGCATATTTCTCATCTCCAAAGCCTTCTATTTTCTAAGAAAAGAAAATGGCAGCCATTGAATCAAACCCGAAGATCTCTCTTCATACACGCTCTAACAGCTTTCCCACCGCTCCTCACCCCTTTGTGTCACGATTTGAGGAGCACCTGAAAAGATTAAAGTTTTCTGGTTATGCCTCTTCTTCTTCATCCTCTTTAAGCCACAAACTGAATGGCTTGCAGGATTTACAGGACTCTTCTGACAAGCTGCTTCAATTGACAACCATCCAACAAGTCTTAGCACAAAAAAAATGGGTTGATGAACTACTAGATGGGTCTCTAAGGCTCTTGGATATCTGTAGTGCTGCTAAAGATTGTCTTGTGCAGTCAAAGGAGTCCGTGTACGAAGTTCAGTCAGCCATTAGAAGAAAAGGATTCACGGCTGGGGCTGCAAATTATTTGGCTTTGAGGAAGAATGTGAAGAAAGCAATTAAAAAGGCCTTAAGAAATCTAAAAGGAATGAGAAATCAATCCATAGTTTCTTCTGCAACCAAAGAAAATGACATACTTAGCATGTTAAAGGAAGCAGAAGCAGTCACCGTGAGCATATTGGAATCTTTGTTGTACTTCATCTCCGATCCAAAGGGACAATCAAAACAAAGCAGGTGGTCTGAGATTTCCAAGTTGATGAAGCCAAAAAGAGTTTCTTGTGACTCTCAAGAAATAGTCACAAATGAATTTGAGAAGGTAGATGCAGCTTTGAAGTCTCCAATCAGTCAAAACGATTTTCAAGGCGATTTGGAAAATTTGGAGATGTGCATTCAAGATCTAGAAACAGGAGTTGAATGCCTTTCAAGGAAACTTATCAGAACCAGAGTTTCCCTTCTCAACATCTTCAACAACTAGTTGAACAAAATATTTAGGATAACCTCAGACACTCAAATTCAATTTTACCCCATGAGTGTCTCATACTTGTACATGAATGTGATTAATGATACTGTTCTTTTACTGAGTATATGTTATGTTGGTATCATGTTATTTCCTTTTTATCATCTTTCTTCTTTCCAACCTTGAAAATATTAGTTCTCCATTTTCGTTCCCAGTTAATGAAGGACAGAATAACTGCTTGTTAATTTAATTGCTCAAACTGTAAATATTCATGGAATTCAACCATTCAATTCAAGTCAGATAGCGTCCACACAATCTTTTATTGCCAACACATGCACAAGTTGAACAACGTGCAGTTTGTTGCCTTTGTTTATAAGTCAATAGGCAGCTAACTAGTAGTTTATATGAGATAATGGATCAACTTCAGAGTTTTGCAAACACGCGTAACAATAATGCTATAGATTATTTGGCAACACGTGGAGCAGATCATCATATTTAGTTATCTGAATTTTTAATCTGCAAGGGGCAATTTAATTTGTACATTAAATAGAGAAAGACATGAAATGCCACACTTGCATGGGTTAATATAAATATAATACAGATAAGATTATTGCAAGTGTGAAGAAACAAAATTGAAATACTTTGCTTCCAGTTTATGAGATAGTATTAATATTTCTGGCATTACTTGTTGATCTGGATCAAGATTAGAGATCAGTAAACTTACTTAGAACCTCATAGCTAAAAGCATACAATCATACCTCTTTTCTTTTTTTGGCCACTGTGTCCCCTTTTTGGTAAAAATTTAAAAAAAAATTAAAGTGCACAGCAGAAAATTTTTACCTTTTGAACTGCCTAAATAGTGAAAATTTCACAAGGTACATAGTTCCTAAGTTTTCATCTTAGATAAAGTCTCTGTTGGTACATTTTTATTTATTTATTATTTATTATTTATTATTTTTTCATTTATTTTCTTTGTACTGTATTTGATTTGGGGTAAGTTGGGGTATTACTCACTTGCAAGATTCACATGTTACATGTCATGAAACTTGTATAATAGGAATTTCAGACCTTTACTATCTTCTTCTGTTAGCGGGGAATCAATGAATCAAGTTTTCTGCACATCATACCTTGAGATAGTTTTTTGAAAATTCTATTTGAGCAATCTGGGATAAATAGTATATCAGTTTCAAAGTAAAATCCTGTATCGTAGGATATGATGTTAGTTTTGAAACAAATATCATAAAATTGAAAAACTTAATGAAATAGCACAAAGGTAAAATGCTGAAAGACAGGGATAATCAACAACAAATATTCATAGAGAACAGAAAACTACATAACAGCCAAATGTTGAGAAAGAGTATTTAATTAATGTTTTTGCATATACAAGTGCAAGTAAGAACATAATTTTGGTCAAAATTACAAAACTTTATTTGACCAATTTTTACAACTAGTGATTGACAATGTTAAGGAGTGCAACTCTAGTTTTGATAAATCTTCTGAAATTTCGAGTCCATTCACAAAGTGTTGAATCACCAGCTCCAAACCTTCCAACTGCTTCTGCAAATTATCAATGTTCTCTGAGTTTTTTGTTGTATGAAACACAAAGGCTTGTAATGCGGAATCTACTCTTGCAAATTCATTCTCATTTGCTCCTTGTGTACCAGAAACCCTTTTGTTATGCATAAACTTGGAAACCAAAGACCAGTTGCTTGGTTTTGATTGTGTTGACGTAGAGATACAACTCAAAATTGACTCCAAAATCTGAAGAGTAATTATTTCCACATCTTTAAATAGGCTCACCAATTCTGGAGTTTTTTTTTATGATGACACTTGTGAGAAGGAGAAAACTTGAACTTATTTGAAGAACTCTTCAAATTTCCCAAAATTTTGGCGATTGCCTTCTTGACTACTTTCCTAGAGGTCAAGTATTTTATGACCTCTTCCATTTCACCTCCTCGTTTTCTTCTCATGATTGATTGAACTTCCTTTGCACACTCCTTTGTATGCAGTAGTGAATCTTTCGATGCAGTGCACGCGTCCAGAAGCCTGAGAGATCCATCCAAGAGCTTTTCAACCCTATTTCTTGACTCCGTTGGACAAGCACTTCTCTGGAAAGGGAAAGTTGAACCAACTTTTGTGGAATTTTAAGGGACGAATACTGCTGTATTTTATTCATTGAAGCTTCTAAATTTACAGAGGACAATTAGATAAAAATAACAATAATATTTTAAGATATCTTAATATAATCTTAATCAAATATGAATTAAACATCATAATATCTTTCATATTATCTCCTTATATCTTTCATAATATCTCAAATGTATACAACAATTAATTATTTTCATAATTACTACACTCCCCCTCAAGTTGGATCATAGATATTGATCTTGTCCAACTTGCCTACAAAACTTTCAAACACATCTTCTAGTAATCATTTAGTAAAGATATCGGCCACTTGTAACTTGGTAGGAGCATATGATAGGCTGATGATCCCGTCTTCAACTTTTTCTCTAATAAAATGTCTGTCCACATCAACATACTTGGTCCTGCTATGTTGAACAGGATTCAATGCTATACTCAAAGCTTCTTTATTATCATAGTAGAATTTCAATGGAGAATCAAATTGAACATGATCTTCTTTTGCCACTCTTTTCAACCATAACCCTTCCATAATACCTTGAGATAGGGTTCTTAATTCGGATTCTGCACTACTTTTGGCAACAACTCTCTGTTTCTGATTTTTCTAGGTCACTAGATTATCCCATACAAAGGTGCAATAGTCATATGTAGATATGCTATTATCCTGATCTCCTGCCTAATCTGCATTTGTAAAGATTTCAATGTCTCTGATATTATTCTTTTTAAAGAATAATCCCATGCCAGATGTACCTTTAAGATACCGTAGAATTTTATAAGCTGCCTCTAGATGCTTCTTCTTGGGAGTATGCATGTGTTGACTGGTTACACTTACTGCAAAGGCAATATCTGGCCTAATATGTGAAAGATATATGAATTTACCAATTAGTCTTTGATATTGACCTTTATCTGTTGCTGTCTCGTTTGCCTTTTATTTTTTTTCTCGAACTTCCTTTTTTTCCTTTATTGGTTTCTTTTTAGTACAAACAGGTACTGTGCTTGGTTGAGAGGGATTAAATTAGCTAAAGGAAAAGTGTATATGGGTAAATCTAGGACATTCAAAGCATTATAACTTATTTTGATTGAGCTGTGCTAAAGGGTTGCTTTGTGCTGGTCTCTGTAAAAGGGATTTCTAGCATAAAAGCCCGAATGGAGACGACATACCTACGTGGTCACCGCAAAACACCTAGTATGAAAGAAAGAAGAGAATGAGATTGGACTCAAGACATCTAATTCACCAAATATGAGTGGGAGATGTTAGAAAATGGGCTAGTCCACCCTTGGTAATTAGGCCCAAGTCCATGAGGAGTGAAGATAGAGGGAATTGTTATTTTTTTAAAGGGAGGAAAATGAGGGAGTAGGAAGTTACAGGTATCCCACTCCCCCATCACATATACACACGTACAGAAATAGAAGGAAATAAAGGAGAGACAATCAGTTTTCTCTGGTGGTTCCCTCTGTAAAAGAGTAGTGCTGCATTTGCAAAAGCTCTTCTCATTTTTTCCCTCGACGTCTGATGCTCTGTTCTACTTCCAGTGGGCGCATTTGCTGTGTGAAAGTGCCAAAGTCTATACAAGCTGTTCTAGTTACGTGTGGGTATCTTAATGAATAAGAGATCATCTCAGGTATGGCCGAAACCCATCAATATGCAAAAACACATTTTTGTTAGTAATAAATAAATCATTTTCATACCGTTTGTTCGGATCTAAATCTCTACTGATTAGGATTAGTTCAAGATGAGATTCCCTGCGTCTACTATATCCATCATATATAGATATATACGCACACGTATAGTCATAGACTCAAAAATCCACATTCAGCCTCCCCCTTTCTCTTTTCTTGAAGATAAAAATGGCATCCTCAACATCCCATTTCCATGCTCGCTCAAATAGCTTGCCTTCTAGGCCACACCCTCTGGTTATTCAGTGCCAGGAACACTTGGAGAAATTAAGGGCTTCTTCTTCATCATCACTTAGACACAAACTAGGAGGCTTGCAGGATCTCCATGATTGTGTGGAAAAACTTGGGCAACTTCCTCTCACCCAAGAAGCAATTCTCCATGAGCATCAAGAAAATAATGTCGATGAGCTTTTGGATGGATCCTTAAAGATCTTGGATGTGTGTACTGCAGCCAAAGATTCTCTACTTCATACAAAAGAATGCACACGTGGACTTCAATCAATCATAAGAAGAAGAAGAGGTAGTGAAGTAGAACTTACAGTGGAGGCTAAGAAGTTTCTGATTTCCAGGAAGGTGGTGAGAAAGGTCATCTTGAAAGCCTTGGAGAGTATGAAGGGTATGGCTAAGAAAGGAAACTCATCATCATCATTTACTTGTACCTTGGTTAGATTGTTAAGAGAAGTTGAAGGGGTGACTCTTTCCACATTTGAGTCACTTGTGAATTTCATCTCTGGATCAAGAAGCAGAAGAAAATGAATTTGCACTAGTTGATTCTGCAATCCAGAGCTTTGTGCTCAATTTCACAAGCAAGAAGGACCATGGCAATAATCTGCAAAACCAATTGGAAAATTTGGAGACTCGAATCCAAGACCTTGAAGAAGGGCTTGAGTTTCTGTTCAGGCGTTTGATTAAAACTAGAGTTGCCCTTCTCAACATCCTCAATTACTAGTTGTACTAACAGCGACATCAAAATTTTGTAGTGCCGTATATCTTAGTTTGGTATATATGTAAATATGTACATGAATGCAGCTGTCTAAAGATTATAAATGCCAGACAAAATTTTGGTTGATACATCATAATTGCCTCCTCTTCTCTCAAGCAAGTACTTTGTGATTTCAGTTATGATTATGGTAAATGTAAAGATAAGACTCGTGCTCCTATACACACAATACATATTGAACTAACTCCAGTGAAGGAAAAGTATAACTTAAGATTCAATAGTACCTTTAAAATTTGCAGAGCACAATTGTGTGCATAAGAGACTTGTGCTTCTACTTCCTACGTAATTTGCAGAGCACAGAACAATTTTTCTGAGTTTACTTATTATGCTTCAGAAAAATACTGAACTATTAGCCCGAATTCTCTTCCATTAACAAAGTAGTGTCGTTCTTCCCTAATAAAACATTCTATGTTTCCATACCAAAAATTTCTTCTTGTTGGGGAAGACAAGTTAATCCATTCCTTAATACCTGACCTTAATTTATGAGCAATATTTTGTATTAAGACATAAAGTCAGGCTCTAATAACTTGACTCGGATCCACTTCCACTTCACACCTTTGATAAATATCAAGGCATTAACTGAGTAAACTCCCTATAAAAACTCATCTAGTTACTCCATATACACTTCAACCAAGCACATATCAATCTTTTGAACCATAAATTGTCTTACCCTCGTGAGCTTGAGTACAACTCATCTAAGCTCTTATTTATTTATTTATGGGAAAAAGAATAACTTTTCTCATACAAGGCAAATAACAAACACATGGAAGACACTGCTATGTGGCTTAGTTTTCTCACTCTTCTGGGGCAATTAAGTTCACGCGTAAATGAAGATATTACTAATTTAATAAAAGAAGAACCTGCGGCAGACAACTGAGCTGGGGACATTGCACGAACATCGCCATTCATTATTCAAATCTTAGCTATTGCCAACATCTTAACATGAAAATTCATAAATTGTGTTGAGATGGGGATGCAAGACAACTCAGAAAGATTCCACCTTTGCCACATGCCATATTTCAGTAACTCCATGTGCAAATGACAAATTAGGTGGAAGGTCTAATATGTCATTTGTAAATTTATGTGTAAAGACTAAATTAGCCTTCACTTTGCTAATAGTATTCGTAAGTTTGACAATACTATTTACAACTTTACCAATGGTATTTGCAACTCTGACAATAGTATTTGCCACTCATATAATGGTATTTACAACTTTGTCAATAGTATTTATAAGTCTGACAATAGTATTTGCAACTCCCATAATAGTATTTATAACTTTGACAATGGTATTTGCAACTCCCATAATAGTATTTATAACTTTGACAATGGTATTTACAACTTTGCCAATAGTATTTGTAACTCTCATAATGGTATTTACGACTCTCCCAATGGTATCTGCAACTCCCACAACAGAGAAGAATCAACGTTGCCAATGGGATTAACTTTGTTAATGGTATTTGTAACTCCGTAATGGGATTTGTAACTTTGTCAATGGTATTTATAACTCCCACAATAGTATTTACAACTTTGCCAATGGTATTTGTAAGTTTGTCAATAATATTTATAATTCCTACTGGTATTTGCTACTTCCACAATGTGATTTATAACTTTACCAATGGTATTTGCAACTCCCACAACGGAGAAGAAGAAATTTTGTTAATGGAATTAACAACTTTACTAATAGTAATTGCTTTCGGGTTTGTAACTTCTATTTGTAACTCTTCTAATAAAATTAATAACTTCAACAATAAGATTTACAACTTTTCCTAAGACATTTACAACTATATAATAAAGTAATTGCAATTGTAAAGATGAGCTTCTCTTGGATGATGTGTTTTCCATTTATAGAAATATATCAAATGCAACTCACAAAAAAAATTCCCAGTAATCCTCTTTTCCTTTTGTAGAAACACATCCTATGCAACTCAATAAGTAGATCCAAACATAGACAAAATTGTTATGGTAATTGACAATAGAACTTGTTGCACATTTGAGTTATTTGCCAAATGGAGATAAAAAGAATTGAAGATCTTAAATATTACATTTTCACTATCTAAATGGCGCAATTAGATTCTCACTAAAACAAGATAAAATTATGACTAAAACATAGACCCATGTTTCCCTTCAATTTGATGCCCTTTTTCGGAAACCTAATACCCAAATTTCAAAGCCAAATGCTATAGTCACCATTACAACTAGCTCCACAGGAACGCAAGGTCATGGGCTAAAGGTGCAAAAATTTTATCAGTTGCTTCTCAGAAAAGCAAAACTCATTACACAAAAAGTAAAACAAAATGCAACATTAAACAAACATAAATTGATCAAAGCACTCCAATTCAGCCCCAAAATCCTCATAAAGATTGAGTAAAGAACTTCTGATGAAGGTGGAAAGGTGTAAGAAGAAAGAATTCGCTTATATTTCCTTTACTTGTAGTAGTCAACTTTTAGTGTCTTAGTATAGTTTCCCATGCGGGCAAGAGGTCTCCTGCCAATTTGTAAATACTATTGTCAAAGTTGCAAATATCATTGTCAAAGTTACAAATATCATTGTCAAAGTTACAAATACTATTATCAAAGTTATAAATACCATTATAGGAGTTACAAATACCATTGTCAGACTTATAAATACTATTGACAAATTTGTAAATACCATTATAGAAGTGGTAAATATCATTGTCAGAGTTGCAAATACTATTGACAAAATTGTAAATCGTATTGTTAAATTTACAAATACAATTGGCAAAGTGAAGGCTAATTTAGTCTTTACACATAAATTTACAAATGATAGATTGGGCCTTTTTCCCAATCTATCATTTTCAATATTGAGATACCCAATTTATCTTTATGAAATTGAAATGGACTTTCTTTGTCTTTTTCCATTTAAAATTTTCTTATTTTATGCTATTCTCTTCTTTTTTTCTCTCTCTAAATTTAAGAGTTTTTAGAACAATTAGAACAATAAAAAATATTATATATTATAGGATTAAATTAACCGCTTATTTTTTAATATTGTAAGTTTGCCCTCTTTCCTAAAAACCTTTTTACTCTTTTTCTCTTTGTTGTGTCATCTCTGTTAAGAGTGTTAACGGGACGGGTCACAATTGGGATAACCCATCCCGTATTCTGTCCCGTGTATGTCATGTATTTCGTCCTGTCCTGAATTTGTACCCGATCCTATCTTGATTGAGATGGGTTCAGGACGGGACGGGAATTCATATCCCAATTTTTTTAAAAAAAAGATTATAATAAAACTATTTTAGTAAATCATTATATATAAAATACCTAGCAACTTCCTCTAAATACCAACATTCCTCCTTGATATAAAATGATAACTTACCCAGATAAAGGTAAAAAAAGAACAATAAAGAAAAATAAAATATTTGTATAAGAATATTTGTAAGTAAAAATATTTGTATAAACATAGCCTTAGCCTCAGGGGATAATACTGCACAGGAGATGAAGCGGTCGTTTTAAAGGTGTGGCTGTCCACCCGTTTTAAATCTTACATTTGCTAATTACGCATGTCAGCATGTGTGTAAGACGAGCCACATTTAATATATGTATTATCAGTTTGGAAAAGATCAAAAGATAACTTTTTGATATATGCATATGACAACAAAACCAAGAGTCTTGAGTTGGGGTGTTGCAATGCAGGAGACAAATGCATTGACATAATCTGAGCCAAGTTTGGATCTGAATCTCAATATGTTTGGACTCGTTGATATGTGCTAAGATGACATTCTTCTTGTCCCATACACCCAAAATATAAAACAACCAAGTTTGATCTATGGATTCAATCCTACCTTCAATCTCAAGCTCTTTCACTTCTGAGAAAAAATGGCAGCCTCTGATGACCATACTCGATCAAAAAGGTTACCTTCTAAACCGCCATCTCATTCTACAATGCAACGGTCACTTGTTCAGATTAGAGGCTTCTACTGCCATAAATTCATCTGCTTCTTCTTCATCTTCCTCATTCAGCCACAAACTAAGTGACCTTCAGGATTTGCATGAAGCTTTTGAAAAGTTAGTTCAACTTTCCCTTACCAGAGAAGTGCTTGTCCAACAGAGTCAAGAAAATTGGGTTGAAAAGCTCTTGGATGGATCTCTCAGGCTGTCAGACGCGTGTACAGCAGCCAAAGATTCACTATTTCATACAAAGGAGTGTGCAAGGGAAGTTCAATCAATCATGAGAAGAAAAAGAGGAGGTGAAATGGAAGAGGTCACAGTGGAGGTCAGAAAATACTTGACCTCTACTTCAAATAAGTGAAATGGAAAGTAGTCAAGAAAGCAATCACCAAAGCTTTGGGAAATTGGAAGAGTTCTTCAAATAAGTTCAAGTTTTCTCCTTCTTCTCACAAGGGTCATCATAAAAAAACTCCAGAATTGGTGAGCTTATTTAAAGATGTGGACATAGTTACTCTTCAGATTTTGTAGTCCTTGTTTTGTCTATGCATCAACACAATCAAAGCCAAGAA
Organism: Leucaena leucocephala; assembly: GCA_037074615.1. Taxonomy (NCBI): domain Eukaryota; kingdom Viridiplantae; phylum Streptophyta; class Magnoliopsida; order Fabales; family Fabaceae; genus Leucaena; species Leucaena leucocephala. The sequence continues at coordinate 10,716,769 of CM073542.1, forward strand.
ACTGGCATTTGGTTTCCAAGCTAATGCACAACAAAAGGGTTTCTGGTACACAAGAAGCATATGAGAATGAATTTTCCAAAGTGGATTCTGCATTACAAGCTTTGTGTTTCACCCAACAAGAAAGTCAGAGAATATTGATAATTTGCAGAAACAGTTGGAAGATTTGGAGTCAATGATTCAAGACTTTGTGAATGGACTTGAAACCCCTTTTAGGAGGTTTATCAAAACTAGAGTTGCCCTCCTTAACATTCCCAATCACCTGTTGTGCAGATTGGTCAAATAAAGTTTTGTAATTTTGATCAAAATTAGGTTTTTACTTGCATTTGTACATGCAATAACATTAATTAAATACTCTTACTCAACATTGGGTTGTGCAGTTTTCTGTTGTTTATGCATATTTGTTGTTGCTTATCTCTCTTCCTCTCTCTCTCAACAATATCTGTGTTATGTCATTAAATTTGTTAAATTGATGATATTTGTTTCAAAACTGACCTAATATCTTCCAACACAGGATTTTACTTTGAAACTGATATACCATTTATCCAAGCTCGGTGAAAAAGAATTTTCAAAAAACTATCTCAAGTTATGATGCGCACAAAACTTAATTTACAAAAACTATTTTCTTTTTACGGCATTTGGTTTGGGGTAAGTTTGGGTATACCGGTATAGATCATTTGCAAGATCCGAATGTTACATGCCATGAAACTCGTATACCAAGAATTTCGGACCTTTATCTAAGATGAAAACTTAGGACCCATACCATGTGAAAATTTCACTATTTACGTGAAGAAAACAAAATTCAGTCGTGCATTTTAATTTTAATTTTTTACCAAAAAAGGAAAACAGTGGGAAAAAAAGAGGTATTGGTATGCTTTTAGTTATGAGGTTCTAAGTAAGTTAACTGATCTCAAATCTTGATCCAGATCAATAAATAATGTCAGAAATATTAATACTGTCTCATAAACAGGAACACTATAGCTAAGATTTTCAATTTTTTTCTCTTCACACTTGCAATAATCTTATCTGTATTAAACCATGTCTTTCTCTATTTACTATACAAATTACATTTCCTTTGCAGATTGAAAATTCATATAACTTCGTATGATGATCTGTTCCACGTGTTGCCAAATAATCTTTAGCATTATTGTTATGCGGGTTTGCAAAACTCTGTGAAGTTGATCTATTATTACATATAAACTACTAGCCAGTTGCCTATTGACTTATAAACAAAGGCAACAAACTACACATTGTTTAACGCAATTATAGCATATAATATTTGAACCAATTACTTGTGCATGTGTTGGCAATAAAAAAAGATTGTGTGTATGCTTTGATTCCACCTGATTTCAATTGAATGATTGAATTTCATGTGTTTTTACAGTTTGACCAAGAGAATTAACAAGCAGTTATTCTGTTTTTCATTTGCCAGGTTGGAAAGAAGAAAGATGATAAAAAAGAAATAACGTGATACCAAGATAACGTATACTCAGTGAAAGAACAGATTCATTAATCACATTCATGTACATGTATCAGACCCTTATGCGGGAAAATTGAATTTGAGTATCCAAGATTATCTATCCTAAATATTATGTGTAACTAGTTGTTGAAGATATTGAGAAGGGAAACTCTGTTTCTGATAAGTTTCCTGTAGAGGCATTCAACTCCTGTTTCTAGATCATGAATGCACATCTCCAAATTTTTCAAATCTCCTTGAAAATTGTCTGTGGAAGCATGCTTTTGACTGATGATAGACTTCAAAGCTGAATCCACATTCTCAAATTCATTTGTGACTGTTTCTTGAGAGTCGCAAGCTACTCTTTTTGGCTACATCAACTTGGAAAGTGCAGACCATCTGCTTTGTTTTGATTGTCCCTTTGGATCGGAGATGAAGTACAATAAAGATTCTAATATATTCACTGTAATTGATTCTGCTTCCTTGAACATGCAAAGCATGTCATTTTCTTTTGCTGCAGAAGAAGAAACTATGGATTGATTTCTTATTCCTTTGAGATTTCCTAAGGCCTTTTGAATTGCTTTCTTCTCATTCTTCCGTGAAGCCAAATAATTTCCAGCCCCAACTGCGAATCCTCTTATTCTAATGGCTGAATGAACTTCGTAGACAGACTCCTTTGACTGCACAAGACAATCTTTAGCAGTACTACAGATATCCAAGAGCCTTAGAGACCCATCTAGCAGTTCATCAACCCACTTTTGTGCTAAGACATGTTGGGGGCTTGACAATTGAAGCAACTTGTCGGAAGAGTCCTGTAAATCCTGCAAGCTACTGAGTTTGTGGCTTAAAGAGGATGAAGAAGAAGAGGCAGAATCAGAAGACTTAATCTGTTGAGTTGCTCCTCAAATTGTGATACAAAGGGCTGAGGTGCCGTGGGAAAGCTATTAGAGCGTGTATGAAGAGAGATTTTTGTGCTTGATTCATTGGCTGAAATTTTATTTGCTTAGAAAATAGAGGACTTGGAAATATAACGATTTGTGTGTTAAACTCTTGCTCCTCCTACCCCATCTGTGTGTTAAAACCTTGTTTGTAAAAGAAGACATTATATTAACAAGTTGATTATGTAAAATCACTAGAGGCTATTCCACTGTTTATTTTATTTATAATCTTCCAAGGTTATTTTTAATCTTAAAATTGGTTTTTCAGGGTCAGAAGTTAGAGATAAAGCAGATAATCAAATTGCCACAAAGTGATACCAAGATAATAGATATTCTGTAAAAGACCAGTATCATTAATCGCATTCATGTACAAGAATGAGACACTCATGGGGGAAAATTGAATTTGAGTGTCCAAGGTTATCCTAAATATTTTGTGCAACTAGTTATTGAAGATGTTGAGAAGGGAAACTCTGGTTTTGATAAGTTTCCTTGAAAGGCATTCAACTCCTATCTCTAGCTCTTGAATACACCTCTCTAAATTTTTCACATCGCCTTGAAAATCGTCCGTGGATGCATATTTTTGACAGATGAGAGACTTCAAAGCTGCATCTACCTCCTCAAATTCATTTGTGACTGTTTCTTGAGAGTCACAAGCTACTCTTTTTGGCTGCATCAACTTGGAGTTTGCAGACCATCTGCTTTGCTTTGATTGTCCCTTTGGATCAGAGATGAAGTACAATAAAGATTCTAATATGGTCACTGTGACTGATTCTGCTTCTTTCAACATGCTAAGCATGTCATTTTCTTTGGTTGCAGAAGAAACTATGGATTGATTTCTCATTCCTTTTAGATTTCTTAAGGCCTTTTTAATTGCTTTCTTCACATTCTTCCTCAAAGCCAAATAATTTGCAGCCCCAGCCGTGAATCCTTTTCTTCTAATGGCTGACTGAACTTCGTACACGGACTCCTTTGACTGCACAAGACAATCTTTAGCAGCACTACAGATATCCAAGAGCCTTAGAGACCCATCTAGTAGTTCATCAACCCATTTTTTTTGTGCTAAGACTTGTTGGATGGTTGTCAATTGAAGCAGCTTGTCAGAGAGTCCTGTAAATCCTGCAAGCCACTGAGTTTGTGGCTTAAAGAGGATGAAGAAGAGGCAAAACGAGAAGACTTTAATCTGTTCAGGTGCTCCTCAAATTGTGATACAAAGGTGTGAGGTGCGGTGGGAAAGCTGTTAGAGCGTATATGCAGAGAGATCTTTGTGTTTGATTCAATGGCTGCCATTTTCTTTTCTTATAAAATAGAAGGCTTGGAGATGAGAAATGCAATTCTTCTAAACTCGTGAGTTTCAGAGGTACGCATCTTCTTCTTTTATAGCCAAAGAATAGAAGGCGACAAGAAGAATATTTTTCTTTGCACATGCGGGCATGCAATAATAATATCATATAAATACGATTCTTTGTGCTTCCCTTACAGCAAACTTACCAACCCATTCATCAGTTTTCGGGTTGGGAATCAGAAGAATCCATGTGCTGCAGATTCAAATTGCATGGCAATGTCTCCTCTGTCTCAACTAAAACCGTGTGTTCCAACAAGAGTGAGAATCATATATGGATCTTTTGTCTGTGGGAGGGGTTGTTTCTATCTTTAAATAATCTGTATTCAAAGAAGTTGAATGAGTTGCAGTGCCAACAACTATGGTTTTAAAAAAAGAAAAAAAGGAACCTCTCCATCTTCAGAGATTATGGTCATATATGGATGGCGATGTTTATGGAGTGTCCTTTAATTAAAATAGATGGTCATAAACAGGAAGCAGCTGGCACTGATGTATTGGCAGTAGTAGGAAGGAACACAGTCATTATTATAAAATGATAAATAAATAAATAAATAGAAAAGTAAAACTCATAAAAGAGTGCATATTGCTGAAAATGGACTAGTTCCAGTATTGTTTATTATGGTTGTCTGTAAGAAGGGAGACAAATTATCACATGACAACATGTCTGCCCATCTATTCATCTTATGGTTCTATTAAAGAGCAATGAAAACATCAAACTTGATGTGAGAGATGCCATGAGAAAGAAGAGGGATTGCAAGAAGAAATCAATGCTTAGCCTTGACCTTCATAACACATCTTCATGTTTCTAATGGCTGTAAGTGTAACTGCTTTTGGTTTTTGTCCAGATTCTAAGATGCTTCAGCCTTTCAAGAACTATTTTGATTTCTGTGCTTTGGGTTCTAATAATCATCCACTCGTTGATTTAAGCTCAGTAATATGTAATAGTGGAGAGTGACTTGAGTCAGAATACTTAGGTATTAGGGAGACTTAGGTACTGTCACTAGTGGTGCCTGTATATAAGGTGCTATTATGAGTCCTACATTAGGGAGCTTTACAAGTGGAGTAGGATTTATAAGTTTAAAGGGCTCTCCCTTCTAATTGGCTAGTTTTTTGGAAATGGGCTCTACCTTTGGGTTTGTGCTTATTACACATGCTTCTAAGTCCAGAGAGCCATGCAATCATAAAGCACAGTTCAGGAACAATTCTGAAACTCCAGCTGCTGAAGAAAGATTGTGTGCTGTATGAGAAGTGAAGGAATTGAAGCAATTTGTACGAGAATGAATTAGTAGATTCAAAGGTTTCAAGTTTACAGAAGAAGATATTATGAGTTTAGAAACCACAAGGAGGCTTATTACAATGAATAAGGCATTCAGAACAATAGGTTGGCTCTAAAAGTCAGCAGCAATTTGCTCGAGATGAATGCATTTATGGAACAAGGGACGGGGGAGGAATATAAAATTGGAAAATCATGCCAGACGTTTCCAAAGCCTTCTGGTAGGTAACTTCCATTAGTGTTATGGCTCCTAAATCTTTTAATTAAGTCTACATTGGAACCATTAGAAGAGATTTATAGCTTAAACAAGCATGGGGAATAAGCCAAGCTCTAACTACTTATTAACACAGGGATCTGTTTCACTGTTATTTTAGTATGAGGAGTATATTATTTTCCTCGTAGGATTAAAGATATAGGATAGACTCATCTTTAATTAAATTATCTATCTTTAATATAGAATTTAATTGAGAAGTTGATTACAGTCCTAAATATAATACTTATTTATCATATTTATCTATTTTTTCCAAATTACTCCTATCATATTATTTTAATAATAATCAAATAAAAAGGGAGAAAAGGAATTAAGAAAAGATAATATTAATATTTTAGAAAAAATTAATATTAAATAAATAGGTGATATATTAAGGATTTTTATTAAGAAAAAGCGATGGTGTAAGCAGATAGGGTCACCAGGTCATGGTGACCTGAAAGTGCAGCAGCCTGTTATCGCTCCACCGTTGAGAGCCAGAGGTTTTCGTTGCTCTGTGAAACCAGCCTCACGCTTTGCCCTCTGATTTAGGACCACGAGACTCTAGCTTGCGATTTGGTCCCATGAGCCAACTCTCCTCTTGGAGTGGGCAAGCCAGCATGATGCAACAAGCAGAACAATTTGGTGAAGCCCAAGCTGTAGCCCATCATCTTAAAACCCTCACTCGAGTCACAAGCTGTATCCCAGCTCGGCGTTTGTGCTGTCGTTCCATAGACTTTATAAATATTACTTTGAGCCAGATTACTGGCAATCGGGGACTTCCAAATACTAAATATTCATCATATGCAAGAAGTTTTATTATAACAGTGAAGCTTGTTCTTTTGAGTAGGGATTTTGCAGAGAATGTTTCTTAAAATGGTGGAACCAAAATCTGGATTCAGGAAGCCACCAGCATTGACCAACGTTGAGGAGCGAGCAGAATCTAACAATGGATGTTGTTCACAGGAGGTCATTACAGTTGCTGCTGGGCTTTCCAGTGGAAACTCAAGTGAGTGGGAACAATGCCATTCAGGATGTTGGTGGAGATTATATTGCATTGTCTTACTTCATATGAAAAGGTATCAAACAGGAAGATGATAATTGAGATCAATTTGCAGGTATTTCAGACAAGTCTGACTTCAAAATCTTATGATTTGAATATTCGAGGATGTTTCCTTATCAGAAGTTTCCTTTAGATCGGACTTTCAAGTTTCTGGGGTTTGAGTTCATCTGTTTTCCAGTGCTTACAATTGATTCCGTTCAACTCTCTGGTTTTTCTGGTTTTACGATGGTTCGCTGATGTACTTTCTGAAGTATATTTTGACGTTTTTTAGATATAATAAAAAATTTAAATAAATTTATTTATTAAAATTTATTTTTTTAAAATAAATTTATATTATCTATTTTTTAATTTATTAAAATTAATTAATTAATTTTTATATTAATTATAATTAACTAATTTATTTAATATATTTAAAAATATAACTAATTTTTATATTAAAGACGTAGTATATTTAATTTTAATTGTTTAAATGTAAGGTTGTATTTTTTTTAATATTAAATTGACTACTAAACCTTATAAGTTTTTTTGTTTATGACCCAAAATATATAATCTCTCTAGTTCTAAATATAAAATTTAATTAATTAATTTAAATAAATTAAATATATTTAAATAAAATTAATTATAATAAAATATAATAATTATAATAAAATTTAACATGTGTCAAGGTATTATCTATATATAGAATTGATGGCATGCATGTACATATAATTCTTCTATAACAATATATTAATTTATCTTCAATTATAAATAAATATTTTTTATTTTATACTTAACTAAAAATTGGTTGCTTGCCGTTAAAGGAGTGTTGTAGCCGCTAAAAATATATTATATTTACATCATTAAATAAATTTTAGGTACTCTTAAATTATAAATTTTACAATAAAAGATTTTTCAGTAATTTTGTCTAATAATTTCTTTCAATATTGTTATTACCTTATTTTTCATCCAATGCGAAATCCTTCTCAAGGGTTCCCCTTATTTATCTAGGTCAGTTATTTGAAGCAAATTATTATGTTATTTTTGCATTCAATTATAAGAATAATTAAAATGTGAATTTGATTATAAAAGTTATGCATATAGTATGCTATAGCATAATAAACACTTTATTTAATTTTAGAACAATGCAAGAAAATGCATTTTTCTGACCTTGATACAACAAGTGTTTTTGATACTTATGAATTACTAACATATTTTTTTTACATTACGAGGGATATTTTTGTAACTATAAATTACTTTTTTTTTTTGCCAGATTTAATAATGGATTACCAATGCATTATTCAATGAAAATATGATATGGAAAATATTTGAAAATAATTGACAAAATATGTTGCTTAAATTAAAAAAAAAAACAACATTTTTTGTTATACTAAAATGTAAAATTATTGAAAACAAATCCACTTATTTTTTGCAATTAGAAATTGACCTGATAATTTAGTTGGATATCAACTATGTATCACAATAATTATAACTTTGTTTTCTAATTGAGTGTTACAATATTTCATATTAATATCTTAATTTTAATTTTATAAATTACTCCCCTACTTCTTAATATAAGACTTCATAAAAAATTGATATTGATTCTAAACATAAAATATATTTATCATATTTATTTATTTTTTATAAAATTGTTCCTATTGATACCCCTAACAATAATTAAATAAGATGAGAGAAAAATGAATTAGCAATCATGATTAAAGTGTTTTAAAAAAAAATTAAAATAAAGGGCCTATATTAAATTATATTTATTGAAAAGGATGGTAAAAATTTTAATTATTTAGAATGACCAAATATTAAAATAAAAACTTATAATTATTAAATTTCCTCTTACTAAACTTACCATATTTTCTCCTACATTTTATTTTTGAAGCTCCTACATTATCTTTCACATTCTATTTTAAAACTAATATAAAGTTTATTTTTTACTAAAATTAAAAGGGTTATATAGCACCCAATATCTTTATCTTATTTTTTATATGCGTCTATTATTCTAATCTTATTTGTGATATAATTTTATCCATAATTTTTTTAATTTAATATAATTCTTAGTACTTGAGAAATAAGATTATAGGTAAAATAATACTAAATTAAAAATATTATAAGTAAAATTGAACTATATTAAAAAGATTATAGGTAAAATTGTATTATAAATAAAATTAGGATACTGGATATATATAAAAAATAAGATTATAATATTATGTGCTATATAACTCAAATTAAAAACCCCAAATCATCCATGATATGATTTATTTTTCAACTTTATTTTCTACTAACATCAATATAATAATATCCACTCATAAATATTTATCCATATATCATTAAGATTTTTCCTAATTTATATAATGGGATATAAAATAAACTCTATTCACTAAAATAAAAAGCTAAACACATTCACAACATCAAAACGTCATAATATATTAAATTATTTAGATTTTAATAAAATATATTAACATTATAAGATTTTTTTTTTAAAACTCTCAATTTTTTATTTCTAAAATAAGAATAAATTATAGTGTGATTATTTTTAAATTTTTTTATATATGTATAACCTTTCATTAATATATATAATAATAAATTATAAACGATGTGAAGTTTTCTTGAAGGTTATATAATTTTTTTTTATTTTCAACTAAAGTTTTAGTGAATTTTAAAAATAAAATTATCATTTTGATAAAATTAAATAATTTGTGTGTTGTTTTTTCAATTATCTAGGTTAGTTGTAAACATTGAGATAAATTTGTTTAATTCATATTAATTTTAAAAATAGGATGTGAGAGAAAATATAGGGAGTTTTGGTAAAGGACAATTTAATAATTTAAAATTTTTATTTTAATATTTGGTCTTTTTAAATAATTAAAATTTTTATGATATTTTTCAATAAACATTATTTACTATAGATCCTTTATTCTAATTCACTCTTTAAAAAAAAAGTATGCTTCTTAATTAATTTTTTTAATTTAATTAATTAAATATATTATATATTAAAAACCTTATATTTCTTTTAGTCATTTAACTTTGACATCACTAGTTATACATTAGTAATAGTTAATTTTAAAAACTGTACTTCAATGTCATCATATTTGCATTAAAAATTGCATTAATTTCTCTAATTAAAATATCCTTCCTTTCAAAGTTTAGGACAATTTATTAGCAGGTATCTTAATTAAAATCAGATTAAAGTGTTGAAATATTGGATTACTTCTCGCTTCAAACAAAATTCATTCCATACATTTGTAGTTTACTCTCGGGAAAAAAAGAAGATTCTTGCCCAGGACAAATACCTCAACCCAAGGATTTCAACAACTAATGGTTCTTGTTAACTACCCTAATTCCTTATTCAATGAAAGAAACAATGATATAATCCACAGGTTTCACGCAACGTAACGAATCAAATATATGCTGAATAAGCTTAATCACTAAACATGAATCCCCAAAACCAAATATCATCATCATCATCATCATCAAATACATAACCAAAGTAAGAAAAGCAAAGCCCTTGGCTCAAAATAAAATTAAGAGAAAGGAAGGAAGGAAGAAAGAAAGCAAAGCTCGCTGCTATGTTCTTTTTTTACACAATAGGTTGCTCTTAAACACACAAGCAAAAGATGAACTATCTAATTGGAGAATCATGTATCATTCACTTGTGAATGGAACACAAAGCTGGGGAACGTTGTGGTGATATCCCTGCTCAAACACATGAAAAGGCAAGTTATATAAGACTAGAAAAAATATGTCAAGTTCAGTGAAGGAGGATCATGGTATATCTTCATGCATGGAAAAGCAAGTTATGCCAGTAATCAATTAAACCTCGTACTGCTGAAGCTAAAAAAAAAACAAAAGTAATTCACTTATTGTTTAATAATCCAACAATCCAGCTCGGGATACAAGGCGAACCTCACTCCAAATGTCACTCCAAATGCATATGCAAATGAGTATTCAAGGTGATTCATTTCATATCATTCAAAGTTTGGTATTTTCTTGTTATGCATATGCAAATGAGTATTCAAGGTGATTCATTTCATACCATTCAAAGTTTGATATTTTTTGTTTCAGGACACCAATTCTAAAATCTGAACGACCAAACTAATCCTTCAATGACAATTTTAAGAATATAAAGTATTCTGGTACCATTTTCCCCGCTAGTAGATTATTTTATAGTTATAACAAAATCTACTCTAATAAAGTTTGAAGAGGACTAAAAATGTGGTACTACTTTAGAACTTAAAATTTTCAAGAAAGTATAGACCTTATTGGGTATCTCATCACTCACACCCATTTCTTAAACTTCCATGTCAGCAATGATTAGTGAGAACTTTGGCTAGTCCACCCCAGTTTGGAGAAGATAGAATCTTTAGAAAGATGACTAAAAACCCAAATAATTTCAAACATATATGCAAAATGAAAATTATATTTTACACATTACTTGAGATATTGAAGGGTCATATTCTTTAGAAGTGACGGATGTCTCAAAACAAGGTTTCTCCACTCCTCCTTGTCAATCTTGCCATCATGCTTTGTATCTGCTTCCTCAAAAGTCTGAAAAGTCCAGAAAAATGATAAAACAAATAAGTACTTTTTCACTGCTAATAAAAAGAAATAAAAGTTCGTAACTCTTATGCAAATAGGATAAAAGAAGGAAGCTTGCAAGAAAATAATGGAGAGGCACCTTATCAATTATGCTTTCTATAACATCATCTGATAGATTCATACCAGATTCAGCAAGTGTAGCTACTACCATTTGCTTCACCTTCACAATATAAGTCAAATAACAATCAGCCTTACCCCAGATGAAGAGAAAGGATTTTTTGAAAAACATCTCGCGGAAAACATTTTACCTCTTGCCTTTCTATAAAGCCCTGCTGCTTGAGATCATACAGTTGAAAGGAAACTAGAACATGAATTATGTGAGTTTAGTTTTTATTTTGTGGCTAAAGTCCTACTAAGTAAATATAAGAATCGAATTTAAACTGTACATCCCAAGCTGATGCAAGCAACTTCAGCCTTAAAGGATCTCAAATGAAGCAACAGTTTCCGATAACATACATTCGATTTTATCATCAATAGGGGCATTTGGATGGAAAACAGAGAGAGCACGGGCAAATTCTTCAAAACCTAGTATCCCATTGTGCTTTGTGTCAAACAAATCAAACACCTAGTAGAATATATCACAAGAAGCATATATGAGATGCTAACAATATGAACACAGACAAACACATATATGTACAAGGAAAATACATCATTGAGGTAGTATACCATAGAAAGTAGGATTTGAAAACATTAAAGTAATAGCAAGTTTTTTCACAAACAAGAAACCTTAAAGGAGCAGGTAAGACAACATCCAAGTAAGGGCTTATCACAACTTTAAGAAGTTACAAGTAAAGCTTTAACATACATACTCAACATAGATTTTCCACTTCTGAAACAACATAGATGCATCTCATACAATCAAGATTCAGTGGAAACTAAAAAGTAATGAACAAGGGGAAACAACCCAAAATTTCATTCATTTTACTAATAGATCCAAAAGATGTTTCTTGCATACAATGTGTATACCATACTAACACGATTAGATGACATGATCACAGCATCATGGGTGTTACATGGCAATATTAGGGATTAAGTAGTTGATTAGTTAATAATATAAGTGGCAATAACCACTTTTGTTGCATAGCCATAAAGTACTTAGGGGAGGGATTTATTATAAATACCCCAATTGTACTAGCACGAGACTTGTTTAGTGAATTGGATATAGTTGGGTTTCTCTTTCTTCCTAACAATGGGTTTCATGGATCTAAGTACACGCATTTGAAGATTCAGAAAAACAAAAAGAAGTACCCGATCAGCAAACAAACTCTCTTTTTTGTTTGTTTTGAATAATGCTAATTGGAACTCCTCCTGCAATTGGTATATACAACATGTCAGTATTTTGAGGGAAAAAATGAAGAACTAATGAAACTTCAAAAGCTACACCATTTTTTTCAGGAAAAGAAAACCATCAAATAGAAGAATGATGGGACTTATAATGCAGAAATAGAATGATGAATGAATACAAACTCCATATATGAGTTATTTAGTTGAAGGGAGAAGAAAAGATTAAATTAATTATCAAATGTTCAAAAACAAACAAACCTTGTTAATCAGCCCATCATCAATCACGGCACTGCTAATCTTTTTAAAAAGCTCATAGAGTGCTTCTATTTCACTTACACTAACTGCAAACAAGTGCAAATGAAATACTTATCTTCAGCACAAACACTAGGAGATTACTTCCAAGGAGTACTACGGCATAAAGTTAACACACAGTATAATTTTTCTTCCATATAGTTCTTTTTTCTCTTTTTCATGTTTTCAAGCATTCATCAATAATAACATGCTCTGAAAAGGCAATAGAATGCTAGAAACATAAATCCTTACTCTTCATCATAACACACAAAGTGATAGCAAATCATTTTAAACTTAATTTCATTAGAACAGCAGTGAGGATTAATATATCACGCATAAAATTAAGTTGATTACATACACACAGTCTCCCTTGCAAGTAGTTCAGGATCTTCAAGGCCTCTCGGCTGCTTATATAAATCAAGGTCACAACAACGCAATGCAGAAGCAATTAAACGCTTCACTCCCTCTATGCAGTACAACATGGTATCTCTAGCAAATCAAAACACTCCATAACTGTTCCAAAAGGAATTAAGTTAGATATTCCATATAGTTTATTTTTCATAAAGTTGTCACAAGTGAGGGCAAGCAAACCTTTTAACCATTTCCAATATCAGCTGATCAATCCAAATTGTTAAGATTTGTAAACTCTTCTAGGCTGCACTGGAACAATATCAGGTTTGTGAATCAAGATAGAAAACCAAATCAATCACATCCAAATACCCTTTTTTAAAAAAGTACTCAAAAAACAATTATACAATAAAAGTTCCATGCATTAACCAGGAGCGGATGAAAGCACTTGAACTCAATAGCTGTTACTTGTGCATATATTAAGTTTTTTTTTAAAAAAAAATGATTTTTTCTCTGATGTGTATTATGTGCACAAAACGGATATAATTATGCATATTAAAGCTGCGTGATAAAATTCAGGAATTAAAGACATGATATAGCCTGTAACCAAAAAAAATATAAAGACATGACATAGGAGAACTGACTAAAACTAGTTACAAAGATAAATGGGATAAGATAAAACCTTGAAACTATACAATAACAATCTTCAAACCCCAAATTGAAAAATCATTCTGCAAAGATTATTTTGACTAAAGTCCAGCTATGAATGAATCAACTATAACAGATTTGCATCTATGCTAATTAGCACTGTCAGAAGAAATAAATCATTTTTCAAAATCTATGATCTCTTTAGACTCGACCTCTACTGCCAGAATCTTAAACTTTTCAACTTGCTTTGTACCCTCAAATGCAACCAAAATCATAACAGAGACAGGACACAACATCCTAAAATCTTATGTTTTGATAAATACATTTGTTCTCAACACATAAAAACCGATGGAACTTCCACGTCCATAGCTTCAATACAAGGAGCACCTCATCAGATAAATTTCACAAAAAACAAAACACTACCAACCCCACAAAATACCAAGCGCCTGATGTAAGAATTCAGCTGGAAATATGTTAGAAACAGATCCATTATCCCACATCCAACTTGAAATAAGAAACACGATGGAAGAGCATTGGATTAATTCATTGATTCCAGATACAAAATTCAATAATTTCTTATATCAAAAAAGGATTCTAAGCTGCAACTTTGCCTGCGATTGAATTCTGAATTATAGGTAATTCACAGACCAACATAATTGAGAATTATCGAATATCGATATATTGGCCTCCGCGATAGAAAAAAGAAAAACCCCATGAAGAAGGAAAATCATGAGAAGATTCAAGAATCCCATGCTGATACATACCCTGCAATCAAACGAAGAATGTAAATAGAGAAAAAAAAAATCTTACCTTTGCTTCGATAATACAATTTCAGCCGTTGAAGCTGTTACTTTGCTCTTTGAGACTCACGGTCGTATAGCGATTTCTCTTTGAGAGAGGGTGACGTATCTGATATGGGCGAAAGACAGATAGTGTGCAACTTGAACTGGGAAAACCTTTGACAAGGATTGATAAATAATAATGAATAAAAATGCAAGAGCACAAAGCAAGGATAATTATTAAGATCACTATTTTGTGGGCTTTTTTTTAAGTGTGAAATAAATATAAAATAAATAATGAATTTTATATTTATTATTTACCAAATATTTCCAGTTCCACCTACAAGAAGAGGAAAGGGACAGAATTATTGTGTGAAACAACCACTTGATGCCAGCCAGGTTTGTCCCAACTCATGATTACAGTATTTCCAGGAATTATCATTAACTAGTAAGAGGGTATATTGGGAAAAGAATATTGTTTTTTTATTATTATAAGATCATGATGTTATTAAAAAAATAAGTTTCAAATACAATTTGTATCTTTTTCCTGAAAATATAAGTCTGTTGGTAATTTTTGTGCTGATTGTCTCGCAAATTAAAGCCTAAAATTTTGGTTTTCAATTAATTTGTAGTCCACCTGAACGATGGCAGGAGTTGCTGTTTTTTTTTTTTTGGTAAATGCATGAGTTGCTGTATAGAGAATAGAGATGTATATTTTATATCCAAAATTGATTAGAGTGGAAGTGTTGTCATATGTGGAGATGTATATTTTATATCCAAAATAGAGATGTATATTTCATAGACCATGGGGGGAACTGGATAGTGGCATTTACGCATATTATTAGTTCTTGTAGCATCATAAAAGCTGAACAATGGGTGATTCTTAAAGGTCTGGCTCTAGTTTAAAATTTGAGATTTAAGAAAATCATATTGAAATTTGATACAAAAAATATTGTTAAATCTATTCATCATATGGAGAAAAATCATGCGTGCAGTCTTCTGTTGACAAATATACTATCATTATTAAACCGTGAATGGGAGGTACAAATCAAGTATATTCTAAGGGTGACTAATCAAATTGCAGATTCGTTAGCTAAATAAGCATTATCTATATCATCTTTTTTAGGGACGTGCCCACTATTTTTAGAGGTATTAGTGGCTACAGATAGTTTGGGAATTAATTTTCCTTAGTTAGTTTTATTTTATAATTTGGGTTCAACCCTTTCTTATATCAAAAAAAAATATTGATTAGAGTTATTTAATGAATTGGGCTAAGGCCCATATTTTATTAAAAGATGTGGATTTAAATGTCACAAATGGGTGAATAATCTCTTTATTTTTTAATTAAAGAATAATTTTATTATAAAGATAAAACGATATATATATATATATATATATATATATAAAGGCTTGAGCCTACTGCAGGAATGTAGGGTTGAGCTCAAAGCATCTTAACAATGTATCAGACCATTATGTGTGTTGGGATAGAATTAAAATCTAAGTTTAAAAAAAAAATAGCTTAAATTTTAATTTGATAAAATTTTAAAATAAATAGTTATATTTATCTAAAAATATTTTTAAATTAAACTATGGTTTAAAATAAAAGTTTTTAATAAATTATTAGGAAGAACTTTTTAAAAAGTAAAAAGTTTATAGACTATCAATTTATTATTTTATTTCTATTTTTCTATCTCTCCATTTCCTATTCTTTTCTCCCCCTCTCCTATTTTCTCTAGTGCTTTCCTGCTCTTCTTTCTCTTTCGCTATCAAGCTTTTTCTTTCTCACCACCTTTCTGCAATTGCTGAATAGAGATTGCTGTAGTTGGTCTTCAGTTAATATCATGGTCAATTAGTAATAAGAGAGGTGTTAGAGACACTAGACGTGGGGAGAGAGAATGAGAAAAAAAATAGAGAAGAACTGTATATATATGTAGTAGACAAGAAGATGACGCTGTACATAAAAGATAAATAATTTTTTTCTATCTCAAACCTTTTATAGTAATTTACTAATCACAAAATCTCTTATGGTAATAATAATCTAAACACTTCATTTATTCAGAACTATTTTTTTTATAAATTTTTATTTAAATTTTTTTTTTCAAAAACTATCTAAATTTTTTTTTATAAATTATTTTCTAAATACTTATTTAAATAGGCCAATGAGTTATAGTGAAATAAAAAAAAATACTAATGATTATAAAAAACAATTTTTATAAATAAAGTACTAAAAATTATATATAATAAAATGATCGAAAAAATAAGATAAAGTAGTCCTTATATAATTCAAAAATATTTTTATTACATAAAAATTATTTCTATAAATTTATTCTAAACTATAAATTTAAATAATTATTTATTTTAAAAAAAAATCTAAATATTTGATAATTATTTATTTAATAATTTAAATTAAAAATATTTTTAAAACTACCGTTTCTGAAAAAAACTGCACTAAGAATATGAGTTAATTGCCTAACACCAACGCCGAATTACAGATACGATATATATATATATATATATATATATATATATATATCTATATATATTCTTTTTGATAAAAGATCAGCTATGCATTAAACAACAAAAGGTACCATAAATCCCTTATTAAGATATCCAACCATAAAAGATAAGATTACTATATAAAAATTAATGAAAGAAAGCAGCTGAACATATGGATAATAATAAATTACGAGATAGAGGTTAAATAATCCTACTCTAAACATTAATAAATCTTTCTCAAATTCATGTCACCATAATACCCGAATTACATATATGATATGCATATATGCTATATATTCTTTGTAGCAGCTCAACATTTATTCAGACTTTATAATGTATACACCTTTTAACCTCGATCCCCTCATGATAAAATTATAACTTTGCCCCTCTGTTGGATGGTCTTAGTGTTTAATTATTATATTTCATAATAATTAAATCTAGTTTGAGGATTTCACTAAATCGTAATTTCGGACATGGCAGCGGGAGGACCGTACGATCTCATGTATGGTCCGGATGCAGGTGAACGGAGACGAACCGCTTTCTTTTTGAACACTGTACGCACTAGCCGATAATAAACAGCAGAGGAATCAATCAGCACCTACGGGACGCGACCGACTCGGTTCCTCCTTTTGAGTTCTCATTTGTATTCAGAGACGACAGCAAGAACGTTGCGTCTGTAACTCGAAACTCTCTAAAACCCTAGCTTTTAGCTCCTTTGCCAGTGGCTACGAGAGGTACCTATCCGAAGGATTAACTGAAATTTCGAATCCTCAATCGAATGGGCAAGAGAAAGGAACGACGTCGTGCTGCTTTAAGCAATTCTGGTCGCAGAGTCAAACTCGATCTCTTTGCGGAACCCTCAGGTATTCGGCATCGTTTCATACTTTAGTCGGTAATTAGCGTGCTCTTTCGTTTTTCCCTCCCATTTTGATTTGTTAAATTTCCTTGACTTTAGAACCCAATTATGGTTGAATTTATTCCTATATGTTTGGAAATCAAACAGAGTCTTGGGGGTGCTATTTGTGGTTTTTCTGACGCTTTTTGGTTCCATTCTTAAGTGATGCTTAATTTACTCGAGTGTTTTG
This sequence comes from Leucaena leucocephala, assembly GCA_037074615.1. Lineage (NCBI taxonomy): Eukaryota > Viridiplantae > Streptophyta > Magnoliopsida > Fabales > Fabaceae > Leucaena > Leucaena leucocephala. The sequence continues at coordinate 10,734,597 of CM073542.1, forward strand.
TTAAGTTACGTGGCTTTGGGTTTAAATGAGTTTGTGAGGATGACAGTAGATGTTTCTTTTTCTTGACTGTAAGCGCAAAAGGCATTTAATATTTTAAATCCAATTGATTTGATTCTTTCGTGGAGCTTGAACACTAAATTGTAGTGCCGTTTAAAGCTAGATTGGACGTCACTCGTGTATAAAATTTACATTCATCATGTACTAGAATTGTTTTTGTCCAAATGTAGTTTTTGTTTTGAATGGAATTCCTTTATATTGGATCCATTGAGACGTCTAGTTGTATTTGAAAGTTCCATGTAATAACGGGGAAAATATTGAGGTAACACAACAAACTTAACTAACCTAAAGGTGGCTGATCTCATATTATATTTTTATAATATTGTATGCTTGTACGTATGTTTTTCATGTGCTACACAGTCTTGGACGCGCTTTGTAGTTTGTGATACTTGTTTTGCGATGGTGCTGCTTTCAACGTATCAGGTTTTGATTTTAGGGAGTTATCCTAGTTTTGTCATTTTTTTTGAAGGGTTTCTCCTCATTTTATGATTTTGAGACAGAAGACATTTGAGCTTTTATTTCTATTATTTGTTGATTTCTTTTTACCAAACGAATTTTTTTTTTTGTGACAGTTTATTTGTATCTTCATGCCTTGCTTTTTAGGACTACGAATTAATCTTCATAGACTTTATGACGGTATATATAAGTTTGTGTGCGTGTGTTCACATGTTGTCTTTTGGAAACATTCCCTTCAATACTCAGAATTTGGTCTGAGTTGTGTAGTTATTGGTGAAGCTGTTAGCTGATGGATTTGTTTTTTTGACAAGATAATATAATACTCCTTTTAATCTTTCCAGGAGATTTGGGTGGCTCCAGTGTACATGATGACGTAGGAGATACTGATTCAAAAAATCGCGATGGGTTATCCGATTCACCCTCTTCCTCAGGTGGGTTCCGTCAGTTTTCTTCAAAAGGAGTATATAGAGAGGACATGAGTGATCGACATTATTTTGCTGGAAATATGGAACTATATATGCAAGACATATTTTGTTATTTGCCCCAAGAATCTGTTCTCAGACTGTAGGACTGCTGTGGTCTTGGGAACATTCATTTCAGATGAGGTCGGCCATGCCACGGTGAAATTATGAATGATCATTCAGCCATTTATTGGCAGCTCCAAAGGACATCTGAGGTCCAGGCTCTAAAAAAGTTTGTATGGTTCGTATGTTTCTGGCTTTATTTGCTTTATGGCCTACTGACATTTTGCCATTTGTAACAGGTGACTGTGATAATACAAGCTAAATGCTTGTGAATTGTATTTACATGTTGAATTTTATTTTATCTTCCTTGTCATTAGTTGTTATTTATAATCTATCTTGCATTCTTTTCTGATATTAGCTGTCACATGGCTAATAAACTGTTGATTTCATAGTTTCTGACATTATAGTATTGTTTCTTCAGGTCAACAATCACAGAATCCCCTCTTGTTGCTTGGGCAATATAGTGATGAAGAAGTGGATGAGGGATCAAGTAAAGGGGATGATGATGCTAAGGATCAGAGCTACATGTTGAATGAAGAGGTATTCTACTACTACCCACATTTATGTTTTTAACTTTTAAGCCAGAAGTTTGATTTTCCTTACCAGAGATCGATATGTTGCTTATACTGGTGTTCATGATCCTTGTAATTGCCCTTTTCAACTCTCCTATAGTGGAGGATGTGCTGAGCCTGTCATATGACATATATTGTACATTTGATGGATTGGGCGTTATAAACTGGTGGGGTATGTGTCAGTAATTAGTCTAATGTTAAATGTTGCACTACTTACAGTTGTTTGCTTTATTTGTGTCAGGCTAAGGTTTCACCTGAAGAGGGATCCCAGGATTTGGACGTCAATGTTTCTGAAGAACGTATTGCTCAGACTGATGGTCCACAGGGAGCATCGCATTCTACTTCTTTTGATGTTGAGGGCTGTGATAAAATGGAAGGTGATGCAGGTGGTGGTGGTTTGCAAAAGGAAATGGTCTCCAAAGACCAAACTTCTGTTTCTGAAGTTTCCAATGAACAAGTTATTGCTGATGCTAGTCTGGGTTGGAAGATGGTAATGCATGAGGAGAGCAAGAGCTTCTATTACTGGAATGTCGAAACTGGAGAAACTTCCTGGGAGGTGCCACATGGTTATGCTCAAACAGCTGAGCTGGTCTGTGACCAGACAACTCTTGCTTCTGTCAATAACTTTCAGAGTGCAGCTGTTGGTGTAGATAATTCCAGAATGTCTTCTGCCGCAGGGCATGACTCTTTAGCTGCTCTAGCACCTGATGGTTCTTTAGCTGCTCTAGCACCTGATGGTTCTTTAAGGACCACAACGATTTCTAATGGAGGAGCATACAGTCATGGGTCCCAGGCTAATGGATGGGATGAAGAATACAGGAATGACAGTCTTTCAAGTGCAACCTATGGTGCAGGCCATTTATTTGTTTCAAAACCCAGTGTGGACGAAGAACAAGCAGACATTAATTTTCCTTCTTGTCTTGTTCAACAGAGTGAGAGCTTATTAGAGAGGCTTAAATCACTGGAAAAGTAAGCATATATGCTTATTTGTTTGACTTTATTTGTTTATGGTATTTTGTATTGATTTAGTAATTTCTTTCTTTCTGGATCAGAGACTGGTCTTTCCTGCTGTTCTAATGATCCAATTATGCAGGTCAAAGGGCAATGTGCAAGGTCAGGACTCCTTGTCAAAATATATTTTGGAGATTGAGATAAGGCTCTCTGATTTTAGGTCTCTTGCATCCCATGGATTATCTTTGCTTCCATTCTGGGTGCATTCTGATAGGCGGATTAAGCAGCTTGAAAGTGTGATTAATGATGACTTGTTGCAGACTTTTAAGTCTGCACAAGACGAAGTTGAGGATGCACGTGTCCAAGTCTCTGAAGGATTGGGTGGACATGAAAGAGGCATTGGGCATGGATTTGAAGTGGATGGTACTGATAACAACAACATTGTTACTTCTGAATTCTCCAATTCTTCTCAGGTTGATGGTTCAGTTTTAGTTGATAAAGATATATGCAATGAACTTCCTATCAATGCTGAGCACGTTCCTTCTGCATCATCTCCTGGTAGCCACTTGGAAATAGGTGTATGCAACAATAAAAAAGTTGATGATATGGTACCTCCTGAGGAATCAACTCATACACTTGAGTCTAATGTTGGAGAAGATGTTGATATGGATGTGGACATGGAAGTTGAAGATTTGAATCCCTCAGGCAATACAACTGTGGTAGACATGCCTGTGATGAAGGGTTTTGTGCAAACAGAGCAATCAGTGAAGGGGAAAATGTCTGCTGACCATCCTTCTCTATTGCCAGAGGATGAGTTTGTTGTTCCTCCTCCTCCAGATGATGAATGGATACCTCCACCACCACCTGATAATGAACAGGTGCCTCCTCCACCCCCACCTGATGATGAACAAATGCCCCCTCCACCACCTGATGAGCCATCAGTGTCTACATATCCTGCTCTCCCATCTTTCCCAGAGGCAGGGCAGCCTCTCTCTTACCCACAATACAATCTAGCTTATCAAATTGCGGGCTCTGAGTATTATGGACATGCAGCTGCTGAAGTCCCAGGCAGTACCATATATGGGCATGCTGAGGAAGGTCAAATTGCTATGCCACCTGGACAGCTCTACTATAGTGCTGTTCCTATTACTTATGGTGAAAGCTCTCAAGTTATAGTTAATTCTGCAGAGCCTGTGGCCTATTATGAGCTTCAAAATGGTACGTTACCTGTTCCAGTAGTAGTTAGTGAAGACCTCTGGCCTCTTGCTTTCGCAGTGGAAATATAGTAGTTTCACTTGGTTGTCTCTCTTTGAACTTTTTCCATTAAATCTTCGCAGGAACTGGTCCAAGGTCCTTGCCTCATATCAATAATAATGTTTCTGATGTTACTGTTGGGGCTGTCATGGCATCAGCTGATGTTCCCACCTCAGCCAGCATCAAAGAACCTGCAACTGTTTCAGTTAATGATGGTATTTCACTGGCATCAGCTAACACTGTATCTGCTGGTGGCAGTAGCACATCATCATCAGTTGCTAAGGTGCAAAACAAAGGTGAATTTCTGAATATGTTTAGCTTTACTGGCTTGAGTTTCTTAGCATCCCTCTACTACCTAAGCTGCTAAAGTTTAGGGAGCCTGATATATTGGTCATGTTGACAATTTTTGGCTTCATGAAAATACATGTTGGCTTTATTACATGGGTGCTGATGTAATATGATTTTCTGAGTTAATCAGTAAGTACGATTTCTCATTGATATCAGGGTTGATCCTTCATCTGCCCTCCATTGTGGTTGGTTAATAATCTAAATCCTTCATTTGTATGATTCATTTCTGAGCGTGCTTTTCCATCTTGGTGGTAAGGTAGTTCACTTATGTGAGGACTGTTGAATTAGTCTGCCTTGACACTGTCCATCTCCTGTTATATTCCTGTATGTATTGATTGTGACTGGAATGGTGCACGTGGGTCCGGAATTTGGGATGCTCTTTGTTACAAACTTAAATATCTGTCTGTTTTGAGTACTACTAAATGTACTTGGTGCTCTTGTTCTTGTTTTCACATCAGTTGTTCGTAGTAAAAAGCGGGCAGTTGCAGTTGGCTCCTCCTTGAAGTCTAATAAGAAAGTTTCAAGTTTAGTGGACAAGGTATTTTATTCATTTTTTTAGATGATAGGTCTTTTTTTTTTTTTTTATTGGTTTTGAAAGTGGTTTCATGTAATTTTTTTTTTTAAATTTTATCTGCTTTTATTGTATTAGTGGAAGGCAGCCAAAGAGGAGTTGCTTGAAGAGGAGGAAGAACCTGAAAGTGTTCTTGAGATCTTAGAGCGAAAGCGCCAAAGGGAAATAGAGGTTTGCATGGGTAACTTTCCTTTACTAAATATTGGAGCCATCCTATGTCTTGTTTCTCATGTTCCTTCAATCTTAGGAGTGGCATGCAAAGCAAATTGTAAGTGGAGAAGCCAAAGATAATGCTAATTTTCAGCCTTTGGGTGGTGATTGGTACGAGTCCCGATAGTTTTTGTCAACATTCTTCAACATGCACTGTTTTCTTTTATTATGACTTATTATATGATGCACTTTTTTTTCTGTAGGCGGGAGAGGGTCAAGCGTAAGAGAGCACAAGCAGCAAGTGAATCTGTTGACATGCCACAAGATACAGTTGAGGGAAATAAACAACCTGATCTGAGTGACTTGTCTAAGGGTCTTCCATCTGGTTGGCAGGTGTGTATGCATTGTTATTCTATGCCATGTTCAATGGGAAATAAGATCATGACCATTAGATAAAATCAATCTATACCAGCTCAAAAGGATTGGCCATTAGGTAAATAGCCCTATCAATTTGATTTTTCTGGATTGAAAGCATTCTAGGTCCAATTTACAAGTTAAAGACGGCTCTCTTGTGGCTTTAAGAATTGTCCTTCATTGGGTTCTACCAATCTTGTGTCCATCTAAGTTGTTAATATGAATCTTTTCATGTTCTATTTTTTTCTCTAGGCCATTTCACTAGCCATCTTTTCTGGGGTTGGCCTATTCCTTCTAATCTTAGACTTTAACTACTACACATTGTCCCTTTACCCAAAAAAAAAAAAAACAAAGAAAGCATTCTTCAACACGTACTTGGGTTCTGCTTTAGAGGTGCTAACTCGTGTTTGCGGCATATTTTTCCTACCTTGTGAGGATGCCTCTTTGTAAAACTTCTTGAACTAGACTTTATCGCCTTAATGCAGTTTTCTGTACGAGGTGTGCCAGTAAACAAGGGCAACACTTTTTGAGGTCTCCTTTGTTGATTGACCATGAGGGGATACTGATCTGAGCCCATCTCTCTCTCTCTCTCTCTCTCTCTCTCTCTCATTTTTTTTTAATTTTCAAAATTTTGTCTTTGCAGGTTTATTGGGATGAGATCTCAAAGCAGGTTTATTATGGTAATACCATTACTGCCGAGACAACATGGACTAGACCAACGAAATGAGCAGTGATCACTGGTCAGTGTACAGACAAGCACCATTTAGGCTCCATGCTTAGACATTTTATTTTAACAACCCCCACACACAAAAACCCATAATTTGGAGGTTATTTATCTAATAATTTAATGAGGTAGCATGTTGATTTTTGATATAGTGCTTTTACTTGTAATGGCAATGAAGGTGGATGCCTTCATGCGATGCTAGTGTTGTTTAGGTAACATAAAAGCTTTAGGCTGGATGGAGAGAAAAGGGAAAATAGAAGAGAGAATTCTAAAAAATTATTATTTTTAGGAGTTTTGTTTTTAGTATTCTATTTTCTATAATTTTCTTTCTATCCAAATATAAGGGTAAGCTATTTGGAGAAAGAGAGGTTTGAGCCTTCTCATTTTTACCAGTAATGTTACCGGTTTATTTTTGTAGATATAAATTTTTTTAGAAAGGGATTGGGTTTAATCACGATCTAAGGATATATTGAAATTTTTTTTTTAGATAATATTAATATTGAGTACGATGAGTAATGTTACCGGTTTATAATTCTTTTGAGCGGTAATCAATCTTTGTTTTGGGCCAACTAGCAATAATCGAAATTGATAGAGTGGCTGGCAATGAGAGCATTACCATTAGACATAGTTTCATTTTCATTTTAATCTTGAGTTACAAGTTCGATTGAATGTATATATGATATTTTTATTTAAAATATCTTAATTATTTTTTAATTTATTTTTTTTAATTTATTTAATTATTATTGATAGAGTATTAATAAAAATAATTTTAAAAAAATTATAAATATAAAAAATATGTTTTATATTTAGAATTAATAAAGTGTGTGGTGTGTGTATATCAAATGGTAAGTATATTTGCATGACTAAAGAGGCATGGTATGTTTATTGGAATTTTATATATAATTTTCTGGTTTGAGCTAATGATTTTTACTATTTTCTTCCTATTTTCTCTTTTTTTTTCTATTTAAATTTAGTTTTACTGTTTTGTTTTTACACTAACTCTATAGATTGAAGAAAAGTCGAGATGAAAGAAATAGGAAGTAGTTGGAAAAGATAAAATTTACAATCATCAAATATGACAAATGACAAAATCGTATTAATATTAACATCAAATAATTTAAAATCAAATTACAAAGAATAATTCATGCATATGTTTATCACACTGTTCGCTACGTGTGGAATTTGGATGTACTCGAACCATTTTCCAAAACTTGGAGGAGTGGCGCGTGATGAAGTTATTTTCAAGGAGGGCTTTTTTTTAAAAAAAAATTATAATTGTAGGGACTGATTTTAAAATTTGATAAAATTATAACAAGCCGAGCTCTAATTTTCCCAATCTTATAAAACGTGACAGTAGTTAATTTTCTCATAAACAAGAGTACCCCAATTCAGCTTACCAAAAAAAAAAAAGAGTACCCCAATTCACGCGTTGTATGTATGGTATGAACATATTAAGGATGATGATGCTTGTTTAATCATTAACGATTATTACAAGACACAAAATTAAATAGAAAAACTCAATTATTTTTGTATTTCATTATCAATATTTACAAATAAATTAAACAATATTAGATGCATTAAATTAATTTGACTGGTGAAGTAATTCAAATTTTTTAAAATTGAAAATAACTTGGAAGAAAATTGTTTGTTTTTTCCCGGTTATTTTGTATATCTAAGATATTAATTAATATTAAACTTTTTAGTTTTCACTAACAAACTAGAGTCCGCCATTCAGTCCACCGGATTTAGAAGCCAATTCATTGAGGTTCGAACCGACGGATTTGCCGCGAACAAGAGCGGAAGAAGCGCGGTGGTACCGGCACCGGAAGGAGCCGGGATGGGTGGTCGGTGAGCATAGACAACTCCATTTTCCATTTGAAGATATCTTACTAATGCCTGATGGAGACGACGGTGATGATAAATAATCTGAGTAATTAATCTTCTTCATGTCATTGATCAAATCCATATCTGAAATTTTCAATTTACATTCGTCCAATGGCTTTATAATGATGTTTGGGGGCTTCGGCACCACATTTGGCTCCATATTGTTGGTGTTTGTCGAAGCTATAAACGGCAAATTAGGAGGCAAATCGGACCGAAATCGTAAAGCAAATGATTACTTGAAGAAGAAGATTTGAACGAAGAAAGAGTTAAAGGAAGCAATAAATGAGATTGACCTGCAAAAGAAAGGAAGAAAGATTAAGTGCCCTGTTCTATGTGCTGCAAATAAAGAAGTTTGAATTAGGAGCTTCAATCTATGTTTCTCGGGGATTCAGATGATCTAAAAGAAGCATGACCAGAGAGCTTATTGATGAAGCTACAATTTTGGGTAATGACAAACTCTATGGGTTTTTGCTGTTTCAGAGTGTGTGGTATTTACCCCTTCAACGATTGCAACCACAAGTTCTCATGGCACGAACACTGGAGCTTCAATAATATGATGTGTGGTAAATTAGAATTTTATTTAGAAATGTTTTATTTATATAGTTATTTTTTATTTTTCTGAAAAGAAATTTCTTTTCTTCCTAGAATCAACCAATATAGTAACCAATATTGGTCAAGTCGAATAGAAGATGTTTGATATCTCGAGTATTGTCGACCCAAAACTTCCATGCTTCCACCAAGATATGAAATATTTCTATTTTCTATTAATGGATTTTCTTAAACACTTGTTCATTAATAGAATTTATAAATCAATTACATTAGATTATATATATGCTACCAACTAGCATTGGTCCTAGTGGAAGGACTTTGACCGCTTGATGAGATCTCGAGTTTTGGTTCATGTGAATGCAATTTTTAGCTTATAAGGTCAGTTTTAATCAAGTATATTTTTATGGTTTTCCAGTTAATGCTAATAAGGTCAACCTAGCATAGTTCAGGTTTCTTTGGAGGTAAATTTTTAAATTGATTCAAAGCTCCAAATCATACCTTAATATGATCACTGGAAACTTAGGAATGTCATGTAAAACAACCAAGGGAAGAAGGAGAGGGGGAGGGGGGGTTGGGGGTGAGAAAGGGAGAAAAGGAAGAACTGGATGGAGAGAGCAAACACAAAATTCTCAACTTTATTCAATTAATCAAAAAGGTACAACCGAAAAAAACCTTAAGACTATTTATAGAGCCCAAATCCCAATCCTAGTGAAACTTTATAATCTTGAGAGAAGATCATGTTTATCAAAATAAAGACTGACGGTCTTCACGCGCTGCTCAGATGGCCACGAAATTCTGGGGAAACGCCAATCGGTACTGTGCGACCGTCCCTGGCTGGCGCGTGTCGTGGCCTGACGTCGGAAAGTGTGGCGCAACGGTGGTGAACAGTGCTATCGGAAACAGAGACCAAAGAACAGCAGGAAACTGACGCCAAAAACAGCCGGACATGCACCTAAACTTTAGAGCTCTGATACCATGTTAATTCAGAGAGAAAGGATTTGTAGAATGCTTGAATATTATTGATGTGCTGAGGGGTATTTATTTACAATAGGTAACCCTAGTCATTAATACTATAATATCATATCGTATCCTCTATACTAAATACAGAATATTACGTACTAATTACAGGATATTATATATCCTATAATATCGCTACAATATCTCTACAATTGGCACACTGACAGTTGACTTCTGACTGTTCTCATTACTACAATCTTTCACACACTGATCATTTGGGCTAGAAGCCTTTTCATTCTCGCCAGCAATCATTTTTATAGGCACTCTGAGAGTTGGCTTCTGACTGTTTTCATCACTACAACCTTTTTCACAACGATCGTTCGAGCTATAAGCTTTTTCCTTCTCGCCAGTAATCATTTTTATAGGCTCACTTAGAGTTGGCTTCTGACTGTTCTCATTACAACAACCTTGTGCACACTGATCATTTGCGCTAGAAGCTTTTTCCTTCTCACTTTCCATATATCTGCTTACCTGCTTAAATAAAGAGGAAACCTTCAGTGATAATATCAAACTAGGGATGTTTTGCGTAGACATTTTATAATTTTTACAAACAATTATTTGGCCGGACAATTTGATTCTAGAAGTTAAATACTCTGAAAATCAAGAAAAAGTGTGCTTGGGATAAGATAAGATGGGGAGATGGAAACTTAGGTGTAAAGTAAGGCCAAATTGCCTTAGTATTGTGGAGCACTTAATATCTAGGAAAACTATGTGAACAAGAATTTTTTAGTTTTCTGCCCAAGCTAGTTGGACTAAACAAAAAACTCAGGTAAATGAAAGTGTTGCTTGCCTGGTCTCTAATGTTGTTTACATCAACACCTTGATTCTGAAGCAAACCAGTTATCTCAGCATCACACCCTTTAAGCAAGCCCAGAAGCAGATCCCTTTCTTCAGCTAAAGAATGACCTGTGACATCATTAATTGTGTCAGAAAATAATGTAATAGCACTCTAATAGTTTAACCAGCTCAATAACTTTTCTATTTTAAAAATACTGAATAATATCCATGTACTTTATATGCATTTCTTTAAAATTTGTTTGGCCAGATATCTCTCTCTCTTTCTCATTGCAAAAAGTTTTGATGAGTTGTCTTTATATCAGTAGCTAGATTTGAACTCATGTCCTTATAAAATGAGTTTGATCCTCACAAACAAGACTAATATCCACTGACTTGGCGAAAAGCCTTTTAATAAATCAACCCGCATAGTTTCACAACAAATTAAAAAGATCCTAGTTTCACCCAGTCTTTGTGCTTCTTCTTGCGTGAGCTTAAGAACCAGCTGTGCTCCATAAGTGAATCGTAATTCCAAGGAAGAAGAGCGTCTAGAACCACCCCCTCTTCCAAATATCTTCTCGGCTTGTTCCCTAATGACATTGAGATATAAATTTGCAGATTGAAGAGCTTTTGCAGCCAAGCCTCCTGCATCACTGATAAGAGCCAAAAGAATATGCTCTGTGCTGATATACTTGTGCCCCAGAAGGTGAGCTTCTTGCAGTGCGCCTATAATCACTTTCTTTGCAGGCTCTGTGAATCCCTCTAACATTTTTGCTTGAGTCTAATTGATGAGTTTGGCACATAGCAGTGAGCTTGCAATCAAGCAAACAAGCTATTATTAATCATAGGCACTTGAAGTAGATGATGAGGCCTTTGATTGGTCAATAACATAGTCTTCTTTGACCTGGGAATGATCAGCTTGACATATTTTTTATCAAATTGGTCTTTCTTGTGATTTTGTTTTTCTGGTTTTTGTCATTTATACAAATACCAGCATAGGCCGTAAGAGTACTTAGTACCATGGCCTTTTACTTAGTACTTGCTTTGTGATGTTCCGTATTGTTCTTTTACTTCTGTGAAGGATTCCCATTGTATCAATGCAATTTTGTAAAATATGATATTTCAACTATGTAATGATCAAATAAATTCATCGTGTTTCCCAAGGTAGCCAGTATACAATTTGCCGCATTAGGCAAAAAAGACGTATGCACAAGTAGGAATATTCAACTTTAACATGTTATCTAAAATTCTAGCCGATGTTTGAACAAAGTAGGAATATTCAGTAAAGATTTATTTAGTTGATTCTTATAAGTCATCATGAATTTATTGATTCTTGATTGCATTTCAAAATTTTTAATTTTTTGAAAAAAAAAATTATTGATTCACTGATCTTTTAATATATCAATATATAATATGAAATTTATATGAAGTCATGTTATCTAAAAGTGTTTCAAACCGTAGGTGTCGTGTTAGACTCTATCTGAAGCTCTAGTCACAATCTCATTCAATTATTGTAACACTACGTTTTAAAATATACAAAAATTTAAGTTAAAATGAGTCAATTTTTGTTTGGAGGACAGAACAAAGGTGTTGGCCCCTGCTAATAAATGATATAGTCTCTTGAATAAATTTGATGATACATACCACTTTTTTTATTTCACAATTTTAAAACAAAAATAATGAATGGCCTAAAATTTTTTTAAAATATTTAGGTCAATAGCATGATATAAGAAAAAGATAATTTTTAAATTTACTTTGAACAAGACATTAAAATAGTTAATTTATTTAAATTTGATTATTTTGGTAATATCATAAGTAAGATGATATGTTAGGCTCAAATGAGTTTAAAATGGTTAGGGTGTAAACTAACATTCTAAAATTCATATACTTGTATAAGGTATTTATTTATAGATGAACAAAATGTAGATAGTAGAATATAGCAAGCTGGCTCACAAGAGCAAAACAACCCCAAAAAAAAGGAAATAGTACCACTTTAGTATTACAAGGTCAAGAACGTTTAAACACCAAATATAAGATATTACAAAAAAAAAATATTTTACTGTGGAATAATTTTTTCATGAATAAATACTTAAATTTTAACTACAAAATTATTGGATGGAACTGAAAAACTAGTAAATAAGCTTCTAGGATCAAAACAAACAAACAGGGTTTTCTGTTTTGGCAATTGCATGAGGGTATATTTTTAAGGGGTCACTTGGTATATAATATGGAATAAAAATGAATTAAAGGAAAGAAGTGAATTTACATATGAAAATTATTTATTCTATTTTGATGCAAAAAAAGGAAACTTCCTTCCCATGCACCAAGGGGTGAAAATAAGTTGGTGCCAATATACTAATCTTATATTGTGGTTTTTGTATAATAGATTGTTATTGTGTAATTAGTTGGTTCATTATGCATTTAAATTTATATTTGAAATTAAATGTTATCCCTCTCTCTCTCAATTGATACATGGAGAAAAAGATATAAACACAAGTCTATAGATCATTTGTTTTATAGAAGAGACAATCATATGTGGAACTTGTGAGATGAATTGGCACTTCTCCTTTCCTCTTTTGTTTTTTATTATCTATATTCTCTTTTTATATCTCGTCTATCATATTTCTTAATAATATAAGATCTAACAATTATATTAGGTTCTTTATTTTATTTTTTTTGAATTAAAGGAATAAGTATAAAAGACTTGAAATGACAAGTGAGATTAAACCCACAACCTTCTATTTATATAGAAACTTATATGTCACTAACCTATAAAGCCATTTAAGTTACACTATTTTTTTAAAATAAGAGATTCCACTTATTTCCATACTGCAATGATAGCCTCATAAACAAGAAGCAAAACAAAAATTGCGTAATATAAAAGGTAAAAGTATATATGATTCTTTATTATTCGATGAAGAAAATGCTCATCTCACAATATATAAATGACAGAACAAAAACTAATGTACAAGCAATCAATTCACTAATATGAACAGTATTATGGATCCAGTCTTAGGAACCAAATACTGTGTAAGCTCCAAAACAGTAATAAAACTGAGTGTAATTGGGGTTTTTTGGTTACTGGTGAGATATTCTGTACATGTGCAAACTCACTCAAGTAAATAGTAACCCCATGTGAAGTATCAGACCAAACCGGAAACCCTTTTAGGGAAATATAATTGTGTATAAGAATCACCAATTAAGCATATATGATTTTCTATTTTTTGTTTTTTTTGTTCTATCTCTGTAATCCTTGTTTACATAGAGGACAACAAGATATGATTCTCAGCCATTGATCCACACATTTTTGGTGAAACATATGAGAACATGGCAATTGCCTCACTTCTTCTCTGTCTTTGTATTTGGTTAAGCAAATGCAACATTCCTGTCATCACAAAAGGAAAGGACAAACTCATCAGTATACAAATGGATATAAATAATATAGGTCCTCATAAAAATTTGCAGGTCATTTGGTAAATTTTCATCTTTATTATGATATCTTAGATACTGGGAAAGAATAAGTACCTACCTATTTTCATAGTTAAGGTTCAATATTATATCAAGAACTAGATTTTGTGCCCCTTGAATTGCACAGGACCCAAATAAACAAGCAACACTGTTTATGACTTCTACGCAGTGCAATTTAATACAGATTATATATATAGATAGAGAGAGAGATAGCAAAGGATCAAAGGACTTGGACAATATCCTGTGCTAACAAAATACTGCAAGGATCTTGGAGATCAAGATTATTTGTACTGGTGATAAGAACTTTGAAAAATTGCAGTTGTCATACGGAATATAAAAATCTTAATCCTGTGGTATATGATACATTTATATTTTATATCATGATATTGAAGATCCCAGCAGCATGCCAAATGGCTAACATAAATTTAATATGATCGTTAACAAGTAAAGATGCTCCACCCTTGACAGAGGATTCAGAGTAGTTTAGCCATTTATGGGATCTTTATGTTAAAAACTTAAATTTTTCATATTTGAAATTTGTGAAGGTACAAGTTGGTCTTAAGAAAATAATCATCTCCTAATAAGTTAGTCATTCTGGAATTTGTCACCCAACAAAAGGATTTAAGTTTGTTATTTTCGGAGACTAAACCGTACGTATATTAAAGTTTTGGGAACTGAAGTTAAATGGGTATAGTCATTCAAATATATATATATATATATATAATGAGTTTCCTATATCTTGATATATTGTACTATGACATTCAAGATCACAGCTTACCAAACATGTTGCATAGATTGAAACTAACTGTTAAAAAAATGCTCAAGTCATGAGTAGTTTAGCTACTTACAGGATCTTCATTGATCAGCCCTTCACTGGCTGCAGAATCATGGCCATTATTGTCCAACTTGTTATGATGAACTTGTTTGTATCTCCAACTTGGAAGCTGAGAGATTTGATCATCAGAAGCTCCCTTATCAGAAGATGCCATGTTCATGTTGTAACCGAGGAGGCTGCTGATCAGAGGCACACAGCAGCAGAGCAGGAGGAAGAGAAGGAAAGGGAAAGAGTAGGTTATGGCATTCCAAGCAAGCAAGGAGATGCAGAGAACGTGCAGTTTTGGAGCTCTTTGGAATGACCCAAAACGTGAGTCAAAAACCCAAACATTTCCCATCACAAACCATATGGCGAAGAAAAGCTCCAGCGAAGTCCGGCATTTGTTCATCAAATGTGAACACCTGCATCAGAATTTCAGGATTCAGTTCAACTTGAACTATAAAACTTGCAAGATGATACAAATTTCTTTAACCATATCCATTTTTGTAGTTCAAATTTGAACTGTTGGCAACTCATGTTTTATGCCAACTTAAAATGTTGAGAAAAGAGTTGGAGGTGCATTTCCTGTATGTTTGTTGTGAGGCTTTAACTTGTGTGTGTAATCAACTGAATAGATTAGCTCATTTAAAAGAGCTTTTATTGGTGTCATTTGTAAATTAAAGAACCTAGAAATGAACACTCAAAAGTTACATCTAATTTTATCTCTTTTAACTTGGCGCCACTTCCCATCTTGGATTTCTTGTTTTTGACATGAATTTTTTCTATGACTTTTGTCATTATTGTTTTTTAGGACATGACATTCTAGCTTTGCTAAAATGGGCAAGTAGCCAAGTACCGTAAGCTCTGAGATCATTTTAACGGCTACGTTAACATAACCTTATATTCACTCTTTTCTTCTTACTTTCTAAACAGAAATCATTATAACTCAACCAAACCAAGATGTGTCAGTTATGACAAAATTAATGAAAGTTTTAATTCATAGCAAGCATTTATCTGATGAACAGTGTATTTGAAGAAAGATTGCCTTTGTCAAAACCAAACGCATCCATGAGAACAATATGCAAATACACACACACACACATTCCTTCCATCCCTATTATATACCCATATAGTAGAAGGTAGTTAAGTCATTAAATTAGTTTAAAAAAAAAACAAAAAGTTACCCATATTTAAACACCATGAATTACATCTTAAGAGAAAATAGAAAATTGCATCAAACTTTAAATAGGGTAATTTTGAAAAAGTATAATTAATACCCCTAACCAAGAAAAAGAAGTTCCAGAGGCTTAGTGACTTATAATAAGGACCACTTAATTCTTTTAGCAAGTGTCTTATAATAATAGGGAGCAGAGTAGTATGTGAGCCTATATTATAGAAGGTTTAGAAAAGCATAGTGGAATACCTCGTTTCTTCATTGCCTCTCTGTTGTTCCATATCAGAGAGGCTAAGAGCATCTCCATGAGGCAAATAAAGCTGACGATAACGGCCATAAAGCAGCAGAAGATTTAGCAGACAGCCAATATCATAACAAGAAATCCAAATCCTCATAGGCAAAACAGGTCTCTCCTTCTTAGAAATAGCCAAAACCAAGGTTGTGAGGCTTATCTGAACCATCAGAGCAATCAACTCTAATGTCATCCAAGTGCTAGAATTGAAAGGATTGGACCCCAGATCAGACCTTGATCCATTTTGGTAATGGAAAACTCTTCTTAAGAAAGTGAACCATCTTGCTCTTGATATTCTCATAGCCATCCGAATCAAAAACGAAGGCCTTGAATTATGAGAATGCCTGGTTCTGGTACTAGCCACTCTATGATCTTCTCTTGATGATGCAGAGTTTGAAGAAGCAAAGGAAATCAAGGATCCTGAATTCATCTCAAAGTGTTATTATTTTTGGAATCAAAACAAGCTGAGAAGTTTCTAAAGCATGAACACACTTTTATAGAATTCTATATGCTAAAAATAGCATGAAGTATTATTGCAGATGATCAACTTTCTTGTGAGTCTGGTAAACTGACGAGTGTATAAAAAGCTTTGATGGGTTTGTGACTTCAATAACATCTGAGAATTTGCGAACAAAATAGGACCAACTCCCATATGCTTCAGAACTTCATATCATGGAAAACTTGAACTTCAAGAACTTTTCCGGGTCTGAAGCCTCAGCAATAAAACCAATCCAAGCACTTGAACCTTTCAGCAAACACTTAGGCAACAGAATCTCTGGAGGTGATAATAAACTCTAGGAAGGAATTCTATGGATAGAGCTGAACAAGAAGAAGAAGAAGAAGGATCGAAAAAGCTATAACTTTATATCAAGAAAGCTGCTTAAAACCTCAGCAACAAAACCCTGCTGATGTTGAACACCAAGAACACGGAACCTTCAGCAAACACACACAGAGCAGAAAGCTTCAAGAAGAGGTGAGAAATTCAAGTGGGGTTCTGTTATGGATGAAGCTGAAGAATATGAAGAACAAGAAAGAAGGATCTAAAGTGTATATAGGACGACGAGAGTAACAGAGGATGAAGAAAAGATTGGTATGAAGGACGTGTCAGGAAGGTGAGGTTGGGTTTCAGATGGTGACCAAGAATCAACTGCTGTTTTGCAAAGTTTTGCTTTGATTCCAAGGGAATCTACAACGTTTGGAGGGAAGTTAACCGTCGGCCAAACTTCCTCAGGCTTTATATATATATATATATATATAAGCCAAACGGAAGAAAGCAACTGGCTGCTGATCTTCTCGTCAATGTCTCACCTTCCCCTCTCTCTCTCCTCAAAAATACAAAACCCAGATTTTTTTTTTCTTTTCCCTCTCCTTAAATAAATATGAGCAGTTGATCTCACTTTGAATTCAAGTAGATAAGACTTTAAAGTTCTGATATTTGTTTTTGTTAAAATGCCGGCCAATAGAACGAGTCTTTGTTTGCGAAGAAATTTGACCCAGAAAAAGAAGAGAAAAAACTGGATTTGAATGGTGGCGGGTACCGTTGATGATTGGAGATTATATGTGGCAAAGGGGTTGGCCACCTAATCCAATTTTCAGATCGTATCAGGTTGGAGGAGGGTGTTCACGTTATGTCTCCCATTGATGGCTACATTATATCTTTTGTTTGAAGGGCATATAACTATAACCCTATACCAAGATAGCCCTTCTGTGGGGTCCATCATCTTTTCTTTCATGACACGTGTCTAGTAAAGACAAGAATTTCTATATCATTTTGTATGATTGGAGTTAATCATCATTTGTTTAGCAAGGAATTAATCATCTTTTGAATTTGTGATACTCCTTCTAATTAAACATGGGAAAATATGTGAAAAAATCTCTAAAAATTAGTAAATCCTAAATTAAAATTTTAAATAATATAAATATTAGAGAAATTTTAAAATTGAAATTAAAATTTTAAAATTCAGAACAAATTAACTAAAATTTCTTTGAACATCAAATATAGTTATTTTTTTAATAAAATAAAGAGTATTTTAGTCATTTAACTCTGAATTTTAAAATTTTAATTTAAATCCTAACATTTTTCTAGTGTTTGTAATATGTTAGAGTTTCAATTTATGATTTGTCAATTTTTAAATTTTTTTCAATGATTTTTTTAAATATAAGAATTATATAATTAAATTATGAATATTAAAAAAAATTGTTTAGGTGTAGAGGAAGAAGAAAGCAAAGTGTACGGCAAAGGAAGAGAAGAAAGAACTCAGAAGCCTCGTTTTTAAATGATGTGGTGCTGATATAATGCCAAATAAGCCTCCTATATATATAGGACGAGTTATGAGAGCCTAAGATATTTTATAAAAATTATAAAATTTTAAAGGTTGAGTGACCGTGAGTCAAATTATAAAAATTCAGTTATAAAATTGATATAATTATAAATATTTAAAAATTAATTTTATCTTTTTTAAAAAAAAAAGAAGGTATGATTTCTTAAACCAAAATAAGTAGTAGTGGTAATAATGGATTTAAAATTAATAATAGGGAATATTATGTAATTATTAGTAGACGATAAATAGGGATTCTTCTCGTAATCGCCTAAATTAACTTTTGTATGGAAGATGAAGCAAGCTAAAGAGGTCAACGTCCCTTAATTAATGGAAGGGAAAGTAGGCCTAACCGAAAAAGGACATCTTACTAATAAAAAACATTGCAATTCAAAATGCAACTTTTAATAAATTTATTTGAGAAATAACAAATTTCGTCCAAAAATGAATTGAATGGGTCACTATTCCATAGAATTGGAGATGACTAAAATGTCATTATCATTGGAAATTCAAAAGATATACTTTTTCTTCATTTTCTAGAAATAATCTTATTGAAATCTCAATATATATTTATTTTTTATTAAGTCATTTAGGGCTAGTTCAAGTAATAAGATTGGGGTAAGGTGTGACCCGTAAGTTAAAGTCAAAGTCCAAACTCTCTTGATGTAATTAAAATAATAATTTTTACTTTTATGATAATTCAATTCAATGATCCTATTTAATTCTAATAAATACATTTTATGGACATTAAAATTAATTATTTATTAATTTTACCATTTTTTAATTGAGAGTAATAATATTGTATTTTATTATTAACTAATACTTTTAGCCAATATTATTAATATTAATTAATAAAACCCTTTTGACCTTTATAATAGAGATATTATAATTGTTAGATGTTGCTCATTTTTTTTAATTATCTATTTTTTAATCAAATTATACATAAGAAGCCAATCAAATATTTTTTTATAATATTATATATATAACATAATTATGTATCAACCTTTTCTAATGTATTTTTTCTCTTTTCAGATATCATTTTCATTGTCCGAACTAATCCTCTAGATGGTGCTTAGTTACATTAGATTTTTTTGTTTTTGTACAACATCGGAAATTTACGAAGGGAAAGGTTCATGAGAGCCTCACCTTTTTTCCTCGCCCGGTTGGACTTTTCACAGAGTAGCGGCCAATGAAATCAACTTAGGTTTAGATAGCTTAAGTATAGATATTAAAAAAATATATTTATATATTTTTATTATTATTATAAATTTTTTTAATAGATAATCTCATAATTTTTTTATAAATAATCTCTAAAGTCTACAACTATAATTTAATATTAGTAAAGGATCAATTCTGAATCCACTTAAATTTTTTTATATAAAAAACCAAACTCAGATTTAGATATAAATATAAAAAATTTTATAATATTAATTAGATCCTATTATTAGATATTTCAATTTTAGAATTTGTAGTTACTAATTCTAGAAATTAAACTTGAGATGTAGAAGAATCTAATAGAGTCATGTACCGCTGGATCAACTTTATATTTTGAACATAAATATAAGAGTTAATAAAGAGATTTATTTTAATTTTAAATACAAAATTTCAATTTATTTTATCTCTTATATTTATAATATTTTTTTTAATTCTCCCTAATTGTAAGTATTAGGGATTTTTTAATAAAGAAATAGTTTCTAATATAAATAATTAAAATTGGTAAATTAAGAAACCAACACTCAAGTAAAAAAACCATATTTTTTATAAATATTTTTTAAGAGCTAATACTATTTTTAGTCTCACAAATTTTGCATAAATTTTTTAGTCCATCCAATTTTAAACTGAGTTTTGGTTTCTCAATAGATAAAATAGTATAATTTTTTTATTAAATTATAAGAATAAATATTTTAGATAAAAAAATTATGAGACTAAAATTTATATTTTAAAATTTGAGAGATTAAAATTAAAATAAAAGTAAACATGATAGACAAAATATTGTATATTAATCTCTTTTTTAATGTATGAAAAGTAGTTATTTATCTTCTATAATTAAGATAAGAAAAAATATTATTTGTTGTGACAATCCATGAAATCAATTTAAATTTAATAAGGATCATACTTACTTTAAGTTCATTGAATATATTTCATCAGGTTTTCCAATCACATTTGACAATGTGTATTGTTTTCTTTATGTGTGTTTAAATTAAATTAAGATATTAAAAATAATAGAAAACATAGTAAAATAAGATTAAAAATTTTGACCAAATAGATACAATGAACTTGATCTAAGTTTTCTTCCTTTAAAACATTCATTAACTTCTCATTTTCCCTTTCTTGCATGGCATGGTGTTGTTCCTCATTAATTCTCCCCTAAAGGAAGGATCATTATGATCATAAGTGGAGAGTCAAACTTATCCATTATTATATATATCAAAAAATTTTCTACCATATAAATATGCAGAATAGGGTATATTTAACCTTTTATGTAGTCATGAATGCCACATATTAAGATTATCATAAAGTCTAATACCCTTTAATACAGATTATGTCGTTTTGCAGGGTCATAAAAAAAGTTGAAAACGACACAAGTACTCCATCTTAAAATCTAACAATCGTAATTATAAAGGTCGATGGGATTTTTATTTTGCTTCTCAATAGTAGAGGCCCATCAGTGCAACTCCTCAATCTCTTACTGTGGTTAATAGTTCTTAGGATACCAATAAAAATTAATTAAATTTGTAAAGAGTTAACTTTTAACCGGTAAGATTATAAATTTAAATCTCATTGTCAGTATAAGAATCTTATTAAAACAATTTATAATTATTTTTATAAAAGCTTTTTAAATTTAAAAATATACTTTAGCCTTGAATACTCCTAATACTTCAACTCATCTAAATGCCTTTGTAACAAGAAAAAGGTTAATACTTCATTTAATCATAATTATAAAAGTTAAATAAAGGGTAATATTTGATCTTAGATATAAGACCTTAATTTATTTTATCTTCTAAAATTATAATTTTCATCTTAATATATTCTTATATGATTGTACGTATTAGAAACATTTATATTAGAAATAATTTAAATACATATAATTAAAAATTTTATTTTAAAAAAATTATCATATAATTATTATAAATAACTAATTAAATTAATATTTTAATATATTCAAATATATTTGATAATTAATATGAAAAGATAGTAGTTAATAGGGTGTTCAAAGGTTCAGTGTTCTAGGCAAAGATCAAACCAATTGATCATTTGGCCAAAGTTATGATTGGTTTTGGATGAAAACAGTTTAGATTAGTTTGGATTATGCTGAAAAAAACCCTTTTGTCATTAATAACCTTTTTCTTTGAACTTCATTATTTTTTATTTTTTTAAAAAGAGGACGGTGACTCTAAATTTTATTGATAGCTCTTACTTAAAATAGTAGAAAAATAACGTTGTTACATTGTAGACATTTAAGAAAAGACCACAAAAAGCCTATAAAATCTGTACAAAAAACCTAATGAAGTAAATTATTAAAAACTTAAAAACTCTAAAATATTAAGTATGTATAACCGTGGTTCTTGAAACTTCATTCTTTTAAAGAACCAAATTATCATATAAAATAATTGCTTTACATAATCAAGTTATGGAAGGAAGAGCTACGTCAATATGAAAATACAAAAATCGGGTTACTTGAATGACCAAGATTCCTACATATGTTAAGGAAATGAAGTTTGCTTAAATAGACATTTACCAATAAAATTGAATACAAAATTAATTAAGAAAATGTTGCTTAAGCTTTAATTAGCGTCATTGACTCTAATTTGACCTTACATACAAGGGCGGTGGAATATAATGCAACGTCTTAATCTTTCACTCTCACATGTGGATGTGATTGAAACAATTGATGTTTACTTTTCTAATCTCATTCTATTTAATTAATTATTAAGTATTTACAGAAGAGAAAGAAATAAGATTATTTGTAAGTGCTAGAAAAGCATCTGACGGGTAAAAGAATCAGATAAGATTCTTAAAAAACAAATCTTCAGAAACTTGCTGATCATGTTTAGAATAATTTTATGATTGATGTGTTTTATGTGTTCTAAAATAAATAAAAAAATCCCTTAGATTCTTAATATAAAAATTATATAACTATTTTATAGAAGTTAAAAAAATTAATTAAATTAATAATTTATAAAAATATGTTTTAATTTTTTTAAAATAGTATATTTAATTATTTATATTTTTTGATAAAAATCTTTTAGTATTCGCAATGAATGTTGATAGTTTGTGAAAAAATTATAATAGGTTAAAATGCCGAAGCATTTATCATAGGGCTGTTGCTACAAATCTGGGCAAAAGTACTTCGTTAATCCCGTTGAAGGTGTTTCTTATTGGGCTATGGGCCCAGTGATATCATATTGGCCAAGAGCAAGTCCTGCAGAAGTAAGAGTAAGAAATCTAGTTAGGCACTACGGGTGTTCATGGCAAAGCTAGGTAAGGTAACTCTCCTTTCGATATTCTACCTAAAAAAATATAAATTATATTTCATAACATGATATTTAGTTTTACCTGATAAAAGCCCTAATTATTTTGGGTTACGCATGAGCGTGGGCGGGCTGGACGTGTCCAAGTTGTGATGCTATGCTCATGTTGTGAAAAACTGCAATTATAAACTTCTAAAATAATACCATATTCATATATTTTTAAAATTTAAATAATATTTATAATCTACTAAAAATAAGGTAACAAAAAGATAATAATTAAAGTATTGAAATTCATTGCATATAAAAAAAAAGTTTTGAAGTCGAAGTAATTTGTAATTGTATCTTTGTATAAATTTCTTAAATATTAACAAGGATGAAGCATCTAAAAAAATAAAATAAATAATTATAATTTATAATGTAATTATATTATGATTAGTAAAGTTAAAAAAAAAAGAAAAAATCAATATAGTTATAAATATTAAAATACGTAACTTACTTAACTACTTATATTTCTAAAATGACCCTTTAGTCATCAGTAACTATCATATTCTCTCTTCCAAGTGTAACATCTAAGGAGAAAAGTAAAAATAAAATAAAAGAATGAGTACCCATGGGCAGGGCAGGGCAACCCCCTGCTCAGCGCCCAGCCCAAAAAAAGCATGGGTTGTATGTTGCAGCCCGATACCCAACTCTGCCCTATATTTATCAGGATGTGCAAGGCTATTTTTTTGTAAGCTCGGGTGAATATACCAGGCCGCGGGCTTTATGAACACCCCTACTAGGCACCACTCAAAAAGAAGGGGTGATTATTCATAAAGGAGTTTGAGAATAATAGTATTTATAATTAGAGATTAATTTAGGGAGTTTTAATTTATAGCTTATAGAATTAGATGGATCATTCTTTTTTTAATAATGAGTTTTTAAAACTATTATATCTTTACTCAATAATAATATAAATTTAGAATATGTTTGTACAAGTTTAAGAAAAAAATTTAATTATTCATTTTGATTCGTTAATTTCAACCGATTGTCAGTCTCCTCCTCTATATTGAGTTAAATTAAATATTGATATGACTCTTATTGCAACTAATAGTAGGGGTAGTTATGGAAGAGTTATTCGAGATCAGTCAAGAAATTAGGTGGTGGGATTCACGAGTTTCTTTCATTCTTATACTGTTATTGAAACTGAACAATGAACAATCTATAAAGGATTAAAGTTAGCTTCGGAGAGGAGATTTAAAAATATTATTTTAAAATCTGATACTAAGAATGTAGTAGATATACTATTGAACTTTAAAGACAATATGTCTAGTTTATTAATGTCACAGATATATAACTTTATGAAATTATCTTGAGAGTTGGAGATATATCATATCTTTAGAGAACAAAATCATCCTTATGAGGAATCTAGTGGTAAAAGATTGTTTGAGATATAATCCCCTTAAAATAACTTTACGTTAAATGTTGCCTTGAGATTATTTTAAAATTTAAACTAAAAATTGCATATAGTATAATATTGAGTCATTTCTTTAAGGAGCCAAAAATAAAAAAAATTAAATAACTAAATATAATATAACCTAAGTTAGAAGATGATGTTTGATTTGAAATACAAAGAATTAAAATAAATTTAAACAAAATATTTTTAATATTTTTTATAAAATAGAAAATAGATGAATGTACACGTAAATAACAATAATAAAAATAATTTTTTAATTCAATAATGTAGATAATTATATATTTAATAAATATAAGAATTAAAATTAATAAAATAATAATTATAATTAAAATTGTAATCTAACAAATGAACCATCTCAAATTATTATAAAATATTTTTTAAAATTTCAATCTATTAACTGACATCAGAATAATAATTTGAGACTAAAAATATTAAAGACTAATGCTTAATTATAACTTAATAATCCATAAAAATTGAATTAAAACTAGTAAAAGATAGAATGATATAATAATTCAAGTCATCTTAAAAAATCACTAAATATTTATTAAAATTTTAATACAAAGTCTTAACTTAAAATAGAGTAATAAAATTAAGTTATAATTAGCTCAATATCAAATGTTAAACAATAATCTAATTATAATAATTCTCAATAAATATAAATAAATAATAAATAATTTTTTTAATAATTATAAAATTATCCTAAAATTTAACAATTATAAGATAATTAATAGATAAGAATTAGAGCTCCTTATACTCTATTTTAAATCTAAACTCATGCTTGCTATTGAATACGTAAATTTGGATGAACTAGTCACGAACGCCATGCCATAGAAGCGGATGCCACCATCACGATCGAGAGCTCATCCATGTGTAGTGCTGCCATCGCTGCTGCTGTGTTGTGCCGTGCTGCCACTGCTGGTTCTGCTTCCGCGTCTGTACCTTCATTGCCGTCGACTGCTGCAGTTTCTGTGCATCCTCATCTGCTCGTGCCGTGGCATTATCCTGTTGGTGTGGGTGAACGTGGTCACAGCTCCTGTTTCTGTCCTGGCTATGGCGGAGATGGAAGATAACGATGATGTGTGACGGCTGTGGTGTTAGCGTGAATGGAAGATGGAGGTGATGATGAATAGTGACGACAGAGGATAGGTTCTATGATGTCGCGGCTTCCTGATGGGTGTAGTCTCGGCAGCGTGAGGGAATGGTGTGGTGGAGGAAGAAGGGTGTCGGTAGATGATGGAAGGGAGGTGGAAATGGATGGTGAAGGAGATGGATGGTGATGATTCTCGCGGCAGGCCCCCCTCTGTGTGCACGCTGCGTCTTTCTTTGGTTAAAAGGAGATGGTTTAAAAAACCCAACCAGTCAAATCACAAGATTTAGCCGTCTTACAAAATAACTTTTAAATTTATAAGTTTTTGTTGTTATTTATAAATTTTAATTTCTCTTAAATTATTAAAATATAAATTATAATAATATAATATTTATTATAAAAAATAATTATTTAAAAAATTATAAAAATTATAACAATTATACCCATATTATATACTAATTTAATATAAAGTATATTAATTTAAATAATAGATAAATAATATAACTAAAAATTAAAATAATAAAAAATTAATAAAATGATATAAATAAATATATAAGAATATAAGTTTGTCTCCTCTCATTCTCATAGAATAATAATTTTATTTTAAAATTTAGTCTTCTCTTATAAAAAAAAGAAAAAGAAAAAAAAGGAGTGATTAACTTGTAAAATTGTCAATAAAGTTATCTTATTCAATTTTTTAATTAAATAGTGGGGATTTAAATTGTATAACAAGTATCTTGTGGCTAGACACTTTCAGGCGCCGAAGTAGAGGATTAATCATTATTACAATATATTTTTTAAGAGAAAATTATTTTGGAGATCCTTATAGTTTCTATGGATTTTGAATCATGTCTCTAAATTTTTTTTCTTTTTTTGTTGGGGCCTCAAACTTTCTACTAGTTAAATCTGTTAGTCCTACCCTTAAATAATAACTAAAATTTGCGGTTAGATCTGTTAAAATTTGCCTTTATGCACTGCCAGCGGATCCCAAAGAACATTCTCCTGCTTTCTCCTTCCATCATAGCCGTCTCAAACCAAACTTCGCTCTTTTCTTCGCTCATTCCTACTCGCCATCTTCTCCCACCATTCTCCTAAACTGACCGTTGCTTCTCCTCTCTATGTAGGGGTGGGAACAAGCCAGGCTAGGTCAGGCCAGGCTTTGGCCGTAATAGGCCAAGCCTGTTAAATAATAATCTAGCCTGAACCTGGCCTGCAGCCTATTATAAGCTAATTTTCTCGTATAAGCCTGGCCTGTAAATATATCTAGCCTGACCTAAAGCCTGTTAAAAGAGCCTGTTTATAATTATACTTACAGGCTTCCGTAACAGGCCTAACAACAGATATCTGTAAAAGGCCCCAAAACAGGCCCTCTAACAGGCTTTTTTGTATATTTTAAAATACTACAAATAAAATTTTTATAATATTAATCAGCTTAAAATTAAAAAAATATCTAATCCACCATCAAGACAATACCAAATAAATAGAACAATTGTCATTACAATAATATAAGTACAATAATCTAAGCCAAATCAAAGTAAAAGTATTAGCCACACATCATGAAATCTTCAATGTAATTTCTTCCTCTTGCTCCAATACCTTGAAAAGAAGGAATCAAATGTATATTATTAGATCATAAAATAATTGAACAAATAATAAGTAAAAGAAATTATATTATTTGTAAATTATAAAATGTGTACCTTTGATTTTTTCTTTAAACCATACTTGTTACGAAGCCAATCCCCACCACAAATAAGTATTTCAATTGATTCTTCATTTAATCTTGAACAGTATTCATCAATAACTCTACCTCCAGTACTAAAAGTGGACTCTGATGCCACAGTTGAGATTGGAATGGCTAATTTATCAGCAGCCATCTTAGATTGGACAAGGGTCGATTCATAATCACAGCTTAGTTTCCAAGTATTTGTGCTTCATAGGTTCTTTTCTTTGCCTTGGTAAAAAGCTTCAGCAGCGAAAATTTCAAAATGATTAGAGGACCAAAAACTACATAGCTATGAGGCATACCGTTGGAAGGCGACCGCTGACATTACTGAGCTTTGAATTGATTCCACCAAAAGTCGAACGCTGGGTGACAAGGGCCCCAAATGTTGCTTGTGCTTGTGAAATAACATTGTCTATCTGAAGCACAGGAATAAGCAGGACAATTCAGATCAAGGCAATACAAGTTGAAGATGCCAGAAATATCTGTTTACGGGGCAGCACTTTCATATGCCCTAGAAAAAAACTAGCACACAAAAGCAAGGGCCTCACTATTTCTTCCAGATGACTGACTTTAAAAGTTACTAGCTCATTCTCCACAAAAATTTCAAAAAACCTAGAATATTGTTTTCGCTTCAACTAAATATACACGGCATTTATTTTTCCCTTTTGGTCATTGAAGGGGGAAAAGATTATACAGCATTGATGAAGAGTTAAATTTCACTGCCAGTATTGTATAACACTGAATTTTCCCTATTTATCAAACCACCAAACATACATATAAGCAGCTTTTTCTCCTTAGTCCTTACAAGGAAAAAATAGTTATTATAAATGGGTAAAAAACTTCCTATAAGCAGCAAGATCACTTGCCCTTCCTTACAAATGAAATTTCAACAAAAGACATATTATCCCATGTATTCTCATATGATTTTCAATATCTGACCACACAAAGAATCAGATTACCTTCTTTTTAGCATAAGTGGGCCTGAAACAAATTTCTCCTTAGTTCTTATCAAACCACCCTCAACCTTGTAATATATATCTGTGGCTTGTGTAATTGTGTTAAATCCCTAGACCAACCTCTAAGAACTCCCTAGGCCAACATCATAAACAAACAAGTATACAATACTAAAGCCAAAAGGAAGAATCGTACGTCATATAAGGTCAAATAATTCCACAGGAAAGACTGATTAAAAAACAAGATAATGACACTTAACATCAGAAAAGTTAACTGTTTCATATGACAGACCTGTCCTGTACTTCTACTGATAGAAGCATGTTAATGAATCCTTTTTCTACAAGTGCTCTACAAGTGCTCACTTCTTTTAGAAAGAGAACTACGCAATTTGTCATAGCACATGTCATGCGTCTCAACAAATCCTTTTTCCTTGAGCTGAACTGGCCATTGTTGACCTTCAGAATATCTGTCTTTGTTTTTTGCAAATTATTAATATAAACTAAGAAGCTTTCTGTGCTTGCTTTTGTCCTCTTTTTTAAATTTATAGAAAAAAATGAGAGAGGGATTAAATGGTGAAAATGTCAACACTGACGACTGTTCTAAGACTGCAAAGTTTGTGGATGTTAAACCTAACTAATTTATGAATGACTCTATGAATGACGTCTCATCAGCCTTCCCCAACTGTTAAACCTAACTAATTTGTCAAATCATCCCGCGGGCACTTCTCGTCCAGATCTATTTAAATGAAGAAAGAAACCAAGAAAGCTATACAGAGTCTGCACTTTGATTATTAATAAGAAAAATGAATATTCCAAAGAGAGGAGTACAAGGGTTCATAGAAAAAACGAAACAGTCATGGATATATACTGTAATCACCCCATAAATTATAAAGATATAGAACTATTTTATTAAAAGATATATATTATTTTTTATAGTAAAATTTTAAGATGAAGTGTTTAGCTGAGTTGTTAGAGACAGGAGAATTGAGTAAGATG
This sequence comes from Leucaena leucocephala, assembly GCA_037074615.1. Classification (NCBI taxonomy): domain Eukaryota; kingdom Viridiplantae; phylum Streptophyta; class Magnoliopsida; order Fabales; family Fabaceae; genus Leucaena; species Leucaena leucocephala. The sequence continues at coordinate 10,763,595 of CM073542.1, forward strand.
TCCCCTATTCAAGCCTTAAGTGCAAAAATAGGATTTTCTTTTCTTTTTCAGACACTTAAAATTACAAAACTACCTATCTGTCTTTTTATTACTGAAATACTCTTCTTTCAAATTTTCATTCTGACAGCGCGAGGTGTGAGTAGAGAGGTTGAGAGCAGTGGCGATGGAAGCTTCACGATGGGTGAGACTTGGGCCGCTGTGACCCACCGTTTTCTGTCGCCTTACACAGTGTGAGCTCTGTCACCAGTGCCGTGTCGTCGTCGTCATTTAGTTCTTCTTCAAGGTGATGATCTCGTTCGTGGGAAGTTGTGGGCGCCTGCATAGTGGCGTCTGATCCTGTCAAACTTTATCGTCCCTGCTGTTTCCGTCAGCACCGTGGCCTTGCGTGCTGTCATTGTTGTCGCAAATCGTAGTCGTACTGTGACACTCCCACTGTGGTTACCGTAGCCATCCACGTTTGTTTACTGTAGCAGCTATAGTTCTAGGAGCTTTTTCTCTGTGTCTCCTCAATCTGGTTGTGATTTTGTGTTGTGCAGTGAGAAGGAAACTGTGGTTACACCTGGAAGCTGTCTGGGGTGCTGTCGACGTGAGTTGTTGTGCTGTCACAGGTTCATCGTCTCTGCTTTCGTCTTGCACACCCATTACTATAGCAGCTGTAGATCTTCATCTTCCTCCTCCGTTTCTGTGCAGTGTTGCAGTGGATTTGGTGGTAAGTACAAGCCACTTCTCTTCCATTGAACACTCATAGCTGTGTGTAGGTGTATGATTTATTGTCTGCTCGCTCTATCTATCCAAGCCGTGAGGGTATGAGGGTGGATGAATGGAATTGGATGAGAGTTATGAAACTGTTGTGACACCTAATGCTATGTGTGGGTGAGTAAATGTCTGTGTGTCCCTCTATTGGTTGTGTGAGTGTTGCTGCTGCAGAACAGTGGAGGCAGTTGGAGCTGTGTGTGTATATATATATATTGGCTGCTGTCTTGGTTTGAAAACAAAAAAAAGAAAGAAATAAGATTGTGGTTATTGTTGGTATATGTATTGGATGTGGATAGAGTGGGAAGTTGATAGTGGAAGAGTTAGTTTGTCACCTAGGCTTGAAGGGTTTAATTTTCAATACAGGAGCTATAAGATGTTAACTGGTGTTTTGAGGTTTCAAAGCTACGAGCTTAAGAATGAGAGATATTAAACTAAGATAAATGATATTAAGTACTAACGAAGGTTAATTGTTGGAATTGAAAGAGAAAGGGAAAATAATGATTACATGCTTACATAATGTGAGAAATTGGATTTATATTTGGAATAGTTGTGGAAATAGGGGTATTGAGCTAAATGAAAGATTATAAAATTGATAGAGATTTTTGAAATCAACTATGGTTATAGAGTTTGAAAACTTTTAAAGCTAAAGGTTATAATTTCATATTTCATATGATAAATAAATAGTATTTGGTATAAGAGAGGGGAACTGTATCTATTGATATAATGTTTTACTTTCAGAGAGATTTAGAAGTTGAGAACAAATATTATTTTGAAGAATAGAATAGGAGTAAACTATATCGGAATATTCTAGGTGAGTCAATAACGTCCCTTAAAAATATTATTAATGACTTATTATTTGATGCATTTCATTTAAAGTGTTAATTTTTAAATATAATTTATGAAAAGTAAGTTATATAAATTCATGACTTTAATGAAGATCGTTAGTTTTCTTTCCAATTAGATTATAAAATAATTATGGTTATGTATGAAAATAGATGGAGAAGTTTTAAAAAAAGACTTTGGCAAATATTATACTGAGTTGATTTTCCTTCATGAAATATGCTTACGATAATTTTATTATTTGAATAATTATCTATATAAATTGAAAAAATCTTTCGATAAGTTATTTTAATGTTCATGTTGGGGTTTCGTGATTATGAAGTATTATTTTAATGTTCATACTGGGGTTTTGTGATTATGAAGTATTTTTACCAAAAACTGTTATATTGAAAAGTGTTGTAATTATTAAATATCAAATGGACCCCATGTATATTGGAAATGTTTTGAGAAAGGATAGAATACAGAACGTTGGTTACTAATAACAGTACTGTTAGTCCTTAGTACACCATGATTAAACTTGAGCTTGATAGATATTCGTGAATTTTGTGCTCTCGCCAGTTATTTGTGGGATTTATTCTCACTCCTGTTATTCGTAGGTTTTATACATGCGCCTATTTTCATGACTTCGAACTTCGTTGGATTGGTTAGTTATCCTCGTGGATTGTGTATCAATATCTATTTCGTAGCCTCATGCTATGCTTGGTTATTTATTCTCGTGGATTGTGTATTCACGCTTATTTTTGTGGCTTCAAGTTATGCCGAATTGGTTAGTTACCTTCGTGGACTATGTGTCTACTCTTGTCTTCGTTCTGTTGAAATCCTAGTGAAAAATGATTGTTTTAAATAGTTTTCCTGAAATTAAATGTTTACCGAAATATTTGTATCAAATTATAAAATGTTATAATTTATATTTAAACATGTTGAAATTGTTTATTTTCGCATTTTAAATTATGTTTTTGAGAAGTTATTCATGAGTAGATTATTTAGCCTCAGATAATATAATTGACCATATTCCTCCAACTGAGCAGTGAAAACCTCACAATCGATTCAAAGCTTTGATCTTTGACAAATCTTCTTTTGATATAATAATAATTTCTGAAATACTTATATTATTTTATTGAAAAGATATATGCTCTAAATAGTCTATATATAAGATTCTAGTTATTTTAAAAAATATTATAATTAATTTTAAAATATTTATAGTATATTGTATGAGTATCATAATATCAATTATACGCTGATAATCCTGTTAAATTTTTTATAGAAAACTTGTCTTTTAATTAAAATTATAATTATAATTTAAAACGTGTTATTTAAGGTTCTAAATTTAAAGAATATAAATTTATTTATATTTTATATCAGACTTATATATATATATATATATATATATATATTGCGGGGTGATGAGGACATGAAGTGAAGGATAGGGGGTGGGCTATTATGCGAGGCTTCTCGTTGGAGGAATTTGAGGGTCCCTGGATATCTTGAGGTTACTCCTCTTTGGAGGCTTCACTAGCTCTGGCTTTATCTATTTGTATTGGCTGCATCGCACGCTGGCATCCTAAATATCATCTCCCTTATCGAAATGGCTTCCTCTTGTTGTTGTGGCGTAGGGTTACCTAGATATGTTCAGAGGATTAGGTTGTAACTTTCAAAGTAGCTCTGTTTTTCTATCACCAAAAAAGGGGAGCTTCGTTTGAAACGGCCATGGTGGACGGAGAAAGAGAAGAACGTTTGGGATCCGCGGGCTGTGCTTAACGGCAAAATTTAACACTGTTAGTTATTATTTAGCGGTAAAGGATCTAACGGTGGAAAGTTTAAGAACCCAAGAAAAAAGAAAAAGAAATCCAAGGACCTGATTCAGAATCAATAGAAATTATAACGATTTTCAAATTAATTTTCATTTTTCAAAAAAAAGAAACACTCTCTTTACCAAAAAAAAAAAACAAGAAACATTCTAATTGTACACGCAAATCGTAGAAAATTATCGCTAACATTAGATACAAATCACCCATCAAACATGAGGATTTTTTTTTAATGAAAATATGATAGTCCAAAAACTCAACTTCCGTAATTTGACTGAACATATAAAGGAAAATGGGGCTTGGAGCTTTCTCTAATCCTCTCTAATCTCTTACGTAATGCCTTATCTCACATATGCTTTTTTCTTTTTTCTTTTTATTTGATCATTAAATTTTATAAAAAATAAATGATATTTTGATATTTTAGGATCGTTAAATGATGTATTTTTTTATAATTGTTTAAAAAATAAATCAAAACAGCACAATTTTACAGTTTTTTTTAAATTGTAAAAAAAAATTAAAATTGCCCCATGTTATATTTATAATATATCAAAATGTCATTTATTTTTTACAGAATCTAATGATCAAATTGAAAAAAAAAACATTTGGAATGTCAGAACATTAGAGAGGGGAGAGGGGGAGAGGGGCATATGCCCTAAAGTCCAAACCCAGATAAATGATGGATGGTCTGCGTGCTATACACATCATGATCAAGTCTTTTAGAGTTTTTGTAGAAATGAGAATACAAAATAGTAAGCAAGCACACCTAAATGCCAAAGGGTCCATCTTGAGGACTTATTTCTCTTGATTCCGCCATGTTAGCTATCAATTTCTTGCAATCTTCCAAGAGACCTAACAACAGAGAATCAATAGCTTCAAACTCACTTTGTGCCATCTCCAACTCTCTTCGCCCCAATGCAAGCCGCTCTTTGGCTTCTGCTCTTTCCTTCCTCATATGCTCTAAGTCACTGTCATTTGCCTCAAGCTTTGCCTCCATGATCAAGATTTTCTCTTTTGTTTCCAACACGTCACTCATGTCCATGTCGAAAACTCTGGCCCGAACCGATTCAACCCAATCTTTGTCAAATCCAAAAAACGTTGCAGCTCCTAAGTTTGCCTCCAGGGTAGATTTGTCTGCCTCTGTAATGGTATAAGGGGTCTTGGTGCTTAGCATAATTAAAATATCAATTAGGGCTTTATAGGCGAAAGCTATTATCGGGCGGCTACGACGTGATAGCCTTAGTTGGGGATATAGCTCAAGGGCTTTCTCAAGCAAAGCTCGTTCATCATCTTTCACTTCTACAAGCTCCAAAATTTCACCCATCTCCAATGTAGAAGATGAAGAGCTGGCACTTCCTATTTGTGGTTCTGACAAAGCTGAGAGTTAGTAGAAGGGCAGAGGAAAATAAATCATCGTAGAGATAGAGAGACACTTACGACGATGGAATAAAGGAGTAGCATAGTCAGAAAGGTTTACTATCATAGGCTTCAATAACTTAGGTCTCTCTTCAACACTTGCAACTCTTGGTTCTTTGATAGTCTACATAAAAGAAAATGACAACTTAGTTTGTATTGTTTTCTGGGTCCTATTTTGTAAAATATAGTGTTTTTTACGACTATCTTAAATATCATAGGCATACAGGTAATCTGAACAACTCAATTGGAGCTGACATTGGTGGCGTCTCTGTAGCAGTAACTTCTTCAACAGTTTTCTTTGATACTTCCTTAGTACTCTAACAAACACCAACATATGAGTATTAATAAGTATAATCTTATTTGAGAGTAACGATTTGCCCATTTCTACTGTAATGATGAATTAATTAGACCATGGTTAACGGCTAGTTGTCCCAGGCTACCCCATGTTTGGATGAGGTTCTCTGCAAATTTGCCAAGAAGTTTTTTTTAGGTCTAAGGTTACCCTCCTGAAAGTATTAAAATAGAACGATGTTGCTGATGATATTTTTAATGGGATGGGGTAACATAGCTACATTTTAAAACTTCTAGGAACCCACAAAATTTTTGAAATAATATTACTTCTGAGTGAAAATTTTTAGGGCAAAATTTCCACCTTGACACAAAAAAATTAGGTAGGGTAATGAACAAACTTGTGTAGAGTCTTTTTCAGGCAACTTGAGAAATGGCTCTGTAGATTGCTTCGTCAAATCTGAACTAGCTGCTTGAATTACTCTCATAGCTTCCTCTTGTGCATAATTCTCTTGAAGACCTTTCTTCATTGTCTCTTTGTCTCTTTGACCAATCTGAAAATAATTGAAATAAGTTGTAGTTTGGCAAGTTGCATGTTCATAAAAGTACCCTCAACTTGTTCAACGTTATGTTACGTCAGACACTAAAAAATTATACATTAATTTCGTGAGGACTTCAAAGGACTTCTAAATTTATATATTTTCTATTTATCCATGAGTCCTATGCTTGCTGATTTTCTATTTCATTTGGTTTGATTTATTAATAACTAACCATAAATTCCAATCATTTATATCTTTTTGTATAATTCAACTCCTATATTATAAATAATCAAAAATGATAACCATATATAGCATGATTCAATTATTAGATAATGAAGCTACCTCAGCTATATCCGATGGAACAGTAGATTGTTTCATTGACTCAGAATCACTTGATTGAATGGCATCCTTTGATGTATCATGTTCTTGAAAGCCTTGTTTCAGTGTTTTTTCCATACTAGCAACCTAAAAAATATAAAGGCTATGTTTAGATGGAGAAAAAAGTGAGGATAGAATACTAGAAAGAAAAATTTCTTAAAATGATAAAAATTCATAGGGAAAGGATTTGCTTTTCATTGATTTTATATTTCCAAATTAATATACTTTGACAACACTAACTACATAAAGAAAAACTATGCATTTATTTTGTGTAGTAATATACACTATTTTCAATGGGAGGGTTAAGTTTCTTATATTATTATAATCCATTAAAAATATCATGATCAATACACACGAAAACTTGTGTCATTCGAAGAATATTTAAAAGAACTTGATGGAATTTTGATGAATTTCCTTTTATAGCAACATTTAGATATATGGGTTTAAAAGTGTACTTTGAGACAAGATAAATGGATACTGTAACAAGCCGGAAAACAAAAAGGAGAAGAAGCCCGGCAGTCCACTTTATCATGTTTACTTGAGGAATCCATTATGACTAACTGATCAATTTTTTAAGAAGTTATTTCTTGCAAGTCTTAAAAGTAGTATTTACTAAAATTATGGTCTCAAAAGTATGTAAGTAGGTACTCCTCTTATACTTAATATAAGAACTATTTAATTTTTTTAAAAAAAATTAAAGAAGCTAAATTAATCAATCAATTATGACAAAATCTAACCCCTTAAGAAAAATTCATATTATATATTCTTTAATCTATCCAATTTAATCAACTAATTTTTATACTAATTATAATTAACTAATTTATTTAGTTTTTTTAATATAATTAAAAAAGTTAATTAACTCTTATATTAAGAACCGGAGGAATATTAGGTATGCCTATATGAATTTTACCCCTTTGAATATTCTCCATCTCAGCTCATAAATTAAAGTATGGTTCAGATTCTGGCACTCCATTTCTTTGGGTAGAATTTCCTGTTTTTTTTTAATCAGATCTTACCTGAGCAAATTCATTTCCTAGAGAATTTTCCAATGGTACTTCAGATTGCTTCCTTATTATGCCTTTCATTGATCCTTGAAAGCCTTGTTTCCCTATGCTCTTTTTCCATATAGGAAACTGAAAAACATGAAGAAAGTTGTTCCTTCTATGAATTTTCATTTCCAATTACAAGTGTTACAACATTATATATGTACATAATGGAAAAGTACACATTTATTTCATGAGTAATTTGACATTTTGGTTCTCCAAGTTTGAGCCGATCTATCAAATTCTGTTCACCAACCAACTATTTCACCAAGTTTAAATATAATTCTCTATCCTTAATATATGATCTAATTATATAGTTGATCTTTGTTCTAAATATAAAATTTATTTTTTATATTTATTATTTTTTTAAATTATCCCTATTAATAATTCTTCAACAATAATTAACTAAAAGAGAGAGAGAATGAGCTAAAGAAGATCACTAAGGTATTTTAGAAAAAATATACTATATTAATTAACTTAACTAATTACTTTAATCTAATCAAATTAATTAAATTAGTCCTATATTCTGGAGCAGTACATCCATAAAAGAGTTTATATTCTTTATCTTTAGAGTTTGCACTATCTTTAAATTCATTTAAAAACTCATAATAATATATATGCTCTTGCATGTTTTACATGTGGTGGGATTTATAGAAAGTTTGGAGAACCCAAATTAATTTGGTCACCTCACGTAAACTTGTTAACACCGTATCATCACATTCACGGACTACTTTGCCATCTTCCTTCTTTGTTTCTTTGTCTGCCTCAATACTTTCAGTAACACTCTGCAAAAATACCAAAAATTTAAATATAACTGTTGGATCTTTTACTAATTATCCTCAAAATGCTTCAATAGTTGTAATTTCTGGTGGGTTGTGATTGTTTCATCATAAACTCCGAAAACAAGCAATGAATATAGAAATTGGCACGTACATGTTCAGGCCATTTCATTTCATTTCCACGATCCTGATGTTGGAGCTGCACATTATTTGGTTCACTCACTGCATGTTCATCCTCCAACTTCTATTTGAAATATTGAATAATGAGAACAAGATAATCATTAGTAGTACTCACCATTTTGGATGCAACATGTTACCTGTCTCATTCTTAATATAAAATATATTTAATTAATTTATTTAAATTAATAAATTTAGTTAATATGACATATTTTTTTCTAAAATATTCTAATTATCTTTCTTAACTCATTTCCTCCTCTGTACTTAATTATTTTTAAAAGAGTATCAATAGGGGTAATTTAAAAAAAAATTAATAAAAAAATACATCATGTATTTAATATTAACATCAACTATAGGTCATTTACTAAAGAATGGAGTAATCCACAACTTACGTGTTTAGATGGCGTTCTCAATTGTGAATCAGCTGGTAAATTCGCTTTCATTAGATATTCTTTTAATGCTGGGAGAAAACCTATGGTATCTTTCTCCATTGATGTTTCCGTTGTAGTCTACAACATCAAAAGATACATTTTATTGATGCAGGAAATGAATTTTTTTTCCTGCTATTATGAAAGGTCAATATAAATTAAAGTCCTCTTTATGAACATAGACTAAGATGGCGATGTTACCAATGACGATTTCTTGGAAGTGGGAACTTCTTCAGCACTTATCCCTATAGCTTCCTTCGAACTCTAGCCAACACCACAAGAAATAAATAAGTTAGATGTAAAACAAATATATGAAAAAGTTTGTTAGTTGGTTTATTAAAATTATTGGGCCTCATGTTCACTTATTTCAACAATTTATATATCCATGTAAAAAAGAAGTAATTAAAGAGGTTTTGTTCTTGTTGCAATGATCAGTCTAAAATACCTCTTCTAAGTTTGGCGAAGCACTTGTTTGTCCCGTATTTGGGGGCATTTCTTGAACATCATTACTGGAATGTGCAGAGGGTAGCAGTTCCTCTTTTGCTGCTTCATTTTGTGACACTTGTTGGAGTTGAGGAGTAGTTTCTGCATTGGGATTTTGGATGTTATGTTAATATTTATCGAACTTTAATATAAAATTTATTAAATTAATTTATATAAATTAAAAAAAAGATAAATTAGTTAATTATAATAAATATAACATGATCTTCTTAAAATATATTCATATAACATTTGATATTTATTAGTTTATAAGTTAAATAAATTAATAATTTAAAAAAAATGATAAATATAAGAGATAAAGTGGATTAACCCCACAACTAACTCATATATTGAAGATCCAAGCAATAATTAAAATTAGAATTTTAGATATCAGTATATATTAAGGTTGCTTTTTAACAAAATAATTTAATTCAATATGATAGAACTTCCCTTAACTAATATTATATACCTTTAAATATTCCTCTAATTTAATCGTTGTGGGACTCTATATTAGAATATAAAGAAGAAGAAGTCTTACATTGATTAATTAAAGGTATATAATGTCAAGAAAAATCCTATCAAAATAACTTAAATTATTATTAGAATATAAAGAAGTTTAACATTGATATTAATTAGAGGGATGATTAAAGATATATAACTTGAAGGGAAATTCTATTAAGTTGACTTCAATCATTTTGATAGGAAAATAACACTAATATATACTTCTAATTTCAAAAATAAAAAAATTTAATACTCTGGACTCTTATATAGTATAATACAAGTGACTTTATTTTAGATTCATACCTTGATATCTGGGACAGTCAACCACTTCAACATATTCCACAGTTTGAAAACTGATACACCAACAAACAGAAACAAGAAGTGGCAGTCTTTTGAGTATTAACCTTGACAGAGTTGGGAATACATCTTCCATTGCCATCTCCTTCATATCATATTCTTGGCGTATAATAAAAACTTGCTTCAGCTCCGATGCATCTACTATTTCCAATCTCCGCAGCTTTGGAAGAATTCCAATCGTTGAGATTGAGAAAAGGAATTTCAAGCTATCACATTGCTCAATGGAAATGTATTGTAATTTTGGGAAGCAGAGTTGTTGGTGCAAATGATCTTTATCATCATCTTCTTCAATGAGATGAACTAATCCTGGGCAGTCTTTTATCCCTAAATGTGACAACTGTGGAAGGCTTTTTGACATTGAAGCTGAGAAAACAACTTTCAGATTTGGACATGATTCGATTTTTAGTTGCCTAAGATTGTGGAGGCTCAAAATGTATTTAGGACCTCCATATATACACCTCAATTCTCTTAGAAATTTCAACGTCATGAATTTCAAATTTAACGTGGTCACAAGTCCTTCAACTTCCACGTGGATATCTTCCAAATTAAAAACCTCTTCTATTATGGAACTCTCTACTGCAAGACTCGTCAACTTTTGCTGGTGCATGATAACTTTCATTAAGTCCTAAATGATGAGACAGGTCCAACCAAATTTCATTAGTACATATTCAACAAGCTTTAGTGAAAATTTGGGCTAGTAGCATCAGATGTATATCTGATATGCAAAAAATAATGTTGTTTTTATTTTTTTTAAGATTTTTCAAAGATTTAATACTTTAAATTGTAAAAAATTAGAGTATTAAATCTGTACAATTTTTGGAAAAATCGTAAAAAAAAAAAATAGAAACAACACCATTATTTCTCCATAAGATATCAGAATTTCACTCACTTTATGTAGAAGTGAATCATGAAAAGAAACAAGAAAAAAAAATTGCCAAGCGTCCCAAATTTGAGGTGCAGCTAAGAGTGCATAGCTGGCACCCTCCATATGTTGATAATAGAAACCAGAATCCATGAAACCAACTTGATAGCATTGACCCATTTCATGGATGAAACTAATGATATCCCATTAGAAGTTCATAAACACAGCAATAATGCAGGTTATAGAACAATCAACGAAAAACTGTTATACGTACCTGTGCAGATTCAGGCTTCCAATAAAGCAACAAATTTGGAAAAGGCCTTGCGCTCAGCTCCTGACAATTATCCAAAGCAATCTTCTGCAGAGATGGCAACCTAAGGATACTTTGTTTTTTGGCAGAGATATTGATCATTTTTGGTACTTGTGTAAGTGAAAGTGTCTCCAAAGCAGAGAGAACCTCGTCACTTTCATTATTCTCAATAGTTAAATATTTCCCAAAAATATATTTTAGTTTAGGAGCTTCTCTGACAACCAAATGTTTTAATCTTGGAAAATCGCCAGAAACAGAAGTAGGAAATATAAACTCTAGGTTCATGCATCTCCTGATTTCAAGATCCTCCAATCTGGGGAAAATGGAGCTATCACTGATATGATGATGATGTATTGAATCATCTTCAACCACACTACGTAATCCATCGCACTCCCATAAACGTAACTGAGACAATTGTGGTAGGCTTCTCCATGTAGAGGAAGAGAACATGGATTCTAACCTTTCGCTTCCTGTGATTGTTATTTGTTGAAGATTGTGGAAGTTGATACCATATTTGGAGACTGGTCTTTCAGTGCTGATAATCTCTTCTGTTTCAGATTTTATTTCTCCTTTAGTTGTCTGCATGTATTAATAAAAATATTAGTAAATATTCAACACGCTACCTTTGTGAAATTAGTCCCCAGATAGCACAATTTTTCAGCCAAAAAATTGAAAAAATGTACCTGATACATTAGCAAATATCCAAAAATTATTAACATTATGATTCCTTGATTGTAATTGGTTATCATGCCTCCTTCCTAGTAGGTTTGCAGCTTGGTTTATTTTCAATATTATTTTACCTTAAAATAGCTGTATTAATTTTTAGCCTTTCCTTGTATGCATGCGCTATTTTTGTATTAAATTAACCATATAAGGTAAGTAAACGTATCAATGTTTTGTTTTTAAGAAAAGTTGAAAAATGATTTTAATTTATAAAACAAAGCCATATTATTAAAAAAAACAAATTATATACTAATTAACATGCAATCCTCATGAAGCACTATTTTAAATTAAATTTTAAATTAAGTTTTTCAGTTATTTTATATAGTAATACTTAAGCTGCAATTTGATTTTAAATTACTCCTCCAAAATTTTCAAAATTTATAGGTTATTTAAGTTTCAATATCTTGCAAATACTTAATTTATCTATGAAAAATTTTCTAATATTGCATGTGTGGGCAGGAGACAATAATTACAATTTCTTTTTGTCACATGCGTTAATATATAGATGTATATATATTGTGAAAAAAATTAAAATGTTGAAATATATAAATATAATACTTAATTATTTTGACTTGAGTTTATACAATGTCCACATCTAAAGTAAATCTTTTTAAGCAAATCTCTATTTTTCCCTCAAAGAACTAAAATGCATTATTCTCTGCCTGAAATATACTTATACCCACCTATTTTAGGGGGGATGGCTCATTTTATGAAAGCTTTAATAACTATATATGAAAGCTTGGAGGTCGAAATTTTAAGAGAAAACTGAAAAACTTTCTATTTTTTGAAAAAAAAAATCAAAAGTTCTAAGGATCAAAGACAAACATACAAAGCAATATTTTTGGTTGGAAAATTCGAGCAGGATTGATTGACATGCTATAAAACAATAAAACAGAAAAACCTAACTAATAGGGAACATGTCCCAAGATGGCCCCCATCATATATATATACTCGTATAACTTTTGTCAAATTTATTATAATATTCTAGTCTATGTAAAGCAAATTAAATAAATCTAGATCAATTGGACAAAAATTTGCTCAAGTCTAGGTAGAAATGCAATTCACCTACTTTAGGTTGGAATACCCAATCTGAACAGGGTTGTAATGCAAAAATAAATTGTAAGGGATTCTTTTTAAACGAAAGTCAAGTCGTAAGCATCAAGAACAATAAACAGAACAAAATATTTGTGCCAGAAAACAAAGAAGATTGAGAAGCTATATTGTAAGTGGTACCTTTGCTGCATCCAAATTCTGGAAAGAAGGGCATTGCAGATCATATTTGTTGATGCAAATGCTGATCATATTAGGCACATGTTCAAGGGAAAATGTTTTTAACGCGGGGAGATCAATGTGAAGCTCATCATTTGATAAAGAATCTTCAAGATGATTGCATTTCCCACCAAAAACATATTTCAGTTCAAAAGCTCCATAGATAGTCAAGTATTTTAATTTCTGAAGACCTCCTGAAAAAATAGTAGATGGACATATAAATTCCAGCTTGTTGCAGTTGTAGATATCGAGCACCTTTAGATTTGGGAAAATGGAGCCATAGTTCATATGGTCACATTCCTGACCCCCATTCGCTATTATGTGCTTCAATTCTTCACAGTAGGAGATCTTCAACTTCTCCAACATTATGCTTGCGGCAATGGATACATTGAATAATGACTTTAAATTTGAAACATCCCAAAGTTCCATCTTTCTTATATTTTGGAAGACCAGTGGCGGTGTGAAAAGGCACTCAGCTGTGAACATTTCAAACCCTTTCCTTGACGCCGGCGATCCCTACAAGCGTGCGCGCACACACATTATATTTAACTCAAATAACTAATAATGAGTAACCAAAGAACCATTATATTTAGTTAATCAAATACTTCTTCCAGTAATTAATATAAGAGTCAACTTTTTTTTATAAATTAAAGAAACTAAATAAATTAATTAATTATAATTAATATAAAATCTAATTGACTAATTTGGGTATATTAATGAGTATGTATGTGTATATATAATATAAATTTATCTATTAAATTTAATCATAATTAATTAATTTATTTAATTTTTTAAATTATTCAAAAAAAATTTACTAGCTCTTATCTTATATTAATGACAGGAGATAGTAACAATTTAGCATAAAAATGTTAAACAAGAGTAGAATACCAAAGAGATTGTGTGTTGTTGCATTTTGGCTTTGGAAACTGCAATGCATTCCTCATATACTCTGAATATGTTGATGAAACTTGGTACCCAATAAAGATCTATGGATGACAACGAAGGGAGCATAGTGTGCTGATGCGAAAGTTTGTCCTCATCATGTCGATATTCATCAAATATGTATCTCAGTTTCCTACAATATCTTATAGATAAATCTCGCAAAAGGGGAAGATCTCCAGCCAAAAGCAGTGGCGACACCACTTCTAATTTCTGACATCCATTAATTTTGAGAGTTTCTAATCTTGGGAATAGCAAGTCATAACTATTTTGATGATCAACAATCAGCATTTCTTTTCTTGAACTCTCGTATTCAATCAAACTCCTTAGCCCATTGCAATCTTCAATAACTAGTTCTTCCAATCGCGCTAGACTTCGAGCAACCGAGCATGTGAAAATGAATGGTCGGAACATTGGACAATTCTCCAATTTCAAGACCTTCAGATGAGGTAGTTTGAGGGTCCCATTAAGGAATATGTTTTGTAGTTTCATACACCTCAATAACTTCAATACCTGCAGCTGCTCGAGAAAGCCAGAGGTCATAGGACCTCGACATAATTCTTCCACACCAACATCTCTCATATGTAACTCAACCAACTTGGAGAATATTGTCACACTAGAATTAATTAGGAGCTCTCTTGCATCAATGAGGTAATCAATGCCGTCCCATTCATACAAACAAAGCTTCATTAAGTCGTTCATGGCTCCATCTTTAATGGGAATGATGTCAGGGATAAGACTTGTTCTCCATCTTGTTTCTTCTTTCCCCCCCAACTCAAGAACCTCGGCTTTTTCCAAAAGGTACTGAAACAAGGCCCTCGAGATTAAATTCCTCACATGTTTCGTATTAAAGCATTTTAACAGGCCCATCTCATCATCATCAAAGTATTCAAGACCAGAACAAGCTATAGAATACATTTGAAATGCAGGAGGAGATATATCTTGACTAACAGGAGATATATCTTGACTAACTTTGTCGATATTTTCTGTGTTACTATCAGTTGGCTGCTTCCAATCTTGGACATTGGTATTCTCAACAAAATACAATTCTTCCAATTGTGAGCATCTTTCAATCACTTCAAATGGATTATTCCTTTCAATTTTGCACCCTCTTAATCGCAACAATTTCAACATCTTCAGTTCTTCGATTTCTTTTGGTAATTCAATGATACTACAATCATTCAACTCAAGAGTCTCAAGACTTTGTATGCTTTCTAAAATAAAGATGTCATCTAGTTTCCAACCATCCAGGATGAGAGTTCGGATATTCTTTAACAACAGAAATGACTGCAATGGTAGTCTTAAACGATTCTCAACATAACAACATAAAACCAAAACTCTAAGTCTCCTCATCCCTTCGAAGATAGCATTTGCATCTTCTACCTTAACACATCCCTTTATCCAAAGTAGGATAATTTCAAGTTTTGCGCCATCAAATTGATTGGGAAAGTCATTTCCACTCCAAAACAAAAATCTCAAGTTTGATTTTGGAGTTACCTGTGAATTCTTTATCACTTGAATATCCTCTTTTGCTATCCGCCGTATCATCACTTCACGAACCAAATCATGCATTTTAACACATTCCTTCTCAACTTTCAATAAAGAAGAATCTATGAGCTCATCTTTCGCTGCAAGTGCTTGGCTCCGTGCTTCACAATATTTATCAACTTCCCCAAAAAATTCTATCCCTATGCCCAGACTGATCAGAAGGCTTACAGGAATTTCATAATCCTCGGGGAAAAGGCAACATAATAAAAGGAGCATTTTGGCCTTCTCATTCCTTAGATGATTATAGCTTAATTGCAAGCATTTATAAGCCTTTGTCAATTCCTTATCAACATCAACACATGGCTCATATTTTTGTAAGGTTGTCAAAACTGCCTTCCATTCACCTACATGCCAGTTTCTTAATGTTCTTCCCATTGCCACATTCGCAACTGGTAATCCTCCACACTCCTTCACAATATCTCGTGCAACACAATTCAAATCATCATGATTGGCATGGATCTTGAAGAGAGCCAATGAATCCCCATCTGTCAATGTTTGAAGGTGAATTGTTAGTTGGCATCTCATTGCTCCACAAACTTCAACATCGCGGGTGGTTACCAAAACACAACAATTGTTCTTGGCCAATGGAATCCCTATGTCTTCAAGATCGAGCGCGCTCCATACATCGTCTAGTATTATAAGCAATCTTCCTTTCTCAATAGCAATTCTGGAACACAAAATCTCTGAGTGTTCTGCTTCCTCTCTTTCCCTTAAAGACAAACCCAATTGAAGTGCAATGTCAGCTTGAATTTTGTTGATATTCGGGGGATTAGACGACACAGTTGTAAAAATGACATTTTGAAATGCTTCGGATTCTTCAACAAGAACACCCACTTGTTGTGCCAGTGTGGTTTTACCAATGCCCTCTAAGCCTTGCAATCCAATCATGTAGTAATTTTCATTCTCTAATGCCTCCACAAGTTCTTCCAATTTTGACTTCCTACTCTCAAAATCAATAAAACCACTTCCTCCGTGGTATTCCATGATTGGAATTTCAGCTTGATATTCCAATCTCGGAAAATTACGTGATCTTCTTATGAGATCTTCAATATATTGCATCTTCCTCGCGAACTTCTTCCCTTGTAGGAGTTGTGAGATTGCATCTGGACAACAACCATCAAAACAACTCTTACTTGTTTCCGTGTCCTCCTTAATGATAGCATCACTTTCATTTAACCAACGTCGAACATCATCATCCTCATCAACTAGAGTCACATTTCTTTTCTTGGCATCTTCAATATCTTTCAGCACTTGGCTTCGTATTGCAGCCAATTGTTCCTTTTTATACTCGAAGCTTTCAACATGAGTATTGGAACCATAATAAATGATTAAGTTCTCTTCTTGCTCCATCGATCAAACTCTCTGGGCAACATTTGTTGCAACACTTCCCGCATAGCTTGTCATCTAACACGGATATATATATATATATATATATATGAGTAATGAATCCTTATTTTATTATATTATTTTCTATCCATTTTAGAGAATTTATCATGTTTAATAAGTATTATTATAGTAGTTGTGGCTATTTTGTAATTTAATTGTTTCTATAGGTTAAATAATTAAAAATGCTATTTTTTATATTTTTATTAATTTTATTATTTCTCTTGATTAAATTATTTTGTATGAAGATATTTATTTTTATGTATTTCAAAAAATTAAAAATAAATAAATAAATGATAATTATGACCTACGTGAATTACTACAAAATTATATTATAGTATATCCATGAGGGGGAAGGTTAATTGAGAGATTTTCAAATTAAAGGGTGAAATTATAATATCTAATTAAAGAAAATTAAAATACTTCTATTAATATAATATTATATTGTATTATATTAATTCATTTATTTAATATAATATAATATTATATTAGTATTATGTTATATTATATTAATTCAATATCATTTAAATTAATTTAAAGATAATTTTTCAATATTTAAGATTTAAATTTAACTAAAATATAATAGATAAATGTGTTATATTTTCTATTTTTATTAATTATTTTATCTTTTTTATCCTATTACCTTTTATTTAAATTATTTAGAAGATATTTGAGTTTAAAAAATATTATCTCTAGATATATTAAAAAAGATGACAGCTTAAAAATGTACTAAAAATAAATAATAGAGATTATTATTATATTTTAGATAGTCAATCAGTGAAGAGACCCATATCAACAACACTTACTCCCAAGAACTATATAAATGACCCCAAGACTCCTCCATTTAACACACAAATCACCACAATGACAATTATTTTCTTTATTATTTTTCCACAATTTCATACTTTTTCTTTTGAGTTCTAAATGAGAGATATAATGGTTTAATTTCCTGTACTTTAGAGTTAGGAATTGAACAATTTTATATTTTGATATTTTTCTTTATATAAATTTATGATTTCCTAGGTATAGATTTTGAGATTTGTACATATTGGACTTAGGGTTTTGATTGAGACACCTTTATGATCAAATCCTTGTGCTTTATTATTTCAATTTATGATTTAATTTTTTTATTTAATATATTTAGTTTCCTCTTATAATTATTCATGTTGGGTTCATATATTTAACTATAGGGTTTTTGGTTGAATATCCATGTTATAGTAACAAATTATTTATTGTTTAATTTATCACATGCTAAGTAAATCTTCCCTAATCACTATTGATACAATTGTAAGCTAGATTTAAGTATAATTGTGAATTATTTGATTATGACCATGGCGGTTGCCTAGGGTTTTGCATGATAGGAACTTAGTATATGTAATTGTTTTAACTTCAATATATGATTGAACAATGATAGCTACAAATCAATCCTTGAAAGTGTTTATCTTATTGGTGATATCTTTCTAGATTATTGCTTTTATTTTATTTTATTTTTTATTATCTCATTTTACTTTCTAAAATTTATTAATCAAGTTTTCTTCTACTACTTCTCATTCTCATACTTAATCTAATCTAGAGTTAAACCTCACATTAACTCTAAGTAAATAATACAACATAAGTTAACTTCTATACTACATAGAAATTTATTTAATAAATAATTTGAGCTAGAACAACATGCTGTTGATCAATGAGTTTGTAGTCAGATCAGTCTTTTCCATTGTTTGGTCATGAAACCATTGGATCCAAAAATATTATAACAATATTTGTTTTATAAATATATGTTTTTTGGGTAAAAAATACTGTTAATTTTGTTGGAGAATTACAATGCAATCCTATAAGTAATTTAATCACTAAAAAATCTTATAAAATGTTAATATATTATGACATATTGTCATTTACACAAGCAGTTATTGTTATGCTGTTCACTTGTGAAACTTTTCAATGATTAAATTAGTTATGTGGTATATTAAAATATCTAAGTTAAAAGATTTTAAAAGTCAAAAGTATTTTTAAAGAATACATTACTATTAAAATTTTAAAATGTTTTAAAAAAGTGACTACTATATCTTAGAAAAATTACTACGAAATCATTTAAAACTTTCTTATTATATTTTTAAAGTATCTCCTAAAACAATTTGGCATTGATCTTTGAGAAAACAAATTAAGATATTTTAATATAAATATTGAATAAATGAGCCCTTAACTCTAAAATTCCTATGGAATAAAGGCTGAAGGTATCATGTTTAATGAAAGTTCACCTTCTTCAAGATTTTCTTTTGTTTAAAACTGACTACACCAATTCTATTACTGGTAGCTAGAAATCTAGAACACAAATCTAAAAGTAACATTAACTTTTTTTTAAAAAAAAAAAAAGATAAATGTGGTACAGAAAGAATACAATGAGAATATATTTATATGTTTTTAAAAAAATATTTTTTTCGTTCTTGCAGAGGAAAATTGAAGTGAAGAAATATATGAACAGTAATTAAAAAAAGAGTTATGATTGTTTTAAAATATTGTTATTGGTTTTACATTATTTCATGTAACTTAATACCTAGTAATCTATTATTTTATATGACAAAACTTAAATCAAGTTGCTTATATCTATTAAGTCAAGTTCTCCAATCATATTTATTATTTTGCTATTGTTAATTTTTAAAATGCGTATGTGAACTTGTAACTTTATCTATTAATACTTTTATATAGACAATTGCTATTTTGTTATTATTAATTGTTAAAATATGTAAGTATACTTATAAATTTACTTATGTCTAAATAGATATAAGCAACTTAATTTAAGTTTTGTTCTATTTAATAAACATGAGTATAAAGTATACTTTTATTTTTAATCATTTTAGTCATTTGCTCTGGTATTTTTGTATTATTATTATGTGGATTATTTTTTCTTAATGATAAGCATAGAACAACAAATTTTATTATATTAGGTGGGTCAGCAATATAGATTGCATTGTGATCTATCAACAAATAAATATTTAAATAAATTAGGATTATATAACATCTAATATTCTTATCTTATTTATCATATGTGTCAAATATCCTAATCTTATTTATGATATAATTTTATCCATAATATTTTTAATTGGATACAATTTTACTCATAATCTTTTTAATTTAGTGCAATACTTGGTACTTGAGAAATAAAATTATATATAAAATTATATCAAATTAAAAAATTATGAATACAATTGTACCAAATTAAAAAGGTTATGTATAAAATTGTACCATAAATAAAATTAGAATACTGGATATATATGATAAATAAGATCAGGGATGTTATATAATCCAATAAATTATTAACTAAACGGATACACTTAATAACTTCATAGAGTATTATATTCTTCTCACTAGCACATTCAATAATCTTTTTTATATTGTTCAAATCACCTCAGAGGATCGGCAAAAAAAAAAAAAACATAACAGAAATAAACACACAAAGGAAACTGTTGCTTTCTAATGGGGTGTCTGTGATGAATTGAATTCCTAGTTTGTAGTATCTTCTCTACGTTTTCAATACCAATGGTAACATTGGTAACATCCTAAATTTTCAATAGTATTTAAATATGTTAAATTAGGCCAAAAGTTGAAAATATATGAAACTCACGCGCAAAAAATATAAATAACAGTAAATATCAGGATAAAAGTGTAATTAAGAAAAAAATATATAGAAAATTAAAGAAAAAATTTGAAAAATGGGAAAGATGTTCTTAAGGTACTTTAGAGGCCAAAAGAAATTATTTAAGGTGAAAATGCCTCAAAAAGGATTTATTTGGCCAAAAAACTTATTTTTGGGTGAAATTTAAAGGAAATAAAAGAGAAAATAATTATTAAAATTATTAAGGGCCCATAAAATTGATTAAACAGTATAAATTTTATTTTTGAATTTATAAAAAAATTATAAAGATAATTACTTCACAAAAAATGGCATAAATAATTTTAAAAGCTAATTTTTGAGAAATAAGGACCTATTTTCCGAAAATTCAAGGAAAAATAGATAGACCTTTTTGTTCGGTTTGAAAATTTTAGAAAAATTATTTTAGGAAAAATTCCTGTAAAATATAACTTGAATTTTAAGACCCCAGAAAGATTACTTCAATATCATAAATCTCAAATCAATACTCAATCACTAAAATAGAATATTAAAGTGCTGGTATACCTTTTTTTTTTTTTTTAAATAACAAACCTCAACCACTCTCACCGAAGACATCCAATAATACTAACGATATTCTCTCAATATATATATATATATATATATATATATAAAATTTATTATTTCCTCATTTAAGTTTAATTTTGCTTAATTTTTATCACCACCCGATAATTCACCTCCTCCTACTTCTATGTTTAGAAGTGGACGGAGTATCACAATTTAATGCGAGTACATTTTAATATAAATATTTAATAAAGAGTAAAATACGCTCACTACTTTTATATTGTGTCTTAATTATACAAATCTCTCTTCTATTTTAAAAATATAGGTTTTAGTTCAAACCATTAATAAGATTAAAAAATATTCTAAAAAGATTCTTGATGTATATTTTTAATTAAAAATCATATTAAAATAAATCTTGTTTACTAATTTAGCTCTCATTATACCAAATCCCTAATTTATCTTTAAGAATAATATTTAATAACGGTCTATTTAATATTTTTACTAAATTTAGACAACATTTAAGTAATTTTTATTTATTTAAAAATATTAACAACTTGATAAAAATTCGAGTATTTTTTAACAAACATACGTTTAATAAAATATATTTAAAATTTTTGAATTATAATATATTAATATAAAGATCTCAAAATCATATCATTTTATAATTTTATTGTTTATTTGAAAAATACACAAATATATATAGTTGCAAAACATTTTAGTCGTATTTAAAATATTACATCGTAGTAGGTTTTAATAAATAAATAAGATCAAACTTAAATTTACTGAAAAATAAAAATTTATGATTATAAAATTAATTAAATTTTGTGATATGGAAATCAATTTGAAATTTTGACAAATATTTGAAATATATATTAAAATTATTTTTTTAATTTTGAATAAAGATATGTGACTAAATGATCATTAAGAAATATATATTATGAGGAGGAGTATTTTGGTCAAAATGATGAGTCAATATTGTGATTTAACAGTCAACTAATAGTTTGATGGATAGAAGTTAAATATTAAAACGAGAGGGGAGGTTTATGTAATAATATATGTTTTGATTTCAAGGGAGATCTATATACGTTTTTAAAATAGAGAGGAGGTCTCGCAATTTAGAGTAAATAGAGGGAATGTTGATATATTTTACTCTTTAATAAATGAATTCTTAAGTTCAATAAGATAATGGATTAAACACATTGTTTAAAGTTTATAAATATTAGAAATTAAAAAAAAGAGAAATTAATTTATTATGGTATAATATTTTTATTATTTTTAATAAAATAGAATATCTGAATTATCCTACTATTATTTTTATTTAGAGTTTTATAATTTAATTATTATTAGTTAAGTATTTATTAGAATTTAGGTTCAGATTTAGATATGAATTTAAATTTTAAAAATATGATTTAAATTTTAAATTACTATATGATAAGATTTTGAGAAAGGTAATAATAATATTAAAAAAAATAATAATATCATATAAATCATTCTCCCAAACAATTAAATCATCAAATTCCGTTGTCTCCACCAAGTACATATATATATATACTATTGGCTCCAATGAGTTTTTTTAATCCATCTCTCCGTCCAATGTCAAATCATCAACATATATATATATATATATATATATATATATATATATATAACCTCTAATATCCTCTCACACCATTTTTCTCTCCTTTCTCTCCTTTTATTATTTCTCTTGCGTCACTTTATTTTCTTCTCTCTTTCCTCTCTTGTGTGCCCCGTATACCAATTAAATCCACATGCCCACTGTGATGTGTATGTATATCCTTCCTCACTAGTTGTTTGATCAAAGTACAGTTTCTAGATATGGCTAATTGTTATTGAGGCTTTGGATTAACTTTTGTTTAAAAAACTAGACATTGATGATATTGTGCATAAGGCCACTTAACTAGTGGTAATTATTTCTTCATTTGATAAGAGATAACTATTTTTTACTCGTTATGTATGTTAATATGATGTTTTGAGTGATTTGATATATATATAAATATATTAATATTGATATGATTATATTGAGAAAACTTGATTAATGATTTTATTGAAAATGATCTTGTGGGACTTAAAATTTAATTTAGAAAGTTTGAATTGAGATTATAAACTTGTTATATCTTGATATTGAAATTTGAAAAAAGTTATTATCTTGAGAAAAACCCTTTTGTGGTATTTATTAGTATTATTTGTTATCAAGCTATTGAGATTTTGATTAGTATGGTTATCTTAAAAATTATGCATTGGAAATTAATGATTATAAAGTTGTATTTCTACCACGTAGTATATATTCCATTAGAGATTTATTGTTAGCTTTTATCCCACTAGTTTACCAAGGGACTTGCCACACCAGTTTACCTAAGGGCTGCGACACCTCTACCTGTTTATTGAGAGGGAATGAACCTATGGTCTAGTCATATACTTCATGGATTTTGGACGATCTATAACATTTGACAGGTTAGCTTTTTGAGTGACCAGTTATATGGTAGTTGTCAGTAGTACATGGGTTTAGTCGACAGTTATAAGGCGGTTTAGTTGGTTTGATGGGAGAAATTTGAATGGTTTATCCATTTGATTATATTATGATGATATGTTATTTTTTATATATTGTACTTTATTCACTATCACACTTGACATATCACGAGCACACATTGGTATGTATAATGAGTATAGTTGTTAGTTATTGAGATGTTTGTCTTATCATATTTTTATTAATATTTTTTAAAAGATAATCTTGTGTTAGGACTTCAGGAAAGGCTTCGGAGGCTTGATTAATGCTATATCAAATGTATAGTATCCTCCTTTTGATTTGTGTGCAATAATTGTATATTGCTATAATATGATTTATTCTACATACTATGATATGACATAATTACCGTTTTATTAATAATATGTATATTTATAGAAAAGTGCGATATTTATAATATAAAATTCATAAAAGATTGAACAATTTATATGTCTTAGTTAATTTATCTCATCTTATTATTTTTTAATTATGATTATTTTTATAACTAGAGTAGGGTTTCTTTTAGATTTTAGTAAAGTTTTTTCTACCATAATTAATTCTTTTATAATTAAGAAAAAATATTTATAATAGTATTTTTTATTTATATTATGTATAAAATATGTCTATAAATAATTAATAATAATTATATTTTAGGAGAATTTTACATAATCTCTCCGTAGGAGAAAGGCTTAAAGTTATCGAGCATGCCATCTTTAATGATACATATAAAATTAAGTTAGGAGAGATAAAATTCACTTAGGTGATTTCTATTTTTTAGGAGGATTAGTCTATAAGTTAAGGATATCACCTAGTTTCTGTCTAAAAGGAAGTTGACCTTCATTTTCTATAGGACAAAGCTAGTGATTGAGTATTACTGATCCGTTTCTTTTAAGTTATTAAGTTAAAATTCCATCTCATTAACTTTCCTAGTACACTATTGTTTGTATAATATTGATCCCTTTGCCCTTTTTTACGAGAGCTACTTTTAACTTTAATTTTGAGATTTAGATACCAAAGAATAGGAAAAGTTAGTTAATGTTTAAAAATTTTAGTTTCTTTCCAATTTCATCCTCCATAAAATGATCTCATAGAATTCACAGTTAAAGAAAGTAAGAGGCAAGAGTAAGTGGGGTCAAAAGTATAATTATAAGAAGTTTCAGGATAGAAAGGACAATTGTGAAAGCCCAAAAATTCAGAAAAATTTTAAAAACGTCCCAAAAAATAGAAAAGGGGTTTCCAAAGTACTGAGAAACTCACAAGAGTTATACAAGACAAAAACGTCTAAAAAAATTATTGGCATAAAAAGCTTATACTTGCCCTCCTAATACTTCACCGATTCACGTTTTTCTGGCCGCCACTAATGATAAAATGTTATTATTTATATTTAAACATGTTAAAATTGTTTCCTTATGTATTTTAAATTATGTTTTTAGGGCGTTATTCCCCGATACATTAGTTTGGCTGCAGATAGCGTTGTATACCTTGATCCTTTAGGTGAGTAGCGAAGATCCTCATTGCAAATCTGAAGTATTAATTTTGGGCATATACATTTATATTGTAATCATGAATTTATAAAAATACTTGTATTATTTTGTTGAAAGTTTATATGTTCTACCTAGCCTATAGATAAGGTTCTGTTTATTTTAAAAATTGTCTGTAGGTAATTTGAAACATTCACAAGCTATTATAGGATTTTTCAAAGGTCAGTTATCAAAGACAATAATGCCAAAATTTCTACATATGACTTGTTTTTTGATTAAAATAGAATATATATTATGATTATTGTTTTAAACTTTCTATTAAAGGTTTAAGGCTTACAGGATATAAATTTATTCATATTCTATACTGGTCACGATTCAAATTTCAGAACGTGACAATAACTATCAAACTAAGTCATGTGACCACTAACTAGAGTGGTTAACTCAACTAAATGCATAACAGACTAGTTGAGCCGTAACTATACTCTAAAAAGTAGACATTTAGCTCAACCTAGTAGTGCAAGGCCGTGGGTTCAACCCCATTAACTATCCAATATATATCATGTGAGAGACTTCCCTCCGAAGAGAGAGTACTCTTATCTTATTTGTTTATTTCCCACAAAAAACTAATAATAAAGGCATTATTTTTATGTAAATATTAATTCGCATTGTTTTCTTATTATTTTTCAATAAATGAAAAAATATAAATTTTTAATGCAAAGGGAGAAGGGCATTTGTGAAAAACTAGCGTAAACAATGGGTGTATGGAACAAATGATAAAATTGACTAGAGGAGCACAAGTAAGAATTAATTATTGAGAATATAGATACTTACTTCTTTTGGAAGAGGACGGAAATTCAACTTTGCTCAATGATGCCTTAATCGACAAGGAAATTAAATCTCCTTTTTCTATTCCTTGGAGAGATTTCAGCCGGAAGAGCAAAATCAGCCAACGAAGACAAACCTGAAAGGACAAAAAAGTCAAATTGAAAAAGGTTACAACACACAAACAGTTAAAACATATAGGTGAAAGCTTTATTGGCAGAAGAGATATGGATGCGCACACGCATATGTAACAACTTCTTAAATAAAGAAGAAAGGAGAGGAGAGGACATACCAGCTTGAAGCAGTGGGAAGTGTAAAGTAACTTTCTCTGTGCAACCAGATGTATCACGAGCAGGAAAGGCAGCTCTCAAGCCATTATCCCGCATCCAATCAGGACGATCAAATCTGTGCCATCAAATTCTTCTGTTGTGAATTTAATTTACTTTTCTAAACATTAATCAGATGAGAGTATGAATAAAATTAATTACTTCAATTTTGAAGAGAAGTTTCATGTACAAAAGTCATGAACGTTGATATGGAAGGCTTCTTTCAGAGTATTGGT
Source organism: Leucaena leucocephala (assembly GCA_037074615.1). NCBI lineage: Eukaryota > Viridiplantae > Streptophyta > Magnoliopsida > Fabales > Fabaceae > Leucaena > Leucaena leucocephala. Next base: position 10,789,967 of record CM073542.1, read on the forward strand.
AGATTGCTAAGCATGTTTGAATAATTGGATTAAAGTAATGGACGGATGGGCTCGGACTTTCTTTTGCACCCCGTTTAGGGCTTAGTGAAGTTACCTTGGAAACGGGTGGAAATAATAATATTTGTTAGTGGTATTTTTGCATTGAGAAGTAGAATTCCCAAACTTCTTGTAAAGTCAAGTCTGCATGTACAATTTTTTGAGGCTTGTAACTTGGGATATTGAATTTTAAATATTTTTTTAGGCGAGTAACCAAGTTGATTTCCATCCCCATTCCTGTCTTCTCTTGTTGTTTCATCTAGAAATCGTGATTATGGTTGATCTTGGGGTCCGATTAAACCCTAAACCCTACATATAATGCTTGAGTGGAGCTTTGATTCGTGTTTATTGTTATAGTTGAGGTTTGAGGGATAACTATTATATTGGTACTTCCTTACAATATTCACTGACTTCTGGGGTTTGTTCGTGTGATTTTGGGATAATTTAAGTTTAGGTTCTAATAAGTTTAGATTTACCTGAGTCATTATAAAATTATCATTTTTACCGCTACCAACTAAGTATATTTTCTTAGATAAATATATAATAATAATTAAGGGGTTACATATATCATTTTGTTTTGGTGAGGACAAATTTGGGCGAATTGAGTACTAAGGGCTCACTATGGTCATAATATGCCTCAAAGCTCAAAGAACATTTACAAAAGTATTTATAGTGCCTACACATCATTAGCGCTATTTGAACTCACGACTTGTTAAGTTATGAGTTAACTCATTTTCCACATAATTAATATTTGTTAGTGTTATAGGTATCATTTCATTCTCATCAATTATTGAAAATATTGGTAGAAAACCAACTCGATATGATGTAATTTAACAAGTGAAAAAGGAAACATCAACAGAAAGTGAGAAACACAATCAGGATATATTACTGCTCAGTACGTTGCTCACCGAAAGTTAATTTAGAGATCTCAACGGCGTTGATGTATGGCTTCAAGCAGGAAGGATTCTTTCATATTCTGTTGAAGGAAGAAACAAAAGATACAAGAACAGACCAATATATAAGATGAAGAGGAAGCTGAAAATGACACCAAATTAAGGGCCTTTTTAAGGGACAAATAGCTGGAAAAGACATGGTAGAATTTGAAGCGAGGACCAAGGTCCATGTACGTTGGAGGGATTAAAATGTGTTATGGACCAAAACGCCCCTTCTCATACTTGGTTGGAATTAAAAAAAGGCGAACATAAAGGACTCTGAATATACAATTTAATTAGTTCCGTAAACATAAAATAAAATGTTTGTTTTACATACAAAATAGAATATAAAAGCAAGTGAGAAATGGCAATCTTCACAAGGAGAAAAAAATAAAGAAAGAAAGAACTAGTTTGTATAGCCCAAGCATGGTCAAGTCGGGGCGCCAGAAAATAATTAATCCTTCTGTAAGGAAAGCATAATGTATAAGCAGTAGATATCTACAGACTCAGAAACACAGGACATGGAAAAGAGTCGAGAGAGAAGGAATTGAACATAAAATAATTATTTGAATCAAACAATAAAGAAAGGTTTGATTACGTACCTCAAAACCGCAGCAAGTATTTGCATTAGGAGCTAATTGAGTATAGAATTTGCAGACAGATGAAACCAATACAACAAATGAGAATGACTCCGCTCAACGAAGATGGTAGAAGACGAGAGAGACAAAGGAAGGCTATAGAAGTTATGGGCATGGAAGGTGCAAAGCAAGAACTTGAGTAAGAACGAAGGAACAAGATTCGAAACGGTCCCTCCTTTAGTCTTTGATAAGTGCATACTTTATAGTTAAATAGTAGATTTTGTGACATACTGGATTAAGTTTATAAATATTTTATACCTATTTAATTTATTTTATATATTTTCTCTCTAGCTTTTATTGTTAGGTGAAATAAAATTTAAAAAGGAATTCAAAGAAAATAAATAAAGAAAAGAGAGAATTGATAACCCCACATGAGTTCAAAGGAATAAAAGAAGCAGATGGGGCACGCAAGCATCCAGCGCACATATATATATATATATATATAAAAGGCCGACATGGATGATGGATAAAGGGAGAGGATCTAATATTCTAATTACTATTATGAGTACTTTGGAGAATTTCTCTTTTTATTTTCCTCTAATTGTCTGTCATGATTGAGGATTTTGGAGCTATATTGTTTATTAATTTGATCACGTGTTTCTAAATTACCTAGTTAGGTTTAGGTATGTAGCCAAAATGAAAAACTAGTTTTCTAATATTTTGTTTTGGTTGTTTTATGGATTTTTACTTTTGAATATATTTTGGTTTTTTAAATATCTATCTCACTTGTGCCTTTTGTTAATTACACTTGTACCATTGAAGTAAAGATGTAGTGAGGAGTGAAAAGAGAATCAAGATCTACAAAAATAGACGCAAATGATTAGGTTTGGAATAGTTCTAGAGATTTATGTTGACTTGAGTTTAATTATTGTACAGTATTATGAGAATAAATCAACACTAATTCAAAAGCTAAGCGACTAATAATTCAGGAAAATATATATTAGGACATTTTAAAATTAATTATCGCTATATATAATTTCTTAAGAGTATTAGAACCTAACAACGTACCGGGTGAATCTAACTCCCAAGACTTATATATAGACAGGAGGGAGTATTATAATTTTGATTATGATTATAATCATACAAAGGAGCGTCCATTGTTTCGAAATCTGGAAAAGAAACAAAAAAAAACAATTAAAGCTGCAGACATTCTTTCCTTGGAAGAAGAGATCACTCTAAGTTATTCGTCCATAAATATTATCAAAAAAAAAATATTCGTCCATAATGATAAATTATTTACTTATTTATCAATATTATGTTTTTCGAGTCTCTAGTCTTTTCTTCTTTTTTCCCTTTTTCTTCTTTTTTTTTTTCTTGCTTTGTATGGAACTTTATAAACTGACAAGTCTAAAAAAAGTTTAAAAAATAATAATGGAATAGTAGACCAATTTAGTCGCTTAATTACATCTAGATCCGAGTCATATTATATTCATCTTTTTTTAAATAGTTGGACACACTTAGAGAAGATTGTGACAACTTTGAGTTAGATAGGGTGACATTCGGAAAATCTAAAGTTTTGTTCTGGATATATAGAGCATTCAAATTCACCTGTCATAAATTTAAGGTCCTTCTTAAGAGTAAAATAGTTAGTATTTTTAAATATCTAAAGATTTAATCCTTCATGTAAGAGGTTTTCAAGTTAAGATCATGAAAGGAAAGATATCCGAGCAACTCATTATCAGAGCTAATCAATTGATAATGAATACGAGAGAGTATACCTTTCTTCTAACACGGGAATAAATGCAAAAGAGTATAGACATTACACATGTGAATGTAAAGCTCCTCTTAATTAATGCAATAAGCCAAATCAAAGAATGTGATTAATCTATTTAAAATGATATTGACCAATATTTAAGAGTAAGGGAAAGAAATGCTCATTGATTGATAATCAACTCCTCTTAATTTATACAATGAACCAAAATATAACACAATCACATATAGACAGATATTGATACGGAAATAGATGATTGATTAAGGCATATGTATAATTACATATACACAAATATTGTAGAATCATACATACACATAAGTGACAACAACATACATCCACTAGTAATTATAGATAGCTCTTTAATAGTGAGCATGTTGTTGAACCTATGGCCCTGAGTAAAATATCTTACTTTTACCCTTCAGAATATGTGTTAGAAGAATATGTATTCAAAAGCCTTGTTGACTAGCAAAAATATTGTTTTGGTTCAGAAATTAAAACTTTTCAATTTAATCCTCAACTATTATTCATTGTTTATTTTTTTCAGATTAATAATCTAAATTTAAAAAAAATATAATTAATTCTAAAAAAATTATTCAGAGATGTTCCAAATATCTACTTAAAACTCTTTTATGGCACTTTAAAGAAAAATATAAATCTAAATATTTATTGGCCCATTTAATACAATTAATCAGCTAAAATTTACTATTCATTTAATTAAATATAAAACTTTCATATTTTGACCCTTAACTTTAAAAATCATTTCTCTTAACATACACATTTAATATGGGCATGCTACCTATATATTTAAAGCTTAAGATGTGTACTACATGCCTACTAAATTTTGTAGCCAAACTCATCAATTTACTAGGTCAAACTATAGCTATAACAGAACTGCTCTAGAACTTATATTTTTACATTTCTAACTTCTTTCATTAATTATCTTTAATTATTCTAACAAACATAAGCATTTAACTTGGCTTCCCACACCCTCATATACATCATATAAACATACCATAATTATTCCCTACAATTTAATTACATAAATTGGCATTTTTCATATTAATTACATAAATGGTAAAACCTACATCACATAGAATATAACATTTCTCTATTTTTCTTCTTCCTCCTTCTAGCTTTTCTTCATATATATTTCCTCCTTCATATTAGACCTATTACAGTTGGATAAAAGAGTGAAATTCTAGGTATCTCGGTAGCAAATAATTATCATTCATGCAATCAATTTATGCTTCCATTTTTGAACTTACTAATAAATAGTATTGCCAAGCTCACAATCAAGAATATGTTCATAGAATTGTCAACTATAGCCATAATACAATTTAATAAAACATTCAACGTGTTCACACTTAAAAACTATTCAACTCAAGGCAAGCTAAAAAGCATCATAAAACATAAATATAATTTAAATACAAGAATGAGTAATTGCTCATTACTTACACTCTTTTTAATGCCATGGCTAAATAATTTTTTGCAACACATTCTGGCCCTCATTTTCCCATATCACACGGCCTATATACATATATGCATATGCATATGCACGCATATGCATATATATATATATATGTGTGTGTGTGTGTGTGTGTGTATTCTGTTCATAACAGCAGCACCAGCGTCCTCATACATACATATATATATATATATCCTAAATCAGTTTGTGGCCTTCAAAAATGTCCAAAACGGCAGCACTATATATATGTGTGTGTATATATATATATCAGAACAGCCAAGGAAATGCCTAAGTTAAATCTGAAAATTTTCTAGATTAACTATAAACTCTGGCTAATTTTCTTAAATTTTTTTAAGGAAATAAGCTTTTAATTCCTGAAAAATAACTATTAAATCTTTTTTTAAGAAAATAAACTCTTTTATAAATTTCTAAATTCCCAAAATACTCATTTTATAATTTTTTTTAGCTACAACATATTACATGAAGCTAAAAGTCCCCTTCTTGATGAGATTATAGTCATCGATGTCGATATCTAGCCCAAGACTAGTATCATCCCTAGAAGTATTGGCCATAGAAAAAAGATCCTTAAGGAGTGTAACTAGTGTGTAAAAATCAACCAACTCCTTATTAAGTAGTCGATTTATCCTAATACAATAAATAAAAAATAATAATAATAATTTAAAAACATATAATAAATAAATGAATAAAATAATTTTAAATAATAATTTTAAAAACATAATAAATAAATAAATTAATATTAAATAATAATTTCAAAATACTAAACAAATAAAATAAAAAACAACTTCAGAAAAATTCATAATTAAATTTAAATTCTTACCTTGAGATATAGAATACTTTGTAGATCTAGATTTAAATTTGATTGGCAAAACTTTACCCCACAACTCGCCAAAAGTATTAAATAAGGGCAACACTGTTTATGTATAGAGTTGCATTCTAGCAATTCTACCCAAAACTATTAGAAAATGAAACTCTAAGTGAACTGCCTCACTTAAAATAACTTTAATCTGATATCACCTTGAGATTACTTTAAAAATTTAAATAAAAAATTGTGTATAACACAACCTCATATCGTTCTCCTTGAAGAATCAAAATGTAAAATTAAATTCTTAAATAACTAAATACAATATAACCTAAATTAGAAAATAAGATTTATTTTAATTGACTAACAATTAAATGTAATTTATTAAAAATATATTTAAATAAAATATTTTTAGTATTTTTAGTTTAAAGAGAATAATAATAAATAATAATAAGTAAAAAAAATAAAGTTAAAAATGATTGATAATAATAAAAGCAATCCTCCGCAAGAGATAGAGCAGAGAAAAAGCTTCACAACTCTCCCTTAAACTCACTGTAGCTATGATCTCATTTACATCGATCACCCGTGTCGTTGACGCTAAGACTGTGTCATCGTTCTTCTGTCGTCGCATAGCTGCCGTCGTTCTTTTCGCTCAAATCTCGGGCAGCCGCTAGTGGGAAGCTTTTCTCCTTTCTTTTCTGTTCTACAACTACTGTTCTAGGAGATTTTTCTCCTTCTCTTTCTAATCTACAAGAGAGTGGCAGTGAAGGCGTCATCTCTTATATCCACCGTCAAAATGCACGCATGAGCCTCAGTCGCTGTTGTAGGTACAAAAATTTGCAGATATTCTTCTCTTTCCTCTTTTGTTGGTTCATGCCTATTGCTGCTATGGGTATAAATAATTTGCTACTATTGTGCTACAAGATCCGTCTTTATTGTTCGTCATTACTGCTCTCCCTTTTCATTACTGTTGCTGTATAGATATGTGTTCAGCTGTAACTATTGTATCCTTCTTGTGTCTGTGTAATACCTTATTTTTAACCCCAATAGTCAAAGTTTTGCCCTAAACTTTGATACAGGAAAAGTGTTTCTCCTTTTATAAGGATAGAATTTCTTGAATAATTTAAAACTCTCTTTTCTATCACCTATCAAAACGTTAATTTATTTTTTCCCTTTTCGTATGTATATATCATACCCATAGTAATCCCCAACCATCACGTGATGGAACTAACTGTGTGGTGGAGTTTCCGCTTCCTGATCCTTGGAATTACAGGTTACAAAATTATATATATACATACATATTAATAAACTTTTAAATGAGCCATGCAAGGCTCTTTCAAAAAATAATATATAACACCCCAAAATTAAATCACAAAAATTTTATTCCAGCTCTCACCTACTTATCTCTCCTTATAACAATCTATGGCACTAGAGCTACCTGCTTTTGCTACTTGTCATGGAAGAAAAAGGAGTGAGATTCAAAGAATCTCAATAATAACAACAATCCTTCATATATATATATATACACATACATGTATTCACAAAACATGCAAAACAAACCATATCCTCAATCAATCAGCATGGTTTCAATCAAATATACATACAACCACTTGATACGGGTACACATGCATCACAACATATATACCAATCAACTATCAACATGGTTCACAATCAATATGTGTATACTCTTTGAACAGTGCCCTGCATTAGCAACCCTTATACAGATTTCAGGGACAGGCTTCCCACCATCCCGGCGAGCAATCCCCCATGCTTGCATGTGTCACTATGCTTGGAATACATACCCTATGGCACAAACAAATATGCAGAACAACACATATACAAATATAAGAACTAAGTGTTATTATCTAGTCGCTTTTCTTCCAAAACTCTTTCTGTCCTTTCCTTAAAGGGTGGTTCTGAACAATTATTAAATTTTATACAATTATTTATGTAAGATTTATTAATACGTAAACCTTAGCACAAAACACTTGCATAATCAACTTTCCTCATAACTCCCTAAAAAATCCCAAACTCTCTTTAATACTCTTCTTTAGATTATTGTTTATCTCATTTAGTTCCGCAGATTCACGACTCTGCCTTCTATAAACTAAAGTAAAACCAACGAAGCTTAATCTTTGAATTATAAGTCAAATATTTTTCCCAAAGTTCCACAATTCCTTTCTACAACTCTTTGAAGAGATTATTTACTTCTCGTTTAACTTAACAATATATCCATTTAGATTAGAAGAGCATCAAATAATCAACTACTTTTTATATTTAAACTACTCAAATGGTACTTCTATAGCAACTCTGAACTTTCCAGTCCAAGCATAGTATTTAAACCTTTATTTTTAAATCTCTAGGCATGCTTTAAACATCTATAATAATAACTCAATACTTGAAGATCTAACTCCGTAAGATCTAGCTTAGTTTTTAGCTCTCTAATCTTTCCATTTTTCTTAATTCTTCTTTTTAATCCCTTATGTTCATTAAGAACATTATAAACATTTGGAACAATAAAACTTCTCTTAGATTTTCAAATTCCATCCTTTGGTCATCAACCCAAATTCAAGGGAAAAGAAATATCTTATACAACTTAACCCAATAACTTAAACACCTATAATCCATTCAACTCATCTTGTTAATGTCTTTTCACACCCTTAAACCATTTGGAATAGTTTCCAACATTTAGAAATGCTGCGCATGATTCCAATTCTTTAATAATCTTTTAAATCATTTCAAAAGACATTATTCATTACATCTTTTACTAACAAGAAGCACCCTTTATCCCAAACTTATCTCAATATTGAGGTTAGAGCTTTATTGCCTTCAAATCAACTATAATAGTTCAAAATAGTTGTTCTATGATGCTTCTAATCTCCAAAGCATTCTTGTCAGTAGATTAAAATACTTACTAGCTTAACTCTTTACTCCGATCGAGGCTTATAACTTACTCTAGTTTCCAATATATGACTTCAAAACTGATTTACTAATTTTCAATTTCCAAAACATTATCCCATTTTTTCATTCTTACTAAAGAATCATCATTACCCTTCCCAAAACATATCAAAACAGCAAGCTACAAACCCCAAAACAGCAAGCTTTGATTTCAGAAATCACCGCTCAAAACAAACCAAACTCAAACCACATAGCTTCCAGCTTGTGTCTCACCATTGTTTAACCAAGAACAAGTACGATTCATATGCTAACTCTTGAGTCTTCAACGAAATATCTTCTGAAAATCAACAATCCAATCTTGCAAGACAACTAGCACAGTAAGCCATTACCCTATTATTCCTAGAAAAGGGCAAGGAAGAATAATTTATCATTATACTATTTTATTGCTACTGATTACAAGAAAATCTAGTCCATCAAACACTTATACCCAAACTCCCCTGCTCGGCAACCTTATTCAGAAATAGGGCAAAAAAACATGCGGCAACTGCATTACACAATTAAGGCTTGATTTTTATGTTTTAAGCTTCATTCTTGCCTTAATCCATAATTTTATCTCAATGTCCAACTTTAATCGGTTGAAAACTTCCCATAACTAGAGCAGACCAAAAAACACCATGCAACAATCAAAGCTTTCGATTTCCACCTGATTCCTTGTTAAGAAGTTTAAATCTTACAAAATCAACCCTTATCACCTCAATCTTCAACTTTTAATCAGACCCAACTCAAAAATTGCAGAGATCAGAAAAGTTCGAAGACGAAGACTGAAGTTGTGAGCTTACCCCTCTCCTCTGATCTACCCGCGTCGCTCTGTAGTCGCTCCTCCGTTGTCGGCGACCCCTTCTGCCTCTCGTCCCTAAGCTGCTCTCTCTCTCTCTCTCTCACTCCCCTGCTCTCTGCTCGCTCTCACACTCGACTTCGCGTGTTCTCTTTGAGGAGAAAGGAAGACGATGATAAAATGACGGGGAAGAGAATGCTGTGTTGACAGGAGGAGAGCACGTGTAATGGATTGTAACGCTGTACAAGAAGCCAGGGCCCGCAGAGTTCCGCCAAGCCAGTATAAAATATACCTGGCTAACCCGATCAAAAAGATTCAATATAAAATAAATAATTTTAGATAAAGCTACTATTTAAATCATGTAAGGGCTACTACTTTATTTATTTAGTCTTATCTAATTAATTATTTTTTATATATTAAAATTTATAAATTATAATATTTTATATAAAATAAATATAAGAGATACTAATAATTAAAAAATAATTTTATAAATATAAATAGTTAAATAAGTAATTATATTATTTAAAATTTGTAATTAAATTATTTTTTTTATTATTTTTAAACTGTGATAACCGTCATATTTTTTTTCAGATGCTTTATCTTTATCAATTTTGGAGAGATTGATGTAAAGTTACAATTTAAATTACTTAAATTTTAATACTTTTTTTATATATCATAGATTTTAAAATTTTAATTACTATCTTTTTATTGTCCTATTTTTAGTAAATTATATAAATTATTTAATTATTAAAAACATATAAATATAGTATTATTTTATAAGTTTATAATTGTATATTTTTTTATAATATGAACAAGGCATCACGATTTAGGTATACCTAATTTGCCTTTGTTCAACCTATCTATGCCTAACCTAAAATAGTTAAGATTTTTACTGAGTAGGGTCAGATATCGAGTTACAAAATATAACCTATATATTTTTTGAGTAGTATATCAAATAAAAAGTTACCAACTTAACCCTACTTATATACACCCTTAATGGATTGTGGGTGAGGTGTAGGCTAGAGGGGCAATTTGTACACATGTGAAAGATGGGTTGAGGGTGCGGCCCGGGTGCCATTTGTCCTTGGGTATCCCTATAAATTACTGCTAGCTTTTGAATTAACATAATAAAAGTCTATTTATTTCCTATTTTAGTTTTAGGCTTATGTCATATTCTTCTTTAAATTTTTTAAGCATTATGAGTTTTGTAGAAATTATACATTATGTTAAACTTTATATTTTTTTTTCTTCTATAGCTTTTCCAATATGTAATATAATTTTCTTAAAATTTTCAAGGCAAGAAAAAAAAAAGAAGAAAAAGGGAAAAAAGAAGAAAAGACTAGAGACTCGAAAAACATAATATTGATAAATAAGTAAATAATTTATCATTATGGACGAATATTTTTTTTTTGATAATATTTATGGACGAATAACTTAGAGTGATCTCTTCTTCCAAGGAAAGAATGTCTGCAGCTTTAATTGTTTTTTTTTGTTTCTTTTCCAGATTTCGAAACAATGGACGCTCCTTTGTATGATTATAATCATAATCAAAATTATAATACTCCCTCCTGTCTATATATAAGTCTTGGGAGTTAGATTCACCCGGTACGTTGTTAGGTTCTAATACTCTTAAGAAATTATATATAGCGATAATTAATTTTAAAATGTCCTAATATATATTTTCCTGAATTATTAGTCGCTTAGCTTTTGAATTAGTGTTGATTTATTCTCATAATACTGTACAATAATTAAACTCAAGTCAACATAAATCTCTAGAACTATTCCAAACCTAATCATTTGCGTCTATTTTTGTAGATCTTGATTCTCTTTTCACTCCTCACTACATCTTTACTTCAATGGTACAAGTGTAATTAACAAAAGGCACAAGTGAGATAGATATTTAAAAAACCAAAATATATTCAAAAGTAAAAATCCATAAAACAACCAAAACAAAATATTAGAAAACTAGTTTTTCATTTTGGCTACATACCTAAACCTAACTAGGTAATTTAGAAACACGTGATCAAATTAATAAACAATATAGCTCCAAAATCCTCAATCATGACAGACAATTAGAGGAAAATAAAAAGAGAAATTCTCCAAAGTACTCATAATAGTAATTAGAATATTAGATCCTCTCCCTTTATCCATCATCCATGTCGGCCTTTTATATATATATATATATATATATGTGCGCTGGATGCTTGCGTGCCCCATCTGCTTCTTTTATTCCTTTGAACTCATGTGGGGTTATCAATTCTCTCTTTTCTTTATTTATTTTCTTTGAATTCCTTTTTAAATTTTATTTCACCTAACAATAAAAGCTAGAGAGAAAATATATAAAATAAATTAAATAGGTATAAAATATTTATAAACTTAATCCAGTATGTCACAAAATCTACTATTTAACTATAAAGTATGCACTTATCAAAGACTAAAGGAGGGACCGTTTCGAATCTTGTTCCTTCGTTCTTACTCAAGTTCTTGCTTTGCACCTTCCATGCCCATAACTTCTATAGCCTTCCTTTGTCTCTCTCGTCTTCTACCATCTTCGTTGAGCGGAGTCATTCTCATTTGTTGTATTGGTTTCATCTGTCTGCAAATTCTATACTCAATTAGCTCCTAATGCAAATACTTGCTGCGGTTTTGAGGTACGTAATCAAACCTTTCTTTATTGTTTGATTCAAATAATTATTTTATGTTCAATTCCTTCTCTCTCGACTCTTTTCCATGTCCTGTGTTTCTGAGTCTGTAGATATCTACTGCTTATACATTATGCTTTCCTTACAGAAGGATTAATTATTTTCTGGCGCCCCGACTTGACCATGCTTGGGCTATACAAACTAGTTCTTTCTTTCTTTATTTTTTTCTCCTTGTGAAGATTGCCATTTCTCACTTGCTTTTATATTCTATTTTGTATGTAAAACAAACATTTTATTTTATGTTTACGGAACTAATTAAATTGTATATTCAGAGTCCTTTATGTTCGCCTTTTTTAAATTCCAACCAAGTATGAGAAGGGGCGTTTTGGTCCATAACACATTTTAATCCCTCCAACGTACATGGACCTTGGTCCTCGCTTCAAATTCTACCATGTCTTTTCCAGCTATTTGTCCCTTAAAAAGGCCCTTAATTTGGTGTCATTTTCAGCTTCCTCTTCATCTTATATATTGGTCTGTTCTTGTATCTTTTGTTTCTTCCTTCAACAGAATATGAAAGAATCCTTCCTGCTTGAAGCCATACATCAACGCCGTTGAGATCTCTAAATTAACTTTCGGTGAGCAACGTACTGAGCAGTAATATATCCTGATTGTGTTTCTCACTTTCTGTTGATGTTTCCTTTTTCACTTGTTAAATTACATCATATCGAGTTGGTTTTCTACCAATATTTTCAATAATTGATGAGAATGAAATGATACCTATAACACTAACAAATATTAATTATGTGGAAAATGAGTTAACTCATAACTTAACAAGTCGTGAGTTCAAATAGCGCTAATGATGTGTAGGCACTATAAATATTTTTGTAAATGTTCTTTGAGCTTTGAGGCATATTATGACCATAGTGAGCCCTTAGTACTCAATTCGCCCAAATTTGTACTCACCAAAACAAAATGATATATGTAACCCCTTAATTATTATTATATATTTATCTAAGAAAATATACTTAGTTGGTAGCGGTAAAAATGATAATTTTATAATGACTCAGGTAAATCTAAACTTATTAGAACCTAAACTTAAATTATCCCAAAATCACACGAACAAACCCCAGAAGTCAGTGAATATTGTAAGGAAGTACCAATATAATAGTTATCCCTCAAACCTCAACTATAACAATAAACACGAATCAAAGCTCCACTCAAGCATTATATGTAGGGTTTAGGGTTTAATCGGACCCCAAGATCAACCATAATCACGATTTCTAGATGAAACAACAAGAGAAGACAGGAATGGGGATGGAAATCAACTTGGTTACTCGCCTAAAAAAATATTTAAAATTCAATATCCCAAGTTACAAGCCTCAAAAAATTGTACATGCAGACTTGACTTTACAAGAAGTTTGGGAATTCTACTTCTCAATGCAAAAATACCACTAACAAATATTATTATTTCCACCCGTTTCCAAGGAAACTTCACTAAGCCCTAAACGGGGTGCAAAAGAAAGTCCGAGCCCATCCGTCCATTACTTTAATCCAATTATTCAAACATGCTTAGCAATCTACCAATACTCTGAAAGAAGCCTTCCATATCAACGTTCATGACTTTTGTACATGAAACTTCTCTTCAAAATTGAAGTAATTAATTTTATTCATACTCTCATCTGATTAATGTTTAGAAAAGTAAATTAAATTCACAACAGAAGAATTTGATGGCACAGATTTCATCGTCCTGATTGGATGCGGGATAATGGCTTGAGAGCTGCCTTTCCTGCTCGTGATACATCTGGTTGCACAGAGAAAGTTACTTTACACTTCCCACTGCTTCAAGCTGGTATGTCCTCTCCTCTCCTTTCTTCTTTATTTAAGAAGTTGTTACATATGCGTGTGCGCATCCATATCTCTTCTGCCAATAAAGCTTTCACCTATATGTTTTAACTGTTTGTGTGTTGTAACCTTTTTCAATTTGACTTTTTTGTCCTTTCAGGTTTGTCTTCGTTGGCTGATTTTGCTCTTCCGGCTGAAATCTCTCCAAGGAATAGAAAAAGGAGATTTAATTTCCTTGTCGATTAAGGCATCATTGAGCAAAGTTGAATTTCCGTCCTCTTCCAAAAGAAGTAAGTATCTATATTCTCAATAATTAATTCTTACTTGTGCTCCTCTAGTCAATTTTATCATTTGTTCCATACACCCATTGTTTACGCTAGTTTTTCACAAATGCCCTTCTCCCTTTGCATTAAAAATTTATATTTTTTCATTTATTGAAAAATAATAAGAAAACAATGCGTATTAATATTTACATAAAAATAATGTCTTTATTATTAGTTTTTTGTGGGAAATAATATGAAAGCTAAGTGTATCCTCCAAATGCTTCACCATAGAATGAAGCAATGACAGACGTTTGAATCTTGAGGCAATAGTTAGATCAAGGTGCTTGAGCTTCTCTTCCGCCTTCTTGGATGCTGGCTTCTCTGCCGCGTTCTTTAATGCTGGCCTATGCCACATTTTTTATGTTGGTTCCTTTGTCACCTTTTTTGGTGCCAAATTCTTTGATGTTTTTATCGCTGGGACATTTCTTCGGACAAGAGATGTTGGCCATAAAATGAAATTTCCTATAGCATTTACCAATATTTGGACCTGGTCAGTGAGGCAGGGCACTGATGTGCTACCATGACCATTTCTAACCTTTTATACTGTCACCCTCACTTAGTCCTTTGAAATTCTCTTGTGGTGGATTAGTGTGCCTAGGTATATCGACCTTCAGCAATAAGGCAACACTTGTCAAGGTTGTCAAAGACGAAGAGTAAATAAGGCTATCCATTGTCATGGATTTGGTTAGGGGTACTAGGTCAGGATTAGACAGTTGTAACTTCTCCTTTTGATTGTTACTCCCTTTCCCACTTGTCACCATAGGCCATCCCTAAAATATTGAAAGAAATTAATCAAGATAAATTACATGTGATTGTTACTTGTGACGACTGAAATATTGAAAGGAAGTGATGATTATTTATTACCTGTAACGGTTTAAACACTCGAGGCATTTGAGAGGAAGTGGGCAAACCCATCATTATCGTAGCTTGTTGGAGCCTAGCATCCATCTCCTCTCACATCTTTTGTATCTTCACTTAGTTCACTAAATTCATCTTAAACATTTTTGAGCTTCTCTTTGGATACCATGCTTGCAAAGGATGACTAGTGCTTTGAGAAGCGGAGCTAAAGAACCCTTTACGAACAACCTCTTGAGGAGCCCATCCAACTCAACTAGGGTGTTCAAGCTTCCCAATAGGAGTCTCCAAGATATCTATTCCTTGTTTAGGAATGAATTAGGTTGCTTACTCCTCAAGTACATCCTATAACATACAAGTAACTGATTTAAAATAATTGAAGACCACGTAATTATGTATAATATTTTATATTTAAATTAATTATTTACAATCCTCTCAACAACATTAGATGTCCTTATAGTGATGTACTTGTCTTTCTTAACCCCTGTCGCCTTCTATTTTTGTTAATGAGATGAACATTGGATGGTTGGAATGACTCTAGTAGGGTCTGATATAGCAGCATTCTGTACAGCCTACAATTCCTTCTCTATCATATCCCTTTTCCAAAGTATTGTAACCCTTTTCGAGACGTGTAATGTGGGTACACATTTTGTTTGACTATTTTTTGGTTCTTCTCACTCAGCCTATGAAAATGAAACAAAAACAATAAAGTTATTTTAGTTAATTAAATTGTAAATTCATTACAAACTAAGTTTATATAACTCAAATAAGCAAGGTCTGCAACT
Source organism: Leucaena leucocephala (assembly GCA_037074615.1). NCBI lineage: Eukaryota > Viridiplantae > Streptophyta > Magnoliopsida > Fabales > Fabaceae > Leucaena > Leucaena leucocephala. The sequence continues at coordinate 10,805,749 of CM073542.1, forward strand.
AGCCTTTATATTGTCTCATAAGGATTGTCATCTTTTAACACTTCTTACTTGGACCACTCTTCAAATTACTTGTTATACTTGTTAGCTAGTTGCATATGGCTTTTTCTTCAGTTCATGCTGCTCAACATATTCTTGTGAGCATCCAAATAAGGTAGTACTTTATCCTTATTGTTTAAAATGTAAAGATGTACTTGCATCACTTTGGAACGGACTTCACTTTGGTACCCCATGTACCCTTACTTATTCTCTCATAATCATGCTAAGATTGAGGAAGTACAACTGTCTTTACCCCATCAAAATATGTGTTACAAAACTAAATCTCTTTAGCTATATATCTCTCAACAATTAATGCCTCAGGCCAATAAGGATCCTTAGAATACATTTTTAGGATTTTTCATATATATATATATATATATATATCAAACAAGTACATACACCTTAAACACACAATGCTACACAGTCTTATCTCCTGTACCAGGCAAGCTATCAAATGGATCATAATGTCACAAAATAGTGGAGGAAAGTGTATCTCTAATTGGGAAAGGATAACATAACCTTCATTTTCAATTCATTCAACTCAGTAGGATCATTTACTTTGCTACAAGTATCATTGAAGAACATACAAAGTTTGGTAGTAGTGCTCTGCACATCATCTTTCATAATGCCTTGAATAGCCACTAGTAGTAATTGTTGAATCAATATTTGACAATCGTTGGACTTCATCCCATTATCTTTAAATCTTACATTGAAACAAGTTTCCTGAAATTAGATGAATACCCAAATAAGCTTGTTTTTCTTTCCTAGACAATGTGTGTGCTACTGAGTGCAAGTAAGTTGTCTTACTACTCTCTCTTTATTGTGGATGTATGCTTTTATTACCATTTCAACCAAATATCATGTAGAATTAATTCTATTCATACTCTTTCCACTTATGTACAAAAGCATACCAACAAGCTCTCACACATTTTTCTCCACATGCATAGTATCTAAACTATGTCTCACTTTAAGATTCCACCAATATAGAAGAATAAAGATGATATATCATTTTTCTTTCATATATTCCTCTCACTCATCTGCTTCTTAATCAATTTACTGAAGACAACATTAACTCACTCAACCCATTGATAAACTTCTTTTCTAGTTAATGGTATTAGAGCCATTTAATATTCCTATTAGCTATTAAGGGCATTCTTCAACCTACAGTAAAGGTGATGTTGACTAAAAAACCTTCTGTGAAAAAGATAAATCATTTTCCTTCCATACTTGAATTGCATATAGTGAGTTCCTTCTTCGCATATGAGACACGTTTTATGGCTCTTAACTCTGTATCCTGACAAGTTGTCATACGCCAGAAAGTCCTTTATTGTGGTGAATATCATGACGCTATTTTGAATTCTCTTGTTTATATGAATCAAATATATCAACACCTTCTTGTCACAGTTTCTTCAAATCCTCAATCAAGGGTGCTAAGTATACATAAATATCATTTCTCAGTTGTCTTGATGCCTATATCATCAAAGACATAACATGATATACTTTCACTTCATATACAACCATGGAGACAATTTGTAAATCACAAAGAGAACTGTCCAAGCACTATATATACTATTGAGATTACCATATAGATTAATTCCTTTCGTATAGAGCCTAAGCCAAAGGTGTCTTGACTCACTACCAAATTCAGAAATTTGTTTATTTATTATCTTTAATCGAGGAGAATTAGCTAGGTGACAAAGTTGTCCATCACTTATTTTCCTATCATAATGCCACTACTAGAAAAAAAAACTTATAATGACTGTTAAATGTGGCATTTTATAGCAGTTTTTGGAGCGACATGAATTTTACCACCATTGTAAGTCTACCTTTAAACAACAATTTTTTTTATTAAACCACCATTAAAGGTTGATACATTAACAATGGTTTTTAAGCTCCCTTAATGTATCAATTTCCCATCATAGAAATATTATTTTTTTAGCTTTACATAGCGATTTTTTATAAAAATGCTGTGGAAAGCTTATTTTTTTAAGGTTTTTGTTTATTTTTAATTTTATGCCATCTTGCATTTAGTATAATCAAGACAGATCAATGAATTCTAGATAACAAAGTATGAAGTCAACAATCCCAAAATCCAAATGGTCATAAAATAATATAAATGGGTAAACTTTCGATGAACCTATATCTTTGTAAATCATATATATAAGAAGAAATGATTGAATGATGAATCTTACATAAGTTAAAAGACTATTGAACAAATTTAACAAAAAATGTACTTTATCACGTTTACAAAACAATAAGTAAATATAAGAACAAAAAATATTAATCATGTAATGAATTAAGTAATCAAATGGGCATTTATTACAACAAAATAAATCATTTTTTTCCTAATTTGTTTCCACCCAAATTCCTTCACAATGATAATCTTTAACAGTATATTCATCATCTTCCAAATCAAACTCTATTGTTTTAGATCGAGTAGTTGAGAAAGACAGGGTTTCATCGAGGTTGAATCCTAAGTCATTATCATCACCAATCACTTGCCTTTTACCTTGGAGCCCAATGGAAAGATTTTTATTCGTTAGATCAGTGACATAAAACACTTGAATTGCCCGACTTGCTAAGATGAATGACTCATCTAAGTATCTAACTCTTTGAAGATTGACTGAAACAAATCCAAATTTCTTATCTACTTAGACATCATTACTATTTACCTACTTACATTTAAAGATTGACACTTTAAACTTGGAGTAACTAGCCTCCCAAATCTCTTCAATCCCTCCATAATATGGTATTGACGCCAATGTTGGTCTTTTATCTTTTGAACTAGCAAAATACATCTATTCAGCCACAACTATCACCCTATTGTTCTACATTGTGCTTTTATCATCTTGGTCTTTTATGTGAAAAGAGTAACCATTTATGTCATATCCTTCCCAACACACAACTTCAAAATGAGGCTCAACAACTAGCCTTTGTATCGTCTTAGAAGGATTGTTATCATTTAACACATTTTGTTTAAACCATTCTGCGAACTACCTATTGTGCTCATTAACTAGTTAGATATCACTCTTTCTTGGGTTCATGTTCCTGAGCATATTCTTGTGAGCATCTAAGTAAGGCAGAACTTCATTTTTATTGCTCAAAATGTAAATATGTGCTTACATCCCTAATTCATGAGACATGCATTTCACTTTGGCACCCCGAGTTCTCTTACTTTTTCTCCCCTAGCCATGCTGAGATTTAGGAAGTCCAACTGCCTTTACCCCAAAAAGATATAAGTTACAAAACTCAACTGCCTCTTCAACTATATACCTCTTAACAATTGATGCCTCGAGTCGATAAGATTTTTAGAATACCCTCTAAAGATTTTCATGTATCTCTCAAACGGGTACATCCACGTCAAATACATAAGGCCACAAAGTTTAATCTCATGTACCATGTGAGCTTTCAAATGGATCATGATGTCAAAAAATGCTACAGGGAAGTACATCTCTAACTGGGAGAGGATAACATAACCTTTGTTCTCCAATTCATCCAACTCAAGAGGATCAATCATTTTTTTGCAAATAGCATTGAAGAACATATAAAGTCTAATAATAGTGATCCTTACATAATCATTCATAATGCCTCGAATAGCCACTAGTAGTAGTTATTGCAGCACCATGTGCCAATCATGGGACTTATACCTGTTATCTTTAAATCTTGCATTAATGCAATCTTCTTAAAATTCGATGAATACCCTTATGACACATTAATACCATGTAAACACTCAGTTTTTTTTCATATTTGGATAATATATGTTCTATTAGGTACCAATAAACTCTCTTACGATCCTTTCTTTATTGTGGATGTAGAGGTGCTCTAGCATTAACCCCATCCTTACTCTTTCTATTGACATGTAGAAGTGTGCCAATAAGGCTCACACACACGTTTTTCTACACATGCATGACATCTAGACTGTGTCTCACTTCAAGACTCCACCAATATGGAAGATCAAAGAATATTGATTTCTTATTCCATATATTCCTTTCTAGTGCTATCTTATTACTTTTATCCAAGGCAACATGAACACTGCAAACATTGATACACTTCTTCTCCAGTTAAAGGAACTGGAGTCATTTTGATATTCCTATAAGCCATTAAATGCCTTCTTCAACCTACAGGAGAGTGGTGTCAGCTAAGAAACCTTTTATGAGAAAGGTAAGTTGTCTTTCTTCCATGTTTGAGTTGCAAGTAGTTAGTGCCTTCTTCACCTATGGCACGTGCTTTATGCCCCCTAACACTATAGCCTGACAAATTTCTATACATCAGGAAGTAATTTATCATGGTGAAGATTGGCACATAGTTTAGAGGTCTCTTATTTGTATACATCATAGACATCAACGCCATCCTCCTAAAGTTTCTACAAATCATCAATCAAAGGTCTCAAGTACACATCGATATCGTTTCTCAATTATTTTGGCCCCTAGATCATCAAAGACAAATGCTTAAACCATTATATTATTGGAAGATACCACAACATCTTAGAAGGAGAGCTTTTGGTAATCATATCACAATCATCACCGTCTTTCTTTACTTTATATCTTGAAGTGCCATATTTAAGGCACTTATTCACCCCTTCATACTCATTTATGTACAATATATAATCGTTAGGGTTCGCATGTATCTTCTTATATGATAAACCCATCAAACAAAATATTTTTGTTAGTGCATTGTACATTGAGCAATTTGTCAAACTAGAATTGGTTTAACCATTTCTTGATTTCAAATTCATTAATCGTAACACAAATTTCAACCTTGTGTACTCATATTTACTTCCTGAGTACAATGTCATCTCAGCATCACTATGCAAACTTTCACATATAAGAGAGAACTATGGAAAGGATTCAGCTCTAATATCACAAAATATATCCAGAATTATATACCCAAAGTTATCATTGTAACTTCCTCATTTTCATGCAAATGAGTCCTCTTAATCTCACCATGCCAAATCTAATTTGTATATCTTAAAGTTATTCCATCATATATAAGATGCTCTCTTATATCAGGAATAGACAATTTATTACAATTGAAACAATTGACACGTGGACAAAAGAATAACCCATCACTTTTCTTTAAAGCATTTCTCTCAACAAATTCAAGAAACCTTTCTACCACATCTTCATATTCCTTAGTAGTTCTCTTATGTTTCATCCAACTACGATCTATTATTCTCTTAAATATAAATAAGCTCAAATAGTAACCAAATCCATCAAATAGAAAATAAATAGGAACCAATGTTTTTAATAAGCCAATTAACAACAAATTCCAATAACAATATATTATTTTTCAAAATTTGCACACACACACCTATAACAAAATATGAACCAATGAATAATCCAAATGCTACAACAATGAAATCTTTAGTAATGTAAGATAGCCCATAATATCTATTATAGTTTATAACAAACAAATTAAACAACAGAACAATTGATAAAAACATACACATATTTGAAAAATTTTAAAAAAATGACTGACAAACAAATAGGAACCAATGCAATAAACCAAAACTATAAAAATCATGTCTTTAATGTAAAGATGATAGCCCATATGATGTATTACATCTTGTAAACAACAAACAACATAAAAAGTAAGAAAAATAAGCAAATCACAAAGTTAAATAGTGACTTACAACATCTACGATATAGAACAAGACAAAAAATGACGTTATCAATCGAGATAGGTACCCAAAATAGGAGTAAAATATCTGTAAATAGCATTCGTACAAGTTTGTCAGGGTTCAGCAAAGTAACATAACACACACGGCTATGAAAAAGTGAAACTAAAACTATACTCACTCTAGGGTTTTTGACATTTCGTAGGACTTTAAATGGTAGTTTTTCATAAAAATTGCAGTTAGAAGTCTGTAAAAACTTATAATGCCAGCTTTTAACAAATTTGTCATTCTAAGTAAGGTCCAACTGAGTTTTTATAAGCTCATTGGACACCTTTTAACATCAGTTCTGATGAGAGATGCCCTTAAAATATACTTTCACGGCGGTTGTGTATAAAATTACTGTGAAAAGGTTTTAAAATGGGACTTATTTACTAATATACCACCGCAATTTTTCTTTAAACTATCATGAGGTAACGCGGTGATAAGTATTTTTCTACTAGTGTGGCATTAGCATACAAACACTTAAAATGTGATGTTATTAAAAGATACCATAACACCTTCAAAGAAGAATCTTTGTTCATCTTATCACAATCACCACCATCTTTCTTCACTTTGTATCTTGAAGTATCACATTTATGGCATTTATATAACCCTTCATACTCATTTATATATAGTATACAGTCATTCGGGCACATATGTATCTTCTTGTATTCCAAACCCATCGAACACAATTTTCTTTGCCTTGTACATTCCATTTGGAAGTGAATTTCCTATAGGAAGAGAATCACCCAGCAACTCGAGAAATTATGAGAAACTAGCATCAGTCTAACCAAATCTTGCTTCCACGTTCATAAACTACAATACAATTGTCAACCTTGTGTAATTACTCCTTAAGTACATAGGCATTTATGTATCACTATGCAAGCTTTCAGATGTTAAAAAGAATTGTGCAAAGGACTTGGCCCTAATATCACGGCATATATCCAGAATTCTATCACCAAAGTCATGATTCACAACTTTTTTCTTTCCCAACAAAAAAGTCTTTATAATTTCATCATGCCAAATTCAATTTTTGTACTTTAAATTTATCTCATCACAGATAAGATACACTCTTAACTTAGCAATACTCCACTAGCTAATGTTTAAATACTTGACATAAAGACAATCATACAACCTATCACATTTATTTGGCATATTTCTCTAAGAAAACTCAAGAAACCTTTTAACCTCATCCTCATATTCCTTATTAATTATACTAATTTTCATCCAACTATGATCCATTGTTCTACATAGGCATTTATCATATTTATTAAATTAAAAGAAATGCTTTGTTTTATAAAAATTTTGGTAGAGTTTCCCCTTAAAAGTAAGGAATCCTAAATAATTTAAACAACATTCAAATCAATAAACTAACCAATTAACAATATCAATCAACCAACTAACAATAGCAGAAAGTAACAAACCAATTTCAATAAACCCAATTCCACAACAATTCCATATATCTCCTTTTAGAGTAAAAGTTATGAGTTCAAAATGAAAAATCAAATAAAATCTATTATCCATTAAACTTGACGTATAATTTTCTTATTAACAAGAGCTTTTATCTTAATTTATAATTTTTTTAAATGATATTCAAATTGCTCAAACAAAAAGCAACAAATACTGAATAAATATCTCAAAAATGAAGAATCAATATAACATAAAAATAATATGACAAACATAGTTCCATAACTATTTCAATGACACTCATAACAAATAAATAAACTATTCGTGCCAAATAACAACAAAAAGTTTCAATTAGAATGTCTTATTACTAAAATATTCCCATAAAGCAACTATACACAAATAGGAATAAATCTAATAACCAAAAAACTACTAAAATCAAGTATTGAACACAAGGAAACATAACTCAAATATTAATGTTTAAACCAACCAACAAACAAAAAATAACAGAAAATGTGCAGAGCAATGACGACTTATGAGAAACATGACAATTAGAATGACAGCGACAACGACAGAGTGAGTGGTGGCATAGGAAACTGGAAGAAAAGGCTGATCTTAGGTTGTCATTGAGTGTGTGGTAGGGCATAATAGAGGGACCACAAAGGCAAAGTAAAAGGTGAAAACTGTTCTTGATAGGGTTTTTACATTTGAAATATTTTCATGGCGGTTTTTGCCAAAACCACCATGAAAAGACAAAACACATCATGGTAAGCTAAAGAGACACCCGCCTCTTTTTACGGGGTGGAGGGTTTTTTACGACTTTTTTTAGTTTAAACACCATAAGATAGCGTTGTAAAAAGGGTTTTCTCTAGTAATGTCAGCTCAATAAAAAATTATTCATTCTCTGGTCAAACTGTTTCTCTCTCTCTCTCTTACTTTCTCTAGATTTGATACATGGTTTCAGAGCATTCCATTACCAAACTATGTCTTCTGTTTCTTCATCCGCTTCCTCTCAGGCAACGAAGCTGGTTGTAGTTGATGCTTGAAAATTTGACAAACTCGTAACCTTCAATCACTTTGTTACATTGAAGCTAGATGAATGGAACTACCTTGTATGGAAGTAGCTTGAATCAGCGATTCGTAGCCACGGTCTATTCCACTACCTTGAGATAGTTGTTTACCACCGTAGTTTAAAACCTTCAAAAACCTTGATTTTGACAAGTTATCACTTGAATACCTCGTTTGGTACCAGCAAGATCAATTGATCTTCTCTTGGCTCTAGTCAATTGTCACGTCTCAAAATTTGAGCTGTAACCAGCACAGAATATGAATAAATTCATATTCCTTAAGCCTAAACCATTGAAATAAACGTTTAAAATAATAGTCATAATATATTACATTTTTAATCCAAAATATAAGTCCTCTGTAGGAATTTCGGCAGGATCATAGTTGTATAACTAACCTCCTGACAATCCTATAACAGGTTGTAAACGTTTCAAAATCACCTGTAATATTTTCCAAAATAGCCAGAATCTTAACCATAGGTTAGGTGGAGCATCTATCCTTTCAACAAAATACTACGAGTATTTTATAAATTATAATTACATCAAACGGAGTTTTGCCAAAAATTAACACTTCAGATTAAACGTAAGGCTCTTCACTGCTAGTTAGAGAAATAGGGTCAACTGCACTATCTGAAGCCAAAATAATCTACTCATGAATAACATCCCAAAAATACAATTTAAAATGCAGAAATAAACAATTTTAACATGTTTAAATGTAAATCATAACCTTTGGTAAGTCAATGCAAATGTTCCGGTAAACATTTTATTCTGGAAAATCATTTAAAATAATCATTTCAAAACAATTATTTTTCTGTAGAACTTCGACAGAATGAGAATAGGTGTGGACACAAAGTCTATAAGGGTAACTAACCAATCTGGCATGGTTCAAAGCCACAAAAAGGTATAGACACACAATCCATGAGGATAAATAACCAAGCATAGCATGAGGCCACGAAACAGGCGCAGGTATGAGACCTACGAATAACAGGCGCATATAAGACACCCACGAATAACAGGCGTAGGTACGATACCCACGAATAATAGGCTTAAGAATAAATCCCATGAATAACTGATACGAGTACGAGACTCACAAATATCTATCGAGCTCGTGTTTAATCATGGTGCACCAAGGACTAACAGTCCTACTGTTAGTAACTAGTATTCTGTATTCACCTTTCTAAAACTTTTCTAGCATGCATAGGGTCCATTTGCCATTTAATAATCATCACACCTTTCAACGCAATATTTTTCACTAAAATAACTTCATAATTATAAAACCCCAGTATGAACATTAGAATAATTATTCAAAAAGATTTCTTCAATTTATATGGAATAAATATTCCAATAGTAAATCCACATAAAGATAATTCATTCAAAAAATCAATTTAATATAAAATTTCCCAAATTCTTTTTCAAAACTTTCTTTAGAAAATCATACTTCAAATTTAACATTTTAAATAGAACATATCAAATAACAATTCATTTATAAAAATATCATTTTTAGGGTACGTTATTCACTCACCTGCAATATTCCGATATATCTTACCATTGCTCTAAATTTCATGATATTAATCTCTCTTTATTTCCCTAAATTTGTCAAAATAAAATATTCCATCAAGAAATACCATTCATCTCTTTAATTCATTGAAATGCTCAAGTTCAAAGAATATAACTTCATTCCCTTTTGTATCAATGTTGGCCGAGACACAAATGACCCACTAGAATCCCAATTAGACCAACAATTAAGTTTTCAAGGCTATCAAAAAGTGTTATAGTGTGGTTGGCCCATTCCCTATAGATCCTAGGGTTACCAAAAATGTCATCTTATTTTAGGATCACTTGTCAGAGCTTTTTAACCATTTGAAAACCTCAAATGACCCACTAGAATCCCAATTAGACAAACAATTAAAAACTTTCCTTAAAAGCTTAAGGTTCTAACACTTGTTGGAATGAGATTTTTTTGAAATTTTTTCAAAAATCATAACTAATTTAAAACAGCTTCAAAATTAATACTTCAACAACACTCTATTTTGCATCATTTTAAAATTTTCATGTGAACTTTTGAATCTTTTTTTTATTTTTTATTACATTGTTTTTGAAAAAGGATATGACAAAATCTCCCTTCCTTTTAAGTAATACCAATGTCAAGTAGGGATAACCGTATATTACTCTCAGGCAAACTTTTGCATCTAAATAAACTTTATAGTGCCCAGTGCAATTTAACTTAGGCTAGCGATGTCAGCTCCACATAGTTATGCCTCAAATTTGGGGCACTTCTCAAATATTTTTTTTGTTTCTTTTCATCATTATATTTTACATAAAATAGGTGAACTTTTAATATCTTATGTGTAAAGGTGTTGTTTTCAATTTTTATATTTTTTAAAGATTTAATACTCTAAATCATAAAAAATAGAGTATTAAATCTGCACCTTTTTTGAAAAATAGTAAAAAATTGAAAATAACGCTATTTTTTACTCAAAATATTAAAATTTTACTCATTTTATGTAGAATCTAATGTTGAATGAAAAGAAACAAGAAAATAATATCTGGGAAGGACCCCAAATTTAAGGCGAAACGGAGCATGTGTAGGAGAGACACCTCAAATCCCTTTAACTTTATATTAATTAATGAAATTTTCAAATCAAATTTCATAACACGTTTGTAAAACATGCTATATCATCAAAGCTTTCAATTACTCTAATATTTTAGGTCCAACCGTTTCATTTGTAGAGAGTAGGAAAGACTCTACCTACAATCTCACATATTCCTTGTTAGATGACAAGCATTGCGGAAAATCTTGCGGAAAATTGTGGCCAGAGATTGATCGATGGAGCACTAAAAGAAGCTGGTTATTTATGTTGTTTCAATACATATGCTACAAAGTTTGATGATGCAAAGAGGCAATTGAAAGCAAAACGAGATGAGGTGCAAAAAGATATTGAAGATGCCAGTAAAAAAGATGAGACTCGAGTTGAAGAAGGGGTTGAATTATGGATAAAAGATGTTGATGTTGTAATTAACGAGGACATTGAAACAAGGCAGAAATGTTTTTATGGTTTGTGTTGTAATTGCATTTGGCAATACCGGCAAGCGAAGGAGCTGGAACAGAAGACGCTAGATATTACAGGTTTCTTCGAAAGAAGACGTGAGTTTACCAGAGTGGCACGTCCATCTAAAAACCCAGGCATAAAATTCTATGCTCCGCCAATGTTTATTGATTTTAAGAGTAGGAAGTTAAAATACGACCAACTTGTGGAGGCATTAGAGAAAGGAAATCACAACATCATTGGATTGCAAGGGTTAGGGGGAATGGGTAAAACCACACTGGCACAACAAGTGGGTGTTCATGTTGAGGAATCTAACTCATTCCAGGAAGTCATCTTTACGACTGTGTCTAATCCACTAAATATCAACAAGGTCAGACACAATATTGCTGGGCAATTGAATTTTCAATTGGAGGGAGAGGAAGAAGAACAACACTCAAAGGCTTTGTGGTCCAGAATTGCTAACAGTAAAGGAAAGGTACTTATAATACTTGACGACATTTGGGAAAAGCTAGAGCTAAGAGACATTGGGATTCCCAATAATCACAAGAATTGCTGCGTTTTGATAACCACACGCGATTCAAAAGTTTGTGAAGCGATGGGATGCCAACGAACAGTTTCACTAAATACATTGGAAGGCAGGGATGGATTGGATATTTTTATCGAACATGTTGGAACGAGAAGTGAAGATTCTACCAGTGAATTCATGGATTTGGCACAAGAGATTGTGAACGCTTGTGGAGGACTACCACTTGCAATTGTGGCGATAGCGACGATGCTAAAGGGTTTGCAGGTAAGAGAATGGAAGAATGTTTTGAAGCCCTTGCTAAACTCTGAGCCACTGCATAATGATGATTACAAAGACTGGATAAAGGTTCGTAGTAGTCTGAAGTTGAGCTATGATAGACTTGAAAATAAAGCCAAAGGCCTCTTGCTCTTGTGCTCTCTCTTCCCTAAAGATTATGAAATTCCTATGGAACTTTTAAACAAACTTGGCATTGGGTTGGGCCTTTTTGGTGAAGCAAATAACTATTCCAAACTAAGAGAAAAACTGATTCTGGCAAAAAATGACCTTATAAAATCCTTTTTGTTGTTGGAGACTAAGGAAGCATGTGTAAAGATGCATGATTTAGTTCGTGAAGTAGCCCTGTGGATAGAAGACAAAGATGTGCAAGTCATTATGAATTCAAGTGGAGAATTGAAATCAAACTTGAAATTTTTGTCTTGGAGTAACAATGGCTTTCCCAATCATTTTGGTGGGACAAAACTTACGGTTCTACTACTTTGGATAAAGGGAGCAGTTAAAGTGGAAGATTCACATGCAATGATTAAAGACATGATAAACCTTAGAGTTCTTTTTTTATGTTGTGATAAAGAAGTGGTATATCCCACTCTTTCATTACAATCATTTCTTTCATTAAAAAATATGCAAACGCTCATCTTGATTGGTTGGAAATTAGGCGACATCTCTATTTTGGTACACCTCAACAATCTTGTGACTCTCGAATTCGAAAATTGTTTGATCATGGAGTTACCAAAAGAAATTGTGCAAGTAGAGAACTTGAAATTATTAGGGATAAGAAGATGTAAAATTGAGAGGAAGAACCCATTTGAAGTTGTTGGCAGTTGCTCACGATTGGAAGAACTGTATTTTGTCAAGAATGTCCATGCCATAGACTCAGAGCCAGAAGATAAAGATGAAGTTGCTCATGGCAAGTCTCATCCTGCACTGCAAATGTATTCTATAGCTTGTTCTGGGCTTCAATATTTCGTTGATGAAGATAATGGCCTCTACAAATGCTTCAATACAAAACATGTGAAGAATTTAATGCCTGAAGAAATGTTTAAGTACCTTGTGGAAAAAGCGGAGATTCTTGAATTGTGGGAAATGAGAGAAGCAAGATGGAAAAGTCTTGTTCCTGACATTATTCCTACGAAAGATGGAGTCATGAAGGGCCTAATTAAGCTATGTTTGTATGACTGTGCTGACATTGAGTGCCTTCTTGATAGCACAGAGCCTTTAGGTGATGCGAGTGTCTTCTCCAATTTGGTTGAGCTGCATCTCGTTGGTGTGGACGTGAAAGACTTGTACCGGGGTCGTATGTCTTCTGGCTTTCTTAGCGAGCTAAAAACTTTCAAGTTATTGCATTGTAAGAATCTATGCAATAAATTCTTTTATGGCAATCTTAAACTGCCTCATTTGAAAGTCTTGCAAATGGATGATTGTCCAATGTTCAAAGCATCAATTTTCCGACCCTCTGTTGCTCGAAGCCTCGTGCTTTTGGAAGAATTATCTATTAAAGATTGCGAGTTGGTGGAAACTTTAATTGAATATCAAATTCCAAGAGAAGAAGTCGTGGTGGATGCTGATCATCAAAATAGTGATGGCTTCTTGTTTCCCAAGTTAAAATCTCTTAAAATTCAAGGATGTGGCAAATTAGAATTGTTATTATCATTCCTTTTGGCTGGAGACCTTTGCCTTTTGGAAGATTTATCTATAAGGTCTTGTGAAAAGCTAGAATACCTATTTGGTGAATATCGACATGAGGGTCAAGCTTTGTATAAAAATAGTATGCTCCCGTCACTAACAACAATGGAGCTTGAAGCTGTATCAAGCCTCATCAATATATGTAAAGCATGCAACAAATGCATGCAAAGGCCATCTCCAATGCTGAAAAATGATTTAAACTCCAAGACATTTGCTTCCACTTGGGCTCGTGGATGTTGCTGTCTGCCCACAATCTCATCGGTTTGCCACTCTTGTCTCCCTCTATTCCTTGTTTTTGCTTTTCTTTCATAAACTCTTATGCTAAATTGATATTTGATTAATGACAAAACTTAGATCAAGTTACTTATATCCATTAGGTTAAATTTTCCAAACATACTTATTATTTTAGTATTATCAATTATTAAAATATGTATGTGCACTAATAAATTCAATTATGAAAGTATATTTTTTTATTAGCTCTTGTAATATAAATTATTTATAAATTTTCATAAAGACACTTGTTATTTGTTAAAATGAGTATATGTACTTATAAATTCTCTTATGAACTTGGTATTATAGATAAAAACAACTTGACATAAATTTTGTCCTTTGATTAATTAAACTTGAATTTTAGCATATGGTACATGAACAGCCTATCAATAATATTTTCTCAGTTAAGGGGTGCAAATGGAATAGAGAGGAGTTGTAAAAAAACTATTCTCAATCGCTTATTCATTAAATGTGTGATTTGATTAAAGGATAAGTATGTGGTCGTAGGAATTTGGTGCATCAATGAAAAGGAATGAAACATCTCATCCAGCTGATCAGCGCCCTTTGAGACAATCATCAAGCTTACGAAATATAAGAGAGATGACACTTATGGGATGTTCAAAATCTAACTCATTGTTCTGTGTACCCATTGCCACAATTATAATGTTGGAGAAGTTGAAAATCCTGGGGTGTCACAGATTGAAGCACGTAATATCAAACGAACGAGAGGAACGTGATGATATGAATAGCAGCTCCATTTTTCCAGAACTAAAGATGCTCGAAATCAAGGATTGTAATGAACTGGAGTCTTTATTTCCATCCACAATTTCAAGAAGCCTTCAGAGATTAAGTAGTATTGGAATTGATGGAACTCCTAAACTCAAATATATTTTCGGAGGATATCATCATAAAGAAAGTTTCTCAGATAAGAATGAAAAAAATGAGGTTCCCATTAGGCTCCTAGCTTTGGAAAGTCTCTCCCTCATAAATGTACCACAAATTACCAGCATATGTACCAAAAATTATTATCTGGAGCGGCCATCTCTTAAGCATATTAATTTGGGGCATTGCGGAGAGTTGATGAAAAGACCTTTTCCACATTCCATGGTTTGTTTACAAGAAAGACAGCCGAAGTTAGAAATTGAAGATCAGGTAGCACTTCTACTTATTATTCTGTCATGTCCTAATTATAAGTTATATGAAAAATCTATTTTAGTCTTAAATATAAGACTCCAATCTACTTTATCTCCAAAAATTATAATTTTCTTCCTAAAGTATTCTTATATTGTTACACTAGTGTTTTTTATCAATGGTAGTTCAAATACATATGATTAAAAGGGATATTTTAGAAAAATCATAAACAATCATTACAAATAATTAATTGAAATAACTTTATTAATTTACTTAAATTAATTAAATAGATTTTATATTAAAAATCGAAGGTAGTATCTTCCATGCATTGCTCTATCTTCTTCTTTTTCTAAGCACAGGTATCAATTTGGGATTATCGCGAACTAAATGTGGGAATGTCTCCCATTGACATTCCAACCTTGGTTCACTAAAGTTGTGATTGATTAATCCTTCCGTTAAACTCAACCCCTATTCTGTCTTTTTTGTTGGGCTTGCTTTGTCTAATGACTTAACTCTCTTTTCAGGAGCCATCCAGAAGACCTTGTCCTGATTTGATGGATTGTTTACGAGGAAGACAACCCAACTTAGAAACTGGAGTGGTAACACTTTTACTTATGGCCTTTACATATATTGCTGTGTTCTTTAGTTAAGCCAATATGTATTGCTCTGTTTATTTGACCCTGTTCCTTGGAACTTTTCATTTATGACTTATGATGAGTATGCTCAAAATATCGAATTTACTGTAATGGATTGACACAACCCAAGGTGTGGAGATAGTTTCTCTTATACAGGATAAGTTCTCTTAGAATATATTGAAAAAAGATTCCAACATCATCTATTAAAGAAAGAATTGAAGATATATAATATTAAGAGAGGTCCTATCGAATTAGCTTAAATTATTTTAATAGAAAAACATATACCTAATCTCTTTACATATGTTATCAAAGCTATTTGATTTGGGACATGACGAAAACAAGAAAAAATTGAAGAAGGGGAAATAGATTAGGGATCGCCACTGATATTCTAAAAGAAGTATAAACCAGGTAAAAATATGAAGATAAAAAAGGAATGAGGCCTCATGAGCCTAAAAAATAGTATAGGCCCGAGCAAATGGAAAAAAAAAAAATAGTATTGAACAAGGGATATTAGAATATATTGAAGAAAGAGAAAAAAATGAGGGGAAGCACATATTTCTTGAAAATGGTGTACATACTTTGTAACTGATGTAGAGTATCATTATGTTTACTAGGACTGCATGAAACTTCTTATGGATATGCAAAACTTGACAAGTCTTGGGATAAGGCACTCTGAAATAGAAGAGATTTTCAATCTTGAAGGAATTGAAAGTGAAGTGGGAGTGGAATTAAAATTACAAGTCATGGAGATAGAGGGTTTACACAAGTTGAGATGTATATATAAGGACCCCAGAAAAATTTTGAACTTCTGTAATCTAGAAGCCCTAGTTTTTAGCCAATGTGATCAGCTTACAGCTATCTTTTCTACCTCAACAATGAAACGCCTACCACGGTTGTCCCATTTAGAGGTAACTCAATGCAGAGAGTTAGTTTACATTATTGAAGATGATGATGATGGTTCGCGTCAAATCCGCTGCCCAAAGTTGCAAAAAATTCATATATCTCATTGTGATAAGTTGAAATCTCTTTTCTCGATTACAACATTCGGCACGCTTGAAGAGCTCGAGAGTTTGGAAATAGAAGCAGCATTTAACCTCAAGGAAGTATTCGGATGCAGACAAGATGATACACAAGAGAGGGGGCTGGAAGATGTGGTTCCAAAACTATCACATCTAAAACTCAAAAACCTACCCAATCTTGGAAGCTTTTGCAGGGGGATTGATGTTCAATCTGTGGAAAAATTCATGTTGAATTTTGAAGTAGTTGATTGTGCCATATGGGAGAAGCCAAAAGGGCCAGAGGGGCATAAAGAAATAGGAGAGCTACTGTCTACATATTCCAATACCGGTCAAGCTATGCCACGTATATCTGATATGGAACTTCCCTCGTCATCTCAATTTCACTCGCACTTGGACATCCCAAATCATGTTGGAGGAAAACCCAAAAGGAAAGAAGAAATAGAAACACAAGGACTGACAAGTGCATTATCAAACTTAGCGCAGGTATGACTATTCATTGCAAGGACAACCAAAAACCCATTTTTTCTGGTAACTTGAAAAAAAATATTGGAGAATTTTTAAGGCCAATCTCAATAAACCAACTAATACTTTTGTCTTCTCTTTTAGTGAAGAATTTAAACTTTAAAGAAATTTACTTGCTTATTTGTTGTGTTTTTGCTCAGGATATTGAGGAAGTAACGAGGAAAACTGGAGTAGAAGTTCCTTTATCAAGATCATCAACAATGGCGCCATCATCATCTGACTCTGCATTAACAAGAGCATTGGTATGTATACTGAAAGTTCTCATCATAGCTGCAAAACAACAAAGACTTTAAATAAAACCTCAAGGAATATGACTTGGGCTTTTCTTGTTAATTAGTCACCATTTGGTAACACGCAGGGTATTAAAAGAAAGAAACAAATGTGTAGCAAAATTTATAGATTTAAAAAGTAGTAAAGAAACTGATAAGATAATTAAAAATACATAAGATCTATTATATAGTTTTTTAAAAGATCCAAAAATATGCGTATAATGCATAGAGAAACACTACCAGCAACACTGGAGTGAGCATGAATAAAATGTCTTTGGATATTGTAGAGGAAAGTTATTGAGGAAGTTCCCATTGAAAAAGAAAATAGCAATGGCTCCATCATATCTAATTCTACATTCGCAATAGGAATCATATGTATATACTTTTTTTATAGTTTTTTTTGTATAAAAATATTTGAAAAGGAATTAGGCTCACCTACAATTTAAAAGAAGGCGAAGTCTCCTTTTTTTCTAGATGATACTAATATCAGGATACTTACAATACTTTGCACCAGGCAACTTACACTTGAACTTACAGTACTTTGCACCAGTTCTAGGCAATACTACCCACACACTAGCGCATAGAAATTTTATTAGTACATGCTACCTCTAATCTTTAATATAAAATATACTTGACAAATTTAAATAGATAATTTAGTTATTTATAATGATAGTATGTTATTTTTCTTAAAATACTCCCTATCATCATGTTTACTTGAACCACCCTTAATAAAAACCCCTTAGTAATCATGTAGGAATATTCTAGGAGAAAAATTATAATTTTAAGAGATAAAATGAATTGAGGTCTTATAGTTTTTATCAAAGATGACTCCTTATTTAATTCTTATATTTAGGATCGGAAAGAATATTTATTAGAATCAAGAACAAGAATAACTTTGGAATTATATGTACATTAATCTTTCATGTTAACAAGAAAAAAGAATAGTGATTTTTAACACAGGGAATATGAAAATGACAAGGACCTTTTTTTAATTATCATGATTCCATTTTTAATAGAAAAGTTATTTTAACTAAATAATTTAATTAATTATAAAAAATATGATATAATTTCTCTAAAAATCTCTGAATAACATTATATTATATATCAATTTATAATTTATATAAATTAGTTTAGAGAAAATAATAAATTTAAAAATAAAATGTATTAAGATTTTATATTAGATCATAAAAACTAACTCCTTAATTATCCCTTAGATTTAATTATTACACAAAACACAGGGTATGAAAATAATTTTTTGATCAACAAGAGCTTCCACATCTTGTGAATCTATCATAATAGTCTCATAAACGCATTGAGAAATTTAAAGCCAATTAAGATTTTGAAAACACATTAGAAAAATCATGCGTTTGTGCGTGTTGTTAATTCAGACTGTGAAAACCAAAACTAATGCATGACTAAAATGCATCTTTTGATGTTCTAGAGTACGGAGGAAACAATGAAAACTCAAGCCAATGGTCCTACTCCAGCAGTAGAGAAAAAAGCATCAGAAACTTCACCAGCTCAATCCGAAATGACAAGGACGTCTCTACGTGTAAGTTTATATAAATTATTTGACTCTTTTCAATCTAATAACGATGGAGTTGCATCCAAGTTCCAAATTAGACAAATAACGAGTTGCATGATCTTGAGGAAGTAATTAAAACACCCATTATATTGAAGTTCCTACAAAACTAACATACCATTTGATGATGATGTTTGTTATAACATTCAAGACTAGTTAATTATTTTGAAGTTGCGTCATTAAGAATATGATGATATTTCTAGTTTTTTGTTCGTCAGAGTAATGATACCATACGAAACGATAGAGTTCAAGAGGGTCACACTTCAAAGGATGATATGGCAGCAACAAGGAACTCACTGGCAACATTAGTCAATGCTCGACAAGTAAAGTTTTCATTATATTGGTTATTGATTAGTGTGTTATACCCTTTTTCCAATACAGTATGAGTAGTATGCTAATTATATAGCTTAAACTTCTACCTCTCTCTCTCTCTCTCTCTGTGTATTCAATGATGATTATTTCAGGATTTGAGGAAAATTAAATCTAGCCAAGAAATTAAACAATGATGACACAAACAAGAAATGGGAGAAATGAGAACTGTTATATACACAACACGAAAAGTTCAAGGCTTTGATAAGGATCATAATGAAACGACCCGTTCAGTACTTTTTTTTTGGGTATTTGTGCAGACTGCTATTGATAGAATTCCAGAAGACACTGCAATTACGAAAAGGAAAGTTGATCCTTACTCCATTGATTCACAAGTTGGAGGCTCAAAATCTAGTCAGGCTACACTGGTATGTTTGTTTTCCTTTCATTTTAAACTAAACAAGTCTTCGTACGTGCAAGTTTTAATGCCAACAATTATACAGCTTCACGTGCGTAAATGCCAACAAATTTATGCCATACAACTAAAGTTGAGAAAAACTTTAGTTTTGTTGAAATATTTCTAGAAAAAGTATGGAATTTTGGACAAATAAAAGATTTATGCAAAAATGAAGTTACCATGGTGAGCTATTTGGTATAATTCATAAAGAAAAAGGAAGGTAGTTCACCTTTACGGTTCTTTTGGTATGAGTGATTTGAGTGGAGGGGGAGAGAAGGGGAGAAATTTTATTTCCCTTCTCTTATTTGGATGTTTAAAACTTGTAGGATTTAAACCCGTATTAAACGGATTGGGTTAAATCTGTTTAGATTACAACGGGCATGGGCAACCTATTTATCAAAGATAAAAATATTTTTCTATTTAAATATATTTAAAGTTCTAATAAAAAAGAATAAAACAATAATAGTGTACACATGATATGATTGTTCATCCTAAAATCAGAAAATAAAATACCATAATAATAACTATAAGTTATAATCACAGTCCATAATGTTCACATAATATAATCATTTATAATCTTTATTATTCAATTAGATTATAATTATGCATCATCTATATCAGATTCACTTGTGATGGTTGTAGACGGAGTTACAAAATAAATTTAAAAAAGTATATTAGTATGTAATAAAAATAAATTAAATAAATCTAACGCAATAAATCAAATAATAAATTAATAAAAAAATATATGGATAAAATGACACCGGGTTACAAGCAGATGTATCGGGTTATAGGCTCCTTACTCACCCCTATCTCTCAAGTTTTACCTTCCCTCCAAAATTAAATAAATTTGAAGGGGAGGGGTAATATTTTTAGTTTATAATATTAATATGCCTATAATTTTTTAATATCCTAATATTATGCATATATTATATTTTATTAAAATATTCTATAAAATAATATAAGGGTCAATTTGTCTATATAAAATATTTTCCTTCCCCTCCCTTCTTGAACCAAATAAAGTAACATAAAAATTTCTCCCTCTCCTCCTTTAATGTCCAAATAAGATAATAATAAAATCTTTTATTTTTCCTTCTTTCTCTTTCTCTCTATTAAAATCCCTCCCCTCCATTGAGCCAAGCATACCCTTAAAGTTAGCACCATCAAAGGTTGGTCCAATCTGTAAGGAGTTAGCTAATAACCTATAAAATTGTAAGTTTCAATCCCATTGGTAATATAAGGGTATTGTTGGTAAGCAGTCTATAAGTACTTCTATAGGCAATGTATGTGAGAGTCTTGTTGGTGAGCAATCTAATATGCAAGTACTCTTTGAACTAAGAGGCATCCTAGCTAGTGTACCTCGTGACCCAACTCACATGAACTTTTATATACTAAAAACAAAGTTACATAAGGAAGGTCGTTCTTCCTAAATACAAGGTTGTTCTTTACCTGCTAGAGTTTATATGTTTGGGACCTAGGGTTGCTAGGTGTTCTATTATTCAAGTTTTGTAACATGACATTTTTATCCCAAAAAAAACAAGAAGAAGCAAGTTGCCAGTAATAACTTGTCCCAATTTTGTGGTGATAAAAATGGAGTTTCTAACCTCTCTATATACTGCCACATAACCAAATGAAAAACTTTCCAGTTCATTATGATGATGGATTTCATTAAACTATAATGACTCTGACTCTTACATCTGCATTAATACTCGATATAACAGATGACGAATGAATCAACCAAGGACTCAATGGAATTTGGTTACTTTTGGTGAACTTCCTCATTAAAGAATTGTTTACCTTCTCTATATACGTTCATACTGTTGTAGAACTTCAAAGTATAATTGGAAATACAAAACCGGTGGCGTTTATGTTTTTTAAGATTGCTATTATGAAAGGAGCAGAACAAATCTTTTAAGAGTACTTAAATAAAAAATTGAAGGAATCACATGTTCATATGTTGGTATTTGTTAGAGTACTCTAATCCAACTATAGAGATGTCACCAATGGAAACTGCATTTGACTGGGAATTTGAAAGGGCACCTATAAGCCTATTGAGCTCCTAAGATAATCATAAGCAACAATACGTTATAAAAGACAGCATAAATTAAACTAAAACTAATTTTTTTCCTTTTGTGCTATGTAGACCACTAAAAAGACAAGATATGCAAGTGTTCAACAGGGACCTAAACTAGAGAAGGCAACAAAAGCAAACCTTCCTCATGCTATTCCTTCTTATTACCTAGGTAATTAATGATGCCTTTCTTTCTATGATGATTTCTTGTTTTATTCCAGTAAAATTATTTTATACCTATACTTTCTTTCAATTTTTAATTTAGTACCTATCCTCTTTTTCTCTCTTTAATAAATCATATAACTTTGTTATATTAGTATAATTAACTTTTGTAAGCTAACAGTACTAACAGAGTTGAATTAAAGAATTTAATAAGAAAGATAAAAATCTAGGTACTTGCATAATTATTTTCCCTTTATTTTATTTGCCCGCTAACTTTGGTCGCTATATCAAAATTGCACATAGGTGTCGCTGGCCCTTCTCAAATATTGGGAATTGGTGAAATTTTAGAAGTCTTGGAGTTAAAAGAGGGTGAACCAGCTTTGCTTGCAAAAGCACTTGAGTTGTATCCCCAACTAAGGCTATCTCGTGAGCAACGTACTCGTCCAATAATAGCTTTCTCCTACAGAGTGCTAATTGATATTTTGCTCATGCTAGCTACCAAGACCCCTTCTACCATCAAAGCATCAGACAAATTGACCTTAAGGGAAAAATTAGATGCAGCAATATATTTTGGATTTGACAAAGACTGGATTCAGTCAGTTCACACCAAAGTGTTTGGCAATGACATGTTTGGTGCATTGGCCACAGAAGAAGAAATTCCGGTCAAGAAGGCAAAGCTCGAGACTTATAGCACTACATTGGAGCAAGTTCAAAACCAAAGAATAGAAGCCATAGAGCGGCTTGCAGGGGCACGAAGACGTTTGGATTTAGTGGAAAGTGAGTTAGAAGCAATCGACTCTAAACTTTTTGGTCAGTTGGAAGAGCGCAAGAAATTAATCATCGGCATGATGCAGTTTAGAGAAACAATAAGGGCCAATTATGGACCCTTTGGCATTTAGCTGTGTTTACTTTGTCATTTGATATCTCATTCTTGCCTTTAGAAAGACTTAAAACACAGTGAACCGTAATGCATGAACCAACATGTCCTAATGTTCAACTAAATAATGCTACTCAAGAGCTTAAACTCTTTTTTATTGTATGGACAAATTTAGCCTTATATTTGATATATGATCTGGATTTAATATCACTAATTCTTATGTTAGATAATACTATGATCCTTGTTCTTTTTTATAAGAGACAATTAATCAAATCATTTAATAAAAAAATTAGTTAAAATTAGTTAGAGACAATAAATATGTTTAAAATATAACTATTTTTTTTCAAAAATACTCTTATATATTGGGAGAATGTTTACAAATGAGGAAAAGTTAACCAATAGAAAGAAAAAAAAGGTCCTTGAGACAATTTAAATTGATAATAAATACAATGATATTAATAAGAGTAATTAAATAGATGCAAAATAGGAAATTAACAACAACAAAAAATTGTAGACAACTTCTGATTATGTCTAATAAACAGAAACAAATAATAGTCAAAAGATAGAATGAGTAATGTCACACAACATTGATATCCATTTCCGGGTGGAGCCTTAGATTCTTAACCACATTATTTCTCCCTTCTAAAATTCTATTCAGGGACATAGCAGCTTTGTTTTTAATCAGTCTTTCTTCATGACTTCTTCAACCTTTTGTTTTCTAGTGGACCAAGACCAATCTTGCTCCAAATTATGCCCCTTCTTCAACACATTTATAATCTATTCATCCCCAGCTTTCTAATTTAATTTCATGGACAAATCCACCATAAATTCAAATAGTAAAACCTCCAAAACCATATTAAATAGAGGGCATGACGTAGGTACGTTCATATATATATATATATATATATATATATATATTGTAACATCTTAAATTTTGTTAAAAATGATTTATAAAGTATTATTGAGTTTAAGAATATTTTTCTAAAATTTAAAAAGTCTCAAAGGTAAAATTTCAAGAAAAAAAATAAAAGTAAGAATAATCATTAAAAATAACTATTCAGCTCATGGAAAGCTAAGAAGTATAACAAAATATAAACATAACTTAATATAAGAATGAGTAAAGTTGTTACCTTTAGCCTTTAACTAGCTCTTTCTTTATTTATTTTCCTCTTTTTCCATATTGGATATTCATATATTGTGCAACTCTCCAACTCCACTTCTTTGATGTCCAATATTTCTTTCTCGCTTTGGTAAACTTAAGCAAATATCAAAACATATACAACTATGCATTCAGGGACATATTAATTCAAACCTTTGATACTCATTGCATAATTAATCTCTCCCCAGTCCCTGAACACTTACTTTTCCATAGAGCTCTTTAATAATATAATAAATCCCCTTCAAACTCGTTGAAATGCCTAATTTCAATAATTACAGCAACTAAAGTCATATCATGGGCCTTTATATATCATTTTGACCCTTAAATCTTTCAGACAACAATACCTGTAATAACCTTAGAAATTTTAAAGATATAGAACCATTTTATTAAAAGATATATATTATTTCTTACAATGAAATTATAAGGGGAAGTGTTTAGCGGAGTGGTTGGAGGCAGGAGAGTTGAATAAGAGGTTCCAGCCTCAGTAGGATTTTTTATTTTTCAGATGTGTGAAATTACCAAAATGACCCTCTGCCCATTTCTTTTATTCAGTACACTGCTTCCTTCTCCTTCCTCTGTCGGGTAGTGAGCAGGAGAACAGAGAAAGCTCGTGACGCGTGGATGGGAACCTCGTCACTGTGTGCTTTTGTGAACTCCAGCTCTCCTCCTTTTTTCTGCTTGTCGAGAGTTGTAAGGAAGTGAGAGTGGAGGGATGAAGTGTTAGGAGGGGTAGGTGCCATGGATCTGTAAGCTTAGTGGGGGGAATACAGCTGCTGTTCTGGCGTCGGTCGAAGCTCGCCATTGCTATTGCCACTGTTATCCCACGCCCTTTTTGCCAGGAGATCACTATGTGTGGTATATGGTAAGCTTCCTCAATGCCTTTCACCATTTTTCCCAACAACCTGCGAGTTTTCTGGTTGGGTTCTGCTGGAAAAAAACAAATAGACAGAGGAGCTGGACGCTATGATTTTGATACATATATATATATATATTATGTGCTGGTGTTGTACATGTTTGATGCCTATGGGGAATGGTTATGGACGACATGTGTGTGTGTGTATATATGAAGGGTAAGGTAATGGTTTAAAATGGGAAGAATATATATAGTCAAGTTATTGACCTGCTGTGGAAAAAAAAAACAGAGAGAAGAAGAATGAAGGCTGGATGTGCTATTTATATAAAGATATATATGTTGTTGTTATGATTTAAAAAGAAGAATAAAGAAGATGGGATTGCTACTGATATGCCTCTGTGTGTGTGTGTGTGTGTGTGTGTGTGTAAATGAATTTGGGAAACTAATGAAAGTGAATTGTTGGAATTAAGGAGTAAAGAGAGAAATGATGAGTATATGCCTATGTGATGGGAGATGTTGGATTTATATTTGGAATAATTATTTAAATATAGGTGTTAAGTTGAATGAAAGAATATGAAATTGGTAGGGACTTTTGAAATTAAGTATGATTATAAAGTTTGAAAATTTTCAAAGTTAAAGGTTGTGATCTCATATTTCAAGTGATAAATAAATGGTATTTGGTGTAAGAGAGGTGAATGGTATTTAATTAGGGGATGTTTTACTTTCATAAAGATTTGGAAGTTAAGAAAAGAATATTGTTTCGAGGAATAGAGCAGGAGTAAGCTATATCGGAATATTGCAAATGAGTGAATAACGCCCTTTAAAAATAATATTTTTATTAATAATTTGTTATTTGATATATTTTATTTAAAGTGTTAATTTTAAAAATAATTTATGAAAAACAATTTATATGAATTCATGACTTTAATTGTTAGAAATAGTTTTTCTTTCAAATTGGCTATTAAGTGACCAAATTTATGTGAGAAACTGAATAAAGAGAGTTTTGAAAAAAGATTATTATAAATATCATATTGAATTAATTTTTTAAATAAAATATTCTTATGTGAATTTCATAACGTGAATAATTGTTCCGTATACTTTAAATAAATCATTTGATATTTTATTTTAAACGTTCATGCTGGGGTTTTACAAATTTCAAAGTATTCTTATTGAAGATTATTGCATTAAAAAGTATTGTCATCATTACTTGTAAAAAGGTACCCCACGCAGGCTGGAAAGGTTTTCAAAAAGGACGGAATACAAAACGCTAGTTATTAACAGTAGTATTGTTAGTCTTTAGTGCACTATGGTTAAACCTGAACTCGATAGATATTCGTGAGTCTCGTACTTGTGCCAGTTATTCATGGGATTTATTCCCATGCCTGTTATTCATGGGTCTTGTACCTGCACCTATTATTCGTGGGTCTCGTACCTATGCTTATTTTTGTGGCTTCAAGCCGCGCTATATTAGTTAGTTACCCTCGTGGACTGTGTGACATGCCTATTTTCATGGCCTCATGCTACGCTTGGTTATTTACCCTCATAAATTGTGTGTCCATGCCTATTTTTGTGGTCCCGAGCAGCGCCAAATTGGTTAGTTATCCCCGTGGACTTTGTGTCCACTCCTATTTTTGTTATGTTGAAATCCTACAGAAAAATGATTGTTTTGAAAGGATTGTTTTAAAGAAGTGACTTTCGGGGGAAGAAACGAATGATATAACAAGAAGCGAAGGATGTTTACTTGCTTTTCTTGAAATAAAATGTTTATCGAAATATTTATATCGAATTATAAAATATTATGATTTACGTTTAAACATGTTAAAATTATTTATTTTCGCATTTTAAATTATGTTATTAGGATGTTATTTACAAGTAGATTATTTTGACTTCAGATAGTGCAATTGACCTTATACTGGGTAGTGAAAAGTCCAACGTTCTATCCGAAGCATTGATTTTTTACAAATCTCTTTTTGATGTAATTATAATTTATGAAATACTTGTATTATTTTATTAAAAAGATAGATGCTCTACCTAATCTATAAATAAGATTTTAGTTATTTTAAAAATGTTTATAACTGATTTTGAATGTTCGCAATCTATTGTAGGATTATCAGAAGATCGGTTATATAAAGACGATCCTACCAAAATTCCTATAGATGACTTACCTTTTAGATTAAAATGTAATATATTACGATTATCACTTCAAATATTTTATTTAAGATTTTAAGCTTAAGGAATAGGAGCTTATTCATCGATTATAGCTCAAATTTCGGGACGTAACAATACCAAAACCACTTGCTTTCATTATTTATTCTTCAACTTTGTCAAACATCCTGGCACATAAATTAATATATACTCAACTAAACCTTTTCGGTAATCCTTTCTATGTTCATTCATCACAACCAATTCCTTTGGCCCCTAATAAAACTTTTAGAGTATATTAACTGGCTATTTTCTTTCGGGGCAAAAATATCTTTTAACCCAATATTTTTATATTAAGTTTAATTTTTAAAATAATAATTATTAACGTAAAAATTATCATTTGATTCAGGGTTAGAGGTTGAAAGATATTTTATTAAATTAAGAGATCAAACTAAAATTTTATATAAAATTAGAAAACTAAAAATGCACTTTTGTCTTTCTTTTTCTTATTGGGGGTTTTTCCCTTTACTTTTTTGTAAAAAAAAAAAAACAGAATAGGGTATATGCATGTTTCTTTTTGTAGTCATGAATAATATCAAGTTTATCATAAAATCTAACAACCTTTAATACACAGATTATGTCGTTTTGTATTATCATGAAAAGCTGAAAAAGACATTAAGTACTCCATCTTAAAATCTAACAATCATAATTATAAAGGTGCATCGGATTTTTATTTTGCTTCTAAGTAGTAGAGTCACACTCATCCACATCCTCAATCTTTTACTATTAGCTAAAACACGAGTTAATTCATAATTCATACAATACTGGGCTCAAATTTTATTGTCAATGAGAAAATATTTTGTGGTAATATGTACATATATTTATAAGTATTCTTCGAGTCTAAAGATATGTCTTAGTTCTAGTGAGTCTCTAAAACTTATATAAAATTTTCTATAACAAAAAAAGTTAATTAATAGTTAATAGGAAAATATCAAACCAAATGATCATTTAGCTCAAGTTATGATTGGTTTTGGGACAAAAACCGGTTTAGAGTTTAGTTTAGTTTAGTTTAGTTTGGATCATGCTAAAAATAAACAATAATTGCTTTACATAATCAAGTTATGGAAATTCATCATTGCAACGCAAGGAAGAGCTTCGTCAATATGGAAATAAAAAAAAAAATTGGGGGTCATTTTTATGTATTAGAAGACAAAAAATTGAAAAGTATGGAAGTTACTTGAATGACCAAGATTCCTACATATGTTTAAGGAAATGATGTTTGCTTAAATAGACATTTACCAATATTAGAATATATATGAATGCAAAATTAATTAAGAAAATGTTGCTTAAGCTTTACTTAGCTTCTTTGACTCTAATTTGATCCTACATACGAGGGCGGTGGAATATAATGCAACGTGTTAATCTTGCCCTCTCCCTTGTGGATGTGATTGAAACAACTGATGTTTACATTTCTAATCTCAATCTATTTAATTAATTATTAATTATCAATGAAGATAAAGAAATAAGATTATTTGTATGTGCTAGAAAAGCATCCGATAGGTAAAAGAATCAGATAAGATTCCCCCAAAAAAAATCGTAAGAAGGTTGCCGATCATGTTCAGAATAATTTTATGGCAACGTGTTTTGTATGTTCAAAGATAAAGGTCAAAATAAGTTAGGCCATCGCTGGCTTATTTAAAAATAGGAACAAAGCCAAATCTTTTTGAAACATGTTTCGTTTAAAAAGCTAAGTCTACGTTTTCTAAAAAAAACTATTACACCTGTCAGATTATTCTGTTTTCGGCTCATTAAAAGTGATTTATTTCACTCTATTTAAAAGGGGCTCACTTTCAGCCTATTTGAAGGTCTAGGTGTTTTTTTTTTTATGATAAAGGCCAGTTTAAAACGTTATGTCTATTAGTTTGTTTAAGGTTTTTAAAAAATATAAATATTAAAAAAAGCCTATCATAGACCATAGGACATACTCACGTTTACTTGTTATAAGATAAACAAGACTTATTAAAGATAAAACCTAACATGTTTCCCTCCATAGTTTTAGAATAAGAAATATTTCTTTAGATAAGGGTTATAGAATTACATTTTTAATATTAAAAAAATTAGTTAAATTAATTATTTATTAAAAAATATGTCAGTTTCTCTAAAATTTTATTTTTAATTATTTATATTAAAATTAAATCTTATGGATAGTTTGTAAAAAAATGATAATAGATTACAAAACCAAAGCATTTATCATGGGACCGTTGCTACAAATTTGTGCTAGAGTCTTCGATTTTCGCGTTTAAGGTCTTTCTTATTGGGCTTTAGGCCCAGTGATTTCTTTCATATTGGGCTTACTTCTTGTAAGTCAGAGTTGGACTATGTTGTGATCGCTCTCGCTCTCCTTGAGCCGAGAGATGAAAATATACAAGAGGCTATTATTCGGTTTAGTTACGTTAATTAAAAAAAGTTAGTTAATTAACCGATATGACTAATTAACGTAAGACTCGTAGGTATAATAATTCGCTATTCATAAATGATAAGAAATAGGCTCGTATTTTATAAAAATATAAGTTCAATTCTCGCTGTCGTTATAAGGACTCTTTTAATAGGCGATCACGTAAATCCCTTGTAAACGCTCTCTGAATCCTATCATTGGTGAAGGATCCATACCGAACCCAACTAAACTTTTATATACAAAAAAAGATCACTATTCACAAAATGATATGTATATTTATATGCAGGTTAATTAAATCATTTTTCCATTATTTCATTTGGTGTAATACTTCTTTCAATTCTAAATATAGGAACTAATAAAATAATTTATAGAGATTAAAAAAATTAAATCAATTATTTTTATTTTATATTAATTTCCTAAAATATTTTTTTAATCCTTTAGATTGAGTCTCTCTCATATTTGAGAACAAAGGGAGTAAAAGAATGTATAAATCCAAAAGTGCTATTAAGAACGTTTATAATCATACTTCCTTCGGATATAAAAATTAAATAACTAATTCTTAGATACTAAAAATATAGTTAGATAATAAGAAAATAATTAAATTAATTATTTATAATAAATATTTATTAGTTTATCTCTAATACCCTTTATAATCATGTATATTATAACTATACCCTTTGATGAAATCTCTTTATCATATATAATTAATAGAGTTTAAGAAAAAAAATTATGAATTGAATCCTAGAAGGGAGAAATAAGGCTGAGAGTCTAATGTCCACCCTGAAATGGATATCAAACTGAAGAATTGAAGATATTAGATCCAAATCATGCATCAAATATAGGGTCAAATTTGTCCATACAATACGATATTTAGTTAAACATGCATGAGGAAATGTTGTTCCCTCGATTTTGAGTCTTTGCAAAAGCAAGAATGAGATAACAAAGCACAGCGTAAACACAACTAAATGCCAATGGGTCTATCATAACTGGTAATTAACTTCTTGCGCTCTTCCAAACGACCAAAACAGCCAAGAATCGATTGTTTCTCACTTATTTTGCAATAAATCCAAATGTCTTCGCGCCACTGCAAGCG
The DNA here is from genome assembly GCA_037074615.1 of Leucaena leucocephala. Taxonomy (NCBI): domain Eukaryota; kingdom Viridiplantae; phylum Streptophyta; class Magnoliopsida; order Fabales; family Fabaceae; genus Leucaena; species Leucaena leucocephala. The sequence goes on from CM073542.1 coordinate 10,836,444, forward strand.
GCTCAAAAACATGGCTTCTATTTTATGGCTTCTCGATCTGTGTCTTGTTGAAGAAAGCTATTATTGGGCGGTATGAGATAGCCTTATTAGTTGCGGATACAACGATCAAGTGCATTTGTAAGCAAAGCTGGCTGACCATCTTTTAACTCCATAACTTCTACAATTTCGCCAATCTTCAATATTTGAGAAGGGCCTGCAACACCTATGTGTGGTTTCCATATAGCAACCAAAGTTAATGGTAAATAAAATATAGTCCTTTAATCTTTAATATAAGATATAATTAAATTGATATTGATTCTAAATATATGATATATTTTTTATATTTATCAATTTTTTTCCTAAATTAGTCTTATTGATACTTCCACAATAATAATTAAGTGGTAAAGAGAATTCAGGAAGATGATTAAGGTATTTTAGAAAAATATATCATATTAATTAACTTAACTAATTTCGTTAATCTAATCAAATTAGCTACATATTTCCTATATTAAGCACCAGGAGGGCACGTTCTTAATATAAGACCCAATTGAATTGACTAATTTAAAAAGATTAAGGAAACTAAATAAATTAATTTAAAGTATTCATATTTATCATTTTTCTCAATGTTAATTTGCCTAACTTATAAATTGATATAAAATTGAATTATACTTAACATATACTATAATTAAGTCAATTATTTAGTTTTATTAATCTCTCTAAATTAATTAATTGGATCTTATATTAAGCAACGGAAGGAGTACAAAAAAACATCATAGAAAGAAAGGCATCACTTACCTTGGTGATAAGAAGGAATAATATGAGTAACGTTTGCTTTTGGAGACTGGTCTAGTTTAGTCTACACAGCACAAAAGCAAAAAATTAGTTTTAGTTTATTTATGGTATTGTTGTTTTACTACTATCTTAAAAGCTCAATAGACATATGAGTGCTCTTTCAAATATTCCAAGTCAAATGCAGTTCCTATTTGGTAACATCACTTTAGTTGGAACTTCTTCAACAATTTCCTTCGCTTCTTCCTTAGTTCCCTAACAAATACCAACATATCAACATGTGATTTCTTTAATTTTTACTGAGTTAAGATTCACCCCAGTACCCTGAACTTCTTTTGAGGTGCATCCAACACCCTAAAGAATTTAGTAGTACACTCAGCACTTTAAACTATTTTTTAAAGTGCATCTAGCACCCTAAAATATATAATTGTGCAATTTCCCCCTAATAATTCAAGGTGCTGAATGCATTTTAGGGTGATAGATAGATGCACCTTAAAAAAAAGTTTAGGACGTTGTAAGCGCTTAAAGAATAGTTCAAAAAGTTGGGTGCACCTTAACCCATTTTTATTCAAGTACTCTTCAAAGCTTTATTCTTCTTCTCCATTTGTAATAGCAATATTAAAAACATAAACACCACTTGTTTTGCATTCCCAATTATACTTTGAAGGTGAACTACTTTGCCAATCACCTACCCTTTTTCCTTATAAATCTGAATTATTTTAAGTAGCTCACCATGATAACTTCATTTTTCCATAAACCTTTACTTTGTCCAGTATTCAATACCTTTTCTAGAAATATTTCAACAAAACTAAAGTTTTTCTCAACTTTAGTTGTATTGCATACTTTTATGGCATTTACATATGTGAATATGTTATGGATTGTTGGTATTAAAATTTACACGTATGAAAAACATGCTAATTAAGTTTAAAATAAATGGAGGTAAAACGAACATACCAGTGCAGACTGACCAGATTGTGAGCCCCCAACTTGTGAACAAATGGAGGAAGGATCGACTTTCCTTTCTATAATTGCGGAGCCTTCTGGAATTCTTTCAGTAATAGTCTGCACCAGGAGCCAAAAAAAGTAATGAATAGGACGTTTTATTATGATCCTTAAATCCTTGAACTTTTGGTGTTTTGTATCTAACAGTTCTCATTTCTCCCATTTCTTGCTGGAGTGTCATGATTGTTTCATTTCTTGGCTTGATTTTCATCAAATCTTGAAACAATCGCCGTTGAAATTATATATATATATATATATATATATATATAAGAAAAAGGTAGAAGTTTAAGTTATATAATTGGCATAACACACTAATCAATAACCAATGATAACTTTTACTTGTGGAGGAGTTGCCAGTGAATTCCCTGGTGCTATATCAGCCAATGAAGTTGCCTCTCCATCATCCTTTGAAGTAAGACCCTCTTGAACTCTTTCGTTTTGCATGGCATCATTACTCTGAAGAACAAAAAATAGAAATATCATATTTTACAACGCTGCAACTTCAAAGTATTACCTCTAGTCCTTAATATAAGAGTTAGATAACTAATTTAGGTAGATTAAAGAAGTTAGCAATGTTAATTACTTGTAACAAATATGGTTTGATTTTTCTAAAATGATATCTTTTTCATAACTACTCTTGGATAAAACCCCACATGTGCAATCAATGGAACACTTTAGGAAAAAATTATAAATTTAGAGGACAAAGTGGACTATAGTATTACATCTAGGACCAAATCTAACCTCTAACTAGCTCTTATATTAAGAACTGGAGGGAGTGATTAACTAGACTTCAAAGTTACAACATCCATCATCATCAAATGATATATTTCTTGCTTTTTTTTTTTGTGTGTGTGGGGGGGTGTTAGATGAATGGTATATTGGTTTTGTGTAGAGCTTCATTGGTTGTTTTTACTTCCTCAAGATCATGCTGCACAGTTGGTTCACTCATTATTTGACTAATTCGGAATTTGGATGAAACTGATTATTGTATTGAAAATAGCTAAATATTTTATAAACCTACATGTAGAGATGTCCTGGCCATTTCTGGTTCAGCTAGTGAAGTTTCTGATACCTTTTTCTCTAATGCTGGAGTATGACCGTTGGATTGAGTTTGCATTGTTTCTTCTGTACCCTAGAACATCAAAAGATACATTTTATTCATACAAAAGTTTTGCTTTTTTCTTCTATGTACACAGTCTGAATTAACAAGTCAACAACAAACACAAATATGATTTTTCAAAATCTTCATTCGCCTTTTATTTCTCAATATATTTATCATGCTATTATATATGTTAGATTCATAATATGCGGAAGCTTGTTGATTAAAAATTATGTTCATGCCCTATGTGTTGTGTTGTTTTTTTGGCCAACCCTGTGTTGTGTTAGTAACCAAAAAATAACTAACAAAAAGGCCTTGCCATTTTCATATTCCTTCTGCTAAAAGTCACTGTTCTTTTTCTATTAATATGAAAGGTCATTTCACATACAATTCCAAAGTTATTATACATCTTTGATTCATCCTAAGTAGTAGTTTGCCAGTTAAATTTTTCTTTTGATAGCCTGCATGGTACAAAAAAATTGTGACTAACAAGAAAATCCCAAGTCTTATAGTATAGTCCTTGGGGTTTTATTTGGTGTGTGCTATTTAATTAAAGTCATAGTTATTTTGCAACTATTATGAAAACTTTCAGTATACATACCAATCCTCTTGTTAATGCCGAGTCAGATGATGATGATGGTACCGTTGCTGATGTTCTTGATAAAGGAACTTCTTCTCCAGTTTTCTTCATTGCTTCGTCAAAATTCTGAGCAACAACACAAGAAATAAGTAAGATTTAAACAAGTTTCTTTAAAGTTTAAAAGGAGAATTATTGTACAGTCACATATAAATAATTTAATTATATGAAAGTCCCATACAAGTGAGCAGTGCATGACAATGACAAGATCCAATGACAACACGTCATGACATATTGACAACTCTAGAGACTTTTCTTTGTTTTGGCAAAAAATTCAAGGGACTTTTCAGTGATTAAATTACCTATATGGGATTGCATAGTAATTTTTTTAAGTTTAAATTCATTATTAAAAGAGAAGAAAAAAGTATTTTAGGGAAAATTGGGGGAAAAGTCCCCATTAAAAGTTTTATTGGTGATAAAGATCTAAATAAAAATAATGGTAATTTGCAGAATACCCGTACCTAGTGTGTATAAAAAATTTATCAAGTCTTCTCCCCGATAAAATTTTCAATGGGAGACTTTTTTCCAATTTTTCCAAGTATTCATTAGTTGGTTTATTGACATTGGTCTTCAAATTCTCCAAGATTTTTATTCAAGTTACCAGAAATAAATGAGATTTTGGTTGTTCTTGCACCAAATAGTCATACCTCTGCTAAGTTTGGTAAAGCACTCGTCAGCCCTTGTGTTTCTATTTCTTGTTTCCTTCTGGCTTCTCCCTCCAAGTGTGAGTGGACTTGAGTTGACGTGCCCACATCGGATATATGTGGCATAGCTTGAAGAGTATTGGAAGCTGTAGACAGTAGCGTACCCCATGTGCCACAATCAACTACTTCAAACTTGCACACAAAATTTTCCACAGACTGAACATCAATTCCCCCGCAAAAGCGTTCAAGATTGCACAGATTTTTTAGTTTAAAATGGGATAGTTCTGGAACCACATCTTGCAGCCTCCTCTCTTGTGTATCATCTTGTCGGCATCCGAATACTTCCTTGAGGTTAGAGGCTTCTTCTATTACCAAACTCTCCAGTTTTTGAAGATTGCTGAATGTTGAGATGGAGAAAAGGGATTCCAACTTGTTACAGTGAGAGATAAGAATGTTTTGTAACATTGGGAGGCGAAGTTGACGCGAACCATCATCATCATTTTCAACCATGTAAACTAACTCTCTGCATTGTGTTACCTTTAAATGGGACAACCTTGGTAGGCGTTTCATTGTTGAGGTAGAAAAGATAGCTCTAAGCTGATCACATTCGCTGAATACTAGGGCCTCTAGATTGCAGAGGTTCAAAATTTTGTTGGGGTCCTTATATATACATGTCAACTTGTGTAAACCCTCTATCTCCAAGACTTGTAATTTTAATTCCACTCGCACTTTCCTTTTAATTCCTTCAAGATTAAAAATCTCTTCTATTTCAGAGTGCCTTATTCCAAGATTTGTCAAGTGGTGCATGTCCATAAGAAGTTTCATGGCGTCCTACCAAAGATATAATACTCTATATTAGTTACAAAGTGTGTCACAATATTTTCAAGAAACATATGCTTCGACTTATTTTTCTAGTCTTTGACCTGAATTTTCAAGCTTTAAAAGGTCAATTACTTCTTTCAACATCTCGTATAAGAATTTGACGAAAGCCAAATATTGACTTTGTACATTACAAAATATATGCATTGTAATTTAACTGAGACAAGCTAGAAATGATTAGAGGTTAAAATTGAAGATTAAATCATTCCTAAGTGGCAAAGTTCATATATTTGGGATCCATCATATTAAAAGATGGTAAAATTAATAGAAACGTTAATCATAAAATTCAAATTGAGTGGTTTAAAGTTTAAATGGCAAAATATTACCTGAGTTAATTGTGATTGAAAAATACCTAATAAAGTAAAAGGCAAATTTGCTATTAGACTAGCAATACTATATGGTAGTGAATGTTAGGTTCTAAAAGGTTAAAGTATGCATAAAGTGGGAGTGGCTGATATAAGGATGTTGAGTGGATGTGTGATCATACAAGAAATGATAAAGATTCATAATAAATACACATGAGAAAGAGTTAAGAGTGGCATATATTATATAAATAAAATGGTTGAAAATCATTTGAGACGGTTTGAACTCGTATAAAGAAGGCTATTAGATGAACTAGTGATGAGAGCAAATCAAATAATATAGAGTTTTATGAAAAGGGGAAGGGAAAAATCAAAGAGAACATTCTATAATATTATTGACCAGAACCTTTTAGTTAACAATTTATATAAAGATTTGTAGGTGAATGAAGTACTGTGGGAATATCCTAATATCTAAATCATTAATATTAGGATATTATTGTTAGAGATATTATATCATTAATATTAGGATATTATTGTTAGAGATATTATTGTTATTATTAGAAACATATTAGATTTGATTTGGGTGTAGTTATTAGAGATTTGATTTTATCTTGGTGTATCTCATTTGATTCCTAAGAACTGTGTATATATATGAGGCATAAGCCAAAGCAATGATCATCGGACTATTCAGATCCTATAATTCTACATGGTATCAAAGCAGGTTAGTTCGACCAATATCCAGCCAGCGCCGTCGCTGCTGGTTCTAGTCTCACCTGCTGTCATCACTGCTGTTTCTGTCACGGTGAGCCAGCGGCAGTAAAACTGCCACCGTAGTCCGGAAGCTTCCAGTCAGCGACGTACGAGAGTTCCTTTTGTCAACAAGCGACACCCAGCGACATCCGACGGAGCTTCTGTTCTGTTCTGTTCAGTTTCCAGAACCGTTTGCTGCCCAGTCGCATCCATCCAGCAGCGACACCAGCAGCAGCAGTGTCACCAGCGACAGCAGCCCAGTCGCTTCTGCAGCGTCGTGATTCCAGTTTCTGTCGTGCTCCAGTGGTGGCGTGTTCCCAGCAGCGTCATGCTTCCAGCGGTGTTGTGTGTATTGCTCTCTTCCAGATCAGGTCTTGCGTCGGGCAAATGATTTGTAACATTTGCTACAGTACCCGAGTGCTACAGTACCCCCCCCCCCCGAGTTGCTACAGTGACCGCGTTGCAACAGTACCGAGTTGCTACAGTGACCGCGTTGCTACAGTACCGAGTGCTACAATATTGAGCTGAGATTCTGCCATGTCATCTACAAGTTCTGACCAACAGAAGCACCACGGGTTGAGTACAGGCTTTGATGGGGCATCCAGTGTTCCTGTTTCCATCATATCCGATAAGCTCACCTTGACAAATTATCAAGACTAGGCTCAGGCGATAAAACATGCAGTTGGTGGGCGCGGGAAACTTGCTTATCTGACTGGTGATGTTAAAAAACCAGCTAATGAAGCGTCCCCTGAGATGCAACAATGGACCATCGACAACCATTTGGTTTCTTCCTGGCTTATCAACTCCATGTCTCCAAACATCAAACAAAGCTTCATGTATTTACCCACAGCACGAGACATTTGGGTAGCTGTTCGTGACTCTTATTCAGTCACCAAAGACCATTCTCGCCTATTCAACCTCCAACGCAGTACATGGCGTTGCATTAAGGGGACCCGTGGAGTGCACGAATACTGGCTTGACCTCGTGGCATTCTGGCAAGAGCTGGATCTTCTTGACGAAGATGAATGGGATACCCCTACAGACGTCGTTCGAAATCAGAAAAGGATTGAAAAGGGGCGAATACTTCTTTTTCTTGCTGGTCTAAATGCTGAATTTGATGCTATAAGGGCCAGAATTCTCAGCAATTCCATACTACCGTCACTTCTGGAAACTTATGCTGAGATACGCAGAGAAGAATCCAGGAGGGAGACTATGCCTGTTGAAGCCAAACAACCTCTTCCTGAGTCTACGGCCTTGTTAGCAAACATAACAATCCTAATGCTTCTGGTAAGACTCAACCCACCTGTGAACACTGCAAGAAGGTAGGACATACTCGTGAGAAGTGTTGGGATATCTATGGCAAGCCAGTTGATTGGAAGCCTCGTAAAAATAAGCCACGAGCTCACCAAGCCTCAAATGAATCAGCATGTGCACCATCCCTATCTAAGCCATCCACATCCTCCAGTCAGGAGCAACTAAATCAGATTACACGTATGTTCAGAAGCCTTCAAGCTGAACAACACCCTCACAGATCTGCATCCATGGCTCGTAAAGGTATAATTCCCATTGCTTTACATACCTCTCTTCCTCCATCACAGTGGATTGTGGATACAGGGGCCTCTGATCACATGACATCAAATGAAAAGATGTTTGTCACCTACCATCCCTTAGCAGGAAATAAGAAAATCACTACTGCTACCGGCACTCCTTCACCTATAGCAGGCATCGGTTCTGTAACTATCTCAGATTCTTTACATCTTGAATCAGTACTTCATGTTCCTCATTTAGCTTGTAACCTGCTTTCTATTAGCAAATTGACGAAACAAGCAAACTGCTCGGCTCATTTTTATTCTACTCATTGTGATTTTTAGGATCTCACATCGGGGAAGATGATTGGTTCTACTAAGGAGTATGATGGTCTCTACTGTCTCGACACATCTACCGTAAGTGCATTATGGTCCAAGATCACCACCTCTACACCCAACCCCACCTCTGATGAGGAGTTTTTTCTGTTATGGCATAAAAGACTAGGTCATCCTAGTGTTCATTATTTACAAAAGTTGTTTCCCCAATTATCTATCAATAAAAGTTCTTTTGTTTGCGATACTTGTGCTTTTGCTAAACATCACCGTGTTTCCTTTCCTCCTGTTCCATACAAACCATCTTCTCCCTTCTCCATTATTCATAGTGATGTATGGGGCCCTTCTAAGATTCCTAATCGCACTCGGACCAAATATTTTGTCACATTTATTGATGATCATAATCGCATGTGTTGGGTCTATCTTTTAAAGGATAAATCTGAGGTCCCTAATGTCTTCATCGAATTCTATGGTTTTGTCCAAAACCAATTTCATACCTCTGTCAAAGTCCTTTACACCGATAATGGCACTGAATACTTCAATAACACCCTTCATACCTTCCTGTCTGCTAAAGGAATTGTTCATCACAGCAGTTGTCCCTATAGTCCTCAGCAAAATGGGGTTGCGGAACAAAAAAATAAACATATTCTTGAGGTTGCTAGGGCTCTCTTATTTCAGTGTCATGTTCCTTTATTTTATTGGGGGGATGCCATCCAGACCGCTATTCAGCTCATTAATCGTCTTCCTAGTCGTATTCTTTCTTTCACCTCTCCCATTGCAGAATTACAAAAAACTCACGATGTCTCTCATTTACAGTCTTCTCTTCCGCTACGTGTCTTTGGATGCACTGTTCTTGTTCACATTCATCATCCTCCCTCAAAGTTCCATCCCCGTGCCACTAAATGTGTCTTCTTGGGCTACTCCTCCTCCCAAAAAGGTTACAAATATTTTGATCCTGTGTCCAAACACCTGTTTGTTACCCGTGATGTCACCTTTGTTGAGCAACAGTCATATTATCCCAAGTCTTCGATTCCGGGGGAGAGTTGGAATGAATCTCAACTTGTGAAACCCATTGTACCCATTTCCCTCACACCACATGGACCTTTACAGCCTCCAGAAGGATCTGAACAACAAAGATGGGGAAAAATGTACTCACGCCGACATCATAAAGGCTCCGACCATCATATCTCTGAGGTAGAACCAGTTCCTGAACCGTTGGTAGATCCTGAACATGGTGAGGCTAATCTGGAGCTTCCTATTGCATTGAGAAAACTGCCACGAACATGTACGAAGCATCCTATCGAAAAGTTTGTTTCTTATGCTGCTCTTACTCCAAGTTACCATGCTTTTGTAACTAACCTTGATAGCATCAAGATTCCTAACAATGTACATGAGGCCTTGGCTGTCCCAGAGTGGAAACAGGCAGTAATGGAAGAAATGCAAGCCTTGGAGAAAAATGGGACTTGGAAGATAGTGCAGATGCCTTCAGGAATAAAACCCGTAAGCTGCAAGTGGGTGTTCACTCCCAAATACAATGCTGATAGTACGTTAAACAAGTTGAAGGCTAGACTAGTTGCTCGGGGGTTTACGCAAACGCATGGTATTGACTACAACGAAACCTTTGTACCTGTTGCGAAACTCAATACCATACGGGTTCTCTTCTCAGTAGCAGCAAATCTAGATTGGCCCCTAGAACAACTTGATATTAAGAATGCCTTCCTTAATGGAGATTTAAAAGAGGAAGTGTACATGACACTCCCACCAGGTTTTGAAGCAGGAAGACAGAACCAGGTATGTAGGCTGAGAAAATCCATTTATGGGTTGAAATAATCACCACATGCCTGGTTTGACAGATTTTCTAGTGTTCTCAAGGTTGAAGGGTATCAACAAAGTTTATCTGATCACACGATGTTTGTATCCCGTCGTAATGACCTCATCACTATTATCATTGTCTATGTGGATGATATTATTGTCACAGGAAATGATACTAAGGAAATTGATCGAATCAAGGTAGCTTTGAATCATGAATTTGAGGTCAAAGACCTTGGTAAGTTGAAACACTTTCTCGGTATGGAAGTAGCAAGATCTAAGGGTGGTATTTATGTTTCTCAGAGAAAGTATATCCTTGATCTACTCAAGGAAACAGGAATGCTTGGGTGTAAACCTAGTAAAGTCCCTATCAGCACAATGAAACAAAAGAAAAAGCAAACTGTGGTGGAAATTGACAAAGATGAGAACAAGCAGAAGAAACGAGAAAGGGATGAAATGATAACAGACAAAGGAAGATATCAAAGGTTAGTTGGGAAACTCATTTATCTCTCTCACACACGTCCTGATATCGCCTTTGCAGTGAGTGTTGCCAGTCAACATATGCATGATCCACGGAAGAAACATATGGACTCGGCTTACAAGATACTACAATACTTAAAAGGTACTCCTAGCCGTGGGCTATTCTTTAGAAAGAACACAAGTAGATCGGTAGAAATCTACACCGATGCTGATTGGGCAGGATCACAAGAAGACAGTCGATCAACCTCTGGCTATTGCACATTTGTATGGAGAAATCTTGTCACTTGGCAGAGTCAGAAACAGAAAGTAGTGGCTAAAAGTAGTGCAGAATCAGAATTACGAGCTCTTGCTCAAGGAATCATGGAGGGTCTATGGTTAGCAAGAGTTGCAAAAGAGGCTCATTTGAAGATAGATGCTCCATTAAAGTTATTTTGTGACAACAAGGCTGCTATAAATATGGCCTTGAACCCTATCCAGCATAGCAGAACTAAACATGTGGAAATCGACAGACACTTCATTCGTGAGAAAGTAGAGGATGGGATTATGTGTCTCACCTACATACCTACAAGGCTACCAACTGCAGATATTCTCACCAAGGGACTACCAGAAGAAATATTTGAACGGCTTTTAGGCAAGTTGGACATGGTCAATATCTATGATCCAACTTGAGGAGGAGTGTGGGAATATCCTAATATCTAAATCATTAATATTAGGATATTATTGTTAGAGATATTATATCATTAATATTAGGATATTATTGTTAGAGATATTATTGTTATTATTAGAAACATATTAGATTTGATTTGGGTGTAGTTATTAGAGATTTGATTTTATCTTGGTGTATATCATTTGATTCCTAAGAACTGTGTATATATATGAGGCATAAGCCAAAGCAATGATCATCGGACTATTCAGATCCTATAATTCTACAAGTACAATGGCATTGTGCAATCTATATAATCGATCCCATCTAATTTTAAGGTTTGTTGTTGTTGATGTTGTTAAGAACTGACCCATATCAGTAAAATTCAAATTTTGAGCATACTCTAAAGTCATAAATGATTTTCTTTAATCAAAAGTTCCAAGAAGCAGAGTCAAACAAACAGAGCAATACATGTTATTGGCCTAACAAGAAAACACAGCAAGTAAAAATATTACCACTCGAGTTTCCGATTTTTGTTGTCTTCCTCGTAAACAAACCATCAAATCAGGACAAGTTCTTCTGATCGACTCCTGACAAGAGGGTCAAGTAATTAAACAGAGCAATGCATGTTACTGGCCCAACAAAAAGACAGCAATCTTGGGAAGACAACAAATAAAAATGGCTACCTGATCTCCTTGTAAACAAACCATCGAACGTGGAAAAGGTCTTTTCATCAGCTCTCCACAATGCCCCAAATTAATATGCTTAAGAGATGGCCACTCCAAATGATAATTTTTGGCACACATGCTGATAATTTGCGGTACACTTAGGAGAGAGAGTTTTTCCAAAGCCAGGAACTTAATGGGAATCTCATTTTTTATATTCTTGTCTGAAAACCATTCGTCATGATAATATCCTCCAAAAATATATTCCAGTTTAGGTGTTCCGTCAATATTAAGACTTTTTAATCCTTGAAGGCTTGTTGAATACGTGGATGGAAATAAAAACTCCAGGTCATTACAATCCTTGATTTCAAGCATCTTCAGTTCTGGAAAAATGTAGCTGCTATTGACATCATCAAGTTCCTCTGGCTCGTTTGATATTATGTGCTTCAACTTGTGACACCCCTGAATTTTCAACTTCTCCAACAGTACAATTGTGGCAATGGGTAAACAGAACAATGACTCAGATTTTGAACATTCCGTAAGTGTCATCTCCCTTATGTTTCGTAAGCTTGATAATTGTCTCAAAGGACGCTCAGCTGGATGAGATGTTTCATTCCTTTTCATTGATTCCTGCAACCACATAATAATTAACTTGTATCATCTAATGCTATGTCTCAACTAACAATTTTCTCTCTCTTTTATTGGGAAAATAACACTCACGTCCCAAGGAAGGCAAATTATCACTATAAGGTACCATAAAATTGTCAAATTGATATGAAGTCTTAAGGGACCTGTTGGAGATTTATTAAAATTGAGCAAAGATGAGTTTACTCTAATTTGTCATTAGTAACACATTGATTTGTCAATTTTGACACAACTTGTCATTAATGTCACATTAACTTATCAATTGAGGTGTCCTGACTTATTATTAGTGGCACATTAACTTATCAATTGACAAGTCAGGGTAATCTTGTCTTTTCAAAATAGCAATATATTGCCCACAGGTCCCTTGAGACTTCATATCAATTTGATGATTTTATAGAAGTTGATAATAACAATTTGTTCTCTTTGGGAATTACTATGAGGTCCTAAAGAAAGGACTTAATCACCAAGAAGTCTCATGTCTCATAAACTTGTTGTCAATTCATACAATAGAACTTATAATAGTTAGCTCCTCAGTTGTCATTAGGACTTTTAGAAAATTAAGTTCCTTATTTGGGACCTCTCCGTTTTTTTGTCATATATGACATGCACATTTCACATCTCACCATTTTTTCTGGTACCTGTTTCATATTTCTTTATGATTTTGAAACAATATCAAATCACACATATAATGAAAGAGTTCATGAAAGATAAACAAAAACAAGGAAGAGAGTGAAACAAGAGTGGCAAACCAGTGAGCTTGTGGGCAAACAGCAACATCCATGAGCACAAGTGGAAGCAAGGGTCTTGGAATTTGAATCATGTTCCTGAGCAGGAGATGCACTTTGCATGCATTTGGTGCATGCTTTACATATATTGATGAAGCTTGGTACAGCTTCAAGCTCCATTGTTGTCAGTGAAGGGAGCATACTCTTCATTTGCAAAACTTGGTCCTCAGCTCGATATTCACCAAATATGTATTCTAGCTTTTCACAAGAACTTACTGATAAATCTTCCAAAAGGCAAAGGTCTCCGGGCAACAGGAATGGCAATACCAATTGTAGTTGGTCACATCCTTGAATTTTGAGAGACTTTAATTTTGGAAACAGGAAGCCATCACTATTTTGACTTTCATATTCAATTAAAGTTTCCACTTCCTTGCAATCTTTAACAGATAATTCTTCCAATTGCACCATGCTTAGAGCAACAGAGGGTCGGAAAATTGATGATTTGAACATTGGACAATCATCCATTTGCAAGACCTTCAAATTAGGTAGTTTAAGGTCGCCATGAAAGAAATTATTGCGTAGATTCTCACAACGCAATAACTTGAAAATTCTTAGCTCACTGAGAAAGCTTGAAGGCATACGACCCCACCACAAGTCTTCAGCATACACATCAACCAGATGCAGCTCAACCAAATCGGAGAAGACATCGACATTACTTGAACGCCTTCTGTTATCAACAAGGCACTTAATGTCAACACAATGATACAAACAAAGCTTAATTGGGCCCTGCATGACTCCATCTTTCATCGGAATAATGTCAGGAACAAGACTTCTCCATCTTGCTTCTCCCATTTCTTGCAACTCAAGAATCTCCGCTCTTTCCACAAGGTACTTAAACATTTCTTCAGACACTAAATTTTTCACATATTTTGTATTAAAGCATTTAGAGAGGCCATTATCATCTTCAACAAAATACTGAAGACCAGAACAAGCTACAGAATACATTTGCAGTGCAGGATGAGATTGACCATGAGCAACTTCATCTTCATCTTCTTCGTCATCTTTTGGCTTAGAACCTATGTCATGATGATCATTGTCAACAAAATACAATACTTCCAACCGTGAGCATCTGCGAATCACTTCAAATGGGTTCTTCCTGAGAATTTTACATCTTCTGATCCCTAACAATCTCAAGTTCTCTACTTGCACAATTTCTTTTGGTAAGTCCGTAATCAAACAGTTTTCGAATTCAAGAGACACAAGATTGTTGAGGTGTTTTAAAATAGAGATGTCACCTAATCTCCAACCATTCAAGATGAGAGTTCGGATATTTTTCAATGGAAGAAATGACTGTGCTGAAAGAGTGGGATATACCACATCTTTATCACAATGTAAAAACAGAACTCTAAGGTTGACCATCTCTTCAAAGATTGCACATGAATCTTCCACTTTAACTTCTCCTTTTATCCAAAGTAGTAGAACCTTAAGTTCTGTACCATCAAAATGATTGGGAAAGCAATTGTTACTCCAAGACAAAAATTTCAACTTTGATTTCATTTCTTCACTTGGATTCATAATCACTTGCACATCTTTGCCTTTTAGGGTAACTTTACGAACTAAATCATGTATCTTTACACAGGCTTCCTTAGTCTCCAACAACAAAAAGGATTTTCTAAGGTCTTTAGTTGCAAGAATAAGTTTGTCTCTTAGTCTGCAATAGTTCTTTGCTTCATCAAGAAGGCCCAACCCTATGGCAAGTTTGCTTAAAAATTCCATGGAAATTTCATAATCCTTAGGAAAGAGAGAGCACAATAGCAAGAGGCCTTTGGCTTCATTTACAAGTCTATCATAGCTTAACTTGAGAGTATTGACAACGTTTATCCCGTCCACGTAATCATTATGCAGTGGATCAGAGTTCAGCAAGGGTGTCAAAATTTTCCTCCATTCTCGTGGATCAAAGTCCTGTAACATGTTTGCTATTGGCGCAACTGCAAGTGGGAGTCCTCCACAAACATTCACAGTCGTTTCTGCCAGAACCTTTAATTCGCTGGAAGAATCTTCACTTCTTGTACCAACATGTTGGGTAAAAATATCCAATACATCACTGTCTTTCAATGTATTTAGTGAGAATGTTGGTTTGCATCCCATCGCTTCACAGACATTCGGATCACGTGTGGTTATCAAAATACAGCAATTCCTGTGATTCTGGGGAATCCCAATATCCCTAATGTTTAGCTTTTCCCAGATGTCATCGAGTATTATAAGTACCTTCCCTTCATTGTCATCAATTCTAGACCACAAAGCCTCCGAGTGTTGTTCTTCCTCGGCTCCCTCCAATTGAAAATCTAATTGCCTTGCAATGCTGCTTCGGATCTTGTCGATATCTGGGGAATCTGACACAGTTGTAAAGATCACTTCCTGAAATGAGTCAGATTGTTCAACATGAAGGCCCACTTGTCGTGCCAGTGTGGTTTTACCGATACCCACTAGGCCTTGCAATCCAATCATGCAGTAATTTCCATTCCCTAATGCCTCCACAAGTTCTTTGAATACTTTCCTTCTACTCTGAAAATCAATAAAAAGTGGTGGAGCATAGAATTTTATGGCTGGGTGTTTAGATGGACGTGCCACTCTGGTAAACTCACGTCTTCTTTCTAAGAGACCTGTAATATTTAGCGTCTTCTTGTCCAGCTTCTTCCCAAGTCGGTATTGGCAAATGCAATTAGGGCAAATATCATAGAAACATTTCTGGCTTGTTACAATGTCCTCTTTAATGGCAGCATCAGCATCATCTATCCATCGTTGAACCTCTTCTAGAACTCGAGTCTTATTATACTGCCTCGCTTCTTGAACAATGTCTTCTTGCACATCGTTTCGTACTGCAATCAATTGCCTCTTTTCCTCCTCAAACTTTTTAGCATAAGTATGGAAACAACATAAATAATAACCTTCTCTGATTGCTCCATCGATAAATATATTGCAACAATTTGCCGCAACACCTTCCGCAAAGCTTGTCATCTGACAGATGAAACCATTAGATCATAAAATGTTAACTAGAGCAATTGGAAGCTTTAATGATATGGAATGTTTTACAAACATGTAATGAAATTTAGTGCATACACGAAAAATGTCTTAAAATAAAAGGTTCACTAAATTGACTTATGTATAAATCATTCTGCGGCCAAAATCAATTTTATCATGGATGATATGGTCTACAGAATATTCCTGTAGACTGCTAAGTACTTTTGGAGGGAAAAGAAAGGAGGATTCCATAGTAAAGTACCACAAAAGCAACATAGTTTGTAATTGGGCCCAAAGCATAACAGGTCGCCTGATAGGCCTAATAAGCTTTTTTGTGAATTTGAGTCTAGCCTTTTAAGATAAATAGGCTGAAATATATGCTTGAGTTTGTGCATTTTTTATAACAGGTCAGGCTAAATCAGGCCACATACAGGCTAGAGCCAAAGGCCCCTGTCAGGCCACCTGGCCTGTTTCCACCCCTAGTCAAATCACCGTCAGACCTCCCGTGGCTGCCCATCAGAGCACCGCTGCCAAGTATAAATCTTTAAACAAGGGGGCCAGTAGGATGGGTTCTAACCAAAAGGTTTAAGGCCATTGAGCCATAAAACCCATTTAATCATATAATGCAAAAATTTACATGTGTAATAAACTTAGCTTCCTAATTTACATGCTAACAAGTTAGAAATTCTACATATACATATATACTTTTTAACAATTAACTATAGTAAAATAAAAAATGTCTATATAAACATTTATAAATCCAACAAATTATATTATAAGAGTTTATGATAAAAAAATACAAATTACAAGTGTTCAGGGATGAATTTTTATGGGACTTTACAGAAATTTTTAAACAAAAAAAGTAATACATTGAGAAACACATCCAAGTAGTATTTCTATAACACAATTTCATACACTGGATTTGGATCAAGTCTACTTCTGATAAAGGATGAAATTTAGTGGTAAGAAGTTTCCATCTGGCACGGCCTTCTTATGAGAAAAATTACATCTAAAGATTTATCTATTAAAGCTTTTAAGATTTTAAAAATTACAATTATTTTTTAAAGATAAAATTTCTAATAAAATTAAAAAATGTTTTCAAAGAGTAAATATTAACTCCAAATATATCCTAATTATAAGAACTAGTTAAATTTTTTAACTAAATTAAAGAAGCCAAATAAATCAGTTAATTATAACTAATATAAGAGTTAATTTACTAATTTGGATAAATGGATGAGTATATAATATGAATTGAACTTAAAAAGTTAGATTTGATTATAATTAACTAATTTATTTGCTTTCTTAATATACTTAAAAAAGTTAATTAACTCTTATATGAAATATAAGAGGGAGTATTACATTTGAAAAAAACTTGCTACAAAATCATTCAAAATGGTAATTTTTGTAAAATATATTAACAAATCAGAATAAATCGATTTTAAAATGTTAATAATATTAATAATGAGAAGTTATTATATAATTTGATTGGGGAAAAAACCTTAATATATAAGATCAAGTACATAAGTTTTTTCCTTCTAAACATATCTCAAAAAACTTAGTAATTTTGGCTCTTAAAGATTATTATAAATTTTAGGGCCTTCAAATTAAAAGAAATTTAAAATCAGAATTATTTTCGGATAAGGATCAAAGTTATTGTTATATTTTATGATATATTTAAAGGTAGTTATTACAAAGTTAATTAAAAATACATTTTTTTAAACTTTGAGTTAAGATACATATCTGCCGAAATACTCTTCTATCTGCACCTGACATGACAAAAGTTTACTGGGATATATAATACATATAAGAGTTTGAAAATAGTGCAAAAATTTCAGTCGTTATTAAGTAGTAAATATATTAGTCAAAAAATAATATAAAAGTATGCAGAAAAGTTTAAAAATGATTCAAAAATATCACGATGATGTATAAAAAGTACACATGGCTTGATTTCCTTAGAATATCACATCCAACCGGCATATAGACTAAATACCGAACAAATATGAAAGATTGAGGCATTTGTGGGCTAAATGAGATATGAGAGAAAAGTAAAAGTATAATTTTGAGAAATTTTAAATCAGAAAATAGAAAAAATATTTCTAAAGTATCTTTGAGGGCTAAAAGAAGTATAAATGATGAAATTGACTCAAAAAGAATTTATCTTCAAAAAAGATTGTACTTATTACTACATCAAGGAAGTTCCTTGTATCTATTTCATCAAGTTTTTCAATCATACTCCGCCATGTGTATTTTTTTCTTATGAGTTTAAGTTAAACGAAGATATTATAAAAATTGGACATATATTAAAGTATTAAAGAGCCCGACCAAATGGATGTAACGGATTTGATCTAAGTTTTCTCTTTTCAAAAAACCTATTTTTGGCTAATTAATTAAGAGAGATTTAGCCAAAATGCATAATTTTAAAACTACTTAAGGGTCCCAGATAATTATACTGATATAATGAAATTTACAATTGAATATAAAGCAATTCGACAGTGATCTTCTGAAATGTGACACGGGAGATAGAAAACACTTGTTAGTTTGTTCAAAACAATTTGCATCAATTTTCAAGAAATTGCCACTGGATAAATTAATTAAGAACAACGTAATACTATACCATATCTATTATTGGTAGAGATCAATACTAAAAATAAACATTAAATATAAAACCCGACAGAAAGAAATACCGTAAAAATTGATATATTTACCTTTTGTTTTTTCAGATTTCAATGCCGCTTGTAGTGGAAGACAGGCAATCAACAAAGGGAAGAAGATACAAATACGAACGCATACTACAAGCGAATGAAGAAACTCCAGTAAGCCGAGAATGGCACAAGAAAGCATAACAAATATGATACATGATTAAAAAATTAACAAATAGAAAGATGATTTTCTAAGAACCATGGATGACCAGATCCTTTTGTCAGCAAAGCATATGTATAAAAGTAGCTCAAAAGAGATCTACAAACACAGAAACACAGGACACGGGAAAGAGCCGCAAGAGAAGAAATTGAAACATAAAATAACTATTCGAATCGAACAATAAAGAAGGCTGCTGGATTACCTCGAAACCGCAGCAAGTCCTTTGAAGTATAGAATTTGTAGAATGGAGACGCAGGTGAAGCCAATCCGTCAAATGAGAATGACTTCGCTCATGAAGATGGTTGCAGAAGAGAGAGGATGCGGAAGGAAACAGAGGAGGACTAGGAGCTATGCGCGTGGAAAAGAAGGTGCAAGGCTAGAACTATAAAAGTCAGAACAATGGAAAAAGATCAGGACTCAAAATATTTTGTTTGACGAAACTGTCCCTCCTTTTGTCTTGTTGTTTTGCCCCCAATCATTGTTGAGCGCTTGAGGCCATTGGTTGACAAAATATTTTTGGAATTTGGTGTTTTTTGGGCAAGTTTTTCTGAATGTTATTGCCCTCAAGCGCTCAACAATGATTGGGGGCAAAACAACAAGACAAAAGGAGGGACAGTTTCGTCAAACAAAATATTTTGAGTCCTGATCTTTTTCCATTGTTCTGACTTTTATAGTTCTAGCCTTGCACCTTCTTTTCCACGCGCATAGCTCCTAGTCCTCCTCTGTTTCCTTCCGCATCCTCTCTCTTCTGCAACCATCATGAGCGAAGTCATTCTCATTTGACGGATTGGCTTCACCTGCGTCTCCATTCTACAAATTCTATACTTCAAAGGACTTGCTGCGGTTTCGAGGTAATCCAGCAGCCTTCTTTATTGTTCGATTCGAATAGTTATTTTATGTTTCAATTTCTTCTCTTGCGGCTCTTTCCCGTGTCCTGTGTTTCTGTGTTTGTCGATCTCTTTTGAGCTACTTTTATACATATGCTTTGCTGACAAAAGGATCTGGTCATCCATGGTTCTTAGAAAATCATCTTTCTATTTGTTAATTTTTTAATCATGTATCATATTTGTTATGCTTTCTTGTGCCATTCTCGGCTTACTGGAGTTTCTTCATTCGCTTGTAGTATGCGTTCGTATTTGTATCTTCTTCCCGTTGTTGATTGCCTGTCTTCCACTACAAGCGGCATTGAAATCTGAAAAAAACAAAAGGTAAATATATCAATTTTTACGGTATTTCTTTCCGTCGGGTTTTATATTTAATGTTTATTTTTAACCTTTTCTTATTGATCTCTCCCAATAATAGATATGGTATAGTATTACGTTGTTTTTAATTAATTTATCCAGTGGCAAATTCTTGAAAATTGATGCAAAATTGTTTTGAACAAACTAACAAGTGTTTTCTATCTCCCGTGTCACATTTCAGAAGATCACTGTCGAATTGCTTTATATTCAATTGCAAATTTCACTATATCAGTATAATTATCTGGGACCCTTGAGTAGTTTTAAAATTATGCATTTTGGCTAAATGTCTCGTAATTAATTAGCCAAAAATAGGTTTTTTTGAAAAGAGAAAACTTAGATCAAATTCGTTACATCCATTTTGTCCGGTTCTTTAATCTCACTTTACCATATGTCCAATTTTTATAATATCTTCATTTAACCTAAACTCACATGAAAAAAATACACATGGCAAAGTATGATTGAAAAACTTAATGAAATAGATACAAGGAACTTCATGTAGTAATAAGTATAATCTCTTTTGAAATCAATTTCATCATTTATACTTTTGGTCCTCAAAGATAATTGAGAAACATCTTTACTACTTTTACCTTGAGGTGACTTTTCTCTCATGCTTTAACTAATTCTGAACTCTAATATCTTATTTAGCCCACAAATGGCTTAATCTTTCATATTTGGTCGGTATTTAGACTATATATGGGTTGGATGTGATATTTAATGTGTGCAGGTGTCTAAGGAAATCAAGACGTGTATTTTTTATAGATGATGTATTTTAGGGAAAACTATTTTGGAGGTACCTATACTTTTCTTCGATTTTTAATTTGGTACTTGTATCTTTTTTTTTTCTTTTTAAAATATTTAATTTTTCTCTTTAAGCACAATTAGTTTCTATACAAGATGTAAGATTGCTAACAGAGCAAAGTTTTAGAAGTTAATCATGTTAGCAGAACAAAATTAAAAGGGTTTTAATAAGAAAAAAAAAGAACATAGGTATGAAATTAAAATTAAGGAAAAGTATAGGTACCTCCAAAATAGTTTTCCTTTTATTTTATAACAAATTTTTAATATTAATATTACTAATATTTTTCTTGCCATAAAACATATTACTAATATTTTAAAGGGTAAAAGTACACCCAGCATCCCAAACTAGTTTTAGTATTGTAATTAGCACCCTAAAGTATTTTTTTTGGGTGCCAGGAAGCTTCTCACTAAATTTCTTTCATTATTCCTATACAAATTAACTGGATCTAAATCAATCTCTGAAATTCTGTGGTAGAAATATCAATGAAAGTCATTTCCCAAGAGCTTTTATGAACTTAAAGGAGAGCATCATCCTTGACATAATTTTGCCCACAAAATAGTTATACAATACAAATCTAGAAACTTACATTTTAAGACAGTTTCATGTATATGCATTATATATATTAATTAGTGTATTAAAAAATTAGTGAAATTTGGATAACATATCTCATTATATGTTTGTAAATCATTCTTTATATCATCATAGTTTTCCAATTACTTTAATTGTATTTTTGGATCCAATGGTCATTACTATTCAATGGGAAAGACTGACGACAATCTCATATATATCCATGTTAGATGACAAGCTGTGCGGGAAGTCCTGCAACAAATGTTGCCCAGAGACTGATCAATGGAGCAATGAGAGAAGTTAATTTTTTATGTTGTTTCAATAATCATGTTGAAAACTTCGAGAATAAAAAGGAACAATTGTCTGCAAGGCGAATCCAAGTGTTGAAAAGTATTGAAGATGCCAAGGAAAGAGATGAGACACGAGTTGATGATGATGTTCAACGCTTTTTAAATGAAACTGATGTTATCATTGAGGAGGACACGAAAACAAGGAAGAAATGGTTTCATAGTTGGTGCCCTGATTGCATCTGGCAATGCCTACAAGGGAAGAAGTTGGCAAAGAAGATGCAGGATATTGAAGATCTCATAGGAAGATCATATGAGTTTCAGAGAGTGGCATATCATGCTAAAATTCCAAGTTTTATTGATTTTGAGAGTAGAAAGTCAACGTTCGAAGAACTTGTGGAGGCATTAGAGAATGGAAATTACTGCATGATTGGATTGCAAGGTTTATGGGGCATTGGTAAAACCACACTGGCACATCAAGTGGGCGTTCATGTTGAAGAATCCAAAGCATTCCAAAAAGTCATCTTTACAACTGTGTCTAATGCCCCGGATATCAGCAAGATTCAAGCTGACATTGCAAGGCAATTGGGTTTGTCTATAGAGGAAAGAGGGGAAGCAGAACACTCAAAGATTTTGTGGTCCAGAATTGCTAATGACTCAGGAAGATTGCTTATAATACTAGATGAAGTATGGAGCGCGCTGAATCTTGAAGACATAGGGATTCCATCTGGCAATGATCATAAGAATTGTTGTGTTTTGGTAACCACTCGCGATGTTAGAGTTTGTAGAGCAATGGAATGCCAACTAACAATTCACCTTCAAACATTGACCAATCAGGATGCATTGAGGCTCTTCATGACACATGCCAGTGATGATGATTTGTCAAGTACTGATTTGAATGGTGTTGCGCTAGATATTGTGAACAAGTGTGGAGGATTACCTGTTGCGATTGTGGAAATGGCAAGAACATTACGAAACAGGCCTGTCGGTGAATGGAAGTTAACTTTGACAACCTTACGGAACTCTCAGCCATCGGTTGATATTGATGAGGGTTTGGCAAATATTCATAAATGCTTGAAGTTAAGCTATGATAATCTAAGGAATGAAAAGGCCAAAAAGCTCTTTTTATTATGTTCCCTTTTCCCTGAGGATTATGAAATTCCTATAAGCCTTCTCATCAGACTTGGCACAGGGGCAGGAATTTTTGGGGAAGTTGATAAATATTGTGAAGCAAGAAGCCAAGCACTTGCAGTAAAAAATGAGCTCATAGCTTCTTCTTTGTTATTGGAAGTTGAGAAAGGATGTGTTAAAATGCCTGATTTGGTTAGTGAAGTGGCCCGGTGGATAGCAAAAGAGGATGCTCAAGTGATTATGAATTCAAAGGTAACACTAAAATCAAACTTGCGATTTTTGTCTTGGAGTGCAGACGAGTTCCCCAATCAATTTCATGGCGCGAAACTTGAGGTTCTCTTACTTTGGATAAATGGATATGTAAAGTTAGAGGATGCAAAAGCTATCTTTAAAGAGATGGGGGGACTTAGAGTGTTGGTTTTATGTTGTCGTGTTGAGAATTGTTTTAGACTACCATTACAACCATTTCTTTTGCTAAAGAATATCCGAACTTTCATCCTGACCGGTTGGAAACTAGCTAATATCTCTATTTTAGGGAACATGCAAAGTCTTGAGACGCTTGAATTGAATTACTGTAGAATCACTGAATTACCCAAGGAAATCAAAGAACTCGAGAAGTTGAAATTGTTGGGATTAAGAGGGTGCAGTATTGAAAGGAATAATCCTTTTGAAGTGATTGAAAGATGCTCACGATTGGAAGAATTGTATTTTGTTGAGAATACCAATGTCGAAGATTGGGAGCCAGGAAGTAACAGAAACATTATAGACAGAATTAGTCAAGATATATCACCTCCTGCGTTGCGAATGTATTCTATAGATTGTTCAGGTCTTGAATACTTTGATGGTGATAATGGCCTCTTAAAGTGCTTTAATACAAAATATATTAAGAATTTAATCTCAGGTGCCATGTTTCAGCACCTTTTGGAAAAAGCAGAGGTTCTTGAGTTGTGGGGAAAGGAAGAAACAAGATGGAGAAGTCTTGTCCCTGACATTATTCCTATTAAAGATGGAGTCGCGAATGACTTAATTAAGCTTTGTTTGTATGAATGGGACAGCATTGAGTGCCTCATTGATGCAAGAGAGCTTCTTCATTCTGATGCAACAGTCTTCTCCAAGTTGGTTGAGCTACATATGAGAGATGTGGGTGTGACACAATTATGTCGAGGTCATCGTCACTCTCGCTTTCTTGAGCGGCTACAGGTCTTAAAGATATGGAGGTGTATGGAACTGCACAGCATATTCCTTGATGGCAGCCTCAAACTACCTCATCTTAAGGTTTTGAAATTGGAGCATTGTGCATTGTTAGGATCAGTATTCAGACCGTCTGATGCTCGAAGTCTGGCGCAATTGGAAGAACTGGTTATCGAAGGCTGCAACAAGCTAAGGAGTTTAATTGCAGATGAGAGTTCAGGTGAAGAAATGGCGGATGTTGATCATCAAAATAATTACGTACCAATGTTCCTTAGATTAAAAACTCTCAAGATCAATGCATGTGAGAGCTTAGAGCTGGTGTGGCCACTACTTTTGGCTGGAGACCTTCCCCTTCTGCAAGATTTATCTATAAGAAGTTGTGAGCAACTGAGATACATATCTGATGAGGGCCAAGTTTTACATCAGCAGACTTTTCTCCCTTCGTTGACAGTAATAGATCTTTATAGAGTACCAAATTTGATCGACATATTTCGAGCTTCCTCAATGGTATTATTCTACTCTTTTCTGACTCTGTTAAACCTTTTTGCATATCTTTTTTAAACTTTTCCTACTTTCGATCCTTGAACTTTTACTCATTAGTTATTTGAATTAAATATAAGGTGTGTGCTTGTAGGAATCGCGTGCGTCAAGGAAAGGGACTGAAATACTTTTCACAGCTGAGTGCCTTTTGAGACCGCCATTGGGCTTCCAAAATATAAGGCGCATGAAACTTTCAGAATTTCCAAATATAAGATCATTGTTCAGTGTAGCCATTGCAGCAACCATAATGTTGGAGGAGTTGGAAATCTCCTACTGTGAAGAATTGAAGCACATAATAAAAAATGAGGGAGACGATTACAACCATATCAACAACAGCTCCATTTTCCCAGAACTACAAGGGCTCCATATCTCCTATTGCAACAAGATGGAATATATATTTCCATCTACTTTTTCAGGTCTTCAAAAATTAAAATATATGACCATCGATGGAGCTATTGAACTGAAACATGTTTTTGGGAAATACAATCATGAAGATTATTCATCAAAAGATAATGAAAATGGCATTGATCTCCCAGCGTTGGAAGCATTATCCCTTAAAGATGTACCTAATTTGATCCGCATTTGCATCAACAGATATCATCTCAAATGCCCATCTTTGCAGAATTTGGATGCACCAAAGGTACTTCTTAAAACTGATTATTGATGGCATCTCAATCTTCTCTGTTTTCTTGCTCAAAAATATTTTGTTATGTTTATTTGTTCTTGATGCTTAAAACTCTCGTTTAAAAATATTCTTACAATTTGTTTTTATCTCTTATATATATGTATATATTTTTGCTTTGAAAATATTCTATTACAATTTGTTTGTTAGCTCTTTTGTGTGTGTGTGTGTGTGTGTGTCGAGATTTTGTTTAATACAGACTTAGATGGTAGAATACCTCTCAAATATGCCAATCTCAAGTTTGGACCTCAAAATAACTTGATTACAAGGGCATGACTTTTCAGAAAAAACACATTTCATTCATTTTAAAAATATTCCAGCAGAATGTTTACTAATATTTTTAAGACATATTGCAGGCAACTAAGATGCATAAAGGAGCAAAAATATTTGAAATAGAAGTGACACCAGATGTGGGCTACAAATATGGCCTCAACTTCCACAATCTTCAACAAATAACAATCACAAGAAGCAGGAGGTTACAAACCATGTTCTCTACCTCTACATGGAGAAGCCTGCCACAATTGTCCAAGTTACATATATGGGAGTGCAACGAATTACGTAATGTGGTTGAAGATGATTCCAAGGATCATGGTCTTATTTTCCCAAAATTGGAGGATCTTGATATCTGGAGATGCATGAACCTGGCGTTTATATTTCCTTCTCCTGATTCTGGAGGTTTTCAAAAGTTAAAATATTTGGTTGTGAGAGAAGCTCCTAAAGTAAAATATATTTTTGGGAAATATTTAACTAATCAGAATGAAAGTGACAAGATTCAAGTAGATCTCTCTGCTTTGGAGACACTTTCACTTACAAAAGTGCCAAATATGATGAGTATTTGTGCCAAAAAACATAATATCTTGAGGTTGCCATCTCTGCGGAACATTGCTTTGGAAAATTGTCAGGAGCTGAGCGCAAGGCCTTTTCCAAATTTGACGCTTTATTGGAAGCCTGCAGCTGCAAAGGTAACATTAATCAAATTAAGTATATAGTTTTAGAGTTGTTTTGGACTTCTTTGATGAAATACATGTGACTGGTATTGTAAAAGGCAGTTGACCTTTAGATCTTCAAAATTTTGGTTGAATACTTTAAAATAAAATTTTCCAACTCATTCATTGATAAAACTTAGCATTAATCAAATTGATTTAATCAGGACTTTCAAAAAATTTCATGTCAGTATATAAAATTCTAGGGGTTGTTCGGTTGCAGGAAAGGATGAGAATGAAACGGATAAAGGAAATAAAACCAAAAATAAAATGACACAAATTTGGAGGAGAGATAGGTTAGCAGTGTTAATATTACTTGCAATTTCGAAACTAAATGGTTGGATGAAATTTGGCAAGGATTATGAGTTTTGACTAGAGCTTGTTGAATATGTGCTGAAATTTGGCTTGACTTGCCTCATTTAGGACTTAACGATAGTTATCATGGACCAGCAAAAGCTGAAGAGTCTTGCAGTAGAGGAATCCATTATAGAAGAGGTTTTTAATTTTGGAGTGTACGTGGATGATGAAAGATTTGTGGATTCAAATTTGGAATTCATGAGATTGAAATATCTAAGGGAGTTGAGGCATATATGTAGAGGTGGTAAATACGGCTTGAGCCTCAACTATCTTAGGAAACTAGAGATCGAATCATGTCGAAAGCTGAGAGCCGTTTTTTCTGCTTCAATGTCAAAAAGCCTTCTACAGTTATCAGATTTGAGCATAAAAGGCTGCCCTGAATTACTTCACCTGATTGAAGAGGATGATGAAGAAAATGATAATGATGATTTGCATCAAAAACTCTGCTTCCCAAAATTAGAATACATCGACATCGAGCGTTGTCATAGCTTGAAATGCCTTTTCTCAATCTCAACGTTTAGAATGCTTCCAAAGCTGCAGATTCTGCGAATAGTAGACGCCTCGGAGCTGGAGCAAGTTTTCACATGCAAACAAGATGATATGCAGAAGATGGAAGTGAAAGATGTATGCCCAACTCTATCAAAGGTAACACTCAAAAGACTGCCACGTCTTGTTACTGTTTGTGGGCGGACTAATTTTCAAACTGTGCAATATGTTGAAGTGGTTGACTGTCCCAACTATGAAGGTATGAATCTAGAATAGAGTCACTCCTAACCCCCCCACCCCCCTCCTTCCCTCCCTCTTGTCTATGACTGAGTTAATCATAATGTCAAAACTACTTTTCAAATCCAACAAGGGCCTCAAAATGGGGATTCAGAAAATGAAGCAGAAACAGAGGACCTCCCATCTGATCAAGAAATGCCATATATGGGAGAAACAAGTGCTTCGCCAAGCTTTGCAGAGGTATTTTAGACTGATCATTGAAACAAAAACAATACCTCTTTACTTCTTTTTACTTGCATATAAAATGGTTGGAATAAGTGAACTTGAGGTCCAATTTTAATATGCCAACTATTCTATTGCTAATGTATTCTTTCATTCTTTAATATAACTTTAATATAAGACATATTTAATCAATTTGATTGGATAAAGGAAGTTAGTTAATATGACATATTTTTTTTAAAACATCCCAATCATATCTTTCTTAATTCCCTTCCTCTTTCTTAAATGATTATTGTTGAAGGAGTATTAATAGGGACAATTTAGAAAAAAATAATAAATATAAGAAATATGTCATATATTTAAAATCAAAATTAACTTACTAATTAAATCTTACATTAAGGACCAAAGGAGTATTTAACTTTGCATATATTTGTTAACATCTAACATATTTATTTATTGTGTTAATATTACATCTAACATCGCCATCATAGTCTATATTCATAAAGAGGACTTCTATGTATATGTACCTTTCATCATAGCAGGAAAGAAATTAAATAAATTGCTGCTTGAGTGAAATGTATCTTTTGATGTTGTAGACTACAAAGGAAACACTAATGGAGATTGAGGCCAAAGGTTCTGTTCCAGCATCAGAGAAACAGGCAATAAAAGCTTTACCAGTTGATTCACAATTGAGAACGCCAGCCATAAACGTAAGTTGTGGATTACTTGATTATTTTCAGTAGAATAACAAGTTAATTGCATCGAAATGGAAAAAAAATACTAATGGTCTTGTGCTCATTATTCAATATTTAAAATAGGACTTGGTGGATGAACACACAATGAGTGAACCAACTGGGCAGCTCCAGCATCAGGATCGTGGAAAAGAAATGAAATGGCGTGAACATGTACCAATTTCTATATTCTTTATTGCTTGTTTTCGAAGTTGATGATGGTGAAGAAAGTGTCCGGAAATGAAACAATCACAACCCACCAGAAATTACAACTATTGAAGGATTTGAGGATAAGTAAATGATCTGACAGTTATATTTATTTGGTATTTTTGCAGCGTGTTCTTGCAAGTATTCGGGGAGACAAACAAAAGGAGAAGGAAGTTGGCAAAGCAGTCCCTGCTTTGGAGTTAACAGGTTCACTTAAGGTGACCAAAATGGCTTCTCCAAACTTTCTATATATTTCACCATCTTAAAAACTTTTGACTTTTTGTTGGGTCCTTTCCCGTTTAAGTTCTTATTTCCAGTGTTATTTGCAGAAAGTGGTGCTGAAGTTGGATTTGGACGATGACAAAGCGAAGCAGAAAGCCATGAAAATGGTTTCTGGGTTTCCAGGTACTCGTGCAAGTCAGCAACCACGGTCTTTGTTGGTTTGATTAGCACCTATATATCAGGACGTAGCTGATTCGTTTTTTCTTAGTTAACAATCCATTTTACCCAAAGAAAGGACCTGCCCCTTAGTGAATATTTGTTACATAGAGTTGGAACTAATGTGAATGCGTGCAGGCATCGACTCGGTAACCGTGAACATGAAGGAGAAGAAACTAACAGTGGTAGGGGCCATAGACCCAATTGTCGTGGTGAGTAAACTGAGGAAAGTTTGCCACACAGAGATATTGTCAGTGGGGTCGGCCAAAGAGGCGCCGGAGAAGAAGAAAGATCCAAATGAACAGGCCGCTAAGCTCCCCACCGCGCTTTGCAGCCCTGATAATCCCCATCCCTACTTCAGCTATCCCAACTACCATCGTACGCAAGTGGATCCCAATGAATGCGTCCAATCTTAGTGCCACAAGTACTTTTTGCTGTTAGTTAAAGCTATGGTTTTAAATAACCAAAAGCCACATGTTGCTTAATACATTTTAGATATTATAGGAAATAATATTTTAATTCTTTAAATTTTTATTATCTTTTTATCTTTTTTATGTAATTATTATTTTATTTTATAGCCTTTTTAGTAATTTATTTTAAAAAAATTATTCTGATAATAAATATTTAAATATTTATTTCTTTAAAATTATTTTTCATATAAAATTTATTATCTAAAATTATTTTAAAATTAACCTTCTCCATAATCTGCTCTGGAAAAACTAAACTAAACACACCCTAAAACAAACTATCTAGAAATAGCGGATGAACTGGGTCCAGATTTCCAGGAAATTGTACGCTCCTCCATACGAAAAATTTTGTAAGAATTTGTTAATAGCATCCTGACCCAGATCAAATACTCGAGTGAAGGAAGCCATCCCGACCCAAAACCGATTCCCCTCATAAGCATAATTCTCGGCGTCCCTGGGCTTCGTTAAATTTTAACCATCCAGATCAATCGAAAAGCCAACAGTGTGCCATATCATCATGCTTTTAAAAATAAATTTAAACCATCTTTGAACAATCTTTAATTTATTTTTGGGGAATTTTGGTATAGAGCATACAAATCCTGGACTTATCTTACTTCAACTGGAAATTTTTAATTTAAAACATCAGGATGGCTTCCTTCACTCGTGTATTTAATTAAGATATCAGTTTTGATGAACAGATTTTGATAAATTAGCTCATACTTGGAGAAGCAAAATGCTATTCAAAATGACTCATCAAAAAAATGTATATTTTTTAATTATGCACATATATAATGTTGTAAAACTTGTAAAATGTATTTTCATAAAAAAAAAAAAAAGTATTTTCAGTGTGTACATTTATAATATTTGCAAAAAAAAAATTATTTTTGTAAAAGTTGTAATTAGAAATGAAAAATCTAAAAAAGAAAAACTTCCCTCATGCACACATTGTAGAGACAGAGAACAAAGCTTTTTAATTTTTAAGGGAAAAAATAGACTTTCTTTTTTTGTATCGACATGTATAAACACAAATCAAACTAACTATGTATTACATTTATATATTTCAAAAAGAATTGTAATTATTTGATCGTGTTAACACAAGCAATATTAGAAAATTATTTTCATAGATATATTAAGTATATACTTTTTAAAAAAAACAAAATTATCTGTATCGGTGTCTATCTCTGGTCAATACCTTTGCAAGATATTGAATAGTAATTGACCTATAAATTTTGAAAATTTTGGAGGAATAATTTAAAATTAAAGTTGAAGCTTAAATATCACTATAAAAAATAACTGGAAAAATTAATTTAAATTAATACTTCCAGAGAATTGCATTTTAGTATATAATATTTTTTAAAAAAAAAAAAGATTACTATTGCTTTCTTTTATAAATTAAAATCATTTTCAACCTATCTTTTTTTTAAAAAAAAATATTTGATACTTTCACTTACCGATTATGGTTAATTTAATAGATAGTCATGCATTCATGGAAAGACTAAAAATTAATACAGCTATTTAAGGTAAAATAATATTGAAATAAACTCACTAGAGAGATATGATGACCAAGTAAAACGAAGGAATCGTAATGTTAATAGTTTTTGGATATTTGCAGATGTATCGTTCTCATTTTTTTCATCAATTTCTTGGCTGAAATTGGGCTATCTAGGGAGTAATTTCTTGAAAGTAGAGGGCAAATGTATAACTTCTTTAAAACTTAGAACGTGAAAATTTTTATCCTTTTTAATTAGTGTATTTTTACGATTTAAATTTATATTTTCTTATAAATGTTTATTAGAAAACTGCATTTTAATGCATTTTGCTATTTTGAAATCCAAATGTAAGAAAACTATTTTACAGGTACCTATATTTTTTTACAATTTTTAATTTGATGCTTATATATAATTTTTTTGTTTAATCAAATCTTTTATATAGGAGCTAATAGTATTAATAGAATAAAGGGATATAGTTAATCGTATTAATAGAGTAAAATTAAGAATTTAATTAAAATATATATAATTAAGGATTTAATTAAAAAAAATCGTGGCAATTTTACTCCTCCATTAAACTATAAATTGCATACAAAGACTAGTAAATAATAATGATTTGTAATTTATTACATAATAAAGTACCAATATTTTAATTAAAGATTATTAAAACAAAAATAACATTTTTTTAAAAGAAAAACAAACTTACTAGTATTGGCAACAGCGATGATGATCATGATCGGTTGATAGCTAATCAAATTTGGTCAAAAGACTTTGTCAAACTTCTATTTTTCATCTTTTATTTGGGTAAGAAATGACATCAATTAATTGACATTTATCCATAATTAATAAATTTGGAGAAACTTAACCAGTACCAAATTTTTAAAGGACTTATTTGCAATTTTAAGGGGTTTTATTTGTAATTTTTCCCATCCAACTAAAACTCAAATTAATTGGAATTTATGATGCGCAATATTTCTAAAAAAATTATTATGAGCTCCCAATAAGAGAATATGATCATTAAAAAAATTTACAAATAAGCAACTACATAAAATTTATCGATGTTGCTCATGTTTTGCTATTTTTATATCTTGTTTAATATTCATATGCTATTTTTTGATAATATATATAGAGAGAGAGAGAGAGAGAATCAACAACGATAATAATAGTATACTTCAGAGGATCTTAATATAGGAGAATGCGAGAGACGAATTGAATGGGCACATCATAAGACCCATCTGCCTATGCTTTATTGACATAAATATTCAAAAAAAATATCAGCTGTGAACAAATCAGCAGCCTGGAGACAAACTCCAGCGACAGAGTTGCAAGGAACAATGAAGTTGCAGAAGTGTTTTAATGGAAGCACACTCCTCACAACTTAGATAAGTGCCAGAGAAGATAAAATCTCAAATGAATGTTTTCTGTCGTGAAATTCATTGGCAGCCTCACTTCGGTATTGCCCGTTCTTTTAGCCAATATTTGGAGACGCCATGAATGTCACTCAAGTCACCGTCTAGTTTTACTTTCAAATCAAATATATTTTAATGAGTCAACGATTGATGGATAGGCCTCATACCATGGGTTGTCAATCCACACAGGATCCAAAATTTTCAATCATTTCTGCTATTTCTTTACAAATACCGACTAATATGAAATCACGAATTTTATTTAGAAAGATTTATCTTCTATAATATATACTTTTTTGGCCAAAAATTCTATAATAAATACTTAAAGATTCATTTAACAATATTTTTTTTTTGTGAAAAATTAGCGATATATAAAATATATTTTATAACCTCTATATGTATAATACTAACTATTTTTTTTTTTTTTGGGAAAAATGATTCCATACTTTAATTTTACCTAAGATTTTATTTGATCTTTAATTTTATAAAATATTTTTTTATCATCTAACCCCAACATGGTTAGGTTTATTAACAAAAATTACTTGAGAAATTCTTGAGTGCATCTAGTGCACAACATCATTTGTACACTGGTCAATTAAAGCACATCAACTCACACTATTTTAATCCATGGCAAAAGCAAAGGTGGGCAAAGTAGAGCTGATAAAACAGACTCAGACTATTTTATATATAAAAAAAAGAGGGCTCTTGTCAGTCTATTTTGCACCCCACCCTTCCCAGCCTACTGACCTTTTTCTTAAAAAAATATTAATATTATTATTTATGTTATTTAAATATTATTTTGAATACTCTCATTATCCAATATTAATAAAAATAATTATTTATTTGTTGATATGTGTTAATATATTATAATTGATTAATATTATATTAATATTTATTTAGATTTATAGTTGTAAAATTTAAGATTTTCTTATAAAAATAAGAATTTTGAAGAGTATAATATTAGTAATTTTTTATTATATTAATATAACATTATAATTTTTTTATTAATATTTTAAAAATTTAAAAATAATTTTTTTAAAATATTAAAAATTAAAAAAATGACAGGCTAATTAGCTTGTTGGTGCAACTATAGGTTGTGATGGGTTGACTCTCTTTCCCTATGGGAGGGTAGATGAAGGAGAAGAAGGGAATTGTCAAATTTTACTTAAATAATACTTAATAATATAAATTATACGGGTGCCAGATTAAAAAATGTGAGTCTGAGCATTTTTATTAGCCAGTACATAAATGAGGTGGTGTAGATGCACCCAATAATTTCTCAAGTTACTGACAAGTTTAATTTGGTTTAGATCATACTAAAAATATTGATTAATAACTGATTTCTTTTAAACTTCATTCTTTTAATTCTTTTTTTATAGAACCAAATTACTAACTCTATATTAATGGGGAGTTGGGTGTAACATAAGGAATTAATTCCTCGTAATATAATGAATTAATGTCTGAATTTTCATTAAAAAAATATTCATATTTAACATATGACAGTATTTTAAGTAAGATTATTTTCTATAAAAAAATATATATGTTTAGTAAAACAATTACTCTCTCTATTTTTTATAAGAAATAATTTCTCGGTATGACATGTTTCTTATAAAAGCATTTAGAAGTTATCTCAACTCCTTTTATTAATTTATTATTTTACTCAATTTAATTATTCATATTACTTATATATATTAACATACTTAATTCCTGCATTTAATTTAATTATCATCTCTCAACCACACGTTTGCTCTTTTTAACATAAACGAGACTAGTTTTGAAAAAGAGTTAATTTTTTTATATATTTATTATTTCTAACTAACGGTAACCAATGTTTTTATCCGATTAATGGAGGGAGTATCATAAAATAATTGTTTTACGTGATTCATTATCAAGTTATGGAAATTCATCATTGCAACGCAAGGAAGAGCTTCGTCAATATGGAAATAAAAAAAAAACAAAAATTGGGAGTCATTTTTATGTATTAGAAGACAAATAATTGAAAAGTATGGA
Source organism: Leucaena leucocephala (assembly GCA_037074615.1). Classification (NCBI taxonomy): domain Eukaryota; kingdom Viridiplantae; phylum Streptophyta; class Magnoliopsida; order Fabales; family Fabaceae; genus Leucaena; species Leucaena leucocephala. The sequence goes on from CM073542.1 coordinate 10,870,697, forward strand.
AGTTACTTGAATGACCAAGATTCCTACATATGTTAAGGAAATGATGTTTGCTTAAATAGACATTTACGAATAGCAATGAATACAAAATTAATTAAGAAAATGTTGCTTAAGCTTTGCTTAGCGTCTTTGACTCTAATTTGATCCCACATACAAGGGCGGTGGAATATAATGCAACGTCTTAATCTTTCACTCTCACATGTGGATGTGATTGAAACAATTGATGTTTACTTTTCTAATCTCATTCTATTTAATTAATTATTAATTATTTACAGAAGAGAAAGAAATAAGATTATTTGTAAGTGCTAGAAAAGCATCTGACGGGTAAAAGAATCAGATAAGATTCCTCCAAAAAAAAAATGATTTGCTTGTAACCGTGGGAAACTTGAAAATCTGAGTAAATATAGTAAGGTCTCAGGAAAAATTTGGAAATGCAATTCTCCAAGTTTGAGCCTTCGGTGTAGTACATATGCTTGAGATGGCATGGGTAGTTGAACCTTTTTCTTTTTATAATCAGGCTTTTTTATTTAATTAAGAAAACGTTGCACACAACATTAAGGATTTGTTTGGATTAATGGTGGTAGAATATGACTTTCATCTCATCTTACTTTTAAAAATTCAAATTGAGATAAAAGTAAGATGGTATAACATAATTGATATTTGGATAGACTTATATAAAAAAATCTTTTGAATGATATAATTGTAAAACATGTTTTGATGTAAAATAAAACTGAAAAGAACACAAATTTTATCGGATACATACACCACGGTGATAATTTTATGAGAAATATTAAAATAAAAATTATGAAAGAATAAGAATATAAATATACGTGAATATAAAATTTAAAAAATATTATAAAAATATATTACAAAATTATTATACCTTTTTTATTATTCTACCAATAATGTGATGTTTAAGGAAAGATGAAGTAATAATGACGTGGTGCTATATGAAAAGGGTTGGGAAGGAAATATATTCCCACCACACCGCAATGAACATTATATGCTAAAAGAAAAAAAAAATAGCTTCATTCTCAACGTGGCTTTTTCTACAGACCAAACATTTGTTTCAATGAGCTTTTTCTATCAGAGAAGTCAGTCTCTATCTTGAAGTGCAAGGAAGAAAACAAATCATAGCTTTAGGTCTCTCCCTTAGTCAAGCTGCTCGTCTTTGTTGGATCTGAATAGTAGAATCTTAGAAGGGAGAAATGTGGCTGAGTCTAATGCTCCACCCTGAAATGGATAACAATGTAACATTATTATCTAACTGAAGAATTTTTTCCAAGTGATAAATCTTCAGTCATTCCAATCGATAGATTTTGCTGAAATCGTTGACAATATTAGATCCAGATCATCCATCAAATATAGGGCCTAATTTGTCCATACAATAGGGTTTACTCTTGAGTCCCATTATTTAATTGAACATGAGGAAAGGTTGGTCTACATCATGCATTTTTGGAGTCTTTCTAAAAGCAAGATGAGATAACAAAGCACAAAGTAAACACAACTAAATGCCAATGGGCCTATACTTGGCCCTTATTATTTCTCTAAACTTCATCATGTCGATAATCAATTTCTTGCGCTCTTCCAACTGAGCAAACAGTCGAGAATCGATTACTTCAAACTCACTTTGCACTAAATCCAAATGTCTTCGCGCCTCTGCAAGCCGCTCTATGCCTTCTATTCTTTGGTTTTGAACTTGTTCCAATGTAGTTCTATAAGTCTCGAGCTTTGCCTTCTTCACCAGAATTTCTTCTCTTGTTGTCAATACATCAAACTTGTCATTGCCAAACACTTTGGCACGAACTGACTGAATCCAGTCTTTGTCAAACCCAAAATATGTTGCTGCATCTAATTTTTCCCTTAAGGTCAATTTGTCTGATGCTGTGATGGTAGAAGGGGTCTTGGTAGCCAGCATGAGCAAAATATCAATTAGCACTCTGTAGGAGAAAGCTATTACTCGGCGGGTACGTTGCTCAAGAGATAGCCTTAGTTGCGGATACAACTCAAGTGCTTTTGCAAGCAAAGCTGGTTCACCATCTTTCAACTCCATGACTTCTAAAATTTCACTAATCCCCAATATTTGAGAAGACCGGCCTGAAACACCCATGTGTGATTTTAATATAGCAACCAAAGTTAGCAGGCGAATAAAATAAAGGGTTAAGGTCCAATTTTATTTTGGAAGTTTGTGTGTAGAAACTATGGGTATCTGGAAATTTTTCTTGAATCAATATCGACTTGGAAGTGTTAAAAAAAGAGCAATGTCACCCTTAGTCATTAAAAATATTAATAGTCAACATTAGTTTTTTTAATAGTTTCTTCTTTTTAAATATTTCTATCCAAGAAGAACTTCCTGATACCTATAGCTCATACAGGAAAACTTCTAAAAATAAATTGGACCTTAACTCTAAAATAAAACAAGAAATCATCACAGAAAGGAAGGCATCACTTACCTTTGTAATAAGAAGGATTAACATGAGAAAGGTTTGCTTTTGTTGCCTTCTCTAGTTTAGGTCCCTCTTGATCACTTGCATATCTTGTCTTTTCATTAGTCTACATAGCACAAAAGGAAAAATTAGTTTTAGTTTATTTTATGCTGTCTTTCAAATTCCAAGTCAAATGCAGTTGCCATTTGGGGCCATCTCTATACTTGGAACTTATCCAACAATTTCCTTTACTGTTTCTTTAGTACTCTAACAAATAGCATGCGATTTCTTAAATTTTTATAGTCACTGGTAAGTTTATTTAAGTACTCTTCAAAGCTTTGTTCTGTTTCTGCTGCTCCTTTTATAACAGCAATCTTAAAAACATAAACACCACTGTCTTTGCATTTCCGATTATACTTTGAAGGTGAACTACTTTGCCAACCACCTACTCTTTTTCTTTATATATCTGAATTATACAAAGTCTCATGGTGACTTCATTTTTTCATACACCATTTCTTCGTCCGATATTCAATACTTTTTCTAGAAATCTTTCAACAAAACTCAAGTTTCTCTCAACTTTAGTTGTATGGCATTTATTACACAGTACATGTGAAGATGTTATGAATTGTTCTGTAATAAAACTTACAATATAAAAATGAATGTAAAACGAACATACCGGTGTAGACTGATCAGATTGTGAGCCCCCAACTCGTAAATCAGTGGAGGTAGTGGAGGGAGGAACAACTTTACTTTTCATAACTGCAGTGTCTTCTGGAATTCTTTCAGTAACAGTCTGCACAAGTAGCACAAAAAAAGGTGAATTGGACGTTTTTTTATGATCCTTAAAGCCTTGAACTTTTCGTGCTGTGTATTTTAACAGTTCTCATTTCTCCCATTTCTTGCGGGAGTGTCATGATTGTTTCATTTCTAGGCTCCATTTTCATCAAATCCTGAAACATTCACCATTGAATATGTATGTATATATATATACAGATAAAGAAAAAGGTAGACGTTTAAGTTATATAATTAGCATAATACTCCTGCAGTCCGTAATACAGGACCTAATTAAAGAGTTGATATTGATCTTAAATATAAGACACATTTCTCATATTTATGTATTTTTTTCTAAATTATCCCTATTGATATTTTTTCAACAATAATCTATGGTAAGAGAGAGAGAGAGAAAATTAAGAAAGATGGTTAGAATGTTTTAGGAAAAACATGCCATATTAACTAACTTCTTTAATATAATCAAATTAGTTAAACAGGTCTTATATTAAGAATTAGAGGAATACTATATTTATGAAAGGGCATAACACACTAATCAATAACCAATGAAAACTTTACTAGTCCAGGAGTGACCATTGTTGCCAGTGAGTTCATTAGTGCTCTATCGGCAGGTAATGGAGTTGCCACCTCATCATCCTTTGAATTAAGATCCCCTTGAACTCTTCCGTTTGGTATGGTTTCATTACTCTGAAGAACAAAATCCAGATATATCATACTACCTCTAGTCATTAATATAGGAGTTAGTTGGATGATTAGTTTTAGTTCTAAATACAAGACCTTAATCAATTTTATATATAATATTTATCACTTTTCTCCAAACTAATTTACTTAATTTATAAACCGATTTATAATTTAACGTTATATATGAATACTTTGGGGAGATTATGTCATATTTGTTATAATTAATTAATTTATTTTGTTTTCTTAATGTACCCAAATTAGTCAACGAGTTTATATTAAGGACCGAAGGGAGTATTTTGTAATGATGCAACTTCAAAATAACTAACCAGTCTTCAATGTTAACACACATCATCATCAAATGGTATATTGGTTTTGTAAGGAGCTTCCTCAACATCATGCTGCGCACTTGGTTCACTTATTGTTTGACTAATTTAGAATTTGGATGCAACTCATTATTATATTGAAAATAGCCAAATAATTTATAAACTTACATGTGGAGATGTCAGTTTTGATTCAGCTGGTGAAGTGTCTGACGCTTTTTCCTTTAATGCTGGAGTAGGACCGTTGGCTTGAGTTTTCTTTGTTTCCTCCGTACGCTAGAACATCAAAAGATATATTTTATTCTTGCACTAGTTTTGTGTTGTTTTTCTATGTACACAGTCAGAATTAATAAGTCAACAACATACACACGATTTTTCCAACGATTTTTCAAAATCTTCATTGGCTTTAGATTTCTCAATGTGATTATGAAGCTATTATGTTAGATTCACAAGATGTGGGAACTTGTTGATTAATAACTTATTTTCATACCCTGTATGTTTTGCAGTAACCAACAAAAAGTCCTTGCCATTTTCATATTCCTCCCATTAAAAATCACTGTTCTTTTTCTGTTAATATGAAAGATCATTGTACATACAATTCCTAAGTTATTCCAAATGGAAACCAGATGGCATTGTGATTACAGACAGTAATAGTTCGGGGGATCTCATCTCTCAAATTGTTTCTTAATTTTCACTTTCAAACGAAGGGTCTGAGCTCTATAAAATACTTTCTAGGTATTGAAGTCAAGAGAAGTAAGAAAAGCATACTATTAACACAAAGAAAATATATCCTTGATTGGCCAAAGGAAACTGAAAAACTAAGAGCTACACCAACTAATTTCCCTATAGTTCATAACCCACTCCTTGATGCGGATGGGAACATACCACTTAAGGATTCTCTCAATGATGAGAAATGAAAGCTTGAGGTGGAGAAGAGCAAACCATTTGACAATCCTAAGAGATACAAAAGATTGATTGACAAGTTGAACTATCTCATTGTGACTCATCCAGATCTCACTTATCCAATTAGTGTACTTAGCCAGTTCATCATCCCCAACTGTCAGACAATGGGAAGCCTTGGAGCACGAATTGCATTACCTAAAAAGGTATTCAGGTCGTGGCATATTGTACAATAATCATGGTCATACAGACATTGAGTATTTTTGTGATGCAAATCATGATGGATCGAAAGCCACGAGACAGTCTAATATAAATTGTCTTTGCGGGTGGGAATTTGGTATCATGGAAAAGCAAGAAGCAAAATATGGTACCCCGATCAAGTGTAGAGGCAGAATACCACGTTGTATGTAAGATAATATGAATATATCAGTTACTAAAGGAAGTTGGTCTCAAGACCACGTTGCTAGCTAAACTGTGGTGTGATAATAAGGCGCCTTACATATAGCCTCCAACTCTGTGTTTCAAAAACGTACCAAATATATTGAGACCGATTGCCACTTTATCCGAGACAAGCTCAAAGAAAACTTTATTTCTATTGGACATGTGAGGTCTAATAGTCAATTGGGTGACCTTCTTACTAAAGCTTTAAATGGGGCTCGGGTTGACTACCTTTGTAACAAGTTAGGCATGATTAACATCTATATTCTAACTTGAGGAGGAGTGGAAAGATACGTAAATATATTATAATTAGCGTAGGATCTGATATGATATTATTCCCTCTTAATGAGCCATTAATACCTAGGCTCATCTCTCCTGTATATATTTCCTCATTCTGATTAAGAATCTACAAGAAATTAAATAATACCAAATGGTGACTAACAATAAAAGCCCAAGTCTGGCAGCAGATTCCTTGGGGTTTTATTTGATGCGTGCTGTTTAAAGTCGTTGTTCTTTTGCAGCTATTATGAAAAATTTCAGTATACATACCAATCCTCTAGATAATGCAGAGTCAGATGAAAATGGTACCATTGCTGATGTTTCTGAAAAAGGAACTTCGTCACCAGTTTTCTTCAGTACTTGCTCAAAATCCTGAGCAACAACACAAGAAATAAGTAAGATGCAAACAAGTTTCTTTACAGTTTAAATTCATCAGTAAAAGAGAAGACAGAAGTATTTATTAGTTGATTCATTGAGGTTGTTCTTGCACTGTATAGTCATACCTCTGCTGAGTTTATTTCTTGATTCCCTTTGGCTTCTCCCGTATGTGTTTGGAATTGAGTTGATGTACCCACGTCAGATGTATGTGGCATAGCTTGACGAGTATTGGAATATGTAGATGGTGGATCCTCTATTTCTTGAGACTTCTTCAGCTCTTTTTGCTTCTCCAATATGGCGCAATCAACATCTTTAAAGCCCGGCACGAATTTTCTCACAGATTGAAAATCAATCCCCCTGCAAAAGCTTCCAAGATTGGGCAGGTTTTTGAGTTTAAAATGTGATAGTTTCGGGACCACATCTTCCAGCCCCCTCTCTCGCATGTCATCTTGTCGGCATCCGAAAACTTCCTCAAGGTTAAAGGCTTCTTCTATTTCCAATCTCTGCAATTCTTGAAGCTTGCTGAGTGTTGAGATGGAGAAAAGGGATTTCAACTTGTTACAGTGAGCGATAAGAACCTTTTGTAACTTAGGGAAGCTTAGTTGATGAGGACCACCATCATCTTCAATGATATAAACTAACTCTCTACATTGTGTTGCCTCTAAATGGGACAACCGTGGTAGGAGTTTCATTGTTGAGGTAGAAAAGATAGCTCTAAGCTGATCACATTCGTTGAATACTAGGACTTCTAGATTGCAGAGGTTCAAAATATTGTTGGGGTCCTTATATATATATCTCAACTTGTGCAAACCCTTTATCTCCAGAACTTGTAATTTTAATGCCACTTTCCCTTCACTTTCAAGTCCTTCAAGATTAAAAATCTCTTCTATTTCAGAGTACCTTACTCCAAGACTTGCCAAGTTTTCCATATCCTTAAGAAGTTTCATGGTGTCCTACCAAAAGACAATACTCTACATCAGTTACGAAGTACCATGTAACAACATTTTAATAAACATATGCTTCGACTTATTTTTATAGGTCGAATACTTCTTTGAACGCCTCCTATAGGCATTTGACCAAAGTCAAATATTGACTTTATAGATGACAAAATCTTCAACTGATTCTAATTTTAAACAATGGAAGATTTACTTTAGGCGAATTACACTCAGGTTCCAAGTAAGATAATTTATCACTATAAGGTCCCATAAAATTATCAAATAAATTTGAAGTCCCAAGGGATCCGGCCGTCACTAAATCTAAATGCAAAATTACCAATTTGACCTTGTTCATTAAAATAAAAAAGAACATTAGTTGTTAATACATGCCTCCACAGTTGTTAATATAACTACTTTAGTTGCCACTAACAAGTGTATGGTATAGATTGAAATTAGTTAACACATTTCTCAATAGTTGTTAAAATAGCTATTTTAGTTGTTAGTAACAAGTGTGTGGTGCATGTTGACATTAGTTGTTATTCTAAGCCGCAACAGTTGTTAAAATAGCTATTTTAGTTGTCAATAACAAGTGTTTGGTTCCATTTTCTTTCTAATGAAGGTCAAATTAGTAATTGAACAATTAGATTTAATCCCAGCTAGGTCCCTTAGGACTTCAGATTTATTACAAGATTTCATGGGACCTTACAGTGATTAATTCTCTTGCTTGGGACCTGAGCATAATTATCCCATTTATTTTTGGTTGTTACCAACTGACCCATATCAGTAAAGTTGAAATTTTGAGCATCCTCTTAAGTCATAAGTGATTTATTTTCAATCAAAAGTTGCAAGAAACAGGGTAAATAAACAGAGCAACACGTGTTATTGGCCTAACAAAAAAACACAGAAATACATGTAAGACGATATGTAAAAGTCTTACCGCTCCAGCATCCCAGTTTGGTGGTCTTCCTCGTAACCAACTCATCAAATCAGGACAAGGTCTTCTGATTGACTCCTGACAAGAGGGTCAAGTAATTAAACAGAGCAATACATGGAAGACATTAAATAAAAGTGCTACCTGATCACCAGTTTCTAATGTTAGCTGTCTTCCTTGTAAGCAAACCATCGTATGTGGAAAAGGTCTTTTCACCAACTCTCGCCCCAGATTAATATGCTTAAGAGATGGCCACTCCATAAGTGTCATCTCCCTTATGTTTCCCAACATCGATGATTGTCTCAAAGGACGCCGATCAGCTGGATGAGATGTCTCATTCCTTTTCATTGGTTCCTACAGCCACATACTTTTCCTTTAATTAACTCGTATCATCTAATTCTATATCTTAAAAACATTGATGAATACAAAATATTTTGTTGCATTTAATTTGTATCAACTTCTCTAGTTAACTTTCTTATATTAAACTCAAATAAGTGATTTCTACCATCTAATGCAAAAAGGAAAAAAATGCTCAAATAACAATGATCAATAAAAGAACCACTTAGTTTATTAAAATCACGATAAGCACTAGTGTAATTAGCATGTACTTTTATTTTACCAAGGAAAAATTAAATTCCTCAACAAGATGCATACCAAACATTTTATGGGAACAAACCATTTTTTGCCCCATATCTCAAAATTTTTAATGATACCTGCTCCATTTTTCTTTATGATTTTGAAAGAATCCATTCACAATGAATAAGCAATTTAGAATAGTTCTATTACAAGTCCTATCTATTCCATTCACAGTTCACCCTAAATGAAAATAATATTTATAGGCCGAGACTTTAGCATAAGAGTTTGTGAAAGATAAACAAAAACAAGGAACAGAGCAAGACAACAGTGCCAAACCGATGAGCTTGTGGGAAGACAACAACATCCATGAGCCCTAGTGGAAGCACGTGTCTTGGAGTTTGCATGTTTCAGTGTTGGCGACGCCCTTTGCATGCATTTGGTGCATGCTTTACATATTTTGATGAAGCTTGGTACAGCTTCAAGCTCCATTCTTGTCAGCGAAGGGAGCATATTCTTCTTGAGCAAAACTTGGCCCTCATCTTGATATTCGCCAAATATGTATTCTAGCTTTTCACAAGACCTTATAGAAAAATCTTCCAAAAGGCAAAGGTCTCCAGCCAACAGGAATGACAACACCAACTGTAATTTGCCACATCCTTGAATTTTAAGAGATTTTAACTTTGGAAACAAGAAGCCATCACTATTTTGATGATCAGCATCCCCCACTTCTTCTCTTGGACTTTGATATTCAATTAAAGTTTCCACCTGCTCGCAATCTTTAATAGTTAATTCTTCCAATTGCTCTAGGCTCAGAGCAACAGAGGGTCGGAAAATTGATGCCTTGAACATTGGACAATCATCCAATTGCAAGACCTTCAATTGAGGTAGTTTAAGATTGCCATAAAAGAAATTATTGCATAGCTTCTTACATCGCAATAACTTGAAAATTCTTAGCTGGCTAAGAAAGCTAGAAGGCATACGGCCCCGGTACAAGTCTTTCACATTCACACCAACCAAATGCAGCTCAGCCAAATCGGAGAAGACACCCACATCACCTAAAGGCTCTCTGTTATCAAGAAGGCACTCAATGTCAGCACAATGATCCAAACAAAGCTTAATTAGGTCCTTCATGACTCCATCTTTCTTCGGAATAATGTCAGGGACAAGACTTTTCCATCTTGCTTCTCCCATATCCCCCAACTCAAGAATCTCCGCTTCTTCCACAAGGTACTTAAACATTTCTTTAGACATTAAATTTTTCACCTGCTTTGTATTGAAGCATTTATGGAAGCCATTATCATCATCAGCAAAACATTGAAGACCAGAACAAGCTACAGAATACTTTTGCAGTGCAGGATGAGATTTACAATGAGCAAATTCACCTTTATTTTCTTCATCATCTCTTGGCTTTGGATCTATGTCATCATTCTCAACAAAATATAGTTCTTCCAATCGGGAGCACCTGCCGATCACTTCAAATGCATTCTTCCTCTCAACTCGACATTTTCTGATCCCTAATAATCTCAAGTTATCTACTTGCACAATTTCTACTGGAAAGTCCATGATTAAACAATTTTCGAATTCAAGAGTCACAAGATTGTTGAGGTGTTTCAGAATGGAGATGTCACCTAATTTCCAACCATTCAAGATGAGGGTTCGGATATTTTTTAATGAAAGAAATGACTGTAATGAAAGAGTGGGATATACCACATCTTTATCACAACGTAAAAACAGAACTCTAAGGTTGACCATCTTTTCAAAGATTGTATATGAATCTTCCACTTTAACTGCTTCCTTTATCCAAAATAGTAGAACCTTGAGTTTTGAACCATCAAAATGATTGGGAAAGCCATTGCTACTCCAAGACAAAAATTTCAAGTTTGATTTCAATTCGCCACTTGAATTCATGATCACTTGCACATCTTTGTCTTCTATCAACAGGGATCGTACTAAATCATGCATCTTTACACATGTTTCCTTAGTCTCCAACAACAAAAAGGATTTTATAAGGTCATTTTTTACTAAAATCAGTTTTTCTCTTAGTCTGGAATAGTTCTTTACTTCACCAAAAAGGCCCAATCCTATGCCAAGTTTGCTTAAAAATTCAACAGGAATCTCGTAATCTTTAGGGAAGAGAGAGCACAACAGCAAGAGGTCCTTGGCTTTATTTTCAAGTTTATCATAGCTTAACTTGAGACTACTACGAACCTTCATCCAGTCTCTGTAATCACTCTGCAGTGGCCCAGAGTTTTGCAAGGGTTCCAAAACATTCTTCCATTGACTTATATGAAAACCCTTTAGCATCGTCGCTATCGCCACAATTGCAAGTGGTAGTCCTCCACAAACATTGATGATCTCTTGTGCCAGATCCATGAATTTACTGGTAGAAACTTCACTTCTTGTACCAACATGCTTGATGAAAATATCCAATCCATCCCTGTCTTTCAATTTATCTAGTGAAACTGTTGGTTGGCATCCCATGTGTTCACAAACTTTTGAATCATGTGTGGTTATCAAAACACGACAATTACTGTGATTATGGGGAATCCCAATGTCTTTAAGCTCTAGCTTTTCCCAAACGTCATCAAGTATTATGAGTACCTTTCCTTTGCTATTAGTAATTCTGAACCACAACGCCTTGGAGTGCTGTTCTTCATCTCCCTCCAATGGAAATTTCAATTGCGCAGCAATTTCACGTCGGATCTTGTTGATGTCTCGGGGATTAGGCACAGGCGTAAAGATGACCTCCTCAAATGAATCAGATTGGTCAACATGAAGGCCCACTTGTATTGCCAGTGTGGTTTTACCCATGCCCACTAACCCTTGCAATCCAATCATGTTGTAATTCCCACTCTCTAATGCCTCCACAAGTTCTTTGAATTTTGACTTCCTGCTCTTAAAATCAATAAAAATTGGTGGAGCATAATATTTTATGGCTGAATTTTTAGATGGACGTGCCACTTTGCCAAACTGAAGTCTTCTGTCTAAGAGTTTTATAATATCTTCCGTCTTTTCTTTAAACTCCTTCCCATGTTGGTAGTGCCAAATGCAATTCGAACACAAACCACAAAAATATTCCTGCCTTGTTTTAGTCTCCTCGTTAATCACAGCATCAGCTTCCTGCCTTGTTTTAGTCTCCCCGTTAATCACAGCTTTTGCATCCTCTATCCATTGTTCAACCACTTTTTCAACTCGAGTCTCATCCCTTTTTCTCGCATCTTCAATATCATCTTCAACCCCTTTTAGTTCTCCAATCAATTGCCTCTTTGCCTTCTCAAACTTTGTAGCGTAAGTATTGAAACAACAAAAATAACCAACTTCTGTTATTGCTCCATCGATCAATCTCTGGCCATAATGTGCCGCAAGACTTTCTGCGCAGCTTGTAAACTAACAACGAATACATGAGATTGTAGTTAGAGGCTTTACTACCACTGTCTACAAATGAAACGACTGGACCTTAAAATATTAGAGTATAATACATTAATCACCCTCTATTTCACATTAAAGAAGTCAAATTACTAAATTCCCTTTATTTACATTAAACAATTTGACACTAAATTACTGAATTATTAACATTAATCTTCTGCAATTGTACAACGAAGATTAAAAAAAAAATAATAACCTAAATTGGTTCAAATTGTTGCGTGGATTTTGTACAGATATTTTGAAATTTGTAATAGAATACTCCTCCCGCTCCATTTTATAAGACATCTTCTATAAGATATATATTTTTTATCATTTTTAAAATATGTTTTGATAGTTTCAATAAGTATTAAATATTTCTTCACATATACCCCTATTTAATAAAGATAAAGAGAGAGAAAGACCAAAAATTAATATGACATTTAAATAATATTTATTACAAATTAATAAAAGTGATATTGAGAACAAATTTAATATTTTTAACTATTTTTATTGTTGACACGCTGAATTAGTTAGAACTGGAGGAAGTATAAAACAGTTGTAGTGATATGCACTTTGAAGGGGGAGACAGAAAACACTTATTAGATATAATTTGTTCACATTATTATACTTATCATATCATAAATATAAGATATAATTATGGAGTTGATCATAATCCTAAATATAATACATATTTTCTATAGTTATTAATTTTTTTAACAATAATCATATAAGAGAGGAATAGAATGCGTTAAAGAAAATGATTAAGGTGTTTTAAGAAAAATATATTATATTAATTAACTTAACTAATATAATTAAATTAATTAAATAAATTCTATATTAAAGATTGGAGGAGTAGCATTTTGTATTAATTTTAAAAAAATTGACCCTGGATAAATTAAAATCAATTTGATACCATACCATCTCTATTATCGCTAGAGATCAATAACAACAGGCAAAAAATAAACATTAAATTAAATATAAAGAAAACAAAAAAGTGACATAAACACCAACGCCACGGAAAGAAGTACAGTAAAATATATGTTTACCATTGTTTTTAGATTTCAATGCTGCTTGTAGTCTGTGACAGAAAAATCTCTTCTTGCTGGTTATTGTTGTTTCCTCCAAGACATATAATCAACAAAGAGAAGAAGATACAAATACGAACGTAAACTACAAGCAAATGAGGAAACTCCAGTAAGTGGATAGTTAATGGTACAATAATTCATAGGAACAAATATGAAATTTGCTGAAAAATTAAATTAACAATAGAAGATGGAATATTAACTTCAACCAACAGTATAAACATTACATTTAATTTAATAAAAAGGAATTTTATTACATATTTATTATATTGCTTTACATGTTGTATTTATAATAAGAATCCATAAATAATTAAAAAAAGTGTAAATGTCTTTTGGTTAATTATTATTATGAGAATAATAATAAATTAAGATTAATATGATTTTAATTGATAATTATGTATGGAAATATATATCAAAATCACAGGCACATATTAAAAACAAAGGTGCTAGACTAACCTATCATAAGGGTATCGTATTATAGCTATCTCAGTTAGTCCTCAAACGTGAAATTATTAGAGATTCCTATATGACGATCGCTGTGTTTTGACCTGATTAAAAATCAGTTTTAATTGATGATCATAAAAATCGTGGTTGTGCATAATTGGACCTATGCCCTTCCAAAATTGTGGGATTTGAAGGGGAGGGTATATTTTGTCTGATATTCCTAGACTGCCCTCATGTTGACGAAAACTCCCGTCCTGCTGTTAAAATGAAGAAGCTAAAAGTGACGATATAAACACACCAGTATCAGCACAAAAATATAACAGAAATACATGCAAACACTAATATAAAGTTGATCTAACAGTATAAAAATCTCATTAGATCTTTCTAAATATCTTATTTGATTCTTAGTAGAAATACCTATGATGGGAGGAATAGTCCCAAATCCCAAAATTAGAATTCAATTAATATTATAAAAAAAGAAATATACACACAGAAAAAAGGGAACTGTTGCAAGGGTAACATTGGTCTCAGATCAATACACTTCCCTAATTAGCCCTAACTGACCATTGCCCTAAGTACCACATAACAAGTTCATTATCTGTTGGGTTTGTAGGTTTTGCGTATTTCTCCTTCATTCTTGCTGTCGAAAGATCCCTTGAAGCACAACTTATCATCATTCAAATAGGTCTGGACAGTACATCTACTGTAAAAAAACAACTTCTGTTTTAACTCATAAACATTCATAATTATACTGTGTTTGTAGTTTGATGCCAGGGTGGTTGTAGCATATGGGCATGTTTAGTAATATAGAAGTGGAATTGTAATGAAATATTTTGAAGTCACTTTTATTTTTAACATTTTAGATCATTTTAATTCTATTAAAAAAATTAAAAAATAAAATAGAAGAAATAAAAATAAAATATTTTAGACTATTTTAACCTAAATTAGAAAATTCTTAGACAATTTTAACATTTTTCAAGTTATAAAGAAATATTTTAGACTATTTTACCTTAAGTTATGAAAAATATATACATGAATTATATACTAATTTTTAATTTATTAAACAAATTTTTAAAACCTATTTCTAATCTAATTATATTTTTACTTCTATCCTACCAAATGAATGGTATGTGTTGGAAGCTCATGTGCTCTGTATTGTATGAGGTTGTAGTTGTTTGCGTTTGATATTTACTGCTGTCTTATTTATTTATGATTATGATTATGTTTATGTAAATTATCTTTTTCACTTTAATAAGGTTGATCATTTTATCAATAAAAAAACACATGATGGTAAATTATGAAATATTCACATAAAAAAGGAAGACAACTAGGAAAAATATATAATTGTTTATGGGTTCATTTGGATAAGTTTTTGAAAGAAAGGCTTATAAAAAAAGTTTTTAGACAGTTTTTAGAAAAATATTTTTAGAGAAGAGTCTATAAAAAATTGTTTTAAATAAATGAGTATTTAGATATTTATTTCTAGAAATACTTTTATTATTAGTAAATTATTAAAAAGTATATGATTTAATTAAAAGTAAGAAAGAAGAAAGAAATGAGATAAAATAGAAAAGAAAAAGGAGAAAAAAGAGAAAGTATAAAAGATATAAGATAGAATAGAGAGGAGATATGATAGGAAAAAAAGAGGAGAGAGGAGATATAATGGAAAAGAAAAAGAGGAGAGGAGATATGATGGAAAAGAAAGATGAGAGAGAAGAGAGGGTGTGAAGGAAATAAGAATAAAATAATAATTAGATGGTCAATAAGCTATTTTACTGTTTTAAAAACTAATTTCAGTAGCTTATATAAAATTTTAATTTTAAACTATAATTTAGTTTAAAAATCTGTTTAAATAAATATTGTTATTTGTTTAAAAATTTAAATTTATAATATAAGCTATTTTTAAAATCTTGATTTTTGTGGTGTGTTTGGATTAGCTTTTGGAGAATAGATTTAGAGAGAATAGCTTTTGGAGAATAGATTTTGGGAAGAATATATTTTAAAAATAGAGATATTTGAATGATTAATAGTAGAATCACTTTTTATATTAATAAATTATTAAAAAATATATGATTTGATTAAAGTATGAGAGAGGAGAGAGGGTAGAGAATAAATAAGAGAGAAGAGAGAGAAGAAATAGGAGAGATGAAAGAGAAGAGAGTGTAGAAAAGAGAGAGGAAGGAGGAGATATTGTGAAGAAGAGAGATAAGAGATGAGAGAGAAGAGAGAGAGTATAAGAAAAAAATAGGGATAAAATAGTAATTGGATAATCTATAAACTCTTTTACAGTTCTAAAATCTATTTTCAATAGCTTATTTAAAACTATGGTTTCAAACTGAGGTTTTGCCCAAAATCAATTCTGGACAAAAATAGTTATTTGGTTCAAATTTTTTTAAACCAAAATTTTGGCCAAAATCATTTCTAAATAAAAATTAATATTTATATAAAAAAATTTTAAATCAAAATTTTATCTAAAATTAATTCTCAAAACATAGTAGCCGCACTTACTCAAAATCAAACAAGCAGTATGTATCATTATTTTCCTTCCCGTGCCGTCCCATCTAATCTAAAGCAAATAAGGCAGTGTTGTAACCCGAGCCCGAACACTAAGGGTTTGGTTGTATTGAGAGAAAAATGAGGGGAGAATAGGGTAGGGAGAATATTAGGAATAAACATTTTTAAAATAGTAAAAGTATTTACTATTTTTTAAAAATTTCTTTATTCTTTCTTCCTTAAATTTATTCCAATTCAAATTTAGGGTAAATGATAGTAAGAAGCTTAGATTATGGTGCAAACTAAAAATAAAAGAAATAAAAAAAAAAAGACAATTTATATTTATACATGTTATACAATCAATATGTATGCTTACCGGGATTTGAATTTTGCTCGCTAGCTCATGCCTTCGATATGAGGAACAACAAAAGCAAATAAACGCTAAACAGAACACCGAAAAGAACGAGGAAATGCGAAAAACAAAAATTGGAAAGGCAAATAGTTTAGGACAAGCTGAAATTCCATACTTGGAGGTAAAGTAGGATGGGTCCCACACTTTCCCTTCGCCCCACTTTTCGCGGCTCATCCAAACAGGGGACTCATTTTCCTCCCTAATTTCCTTTCCTCCCCCTTTTTCTCCCCATCCTATCAGTGGAATTAGGTCTGATACTTTCTGTGTTTCTTCCCACCCCCCGGTTTAATTTTAGGACAAGTAAAAAATAATAAACAAGACGAGCACAAGTAAGAAATCATTGAGAATGGATGCTTACTGGAGGGGAAGAGAACGGGGAGGCCAAAAAACACCTAATCCTTTTGTGAGCAAAGCATCCTGTGAAAGATATCTGCAAACTCAGAAACAAAAACAGAGGACATGGGAAAGAGATGAAACTGAAACGTGAAATAATTATTCGAGGGCTTGATTACCTTGAAACCGCGGCAAGTCTGAAGTATGGAATTTGCAGAATGGAGACACAGGTGAAGCCAATACGGTACAAGAAGAGAGTGATGTGGAAAGAACAGAAGGAAGACTAGGAGCTATGGGTGTGGACTGCAAGTTGCAGAGCGAGGACTATAAAAGTCAGAAAGATGGAACAAGATTCGGGGCCCAACATCTTTCGTTTTCGGCGTCTTCTTCAAGTGCGTGTTTCAATAATTAGATCTGAACTAATGCAGACAGGTGTCGACGGAGACCGCATGAGATGGATTTTCCAATAATGTCCTATAATTTTCTTATACACTTTATACAATATTTATAATATTTTTAATAATCTATATATGTATCAAAAAAATACTATTAATTGAGTTACTCAAGACTCTGCAAATTTTCTCAATTGAGGTGCGGACGAGCCAAAATCAACAGAACATACAAGAAATATGAGTTCCTTCAGCAGGGGATAATGCCATCGAGATTTATAATATGACTTGGACTTAGATGTATTTAAGCGACTAAAATGATCTACTATTCTATTATTATTATTATTATTATTGTTTGACTTGTTATGCGAGTGAATTCCTCCAAAAAAACATCGTAGGCAGCATTAATTGTTTTTCTTTGTATGATTATAACAGTAATCATAATTAATTATAAATAGTTTACTGTGATGATCAGGAATCCAACTAGTGGGGACCAAAAGGAAGCAGACGAACGGAGGGACATTTTCGTCAAAAAGGGAAAAAAATAAAGCCGTTGGGCCCCGGATATCAAGTACCTGTTGCTTGTCGTTATGTACTCAATAGAGAATTTCTCTATTTTTTTTATAGTACAAGATAAAGGTTTTCTACATTGTTAGTGTCGTACTAAAAACAGAAGGTCCAATAAATTGTGAATTCGACATATTTTTTCTCTCTAAAAGGGGACAGAGGAGATTTTCATATTTCTATAATTTAATTAGATGTGAAATCTATAAGTTGTAGAAGATGGTTTTTTTGTTAGAAACCTCTCTTTTTTATTTTAAGAAATGGGTTCGTTGTCCAATAAAAAAATAACAAGAATTGCAGTAGTAGGTAGTATTTAATAGAAAAAAAAAGTAATAAATAATTCTATTTTTAAGAAGAATTTTATCAATAGTCATGATACAGGCACTGTCCTTATATGATAGAAATATATTAGGTCAAATTAAATTTTAGTCTTAATAAACTAAACATGTTAAATGATAATTTGATTTAAGCCTAACTTATAATAGATTAAATTTTTTGCCCAAATCTGACATATAAACATGTATGGCTTTATCTTAAAACCTGTTAAAATAATTTAATTTTTTTAATTATACTGACATGCCTTTATACAAGGCATTTATAATAAACTTTTATAGCAGACCTTCGTATAGGCCCCTAATAGATATTGTTGTATATTACATTTTAAAAAAATATAAATAAAATTTTTATAATATTAATCAGTCTAAAATTAAAAACTAATTCAATCTAAATTATGAAAAATATCTAATCAACCAACAAAATAATGCCAAGCAAACATATAAATAGTCATTATAAGAATATAAGAATACAAGTACAACAATCTAAGTAAGATCAAAGTATAACTATTAGCCACACATTAATAAATCTTTAATGTAATTTTTTTCCTCTTGCTCAAACACTTTAAAAAGAAGAAATCATATGTATATTATTATATTATAACACAATTGAACAAATAATTAATAAAAGAAATTGTATTATTTTTACAATACAAAATTTGAACTTTTTATTTCTTCTTTAAATCATAATTGTTGCGAAATCAATCTCTACCACAAATAATTGTTTTAATTGATTCTTAATCTAATCTATAACGATATTTATCAATAACTCAACCTCCAATACTAAAAGTGGATTCTGATACCACAATTGAGATTGTAATAGCTAATATATTAACAGTTATCTTGGATAAAATCTTAAACTTAAGACTATTATTTTTTCACTATTCCAATACACTAAAAGAGTTAGAAGTACCAATCAGCTTGTTTAAGATAAACTTCTAATTCTGATTTCACTGGAGGAAGTGCTTGCTTTTCATAAATAATGCTCATAAAATGATCAAATACAGAAACTTTAGAAGAACAAGATGCATTGGCAAAAGAGTTGTTGCTGACATCAACTTCATTACTAGTATTTGTTTCTTCCTTATAGTTAGCAACATACTCATTATATATAGATTTCAAAGCCTTCACTATTTTATCTACATTGTCAGAAGCCACATAATCAAGCTTATAAATTGAAAAAAAAATTTAAACCATATAATTTGTACTTAGGATCCAAAACACTTGTTATTGTCATTACCATATTACATTGTCCCTAATATTTATAAAACTTTTCTTTCATTGATGCCACCATTTTTTGATAAAGAAATCATCATCTTCTATGGCATTATCAATTTCTTGTTTCACTCTCTAAATTTCATGAATGTATAAATTTGTAGTAGGATACGCATTGCCTAAGATAACATAAGTGACTATATCAAATGCTTCTAAAATTTTACAAATATTCTCAACCTTGTTCCAATCATCTTCTATTAGTGTATACTTATAATGTAGCTCTTTTTTCTTATAATCAGGAAAGATAACCTTGAACTTCAAAGTAGCACACAACATTCTATATATAGAATTCTACCTAGTTGGACAATCAATCATGAGCTTCTTTTTCTTTAAACATTTTTGCTCAACAATATCACAAAATGCTTTTATCCTTGCATCATTATAGTTAATATATTTCACACTCTCATGGACATTATATATAATGTCTTTAATGCTACCAAGGCCTTCTTGCACCAACAAATTTAATATGTATGCATAATATCTAACATGAAATAAGTTACCATCCAAAGGTAAATAAACTACTACGTGTAAATGTGTCATTAAGAACCTTTAAACAAAAATTATTATAAGCCGCATTATTAACTGTCATAAAAAAAACTTTATTATCAATCCCTCAAGCCTTCAAACACTTAAAAATAACATCTGCCACATCAATTCCCTATCTTAGAGCAAGAACTTTCACAAAACTCAAAACCCTCTTTTGAAGATTCTACTTCGCATCAATGACATGTTTGGTAATAACCATATATTTAGCTACTTAGTGAGTTAATTTTCATATATCAGTAGTCCAACTAATCTTGCTCCCACCTTGTAATAAGACATTCAAATATTTCTTCTATGCATAATATATAGCTAAACAATCATTTCTAGTTGTCTTGCGAGAGATTTTCTGAAACTCAGAATTCGCATATTAAAAGGATGGTCATGCACCATGATTATAGTAGATATTATTTCTCTCATCTTTCGTTAGAATATCTAGCACTTAATATTGAAAATATATTCATATTCAAATTGGAAGGTTGAAATGGAATGGTGAATTGCCTTTTTTGTGAAGAAACATGCAACTTTCTTAACAAGTATGTCTTGTCATATCTCCAAAGATAGGTAGTGATAGCTCTTTTACGAAAGTAAGCAAATATATTTTTGCAATACTTAAAAAAATATATTTTTGTAATATTTGTATTTACCTTTGACCCCATAACCTAATCAAAATTATCCCAAATAGTTGAGATTATTTGCCTCTTTGTGATGACATAATTATTGCTATCATTTTCATCATTAATTTGTTGAGTAGAATCTGTCCATACTGATTGACTAACCTCAATAGCATTAGGAGAAACTAAATTTTATAAAAAAAAAAGCTGATAAAACATTTTTACAGTACTGTTGCAAAATGAAGATGAACACAATTCAAAAGCACAGGACACAAGAAAACAGAATGAGATAGACACGTAAGCTAGAGAGTTAAGCACAATAGGTCACAACATATATATTCACCACGTGTGTTAGATTATATATTCACCTTCACAGACTTTAGATTATATTCATTGGGTGATTCTATATATTCACCAGCATACATACATACATACATACATACATATATATATATATATATATATTCATGGGCGATTCTATTCATTCAAATTTAATTCAAATTTTGCCTTCACATACTTGACACAGGTAGATTCATCCACGTATGTTATATATTCACTCTCCGAATTCTCCCTCCCTTTTCCCTCTAATCTCGCCACCTAATTCTATTAGACGATTCATTAGTTAGCTAACTTTGATCTCCAGGCTTCCTCTTGGACATACATTTTAGACCTGTTTATATTTCAACTACTGGGTTCTATTTTATCATTTTCTTTTTCATCATCTTTCCCAACTGTCATATATGAACATAGTAAATTTTACAAAAACAAAAGCTACATATGAACACAGTAAAAAATGGGAAACATAATGAATCATCAAATGAACACAGCAATTCAGTAAGCAACAAAATGAATGGGTGGATGCGACAGAATGAATGGGTGAACATAGTAAGCAATAGAATGAATAAATCATCTAGCTACCTGGATGCTTAGACGTTGGTCGAGGAGACTAGTGGACAGGAACTCGGGATGGATAGGGGAGACGCGACTAAGAACTGGCGAAAGCAGAGACAACGGTTCAATAGATTCTGGAGAATGAGCTGATCTGGCGAGGAGAGTGAGCGACGGCAAAATGGTGATCTGAGCAATGGCGATCTGGCGATCTGAGTGACCTGATTTGGCAAGGAGAGTGAGTGAAAGTCTGGGAGAAGCTGGCTGTGTTTAAGGTTAAATCAACAGTAAGTTAAAATATATGCTCTGTTTTTCATTAAAATACAAGCAAGAGAGAAATAGACAATAATATATATTAGTCTAATACTTTTATTATTTTATTGTGTTCCATATATGGGGGTTCAATGTTTATTTATTACACTTTTATATTGCATATATTTTAAATTATAAGCATAAACTGTTTGACATACCTAACAAGCATTTTAATAAACTTAAGCTTGGCCTCTTAACAAAATTAAGCTTTCAAACATGTTTAAATATGCGTATCTTTTTAAACAAGTTAAGCCATATGCTTCTAATAGGCTATATGGCTTATTTTCATCCCTAATTACACCCAAAATGCTCATTTTTTTGGCTTAATTATTTAATTACAAGAATAGAGCTTTATTTTATATTAAAATAAGGAAAGAGAGAGAAAAAATTGGAACCTAGTTTCCAACTATTCAATAAAATTTTTCTTCTCATTAGAGATATAAGAATGGAACTTACTACAAAATCTAATGAATTAAAATTAAAATAAAAAAAAGTAAAGTAAAGGCCATTAGAAGGTCACTCTTCTTTTGGTCTAAAAAATAGATTAGATACAAACAAAATTGATAAATAAAAAAAATCAAAATAGATATTTATTTTATTTTATTTTATATTAATTCAAAGAAAAAGAATAAAAAAGAGAATTTTTCTTTTTTCTAATTGATAAAAATTACATAATAAAGTTTTTATTCTTAAATAATAATAATAATTTTTTATTATATAATAATTTTATATAATAAAAATTATTATAGTAAAAGGAAATTAATTGTTTAGACACGTGTTATTATGTGGGTATTTAGTTATACTTAAAATTTAGGTTGTAAAAGAGTTTTTAGCGTAAATTTATGTTTCTTTAACACTCTCTCTTCTCCTCTTTCTCTTCTGCTAACAATTACTAGCCATCTCCCTTTATCAAAATATTATTGTCGTCTTTCACTCGCGATTTTGCTGTCTCGCCAAATTGCTATCGTCTTCTTATCCTCCATCTATATCTATTTCATGATTGGAGAGGGGAATGAATGGAGGATGCCACGACCGTGGAAGGGACTAGAGGTGTCAGCATGGGGAGAATAAGCCTTGGCATCCTTGTGATAGAATAGCTGGCATCAGCGTGGGACAACATGTGTAGAAGTTGCTGATGATCATGATGAACCGTAGCATATGTTTATTTATTTCATCTTATACCATTTTTAATAATTTACTAATCATAAAAGTCATTCTGGTAATAATTATGCAAACATTCATTTATTTAGACTCATTTTTTTCACAAAAATTTCTAAATTTTTTTTATAAACTTTTTTTTTTTAAATTTAATTCAAACTAGCCCTATATAATTTGTATGGATACTTTATTATTATTATTATGCTTGAGTTTGATAACATTTTGCTCATAAGGTTTAAATGGTGATTAAACTGGGCTGATTGATTGAAGATATGGAGGAGGATTATGGGCCTATTTGGTTTTATTAGAAACTATAGTTTTAAAAGTCTTTTTAGGCAAAATATAGATTTAGAGAAATTTTAAAACAAACAGTTATATTTATTAAAACGGACTTTTGGACTAAATTATGGTTTAAAATTAATGTTTTAGATAAGCTGGCCAGAGTAATTTATATAACAGTAAAAGAGTTTATGAACTAATTAATTACTATATTATTCATACTTTTTCTTACACTATTTCTCATACTTTTTTTACACCATCTCTCCTCTTATATCTTATCTCTCATCATTTAATATTCATACAATTTTTTGTAATTTTTCACTAATAACAATATTTTTATAAATAATTATATAAATACTAATTTATTTAAAACTATTTTTTTATAAACTCTTCTCCAAAAATCCTTTTCTATAAGCTGCCTAAAAACTATTTTTTCTTTCATAAACTCATTTTTAAAATCTTATCTAAACACTCACTATAACAGAAATTAGTATTTGTGACCATGTTGCCCATAGGCCAATGGCACTATGTGGGGCCCTATCTGTTTTTTTTTACGTATAAGAAAATGAAGGCCATCGATAACCAAAAAAGAAAAAAAAAACAAGTGAAACAAAGTAGATAATAATAATGAAAAGGAAGAGAAACATCACGGTATGCTACTACAACTTGAATTTAACAAAAGCTTTTAAAGCAAAGCTTCTTTATGTCACTTTTTCTATGGAATACTTTCTTCTCCCTCACGCAATTTTTGACTTTCATTGTGGAATTGGGACGTGCGTCTGTGAGAGAAACACATATATACCATAAACAAGTTTTGGAAAGTTTTCTTGTCTTTATAGTTCATAATTAAAATAAAATAACTTAATTACAATATATAGATATATATATATATAACATGAGAAGTAATATTATTTAAACAAAAAATATATTAATCCATCCATAAAATGAAATATTCATAGATAAACCCACATGATCTAATAAAATAGAGTTAATTTGATCAATTTATTTATCTGCATCGGAGTAATTATGAATCAGTTGGATTAATCTTGAGTCTTTCTCAATTCAGCTAATTAACTGAATAGTCTAGTAGTTTCAGTCTGAATTTCAATACAACGAGTCTATCTAACTTAAATTATACAAGATCGTTCGATAAGAAAAAAAGGAGGAAAACACAGACATAGTATATTAACTTCTTTTAAATTTGTGGGGTTCTTAATTATTATCTTGATGTGTTTGATTCCGTGACACACATTTTAGGTTGAGGTGGGGGGTTATTAAAAATATTATAAATACTGGGTAAGGTGTATAAGAAAATTAAAAGGAAATTATTGGAAAACCCATCTCATGCTGTCTCCGTCAACACCTGTCGGCATGGATACAGAGCTAATTATTGAAACACGCACTTGAAGAAGATGCCGAAAACGAAAGATGTTGGGCCCCGGATCTTGTTCCATCGTTCTGACTTTTATAGTCCTCGCTTTGCAACTTGCAGTCCACACCCATGGCTCCTAGTCTTCCTTCTTTTCTTTCCACACCACTCTCTTCTTCTACCGTATTGGCTTCACCTGTGTCTCCATTCTGCAAATTCCATACTTCAGACTTGCCGCGATTTCAAGGTAATCAATCCCTCGAATTATTATTTCACGTTTCAGTTTCATCTCTTTCCCATGTCCTCTGTTTTTGTTTCTGAGTTTGCAGATATCTTTCACAGGATGCTTTGCTCACAAAAGGATTAGGTGTTTCTTGGCCTCCCCGTTCTCTTCCCCTCCAGTAAACATCCATTCTCAATGATTTCTTACTTGTGCTCGTCTTGTTTATTATTTTTTACTTGTCCTAAAATTAAGCCGGGGGGTGGGAAGAAAAACAGAAAGTATCAGATCTAATTCCACTGATCGGATGGGGAGGAAACGGGGGAGGAAAGGAAATTAGGGAGAAAATGAGTCCCCAGTTTGGATGAGCCAAGAAAAGTGGGGCGAAGGGAAAGTGTGGGACCCACCCTACTTTCCCCCCAAATATGGAATTTCCGCTTGTCCTAGATTATTTGCCCTTCCAATTTTTGTTTTTCGCATTTCCTCGTTCTTTTCGGTGTTTTGTTTAGCGTTTATTTGCTTTGGGGCATGATTGGATTAATTTTTGGAGAATAAATTTTAGGGAAAATAAATTTTAGAGAATAGATTTTAGGGAGAATAGATTTTGAGAATAGAGATGTTTGGATGATTAGT
The DNA here is from genome assembly GCA_037074615.1 of Leucaena leucocephala. Taxonomy (NCBI): domain Eukaryota; kingdom Viridiplantae; phylum Streptophyta; class Magnoliopsida; order Fabales; family Fabaceae; genus Leucaena; species Leucaena leucocephala. The sequence goes on from CM073542.1 coordinate 10,896,089, forward strand.
AGTAGAATTACTTTTTATATTGATAAATTATCAAAAAGGGTATGATTTGATTAAAGTATGAGAGATGAGAGAGGGTAGAGAATAAATAGGAGAGAGGAAAGAGTGTAGAGAAGAGAGATGAATGAGGAGATAGGATGAAGAAAATAGAGGAGAGAGGAGAGAGGAGAGAGGAGAGAATGTATAAAAAAAGTAGGGGTAAAATAGTAATTGAATAGTTTATAAACTATTTTACTGTTCCAAAAGCTATTTTCAGTACCTTATTCAAAATCATGGTTTTAAACCATGGGTGTGTTTGGAAACACCCCAAACCATGGTTTAAAAAGGGCTTTTGGCCCCAAACCTCGGTTTGGGGAAATTTTTTACCAAACAGCAATTTTTGTTCAAATGGGCTTTTGGACTAAACCATGGGTTAAAACCAAGGTTTCAGATAAGCTGGTCAGAGCAGTTTATGGAACAGTAAAAGAGCTTATGAACTAACCAATTACTATATTACCCTTACTTTTTCTTACACCATCTTTCCTACTTTTTCTCTCTTTTCTTTCTTACACCCTCTCTCCTCTCTCCTCTCTCCTCCCATCTCTTATCTCTCCTCATTTAATACTCATATCCTTTTTCGTAATTTACCACTCATAAAACCCCTTCTACAAATAACTATCCAAACACTTATTTATTCAAAATCACTTTTTTTCTATAAGTTCTTCTAGAAAAGCCCTTTTTCATAAGCTATCTATAATCCCTTTTTTTTCATAAGCTAGTTTGAACATTTTTTTCCAAACACACACCATGGTTTTGACCAAAATTAATTCTGAAAAAAAATTGCTGTTTATGTGAAATTTTTTTAAACTGAGATTTTGGCCAAAATAGATTCCCAAAAGCTCAAATTAGATGGGGCCCACTCTAGCGAAGGCATCAGCTAGCGAGCAAAATTCAAATCCCCAAAACAGTTACGCATACATATTTATTGTATAATATGTATAAATATAAATTGTCTTTTTTTTCATTTCTTTTATTTTTAGTTTGCACCATAATCTTAGCTTCTTATTGTCATTTACTCTACAGTAATATAGAAGAGATTTTGATTGAAATAAAAGTGAAAATAGAAATAGAAATATAAAAAAAATTAAGTTAGAAATAAATTTTAAAAGTTTATTTTGTAGAATAAAAATAAGTATAGATTTTGATATATATATATATATATTTTATAATTTAAAATGAAATAGTCTAAAATATTTTTTATAACTTATGAGGGCTTAAAGTTGTTCAGGAGTTTACAATTTGGGTAAAATTATAAAATATTCCATTTCTACTTTTCTCATCTCATTTTTCTACTTTTTTAATGTAATTGACCCAAAATATTAGAAATATAAGTGACTTGTATTATACCCAATAAGAGAAAATACTTCATTCCACATCTACTTCTATGCTAATGCTACCAAACATGCGCATATACTACAACCACCCTGGCATCAAACTACAAACACAAAGTATAATTATGAATGCTTATGAGAGGTAAAACAGAAGCTGTGTTTTTTTACAGCAGATGTACTGTCCAGGCCTATTTGAATGATGATAAATCGTGCTTCAAGGGATCGTTCGACAGCAAGAATGAATGAGAAATACGCAAAACCTACAAACCCAACAGAAAATGAAACGTGTCATGTGGTACTTAGGGCAATGACCAGTTAGGGCTAATTAGGGAAGCGTATTGATCTGAGACCAATGTTAACCTTGGTACTCAAAACGTAGAGAAGATACTAACCGATACTTCAATTCATCATGCACACCCTTACATTGCAACGCTTCCCTTTTTTCTGTGTGTGTACTTTTTTGATAATATTAACCGGATCCTATTACCAGGGATCATAGTTTCAGGATTCGGGACTATTCCTTCAATTATAGATATTTTCTCTTAGAATCGAATTCAAGACCTAGAGAGATCTATTGGGATCTTTATACTGCTAGATTTAGTGTTTGTGTGTATTTCTATCATGTTATTGTGCTGATCCTGGTGTGTTTGTATCATCACTTTTAGCTTCTTCACTTTTATTTAATGTTACTTTTAGTTTCGTGTGCTTGGTCTCTATCCGTAACGGATATGTTGCAGTCAATTGTAAACAAAAGAAAATCTTGAACGAGGTGAACTTTCATTAAACATGATACCTTCAGCCTTTATTCTATAGTAATTTTAGAGTTAAGGACTCATTTATTCAATATTTATATCAAAATATCGTAAATTGTTTTTTAAAGATAAATGCTAATTTGGCTAAGGAGATACTTTAAAAATATTATAATAAGAAAGTTTTAATTGATTATTCTGTAGTAAATTTTCTAAGATATAGTAGCACTCGTTTGAAACATTTTAAATTTTTAGTTGTAACTTGATCTTTGAAAATACTTTTAGCTTTTAAAATCTTTTAACTTAAAATATTGGGGAAATTGGGGGAAATCCCCATTTGAAAATTTATTTGGGAAATGGTCCTTAGAATTATGTAACGCAATGAGGTCTTTCAGTATAAATAAGAGCGATAGGAGAAAGGCCAAATTATCTGTAAAGCTTAATAAATGAGACAGAGAGAATATGACTTGCATATTAGGGAAGTTATTCGCATATTAGGAAAGGTCATTTGCATATTAGGGAAGGTTAGGGAATGCCATTTGCATATTAAGGAAGATGACTTGTATATTAAGGGTAGTGTAGTTGTTTTTCTATTTCCCCAAGGACTAAATGTTTCACATAATTTCAGGGACCGTTCTGTAAATAAATTTTCAATATTTTAGATATCATTTTACTTATAAGAAAAAACGGGGTTGGGGAGGCTGGCATGTGGCGTAACGGTTTTGTTTTACCAGAAAACAAACATATGTTTATAAAATAGCTAAAGTCTACAAAGACAGAGTTTATATCATATTTATCTTCAAAAGTCTTCAGTTGATTTTGCCCACAAAAAAGTAGTTGTACAATACAAATCTGATGAAAAGACAGTTTCATGTAAGCACTGTATATTAATTAGTGAAATATTTTTAGCATATTATCATTGCATCTTTGTGACACATTCTATATATCATCATAGTTTTCCAATTACTTATTTTTGGATCCTGTGGTTTCATTACTAAAAAATGGGAAAGACACTGACTACAATCTCACATATATCCATGTTAGATGGCAAGCATTGCGGAAGCTGTTGCAACAAGTGTTGCCGAGAGTCTGGTCGATGGAGCAAGAAGAGAAGTTAATTATTTATGTTGTTTCAATACTCTTGCTGAAAGCTTCGAGTATGAAAAGGAAAAATTGGCTGCAATACGAAGCGAAGTGATGAAACATATTAAAGATGCCAAGAAAAGAAATGAGATTCAAGTTGCTGATGATGTTAAATTTTGGTTACGTGAAAGTGAAGGTATCATTCAGGAGGACACGAAGAGAAGGAAGAAATGGTTTCTTGGTTGGTGCCCAGATTGCATCTGGCAATACCGACAAGGGAAGAAGTGGGCAAAAAAGATGCAGGATATTGAATATCTCATAGAAAGATCATATGACTTTCAGAGGGTGGCACATCCAGCTGAAATTCCAGGCATAAATTACCATAGAGGAAGTGACTTTATTGATTTTGAGAGTAGGAAGTCAAGTTTCAAAGAACTAGTGGAGGCATTAGAGAGTGGAAAGTACAACATGATTGGATTGCAAGGCTTAGGCGGCGCGGGTAAAACCACACTGGCAATACAAGTGGGCGTTCGTGTTGAAGAATCCAAAGCATTCCAAAAAGTCATCCTTGCAAATGTGTCTAATCGCCCGGATATCAAGCAGATTCAAGCTGACATTGCAAGGCAATTGGCTTTATCTTTAGAGGAAAGAGAGGAAGCAGAACACTCAAAGATTTTGTGGTCCAGAATTGCTAATGACTCAGGAAGATTTCTTATAATACTGGATGACATTTGGGAAGAGCTAGAACTTAGAGACATTGGGATTCCCCATAATCGCAATAATTGTTGTGTTTTGGTAACCACCCGCGATGCTAATGTTTGTAGAGCAATGAGATGCCAACTAACAATTCACCTTCGTGCATTGACCGATGAGGAGGCATTGAATCTCTTCATGACACATGCAAATCGTGATGATTTGTCAACTAGTGATTTGAAAGGTGTCGCACTAGGTATTGTGAATGAGTGTGGAGGTTTACCAGTTGCAATTGTGGCAATAGCAAGTACATTAAGAAACTGGCCTGTAGGCGAATGGAAGTCAGCTTTGACAACCTTACAGAACTCTCAGCCATCGGTTGATGTTGATGAGGATTTGAGAAAGGTTTATGAATTCTTGAAATTAAGCTATGAAAATCTTGGGAGTGAAACGAAAAAGCTCTTCTTATTATGTTCCCTTTTCCCCGAGGATTATGAAATTCCTATAACCCTTCTCATCAGACTTGGCATAGGGGCAGGAATTTTTGGGGAAGTTGATAAATATTGTGAAGCTAGAAGGCAAGCCCTTGCGGTGAAAACTGAGCTCATAGCTTCTTCTTTGTTATTGGAAGCTGAGAAAGAATGTGTTAAAATGCATGATTTGGTTCGTGACGTAGCCCTGAAGATAGCAGATAAGGATACTCAAGTGATTATGAATTCAAAGACACCTCTAAAATCAAACTTGCGATTTTTGTTTTGGAATGGAGATGACTTCCCCTATCAGTTTCATGGCACGAAACTTGAGGTTCTCATACTTTGGATAAAGGGATATTTAAAGCTAGAAAATGCAAAAGCTATCTTTAAAGAGATGGGGAGCCTTAGAGTTTTGGTTTTACGTTGTGATGTTGAGAATCGTTCAGCACTACCATTGCAGTCATTTCTTTTGTTAAAGAATATCCGAACTCTCATCTTGCACGGTTGGGAATTAGCTGACATCTCTATTTTAGAGTACATGCAAACTCTTGAGACTCTTGAGTTGAATGATTGTAGTATCACTGAATTACCAAAAGAAATCGAAGAACTAAAGAAGTTGAAATTGTTGGGATTAAGAGGGTGCAGTATTGGAAGGAATAATCCTTTTGAAGTGATTGAAAGATGCTCACAATTGGAAGAATTGTATTTTGTTGAGAATCGCAATGTTGAAGATTGGAAGACAAAAAGTAACAGAGAAAATATAGACAAAGTTAGTCAAGATATATCTCCTCCCGCATTGCAAATGTATTCTATAGCTTGTTCTGGTCTTGAATACTTCGATGATGACGAGAAGGGCATGTTGAAATGCTTTAGTACAGAACATGTGAAAAATTTGATCTCAAGTGCCCTTTTTCAGTACCTTTTGGAAAGAGCAGAGGTTCTTGAATTATGCGGAAAGCAAGAAACAAGATGGAGAAGTCTCGTCCCTGACTTTATTCCCATTAAAGATGGGGTCATACGTGACTTAATGAGGCTTTGCTTGTATGAATGGGACGGCATTGAGTACCTCATTGATGCAAGAGAGCTTGATTATCCTCATGTGACAGTCTTCTCCAAGCTCGTCGAGCTACATATGAGAGATGTCGAAATGAAAGAATTATGTCTAGGTCCTATGCCGTCTGGCTTTCTCGAGAATCTACAGGTCTTAAGGTTATCGAGTTGTATGAAACTGCACAACATATTCCTTGATGGCTGCCTGAAACTACCTCATCTCAAGGTCTTGAAATTGGAGAATTGTCCAATGTTCCAATCATCCATTTTCAAACCCTCTGTTGCTCGAAGTCTAGCTCAATTGGAAGAACTAGTTATTGAAGACTGCAACGAGCTAAGCAGTGTAATCGCGTATGGGAGTTCAAAAGAAGAAACTGTGGGTGCTGATCATCAAAATAATTCCGATGGGCTGTTCCCATGTTTAAAAGCTCTCAAAATTAATGGATGCGAGAAATTAGAAATGGTGTCGCCACTACTTTTGGCGGGAGATCTTCCTCTTTTGCGAGATTTATCTATAAGATACTGTGCGGAACTGAGATACATATTCGATGAATATCGACATGAGGGACAATTTTTGCAGCAGCTCACTTTGCTCCCGTCTTTGACAAAGATAGATCTTTATTGGGTACCGAGTTTGATCAACACATTTCGAAAATGTAAGGAACATGCCAACTTCAAGACACGAGCTACAGACACTAACATTGCAGTTTCCAAAGCCAAAATGCAACAAAACAGAATCTCACTGGTATTCTACTCTTTTAAATTTGTTCAACATTTTTGCTTGTCTTTTTCTTTTATGCTATGTTGATATTTGATTAACTAAACAAAATGATACCAATATAGAGTTAGTGTAGTAGTGTAAGGCCCCGATAAATTCCTTTACGTCTTGAACTCGATTCCTAAAAGAAATATCTATGCTAGGAGCGGCAACAACGAACCCGGAAGTGGATATCTACTAATAGAATCTAGTAAATAGTATCAAAAAGAAAAACTAAACAAAATGGTTGTTTTATTACTCATTAGTTATTTGAGTTATAGATATAACGTGTGTGCTTGCAGGAATCGCTGGCGTCAAGGAAAGGGATTGAAATAGTTTTCACAGCTGAGTGCTTTTTGCGACCGCCAATGGGCTTCCAAAATTTAAGGCACATGAAACTTTGGGAATTTCCAAACTTAAGGTCATTGTTCAGTGTCCGCATCGCAGCATCCATAACATTAGAGAAGTTGGAAATCTCCTACTGTGAAGAATTGAAGCACATAATAACAAATGAGGGAGAGGACTATGACCATATAAGTTACAGCTCCATTTTCCCAAAACTTGAAATGCTCGATATCTACAATTGTAACAAGCTGGAATATGTTTTCCCATCTACTTTCTCAGGAGGTCTGCGAAATTTAAAGTGTTTGACTATCAATGGAGCTTTTAATCTGAAATATGTCTTTGGGAGATACAATCATCAAGATCATTCATCAAATGATGAGTTTCTCATTGATCTCCCCGCCTTGGAAGCATTATCCCTTGAAGATGTACCTTCTATGATCGGCATTTGCATCAAATTACCACCTTTGCAGAATTTGGATGTAGCAAAGGTACTACTTCTAGTCCTTAATATAAGATCTACTTAACTAATTTAGATAGATTAAAGAAATTAGTTAAGTTAGTTATTTATAATTATTGTATGTTAGTTTCCGTAAAATACTCTGTTTAAGCATGTGCATTTGAATTATCCTTGATAGAAACCGCCTTAATATGTGTAATCATATAGTGATACTTTAGGGGGAATTATAATTTTGGGAGATAAAATGGATTTTGATCTTATATTTAGGAATAAAGTAGACTCCCCATCTAACCATGAGGCCTAATACAGTTGGCACTTAGCTGGGTTATTTAAGCATGTAGTCAGGAGTTCAATCCTTAACGATGTGTATAGAGAGGGTCTTATAGCCAGCACTAAAGCTCCTTACGAAGTCTACGGTATGAGGGGATGAGTCACTGCTTCTGACGGTGAATATCTTAGGGTTATCTAAAAAAAAATAAACTCTACATTTAACTCTTATATTTAGAATTGGAGGAAGTACCACTTAACTGATTATTTATAGCATCTTAATATTTGTTTTCTGGCACAAAACATATTTTTTCTGTTCATTTGTTCTTGATGCTTACAACCAAGGAATCATAAGGTTAATGTCACGTCCTTAAATTTAGACCGTGATTGGCACATAATATGACTAGTTTCACATTCCGAAAGCCTAACACCTTAAATAAAACATACGAGTTTTCCATAACGTTTTTCACGATAAATAGAATCTTTTCCAACGTCTAGGTGGAGTTTTACCATTTTTCAAAATATTACAAGATCTTAAGAAAAGTAATTACATCAAAAGTAGTGTTTTATCAACGGCCCTTCGGATTGACAGCAAGGCTATTTACTGCTCAGCGGGAGGATGAGGGTCACCTGCACTATCTAAAGCCAAATAATCTACTCGTGAATAACGTCCAAAAAATATGATTTACAAGAATACGGAAATAAACAATGCATAATCATGTTGAAATTGTATTTCATAACGTTTCGTAATCTGATGCAACCCTTTTCGTAAACATTTGTATATCAGGGAAAACAACAATCTGAAATAACTATTTCAAAACAACCTGAAATAACCATTTCCAATCAATCGTTGAAAAACAATCCTTTCAAAACCATAATCTTTCCGTAGAACTTCAACAGAACAAAAACAGACATGGACACACAGTCCACGAGGGTAACTAACCATCAGACGCGGCCCAAAGCCACGAAACAGAGGTGGACACACAGTCCACGAGGGTAAATAACCATCAGATGCGGCCCAAAGCCACGAAACAGACGTAGGTATGAAACCCACGAATAACAGACGCAGGTACAAAACCCGCGAATAACAGACGCAGGTACGAAACCCACGAAATATCCATCGAGCTCGGATAACCAAGGTGCACCAAGGACTAACAGTACTGCTGTTAGCAACCAGCGTTCTGTATTCTGTCCTAAGACGTTTCCATCATGCGTGGGGTTTATTTCACATGAAATAATCTCAATCGTTTCAATTCCATAACCATGGGTAAAAACCACTTTAAATTTCTAAAAACCCCAGCATGTACATTTGAAATCACATTACTGTGAAAACATATGAAATTCGCAAAAGAATTTATTTCATGAATAATATCAATTCAATGCAACTTCTGCCAAACTCTTTTCAAACACTTATTCATCCATTTTCATACATAATCTTAATTCTCTTGTAAATCAATCGAAAGAAAATCATTTCCAACAATTTAAACCATACTTTCGTAAACCTTGCTTTTCGTAAATCATATTTGAAATTCAACATTTTCAATAAAACAACAATGTATTTAAAAATATAAATTTTTAGGGATCGTTATTCACTCACCTTCCACGCTCCAAAACCTTTATGCACTTCAACCAATCGCTTTGGATTAACCCAATACTCAATCACCTGGTATTCCCACACAATATTAACATTTTATTCAAAGTTTCAACGAAATTAAACAATCTTTCCCAAAATCAACTACCTCTTAAAGAAAGACTCATTATGTGAATGCCCTTCAAGCGCCCATTATCAAAGCGTAGCTACTTCCCTAATTTACTAAATAATACTTTCCTTATTATACCTCAAGACATGGAAATGCACTTAATGGATAATAAGCTAGCATTTCCAATGTACTGTCGTGAGCATTTACACCTTCAACATCTTTAGAAAAGCTATAACTATAAACAACTTCCCTTCTGTCAGTTTCTCACATCCACATATACCTATACGTATACATATATGGGCCTATTCGCAGTCCACTTATTTACTTTATTTTCTTTCTTCCTTCGTTCAAATTCCTCCATCAACATTTAAGTGCCAAAATACCCGCATTCATCGTTTTCATTATCAAAACCATATCAACAACATCTATGCATATATATATATATATATATATACTTTCAACAACGTTCCATCTCATCCCCACGGCAACAAACCTTCCCTTTTACTATGACAGTATTATACTCACACAAGCATACATGCATACGACGCTCCCTGACCAAAACCATTTCTGCAGGGATACCACATAACATACACTGTGCAAAAATTAACATAAACATAGAGCAACAGCAGCCCAGCGTAAACATATATGTGCAGATAACTATTCAACCAAGTTCATAGTCGGGAGTTCATAAACTCAAACATAGATGCATAACTCCACATCCCAAAACACTGCTCCCCGAGACAACCAATTCCCCCCCAAGAAAACAGAGCAAGGAACCACCAGTTCCTTATCACAACCACAGCCACCACAGCAGTGCATTTCACGGCAATGAACAATACGGCTCAACATGGAGAAAGGAAGAGGAGAGTATCCAGGATCACTTACACAGTGAGAGACAGAAATCACAGGGCACCTGACGCTGACAGAGATTCACTTTGCATTCACCGCAACCCCTGTTCCAGATCACTGACACTGCTCTCCCGTGATGCTGCCTCTTACCCCACCGTTCAGCTAGATCACCTGTCACAATCCAACACCCAGTATCCTTCGCCGTCAGTCATCCATCGAGAAGGAGCACGAAGCCACCACAGAAACATAGCAACCCCAAAATCAACAGAAATTACTCCCACCACAAGGCGTCGGCTTCAATCGCACAATGACAGCTCAAAGGCTCGACTTTCACTCCCTTCCTGCTTCCTCTCCTTGCAGCATATAAAAGCAACAAAAGCGGAGACCTCAGGCGATGGGTCAACTCCGATGGCGATGACACAACAGAGTCTGAGCACACGGCACTGATGGCGTGAACTTACCTCCCTCGCCGCTCACCAGTCGCCTCCCTTTCCTCTGCCGCCGCTACACAATCTGTAAAAGAAACAAGGAGTGCGTACGGCGACCAAAAAGGAAAGAAAAAGGGGGGAAATCTGAACTTCACGCGTTAAAAAAAAAACCCCCCTTCAACGTACTCAGGATTCGAACACGGGCATGCTGGTTAATTTCTATCCACAGTGACCACTAAGCTACCTCACACTGAAAAATTCTCTGTGGAAAATGTATATATATATTCCTTAATTACATTGATTTATCCAGATAAAACTCATGGCCATAACAGTTAATAATTTTTGGAGATTTGCAAATATATTATGCACTCTTAGTACATGCAGGCAACTATTATGCAGACGCAGAACGTGACAAGCAAAGGAGCAAAGAAATCTGAAATAGAAGAGATTATCAATGTAGAAAGACCAGTGACCCCATATGTTGGCTCCAAATATGGTATCAACTTCCGTAATCTTCAAGAAATAACAATCACAAGAAGCCCAAGGTTAAAAACCATGTTCTCTACCTCTACATGGAGAAGCCTACCACAATTGTCCCAGTTACGTTTATGGGAGTGTGATGGATTACGTAGTGTGGTTGAAGATGACTCAAAGGATCATTATGGTCATATCAGTTATAGCTCCATTTTCCCCAGATTGGAGGATCTTGAAATCGGGAGATGCATGAACCTAGAGTTTATATTTCCTTCTCCTGTTTCTGGAAGTTTTCCAAGATTAAAACATTTGGTTGTCAGAGAAGCTCCTAAACTAAGATGTATTTTTATAACTAATGAGAATGAAAGTGACGAGGTTCAAGTTGATCTCTCTGCTTTGGAAACACTTTCACTTATACAAGTACCAAGTATGATCAATATTTGTGCCGAAAAAAATAATATCCTTAGATTGCCATCTCTGCGGAACGTTGCTTTGGATAATTGTCAGGAGCTGAGCGCAAAGTTTTTTCCAAGTTTGACGTTTTATTGGAAGCCTGCAGCTGCAAAGGTACCACTTTTTCATTGATTGTTGTCCAATATATAACCTGCATTACTATGTCTATTTCACCCTCTTCCACCACCTTCAAGCTTTTCTATAATCCTGTAATAGTTGATGATTTTGTTTGTTTGTTTGTTGATTAGGGTTCAAAGTAAGATCTGGTTGGAAGAGGGTAATCTTACCTAAAATAGACAGATCAGTATTTCCTTTGTAAATTTAGTTGTGAAAAAATAAACCCTTTAAAGGAGTTCTTATGTGGACGTTACAAATCTATCTCAAAGTTAACAAGGCGTAGATTTTAAAATTATTTGATAAAATTATATATATTGTACAACCAAATCCCCTTATGCTACCAAAACTAAATGCAATTAACACACTTTTCATGGATAAAAATTAAATATTCTTCTGGTCCTAAATATAAGGACTAATTTATAGTACAATTTGTATTAAAAACTAAGTCTTATATTTAGGAGAGAAGTATATAGTTTTAGCGTGGATTGTCTTTGATGAAATACTTATGACTGGTATTGAAAAAGGCAATTCACCTTTAATTCTTCAAAATTTAAGTGGAATACTTTAAAAATAACAGTTTTGCAACTCATTATTCATAGATAAAAATTAACATGAAACAAATTTTGTGGAGAACTTGTAGAATATATACTGAAATTTGGTTTGACTTGTCTCATTTAGGACTTAACGAGAGTTATCGTGCACCAGCAAGAGTTGACGAGTCTTGCATTAGAGGAATCCACAATAGAAGAGGTTTTAAATTTTGAAGAGTACGTGGAAGTTGAAGGACCTGTTGCGTTAAATTTGGAACTCATGACTTTGAAATATCTAAGGGAGTTGAGGTATATATGTAGAGGTCCTAAAAACATCTTAGGCCTCCAAAACCTTAGCAAACTAGAAATCAAATCATGTCCAAGGCTGAGAGTTGTTTTCGATGTTTCAATGTCAAAAAGCCTTCCAAAGTTGTCAGATTTGAGGATAAAAGACTGCCCAGAATTAGTTCAACTCATTGAAGAGGATTATGAAGAACGCTTGCATCAACGTGACTGCTTCCCAAAATTAGAATACATTGACATCAGCCACTGTCATTGCTTGAGATGCCTCTTCTCAATCTCAAAGTTTGGAATGCTTCCAGTGCTGCAGAGATTGGAAATAACATATGCCCCGAATCTGGAGCAAGTTTTTACAGATGATATACAGAAGGCGGTATCAGTGAACGATGTATTCCCATCTCTGTCAAGTTTAATACTCAAAGGACTGCCATGTCTTGTTACTGTTTGTGGGAGCATTAATTTTCAAACTGTGCAAAATGTTGAAGTGGTTGCCTGTCCCAACTATCGAGGTACTTACTCATCCTGTCCTTATTATAAGATCTAGTTGACTTTTTTAGAGAGATTAAAAAAGTTAAATAAATCAGTTAATTATAACCAATGTAAGAGCTAGTTGATTAATTTGGGTAGATTAAGGGGTATATTATATAAATTTGTCTCTGAGAGATCAGATTTAGTCATAATTAATTAATTTAATTAATTTAATTTTCTTAATCTATCTAAACAAGCTACTTATGTCTTATATTAAGGATTAAAGGAGAGTAGTATGAATCTAGAATAAACTCACTCCTAATAACTACTGGTTTTCATGAAATATTAATATAATATCCAAAATCCCACTGCAGAAACTACTCCTCAACTCCAAAATGGGGATTCAGAAATAGAAGAAGTAACACAGAAGCTAGCTCCTGCACATTTCACTGAAACACATGAAATGCCACGTATTAGCCTACCAAGTTCTTCGACAATCTTTGCAGAGGTATTCACTTCTTTTTACTTGGATATAAATTGTTGGAATAAGTGAACTTGAGATCCAGGCTAATTTTAGTAAACCAACTAGCAAGGTCTTTTTTCTTTTCTCTTTTACTAATTTATTTAACTTTTTCATATATTTAACTTATTTATTTCTTGTGGTGTTTGCTAGAGTTCGAAGGAAGCAATGGCTACAAGTGTCGAAGAAGTTCCCATTTCAACGATATCGTCAGTGGTAACATCACCATCTTAATTAGTCTATGTTCATAAAGAGGACTTTCATGTATATTAGCCTTTCATCATAGCAGGGAAACAAAATTCAATAGCTGCATGAATTAATAAAATGCATCTTTTGATTCTACACAGGAAACATTAATGGAGATTCAGGCCGAAAGTTCTACTCCATCATCATCAGAAAAACAAGCAAAAAAAGCTATACCAGTTGCTTCACAATTGACACCGTCATCCATACACGTACATTTTGGATTACTTGATTACTTTAAGTAGAATAACATGCATGTTGCATTCGAAATGATCTTGTGCTCCAATCTTTCAAATAGGAGTTGGAGGATGAACAGCCAATGAGTGAACCACCTGTGAATCTTCGACATCAGGATCGCGGAGAAGCAAAGACATCCATTGCAGTTCCTCAGAAAACCAATACACCGTTTCATGACGATGTATGTTACGGCATACTACTTTTGTCCTTAATATAGAATCTAATTAGAGATTTGATCTTAGTCTTAAATATAAGACATATCTCGTATATTTATCAATATTTTTTAGATTACCCTTTGATTCTCCCTTAACAATGATCAAGTAAGAAAAGGAAAAAGTAAAAGGAATATAATTAGAGTGTTTTAGAAAAAGCATTTCATATTAATTAATTTAATAATTTTTTTAATTAAATTAAATTAATTAAATATATTATATATTAAAGATCAGGGGAGTATAATATTCGTGATTTTGAAGTTGCAGCATTACAAGGTGATATCTTATTACTAATTTTTTTTCCCGTTTAGAGCATTGGTCTCATGTTAAATGAAAGAGTTCAAGAGGGTCCCACCACGGATGATGTTATGGTAGCAACTTTGTTGGCTGATTCAGCAACAAAAAACTCAACGGTAGCTTCAATCACTCCTATACAATTGAAGGGTTTATACTGTTGATTGATTAGTGTGTTATGCCCTTTTATTTTACTGTATCATATTAGCCATATACTAATTAAATGGCTTAAACAACTATCATTTTCTATATCCATTGCTTGTTTTCATTTAGTTATAATTTAGTCTCTAAACTTTAATTTGGTGTAACTCGTTCCTTATTATTTTTAATTCAGGTATAGCTCCTTAAATTTAAACTCGATACAACTCAATCTCCATAGTTTTAACTATTTAAAATACTAATAATTATATTTTAAAAAATAAAATTATATATTTTGTGAAAGTTGAGGACCAAAGTTTTAAATGATTAAAAACTATAGGAGTTGAGTTTAGGGATTGAGTTGTATTAATTCAAATTTAGGGATTAAATTACGATCCAATCAAAATTAGTTACCAAAAGATTAATTTTCCTATATTTAAACTTGGTATACTAGTTGGTTATGATGAACAATCTAGGACTGAACAGAATTTCATAGATCAACTCACACTTGGAGGAGCAAAATATGAATTCAAAATTACTCATCAAATAATAAATGTATACTTTTTCATCATGTACATATATAACGTTGTAAGACTTGTAATTAGAAATGCAAAATCAGAGGAAGAACAACTTCATGTTTTTCAGGTTTGTAGTATGAAAGAGACAGTGGAACAGGGCTTTCAAGAGCACGATGGATCAAAGGAAGCCATAATAGCAAGGAAGCAATCTGGAGAACCATTGGATACTTCACCGGGAAATGAATTTTCATCGGTAAGTCTATTATTGCTAAGATCTGATCTGATTAAAAAGAAAAGAAAACGAAATTCTACCCAAAAGTAGAGTGCCAGAATCTAAACAGTTCTTTTTTGGAGCCAAGATGGAGAATCTCCAAAGGGGTAAAATTCATATATGTATACACAATCCCTAATTACAGACTTCAGACCATATTTTTATTAAATACTTTACTTACAAGAAATAACTTCCTACAACATCAATTACAAGAAATAACTGCTTCTTCATTAAATGCTAAGGTGATCAAAATTCCATCAAGTTCTTTTAAATATTTTTCAAATGGCATAACTTTTCGTGTGTATTGATCTATATTCATATCCATATCCATTTCATTTCCGTTAAAATGAATTCTACGTGCCAAACGAGACCTTAATGTTTTTTGGGTTGCTACTATGGAAGAAACACTGGAACAAGGCTTTCAAGAGCATGATCTATCTAAGGATGCCATAGTAGCAATTCAATCAACTGATTTTGAGTCAGCAGAGGTAGGTTTATTATCTAATAACAAGATATTTGGCACGTGCATTGCACAAGGAATTGAATATCGAAAAATGTTTAGCATAAGAAAAGTGAGGAAAATGGCTGTGTTTCTTGTTCACAAGTATTTGGAAACCAAGCCAATATGTTCCATACTACCATCATTAATGCAAATTAAATAAGAAAATAATTGACTTGTAAGCGGTGCAATAAAGAATACTCTTGAAATAATTACGTATTTATCTATTATTATAAGCATTTAAATTTTGAATCCCTTACAACACAAGGTGTTTTTTATTGTATCCGTATGTTATAAATCCCCATGAATAAAAATCTTTAAATTTTGTATCCAAACAAGCCCTTCGTGTTCTTTTAGGTTGCAAGTATGGAAGAAATATTGGAAACGGATGCCATATATACAATGCAAGAAGCGAATTTTGAGTCAGCAGAGGTAGGTCCATTATCTAATAATTGAATTATGTTACTACATGATTATGATTGTTGCTTATTTACAATATAGGATTTGAATTGTACATAAACAATCGCCAATATTGCACTCCTTATATTTGTTCTGCTCCTTGTTATGTAAAGAAACACCAACGGAACAGCTGAAGATAACCAATGGCAAAATTATTATCTAATTCAATTTACAAACACGTTAATAAAGAAAAATGATTTTTTTAACCAAAACAAAGAAACATACTTCCGGTTCCTAACATAAAATCTAGATAACTAATTTGGATAGATTAAGGAAGTTGGTTATATTAGTTATTTATAACAAATATAGTTTAGTTTTCCTAAAATGTCATCTTTCATCATAATTATCTTTAGATAGAAATTTATTAATGTGTGCAATCAATATGGATACTTTATGGAAAAAATTATGAATTTAGGGAACAAAGTGTATTGCAATCTTATTTTTAGGATTAAGTCTAAACCCTCAACTAACTCTTATATTAAGGACCGAATGGAGTATTAGATTGCTTTAACTATTAATTATGTGCTAATAAATCGGATTAGAACATCCTTACAAGTCAATAATGACAATGATATCACTTATTGAGTATCTAAATATGGCTAGTGGAAGAATTGATTAATCGGCGAATAAAGAGATAAAATACATTGAATTAATGAATTTTTTTATTAAACAGCTTTTATCTTTTAGTGTTACATAGAACATAGAATCAACTTCTTGTTGGAATACTTCTTACGCTAGAGTTATCAATCACTACAACTTTATCAAATTCGAAGGTAATTAAAATTGGCATCTCTAGGACCTTTTATCTATTTCTTCAAATGAAATAAGTGATCATGGAATGATCATTTTAGTATATGGGAAAATTACTTATAGGTGTCAAGTAAGAAATTTAAACACAAATAGGTGACCTTATTTAATACTAATAAGTTCATGGGATTTAATATTTACAAGTTTGACATAAAATACGGAAGTTTAACTTGTAAACATTAATTTGTAAATTTAACTTATAAATGAAGGAACTTTGACTTGTAAATATAATAATTTGACTTGGAAATACTAAATGCTTGTGATATTGGGATTAAAATTTTCCTTTAATATATTGATGATACATACAAAAATGACTATAAGGGTAAAGACCGAGGTTTGCTTTGGTTGGAGAGAAAAAAAGGAAGAGAATATGGGAAGACATTATGAGGGGAATTCCCAAAAGCAATAAAAAAAAACACTATTTTTAGAAATTTTCCCACCTAGTATTCTCTAATCTCTAATTTTCTTTCAATCCAAGGCAACTCTTGCAAATATTCATGATGGGAATTTCTAATTAGTTACTAATGAAATCGAACCAAACACGTAGACAAGTAGCAAGCACTAGGACTCATGGATAAATAGAAAATAAATATATAATTCCTTTGAATTACTCATGAAATTATTGTTTTGTTTAGTGGCCAACATGGCCTTGCACAAGTTAATGGTATTTTTATGCACATGCCACATGCCAAACTACAGCTTATTTCAATTTTTCCCGAATTACTCAAAAGAATCCAAGAAGGTCTTCAAGAGACTTAGCACTAGAGGAAGCTGTAAGAGTGATTCGATCAGCAGCTAGTTCAGATTTGACGAAGAAATTTACAGAACCATTTCTTAAGTTGTCTAAAAAGGACCTCTAATTATCCATCATTATAGTAGAAATCGGCAAACCATTACTCTCAAATAAGCTTATACTACCCCTAGTCTTTAATATAAGAGATAGTTGATTTTTTGGAATGATTAAAGAAGTAAAATAAATTAGTTAATTATAACTAATATATGAGGTACTCCCTCTGGTCCTAATTATAAGGGTTAGATATGGGATTGGATTTAGTTCTAAATATAAAACCTTAATTTTCTTCTAAATTTATAATTTTTTTTCAAAGTATCCCTATATGATTGGACATATTAAAGGAGTTTCTATTAATGGTAGTTCAAATACATATAATTAAAGATGATATTTTAGGAAAATTAACACGCAATCATTATAAATAACTAACTTAACTAATTTTCTTAATTTACTTAAATTAGCTAAGTAGACTTATATTAAGGACATGGGATAGTAGATGACTAATTTAGATATATTAAGGAGTATATAATATGAATTAGTCTTAAAAGGTTAGATTTGATCATATTTAACTAATTTATTTGGCATTTTTAATCTCCCTAAAAAATCAACTAGCTCTTATATTAATGACCGGAGGGAGCATTTATTAATACTCATATGTTGGTATTTGTTAGAATACTAAGTGTTGGCTACACTTGCAAACACAACAAAATGTATGTGGTTTGAGTAGTATTCAAGGACATTGTCCTTAGGAGATATCTCGCAACCCTTTAATAAATTAGAAAGTGGCACCTCCTAAATTTAGACGAACTCTTCCTATTATAAGTAGGGTGACAAATCAGCAAAAATATCACTGTAACTCAAGTGAAGAGAGGGAAGGGGAGCTCGAGGAGCCCAGTGTCTCATGACCTTGTTTCTCTCTGACTTTGATTATCTGAAACTATACAATACGCTGCCTTTTATAGGCAGAAAACATATGACCATTGGGAGCCATAATGGTGGTTTTGATGGTTTTCAACATGAAACCAAACATATACTCCTAGATACTTACCTTTTTTATAGTGCCCATTTCATTTTCATGCTCCATGTCTTTGTCAGTGCAAGTTTCTCAACCGTTAGCCTTTTTAAACGATGATAAACTTCTATTTGTTCAATGAAGCAAGATAGACCAGACCTATTGATGTTTAACTGGTTGCTTTGCTGAAGAATTTGAACCAGGCAGTAAATTGCATCTTTCAATTATGTATTATCATCTCATTTATTTTCTTTCATGTTACTCACAGCGTTCTGATGATGATGATGATGAATTTGATGAGGATGACGACGATGACGTTGACAATGAGGATATTGACGATGATGCCAGTGATGATTTAAATGATTACTTGACTCGAAAAAGTAAGATTGATTGGTAGATATTTGTTACAGTAATGAATATTTTAAAGGCCATTAAATGGGAACAGAGTATGCATCTTTTCTATCCATGCACTTGAGTTTGTATTTCCTTCCTAAAGCTATGGGATACATTGTTTTTTGAAAATTGAGATCTACAGTCATGTATAACCATGGAGAGATATAATTTTGGCATGAGCTAATCTGCTTAATCATGGTCATGATTTATTTAATAGTTTATGCAATGGAAAGAGAGCTGTTCAGAATTGCAAGTCTTCTAAATGCAAGGGTCTATGGCGAAACTTTTGTTCAAGGTTTTGAAGTGAAATTTATGTAAGTGGTGTAATTGGGATAAACTGTTATGTATTTTCAGTAAAATCGGGAAAAGGAGGTATGTACGTGCAAAATTTGGTGGAGGTGAGGACGAAATGGATGATGATGATAATGAAGATGAGGATGATGATAAACCCATCCTAGTTGGAAAGCATTTCCCACAGGGGGCTGATAATCGTCATTTTGAGGTGAGTGTTTGAGCAATTTATAGCCTATTTTTTGCCATTTGGACCATCTTCATTATTACTCCTCCTGTCCTTAATTAAGGAGTTGACTTTGGTACTAAATATTTGCAAACCAAATATTAATTTAATAAAATCATTTAAATATTATTAAAATCAGTCAATTAACACACATTAAAGCTCCAATGCCCAGTTCAAAAACTCCTCCTAACCTTTTTACTAGTTCAAGCTCACATTTTAGTGCTTGAGAAGTAGGCTTCTTCCTTTTTCAACCCCACACACAATTTAAGAAAACTGTCGAAGAAGTTACTGCTACAGAGACGCCACCAATGTCAACTCCATTTGAGCTGGTATTCAAAAGATCCATTGTATACTCATCGATATATTTAAGATAGCTGTAAACAACGTTATATTTTAAGAAATGGGACCCAAGAAGCAATACAACTAACTTTTCGTTTTCTTCTATGTAGAC
The DNA here is from genome assembly GCA_037074615.1 of Leucaena leucocephala. Taxonomy (NCBI): domain Eukaryota; kingdom Viridiplantae; phylum Streptophyta; class Magnoliopsida; order Fabales; family Fabaceae; genus Leucaena; species Leucaena leucocephala. The sequence goes on from CM073542.1 coordinate 10,916,010, forward strand.
TGTTAAAGAAAGTAGAGGTGAAAGTGTTCAAGAGAGAGGTATTTTTATGATTTCTCCCCTCCCACGTCGTAAGTGTCTCTATTTTTATGATGATTTCTTTTTTCCCCCCTTTTCCCGTATCGTCTTCTCATCTACTAACTCTTACTAGCTTTGTCAGATTCACAAATTGGTAGTGCCAGCACTTCATCTTCAACATTTGAGATTGATGAAATTTTGGAACTTGTGAAGTTGAAAGACGATGAAAGAGATTTGCTTGAGGAAGCCCTTAAACAATATCCCAGACTAAGGCTATCACGTAGTAGCCGCCCTATAATAGCTTTCGCCTACAGAGTCCTAACTGATATTTTAGTTATGCTCAACACCAAGACCCATTATACCATGACAGAGGCAGACAAATCAACCCTGGATGCAAACTTAGGTGCTGCAACTTATTTTGGATTTGACAAAGATTGGGTTGAGTCGGTTCGGACCAGAGTTTCCGACGTTGACATGCCTGATGTCTTGGCAACAAAAGAGAAATTCTTGATCATGGAGGCAAAGCTTGAGGAACATGACAGTGCCTTAGAGCATATGAAGAAGGAAAAAGCAGAAGCCAAAGAGCGGCTCGCAACGGCGCGAAAACAGTTGGAGAAGGCACAAAGTGAGTTTGAAACTATTGATTCTCAGTTGTTAAGTCTCATGGTAGATTGCCAGAAATTGATAACCAACATGACGGAGCCTAGAGAAATAAGTGCTAGATGTGGACCCTTTGGCATTTAGGCCTTCCTACGTACTTGTGTGTTATTTTGTATTCTGATTCTACAAAAGACTCAAAAAAGATTTAATAATGGTGCATGTGGCACAGACCATCATTTTCCTATGTTCAGTTAAATGACGGAAGTAGAGTTTAAATTTGGAATAGTACTTTTTCATTAAAATAAAAAATTGTCCTTTTGTTTGATGGATGATCTGTATCTAATGTTACCAATAGTTTTCAATGATTTGCATGTACAATTAGAATGTTCCTTTATAATTGCACAGTGTTACACTTAACTAGAATAAAATCCCTGGCGTAAAATCTTACCTACAAAGGTTGTGAGTTCAATATGCATGTTATATATTTAGTTAAGGTGCATTTACCTTGAACTATTTTTTAAGCTGTATTTAACACTTTAAAATACCTTAAAATATTTAATGATATAATTTTACCTCTAATATATTAAAATGGAGCAATGTAACTCTAAACTATTAAACTCTTAAAATTCATTTGTTTTTTCTAATTGACATATGGGCAATTGATTTTTTTTAAAACACCATCACCTATATATTGCAAAGAAAATAGATATTAAAGTACTGGATATACATCAAAAAATAATTCAGGTGCTGAGTGCGCTACTAAATATTTTAGATCACTAAATACATTTCTAAAAATAGTTCTAGGTACTTTAAAATGTCAGATGAATATTGAAAAATAGTCAGGATGGTGTCTTTACTTACCGTTACATACACACACCCTAGTTTTGAGTTTTTAACTAAAATGCACAGACAAAAAAAAAAAAAAAATAGAGTTAGGTGGTTAAAGTTTCAAAATATTTCTAATTTCACCCTTTCGTTAATGCTACTAATGAAGTAATAATTTATTATTTGCTAGGTAGGAGGTAAATAATTTTGAAATACTTTGAAGGATAGTTTAGATAAACAATTATTAATTGCTAAAAATCTGATTAAGTAACATGATTTTATAAAACATGCCTTATATTTAAAATGGAAGGGGGTATACATACACAGGGATATGCTTCGGCTACACACAGAGCTGTTATTCATTAAAATATTTCAAATCTAATCACATATTAATTAAAGCTGCACTACTCACAAAATCCCAAATAATGTGACTTCAAGTGATTACGAGTTTCAACATTTAGTTATACATATTAACCATATCTTCTAAGATTGGCGAATAAAAGTTTAATTTCACTTTGTCTGTTGTATTTATAAGACAAAAAATATCAAAATTAAAATAGAAAATAAATTTGAATAGCTTTAATTTGATAGAAAAATTATTAAACTAACTTTCCAAGGTTCATATTTCCAGCTATAGGTGGCAGGGAATTTTTTTTTCTGCCAACCAAATTCAGCAGCATTTTTTGACCTGAAACCCATGAGCAGTTGAGCACCCATCATTTCTCTCTCTCTATACAAATATATATATATATAGAGAGAGAGGAGTGAATAGAAGCAGAGTAAGAAGCGCTTTGCAATCCAAGTAAATTTGTGGGTACACCCTGCCTGGGAGAAATCATCAATCTCAATTGCTGAATCCTAGAAATTTGAAGGCACCACAGTTCCAACAAGCTCACAAGACATTCTATGTTCTACTTTTTGCACAATGATGAAGAAAATTTCTTACATATACAAGTGATGTCTCCTAAACTGAAGAAACAGGGTTAAAAAAAACCTAGACTAGATAGATGGCCAAGTTAACAATAATTAATATATCAATATAAAATACAAAATTGCAGCAAGTTGTATTGTTCACAAGTTATGAACAATGTGACTTATTCTTCAATTTTGTGTAATGTCCAAAAGAACCAATAGATCAGAATATTGACATAAATATTAAAATAAAACGACAGTTTTGAACAAATCACCATCCTAGAGATAAACTCCAGCAACAGAGTTGCAAAGAACAATGAAGTTGCAGAAGTGTTTTAATGGAAGCACACTACTCACACCTTAGGCAAGTGCCAGAGAGGATAAAATCTCAAATGAATGTTCTAAGTGGTGAAATTCATTTGCAGGCTCACCTCGGTCCTGCTTGTTCTTCACGCCAATTGTAGATGCAACAAATGTCAGTAAAAATTTCTCCTTTTAAAGGCACAGAATAGGGGCTTAGAATGTGTGCTGCTTGCCACTGTCTTTCGGTTCTTCCAAAACAAATTCAGCATACAGATCCTTAAGACCAATCATAACTGTAGTTATCAATGGCCCCATAATTGCCCCCTGAAGAACAACAAGAACAACAGACTCGTTCAGTCAATTCAACAATGCCATGAGACATTAAATCAACTATGAAAGTTCAATGGAGGCTGAACCAAACATTAGGACTATGAAATCAAACAAAAAGCATAACCACTTTGCTATCGTGCTTTATATTCTGATGACATGGGAAATTCAATTACACAGTGCTTATCACATAAGTTACTTGAGCAATTCTTTGGGTTTTGCCCTAGTTTATGGAAAGAAAATTATTTGCCTAACTAAAGTAGATTATAACATAGAAAATTTCTTTTTCTTTTTTTTTATCAAACCAATGGAGGCATCTAAAGTACACTTTTTTACTAAGATCTACTGCATTTCATATGTTTTAAAAATAAATGAGTGGTTTCATGATTGAAATATGATTGACTTTTCAATTTAATCCTACAAATCATAACCCTTTCAATTTATTTGCTCAGTAAGCTTTTCCCATCATTTTTATACCTCTGGAATATTAAATTAGAAAGTGATTTGCTGAGACTATAACAGATGGAGTGGCAAAAATATTAAGGGAAAAATTATCACGAGACTAAATTGAAAGGTTTACATCTGAAGAACCAAATTGAGATGTTATTCATCTTTCAAGACTGAATAAAGAGAACAGCAATTTAACCTCCAGAGCAGATGGAAACAGAGTCATTCCTCCAATGATGCTAAGCCCAGTGAGATATGCACTATGCCCTGGTATATCTTCTAATATTTCAGATGCGCCATAATCCATGAGGAACTGATGAACCGCAGACAAAATAATGGCCTCTATGTATCTTCCTTCCACCAACAGTTGCATAGCTGCTGGAATTGTTGCAAGCCAAGATGGGCATATCGGTAGCAAAGAGCACGTGAAGGCGAGAATAGTTGACATGTACAAGAAATGAATTTCGTATAGCCTAAATAAAAGCCAAGTGAAACATCCTTGAAAAAACGCAATCTCAGCAGTAGCTAAAAGGACTCCTGAAATGGCCTTATTCAGAACTTCAACACATCTGACCCTAGCTGAGCCTGAAATAGGAACCATGTGCATGATTTGTTCTGTCACCCCACCTGACTCTGATGTTATGAGATAGTACAAAACCCAGAAGAATACCATTAACTGAGACACAAAATTGAAAACCTCTGCAGCTCCAGAAATAATGGAACTGATAAATGAGAACATGAATTTTGCACCACTGCCAAGAACAGTTTTACTACTAGCAAGCACACGTTGAGATACGTCCATTCCCTTGACAGCAAAACCTTTTGCCTTCTCAACTAAGTCCTTCCTTGGGATTATGAGTTCTCTCAAAAGGGTATCCAGCTGTGTGTAAATCATGCTCCATTCTCGATTTTTAATCAGAGTCCTCAAACTTAGAAACTTGCCTGTGTATGCTGAGCGTGTCTTTCGGGCTGTTAAAGTTATTGAAGAGTTAGCTGAATTGCTTATAGCAAAATACTTAATACCAGTCACAAGCTCAGTCATATTGTATTGCATCGCCAATACATCTATCTGATCAGAAACTGTCTCATAAAACTTAGTACTGTATTTATCTACCAATTCAGGAATATCATTGTCATCCATCCACTTCTTCACCCCAATTCTCTCAGTAAGATTGCTCTGTTCTACATGCAGTTTCAGTGAAATCACTGCACCTTTTCCTTCCACCCCAATCTTGTACGAGAAGAATATAACACCAGCCAAAAACCCAATAATCATACCAACAATCAACCCAATTGCTACAATGGTTTTCAATCTTTTCAGTACTCCTCGCGTGAAAAAGGCAGTATGCCACATGCCACTGCTCCTAAAGGAAGATGAAGGTGACAAAATTGAATCCACATTTTTGGAGCTAAACAAGAAGCCCAATCCGAGGAGACCAAGAGAAGCAAAACCACCAAGCCATTCATATGCAACGACGAATATGCCAAAAGACACAAGCAAACGAAGTAAATTAGAAAATCGACTACGGTTCCTCATGGGGTTCTCAGATTCTTTTGATTTTCCGAGAAGAACTCGCGTAGAAGCTTCACGAATTTCAGCAAGCGTACCAACTAAAACTCTGAATATGGCCACAGGAATCGCTAGAAACGTCTCTGTTACGCCTAATTGCAGGGGCTCCGACCAGAACGAAACAAGAGTCTGCTGGATACCCCTAAGAGGTATGGAACAGAGCACGGCCCACTGAAGAGGCCTGAGATATCCTTCCAAGGGCTTATACGCAGCGTAAACTACAAAAATGGCAAGGGCGATTCCAGCATGAGCCAAGGCTATGTAGAGAGCGAGGCGTACCTGGGGATCACCGGAGAGGTTGGATTTCTTTTCCGACTCAGCGGCATTCGTCAGCGAATCGGATTGTGGAGTAGCCAACGGTTCTCTTATAGAAGCGGACCGGAACATATCCTGCCATGCTTGAGCATCGGAGTTGGGGTCCGGGTATGGGACAAGTTCCATTTTTGAAGATAGAAGGATAAAGATTGAAGATTGAAGAGTGGTGGCGAGAGGCTGAACGAGTTAGAGTAGGAAGAAGAAATGGATAACATACTGGTGAAAGAATTGGTTGACCATATAAATCGATGACCACGATGAAGACGAAGGGCAATGATTTGTAGGCTTCTTTGTTTTGGTGTGGAACTGTAAAACTAAAATATTCAGACGCATTCAGTTACACGAAACCGAAGGTCACTATCGAATCGATGCTTCAGTTCCGCACTTGATCACATGGTCGCCCCCTCCTTGGAAGAAGCAAATTGATCGTCTCTTATATTGAAAATAAGAGTAAATTTGTTGTTTATTTACATTAGATTTTAGTTTAGTTCTAGTAGGTTATGGTTCTCCTCTTTGTCACATCTAATTTACTTTTAATTTTTTATATTTCTATTAAACATATTAACAATATTAAAATTAAAAAATTAAAAATATACTTTATAAATATAAAAAATTAAAATAAGGTAAATATAAATTTAAAAGTCAAAGCCTATATTTCAGTCTTTCTTTTAAGATCAAATTTGTTATTTTCTAATAAAATTATTCTGACTTTAAATTTTAAAATATATAAAATTTTTAAAAATAAACTGTTTTATATTTCAGTTTAATTTTAAATTTTAAATATATAGATAATATGATAAAATAAAAATAAAATTTAACTAAAATGTATTAAGGAATTTCATGATTCATTAATTTAATTTTATATATTATTTTTGATCTAATGATTATGTTTTGTTAGATTATATATAATTTATATATAAATATTTTATTTATTCATAATTAATATCTTTTTAATTTAAATATTATTTTATTAAATAAACACGCTTGTTTAAGACTATTTTTATGTTTAATAAAAAATATACTGTTTTAATCGGATTGGATTATCATATTCAATTAGGGTTATTGGCACTTATACCCCACCCCGAGTTCAATATGGTCGGCATCACCTTGATTTTCTCTTCGCATCGAAACAAAGCCTCACATTTGGGAGTCGTGCATGATGAGTAAGAAATAAAAAAAAAAAAATCATAAAATCATCCTCCTTTCTTTGTTGTTTTTTCATACAAATCCCCCTCCAGTTTGTCCTTTCCATTTGCTTTCATCTAAGTCGGTGAGATTTTCCTCCAAGCTTCATGCACACGTCATGTTTTGAGTAAAATTTCAAGCTTAACATTACTTTTTTCCATGTCTGTTGTCACGCATGGGTGGCGATCAGATTCTTCAGGTAGTGCTAATTAGTTTTGATTGGGCAAAGTTTTGTGTTATGTCAAATTTAAAGCATTTTTCCTATTATATTATTAGAAATAATTCTATTTAAAATATTATTAAATTTTAAATATAAGTATTTTTTTAATAAAATTTAAAATATTATTATTTTAACATATTGTAAACAACTATCTCATTATATCCAACCCCTCGTTTGGTTGATTTGAAGCATTTTATTGGTACATGTATGGGGAAATAACAAGTGGCATTGTCAAAGGCAGCGTCACCGCGGCACAATGCGTATTACTCTCCCACTAGGATCACAATTGGGGCTTCGCACATGTCTCCCTTTGATTGAAATATTCTTATTTAAACTATTATCAAATATTAAATATAAATTTTATTTTAATTTTTGATACATAATATAGTTTTAATCCTTAATATATATTTAATTAAAAAATTAATTTTAATTTTAAATATAAAATTTATTTATTATATATTTTATTTTTTTAAAATTATTCTATTGATACTATTTTGACCCTAATTAAATAAATAATAGAAAAAAGAATTTAAAAAAATAATTAAAATATTTTAAAAAATAATATTATATTAATTAATTTAATAAACTCTTTTAATATAATTAAATTAATTAAATAAATTATATATTAAAAATTAGATAAATAATAATAATTTCCTGTTTTGGGCCTTTCCCCATTGATAAGCAACTTGTTTGCGCCAGATACCTCAAGCAATTAAATAAATAAATATTGGCATTTTCGTAGAAGAAGAAAAAAAGAAAATAAATATTGTCATCAGCATGTTTGCAAAAGCAAGAGCCTAACCCTGCGCTTCCGTTCTTCCAATACAAGCACACAGCCTCCCCTGTTCTTCAGCTCTCAACACTACCCCTGTCAACTGTAGAGCTGTCTCCGGCTGCCATCGACACCGTCTTTGGACTCCGTCTTCAGCTTCTTCCTTAGTAAGATTGCTTGGGCTCTTTTTAGTGGCTTCCTACTGTTATGATACATTGTTCGAGATTTTTGAATTTCTTTGTGCCATTTTGCGTATTTTCAGGTGATATATTAGAGTTGATTGATTGATTAGGTATGGGAAAGAAAGGAAGAAGCAGTCAGAAAAATGGGAAAAGGAACGGCAAGAAAAGTTCCCAATTTGATGATGCACTTTTAAGCGATGACATGCACGACGAAATTGATGCATGTAATTTGATTCTTCCTCTTTCAGTAATTTATTTTGTCATGTGCTATTGCCACTATTTGTGTGTATTTGTATTGTTTTCTTTTCCTTTTCTTTTTTTCATGATGGATTTGTAATGTCCTTATCTTACTTATTTTTTTTTTCTTTTACAGTTCATAAGCAGAGGGATATTATCCCTCTTGATATAAATGACGATGATGGAGATTCAGACGAGGATGAAGAACTACCCGTTTTTGATTTGAAGGTTTTGGTTCCCTTTGTCTGGTTCATATCTGTTATATTTGTGTTGATCACTAGATGGAATTATTTTAGTGAATTTTCAAGTTGGAATGAAATATTAGATCTTGTTTCTTCTTTTCAACGTTGAGTTTGTATTAGCAAGCAAGAGTATTTTGTTCCTGTGGATTTTGTTAGCCAGTAACAACCATTTGTTCTGATATTTAAAAGCATGACCAATGTTCCCTTTCAATACAGTGGAAGCACTTCAAATTTTATACCTAGTGCAGTATGGTTTCACGTTGAAAACCTCTAAAACCATGGTTTGGTTACCTTCTTCCACCAAGACCATGGTTTTGATGGTTTTCAACATGAAACCAAACATACTCCTAGATACTTACATTTGTTGTAGTGCCCATTTCATTTTCATGCTCCATGTCTTTGTCAGTGCAAGTTTCTCAACCATTAGCCTTTTTAAACGATGATAAACTTCTATTTGTTCAATGAAGCAAGATAGACCAGACCTATTGATGTTTAACAGGTTGCTTTGCTGAAGAATTAGAACCAGGAAGTAAACTGCATCTTTCAATTATGTATTATCATCTCATTTATTTTCTTTCATGTCACTCACAGGGTTCTGATGATGATGAGGATATTGGCGATGATGCCAGTGATGAAGTAAATGATGACATGACTAAAAAAAGTAAGATTGATTGTTATATATTTGTTACAGTAATGAATATTTTAAAGGCACTTAAATGGGAACAGAGTATACATCTTTTCTATCCATGCACTTGAGTTTGTATTTCCTTCCGAAAGCTATGGGATACATTGTTTTTTGAAATTTGAAATCCTACAGCCATGTATAACCATGGAGACATATAATTTTGTCATGAGCTAATGTGCTTAATCGTGGTCATGATTTATTTAAGAATAGTTTATGCAATGGAAAGAGAGCTGTTCAGAATTGCAAGTCTTCTAAATGCAAGGGTCTATGGGGAAACTTTTGTTCAAGGTTTTGAAGTGAAATTTATGTAAGTGGTGTAATTGGGATAAACTGTTATGTATTTTCAGTAATCAGGCAAAGGGAATATTTACGTGCAAAATTTGGTGGAGGTGAGGATGAAATGGATGATGATGATAATGAAGATGAGGATGATGATAAACCCATCCTAGTTGGAAAGCATTTCCGTCATGGTGCTGATAATCGTCATTTTGAGGTTAGTGTTTGAGCAGTTTATTGCCTATATTTTTTGCCATTTGGAACATCTAAATTATTACTCCTCCTGTTCTTAATATGGAACCTAATTAGGGAGTTGATCTTGGTCCTAAATATAAGATTTCTTTTTCATATTTATCCATTTTTTCCTAGATTATCCCTATTGATACTCCCTCAACAATAATTAAGAGAGAAAGAGAGAGAATTAAGGAAAATGGTTAGGGTGTTTTAGGAAAAACCTACTATATTAACTAATTTAACTAACATCCTTAATTTAATCAAATTAGTTAAATAGGTTTTATATTAAAGACTGGAGAAATACGAATCAATTATCCGTTGAGTCACACTATGTACTGTCATACTTCCCTGCCCAAACTTTTTAATAATTTTTGTTGAATAAGTATGCATTTGTATTTTGATGAAGCTTCAATCAAGTGATGATGAGGCCCTAGAAGAAGAGGAAGAATTGGCAAAACAGTTGCAAAGAGAGAGGGCAAAATTTTATACAGAGGAAGACTATGATCTTGTGGGTTTGAAGGTAAGTGTTGTTGTTCTCTTGTTACTGTGTTGTTTAATGCAGTCAACCCTCCATGCTTATAGATATAACTTCTGATGGTACAGGAATCATCTTTTAAAGGAAAGGAATCAATAGAATCCAGGATGCTAGAAGATACAGATAAAACTTACAAGGTTGAAGATTTGGATGCTTTATTGAAAGATGAACAAATGGATACATTGAATAGGTTAGTTTTCTTTCTTTATTTCACTTTGTTGTTTTTCGGATTTATCATATGGCTTCAGCTTCTATCCCAATTGTACCTGCAGTATCAAAATTTAAATCATTAAAGTATATGCATTAATCAATGCCATTGATAATTGTAAGTGTAATTGGGAAAACAAACTTCCTGTTGAGGGTTTTCACTTTCAACCCAAAATAAATGATAAATTATGTGCTTCAAAAAATGAGAAAGAAGGGGAGAAAGAAATTTTGCTTGTCTTTATCATGGTAGAGTTAAAAAAAAAAGTCAAAATTTCCTCTGGGAAACAGGGTGAATAAGTAGACAAGAAACTCAGCAACTACATAAATGATTGAAATAAAATCCATCATTGCCATGATGGTTTTACAGATTGCACAAAAAAAGATACAGTTTGCTTGTTCAAATATAGTTTATACCAGCTGTAGAAATACATGTAATTAATTTGGTGTAATTCTTTGTGTAATGTCTTCACTGCCATTGCTTAGTCAAATTGCTTATGAATGGAAAATTTTTGTATTTGTGTTATCTTATGTATTATTAATTACTATGAGTGGAAACGCTTTCCATGGCAAAAGGAATTAGTAAAGTGAAGCCTAATGTTAAAGGTATTTCTAATATTGTATTCAGCAATAGAGTGGGACTATTACTATTCTGTCTAGAAGTTAGTTCTGCATGTTTACATTTTGGTAGACTAAAGTTAATAATATTTAAAGGAAAACTCATAAAAAAATCAGCAGGCAGCCCTGTTTATTGGACTGTTGGCCTAGCATTTAATACAGTATGCCTGGCCATTGGTTTTATTATTTTCATTGTTGTGGACTGAAGCTAATGGTTTTGAATATACAATTTTGTGCCGATTATTTCTTGTATAATATTTCTTTTTCTAATGACTCTCAGTGATTAGTGATTATATTTTCTTTTCAGGTCCTATCCAGAGTTAATCTTTTGGTTGTCAGAACTAAATGGCTCACATGATCAGCTTGAATGCAAAATAAACCCATGGTTAAGCAAGGTTTTTGCCCCCTTCTTTTGTTGTGATCTGTTGTTTGTTGCCATACACAACAAAAATGTTATCACAAGTTTTTTTATCTATATGATGCCTTCTTTTCATTGCCAAAGATTCCCCCCACTTTATTGGGCCCCTATTAAAAAATACAATGTCTCTTTAGAGACTACTTTCTTGGACATGCATGAAGGCCATTGTGCGTTTGAATTATTTCATTCTTTATTGAAGGTTAAAGATGGGAAAGCTGCTACGGAAGGAGTTAGTTATTTTGAGTTGAAGAAGGTTCTGTTGTTACTCTATTGCCAAGCTATAACCTTCTATCTTCTCCTCAAATCTGAAGGAAAGCCAGTGCATGGACATCCTGTTATGGGTCGTCTAGAAGAGATAAAGAAATTGTTGGATCGGGTATTGTTATCTTCAAGTTGTTAATCTTTTTATCTTAATAAATTTAGCATGCATAATTAACACATTCAAATGTTGCTTCTTGGAGTTACAACATTTCCGTTTGGATCTATAGAATTATGAATACCTTTTCACGTACTTGGTACAAATATGTTTTCATATGTCCAGATTTTTAGACAAAAATTAACGATGTTTCAGAATTTACTGAAATTATTTGATCCCCCAATTTTTGATAATACATAGAAGAAACATTGGTAGCCTTATTTGTACTTTAGAGGAATTGGTATGGGTTATGTAAGATTAATGTGTTGGCGTTCTAAATCATACCAAGCTGGGAAATATTAATGTTGCCTTCTTGAATTGTCAGTAAACAGTTACCGTGTTGATCCAAGGAATAACATACAATGTTCATTCATTCGTGCATGGGTGTGTGTAAAATCTTAGGTGTGAAGGGCAATTATCAACCATTTGATCACCTGATAGCAAATCAATGGTCAAGCGCAACAAAAAAATCAACAATGTGAAAATAAATATTAATATGAATTTACCGTATTCTTCAATCTTGACCATTGATGTTTGATCAAGTGGTGGATAGTTACCCTTCTAACTTCTCATATGAGACCACTTTTCTCTCTATGCTCCCTATTACACCCACAGAGGGGATCAATTGGCATCCATGACAACAAATGCTTGGTTCTATATACTTGGTGGAAAATGATTCCTTTTCCATGGCACTAGAATCGAGATATGCAATATCTATTATTCCCCTTTTCCATGGCACAATGACATCTCTCATCCGCAAAATTACTTTTTTCATTCCATTTTCTTTTTTATTACATTCCATTCTCTGTGCCAGATGAACCCCAACTTACTGTAGGATGAATTTCAAAAAAAAATCCCTATTGGATTAAAAGTTCTTTAATATTAACATTTTCCTCAAAATGTTTGACAATACTCGGGAGTTATTTAATAACCTGTTCATACATCCAAAATTTAGTGTACGGTTCACATTTGTAGGAAACTATTTACTGTTTAATTGCGTACTTATTTGATTATTATATAATATGGCTGCGAAGATCACATAGTTATGACTTCTAATCTGACTGTTGGGATGAACATTAATTATTAATGGCTTAAGACAGTCAAATCTTACACCAGTGTGAATTTATCATTCAATATTGTAAGGGCAAGGGTAGACGATTCTCACCTGGAGAGAATCCCTTGGTTCCCCCCCCCCAACCCTTCCAATTTTTTTTTGGTGCTAAAAATGGATATTTTACTCTGTGCTTTTCCTTGCAGTTTTAAGATTGAAATGGTTTTGTTTAGATTTTGAAGTTTCTAATGTGTGACTCACTTAACAGATGCAAAAACTTGATGCAAAACTTCCAGTCAAACTTGATGACAGTGTTGAAGAAAATCATGGGTTGAAAATGGTATTAAATTCGGGTGATATAAATGCTTCAATGGCTGATTCCTTTGTGGAAAACCATGAACTGCCTCTTGCCTCTGATGCGTGCCTAAAAGAAACAGTGGTAAATATTTTTGTTTGTGGTTCCTTTTTGTCTAATCTTCCATACAGCCTTTACATTTTGGTCTGCATATGCAGTCCCATGAGGTAGTCGAGATGCCAAAGGCGGATTCCTCTAAGGATAATGTGAATGAAGAAAGAAAACAAAAACATGAGCATAAGGTGAATTATAGACAATTTTGCATGCTGATATTTTGTATCTTCTGTTTAATTTTGAAATCACTATTATAACACACTTTTGCATGTTTCATTATTTTGATTTAGTTTTGTTGCTGTATAAAACCTAGTATTTTGACGAGTAAGTTTCATGTGTCAGAAGGATCACATTGGTGTGCTGAGTTCTGAAATGTTAAAGATCAGAGCATCCCTTGAGCAAAAATTGAAACAGAAGGCTTTCTACAGTTCCACTGCTCCAAAGACTAGTAGTGCCAAAAAACGTTCCAGACCATTAAATGGGTAAAGTTTGCCCCTATGGTCCTTTATTTGCATGTTTCTTATTTCTGGGTTTGGGAATGAGGACTTATTAGAACCTTACTAATATTGCAGGCTCGACACTTGTGATGATTTTGATGATGACAATGTGAATGCTGGTAGGACAGTTACATTGGTTAATGGTCTTGGTTCCGGTAGAAATGCTCAGCTTGCTAACCTTAATCAGAAGAAACCCAGGGTACAGCACTTGATGTTTTTTGATGAACCTGCATTAATTCTCCTCACTCATTTCTCCTTTTGATACATTTCGAGTTTGTTTTGAATAACATATCTGACTGGTCCCTTTTTGAATAAGGTGATTTCTGGTGATGATGATTTACCTGCGAGAGATGACATTGGGGAAAGGAGGAGGAAATTTGAACTTAGGGCAATTTCTAGTGCTGGTTTAAAATCTGAGGATGTTGATGAAGAAATAGACGATCCTGGATTTTCTGATCAGGAGGATGGGTCAAGCGACGACTCGGAAAATGATTTATATGAAAAAATAAAGCAACAGCGAGATGAAAGATTGGCTGCTAAAGATAAGATTTACTCGAGGTGAAGTCTTGTACCCTTTTGCTGCTCTCAACTTGTTAAGAGCATATTACTCTATCACGTCCCTAAATGGTAAATAATAACATTTAAGAGGTTGGATGGTAATTTGGATCAGTTGTTCATTTCTTGATATTATATTAGTAGCCACTACATATTTTGTGATTATGATGCACATTTTTTATGTGCTAGCATGCTTTTAACATGTGCTGTCCTGTTGGGTAAATAAGCATATTATTACTAAGTGCTTAAGCTCTTCCGCATCCTTTCTAAAGATTAGAATTTTTCTAATTGGGGCCTCCTTATGTAAGTTTTCTTCAATTGTCTTGAAAATAGGGCCTTTCTAGTGATTTGACTTTCATTAAAAATAAAGTTGAAGAATTCAAAATGAATTTTGTTTGGCTTGGTTACCAATGTTTAAATGATTCACTTTTTGTACAGGAACTATGAAGTCCCCAATTTGCCAGAGCCCGATACTTTAGATGAAAATGGAAGACGGCCAATTTCTTATGAGGTTGTGGCCTCATTTATCTTCTTATCAATCTATTTATAATCTTCTTATACACTTAATTTTTACACTTCCAATACCAAAATGGTGCAGATGGAGAAGAACAAGGGGTTGACTCGATATAGGAAGAAGCTGACTAAGAATCCAAGAAAGAAGTACAAGGTAATTTTACTTAAGGTTTGATATTTGGGTTTATCTTATTATTGGTAGGCGTCCAAAGAGGACCGTATCCTGTGTAAGGTACTCCTCTAGATGAACATATATAAAATAATGGTAGTTTGGTACAAGAGAAATATAATAAAGCCTAAAGAAACTCGTATCAATAACTATTTTATGTGCATGCTTTCCAACAGTTTTGCAACAATGCAAAACTTCAAATTTCTGGGATCTTCCAAGACCTTGACATCTGAGAGATAAAATACTTTACCCAGATTGAAAAAGATACTAGTGAAGTTCTGGTGCTCTGCCAAAACCAAAATAGGATGTTTGAGATTCTATTTGTACCTGATTGCTTCTCTTTATCTAAAGGAGACGACTCTTCTTGTGCCTTCCACCATAAAACCCTTGAGAATGTCACCTTTCAGCTTGTGTGAATATTCTGGAATAAATGTTTTCTCGTTGAACAATCACTCTTCATGTGGTTAGCTGTTATTATTTACTCAAAGTGTGTTTGCTTTTTTTTTTTTTTGGTTGGGAGTTCAAGTATGTTTAGAAAAAAAGAAAGGTAAAAAGCCTAATGGAAAACTGTTCGCTATTACTTTATATTAAGGTGTTTGGATCCTTCTCATAATAATGGTTAGTAACTTCATTGTTTTCTCTCTGTTGCCATGCCCATATGCAGGAAAAGCACAAGAAAGCTCTTAAGAGACGCAGCGGGCAGGTTCGCAGTGTCAAAAAGCCGATGGGTCCCTATGGTGGAGAGTTCTCTGGAATTAACCCACATGTCAGTCGAAGTGTCAGGATCAAGAGTTGATATATTTGTTGCAGTAACCTTAGCATCCTCATTTTCTCATGTTCCGTTAATCATCTGAAAGTCCACTCAATTCATCCTTTTGGTAGGAAAGCTAGTAATTTACTGGTCTCACAAAAGTTTTGTTGAGAATTAGGAAGTAATAGGAGAGTAATTTAAGTTCTATAAATGTGATTTAAGTTACTTTGAGATGTATGGTTCAAATGGAGAAAAGTATAAAATTATTAAGTCACTATATCTTAAGAAATTGATTCATTTTATAGATAAGTTTGCTTAAGTGATTAGTTAGTCTGCATTATATGCGACAATCTTTGGTTGCATTGGTGGGGCAATGACAAATTAAATTAGATCTTCTACATTTATATAATTGAGATTATATATGAGATTGATTCCTTCTGACAGTTATCTTTTAGGGAAAAAATATTTTTTTTCAATTAGAATTTATAACATTAACTCGTGATTTAAATTGTGATCATGAAAGATTGATTTGAACATATCATTGTAATGATTAATATTTTTAATACAAAAAATATTTCTAACATGATTTTTGTAGATATTTTGCTTTCCAATTCATTTCACGAAAATGTATGTAGTAGGAAAAATGAAAGGAAAAGAGCTATTAATAATGCTGCTTAAATTATTATATTATGACTATCATAACAAAAATTTATTTAATATAAGCCTAATCACAAATGATTACAAGCAAATTAACCGGCAACAGCGTACTCAAAGGTGCAGTTTTTGCTTACAAAGTCATTTTTCTCACAAAGTCGTTGTTGCAGGATTAAAAAGGTGTGAAGCAGAAGGAATATATGCGAAATTAATTTTCTCAGTTTATATCTGTTTTTAATTTTTATTTCTTTTTCTGTAGTATTAAGTCTAAAATTCACTTTTGAAAGAAAAATAAAGATTCTTTTCGCCAACCAAAAAAAAAAAAAGAAAGAAAAATAAATAAATATTCGAGTTAGTGATGCCTCGGGGGCGGGTTCGATTTCAAATTTACAATTACAATAGTGGGTAATAATAATATGGTTAGGGTTTAAACTGATAATTTAATTATTAAGAAGGCTCTCAAATTTATTATTCATACATATAACATAAATTTATCAATTTAATTACGAGTATTTATCACATCAATAACACAACTTTAATTAAGCAAATATTTAATGTTATTTACCACTCAAATAATACAAATTCAAAAGGGAAAACTATTCTTGGGATATATATAGTTTCTTTTAATTTTTAATAGATACATTATTTTTCTTATTAAATTATTTAATTTTATTTTTTAATATCATTAACTCCTATAATTTTATTCTATTAATATTATTAGCCTTTATATAGAAGTTAATTGTGTTAAAAGAATTCAAATAAATGATTCAATAAAGATGGAAAAATATAAAGATCATAAATTAAAAATTAAAGAAAATTACGGTTTTCTTACAGCTTACAAATAGAGCAATGAATATTTACTATTAATGATTCTTAAAAATAAAATATTTATAAATTTAGTCTTTAAGCATAATTTTCTCATTTTTTCACGCGAAGGGGCAAAGAATTATTTTCTTTTTTAATTTTAATTCCCATATTTTCCCCTCAGTTTGCATTTCTGTTATGTCCTTCCTATGTTTTCTTAAGCTTTTATGTTTAAATATTGATCTTCTTACTTCTTCTAAGATGTAAACTTCACTTAGCTTTTTAATATCATTTTATCTTCCATTTCCATGAAAACAAAAACTAATGGCGGTGGTCCCATACTCCTTCGTTACTACCATCTCATATGACATGGACAATTCTTATCCTATCATATATTATATTTCACGCTTGAATTTCACAAAATTCAAAAATTAAAAGCCCCAATACTCATGATTCTTTATGATTGTAATTTCAAGTTATATAAAATAAACTCTCAATTAAATTTTGCAAGATATTGGACCTATTATTCCTGTTAAATGAGTCAGATATTCAATTTGTACTGGAATTATTTGCTTAATCGTGATTCAAATATGAAAATTGTAACATATTATTTTTAGGATAAATATATACGTAATTGATATTTTAAACAATTAATGTATAGTTTTTAATATGATAACCGATAAGGTTGTCTCTAAGGCAAGTGAGCTTTTCTTAGATATCACTACGGCTTAAAGGGTGATAAGTCAACATAGTTATTAGAACTAATTTACAAAGCAGTGTCTAAGATACTAATAATCTGTGAATGCAGAAATTTTCCCCAGGGAATCATCAGTGATATGGTCAAAGATGTTTAACAAGGAATCTCTTGGGTTGTGAAAGATGTAGCTGATTATGGAGGTGACCGTAGTAGGTGACATGCTATTCTATCTTATTCTACTACCTCGCTTCACATTCAACTCAAAGATTTATTTATTTTATTGATAAATTTGTAATAGGATTTGCCTAATGGGGCAATCTGCTGGTGTTCATATTTCTGCTTGTGCTTTATTGGACCAAGCAATCAGAGAATCTGGAAACGAAGATAGTGTTGTATCCGGTTGCCAATTGTTTAACTGTACGTCAAATGTTACATTGCTCCTTTTCCTCTGTGGATATAGGCATTAAATTATGAAAGGGGATTAGAAAATCCTAAGGAAAGCCAATGAGTTTGATGGTTCGAAATGAAGATAACATCTCATGACTGCTGATTGGATTCTCTAAATTGCCTTCTGAGCTATTCAAGTGATTATAACCAATGGTTATAGTATGTCAGCTGTGTACCTTGAATGGCTGTAGCTTAGTGTACGGTACTGTTATCTTGCTAAGATAATTTACTCATCATTGCATAATTTTCAGGCTGGAAATGTTTGCTAAGTGATAATTTCATCATGCTAATTACTTGATTTTAGTAAACCACACATTACATATAACAACATATGACAATAGAGAAAAGGGACTCTAGGTGCAAGTGCATTCTGGAATTTGACCTCAGATTCTAAAGCCATAATCTTTGGTCTATAAATGATACGTGGCTTATAAATTTAAATTCCAACATCGGAGTTATATTCCTCCTGCAAGCCACTGAGGAAAATTCCTAATAAACAATGCTCTGTCCAGTTTTTGACTCTAGCAGATCTTTTTACAAATTCCTCACAATATTCCTGTACAGTACCAGTTTGCTTTATACCACTAAGAACTCATCAGGATTTTGATATTCCGCTGGGCCATAAAGGTTTATTAATGCTTGAACCAACTCCTCCTAGTACAAAACTGTACGGTCAGCATCTATCCATGCAAAGAGATCTACGCACCCTCTAGGATCCCCACCTTCAAATTTGGGAAATCAATCTTAGTGTGAGTATGTGTTGGAGTTTTCACTCACCATAATGCATTTCTGTCATCATTTTCTACAGAGTCAAAACCTATGACAAGAGGCTTTCCACCAATTCCTCTGATTCAAAGAAGAATTTTGACTGAGTTTGTGGCTTCTATATTTGCATCCATAGGTTCCAACTTTTTGCAACAAAAAACGCGGTTGCATGTTTGCTTTGTGTGGAGAAAGCATGGCAATTATTTAAATATGCTCTGCTTTTGTTCATTGATCAATTAGTTTATACATGATCAACTGCACATCTATTAACACTATCATATGCTTGCAAGTACAACTTATCAGATTTAGTGGATCACTTTCATCAACGTGGCTTGTCTCGTTCCGTTTTGGTAAGGTTTCTTCCTAAAACTTGTTAATTGCAGTTACCTAGTTTTGCCCCCTCTTGCTTACCCTACCCCAAAACCCCCTCCCCAGCCAAGAAAGGCCCAAAATTATAAGAAACAAAAACAATACTGGTGTTGACTCCTTATAAGACTGAGTTTCATTGCAGCATAATGGAGGGCAAACAATATTTGAGGAAATTTTCCCCAGAAGTCAAAGTTCTGGACCCGAGCTTTAAAGATGCCATTCTTCTCTTGCCTCCTATTATTCTGTTTCACGGAAGTGATGATCGTTCCATACCATCATATTCCAGGTTACTATGTAGTCTTCAAAATTCTCTGCTGTTAGAGCTTTTATTATATTACGACTTTGTTGAAGGAAAATTTTGAAGTATCTTAGTGATGATATTCTTACAACCTATTATATTTGTGCTATTATAAAGTCTCCTTTCTATTGTGTCTGATATATTTTTGGTCAAAACACTAAATGTTATATTCTCTATATGGAAGCTTAAATTCTATATTTAACTTTGCTTAACTAGTACTTATTTTCATCAGACTGCTATTGACTTTATTTATCGCTTCCAGATTTTGATAAGTACATTGTTTACACTTCACAGTAAAAAGTTTGCCGAAGCTCTCAAGAAGGTGTGTGCAAGAACTGAGATGATTCTATATTACGACTTTTTTTCTTTGTTTATATTCCATACGATCAAGTCTCAATCACACGCCTTTATATTCAAATAATCAAATAAACACATTAAACACTAGATCTGCTTTCTATTATTTTACCTGCCATTATTCCTTCTCAATGGGAATGAATCTCTGCATATCTCTGTCTTCTCAAACGTGGATATAGAATGGAAAGAATAAATCATATTGTATTGCACTTTCTTGAGTACATGAGAGTATATATATATATATAACTTGTCACCAACTATATTGCTTATATATCACTACAAAAAACTGAGAGTTACAGCTGTTATTTTGTAGCGATTCTTGACTTTGTAGCAGTTTAGATATAAACCGATATAATTTTATAGCTCTTTGACTGTAAATAGTGTCATCGGTAACATTTGTAGTAATTATAACTATTACTGCTATAAATATGGCACAAAGTAAGCGCCTTTTGGCACAAACGTTACGCCGTATTTTGTAGTGATATTTATAGCGGTTATAACTACTATAAATATAGTGTCAAGTTTGTGATATCTAACGTGAAAGTAGCGCTGTATTTTGTGACAACATTTGCAGTAATATTATTGGAGTCTTTTTCTTTCAGGAGAATCGATGTACTGTGTACACATACAATAATGTCAATATCAAACTTGAGCTTAGGACCTTTGTAAAGCGAAGGAGAGAGGCTTGCCACTAGGCAACTGGTCATTGAGGATGTATTATTTTTAACATGTCCCTTTAAAGAATGGAAACAAGCTTTTATTTTGTTTAGTTAAAATTATTGTTTAAGAAAATTGATTAGTCCATTAATAATATTTATTCTTAAAGGTGGACAAGACCTAATTAACTTGAATCGAAATTAATCATCAATTAAATTAATATGATTGCAAAACTTTTATATTTACAAGTTAAACTTGTAAAGGTTAGATTTCTTGAGACTTTTATTATTATTATTATTAAATAAAAATCAACGAATTGAATTAATATGTATTCAATTTTTCTTACTCAGGACCAACGAATAATTTTTCCTCTTACAAATTCATGATCCTATACCGTTATTTTCTACTTTTCGTGCTCCCTATGTGTCATTTTCCCCAAAAAGATAAACATTATTGACATTAATATTTGACAATTCGCTCTTTTTTTAAAATGAAAAATCAATATATAAAACGAAGAGATTTATACACTTAAAGTTAGAATATTAGGGACTTAGGGTCCGGGAATGTGGTATTAGAAGCACATCAAGAGAATGATGGGGAAAAAATCAAAGTAAATTTAATGACTGAGATGGGGTTACGAGAACAATAAGCAGACAAAGTGAAGTTGCATAAAATAAAATATAGTAGTAGCTTCTTTGTTCCAGCAGTTCATGGCTTTATCTTGTTATTGCCCTACACATGTCTCTCAACCCTAACTTGGTGTCCAAACCAATGAAAAGATCATCCTATCATTACTACCAATCACAATTTATTTCTGTACTTAATGTTTTCTTTGACTTTGACTACTTCTTGGAATTCCAGTGACCAAGTGCGTGTTTGGCATCACGTTTAGGAATAAATTTTAAGGCAAAATCTCGATTTGAAAAAATTTCACACAAACATCAATTTTTGTCCAGAATTGATTTTGGGCAAAACCTCAGCTTGAAACCATGGTTTTGAATAAGCTATTGAAAATGGATTTTGGAACTGTAAAAGAGTTTATAGATTATCTAATTACTATTTTACCTCTATTTTTTTCTTATACTCTCTCTCCTCTCTCTCTCCTATTTATTCTCCACCCTCTCTCCTCTCTCATACTTTAATCAAATCATACCCTTTTTAGTAATTTATTAATATAAAAAGTGATTCTACTATTAATCATCCAAACATCTCTATTTGCAAAATCTATTCTTCTCAGAATCTATTTTTCCCAAAATCTATTCTCTAAAATCTATTCTTCCTAAAATCTATTCTTTCCAGAATCTATTCTCTCCAGAATCTATTCTTCCCATAATCTATTCTCTAAAAACTAATCCAAACACACCCCAATGTTGTGATGTGGAAAAACGCTCACATTGATCACGCAAGGCATTATCGCGTTTTGACAAGTAACTGTACGGCACCGTTTCCATATGTGGCCCAATAAAGATTTAATTTATATGATCGAGCATGTCCAGCTGTATCACAGTGTAAAAAAAAATACCAAAATAGTCCGTGTATTCAGCCGCATGAAAAAGGTGAGATATGTAATTTAAAATATATTTAATATCTAAAAAATATTATTTTATTATAATTCTAATTATAATATTTTGAAAGATATTTTAACTTTTGGGAGTATAGATTTATGTCTGAAAGTACTGATAGCTTGTCCTGCCTAATATTAGTAATACCTAGAAGGAAAGAAAACTTCATTCTACTTTTGGATCGTAGGTGAGCCCAACTATTTCCTTTGTAACAAAAAAAATAGTGTAAAAAAATATTCAAAAATTTTAATAATGCTTAATTCTTTTTGTTGCTACCTATCGTTCATGAGTATAGATTTATTGTGATTCCAATTGTGGTGCTTAGGGAGGTATCATAATTCATAGGTGTCTAGGTATATATCTAAAGGGAATTGATGGTTCGCTCTGTCCAGTATTAGTATCGCCTAGAAAAAAGGGAGATTTTACCATACTCTTGGATCATGGGTAAATCTAACTCCTTTCTAAAAATTTTTATACCAAAAAAAAATCTTTTTCTTGTAAAGGATGAGTCATTTTTTGCTCCAAAAATATGTCATATATTAAATATAAATATTTCTTTTAATGAAGTTTTAAATTTTAGTTAATTACATTGTGATAAGCTAACAATTTCCTCTAGACTCAACCACAGTTGTAATAGTACTCAATTTTATAAGCAGGTGCGGACCAGCCTCAATACTCTAGGGCCTGATGCTTAAAATGTGAAGCATCATTTAGTTTAAAAATCAATATCAATATTTAATGAAAATATTTTAATTTAATAAATATATAACATAAATATATGCAAATAATAAGTCTAATATTATATATATATATATATTAGTAGAACCATTATTTTTGTCATGAAGAAGATTAAATTAAAAACAAAAAGTCATAAATTTTAGGAAAATGAGTGCACATTTACACATGATAAAGATCAAAATGAAACAGAAAATAAATTTAGAAATTGAGGAGTACTGAGGACTTACTGATATTTAACTTATTTTTTTCAAAATTTTCAAATATATTAATAGCAGTAAGAAAATGGAATGAAAAATTATATTTTCCAAATTATTATCTGTCATAAATATATAATTATCTCACAAATTTTTGTATAAAATAATGAGAATATATAACAGACTTCTAATTATATTGTAACTCATTAAAACGGAAAAATAACTAAAATAGTATTAGTGTACTAGTGCAAGATCTCGTCATATCTCTATAAATCTCAAATTAAATTTTTAAAGGAGACCCTATTCACAAACCCCAAAACTTGATCAGCAACCAAACTGGATGAGATGAGGTACTTGTTCACAGGGACAATGGTCAATTCACGGCTGAACATTAATTATAGGAACCGATCTTGATTAAATTAATTTATTTTAAATATATCCAAAACTATTTTAATAAGGACAAAAAATAATAAATTTTTAAAAACAATGGGTTTGAAATAAGAAAACAATAATAAAGTTAATTAAAAAATTAAAGCGATTATTCATTTCAATTTGAAATTCAAGATGCGGAAAGGCACATACAACTTCTTTAGCAAGACCATAAATTATATATTTGAATGAAAATCTTCTATTTTTCTCGTTACCTAAAGCACAACAGCAGGAATACATAAATATATATTCAAAATAGATATCTTATTCAGACGTTAAGCAGTTAGTTTTTTTTTATAGAATCTAAGGAATATCCTCTGACCAATAACTAAAGATTAATTCTTTTAAGACAGAGATAATTAGAGTGTTATTTTATATGGCATTGTTAGATGTAGATAACCTCTTTCTAATTGCTAACAACTCCACCAAAACATCTTTTATTCCCAAGTAGTTCACAAGAAAAGTAATAGAATGACAGAAATTCAATGCAGGAAGAGAAGAGTTACCAAGACAGCCTACTTGAAAATTAAAATAAAATATACTCATACAAAGCTAGCAAAAATTATGATAGGTGTTAAATAATCAACAGGACTCACTACTAATATAGAATCATTAAAGTTTATCAGCTTCCAATCAGGGTAGACAAATTGTCTTTATACTTCACAGAGACAACTATTTCTACATCTCTAGCTACAAATATAAACATGGTTGTAAAGAAATAAGCATTATTTCAAATATTGTAGAGGTAAATTCAATCGCTATGTATATTTCTTAAAATATGCAACAACTTGATATGCATACAGAAATGATTGGAAACATAAATGAAGCAACAGCACTATATGACTGAAGTATGATTGAAGTTAATAATAAAGTATATATTTAAAAAAGGGGGAAATAGAAATGAAGCAGCAGCAATATATATGCATACACTAGCAGTTAAAAAGAAGATATATTATACCCATTGCCCCTCAATAGTATTCAAAGGGAATCAAATTAAGGAAACCAGCGGGACAGTAAGAAGGATGAGATAAAAAAAGACAGGGATATAAATGTGAGTAATATTATTATATTGCCAACAAGGATATCTAATATATAACATATTCGTCTAGCTAGTAATATCTGAGAAGGGAATTAAATGAATAAAGCACGAAAGTGTGAAAGATTAATATATATACCTGAAATAATTAATGAAGTTTAGGGAATGAGAACAATATACTAGAGAGCTCAGAAGTTGATGATAAATGGATCTGTTGGTATTTGAGTGATTGAAGCTGCAAGATGACCTGATGGAACCTCTTCTCTCATATAATTACCTAATCGATGAAAAGAGTGTTATTTGTTCATTTTTTTCAAAATTAGAGCGAAATTAATTTTTGAAATGCATACAAGTAAGAAACAAGTATGCAGTCAAGAAAGGAGTACATCCAACAATTGCATCATATCAATTATACTCCTTACATAGAAGTTAAAGACAAAAAGTGGTGTTCTGTAACATAACCCACTGACTGACTTCAAAGCAGTATTGAACATTTTACCATATCATATATCATGCAAGTCTCTATTAATAATTAGCATATCTCAGTGACTCACTGTATGCGAAAGTAAGAATATGGATCAAAAGAACTGAACCAACATGCTTTTCTAACAATGTTCAATCAAGTTTAGGAGTATTATTGCAATCAGTATTCATATTCTTATTAAGCAACAATTTATATAAAATACAAAATAAAAATAAACCATAAGAGGTTAGCAGAGGTAGCAAAGGTAAGATAGAGCATAAATCATGTTCACATCAGTGCCAACTATATATAGGTGAACATTCGACCATCTTTATTTTCTCTTCAAAGTTCCTACCACAACATTCTCAACATTTTCTTTCAAATCATGAATGCCCCAACTTCGGTAAAGACTAATAACTTAAACAGAATTATAAAAGAAGTTTCTAAAATTATTGGCATCAAGTGACAAAACAACTGCTACCAGAAAACGTGCCACTCATTCTGGGGCAGCTCAAAGCCATGGTGGCCTTGATTGAGGTTGAATTAACACAAAACTAAATGCCCAAAAAATTCTCAAGTAGATAAATAGACCGAGTAACCTGTGCACACGGGTGTTAGAACTCACATCTAGCACAGTGACATTTATATGTTTATTTATGATTTTTTTTGTAAACTCAGGAAGAGTCTTTCCCAAGAGGTCTCTGTTCTACTGAAATATGATTGAGCTTTAAAGTGGACAGATAAGAACCTAATGATGAGATCAGTTAAAGGACATGTTTGGAAAGACATCATGTGAGGCCATGGACTTGTAATTTTGTCTTTGTGGTACAAAATTAGCATAGCTTGAGATTAAAGCTTGATTCCATGTCTACCAGCAACCCCAATGTCAAACCCGAATGTCTACCGGCAACCCCAATGTCAAACGATTTTGGTTCAATTTGAAGTCAGAAAATTGAAATACTGACTCATTTTCACTGAATCAACCAAAAGCTACTCAAAATCATGATTTTAATCCGTTACCCATCCTATAATCTGAAGAAAATAGAGGAGAAAGATTGAAGACGCAGTCGGAGAACTCACCTCAGATAGCCGATAAATTCGCAAGCTCACTCTCCGTCCTCCGGTCACTCCTCCAACATCACAATCTTTTGGTCATTCCCTCGTGCTCTCCCTCTGTCAATCGCTCTAAAACCCGCCAACGATGAGAAATAAGGAAGAGAAGGAACCCTAAAATATAAAAATGTATCAGCGGCGGCAAAACAAAGTCGCCTCTGAATGATATAAAAGTTATCACTGAATCTTACCTTTTGAGCTTTTGCGGCAACAAAAGAAAGTTGCCGCTAAAAGTCTATTTTCAAATATTATCGCTGAAAAGTTGTCGCCAAAATTTCAATTTTTTGTAATGTAATTCTGCACAACATGCTAAACCAATCCTAGCAAAACTAACTAGAGATTCTTGCATAAACTCCAAGTGCTCTCTATCAGTGTGAACAAAGAAACTTGAATTCACAATCTCAGTGACTCTTTTTTGTAATTCTAACTTGTAAAATTTGGGTAGGTTTAGATACTCACGAAAAATGTCATCTGTTGGCTTCTTTCCGGTGAGCGTCTCTTGCAAACGAACCCCATAGCTGTAGATATCCCCTTGTGTTGTAACTTGGCCACTTTCTCCATACCCTAACCGAACATTAATATTCTTTAGAACATAAAATTCCACAATACTTGAAGACCTTTCTCCCAAAACTTTTTACTAATATACAAAATTTTAGTTACTCTTAATTTTTTGTCCGCACTCAAAATGCAGTTTTATTAATAATGATTACTAGAAAATAAATGAAGTTCTTATTGAATAACATATTTGTAGAATTA
This sequence comes from Leucaena leucocephala, assembly GCA_037074615.1. Classification (NCBI taxonomy): domain Eukaryota; kingdom Viridiplantae; phylum Streptophyta; class Magnoliopsida; order Fabales; family Fabaceae; genus Leucaena; species Leucaena leucocephala. The sequence goes on from CM073542.1 coordinate 10,942,828, forward strand.
GCAACTTAAGAAGAGTCATACCTGGAGTAGTATTCCCAATTGTTCCCTTAATTGTTGAGGAAGTAGTTTGACCCTCCATAGAGTAGCTTGTAATTTCATGAAGAAGCCTTGCTAATCCAAAGTCTCACAAGCATGCCCTTCTTTCCTCAAAATTATCTTTAAAATAAGCGAGGGCTTTTTAAAGTAATTAATTATCTTCATAATGTTCCTAAATTTCCAAAATAACATCTTAAAATGTTTTCTAAATTTTTATGGGCCTTAAATAATTTTTGTAATTATTTTCTCCTTTTTTCCCCTTAAAATCTCACCTGAAAAATAGTTTTTTTGGACAAATAATTTATTTTTGAGACAATTTAACTTTAAATAATTTCTCTAAACCACAAAAGTATCTTAAGAATCTCACTTCTATTTTGCAGGATTTTTCTTGAATTTCTTAATTTTTCAGGAATTGTTCCATAATCACACTTTCACTTGATAGTTTCTTTTATTTACGCTTTTGTCACAAAATGTGTCATAATTACCTCTTTTAGCCCTAATTTTAGAAAGGAGGAGGGGGAGGGGAGGTGAGAACATAAAGATAAAAATTTTAACCTCCCCTCCCTTCCATTTTTTTCTAACTAATTTTAATTTTGATAATTATATTTTATATAAATTTTAATTTCAGTTTTTACATGCAAACTATATTAGTCTTATTCAACGGTCCACGTCAGTCTATTTAAAGATCTTAACATCATATCCACAAAGTTAACATCATTAAATTCATATCTAAGTCTTTTTTTTTATATACAAATATCTAAGTCTACTAAACTATAGGGTCTCTAACATTTTGAATGACATAAAGTATAGGAATAAAAATAACGAAATAAAAGTGTGAGAACCAAAACCAAATCTCCTTATAAAACTATAGAAACTTACATTTTTTTACAACATATAAAGACAAAAATAACAAAATAAAACTGTATAGACTAAACCAAAACTCATTAAAAATAAAAGTATCTGAAGTGGGTTGAACCCAATAAAATTTGCAGGGACCAAAAGTATTAAAAATGGTATGCATAAATGATAATATTTACATTATCACAAATGTCTAAGATTCAAGGGTGGGACCGTAAGACGTGGTCATGCGTTTTGCACATGCAACTTCAATGTGGAATTTTATTTAAATTGAAGATTTTGCAAAGTCTTTTATGTATCCTATGATTAGGATGCCTTTGTTCTTATATAGTTATGAATAAAATTTAATACTCTAATCCTATATTATGTAGGAGCTTTATCGTGACTTGTTAGGACTTATCTGATACTTTTAAAATTGATCGTGACACGTCTAAATAGGTCCTAATATGTATAGGATCTGCCTTATACGTTAAAGATTGATTTTAGCACATCTAGTACCTTAATTCAAATATTAACCAAATAAGTTATTTGAAGTTTTGGACTACTAAGTTTAAAATTTGAAAAGAAAGGTGAATTAAATAGGAATATCCCGGAGGCGAAAAAGATAATAAATGCAATGTTATAAATGGATGAGGTCATGCCAGAAATATCAAACCAAAATCTATAATACTCTCACATTTGGGATCCCAAGGATGATTAATTAGTAATTGAACACTCCATATGGTTAGAAAATCAACCTTATATATATGTATGATTTTTATGTTACTATATATAGATGTAAAATGATTATTCTAAGGCTAATCAAATATGTAAAACTATAAAAATATGAGAATATAAATATAAATTTTTTAAGGCCACTTATCAACATTGACAATGAAATAAATTTAATAATTTCTAGAGGCCAAAATTATTAAAAATGATATATATAAATAAGACTCATCCTATCCTTAATATATTACCTAATTGAAGAGTTAATATTAGTCCTAAATATAAGATTTAATTTATATATTTATTAATCTTTTTTTAAATTACTATTATTGATATTCTCTCTACAATAGATAAAGAGGGAGGGAGTTAAAGGACATGATTAGAATATTTTAGAAAAAATATAGTATCTTAACTAATTAAACTTTTTTTTTAATCTAATTAAATAAATATTATATAAAAAAAACTGGAGAAATACTATTTACATGATCACCAACGTCTAATATTTAAGGGGGAACCTTAAGACATGGTTCTGTGTTTTACATTACTTATTGTGGAATTTAAGTTATATCGAAGACTGGGCAAAGTCTTGATGTGTCATACGATTAGGATGCTTTTGTTCTCATGTATTTATGAATACAATTTCAGCTAAAATAAAAATAACCTTCTCAACTTTATCTCTTTTATAAATAGCTTATCAATCTTTAAGAGTTTAAAAATAACACTTTTAATTTTTATTTTTTAGCATTTAACCGCTATCGATAAAATAGTTGTTAAATATAATAGAATGAATATCATATCATATTATTTAAAATTGTTTGGTAGATGTGTAACTTTTATTATTTTATCAATTTATCTCAACTTAAAACTCAAATATATTAAAACATTGTTTAGTTGGGGGTTTTGGGAAGTAGTGGAGGAGAGCGGATATGAGTGTTTAGTTCAAAAATAGAGGGGAGGAGATGAGAAATTTTTTGTCTTTATTTACTCTCCCACCCCCACTTTCACCTCCTCAAAAATCAGGAATTTTTGAAAGGGCGAAAAGCTTTGTTCTATTTTTTGACAAAATTATCATGGTAATTTTTAGAAATTCTAGCGGTATCCTCTGTGCTTCAGCTGATCTTCACACAGTAGTTGCAACTCTCAAAAGAAGCAGATGATGACGACGACACATGCCTCCACCTCCTCAACTCCATTCTCTAAAGAACGACGGCACTGCCTCTAGCCTCTCCCTCACCTCAAGGATGCTCCTCTGTTCTTACTTTTTTTGTTGAAGTTTTCCACCTCCAGAGATCGACAACTGATGTTGTTGTAGAATAGAAAAGAATCTGCAACCTCATATATTTTTGTTGAAATTTTCCTGCATAGCTTCTTCAAACTCTATAGACTATGATCGACTTCAACCTTATATTTGTGACTTCTTGTTGCATGATACAAATAAGACCGAATCTTTTTTATTTTTTATTTTAAAAATGATTACTAATTTTTAACTTTTTGAGAAATCTTTCATCAGTGTTTGTGAAAATGATTAAAGATCCTCGAAATAATTTCTAAACCCAATGATTCAAGGAAATCCTAACGGATGATGGAACAAGTAAATACTGTTAATAACATCTTAGAATGTTTTCTCAATTTTACCGTGGCCTTAAATAATTTTTGTGTTTATTTTCTCCTTTCTTTACTTAAAATCTCACCCAAAAATAGTTTTTTTGGCCAAAGAATTTATTTTCAGACAATTTAACTTTGAATAATTTATCTAAACCAAAAAAGTATCTTAAGAATCTCACTTCTATTTCTCAGATTTTTTCTTGAATTTCTTAATTTTCCAGGAATTGTTCTATAGTCATGCTTTTGCTTGATATTTCTTTTATTTACGCTTTGGCCCCAAAAGTTGTCATAATTACCTCTTTGGCCCACTTAATTTTTCCTCTTATTTTGACTTACTCAGCTTCTAACTTGCTTACTCTTATTCAGCCCATACATATCACATTTTGCTTATTTAATCAACTTTTAAAATCGTCGGGGATACAATTTCTAAAACAAAAAATAAGCATATTTCAGATAAATAAATATTGAGTTCACATACTTTTGTTAATCATTATTTTGATCGTGTGTCAATTTTCTTTATTTCTTATTTAATTAATGATATAATACCTTTGGGAGACTTTATTTTAGATTATGTAGCCATTAAAAGCAATTATTTTATAAAAAATAAGTGGGAGAATTACTATGAAGTCCTAAATAAGAAGTTTAATTATCTAAAAATTTTAGTGACAATTGAAAAGTTAATAATAATAAATTTTATTGTAAGAAATGACAATAAATTTATGCATTACTTTGGTGAATAAATGCTTTCATTTGAACCAAGTGATTCCCTCAAATTACTCTTGTCACAAGTTGTTCAGGAACTATTTGACGCGTTTAAAAATTCATGTTTGAAAATATTCAGTTCAATATGTAAACGCCTGTTAGTGACTAAGCTTCTTATTTTTATGTTATTATCCATTATTCTTAGTTAATATTCCCCCAATAGCTTAACTATTTTGTGAATACTTCTCTTCTTTCGGTGACCATGTTATCTTTGAAGATCCATTTATTTATATATTTTGATTTCTCATTAATTATAAATGGGGTATTCCACTTAATTAATTAGTCTCATATCAATCTACAAATCCAACATTCATAGAATATTATAAGTTCATTCATCTTAAAAAGCAAGGAAGAAAGAAAAGGAACAAGACTTGATCAAAGGTGCCCCACTACAACCCAGTTTAATAACACATATCACACCATACCTATCAAGCGAAGGATTAATGAAGCTCTTATTTAGGCATTACACAATACGCACCATAGCTCTAGACATCTTTATTAGACATGATTGCCATCTTTTGCTGGGGGTTAGCTATGATAAGGTGGTTTAAATTATGGATTCAGATGTCACTGTGGTGGTGGTGGTGGTGGTGGATTGAACAACCCCCGTCTTGGAAGTCGTGGTATCCGCCGTGGAATTGGTATCCGCCGTGGAATTGGTATACTTATGGCAACACCGGGAGAGACGAGAACCAAAACAGAAAAGAGGAGGAGGAAGAAGAAGCGCAATAATGGAGCCATTATCTTGTGAGTGAGCTTTGTGTTTTGTGTTTGGTGCAAGGAAGGAGGAAAGTGAGATTGGTTTATATAGGCAATTAGGGAAGCCTTTGCCATGCAAAAACTCTCAAACTCGCTTAATTTATGAATTTGCAAATATTTTCTATGCTTAATCAAATATGAAATCAAGTATAAGTCACATTGCTTTTATTAGTTGCTTAATTAGTAATACAGTTTTATAGGGAGTTTAATTATGTTTTTATCCTTGGATTTTTATTATTAATTAATAATCATATCAAATAAATATTTTTCAATTTAATTGAATAAACAAGTTGACGAATAAGCGAAAGCCCTCCATGAATGGACTAGACTTTGATTTTGTCTTTTTCCATTAGTTTTGTTTGGTTGGAGGGTACGGAAGAGTAGGTGAACCAAGCAAAGCTTAAAGCTATGTTTGGTTCAACAAGGGAAATGTATGTTAGGTTAATTTAATTGAGGGAATGGGAGGTTATGGGTGAGAAGGTATGGGAGGAGAGATGATATTTTATGTTTGATTCGAAAGAGGAGAGATATAATTAATTAAAAGTTGATAAATATACAATTACTTCTTTATTTAAATTTATTTACTCTTTATTTATAATATTTATATCATAATTATTATTTCTTAGTTTATGATTCTCAAGAAACTTTTTATCTCATGTATATAATTATATATGTGATAAAATTAAGAAAATTAAAAAAATTGATAAAATTTTAATCTTGTTCTCCAAAAATTAAGAAAACTTGAACCATGCCTCTTCACAAGAAAACTCGTGGAGTTTTTATACAATAGTAGTTTCATCTGGTTTGTTGACTTTCAACTTTCTACTTGACAAGGAAACTCGTGGACTTTTTATTCAATAGTAGTTTCATCTGTGTTGTTTTAGATTTTTATTGTTAATTAAAAATCACATCAAATAAATATTATTCAATTTAATTGAATAAACAAGTTGATGAATAAGCCAAAGCTCTCCATGAATGGACCAGACTTTGATTTTGTCTTTTTCCATTAGTTTTGTTTGGTTGGAGGGCAGGGAAGAGTAGGTGAACCAAATAAAGCTTAAGGCTATGTTTGGTTGAACAAGGGAAATATATGTTAGGTTAATTTAAGAGAGGGTATGGTAGGTTATGGGTATGAAGGTATAGGAGGAAAAATAATATTTTTTGTTTGATTCAGAAGGGGAGAGGGTATAATTCATTAAAAGTTAACTAATATACCATTACTTCTTTATGTAAATTTATTTACTCTTTATTTATAATATTTATATAATAATTATTATTTCTTAATTTATGATCATCAAGAAACTTTTTTTTATCATGTATATACATATATATGTCATAAAATTAAGAAAATTAGGAAAAATGATAAAATTTTAATATTGTTCTAGTAAAATTAAGAAAACTTCAATGATACCTCTTGACAAGGACACTCTTGAATTTTTCAAACAATAGTAGTTTCATTTGGGTTGTTGACTTTCTATTTGACAAGGAAACTCGTTGACTTCTTATACAATAGTAGTTACATCTGTGTTGTTTTACATTTAGATTTTTATTGTTAATTCATAATCACATCAAATAAATATTGTTCAAACTAATTGAATAAAAAAGTTGATGAATAAGCCAAAGACCTCCATGAATGGATCAGCCTTTGATTTTTTCTTTTTTCATTAGTTTTGTTCTGTTGGAGGGTAGGGAAGAGTAGGTGGACCAAATAAAGCTTATGGCTATGTTTGGTTCAACAAGGGAAATATTTGTTAGGCTAATTTAAGAGAGGGTATGAGAGATTACGGGTGTGAAGGTATGGAAAGAGAGATGATATTTTTTGTTTGATTAAGAAGGGGAGAGGGTATAATTAATTAAAAGTTAACAAATATACTATTACTTCTTTATTTAAATTTATTTACTCTTTATTTATAATATTTATATCATAATTATTATTTCTTAATTTATGATTCTAAAGAAACTTTTTATCTCATTTATATAGATATATATGTGATAAACTTAAGAAAATTATAAAAAATGATAAAATTTTAATGTTGTTCTCATAAAATTAAGAAAACTTAAAAAATGCCCCTTGAGAAGGAAACTCGTGGATTTTTTTATACAATAGTAGTTTCATCTGGGTTGTTGACTTTCTACTTTCTACTTGGCAAGGAAACTCGTTGACTTTTTATACAATAGTAGTTATATTTGGGTTGTTTTATATTTAAATTTTTATTGTTAATTCATAATCACATCAAATAAATATTGTTTAATTTAATTGAATAAAAAAGTTGACAAATAACCCAAAACATTCCATGAATGGATCATACTTTGATTCTGTGTTTTTCCAGTAGTTTTGTTTGGTTGGAGGGTAAGGAAGAGAAGGTGAACCAAATAAAGCTAAAGGCTATGTTTGGTTCAACAATAGAAATGTATGTTAGATTAATTTAAGAGAGGGTAATGGATGTTATAGGTGTAAAGGTATGGGAGGAGAGATCATATATTTTCTTGATTCAGAAGGGGAGAGGGTATAATTCATTAAAAGTTAACTAATATACCATTATTTGTTTATGTAAATTTATTTACTCTTTACATATAATATTTGTATAATAATTATTATTTCTTAATTTATGATTATCAAGAAACATTTTATCTCATGTATATACATATATACGTGATAAAATTAAGAAAATTAGAAAAATTGATAAAATTGTAATATTGTACTCGTAAAATTAAGAAAACTTGAACGATGAGTCTTGGCAAGGAAACTCGTGAATTTTTCAAACAATAGTAGTTTTATCTGGGTTGTTGACTTTCTACTTGACTAGGAAACTCGTTGACTTTTTATATAATAGTAGTTACATATGCATTGTTTTATATTTGGATTTTTATTGTTAATTCATAATCACATCAAATAAATATTGTTTAATTTGATTGAATAAACAAGTTGACGAATAAGCTAAAGCCCTCCATGAATGGATCAGACTTTGATTTTGTGTTTTTCCATTAGTTTTGTTTGGTTGGAGGGTAGGGAAGAGAAGATGAACCAAACAAAGCTTAAGGCTAAGTTTGGTTCAAAAAGGGAAATGTATGTTAGGTTAATTTAAGGGAAGGTAGTGGATGCTATTTCTGTGAAGGTATAGGAGGAGAAATAATATTTATTGTTTGATTCGGAAGGGGAGAGGGTATAATTAATTAAAATTTAACAAATATACCATTGCTTCTTTATGCAAATTTATTTACTATTTATTTATAATATTTATATCACAATTATTAGTTCTTAATTTATGATTCTCAAGAAACTTTTTTTCTCATGTATATACATATATATGTGATAAAATTAAGAAAACTAGAAAATTGATAAAATTTTAATATTGTTATCGTAAAATTAAGAAAACTTGAACGATGCCTCTTGATAAAGAAACTCGTGGAGTTTTTTTTATACAATAGTAGTTTCATCTGGGTTTTTGAATTTCTACTTTCTACATGACAAGGAAACTCGTTCAGTTTTTATACAATAGTAGTTACATCTGTTTTGTTTTATATTTTAATTTTTATTGTTAATTCATAATCACGTCAAATAAATATTGTTTAATTTAATTGAATAAACAAGTTGACGAATAAGCCAAAGCCCTCCATGAATGGATCGGACTTTGATTTTGTCTTTTTCCATTAGTTTTGTTTGGTTGGAGGGTAGGGAAAAGAAGATGAACCAAATAAAGCTTAAGGCTATGTTTGGTTCAACAAGGGAAATGTATGTTAGGTTAATTTAAGAGAATGTAGGGGATGTTATTTGTGTGAAGGTATGGGAGGAGAAATAATATTTGTTGTTTGATTCGGAAGGGGAGAAGGTATAATTAATTAAAATTTAACTAATATACCATTACTTCTTTATGTAAATTTATTTATTCTTTATTTATAATATTTATATCATAATTATTATTTCTTAATTTATGATCATCAATAAAGTTTTTTTTATCATGTATATACATATATATGTGATAAAATTAAGAAAATTAGAAAACTTGATAAAATTTTAATATTGTTCTCCTAAAATTAAGAAAACTTCAACGATGGCTCATAATAAGGAAACTCGTGAATTTTTCAAGCAATAGTAGTTTCATCTGGGTTGTTGACTTTTTACTTGACAAGGAAACTCGTTGACTTCTTATACAATAGTAGTTATATCTGCGTTGTTTTATATTTGGATTTTTATTGTTAATTCATAATCACATCAAATAAATATTGTTCAAACTAATAGAATAAAAAAGTTAATGAATAAGCCAAAGACCTCCATGAATGGATCAGCCTTTGATTTTGTGTTTTTCCATTAGTTTTGTTTGGTTGGAGGGTAGGGAAGAGAAGATGAACCAAATAAAGCTTAAGGCTATGTTTGGTTCAACAAGGGAAATGTATGTTAGGTTAATTTAAGAGAATGTAGGGGATGTTATTTGTGTGAAGGTATGGGAGGAGAAATAATATTTGTTGTTTGATTCGGAAGGGGAGAAGGTATAATTAATTAAAATTTAACTAATATACCATTACTTCTTTATGCAAATTTATTTATTCTTTATTTATAATATTTATATCATAATTATTATTTCTTAATTTATGATCATCAATAAAGTTTTTTTTATCATGTATATACATATATATGTGATAAAATTAAGAAAATTAGAAAACTTGATAAAATTTTAATATTGTTCTCCTAAAATTAAGAAAACTTCAACGATGGCTCTTAACAAGGAAACTCGTGAATTTTTCAAGCAATAGTAGTTTCATCTGGGTTGTTGACTTTCTACTTGACAAGGAAACTCGTTGACTTCTTATACAATAGTAGTTACATCTGCGTTGTTTTATATTTGGATTTTTATTGTTAATTCATAATCACATCAAATAAATATTGTTCAAACTAATAGAATAAAAAAGTTAATGAATAAGCCAAAGACCTCCATGAATGGATCAGCCTTTGATTTTGTGTTTTTCCATTAGTTTTGTTTGGTTGGAGGGTAGGGAAGAGAAGATGAACCAAACAAGGCTTAAGGCTATGTTTGGTTCAACAAGGGAAATGTATGTTAGGTTAATTTAAGGGAAGGTAGGGGATGCTATTTGTGTGAAGGTATGGGAGGAGAAATTATATTTATTGTTTGATTCGGAAGGGGAGAGGGTATAATTAATTAAAATTTAACAAATATACCATTGCATCTTTATGCAAATTTATTTACTGTTTATTTATAATATTTATATCACAATTATTAGTTCTTAATTTATGATTCTCAAGAAACTTTTTTTCTCATGTATATACATATATATGTGATAAAATTAAGAAAACTAGAAAATTGATAAAATTTTAATATTGTTATCGTAAAATTAAGAAAACTTGAACGATGCCTCTTGATAAAGAAACTCGTGGAGTTTTTTTATACAATAGTAGTTTCATCTGGGTTTTTGAATTTCTATTTTCTACATGACAAGGAAACTCATTTAGTTTTTATACAATAGTAGTTACATCTGTTTTGTTTTATATTTGAATTTTTATTGTTAATTCATAATCACATCAAGTAAATATTGTTTAATTTAATTGAATAAACAAGTTGACGAATAAGCCAAAGCCCTCCATGAATGGATCGGACTTTGATTTTGTCTTTTTCCATTAGTTTTGTTTGGTTGGAGGGTAGGGAAAAGAAGATGAACCAAATAAAGCTTAAGGCTATGTTTGGTTCAACAAGGGAAATGTATGTTAGGTTAATTTAAGAGAATGTAGGGGATGTTATTTGTGTGAAGGTATGGGAGGAGAAATAATATTTGTTGTTTGATTCGGAAGGGGAGAAGGTATAATTAATTAAAATTTAACTAATATACCATTACTTCTTTATGCAAATTTATTTATTCTTTATTTATAATATTTATATCATAATTATTATTTCTTAATTTATGATCATCAATAAAGTTTTTTTTTATCATGTATATACATATATATGTGATAAAATTAAGAAAATTAGAAAACTTGATAAAATTTTAATATTGTTCTCCTAAAATTAAGAAAACTTCAACGATGGCTCTTAACAAGGAAACTCGTGAATTTTTCAAGTAATAGTAGTTTCATCTGGGTTGTTGACTTTCTATTTGACAAGGAAACTCGTTGACTTCTTATACAATAGTAATTACATCTGCGTTGTTTTATATTTGTATTTTTTTTGTTAATTCATAATCACATCAAATAAATATTGTTCAAACTAATAGAATAAAAAAGTTGATGAATAAGCAAAAGACCTCCTAAATGGATCAGCCTTTGATTTTTTTCTTTTTCCATTAGTTTTGTTTTGTTTGAGGGTAGGGAAGAGTAGGTGGACCAAATAAAGCTTATAGCTATGTTTTGGTTCAACAAGGGAAATATTTGTTAGGTTAATTGAAGAGAGGATAGGGGAGGTTATAGGTGTGAAGGTATGGGAAGAGAGATGATATTTTTTGTTTGTTTCAGAAGGGGAGAGGGTGTAATTAATTAAAAGTTAACAAATATAGTATTACTTCTTTATTTAAATTTATTTACTGTTTATTTATAATATTTATTTCATAATTATTGTTTCTTAATTTAAGATTCTAAAGAAACTATTTATCTCATGTATATAGATATATATGTGATAAAATTAAGAAAATTAGAAAAATTGATAAAATTTTAATGTTGTTCTCATAAAATTAAGAAGACTTGAACGATGCCTCTTGATAAAGAAACTCATGAATTTTTCAAACAATAGCAGTTTCATCTGGGTTTTTGACTTTCTACTTTCTACTTGACAAGGAAACTCGTTGACTTTTGATATGATAGTAGTTACATATGGGTTATTTTATATTTAAATTTTTATTGTTAATTCATAATCACATCAAATAAATATTGTTTAATTTAATTGAATAAAAAAGTTGACAAATAACCCAAAACCTTCCATGAATGGATCAGACTTTGATTTTATGTTTTCCCATTAGTTTTGTTTGGTTGGAGGGTAGGGAAGAGAAGGTGAACCAAATAAAGCTTAAGGCTATGCTTGGTTGAACAATGGAAATGTTTGTAAGGTTAATTTAAGAGAGGATAGGCTATGTTATGGGTGTAAAGGTATAGGAGGAGAGATCATATATTTGTTTGATTCAGAAGGGGAGAGGGTATAATTAATTAAAAGTTAACTAATATACCATTACTTCTTTATGTAAATTTATTCACACTTTATTTATAAAATTTATATAATAATTATTATTTCTTAATATATGATTCTCAAGAAACTTTTTATCTCATGTATATACATATAAATGGGATAAAATTAAGAAAATTAGAAAAATTGATAAAATTCTAATATTGTTCTCATAAAATTAAGAAAACTTGAACGATGTCTCTTGACAAGGAAACTCGTGACTTTTTCAAACAATAGTAGTTTCATCTGGGTTTTTGACTTTCTACTTGACAAGGAAAGTCGTTGACTTCTTATACAATAGTAGTTACATCTGTGCTGTTTCATATTTGGATTTTTATTGTTAATTCATAATCACATCAAGTAAATATTGTTTAATTTAATTGAATAAAAAAGTTGACAAATAACCCAAAACCTTCCATGAATGGATCAGACTTTGATTTTGTGTTTTTCCGTTAGTTTTGTTTGGTTGGAGGGTAGGAAAGAGAAGATGAACCAAATAAAGCTTAAGGCTATGTTTGGTTCAACAATTGAAATATTTGTAAGGTTAATTTAAGAGAGGGTAGGGTATGTTATAGGTGTAAAGGTATAGGAGGAGAGATCATATATTTTTTTGATTCAGAAGGGGAGAGGGTATAATTAATTAAAAGTTAACTAATATACCATTTCTTCTTTATATAAATTTATTTACTCTTTATTTATAATATTTATATAATAATAATTATTTCTTAATTTATGATTCTCAAGAATCTCTTTATCTCATGTATATACATATAAATGTGATACAATTAAGAAAATTAGAAAAATTGATAAAATTGTAATATTGTTCTCATAAAATTAAGAAAACTTGAACGATGCCTCTTGACAAGGAAACTCATTACTTTTTCAAACAATAGTAGTTTCACCTGGGTTGTTGACTTTCTACTTGACAAGGAAACTCGTTGACTTCTTATACAATAGTAGTTACATCTGCGTTGTTTTATATTTGGATTTTTATTGTTAATTCATAATCACATCAAATAAATATTGTTCAAACTAATAGAATAAAAAAGTTAATGAATAAGCCAAAGACCTCCATGAATGGATCAGCCTTTGATTTTTTCTTTTTTCATTAGTTTTGTTTTGTTGGAGGGTAGGGAAGAGTAGGTGGACCAAATCAAGCTTATGGCCATGTTTGGTTCAACAAGGGAAATATTTGTTAAGTTAATTTAAGAGAGGGTATGGGAGGTTATGGGTGTGAAGGTATGGGAAGAGAGATGATATTTTTTGTTTGTTTCAGAAGGGGAGAGGGTATAATTAATTAAAAGTTAACAAATATAATATTACTTCTTTATTTAAATTTATTTACTCTTTATTTATAATATTTATATCATAATTATTATTTCTTAATTTATGATTCTAAAGAAACTTTTTATCTCATGTATATAGATATATATGTGATAAAATTAAGAAAATTAGAAAAATTGATAAAATGTTAATGTTGTTCTCATAAAATTAAGAAAACTCTAATGATGCCTCTTGACAAGGAAACTCGTTGACTTCTTATGCAATAGTAGTTACATCTGCATTGTTTTATATTTGGATTTTTTATTGTTAATTCATAATCACATCAAATAAATATTGTTCAAACTAATAGAGTAAAAAAGTTGACAAATAAGCCAAAACCTTCCATGAATGGATCAGACTTTGATTTTGTGTTTTTCCATTAGTTTTGTTTGGTTGGAGGGTAGGGAAGAGAAGGTGAACCAAATAAAGCTTAAGGCTATATTTGGTTCAACAATAAAAATTTATGTTAAGTTAATTTAATAGAGGGTAGGGGATGTTATAGGTGTAAAGGTATGAGAGGAGAGATCATATATTTTTTTGATTCAGAAGGAGAGAGGGTATAATTCATTAAATGTTAACTAATATACCATTACTTCTTTATGTAAATTTATTTACTTTTTATTTATAATATTTATATAATAATAATTATTTTTTAATTTATGATTCTTAAGAAACTTTTTATCTCATGTATATACATATAAATGTGATAAAATTAAGAAAATTAGAAAAATTGATAAAATTGTAATATTGTTCTCATAAAATTAAGAAAACTTGAACAATGCCTCTTGACAAGGAAACTCGTGAATTTTTCAAACAATAGTAGTTTCATCTGGGTTGTTGACTTTCTACTTCACAAGGAAGCTTGTTGACTTTTTATACAATAGTAGTTACATCTGTGTTATTTTAAATTTGGACTTTTATTTTTAATTCATAATCACGCCAAATAAAGATTGTTAAATCTAATTGAATAAATAAGGTGATGAATGAGCCAAAACACTCCATGAATAGGCGAGACTTTGATTTTGTCTTTTTCTGTTAGTTTTGTTTGGTTGGAGGGCAGGGAAGAGAAGGTACACCAAATAGAGCTTAAGGTTATGTTTCGTTCAATAAGAAAAATATATGTTAGGTTAATTTAAGAAATAGTGAGGGAGGTTATGGTGTGCAGGTATGGGAGGAAAGATGATATTTTTTTTTTATTCAGAAGGGGAGAGGGTATAATTAATTAAAAGTTGACTAATATATGATTACTTCTTTATTTAAATTTCTTTAATCTTTATTTTTAGTATTTATATCATAATTATTATTTCTTAGTTTATGATTCTCACGAAACTTTTTATCTCATGTATATACATATATATACGTGATAAAATTAAAAAAATTAGAAAAATTGATAAAATTTTAATATTGTTCTCATAAAATTAAGAAAACTTGAATGATGCCCTCTTGACAAGGAAACTCATGGATTTTTTATACAATAGTAGTTTCATCTGGGTTGTTGACTTTCTACATGACAAGGAAACTCGTTGACTTGTTCTACAATAGTAGTTATATCTGCGTTGTTTTATATTTGGATTTGTATTGTTAGTTCATAATCACATCAAATAAATATAGTTCAATCTAATTGAATAAACAAGGTGATGAATAAGCCAAAGCCCTCCATGAATGGATCATCCTTTGATTTTTTCTTTTTTCATTAGTTTTGTTTGGTTGGAGGATAGGGAAGAGTAGGTGGACCAAATAAAGCTTAAGGCTTTGTTTCGTTCAACAAGGGAAATATATGTTAGGTTATTTTAAAAGTGGGTAGGGAGAGGTTATGGGTGTGAAGGTATGGGAGGAGAGATGATATTTTTTATTTGATTCAGAAGGGGAGAGGGTATAATTAATTAAAAGTTAACAAATATACCATTACTTCTTTATTTAAATTTATTTACTCTTTATTTATAATATTTATATCATAATTATTATTTCTTAATTTATGATTATCAAGAAACTTTTTATCTCATGTATATACATATATATATGTGATAAAATTAAGAAAATTAGAAAATTTGATAAAATTTTAATATTATTCTCATAATATTAAGAAAACTTGAACGATGCCTCTTGATAAGGAAACTCATGAATTTTTCAAACAATAGTAGTTTCATATGAGTTGTTAACTTTCTGCTTTCTACTTGACAAGGAAACTTGTGGACTTTTTATACAATAGTAGTTTCATTTGGGTTATTTTATATTTGGATTTTTATTGTTAATTAATAATCACATCAAATAAATATTGTTCAATTTAATTGAATAAACAAGTTGATGAATGAGCCAAAGCCCTCCTTGAATGGACACTTTGATTTTGTCATTTTCCATTAGTTTTGTTTGGTTAGAGGGAAGTAGGTGAACCAAATAAAGCTTAAGGCTATGTTTGGTTAAGCAAGAGAAATGTATGTTAGGTTAATTTAAGAGAGGGTATGGGAGGTTATGGGTGTGAAGGTATAGGAGGAGAGATGATATTTTTTGTTTGATTCAGAAGAGGAGATGGTATAATTAATTAAAAGTTAACAAATATACCATTATTTTTTTATTTAAATTATTTACTCTTTATTTATATTATTTAGATCATAATTATTATTTATTAATTTATGATTCTCAAGAAACTTTTTATCTCATGTATATACATATATATGTGATAAAATTAAGAAAATTATAAAAATTGATAAAATTTTAATATTATTCTCGTAAAATTAAGAAGACTTGAACGATGCCTCTTGATAAAGAAACTCGTGAATTTTTCAAACAATAGCAGTTTCATCTTGGTTGTTGACTTTCTACTTTCTACTTGACAAGGAAACTTGTTGACTTTTTATATAATAGTAGTTTCTTTTGGGTTGTTTTCTATTTGGATTTTTATTGTTAATTAATAATCACATCAAATAAATATTGTTCGATTTAATTGAATAAACAAGTTGATGAATGAGCCAAAGCCCTCCATGAATGGACCATACTTTGATTTTGTCATTTTCCATTAGTTTTGTTTGGTTAGAGGGTAGGGAAGAGTAGGTGAACCAAATAAAGCTTAAGGCTATACTTGGTTAAACAAGAGAAATGTACATTAGATTAATTTAAAAGAGGGTAGGGGAGGTTATGGGTGTGAAGGTATGGGAGGAGAGATGATATTTTTTATTTGATTCAGAAGGGAAGAGGGTATAATTAATTAAAAGTTGACAAATATACCATTACTTCTTTATTTAAATTTGTTTGCTCTTTCTTTATAATATTTATATCATAATTATTAGTTATTAGTTTATAATTCTCAAGAAACTTTTTATCTCATGTATATACATATATATGTGATACAATTAAGAAAATTAGAAAAGTTGATAAAATTTTAATAGTTCTCGTAAAATTAAGAAAACTTAAACTTGACAAGGAAACTCGTGAATTTTTTATACAATAGTTGTTTGATCTGGGTTGTTGACTTTCTACTTCACCGTTAGTTTACAAGAAGATATCAAATTATACCATTGCCACTGCTGAATCCTCCTCTCCTGTAGTTCTCACTGAGAATTAAAAAGCAGTTCTCAGTGAAGGATAATAAAAAACGTCCCATATGCTTTATAGCATATACCAAACCGTCCTCAACTGCGTCGGTTCAGCCTTTGCTTCTCTTTCGAAGGTTCGACAGGCTCACGCTTACATTCTCAAAGCTGGACTCTTTGGCAATGTCCAGCTCACCGACCAGGCTCCTTTCTGTCTATGCTAATAATCTATCCTTTTACTTTGTCAATCTTGTCCTGGATTTTATTCCTGAACCTAATTTGTTTTCCTTCTCCACTCTCATCCATGCTTATGCGAGATTGAATCATTTTGACCATGTTTTGGGTGTTTTCTCTCAAATGTTTTCCTTCACAACGGAGCATGTGGCCGCGCCGGCTGCTGTGGAGGCTGGAGGAGTAGGTCGTGGTAGTGTTACCTAAGGCGAAAAAGATAATAAATACAATGTTAGAAATGGATGAGGTCTTACTAGAAATATCAAACCAAAATCTATAATACTCTCACATTTGGGATCCAAAGGATGATTAGTTAGTAATTGAACACTCCTTATATGTATATATGATTTTTATGTTACTATATATAGATCTAAAACGTTTATATCTATGATTAATGAAATATGTAAAACTATAATAATATGAGAATTTAAATATAAATTTTTATGGCCCACATATCACCAGTGACAATGAAATAAATAAGGCTAAAATTATTAAAAATGATATATATAAATAAGACTCATCTAGTTCTTAATATATGATTTAATTTAAAAGTTGATATTAGTTATAAATATAAAATTTAATTTCTATATTTATTAATATTTTTTAATTACTATCATTAGTAGTCCTTCAACAATAATTAAATAAAATAAAGAGAGAATGAATTAAGGGATATGATTAGGGTATTTTAAAAAAATAGCATCTTAAATAATTAGATTAATATTTTTAATTTAATCAAATTAGTTAAATAAATATTATATAAAATACTATAAGAATACTATTTACTTGATCTCCAAACGTTTAATATTCAAGGGGGAACCTTAAGACATGGTTACGTATATTACATTACTTCATTATGGAATTTAAGTTAAATCGAAGCCTGAGCAAAATCTTGATGTGTCCTACGATTGGATGCCTTTGTTCTCATGTATTTATGAATAAAATTTCAGCCAAAACAAAAATAACCTCCTCAACTTTATCTCTTTTATAAATAACGCATCATTTTTAAAAATTTAAAAATAACAACTTTAATTTTTATTTTTAACATTAAACCCCTATCAATAAAATGGTTATTAAATATAATAAAATAAATGTCACATTATATTATTTAAAACTATTTAGTAGAGATGACGGGTAACTTTTATTATTTTATCAATTTATCTTAACTTAAACCTCATAAATACATTAAAGGGTAATTTGATAATTCTACCGAAATCCCTAATTCCCAATCTCGCCTAGTCCTCATCTTCTCCTCTAGACCTCCCCAACTGGAAGTCCTTACCATTTGCAACATTTTATTATTCTAACCATCTTCAACGAAAGGATTCTTGTTTGGAAGAAACCTAAAATTGAGGGGATTATTTGTATTTTGGCCTAAAGTTTAAAACTTTAATCCTATGTCACCTAGACGCTTTTTAGTTAATTTACATATATTAATGAAAAAAGTTATTTAGACTATTAACTTCAAATTATTTAAAATTTGAAAAGTTGGTACCTTAAATATAGGAATAGGTAAAAAAAGATATTTAATATGCTGATAGAAATAGACGAGGTCTTACATTAATTATCTAACCAAAATCCTTAATAGACTCTCAGATATAGGATTGAAGAGATGATTAACTAAATTATTAAATTCAAGTTGAGTCTGAGCTCATAGTTGAAGGACTAAAAAAACTAATTTTCCCTTCATAAATCAAAATAGTTTACAACTATATAAATAATTATTATGATCAAAAATTCGACTATATCATATAATCAATTAATAGAATTACTAATTAATTACTATAATAATGTTTAAAATATTTTAAATATTAAAGCGTGTTTACTAGTTAGGATTACGGATTGAGGATGGTAGATAAAAGAATTGAAAGTATGATATCGGATAGACTTAAATCTATTTTTAACTGAATTTAGTATTACAATATTTTAAGAGTATAATTGAAAATTGATTGATAATTTTGTAAGGCCCAATATCAACATTGACAACAAAATAATTAATATTATATGGACTATTTTTTTGGCCTTGAAAAATATAGGAACTAAAAGTATAAAAAGAGATACATAAATATAATTTATATCTATTAAATGATTTATCCATTTAGTTTGATCACACAATGCTCAAATTATGAGGTGTAGGTTTGAATCCTACTTAGGAGATTCTATTATTCATTCGGAATTAGAAAATTGAAAATGGAAATGTTCACTTTGACCGTTAAGAATAGGTAACTCGTTGCCCCAGTCTTCGTTATTAAATGAAACGACATCTCTTATGTCAATAACATCCAGAAAATATATTAAATAAATGGAATTAGTATATATCCCCTCGCCAAGGTCCTTAGCTCATCATAATTGGACTATGGTTCCCCTCCTTTTGATGAAACTAAGGTGGGGTCACGTCCACCGAACCAGCTATAATCCCGGCCGAAGGTAAACATTGGAGACTTTGCCCTGAAAATCGTCACTCACTGTGCACCAAGTAGTGACATACCACGTAAAATTGACTTACACAAAACCTCCCATCACAACTCCACAACCATATCATAGACAAGCAATCACAATTATGAGACATATATACATGTTCCAAAACATATATATAAGTATGATCCAAACAAAGATTTATCAAATAATACAATATTCTTTTAATAATGATTAAGATAGAGATACTATTTCAATTAGAAGAACCATAACAAAACGGGTTAATCTTATCAAACATGTTACACAATTTCTAAATCATTTATAACAACTCCCAACAATTCCAAATCCAGCCCTCCATGGCACAACAATTCCCAAAACAGTTATACACACGTTTAATTGACAAGTTTATAATCAACAAATTGTTGTTGACGTAGTAAATGGTTTTACAAAGAAAACATAAATTCAAATTTTGAAATGATATCTAAAGCCTTAATACTATAATTAAAACTAATTTATCATGATTATGATATTTCCCTTCAGTTTTTTAATTATTCTTCAATATTTTATCAATTTTATATGTTTCTAGACCTCAAATAATCTATTTGTTCTACTCCAAGTTACTTAATAAATCATATCATAATAATATTTAAATACCCGAAATAAATGTTGGATGTTACAAAAAGATGAGAGGAAGAACTCTTTTTAATTTATAAATATTACCTCCGTTCTTAAATATATAAGAATTAATTAGAAAATTTGTCTTTGGTGGTAGCAACTAATAAAATTAAAGTTGATATAAACTTTAAAGGGAATCATGATAAGAAAAAACATCTTCAACAAAACTATCAACTATCCATTTGAATGAAAATGCTCAAACTCTCAACCATAGAAGCAACATACAATAAGCAAAAAAGGAAAGAGATCAATACATAAATAGTTACCATAAGCTAGCTAGCTAGCTATTGCATACATCTAATAAATCTACCAACTCCATATAGAGAACAACCGTCATAATAAAAGCTATGCAGCTATTTCATATGACAATGTTGAGAGTGGATAACGTTTGTTTGATTGCAAGCAACTCTACCAAAACATCTTTTATGTTCATTCGTTCACCAGGCAATTCTGCACAACGTGCCACTCCAATCCAAGCAAAGCTAGCAAAGGACTCTTGAATTTTACATTCGAAATCTGGATTTTGCATAATGTTCTTGTAGTCTCTATCAGTTAGAACAAGCAAACTTGAAGATATTTTAGTTCTTGGGGAATAGTCCCAGACAAGTTATTGTTGGAAAGGTTTACATTCGTGAGGGATTTTAAAGAGCTAAATGATGAGGGGATACTTCCATGGAGGGAGTTTCCACTCATATCAAGATCTGTCAACTGTAAGCATTCCCCAAGTTCCATTGGAATGCCACCAGAAAAATTGTTTTCACTTAGATTTAATCCCACTAATTGCTTCATGTTACCAATCTCGGATGGAATGGGACCAATCAAGGAATTGGAAGACATTTCAAGATATATTAAGCTTTCTAGATGACCAAAAGTTAGCTTTGGTAAAATACCGCTCAGGTTATTTTGATTTATGTACAACAATTGCATGCCTTTGCAATGTTGGAGGCTTACTGGAATGGTTCCCTCAAAATAATTATTTGACAACCAAAGTTCGAACAACTTAGTAAGATTTCCAAAGATATCAGGAATTCTACCAGATAATTGATTTTGTTCTAAGAATAACCTTCCAAGATTTTTAAGCTTTCCAATCGATTGTGGAATTGTACCTTGAAAGAAGTTATGTCCCAAACCAAGGTAAGTTAAACCATCTAGTTGCCCAATCTCATTTGGTATGCTTCCCAAAATATGATTGGTTTTCATACTAAGCCTATAAAGTTGCGAAGAGAGATTGCCAATTGAATTTGGCAATGCACCGCTAAATTTATTATCCATCATCTCTATTAAATGCAATTGGCTACAATTTGTTAAGGATGAGAGGAAATCCAAGTCATGATCCTCTTCACTGCCAAAATTATTCGTTGAAATTTCAAATGTATGAAGGTTTTGCAATCTTCCCAAAGAGGTACGGAAAAGGCCGCTAAAAGCATTTTCATATATTGCAAATAATTGCAATTGAGACATGTTGTATGATGAAGCTGGAATAGTTCCCGTCAACATGTTGTGTCCAACATTAAAAGTTTGAAGATTTGGGAACGCAAGGCCAATAATTGATGCAATAGTTCCAGACAAGTTGTTGAAATTCAACTGTAGATCTTCCATGCGAGAGAGATTATAAAGTGAAGAGGGGATTATACCAGAAAGACTATTGTTAACAAGATAGAGCAAGTGCAAATTTGATAACCCACCTAGAGATTGAAGTATACTTCCTTCCAATTTATTAAATGGAAGAGACAAAAGCTCCAAGGATGCAAGATTTCCCAAGTATGGTGGAATTATGCCATGAAAATTATTATTTTCAAGTACCAAGGAAGTAAGTTTTTGCATAGATCCAAATCAGAAGGGAATTTCGCCAGTCAAATTATTGTGAGAGAAGTAAATCTGCTGGAGTTTAGAACAATTAGCCAGCTCTATAGGGACCTCTCCTTGAAAATTATTATAATGCAAACCGAGATATTGCAACTCTTTAAGTTGACCAATTTGTTTGGGAATTTCACCATGCAACCCATTATAGGCAAGAAAGAGTGATTTAAGAAAAGTTAAATTACCTAATGCTGGAGCAAGAGTGCCACGCAAATTTTGATGTGCCAAACCCAAAGCAGAGACTCTCATTTGAGGTAGAATGCACGAAACACCTTGCCATTTACAGAAGTGGGAAGAATCATTCCAAGAAGGTAGAGCTTCTGGAATGCCATTGGTTAGCTTATCTTTTAGAGCAAGCAAAGCGAGTCTATCAGTCTCCTCTGACCCTACGGCCATGGAAGGTCTAGCTTGCATTGAGGTTTGCAAAACTATGCACAGAAGAAAATTGGTGATGGCTGCGTAAGGCACCATATATATTGTGGCTGTCATATGAAGAAGTATGGAAAAACTGGAGATAAGGTGTTAGTTTTTATATTCAACGACATTTGTCGTCGATATATTGATGGCTACAAGTGAAATTTCAATGTCAAGGGACTTTTCCCCACTATAAACCCATCAACTAACTGAGATACGAGCTACGTCAAGCAATAGTTATGGTTAAAGAAAACATTAAATATAGAACTAACAAATCTCAGTTGGTAGATGTTCTGGGTTTCATTCACTTTGTATACATGAAAATAATTTTGTTAGGAGAGGTAAAATCCACTTTGATAATTTCTCCTCAGAAAGATTAGTTTTTAGTTATCAGGTGGAGAGTACCATATAGACTCTGAAAAAACATTAATTATATAAATAATTTGTGATTGGTAGTGGTAGGATGACTCCATTAGTTTATACCACAAGTCGTGCTTTGACAGACATATGTAGAGCATTAACAACACAAGGCCAAGAACTAAGTGACAAAAGGGTGCTATGTTATTTTATGCAACTTCGTTTGTCCATATATTGATAGCCGGGTAAAACCAAATTCGAAATATTAAATAATGTATGTTACATATGGGAAGTTGGAGTATTTTATTCTGCACATTATTCATTATATGCATGTGGGAGAAGTTTTTTAAAAATGTACTTTATTAAAAAAAAACCACATTTCTCCTTCAGTCTTGATTTCTAAATTGCATACATCATTCAACTTGCTCCAAAAGTGTCATTTTCATATAACTTGGATATATATATATATATATATATTAATTATAAGAATTTCCTAATGAATACATTTTTACTCATTACCATGCATGTTGATAAATGTAAATTTGAACTAACTACTAAATAATATATATTAAATATAAATGTAAATTATATTTAATTTCTATCCACTTTTAAGAATAAATTGTTCATGGATTATTCAATTTTTTAAAAAATAATTTTAATTGGGAAAAAATAGAATCTTATTTCCATTGTCTCGACTGACAAGGTAAAAAAATAAATTAGACTCCAATAAGGAAAAAAGTTGAAGATCTCAAGACTCAAGACGTATGGTTAAAACTATTATATTTTAAGACTAATTCAAGTGATAAGAGTAAAATGAAATGATAATAATGTTTGAGTTTGAATCTCCTTTTTTTCTTAAAAAAACACGTCATCACCTAACCGATAATTTAAAGACTAATATTTTTATGGTGTAGATATCATCAAAATATATTTTATCTCTCTCAACAAAACCATTTTTTATGGGCACAACTTGATATAAATCTAGGACATCATGTTTAGGAACTTAACTATCTACCATCTGTATTAAATTTTGTTAGTAAGTTTGAATCCTTATGATAATAATAATAACAAGAAAAAATAATCCACCAATTGAACCTCAGGTTCCTATAATTTTTTTTATTCCATCCTTATTGTTTGTTTAAGAATTAATGTTGGGTGTGTTCAGATCAACTTTTGGAGAATAGATTGTGGGAAGAATAGATTCTGGAGAATAGATTTTGGGAAAAAAGTGATTTTAAAAATTGGAGATATTTAGGGTGTGTTTGGATTAGCTTTTGGAGAATAGATTTTGGGGAGAATAGATTCTGGAGAATAGATTTTGGGAAGAATAGATTCTGGAGAATAGATTTTGGGAAGAATAGATTCTGGAAAGAATAGATTTTGGGAAGAATAGATTATGGAGAATAGATTTTGGGGAGAATAGATTTTGAGAAGAATAGATTTTGCAAATAGAGATGTTTGGATGATTAATAGTAGAATCACTTTTTATATTAATAAATTACTAAAAAGGGTATGATTTGATTAAAGTATGAGAGAGGGGAGAGGGTAGAGAATAAATAGGAGAGAGAGAGGAGAGAGGGGAGAGAGAGGAGAGAGGAGAGAGAGGGGAGAGGGGAGAGGGGAGAGAGGGGAGAGAGAGGAGAGAGGAGAGAGGAGAGAGAGGGAAGAGGGGAGGGGAGGGGAGAGGAGAGAGAGAGAGGAGAGAGGAGATAGGAGAGAGAGAGAGGGGAGAGAGAGGAGAGAGAGTATAAAAAAGTAGGGGTAAAATAGTAATTAGATAATCTATAAGCTCTTTTCCAATTCCAAAATCTATTGAAAAATAGCTTCTTCAAAACCATGATTTCAAACCGAGGTTTTGCCCAAAATCAATTTTGGATGAAAATGGCTGTTTGGCAAAAAATTTTACAAACCGAGGTTTTGGCCCAAAATCAATTCTGGACAAAAATTGATGTTTGTGTAAAAATTTTCCAAACCGAGGTTTTAGCCAAAATTGATTCCCAGAATTAGTTCCCAAACAGGCACTTAGATGATTAATAGCAGAATCACTTTTCCATAGGTAATTTACTAAAAAGGACATAAACTAATATCATAATTACATAAAGAATAAATTTGATTTTAAATTTTTTTTCATTTAAGTGATTAAAAAATAATATTATACATACGTATTTGACCAAAGTAAAAATTTACAATATTCACTTGAATTTCAATTTTTTCCAACTGAAATAGTACTTTTTAATTTGATTTGTGTGGATAATTTAAAATTTTATATAATAAATTAATATAGATATATATATAGAAATGAAGAACATATAATACGATTGATTAACATAGAGATATGATGTTGTAGGAATAAGGAAAAATTAAATTTCATTACTTGGGTGTTGCAGGGGGCATAAAATAAATTTAAAATGTACTACTATTGGTCTTGTCTATAATAAATAAGTTAATCTCGTATGAAATCATGACAACAAACCATTTCAGATGAGGAGGTTATGGATAAAGGTATCCGTGAAGAGTCATACTCATCATCACCATCATCATCTTGTAGTAGATCATCCTCATCTTCGTCATGTGGCGCGAAATTAGGGTCAGTAATAGAGGTTTTTCTAATGAAATTGTGTATTGCCATCGTTGCACAAACAATCTTCACTTGTGTTTGATTAGTCATAGCTGCGCATGTGTTGTAATATTACGAAGTTATTTTTCTATACCCTAAAAGTTGTTTCTATTGTGCATCTCAAACTTGAATGAGCATAATTGAAAGCTTCATTAGGGTTAACCAATCTAGATGACCGTCGAAAATTAGGAAGATGGTAATGCTCACGTCCGTATGGACCTAGATATTCAATTAATGTTGGATAACTAACATCAACCAAATAATATTTACCTGCATGAAAGAAAAGTTATTATTTTGAATATTTGTATTCACATATAAAGAGAAAAAAATTGAACATATTACAAACATACCCTGAGGCGGATGAGGGAAGTTCATTGAAGGAGTTGTCAAGGCATGACTGAATATACGGGCATCATGTGCACTGCCTTCCCATCCAGCCAAGACAAAGGTAAAGCACATATCCCAATTACAAACTGCCATTACATTTTGCAACGTGAACCCCTTTCTACCAATATATTTCGTTTGTTCATTAGCATTGACGATGCAAGGAATATGTGTGCCATCAATTGCTCCAATCGCATTTTTGAAAAATGCCCAATATCGAGGGTCAAGTTTGATTTTGCTATGCGCATTTTGAAATGTTGGATCTTGGGGTTTGATGATTGACATTGCAAGTCCACAACAAGATAATAAGACATCATGAAATTTTCTGTGAATCGTCTCTCCTGAGTGTTGAAACCTTTCTTGCATCATCCTACTGGTCTCCCCATGTCCAATAATATTTAAAAAATCGCTACATTTTCATGTATTCCAATATTCGGACTTTCTTTAAGCCCTTGTTGCTGCAATTCAATGCAAAGGTCGAAGAACACACGTGGTTCCATTCTGAACTGTTCAAAACAACGCTTTGGATGACCGCATAATACTTCATCAACCCATTTTCTACTTGTGTGCTCACTAGTACAATTTGGTTATTTAGACAAATATTGTGCTTCATAACTGCCAACCAATATGCGAACTTTTTTAATCCTCTTTACTCGTCGCTTATAAGCTTCTGTCAAGTTTTTTTTATCATCCCCCATACTTGTTTAACCTGTGCAGAGAGAGATTAATTTTAGATTTCTCAATGTCACTAAATAAGGTTATCGTGATGAAATGACTATCATAAAATGAAAAGAAAATAATACAAAAATAGCGAAATCAATGTCTTAAATATTCGTTACTCAATATGTCCATACATACAACAAGCATGCATAAATAGTCATAACATTAATGTCTTAATCTCCATAACATAAGTGCCATAAAAATAGTAACAATTGCTTCTTCATTCCCATTTATGAAGCATACATTGCCCTCATTGCGGGATCTAGCATGAGTTTTGTACATCGTACATAATCATCATCAGCGAGTACTTCATCAAGTTGGCTTAGGTGTGTCATGACTTCCGTAATAAAGGGTATGTTAGCAGATGCTTCATCTGCCCTTTTGTGAGCATGTTTGACCTCTGCCTTAGTTAAATCAACAATTTCACTTAGTGCATCTACTATCCTAGTTGATGTAGGTCCTTTCTTCTTCTTTTTCATCCCTCCACTCCTCTTCCTAACCCCTAATGAGCCGCTTCTAGACATTGGCTCCTTCCCCCTCACGCTACCTTCACCACTGGTCCCTTGAGATATATTGAATATCATTCGATTCATATCCCCACTTATGCCAGTTGGAGCCACCAAAACTTCATCGCTATCTCCTAACCCTTCTTCCAGATCTATATTATCATCATTGACGTATCCTATTGTCTGTTCTGTTAGAAGTGTCATGGATGATGGTGCCCATACATTTGGCCTTGTAGCTGCCACATTACTGAACAGTTCATCTAATCTGTCCTAAATGAGAGACCTTTTGTTCTAAATTTCTCATATTGTGAATTTTCCTGCACATATAACACTAATCAGAAATGACAATTACATATGATACAGGTTGAAAATAGAGCGTATCATCAAATATCCTTTTTATACCAATTTTTTCTTCTCCCACCACTCATCTTCTGCTTGTACTGTATTCTTTTCCATATTCCAGCCCACCCCTGTCTCATTAATCAATTTGTTTCACATCTACCATTCCTTCCGTATGGAGTCATACTTGTTTTTAAACTGTATTTTCTCATAGACTTTCCTAGTTTTTGCTGTGAACCCATCGCAAATGTTGGCCCATGCCTTTTTTATATACACATTACCTTTTCTTTCACCTTTGTAAAGTTATTCAATACATAGGTCAATGAACACCTTAGTGGTGCTAGCATCCCATAAAGCTTACCATTTATCCTTCACCATTGTACTACATAAGTTAAATAATTAATTTCCATAGTCAGCTATATAATCTGAAAAAATCAAATGCCAAAGAGCTATCGAGCAGGAAGAAAAATGTACATACTAGCAAGTCATCACTACCCAGTTAAATACTATATTTTGACTAGAATCCAATGTATAGCAAGATTGCTATAGCACAGTAATCTTGTACAGAAACCAATTGGACATGGTGGGGATATAATTTAGTGCTTAACATCAAAATCAAGCCCCCAAAAAAAGGATACAAACTGCGAAGTAAAAAGGCAAAGGAATCCTACAAAATTGAAGAAACGAAATTTCTCCCACTCCTTTTCCCTCAAGCATGAAACAATAATCAAACTACAAAAGGCATCAGATTGAATCATCACTGCACACCGATAAAATAGGATCTTCTCCCTATTAAATGAAGCCCTCCAGGTTTTTAGTACAGAGAGATTACACGGAAAAAAGAGAGAGCAAAATACAATACAGTCCCCAGTGGGAGTCAAAGCTCTTGCAGATGCATTAAGCAATGAAATAAAGCAGAAACAACACATTGAAGAAGAATCAGAACAATTTCGAGTAAGAAATAGAAAACTCAATCACAAATCGATAGCCGAAAGTTGGGAAAAGCCTCGAGATACAGTCCAGATAGCAAGAACATGCTTAATTCCCTAAAAAGCAAGAATTATAGTGAACCCCAAAGGTTAAGAGAAAAGGAATTAGAGAAAGGAATTCAATAAAGTAGGTGAAATTTCAGCGTATCGAGGCAGCAGTGAATTAGAGAAGCATGCCAAAGAGCCTGGATTTCAACGGAAGCAGGGTATCATGGAGATCGACTCCCAAACGGCAGCACAACATGGCAAGATTTTGGAGCAGAGAGGCCGACTGTTAAGGCACGATGACGGCACAGCACGAGCTCACATGGACATCTACAGGCCCAGAATGTCTTTAGATTGAGGTGTGAGAGCAGATCTAAACAGAGCAGAGCGAAGTCGTAACACGCGATCTTGTGACATGAGTCAGAGGTGAGGTCAGCAAGGGCGGAAGGAAGAGACGCGAGTTGTTGAGGCATAAGTCAGGAAAGTAAAAGCAGTGAAGTGCTTGATTCCTCACCAAGCTCAGCGGCACTGGTCGGGATGGTGAAGCACAGGGAGAAGAGTAACAGAAGTGAAGTGCAGGGGCAGAAGGAAGAGACACGAGCTATTGAGGCACAAATCGCAAGTATAAGCAGTGACGGGCTAGATTCCTCATAAAGCCAAGCTCAGCGGCGCTAGTCGGGAAGGTGAAGCGCAGGGAGAAGAGAAGAGAAGTGAAGCGCAGGGTTCGGAGAAGCTATGAGAAGTGAAAGTTGTTAAGGAAAAGAGAAATAAATGCTAACGGTAAAATGCCAACGGTCAGAGACAAAAAAAATAGCTGTTAGCGATTTTTTCAAACCATGGTTTATAGGATCAAACCATGGTTTGAGATGCAGATTCTATTCTTAAAAAAAACTATTGTTTGGCTGCAAAAAGACAACCATGGTTTCACCTAAAATCTATTTTTAAAATTGAATCCCAAACACACACTTAAATCTCTCATGAAATGATAACATTTTTTAAATCTACCTTTACTTAACTAAGAACATAATCTCTTTTATCTTTTTTCTGCATTTAGAATTATTTCTTTTTTAAAAAACTCATTAATGACTATGTTGAGCTCTTATAGTTAAGACCAAACATTTTTTCTATAAGCTAGGGCTCATATAATATGGATGGATCAGATAGAGTATTATAAAGATTTACTATTATATTATATCTTTATAACTTATGTTACTAATACTAAATTAAAACCAAGAAAA
Organism: Leucaena leucocephala; assembly: GCA_037074615.1. Classification (NCBI taxonomy): domain Eukaryota; kingdom Viridiplantae; phylum Streptophyta; class Magnoliopsida; order Fabales; family Fabaceae; genus Leucaena; species Leucaena leucocephala. The sequence goes on from CM073542.1 coordinate 10,972,293, forward strand.
ACTATAAATATTTTAAGAATAGTTTTCCCTATTTTTATTTTTATATTCATTGTAGGGGTTGATGGCTAAATTTCTAAAGTCAAGGAATTTAAATTTTCAGAAATTGTTTGTGGACCAAGATAGAGTCCATATTAAGAGTAAATTAATGGGCAAAGTTCATAGGAGAACGACAATTGTTGACCGTATCAAAAAATTAATACAGAATATGAACTTTTAAATTATAAATTTTTCTAAATATAAAAATTTAAATTTAATATTTGTACTATGGAAAATCATAAAAAAATTACTATTTAAATTTTAAAATTATAAATTATAAATTATTATAAAAATATATTTTTATTTATTTTATAAAAATAATCAATATTTATAACATCTAGAAAATAAATTAATTTAAAATTTTAAAATTTAAGTATTATTTTTATAAAATGTTCACTATTTCTAAATCCCACATAAAAATTCTCATTCCATGTGGTGTTGATAGGCATTAATGCATGTTGACAGGCTTTGTCGAGCATGGCATTAAAGAAGATCGTACGGCAACATTTTGGTTGGGGTGATGGAATCTACAAACTGAAGCTACACATACAAAAGTCAAAAACTGCACATGGGACGTTAGCTTTATATTTATTGTAGGCGTTGATGGTGATATCTATGGAATACTCCAAGTCAAGAAATTTAAATTTTCTTCTTAAAAAAATTGACTCGCAGTCTTTGAATAAGATATTATCGTGGACAAGTTATTAATTGATTAGAATAGAACTCATATGACAGCCATGGTAAAAATTTTAATAAAAAATTAATTATTTAATTCTTATAATTTTCAATAAACTGTAACTCAATTTTAGTTCTATATAACTAAATTTTTATAATTTTAAATTAATTAAAATTTAGTCTCTAATTTTTTATTTGTCAAAACTCAATAATTTGTTTTTAATTATTTTAAATATTAGTACTTACATTTTATAAAATAAAATTATAAAAATTAAAGTTGTGTTTTTTCAACTTATGAATTAACTTTTTAAATAACAAAAATTATAGAGATTGTGTTGTAACAAATCAAAATTTAAAGACTAAATTTTGAGAGAGTCAAAATTGTAGAAAATAAATTATATTTAGTTAAAATTTAAAGATTAAACTATAATCAAATTAAAATTATAAGAATTAAATTATTAATCATTTTCAATTTTAACTGTAGAAACTTTATGAAATCGTATTGTTTAATATAATATATAGAGTAAAGCATATATTTGATTATCTAAATTTACATCAAGTTTCAATTAATTCTTTTAATTTATAAAGTGCATTTTTTCTTTAATCTTAACACCATTAATCTCATCAATCAAAAATACTAACTCAACAAATAATTATATTGTATAGTTAAATGCTGACAAAACATGGTTAAATTTTAATATTTTAATATTTTTTATATTTTACAATTAAAATAAACCATGTGAAACCTGATTAATAATGTGATCTAGGGGTATTCAAGATGTCTATGACCTAGTGAGCCCACCCGGACCCGCCCAAAAAATGTCCTATCCAGCCCTATAAAAATGACCCAATAAAAAAAGGGTAATTTTAGGCAGGGCCAATGTTTGGGTAGGGCTAGGCATCGCGCAGGGGTTACTGCCTTGCCCATTTAGACCTGCCTAGTTAATTACTTAATACATACATATTAGTTATTGCAATGCACGAAAGAGGGCTTCGCTTATAGTTCATTTCATTTGTATGCCTTGTTCTCTCCTGTCGGTTGTCGATTCATTTCCCTGAGCTCACAGTTTTGCTTCTGCCTTCCAATTTAGCTCTTTACCCATGCTCAAGCTATACTAAAACCTCCTCTTCCGCTCAGTAGATCAAGTCGCTCATGCACCATATTTACATGAACCATTCAAAGGAAAGAGAGCTCAGTTTTGCGATTGAATCCTCAGTTTTGCAACAATTGTGTGACTGAATCCTTAGTTTATCGACATTTCCTTCTTATTGTGGAGTCCTTTTTCAGGTACTATATCCCTCCTCCCCCAATCTTATGTAAATTATGTAGTTTTCACTCTGTCGCACGAGGATTCAGTCTTCATATATCACAGCATAATATTTTCAAACATGTTCTTCACAAAATGAGGATCCTTTCTCTTCCAATACATGATTCCCCCATACATATGACACACCCATGGCTCTAGTAAGGCCTTATTAAATTTTTGAACAGAATTATGATATGCAAGGCAATAGAACTGAAGTTACAGGTACATAGATTTAAGTCATTGTATCAATGGTTTTCAAATTTGAATATAGAACTAGATCTGTGACATCTGCTTGACGAGAATGGTGAGATTTCCAAGCCTCCACAATGAAATCATCCCTAGCTAATGCAACCTTACAAGTTATCTTGTTCAAATGATCATATCTCAGATCTCGTCGAAGGTGCCTGTTCAAATCTATGCCTAGTTAAATATGGAACTTATCATACTTGATGCTAGAAGCTGCGATAAAGTTTCAAAAAGAATTTGAGCAGATGCATGATGAAGATAATGACTACATTTCCTACTTCAGCTCAAGTACTTCAAGCTCTAGGCATGAGAGCGATGCTTCTGGCTCTAGGTATGATGCTTTTAGTGGTGCTAGGCATGGCTAAGTTGATTTCTTTGGTCCTAATAGTGATAATTGGGATAATGTTAAGATCTTCAGCAAATTCTTGAAGGTATTTTATAACATAACATTGAAAGTTTTAGGCTCCCTTTCTGTAACATCAAATGAATGTTTCCACTAGATTACACATGTTCAGAAAATGTTGCAAAAGAATATTATGAACATAACTAATAATCTTTTGGGAGACATGAGCATCAGTATGTAGGCAAAATATGACAAGTATTGGGGTCAAGTAGATAATATGAATTCATTACTATTTGTGGCTATAATTTTGGATCTTGTTATAAACTAGCCTATATCAATCATATGTTTGATGTCCTTTACATTGACCTTTAAGTATATTCACTTATGAAAGAGAGGGTCAAAGATTGTTTGTATCGGTTGTTTGATGAGTATTCTGCAAGGGTTTCTATTGAATTAGAGACTATTTCAACATGTACAATAGGTGCAACTTCATTGCCTTCTTTTGATGATGATGATACTGATTATCCATGTCATAAATAGTTAGAATCTATAAAAATAAGAACTTCAATAGATCCTCAAACTGAGTTAGATAGATATATTATAATTGATTCAAGAGATAAAATGCCTTCTGCATATGAGTTTGATATACTGTTATAATGGAAAGCTAATTCTCAAAAATATAAAATTCTCTCCCATATGGCACGAGATATACTGACTATTCTGGATTCTACAGTTGCTTTTGAGTCCACCTTTAGCACTAGGGATGTATAGTTGATCATTACAAGAGCTTTTTGTCTTATAAAATGAGAGAAGCACTGATATGTAGCCAAAATTAGCTACAAGCTGGCCAATCTATCAATAATGTAGCTGACAAGTTTTGGGAGTTCGATAATTTTGATTAAACAGAAAATGTCATTCAACTTGCAAGTAATATTTTATTTTAAAGCTTATAAATTATATTATATATTACTTCATAATATGTAATGCAATTGTTCTTTTACTTTTTTACTTTTTCCCCTAAATATTATACTTGGAGGGGAGATTGTGATGACTACTGGTAACTAAAGGGTGATTTTACACATGAATAGTCAAATAGATAATTGCATCCTTCAAAATTTATAACTAGCTTTATTTATTTCTTTTTTTTAAACTTTGCTAACCGTAATATTTTTTCAAATGTTTTATCCTTATCAACTTTGAGAAAATTGATACAAAGTTGTAATTGTAAACTAATTAAGCTCCAAGTCTTTTTTTTATATGTAATAGATTCCAAAACTTTAATTACTATCTTTTTGCTGCCTTATTATTTGTGGATTATGCATATTATTTAACTCTTGAAGACATGAATATTGTATTATTTTAGAAGTTCATAATTGTAGATTTTTTTTCTCATAATATGAGCACAGCATCACAACTTGGGTATGTAAGACCGCCCATACCTAACCCGCCCATGACTAGCCCATGTATTTTTTAGGCATGGCACTGAGCAGGGGGTTGCCCTACCCAGCCCTACCCCATGCACACCCTTAATGTGATCCAATCTATTCATTTTATATCTTTAAATATTTTTCATTCAAAATTTAATCATTCTTTATTAGCCTTTAATTACATGGACTCATTAGGTCAACATTTTCTATTAAGAAGTTTAATAATGTTAAAATTAAGGGACTAAAAATATATTTTATTAACTTACAAAACTAAACTGAAATTTAATATAAAATTAGATACCTATACTTTAACTAATTTATATTATAAACAAAATATGATTAAGGGTGCTGAATGAAGATTTTCTTTAGGAAAAATCATAATGAGATTTTTAAAAAAGATATAATTATTAAAAAGTTATAAAAATAAATAAGCATTTAATAGGGGTGTGCATGGGCAGGGCTGGGCAGGGCAGCCCCCCTGCTCGGTGCCCTGCCCGAAAAAACCATGGGCTGCATTTTGCAGCCCGATGCCCGGCTCTGCCCGGTAAAAGCTCTAACTATTTCAGGCTGGGCATAGGCGGGCTGGGCATGCCCAAATAGTGATGTCCTGCTCATATTATAAGAAAAAATCTACAATCATAAATTTATAAAATAATATCATATTTATGTCTTAAAGTCTTAAAAATATCAATAATCAACTTAAAACAAGGTGACAATAAGATAATAATTAAAGTTTTGAAATCTATTACAATTAAAATGATTTTAAGTCATCAGTAGTCATCAGATTCTCCCTTCCAAGCATAGCATCTATAAGAGAAAAAAAAGATTGAAGTAAAATATATAATGGAATACTCTGATGCATAGTGCTCCCAGTCATCTTGGTCAAAAGGATCTTCAATTGAAACAATGGGATACTCTGATATAAAGGACTTGTAGAGATCTTGAAGAGTATCCCCAGATATCTTCTGTGAGCCATCATTGTTCTACATGTGAAATAGAAAATACAAAAACAAAATTAACTCAACACATATCTACCAAGGAATAACATTAACTACACACCATTAACATAGGGTTCTTGCAAAATGGAGTGTTTGTTTATATACATCACTTGTTAATGATCCTCTCAAATAGTCAGATATACAAACACATAATGCTAAGCAGGATGACAACAAATATATCTTTTTTTTGGATGAACAGATAACAAACATATCTTACTCCCATGGAAGAAGGTACAATGACACAAACCAGAAAAACCTCTAGGCACAAAACAACAACTTGAAATATCAAGAAATGAAATATATTAGGAACTACTATTTTAACCATCAATTATATTACATCACAGATAAGTTTCCCATTTCTCAAGTCTTCAAGGTGACCCATCACCTCATAAGATGTGTTAACAAAACCATAATGTTTTTAGATACCAAGGTATGTTAAGGAAATGAAGACACGAAGCTTAAAGTAAATGACCCTCATTGACTGAATGCCAGAAAAAGTAATTTTGATTGTTGTAAATAAGATCTCATGGAGACATAACTAACCGAGTTGAAAGCTAAATCATTCCCCCTTCTCTGAGTTGATTATTGTGTATATCTTGGATCTTGCAGATAATGAATCCTTGATATGTTCTTTCAATGCAGATAATGTAATGGATGGAACTTAGGCTAATCAACTTCTCCACAATAGATTTTGCGATTTATTTAGACCTAATGTCCTTAAATAGAAGGGTGCAGATGCTGAGAGTTATTTCAGTTGTCTTCCTCCTTTTGCTAAGAACAAATTTTCATATGCAACTCTTTTGAATTGCTATTGCAGGGACTTAATGGAAGACAAGGCATTGACTTTTTTGGAAAATATGAATAAACTCAATTATGTCAACAGCGATCTGCCCTTCAATAATCTCATCCGTTCATATATGAGACTGGGTAAAATGAGAAGATGCCTCATTTGATAGATAATGTGAAGCAGAGGAAAATAAAAATGACCGCTTTTGTATATCATCTATGGAGGAATAGTTATGCCTCCTTAAATGATATTGAAGGAGTAGAAAGAGCCTTTGAGTTGATGAAAAAGGAAGATGAAGACAAAATCACCTGGCTGACTTATAGCGACCTTGCTTCTATCTATGTAAAGACTAAACATTTTGAGAAAGCTGAATCTGCGCTTAAGATGTTGGAAATGATAGCGATAGCGGGACCAAAGGAGCATGAAGCTTACCATTTTCTACTAAGTCTCTATGCAGATTACTATCACCTTCAGTCAGAAACACAATTTCATGGTCATCAACGCGTCACACGGAGGAAGCCGAATTCAGTTTCTTCTTCTGGGTCATTTCAGCTGAATCAAGGGGAACATGAAGAGAAGCAAAGGGGGCATTCCCATCCCATGCAGAACTCGAAAGCTTGAGCTTGTTTGTGGTTATGGGATTTGCAGAGAGGTGCTGAAAGTATTGGAGAAGCGAATCCAAGTAAAAAGACGAAGGAGAAGGAGATTGAGGAGGAGGCGGTGGAGGTGGAGGTGGAGGTGGAAGAAACGTTGAATTGAAAAGACGCAAAGCGCAAAGACACAGAAGCAATCCCCCAATTCTAATCTTTAGGGAAAACTCAAAATAATTAAAAAAATATATAAATTTATAATATATAATATATATTGGGCCAGGCCAAATGGGTAGGGCAGCACATCTTGCTTGGTGCCGGCCCGGCCCGACATTTGGCCCAGCCCGAAATAGCCCATTCACATATTGGGCTAATTTTTTTGGGCTGGGCAGGGCTATTTTTTGCCGGGCTCAGGCGGGCGAACCGTGCTACCGGGCATCATGCACACCCCTAAGAAGTATAGATTTTGCATACAGCTTCATGGTGGGACACAAGTTAGATTCAAGACTGGGAAAAGTCTGGATATGTCCTATGATTAAGATGCTTTTGTTGTCATGTATTAATACAAATAAAAGTTAATACTCCTCCGTCTTTACAGAATCTTTTTAACCAAATTCATTGTTCAAAAAAATTGTTAAAATTAATTAAAAGTAATACTGTCTCCTAAATTGTTATAAGCTAGCTAGTTAGACTATGCGCGTTTTACACTGTATTAATAAATAAATAAGGAGGAGGAGGAAGAAAACGGTAGAATATTTAGGTGGTACGAATATTGAAGGCTGAGCATAAGGCGTCACCAAATGAAATGATCGAATGGTCTAAAGTTACTGCGCCGACGCGTAAGCCTATGAAATTTCTAGTTGATGCCATTTCGTCATAGTTCATCTCTTAGCTACATAAAAATTAAATTATATATACCTATTGCAGGATCAGTTAGTATAAGGATAAAATATACGACTATTTAGAGTGTGTTCAATCCCTAAGAAGTATTTTTTTTGTTATGGTTCTAGTCACGACGTTTGAGAAGATATTCTAATTCCTGTATGCCTAAATTTATGCCTGAGGGTAATAGACTGCTCGCCCTGCTCAATATTGATATCGCCTAGAAGGAAAGGAGATTTCGCCCTACCTTTAGATCGTGAGTGACTCTTTTTTAAAAATTTTTATAACATAAAAAAATTATATATTGTGTTTTTTTTACAAGTTAAAAAATGTAAGTGTCACTAATATATGTCATAATATCATCACTTTGTATAAAAATAAAAATAATTTATCTGTACTGAGTATTATTTTTTTAGGTAGTTAAAATACATAATTTTTGACTTAGGCATTGTTTAGTTCACCTTAAGGGAGGGTATGTTAGGTTAATTTAAGGGAGGATAAGGAAATGTAGGGGAGGTTAATTAATGATGCTTTTTGTTTAGTTCAGGAGGGGAGGGGAGGAGACTTAATTAAAAGTTGACAAATATACCCTTATCTCTTTATTTAAATTTATTTACTCTTTATTTACAATATTCATATCAAAATTATTATTTTTTAATTTATGAATCTTAAAATTTTTTATCTCATTTATATATATAATAAATTTAAAAAAATTAAAAAATATGATAAAATTGTAACATTGTTTCTTATTAATTTTATAATTCTTATATATTTTAATATAATATATAAATAATTTATTATGCTTATTAAATTTTAGCAATTAAAGAAAAAATTAGGTATGAGAAAAATAAAAAAAAGGTTTGAGGGTATAATTGAAATATTAAAAATACATAAAGGGTAATTTGGTCAAAAAGGGGTAAAAAAAATTTCTTCCCTCCCAAAACCCTCACTTTTGGAGGGGAGGAGAGCACATAAGGACAAAAAAATCTCCCCTACCCTCTCTTCAATTTTTCTTAAACAAACACACTTTCTCCTCCCCTCTCATCCCCTCCAAAACCCTCCAACTAAACAAAGCCTTAGGGGGTTAGGGGTAAAAATTGAGTGCGAGTGCTCACCCACTGACCTTATCAAGGTATCTGCAAGGTGATAACTTGTCGGTATGCAGATCGGTTTTGGTGCTCATTATTATATTAATATATGTACTATTTAAATACAAATTCCATGATATATATTTGAAATTTTAAATGATGATTTTAAAATTATTTTTTGAATTACCATTATTGATCTTTTTAAAAAATAATCAAATACTCCCTTACACTTAAGTTTTTATACTCCTAGGCAAAATATCAGTCAAAAGAATCAACCGTTAAACTCAGTAAGTAAACATAAAACTAACAAAATAAGAATATGCAATCAACTCAAGAAACATCTATCCTTAATCAATCAACAATAATTGAATGTTTCAGTACAAAGAAATTAACATAAGAGACATAGCAAGATAGATGAAAGGAAACATAATAGAGCTCTCAAAGATATAAGTATCTCACTCAACTTTCAAATATAGAAAAATTTCACCTAATCCACTTATATTAACACTTATCATAGGTTTGTAAAAAATCTACTATTCTTTACCACTAACATACCATATATTCATGATCAATGAGACTTTATTGTGTTGTAATGTTGATGAAAGGCTAATGAATAGATATAATAGAATGTAAAACAAGTTTAATACTAATACATGAGTATTAAGAAATAGCTCAAAGTAAGTTAAAGTGTGACTATAAAATGAACAGCAATCTTTAACCTTCAATCACCAAAAGATAATTTATTTCAAACTTTATTCTTTGTTGCCAATTTTTCTTTTATTTTCTTTTTCTCTCTCTATCTTTTTTTTCAACTTCTTTCTTATTTTTTTGCACATTTTCTTCTCTTTCATGTCTTTTCTATTTCTTTTCTCTCTTTTTATATTGGCAATCCTAACCCAACATAATAAAAATAGTAACATCAATAGTGCATAATTAATCATTAAGAATATAATATAAGTCATGCAAAGTACTTGTTCAAAATCAATGGAATGAAATGAAAGTGATGGGTTCAAATGAGTAAACAAAGGTCAATTGGGATAGCTTGTGTTTGGGTAAAAGGATTTAGAATTGAATTCCCCTATCACGCTCACAAGTCTAGGTATTAATGAAGCTTTGAACAAGAATTTAGACAAGTTCTAGAGGTTAACCAAAATTAGGTGGAAATCATACAAGATAAGGAAGAAAAGTAAGGCTCAATAATCCTTCCAACAAGAATTTTTTTAATATGTTTCATCCCTAAGATCAAGCTATGAAATAAGGTTAATGACACTGCACCAAAGGAACTCCACTATGCTAACCAACTAAGAATAAACATTACTCAAATCAAAATGTATTCTTACCTAGACATGTCAATGTTCACATGAATAAAGCAATAAGGATTTAGAAATAAAGCCCAAGGATTACAAAATTCAAGTCAGAATGTCAAAACTATAGTAGAAAATCGCCTATACATCATTGAAAAATCCAATCAATTTAGCTTAAAGGTTCAAAAGTTTTGAATTTTCTAGATTATGGCGATTCAAGCAATGGCAACACAAATTAGCAAAAGCAATCCCTCCCCCACACTTAAATCATATGTTGTCCTCAACGCATCACTAAAGCATATATCAAAGGAAAAAGGGGAAATAGTTCAAAAGTCATGAGCTAAAGGGAAAATTTCTTCAAAGAAAAATTAAACTAAAACTAAAAAAATCCTTAAAATGCAACATATTCTAAGAAATTGTTAAAAGATATAAAGCTATAAATCAAAATTATTCTAACTTTTATTACTGGGATAGTACGTCCCCCTCACTTATCTTAAACAATAAAGCTCAATAAATCAAAGCATGAAAAAGGTAAGGAAGGAAAATGACAACCTTCAGGACAAAATCTCTTCAAACTGTTGTAAGAGAAATTCTCATTACAGCTTCATCTCTTACATTATTCTTCCTTGATGGTAGTACTTCTGGATTAATTGGAGGAGCCCTAATATAGGGGATATAATAATTATCATATAATTTTCTTAAGTAAGGTATCTGCAAGAGATTTGACAAAATACAAGCAATATCTTTTTCAACTCCAAGTATGGGACAAAAATCAAAATATTTGAAACCATGAAAAGCCTTCAAGCGTGAAAGGTTAGTAAGCAAGATACCAGATTTTAGAACTCTATAAGATATAAAAGAACACAAGTATTTCTCACAAACAATAAAATGAATAAGATTCCCTTCAGTAAGAGTCTTGACTTCAACATAAGGAATCTGAATGTAATCATTAGTGAATAAGTCTTTATAAGGTATCAAATCTCATGATAATATTCCATCCTTATCAACACCCTGCTTTACATCCTCTTAAATGGTAGCCATAGTTTGTGATGGTTTGGGCTTAGTTTTATGCCTCATTTTCTTTGTTATGGCATTTTGTGATGCTAAAGTGATTTCCCCTATTATTGTGGTAGCCTTTACTTCATCATGTGATTCCTTGGATCCTGGCAATGCAACAAAAATCCTTCCTCAAATTTATCAAGTGCAAAATCAATAGTAATATCATAATTGAAACAAGATAATGCATCAAAATCATGAGCAGTAGAAAGTCATCTATCTATCTATCTCTAACCAATAGACACATGATATGCCACCCTCACATGCAAATGAGAAGAACGGGAGGAAGATAGACAAGTAGAAGCATAACCATACTTCACAACCATGTCATATATGTCATGTTTATACACATCAGTCTCCTCATCACCTATGGAGTCATAAGGTGATACTTTCTCCATTTGTATCTTCATGATAATTGTATCCTCTTTATCATTTTGCACCACTGGTTGTTTCTGAGACTGCTCTAAGAGCTTCTTTTCTTATAGGCTTTCAAATTGAATAAAAGCTTCTCTAATAATTTGAGAAATTTCTTGAGCAATGTAGGCCTAAGGAGACTCAACTTCTATTTCCTCATCAACTAGTTTTTCATTTTCTTCATGCTCTTCGAATTGTATTTTCTTAGCTCTACTTTCTTTACCATTTCTCAATGTGATTGCATTCACGGATTGAGGATTTATCACTATGTTTGAGGGTATATAAACAGTACTCTTTGCTTGTTGTTCACTTAAGTTGTTGGAGATTTGAGTAACAAAAGCGTTCAAGTTCTTATGCTTAATTTCCATTTGCTCCAATTTAGAGAACACATTTTGTAGACATAAATCTATCTTATTCTCCATAGCATGTAACTTAACCTCAATTTATGAATTATAGTGGTCAAATTTTGAGTTAAGTTCAGTAATATCTTTTACGATCATAGCAAGTTCATTACCTCCAGAAAAAGAAAATAATGCCCCTTAATTAGACATAATTTGATTTGAGAAATTTTCTTAAGTATTGCCTTTATCCCTAGCCTATCTAGAATTATGGTGATCTCTCTAACCTGGGTTATAGGTGTTAGAGTAGGGATTATCAATTATAAAGCCATAGAATCTAGGTAAGGAGTAATTTAATGCTCTTTTAATTTCAAAGTTCATATCATCTTTATAAAAGTCATAAGGATCAAAATTAATCTTAGAATTATAAATCTCCCTTATGCTTCTATTATCCTCATCATTATGCCATAAATTGGTCTCATCATATCTATTATTCCCTTTAAACCCATTATATCAATTATTACCATTAAAATCATTCATGGGTTTTTTTCCTATTTAGAAACAGATAAGTGTTCAGTAGAGCTAGCTGTTAGATGAAAAAGACTAAAATAAAAGAAAAATAAATAAAATAAAATGAACCAAATAAATAAAGAAAAAAATAAAATGAACCTAATTTTTTTTAAAATGCAAATGAAAATGCAACTGCAAAAATTATGCAAACTAACAAAGATAGGCTCAACAAACAAATAAATTCTAATTAATGTTACTAGAAATTTAATTACTACAAAACCAATTTCTTGGCTTTCTAGCAATAGCACCACTTGAAACAACCTTACGTCACCTTGGATTATCTCAAAAATTAAACTAAGGATTGCGTAGAGTACAAACTCGGGTTGTTCTCTTTGATGAATCAAAAATAAAATTAAATTTCTAAGCAACTAGATGCAATCCAATCTAAGCTATAAAATGGGGTTTGGATAGATTGACTAACAACTAATTGTGAAGAATTAAAATCAATTTAAATATATTTTTGGTATTTTTTTATAAAATGGCTAATAAATGGATGAATGTACATGTAATCAACAATGATAAAAGAAATTATCCAATTCAATAACATATGAAATCATAACTTATACATATATGGGAGGTATAAATAATGAATAAAAAATTATAATTAAGCTTTTAATCTAACAACTGAGCCACCTCGAATTGTCACAAAATATTTTTCAAAATCCTAATTTATTAATTGGCACTAAAATAATAGAATAAGACTAAGGATATTAAAACTCAATGCTCCATCATAACTTAATAATTCATAAAAATAGGATTAAATTAAGTAAGAGATACAATGATCTAATAATTCAAACTACCTTGAAAAATAATAAAATATTCACAAAAATTTCAATACAAAGTTTTGACTCAAAACAAAGTAATAAAATTAAATTATAACTAGCACAATATCAATTGTCAAACAATAATTCAATTACAATAGTCCTCAATAAATATAAATAAATCATTACAAATATTCTCAATAATTATAAAATTATCATAAGACCTAGGAATCATAATATAATTAATAGGTAGAAAATTAGAATAACTTAAACCCCCTTTGAGATCCTAAGCTCATGTCTTTACTATTAAATTAGAGAATTAGGACACTTAGTCATGCCTAGCCATCAAAGTTACTGCCACTAATGCTGCACTGTCACTGCTTATGTCCTTCTAGCTGCATCGTGGTGATCGCTGCTTCTCCATCATTGTGCTGGTTATAGTTTCTTCTGTGCTGTGTCATCAGTGATGAGAAATGTGGAGGTAGGGAGGAGAAGATGAGTGGGTACGGCTTGGAGGTGGAGCATGGAATGGTATGGTGGAGGAAGAAGGGAGATGATGTGATGAGTGAAGTGCCGAAGTAGCTGAAACTTGGTTCTCTCGCCCCTCCGCTCTCCCTAGTTGATGACGATGGTGTGTGGGTGGAGATGGGAGTCGTGGATAATGGAGACGTAGATGTAAGTGAATGGTGTGGTTGCTCGGCAGTGTGTGTGTAGGAAGTGGCAGCGTGTGGAGTAGGTATAGAGGAAATAACTTGATGGGTTAACTTGCAAGGTTTTGCCCATAGGTCCTTTAATATAATTTTTAAATTTAGGATCTTTTATTGTCATTTATAAATTATGATTTTTACTAAATTCTTAAAATATAAAATTATAATAGTGTAATACTTTTTATTCTAAAAATAATTATTTAAGAGAAATAATAAAAATATAATAATTATGCTCCTGTTAAGTAATAATTTAATGTAAGACATTTTAATTCAATTAGTGTACAAAAAATACAATTAATGACCAAAATAATGATAAAAACCTACTAAAATGATATGAATAAATATATAAAAATATAAGTTTGTCAATAAGATAAGGAGGGAAGGAATTAAATGAGATAATTAGGGTGTTTTAAAAAAGTTTTGGCATCTTAACTAATTAAATTAACTTTTTTAATTTAATTAAATTAATTAAATAAATATTATATAAATAACAAGAGGAATACTATTTACATGATCACCAACGTCTAATATTCAATGGGAAACCTTAAGACATGGTTCAATGTTTTACATTGTGTGTGTTTGGTTTGATCTCAAACTAAGGATTTAAAAGAGTTTTTGACCTAAATTTTAGTTTTAAAATTTTTTAAATAAACAATCATATTTATTCAAAAAAAAATTAAAACTAAATTATAGTTTAAAACTAATATTTTACATAAGCTACTGAGAATAATTTTTTGAACATTAAAAGAACTTATGAACTATCTAATTATTATTTTACCTATATTTTTCACATACTCTCTCATATCTCTCATCTCCACCCTCTCTATTCTTTTCTCTTTCCTCTCCACCCTCTATTCTCTATCCTCTTTCCTCTCTTCTCTATCATATTTTTAATAAAATCATACCATTTTTAGTAATTTTCTAATAACAAAAGTCCTTCTAATAATAATTATCTAAATATTTATTTATTTATAAATTTTTTTTCTATAAACCCTTCTCCAATTTTTTTTTTAAAAACTGTCTAAAAATATTTTTTCTATAAACACTTTTCTAAAAATTTATCCAAACTGAGCATTACTTCATTGTGGAATTTAAGTTAAATCGAAGACTGGGTAAAGTCTTGATGTGTCCTACGATTAGGATGCCTTTGTTCTCATGTATTTATGAATAAAATTTCAGCCAAAATATAAATAACCTCCTCAGCTTTATCTCTCATATAAATAACCCCTCATTTTTTAAATTTTAAAAATAAACACCTTTAACTTTTATTGTTTAGCGTTTAACCCTTATAGATAAAATGACTGTTAAATATAATGGAATAAATACCACGTTAAATTATTTGACAAATGACATATAATTTTTAGTATTTTATTAATTTATCCCAACTTAAAACTCATAAGTTCATTAAAGGGTAATTTTATGATTCTACCGAAATCCCTAATTCTCAATCTAGCCTAATCATCATCTTCTCCTCTCAGACCACCCCCAACTGGAAGTCCTTTTCATTTGCAACATTTTATTATTGTAATCACTTTCAACGAAAGGATTCTTGTTTGCAAGAGAGCTAAAATTGAGGAGGCTATTTGTAGGTTGGGCTAAAATTTAATATTTTAATCCTATGTCACCTAGAAGCTTTTTACTTAATTTAAATATATTAATGAAAAATGTTATTTGGACTATTAACTTCAAATTATTCAAACTTTGAAAAGTTGGTGCCTTAAATATAGGAATTGGTAAAAAAGATATTTAATGTGCTGATAGAAATAGACGAGATCTTCCATTAATTATCCAACCAAAATCCTTAATAGACTCTCACATCTAGAATTGAAGAGATGATTAAGTAAATTATTAAGTTAAGGTGAGTAGTGCCGAGTCATAGTTTGTTGAGTGACTATGTTATAATTGAGTTCATAGTTGGAAGACTGAAAGACTAATTTTCTCTTTATAAATCAAAGTAGTTTATAATTATATAAATAGTTACAAATTTTAAATATCATAGAATCAATTAATAGAATTATTAATTAATTATCATCTCAAAATCTTTCATATATCAAAGTGGGTTTATTGGTTGTGATTATTCATTTGAGGCTTATAGATAAATAAATTAAAAGTATTATATCAGATAAACCCAAACCTACTTTAAACTAAATTAAGTAAATAAATTGAAAGTATTATATCAGATAAATCCAAACTTACTTTTAACTAAGTTAGGTATTACAAAATTTTAATATTATAATTGATGATTTTGTAAGGTCCAAATGTCAATATTGACAACGGAATAATTAAAATTATAGGGATTATTTTTTTGTCTTGAAAATTATAAGGACTAAAAGTATAAAAAGATATAAATAATATAAGACTAAATTGAGAAATTAATTTTAATCATAAATATAAAATCTTTTTTTTTATATTTATCTATTTTTCCCAAATTACCCTATGATACTTCGTCAACAATAATCAAGTATGAGAGGGATGAAGGGAATTAAGCACTACTCCAACATAGGCTTTTTAAAGCCTCTTTTTTAAATAGGTTCTCACTAAAACAATTTAAAAAAAAATGACCAATAGTATGTTTGTAAATAATAGTAAAATATTTATACTTGATATACATGTGACTGGTATAAAAGAAATGAGTAGTAACAATTTTATAAATAAGGGCAAAATATTTACACCTGATGTATAAGTGACAAGCGTAAAAAATGAGCAATGTCATTTTTGTAATAAGGATAAAATATTTATATATGATGTACATGTGACTGGTATAAAAGAAATAAGCGGTGATATTTTTTATAAATAAGGATAAAATATTTATACCTAATATACACGTAACCGATATAAAAGAAATTAGCAGTGACATTTATTGTAAATAAAGGTGAAAGATTTACACCTGTTGTACACATGACCAGTGTAAAAGATAAAATATTCTACACTTAATAGAATGATATCCAATGTATAATATCTTTACTATTAAAAATCTAACAAAAAGCTCTAGTTTTTGCGCTTCACTATCTTCACAAAGCATTGTCGTCTATGGAGAAAACTAGACAAGGGAAAACACATGATGACAGGAAGCTTCACTTTCGTAACATACTGTCTAAAGTTCGCTGAAGAAGAAGAAGACCTAGATATGTGACGACCTATACTCGTGCTCGTTGTTCTCTATTTTTGAAGTCCATCATTCTCGCCTCTAAAGCTTGCTAGAGAAGAAGACCCATATCAACGTTAGTTGGTATCTTTTTTCTTGTTTATTTCTTTTTGGGTTTTGTTTAAATATATTTCTGTTAGCTTTTGAGCAGATAAACTGGAGGAATTGTGATGGTGTTTCTGTGATGTCTTCAATTAGGTGATGGAGTTTCTGGATTTTTGTTTCTATGTATATATCTGAGTTTTCATTTTTTTTGTTTTTAGGTTCTCTGGCTTTTTCTTTCTTCCTTTGTTTTGTTCTCTACTTGTATTTTACAAGTACTTATTCTTTTTCATTTCTCTACTCCTCTTTCATATTTCTGACGAAAATGGAAAGAACTTCGATTCTAGATTATTTTATTTTTACATTAATTTTTAAACCGGTTATATAGAATAATCAATTTTAAAAAGCTAATTTTCTACAACTGTCATACAACCGATATAGAATATGAGACTTTCTACATGGGTTATTTCTACATTGGACCAAGGTCAGATGTAGAAGCCCATTTCTAGCAATAAAGGAAGATGATTATGGTGTATTTTAGAAAAAGTATGATATATTACTTAATTGACATTATAAAAAAATTTAACTAGCTTTCTAGTTTAATAAAATGAGTTAAATATATTTTATATTAAGGATTAAAGGAGTAATATTTATATGAACACAAATGTTTAAAATTCAAGGGTGGGACAATAAGAAATGGTCCCATGTTTTATACATGCAGCTTCATTGTGGATCACAAGTCAGATTGAAGAATGGGAAAAGTCTTGCGGTATGTTTGGTTGGAGAGAAGTAAGGGTGGGGAAGTGGTTCCCATGTTTTGTACAATGAAAATCACTTCCACTTCTTTAAGTTATTTCAGTTCTATCAGAAAAATTGAGAATTGAGATAATAGAAGTAGAAGTAAATTTTTTTTGGACTATTTTACCCTAAATTAAAAAAATTTTGAACAACTTTAACCTTTTTTAAGTTATAAAAAAAATATTTTAGACCATTTTATCCTAAGTTATAAAAAATATACACATCAATTCTATACTCTCTTACATCCTACTAAACAAACTTTTAAAGCTAATTTCTAGTCTAATTCCACTTCCACTTACACTTCTAATTCCATAAAAAACTCTTCCATTTTACCAAACATATTGTTGATGTGTCTTATGATTAAGATGCCTTTGTTCTCATGGATTAATACAAATAAAAATTAATACTCCTCCTGTTCTTTACAGAACCCTTTTAATTGAATTCGTAGTACAAAAAACGGTTAAAATTAGTTACAAGTAATATTTTTAGGATAGGATGAGACATAGGATTAAAATCTGATCTCCTTATTGTTCATAGAGATGAGATCATATGATAGAGTTGTTCCAATCCTGTCGCGTAAAGTCCCCTAATCGCACCTACCGCCATGTATTCACTATACCTCTCTATAGTAAGTCTCACAATTCCTTTGTCGCAATGAGTAACGGAGGAAAGTATCTTTTGCTTGCTCTTTCATAGGGGGCGATGAAGGTCACTCTTCTTTACTGCCTCATTGTCATTCAACAACGGAGCAAGAAATCTTTATAACTCAATTTTAAAAAACATACTTATATCTTTTACTCTTAACTCAAATAACATTGAACATTGATTAAAGCTAATTTTGATAAATTGTAAAAATATTTGACAATTAAATAAATTTAATGATTTTTTTTATTTTTCAGGAAAATAAATATATAACATGGCCACATAAAAAGGTCTAACACTTAATCACATTTAACTTATTGTTTTAAGTACTCTACCATGGTAATAAAGAATTAAAACTGAAATAATAAAGATTACAATAGAAATTTTGAAAACCAATTGGAAAACATCTATCAAAGCAACAGACTATGGTAGAAAATGAATGAAACCAATTGAAAAGCCTACTATAATATAAAAGAATTGAACTTATTATCTTGAGAGGTAACCATGGTATAAAGAATAAAATTGGATATAAAAGGATCTACTTGTTGGGATAAAAATATCCCATACATAATTTAATCACTCTAAATTATAATATATAGAAGTATAAAACATATATGAGATGCAGCGGAAGACTAAAAGTTTCCTCTCACCATTAGCTTAGTTGATATGAGGAAGAACTAAAACTTAACTCAGAGACCTTTCAACCCAAGAACATAATTAGATGAAAAGAGAACATGTTCTTCCAGCTGGTGATTAGGCATAATGATGGCAACTTGTATACTACTGTCACCAGTGGGAAACCCTCAGGGAGTGAGCAAAGAAAACTATGTTATAATTATGGGACTAAAAAACTATTGCATTATAGAATTGCAAATATGTGTGTTATTAATTACTACTATTAGAAAATTAACCTTAATAAATTGAGTCAATTACTCATATTGGATTGGGCTCAAATGACTACAGGTTACACTCAGAAATATTTATTAATTATCCTAATTAATATCTAATTAGTTATAATAATAAATATCTCACATTCTCTCACTTGGCCCTGTATACTCAATATCATTTCCCTGTTAAGGTAAACTAATGTCATGCTACAAGATCATGGTGATTTTTATCGACTATTACCTTTCATGTATTACAGGTAGCATCACCACTTAAAAGGTAACATTATACATAAACTCAATATTTATTTGGTTCCTGTCTCAATGTTTATCAATTTTAATATCACAAATGTATACAATCATAAATTATAAATGATAAATCATAAGGTTTGATTTCATTGCTCATACCTCCACTAATCAAAGGAAGGATAAAGTCCCCATATGAGGTATATGTGTCACGAAAACATTAATCCTTTTGTCAAAGAATTAGCAAATGTATTAATATATTGATGCATTTAACGAAAATTTAGCCATCCTAAACTCTTTCTCTCAAGCATGGGAATTTAAATTTGATAAACTTACTTCGATTTTTATTCCTTTTATTGTTTGCTATGGCCACTACAGTTGCGTTATCATAGTATATTATGATTGGCTTAGAGATTGAATCCATAATTTTAAGCCCAGCAATAAAATTCCTTATCCAAATCACTTGTGAACTTGCTTCAAAACACGTAATATATTCAACATCACCAGTAGAAGGAGCTATTTGATTTTCTTTGCGCTTCTCTATTATATAGCTCTTTTTACTAATAGGAATATGTAACTAGTTATATATTTATTTGTATCTACACGTCCTCTAAGGTCTGAATCTGAGTATCCAATTACTTTCAAATTGTCTTTTTTCTATATGTAAGCACATAGTGTTTAATACCTTATAGGTACTTGAACATCTTCTTTGTAGCTATCCAATGTGCTTCCCCAGGATTACTTTGGTATCTTCCTAATATACCCATATCAAAAGCAATGTCAGGTCTTGTATAAACCTGTGCATACATCAAACTTCCCACCACTAAAGCATATGTGACCTTTTCTATCTGTTTATTTTTAAGCTTAGTTTCAGGATATTGCCTTAGACTAAATTTATAAGTTAGGTTCTTTCTCTGTGCATCTTTATGCTAATGACATAAGATGCCTCATCTATGTCTTTCATATCAAAACTCTTGAATAAAATAGCTTCATCTC
Organism: Leucaena leucocephala; assembly: GCA_037074615.1. NCBI lineage: Eukaryota > Viridiplantae > Streptophyta > Magnoliopsida > Fabales > Fabaceae > Leucaena > Leucaena leucocephala. The sequence continues at coordinate 10,992,575 of CM073542.1, forward strand.
ACATAATAGTGCCAGATTATTGGTAGCAAGTAAAATGCCATGCACATACAAAATTAAGAATATGATCATACTCCCACTAGCCTTGTGGTATATACAGTCATCCATGACATTATCAATAAAACCAAATGATATGACTACTTCATGGAACTTTAAGTACCATTGACATGATGCCTATTTCATACCATATATTAATTTCTTTAGCTTGTATACCAATTGTTCTTTGTCTTTTACAACGAATCCCTCAGGTTTTTCCATATAAACTTCTTCCTTCAGTTCACCATTAGGTAATGCAGTCTTCACATCCATTTGGTGTAACTCTAGATTAAAATAGGCACCAATGCTATGATGATGTGGAATGAATCTTTCTTGGATACAGGTAAAAATATTTCATTATAGTCGATTCCCTCCACTTAAGTGAAGCCCTTAGCAACCAACCTAACCTTATATATATATATCAATGTTGCCTTGTAAGTTTCTTTCTGTTTTGTAAAACCATTTATAACCAATAGCCTTAGACCCATTAGGCAATTTTACAAGTTCTCAAATATAGTTGTTTGCCATAGAATTCATTTCATCAATCATAGCATCATGCCACAACTTAAAGTTATACTTTTCATGGCTTGAGTGAACATTAAATGATCATTCTCAACAAAAATATCACAATCAACTTTAGTAGAATACACTACATAGTTATCAAGTAATGTCAATCTTTTTTTCTAATTGATCTCCTTAATTCAACCTCTTAGGTTATTCCAGGTTGCTGAATAGGGGCATGCTCTATCATATTTTGTGGTAGTTCTACTTGTGTGATAGCTTGATCATCATGTATGTATCCATCTTATTCAGCATTATTAATTTAAGCCATAGGGTCTACATCATGTTCAATGTCAACCCCAATGATAGGATGATAATTGAATATTGATGTTCTCTTATGAATGGTGTGAGTGGTTTTCTCTATATGATCATCTAGTAGACAATTACTCCTACTAATCACATCATTCTTAAAAAAATTAGCATTCCTAGACTCTACAAACCTTTTAGCAGGTGGAGGATAATAAAACTTATAACCCTTTAACCTTTATACATAGTTTACAAAGTAAGCTCTAATGGTCTTAGGGTCTGGCTTTTTCTCCTGTGGATTTTATATTCTTACTTCAACAATACAACTCCATACCTTGAAATGATTTAAACTAAGTTTCTAATCTTTCCATATTTCAAAATGTGTCTTGGACATTTCCTTTGTTAGAACCTTATTTAATATGTATGTGACTGTCTTGAATGATTTCTTCCACATGGAAGTTAGAAGTTTGGAGCTACTCATTATGCTCCTAACCATATCCAGCAAGGTCATATTTTTTCTTTTAGCTACATCATTCATGTCAGCTGAGCCAAGCATGGTATATTAGGCTGCAATATCTTTCTCTTGAAGAAAAATCAGTAAATAGACCTGGTGTTGGTCTTTCACTAGTATATCTGCCATAATACTCATCACCTCAGTCTGATCTTACAATCTTGATTGGTTTCCTAATATATTTTTTACTTCTACTTTATATTCTTTAAAGGTATCTAGTGCCTTACTTTTATTATAAAGTATATAGACATATGTGTATCATGAGTAATCATCAATAAAGGTGATAAAGTATTTTTTTATCATACATAGTCAAATCAGGGCAACAAATATTCATGTATATAATTTCTAGCAATTCAGAAATCCTCTTAGCCCTTTATATGACTTATTGGCCTATTTTCTCCTTATGCAGTCCGTACAAGAATAAAATTCTAAATAGTTTAAAGATGAAAGAATTTTTATCCTTATTTAACCTTTTGATTATATCGACAGAGATATATCCTAATCTCATATGCCACAAACTATAAGAATTCTCATCGATGACACTTCTTTTAATACCACACAAAATAGAAAGAGATTAAGTCGTATTAGAAATAATTTTAAATAAACAATTAATCATTATTTTTAAAATAGAATTCTTTGACAAAGTCATAAGTTTCTTAGAAAGAACTAAATGATAATCAAATGGATTTCATTAATTTTGACATAGAAATCAAATTCCTCTTATAAGAGGGAACATAAAATACATCATAAAGGTCTAAAACATAATTATTAGAAAAGGTTATGCGAAAAGTTTTAACGACTTTCACAATATCTCCTTTTCCACTGTCTAAAAGGATAATTTTCTCATTAGGATGTGAATGCTTATTTGTTAGAAATCCCTGTATGGTAGTCAAAATGTGGATCATTGAACTAGTGTCAATCCACCAAGTGTTATCATTAATACTAGAAAAATTATATTCAAAAGTAACACACGATGAAAATATACCCCTCATCTTTATTATATGTTGCCTCACACCACTAATACCTGTAAGCTTCATAGCACATAGTTCAAACATGATGACACTAAACATCTGCTTGTCTATTAGCTTAAATTGCTAATCTAAAGCTTCTAGGTATTATTTGACTGTGTTGCACTTAGGGACTGCTCCCCTAATGCTTTTAGTGATTTTTTGTTGTATAAGAAAAAGGGATAAGTGGTTGCTCCACTCCTATATATTATGACTTTCCTTTTCTTCTTTATCATCGAAAGCATCATCTGGTCCTAGAAGTTTTTTATACCTCAAGGCATAATCTAAGTCCAAGAAACTGAACTGCAACAAAATATTATCTCTATAATAAGTATAGTTAATGTTGCCATATAAGCTTATTTTGTTTCTTATATTAGCCATAATCCTTGGGGTAGCAATTGGATATGCAAAATATAACATCACAAAATATAACATCAAATATACAAACAAACTTATGAGTTAGAATTTGAAGCAATCACAAGTCAATATATCATGTATGCATGTTTAACAAAATGCAACATATAAGCAGTTATAAATACGTATCGCCAATGTTTACCTGTGGGTAAAAGTATTAATATAGCATGTATTTATCTCAAATGATAGAACTAGAATGCATTTGTACTTTTTTAATATCTATGGGTTACTTAGAAAATAACAAAGCCATTCAATCTCACAATTAAATATATAATTATGAGATATCTACCTGTGGGTAAAGATAAATTATAGTTATATATTTAATTATAATTGACATTTTGAATCCATATATAATTAATTAATGCATCTAACAAAATTCAATAAATAAGGATATTGTGGTTGTTCCTTATGGAATTGAAAGCTAATCATAAATATTATTATTGTGTATTGAAATCCAAATATGTACAATTTAATGGAGCATTTAATAAATTAATTTAATCAATAAATGTGATTAAATAATTTAATTTAAATTCTTCCACTATTTTATGCACCCAAAAAATATTTAATAATTAATTTCAACTCAAAAGGTTTTTATAAAAAATTAATAATTAAGTTAATTGCCCAAAAATAAATAAATGAACAAAATAGGCAATTAAATAACATAAAAATTAAAATTTGTAAACACCTTTTTTAAATAAAAATCAAAATAATAAAAAAATTAATTTTTCTTTATTTAAACATTTACAGTGCATGTAATAGTATTTAAAAGGACATATTAAAATAAAAAAGAATTTAATTTATTTTGAATAAAAATATTTTATGAAAAAATCAAATTAAATAACCCAAACTAATTTTCTAAAAATTAAAACAAAAATGATCCATACACAAAAGTCCAAATTAGAGCCCAAAAATATTTTTCTAAAAATAAAAATAAAAAATATCTAGGCTCAAAAAGCATTTTCTAGAAAGCAAACAAAAATAAAAAAATTGTCCAAACCAAAAACACACAGAACCTAGAACACAACAACCAGTGCAAAAAAACAATTTTTTATGGCCCAAAATGCATGTGACCTAAAACAGCTTTTCAGAAAAAAAAAATTACATGGTCCAAATGAATAAGTGAAACAGTGAGTTTTGGCTGAGACCTAAACACACCGTTTCGGTCTTTCTTCTTTGCTGAGTCAAGTTAACCTAACCTGACTCAATGACCCGAGAGCTGGGGGGTTCAAGCCACAACGCATCACCTGAAGACTTGTGACACCTACAATCTGCAATAGGCAATTTATGGCGTTTCTCATGGCGACTCGCATGACTACTCGTTCTTCGTCTTCTAGCAACTCTATGGTGACACGCACAATGATCCGAGACTTGCAGTGGGTGCGACGTGTTTGGTCAAAAGCTGGATGCCAACGAGCTTCTTGGGCGTCTTTTCCAGCGATTATGGGGTTTGTCTCCAGTGGTTTCAATGGCAGTGTGGCCAGAAACCAACGATGAGGATTTTTACCATGATGAATCCATCAAAATGAAGCAAAAACACAAATGGAATTTTAGATCCAAAGGGGCAACGGTATGACTCTTTCCCAGCAAGTTGAATAGCAAACTCTCATAGGGTTTTCTCACTCTCAATTATAGATACACAATAACAAATGGGTTATAGTAAAAACAATTAGCGAATTATTATCTTTAGAGGTCCCTATATCCCATATTTTATTTCAAATTATTACTCATGAGGATTATAAATTAATAAGTAAGGCAAAGAGGATCTCAAACAAGGCTTTAATGTAACATGTTAGATTAAAAGTATCTAATACATAATTTAATCACTCCAGACTATAACATATATAAGTATAAAACCTATATGAGATATAGTGAAAGATTTAAAGTTACTTATCGCTATTAGCTTAACTAATCTGAGAAAGAACTGAAACTTAACTCAGAAACTTGTTAACTAGATAACACAATTAGATGAAAAGAGAACATGTTCTTCTAGCTGGTGATTAGGTATAGTGATGACAACTTGTCTACTACCATCACTAATAGGAAACCCTCAAGAAGTGAGTAGAGAAAACTAAGTTATCGCTTTAGAACTCAGAAACTTTGCACGATAGAATTACATGTATACATGTTGTTAATTTATACTATCAGAAAATTAACCTTAATAAACTGAGTCAATTATCCATCTTGGACTGGGACCAAATAACTACAGATCATACTTAAAAATATTTATTAATTATCCTAATTAATATATAAATAGTTATAATAATAAATATGTTACGCTACCATGATTATTAAGAAAACAACTACTTTCTTGAAAGCTTTTAACACATTGCCATGGTAGAAAAGGATCTACCAAAGCAAGTTTGAACAACATATTTGAAGGTTAATCAAGATAGAGAAGACAAAACTACACATAAAAATAATCTATCTTAATTAAAAGAAAATAACTTAAGAACTTTCCTAAAAAATATTATAAAGTGTTAGGAAGTACTAGGGATCTTTGACATTCAACTGGAATGCGTGCATTTGAAGCCCAACATTTCAATAATCATTCCTCAAACCCTGACAACTACTTATTAAATGCCTTCTTCGAATCCACTATGATGGAAGTCATAGCAATATGGGTTCTGCCCATTAGCAACAATACACGATTTACCAAAATATCTCTCATTCATACACTAAAACCATTAGTTTCCAAAACCATAGTTCACAATATTTAAGTTATACAAAATTTTCAAATCATAATTAAATAGTTCCTAAGTCATGGTATTGAGTTTGTAAACGAGAAAAGACAACAGACGACATGTGCGAGTAAGAGGAAATATTAACGAGAGCCTACAACTAGGCTTACCTTTTTTTCAACTTCCCTGTAGCTCAATGAATCTCACTGGAAAAGTAATACTAGTAATAAAATAACTATAACATCCAGAAATCTCACTAACCAATGATTATTCATATATCTACATGCAAATCGATATCGGGAACTTAAAAGTCAAGTTCAACCAGTAATAATTTTTCGCTCCAATTTTTAATATAAAATTAATTAATTTTTTTAAGTAGATTAATAAATCTAAATAAATCAGTTTATTATGATCAAATCTAACTTTTTAAAAAGAATTCATATTATATATTTATCAATATACTAAAATAAATAAATTAACTTTTATATTATTTATAATTAACTGATTTATTTATTTTTTTAATCAATCTAAAAAAAATCAATTAAATCTTATAATTAAGACTTGATACAATAATTTATATCTAACAAATGATTTATCCATTTAATTTGATCACACAATGCTCAAATCATGAGGTGTAGGTTTGAATCCTACTTGGGAGATTCTATCATTCATTTAGGAATTAGAAAATTCAAAATGGAAATGTTCACTTTGACCGTTAAGCATAGGTAACTCGTTGCCTATCTTTGTTATTAATGAAACGACATCTCTTATCTCAATGACATCCAAAAAAAATATATTAAATAAATAGAATTAGTATATGTCCCCTAGCCAAGGTCCTTAGCTCATCATAATTGGACTAGGGTTCCCCTCCTTTTGATGAAACTAAGGTGGGGTCAGGTCCACCGAACCAGCTATAATTCCCGGCCCAAGGTAAACATTGGAGACGGTGCCCTGAAAATCGTCACTCACTCTGCACCAAGTAGTGACATACCTGTATCAAAAAAAGTAGTGACGTACCACGTAAAATTGACTTACACAAAACCTCCATCACAACTCCACAACCATCCATGTGCATCATAGACACGCAATCCCAATTATGAGACATATACACATGTTCCAAAACATATAAGTATGATCCAAACAATGATTTATCAAATAATACAATATTCTTTTAATAATGATAAAGATAGAGATACTATTTCAATTAGAAGAACCACGGGTTAGTCTTATCAAACATGAGGCCTGTTTGTATATATTTTTGAAAAATAGTTTATGAAAAAAAATGACTTTTAGATAGTTTTTAGAAAATAGTTTCTGGAGAAGAGCTTATAAAAAAAGTGATTTTGAATAAATAAGTGTTTAGATAATTATTACCAGAAATATTTTTGTGATTGATAAATTATCACAATGGGTATGAGATGGAAAAAAAATTAAACATTACAAGTAGAAGATGATGGAGATGCAGAGTGAACAGTATCATCTTATTGGGAATGGAGGCGATGCAGAGTGAGGGAATCATCGCTACAATTCCATTGGGGACTTCCTTCACTACAGTTCCACCAGAGACGGTGACTTCCTCTTCTCCAAGACCACCGTTGCAGAAGACGATCTATAACCAGAAGACTTTGCTGCGACTTCCTTCTTTGATGCGAACAACTAGAAGACGACATAGGAGCAGTGACAATAGAGCCCACACAGTGTTCAAAATGTAGGACGACAGATGGTGGAGAATGGAAGGCGAATGGCCGAAGAGGATATGCCACAAAGGAAGAGAAGGGAGAGGGGAGAGAAGGAAAAAAATAGGAGTAAAATATTAATTATGTAGTACATAAATTCTTTTATTGTTCCAAAAACTAGTTTCAGTAGTTTATCCAAAACCTTAGTTTGGTCCAAAAACCCTTTTGGATAAATATGACTGTTTATTTTAAAATTTTTCTAAATTAATATTTAGGCCAAAAGCGCTTTTAAAACTATAGTTTACTTTTTTACCAAACCGGCACATGTTACATAATTTCTAAATCATTTATAACAATTCCCAACAATTCCAAATCCAGCCCTCCATGGCACAATAATTCCCAAAACAGTTATACACACATTTAATTGACAAGTTTATAATCAACAAGTTGTTATTGAGATGGTAAATGGCCATACCCTCATAAGAAAGAAAATACAAGTTCGAATTTTGAAAGAATATCTCAAGCTTTAATACTTTAATTAAAACTAATTTATCATGATTATGATATTTCCCTTCAATTTTTTAATTATTCTTCAATATTTTATCAATTTTATATGTTTCTAGACCTCAAACAATCTATTTGTTCTACTTCAAGTTACTTAATAAATCATATCATAATAATATTTATATACTCGAAATAAATGTTGGATGTTACAAAAAGATGAGAGGAAGAACTCTTTATAATTTATAAATATTAACTTCGGTCTTAAATATATAAGAATTAATTAGAAAGTTTATCAGTAACAACAAATAAAATGAAAGTTGATAGAAACTTTAAAGGGAATCATGATTAGAAAAAACATCTTCAACAAAACTATCAAATATCCATTTGAATGAAAACGCTCAAACTCTCAACCATAGAAGCAACATACAATAAGCCAAAAAGGAAAGAGATCAATACATAAATAGTTACCATAAGAAAGTTAGCTATTGCATACATCTAATAAATATACCAACTCCATATAGAGAACAACCGTCATAATAAAAGCTATGCAGCTATTTCATATGACAATGTTGAGAGTGGATAACTTTTGTTTAATTGCAAGCAACTCTACTAAAACATCTTTTATGTTCATTCGTTCACCAGGCAATTCTGCACAACATGCCACTCCAATCCAAGCAAAGCTAGCAAAGGACTCTTGAATTTTACATTCGAAATCTGGATTTTGCATAATGTTCTTGTAGTCTCTATCAGTTAGAACAAGCAAACTTGAATCAACTATCTCAAAGACTTCATCTGGCAATGCTAACTTGCAGAATTTGGGTAGGCTTAGATCCTCACCAAACATGATATCTGTTGGCTTCTTTCCAGTGAGCATCTCTAGCATAAGAACTCCATAGCTGTAGATATCTCCTTGCGTCGTGACTTGGCCACTTTCTCCATACTCTAAGCAAACATTAATGTTCTTTAGAATATATAAAAGTCCATAATACTTGAAGTTATTTTTAGGTAAAAGAAGACCTTTTCGCAAAACTTTTCACTAGTATACACAATTTTTAGTTATTCTTAATGTAGGTACACTCATAATGTAGATTCTATTAATTAATGATTGTTAGAAATAAACAAATTTCTTATTGAAGAATATAAAATCAACATACCTGGAGGAATATACCCAATAGTTCCTTTAATTGCTGAGGATGTAGTTTGACCCTCACCAGAATAGCTTGTAACCTCATGAAGAAGCCTAGCTAATCCGAAGTCTCCTAAGTGTGCGACCATATCATCACTAAGAAGAACATTACTTGGCTTGATGTCACAATGAACAATAGTTTCGTCAAAATCATGATGAAGGTAGTCCAAAGCATGAGCCACATCAATAGCTATATCCAATTTTTTCCTGAAATTCATATTAAAATTTCTTGGTACACCAAGTTCGTTTGCTGACAACCAATTGTCCAAGCTCCCGTTTGGCATGAACTCAAAAACAATTGCCTTAAAATCGTTGCCTTTGTAATCAACACTTGCACATGAAGTCAATATCTTCAAAAGATTCCTATGCCGGACTTTACTAAGAGTTTTGCATTCTGTGATAAAACTCTTTGATGCCCCATGTGCTTGAAGATTCAGCACCTTTACAGCAATAGGTCTTTCAAATTGTTGAAGAGTTCCTTCGTATACAGAACCTAAGCTTCCAACACCAACCAAATTGGATGAAGAAAATCCATCGGTTGCATCATGTAGCTCTTTATAAGAAACCCTCAAATGTGTACTTTGTGGGAAAGATGGGGAGGAAGACAACTTTTTATGTTTTCTTCTCTTGCAAATGATTAAACAAATTGCAAAACAAGTGAAAACACCGCTTATCACAATGATAACTACTATGACTTTGAAATGCTTCTTCGACTTACTTGGGCATATGGGTAGCTGCAGTTGAGGTATTCCACCACAAAGGTTCTCATTTCCTGTGAGTGAGACAGCTGTGATATTATCAAAAACTCCTCCTTTTGGAACCTCACCATAAAAATGGTTGTGTGATAGGTTCAATCTCTCCAATATTGGAAGATATTTTAGTTCTTGGGGGATAGTCCCAGACAAGTTATTGTTGGAAAGGTTTACATTCGTGAGGGATTTTAAAGAGCTAAATGATGAGGGGATACTTCCATGGAGGGAGTTTCCACTCATATCAAGATCTGTCAACTGTAAGCATTCCCCAAGTTCCATTGGAATGACACCAGAAAAATTGTTTTCACTTAGATTTAATCCCACTAATTGCTTCATGTTACCAATCTCGGATGGAATGGGACCAATCAAGGAATTGGAAGACATTTCAAGATATATTAAGCTTTCTAGATGACCAAAAGTTAGCTTTGGTAAAATACCGCTCAGGTTATTTTGATTTATGTACAACAATTGCATACCTTTGCAATGTTGGAGGCTTACTGGAATGGTTCCCTCAAAATAATTATTTGACAACCAAAGTTCGAACAACTTAGTAAGATTTCCAAAGATATCAGGAATTCTACCAGATAATTGATTTTGTTCTAAGAATAACCTTCCAAGATTTTTAAGCTTTCCAATCGATTGTGGAATTGTACCTTGAAAGAAGTTATGTCCCAAACCAAGGTAAGTTAAACCATCTAGTTGCCCAATCTCATTCGGTATGCTTCCAAAAATATGATTGGTTTTCATACTAAGCCTATAAAGTTGCGAAGAGAGATTGCCAATTGAATTTGGCAATGCACCGCTAAATTTATTATCCATCATCTCTATTAAATGCAATTGGCTACAATTTGTTAAGGATGAGAGGAAATCCAAGTCATGACCCTCTTCACTGCCAAAATTATTCGTTGAAATTTCAAATGTATGAAGGTTTTGCAATCTTCCCAAAGAGGTAGGGAAAAGGCCGCTAAAAGCATTTTCATATATTGCAAATAATTGCAATTGAGACATGTTGTATAATGAAGCTGGAATAGTTCCCATCAACATATTGTGTCCAACATTAAAAGTTTGAAGATTTGGGAAAGCTAGGCCAATATTTGATGCAATAGTTCCAGACAAGTTGTTGAAATTCAACTGTAGATCTTCCATGCGAGAGAGGTTGTAAAGTGAAGAGGGGATTATACCAGAAAGACTATTGTTAACAAGATAGAGCAAGTGCAAATTTGACAACCCACCTAGAGATTGAGGTATACTTCCTCCCAATTTATTAAATGAAAGAGACAAAAGCTCCAAGGATGTAAGATTTCCCAAGTATGGTGGAATTATGCCATGAAAATTATTATTTTCAAGTACCAAGGATGTAAGTTTTTGCATAGATCCAAACCAGAAGGGAATTTCGCCAGTCAAATTATTGTGAGAGAAGTAAATCTGCTGGAGTTTAGAACAATTACTCAGCTCTATAGGGACCTCTCCTTGGAAATTATTATAATGCAAACCGAGATATTGCAACTCTTTAAGATGACCAATTTGTTTGGGAATTTCACCATGCAACCCATTATAGGCAAGAAAGAGTGATTTAAGAAAAGTTAAATTACCTAATGCTGGAGCAAGAGTGCCAAGAAAATTTTGATGTGCCAAACGCAAAGCAGAGACTCTCATTTGGGGTAGAATGCACGAAACACCTTGCCATTTACAGAAGTGGTAAGAATCATTCCAAGAAGGTAGAGCTTCTGGAATGCCATTGGTTAGCTTATCTTTTAGAGCAAGCAAAGCGAGTCTATCAGTCTCCTCCGACCCTACGGCCATGGAAGGTCTAGCTTGCATTGAGGTTTGTAAAACTATGCACAGAAGAAAATTGATGATGGCTCCGTAAGGCACCATATTGTGGCTGTTGTATGAAGAAGTATGGAAAAACTGGACATAAGGTGTTAGTTTTTATATTCAACGACATTTGTCGTCGATATATTGATGGCTACAAGTGAAATTTCAATGTCAAGGGACTTTTCCCCACTATAAACCCATCAACTAACTGAGATACGAGCTACGTCAAGCAATAGTTATGGTTAAAGAAAACATTAAATATAGAACTAACAAATCTCAGTTGGTAGATGTTCTGGGTTTCATTCACTTTGTATACATGAAAATAATTTTGTTAGGAAAGGTAAAACCCACTTTAATAATTTCTCTTTAGAAAGATTAATCTTTAGTTATCAGGTGGAGAGTACCATATAGACTCTGAAAAAACATTAATTATATAAATAATTTGTGATTGGTAGTGGTAGGATGATCTCCGTCAGTTTATACCACAAGTCGTGCTTTGACAGACATATGTAGAGCATTAACAACATAAGGCCAAGAACTAAGTGACAAAAGGGTGCTATGTTATTTTATGCAACTTCGTTTGTCCATATATTGATAGCCGGCTAAAACCAAATTCTAAATATTAAATAGTGTATGTTACATATGGGAGTTGGAGTATTTTATTCTGCACATTATTCATTATATGCATGTGGGAGAAGTTTTTTAAAAATTTACTTTATTAAAAAAAACGCATTTCTCCTTCAGTCTTGATTTCTAAATTGCATACATCATTCAACTTGCCCCAAAAGTGTCATTTTCATAAAACTTGGAGATATATATATATATATTAATTATAAGACTTTCCAAATGAATACATTTTTACTCATTATCATGCATGTCGATAAATGTAAATTTGAACTAACTACTAAATAATATATATTAAATATAAATGTAAATTATATTTAATTTCTATCCACTTTTAAGAATAAATTGTTCATGGATTATTCAATTTTTTAAAAATAATTTTAATTGGGAAAAAATAGAATCTTATTTCCATTGTCTTGACTGACATGGGAAAAAAATAAATTAGACTCCAATAAGGAAAAAAGTTGAAGATCTCACGACTCAAGACTTATGGTTAAAACTATTATATTTTAAGACATTCAAGTGATAAGAGTAAAATGAAATGATAATAATGTTTGAGTTTGAATCTCCTTTTTTTCTTAAAAAAAAACACATTATCACCTAACCGATAATTTAGAGACCAATATTTTTAAGGTGTAGATATTATCAAAATATATTTTATCTCTCTCAACAAAACTATTTTTCATGGGCACAACTTAATCTAAATCTAGGACATTATGTCTAGTAACTTAACTATCTACCATCAGTGTCAAATTTTGTTAGTAAGTTTGAATCCTTATGATAATAATAGTATCAAGAAAAAATAATCTACCAATTGAACCTCAGGTTCCTATAATTTTTTTTATTCCATCCTTATTGTTTGTTTAAGCATTAATGTTGGTCACTGGAATTCCAAGAAGTAGTCAAAGTCAAAGAAAACATTAAGTAGAGAAATAAATTGTGATTGGTAGTAATGATAGGATGATCTTTTCATTGGTTTGGACCCCAAGTTAGGGTTGAGTGACATGTGTAGGGCAATAACAAGATAAAGCCATGAACTACTGGGACAAAGAAGCTACTGCTTTATTTTATTTTATGCAACTTCACTTTGTCTGCTTATTGTTAGCCGGCTAAAAGCGAATTCTCGTAACCCCATCTCAGTCATTAAATTTACTTTGATTTTTTCCCCCATCATTCTCTTGATGTACTTCTAATACCACATTCCCGGACCCCAAGTCCCTAATATTCTAACTTTAAGTGTATAACTCTCTTCGTTTTATATATTGATTTTTCATTTTAAAAAAAGAGCGAATTGTCAAATATTAATGTCAATAATGTTTATCTTTTTGGGGAAAATGACACATAGGGAGCACGAAAAGTAGTAAATAACGGTATAGGATCATGAATTTGTAAAACCAAAAATTATTCGTTGGTCCTGAGTAAAACCAATTAAATACATATGAATTCAATTCCTTGATTTTTATTTAATAATAATAAAAGTATCAAGAAATCTATCCTTTTTCAAGTTTAACTTGTAAATATAAAAGTTTTGCAATCATATTAATTTGATTGATGATTGATTTCGATTCAAGTTAATTAGGTCTTGTCCACCTTTAAGAATAAATATTATTAATGGACTAATCAATTTTCTTAAAAAATAATTTTAACTAAACAAAATAAAAGTTTGTTTCCATTCTTTAAAGGGACGTGTTAGAAATAATACATCCACAATGACCAGTTGCCAAGTGGCAAGCCTCTCTCCTTCTCTTTACAAAGGTCCCAAGCTCAAGTTTGATATTGACATGATCGTATGTGTACACAGTACATCGATTTTCATGAAAGAAAAAAGACTCCAATAATATTACTGCAAATTTTGCCACAAAATATAACGCTACGTTCACGTTAGATGGCACTAACTTGGCACCATATTTGTAACCTTTATAACTACTACAAATATCATCACAAAATGCGGCATAAGATTTGCACCAACAAAAGGCAGTAACTTTCCACCATATTTATAACGGTAAGAGTTATAACTATTACAAATATCACTGATAACACTATTTTATTGGAAAACGTGCCATAGGGAATAATCATTGTCTTATAAACATTATTGATTTATGAATTTATTAATTGTGTTATCATATTATTTGCATGTTTATTGTGATGACCATCCTTGGATAATTCATGATCTTATCCTAAATGTCCCTGGTTGATCATCTGTGTGGGGGCAGAAATGAAATAAGACCAGTATGACTTTAAAGATGTATAAAGATATAAATCAAAGTCATAGACACATGTAGAGTACAAGGTGTTGGACCGACCCGCTATGAGAGAGTTACGTCATAAGCTTCTCTCATATACAAACCATGTCACTATACCCTTTGACCTGAGATCATCATGGATTCCTACATGACAAACGCTCAGCTTTGACCTAGTCAAAAGTCACTTTTAACCGAGTGATCATAAAGACTATATTCAGACTTAGTGGTTTTTCATGCAGAGGAATGTGAATGGTCAAGATGGAATTTGTCCCTCACATTCGTAGAGATATTACTGGGCCCCTCAATGAGTGAGTCCGAGAAATGTATGGCCATACTGTAATGGAAATGTAGTTCCATTTCTATAGTTAGACTACTCAGGGATCGAGAAAGTAACGGTCAGGAATAGGAGGATGACATTATCCATGCCTCATCCATGACCAAAATATCGCGTGACAGAAGGAATATGATATGGTTATATAAAAGGTTACATCGTTTATTGATCCTCATATGATTTGGGTAGTCGTTATGTCTTGCTAGAGACCGCTTGTGACTTGTGGGCCAGTATAGTAAATGGCCCACTGCCAACTTCATATGGGCCTACAGGGTCACACACAAAATAGCCCAACACGAGCTATGATGTCCATATTCATTGAATCTAAGACGTGTCCAGATTCAATGAATGATCCAAGGTTGATGTATATATTTATTTATATTTATATTCGTATATATATATATATAAATTCGTATATATACATTATATATAAGGGATATATATGATTTAATTTATAAGGATAAATTAAATCTCTATCACGTTTGAATTTGAAATTCAAATTGATAGGATATCTCATATAAGAGATATTTACAAGATTTAATTTATAAATAAATTAAATCTCTATCATGTTTGAATTTGAAATTCAAATTGATATGATAGCTCATATAAGATATATTTGCAAGATTCAATTTATAATGATAAATTAAATCTCTATCACGTTTGAATTTAAAATTCAAATTGCCATGATATCTCAAATTTGATTTATGAGAATAAATCAAATATAGTCCAGTCTTATCTTTATTTTAAATTAAATAAATAGCTTAATTAAATCTGTGGGACGGATTTAATACAAATATTATTTATTTAATTAGTTTCTTATCAAATTATATAATATGTGATATTGTATTAATTTCGGAATTAATATAGATTAATTCCAAAATCCAATTCGATTGAAAAAAACGCAGAGCATCCTATATATCTGATTTTAGGAGCTACGTTTTAAAGACAACACATAACACAAAAGGCCGAAGGGAATCTGCAAAAGGTTTGTAGATAAGAAACTGCTGAAGTAGAGACGGAGAGGACGAATTCTTGAGAGAGCCTTGGAGGGATAGGAGACGCTAGCACGTCGTTCGTGGTTGGAACGCTGTTCGTGTGGATACCAGTAGAGGAAGCCGACCTGAGGCGTCGATTTCTTGCTATCAGAAAGAGAGCACGAGCCTCGAAGAGAAGCTGTGGACATCTTCTTGCAATCAGAAAAAGATCACCAGCCACGGAGAAAAGCTGTGGAAGTCGCTGAGAAACACTGAGGGTAATACTTCTTCCCACTTGACTTAAACACATACGGTAGATCCTGGCAAGGAATGAAAAAATTTTTAAATTAATTTCTACTGTGTGTCTTCTAATTCCTTACATATTTACAGTCAAAGAACTATAAAATTATAACGGTTTATGACTACATAGTCGTAATATAATAAATGCTCTAACAGCAGAGAATTTTTAAGACTACATAGTAACTTGGAATATGATGGTATGGAACGATCATCACTTCCGTAAAACAGAATAATAGGAGGCAAGAGAAAAATGGCATCTTTAAAGCTCGGGTCCAGAACTTTGACTTCTGGGGAAAATTTCCTCAAATATTGTTCGCCTTCCATTATGCTGCAATGAAACTCAGTCTTATGAGGAGTCAACACCAGTATCTTTTTTTAATAATTTTGGGCCTTTCTTGCCTGGGGAGGGGGTTTTGGGGTAGGGTAAGCAATAGGGGGAAAAACTAGGTAACTACAATTAACAAGTTTTAGGAAGAAACCTTAAAAACACGAACGAGACAAGCCACGTTGATGAAAGTGATCCACTAAATCTGATAAGTTGTACCTGCAAGCATATGATAGGGTTAATAGATGTGCACTTGATCATGTATAAACTAATTGATCAATGAACAAAAGCAGAGCATATTTAAATACTTGCCATGCTTTCTCCACACCAGCAAACATGCAACCGCATTTTTGTTGCAAAAAGTTGGAACCTATGGATGCAAATACAGAAGCCACAAACTCAGCCAAAATTCTTCTTTGAATCAAAGGAATTGGTGGAAAGCCTCCTGTCATAGGTTTTGACTCTGTAGAAGATGATGACAGAAATGCATTATGGTGGGTGAAAACTCCAACACATACACTAAGATTGATTTCCCAAATTTGAAGGTGGGGATCCTAGAGGGTGCGTAGATCCCTTTGCATGGATAGATGCTGACCGTACAGTTTTGTACTAGGAGGAGTTGGTTCAAGCATTAATAAACCTTTATGGCCCAGTGGAATATCAAAATCCTGATGAGTTCTTAGTGGTATAAAGCTAACTGGTACTGTACAGGAATATTGTGAGGAATTTGTTAAAAGATCTGCTAGAGTCAAAAACTGGACAGAGCATTGTTTATTAGGAATTTTCCTCAGTGGCTTGCAGGAGGAATATAACTCTGATGTTGGAATTTAAATTTATAAGCCACGTATCATTTATAGACCAAAGATTATGGCTTTAGAATCTGAGGTCAAATTCCAGAATGCACTTGCCCCTAGAGTCCCTTTTCTCTATTGTCATATGTTGGGATATGTAATGTGTGGTTTACTATAATCAAGTAATTAGTATGATGAAATTATCACTTAGCAAACATTTCCAGCCTGAAAATTATGCAATGATGAGAAAATTATCTTAGCAAGATAACAGTACCGTACACTAAGCTACAGCCATTCAAGGTATAGCTGACATACTATAACCATTGGTTACAATCACCTGAGTAGCTCAGAAGGCAATTAGAGAATCCAATCAGCCGTCATAAGATGTTATCTTCATTTCGAACCATCGAACTCATTGGCTTTCCTTAGGAGTTTCTAATCCCCTTTCATAATTTAATGCCCATGTCCACAGAGGAAAAGGAGCAATGTAACATTTGACGTACAGTTAAACAATTGGCAACCGGATACAACACTATCTTCGTTTCCAGATTCTCTGATTGCTTGGTCCAATAAAGCACAAGCAGAAATATGAACACCAGCAGATTGCCCCATTAGGCAAATCCTATTACAAATTTATCAATAAAATAAATAAATCTTTGAGTTGAATGTGAAGCGAGGTAGTAGAATAAGATAGAATAGCATGTCACCTATTACGGTCACCTCCATAATCAGCTACATCTTTCACAACCCAAGAGATTCCTTGTTAAACATCTTTGACCATATCACTGATGGTTCCCTGGGGAAAATTTCTGCATTCACAGATTATTAGTATCTTAGACACTGCTTTGTAAATTAGTTCTAATAACTATGTTGACTTATCACCCTTTAAGCCGTAGTGATATCTAAGAAAAGCTCACTTGCCTTAGAGACAACCTTATCGGTTATCATATTAAAAACTATACATTAATTGTTTAAAATATCAATTACGTATATATTTATCCTAAAAATAATATGTTACAATTTTCATATTTGAATCACGATTAAGCAAATAATTCCAGTACAAATTGAATATCTGACTCATTTAACAGGAATAATAGGTCCAATATCTTGCAAAATTTAAGGAAGTTTTTTACTCATTACTTTCAGTAAGCAAATGGAGTTTATTAAGAATTAAACTAAAAAATAGTAAAAACATAGCATGAGACAAACATCCCTGCAGTTATGATTAGTCCAGCGACCTAGACTTAAATGCCTTAAAAATAGACAGGTCTAACTATAGGTAAATGAAGTGTCCATCTTACACAGCTTTAATGTCGAATTGAGACCACATACCTGTAATCTATGCTTGTCCCTATAATGTCTCTTTCTGCTAACTGCAGTCCCAAAATGGAACCCCAAGCTTTATACCTAAATCATAATGAAAATGGAAAAACTTAACTTCTAACCTTACCATGCTTCACACAAATTATTTTCCGCTTAAGAATGTGATGAACAATTCAAATTACTAGTTAGTGTCTATTTTTAAAATTTAGTTTCTAAACTACTGCATGTGCTCTATGATTAAAGCAGTAATAAAAAATGACTAGTTAATTTAAGCTCCTCGTGTAAACACAAGTTCACGTTACATTTCCACTCAGGCTCATACTCAATGCAAATATTCAAACATATTCAGCTAAAGCACGAGCAACACTGTTTGCCACATCACAAGGTACATAGCATTTCTAAGTGAGAAGATCTGACCATGGGCCAGATTTCCAGTTTAACTTAAGATAGAAATTTTTTGGGTTTCAAGCTAAGGAAAGCTAAATGTTGACAAAAAGCCAGGCCTACCACCCAGCCGATTTCCAACCATTAGGAAGCCCTTCCATCATGAATCTTTAATGGGGCGTTTATCATAGAACAGACCTTTAATGATGTGAAACAGGGGAGGGGAAAGGGGGGGAGAGGAGGAGAATGAGGGAGAGATAGAAATAATCATGTATATCTCAAATCACTCACCCAATAATCCATTCTCCACCAGTTACAAATATTAAAACTGGTTTAGGTTCATGAATAGTACCAGGTAAATATAGATCCACCCTGGAAAACCACCATTTGAAACCAGAATAGTCATATAATAAATAACATGCTTAACATCACAGGATATAGAGAAAATATTTTTAAGAAATTTAATAAATGTTGAACTTAATTTACCTATTTCTCGGCATATTCCATAAATAACACTTCGCTTTACTTGCTTCGAGAAAAAATAGTAATCCGCAACTGCAGGGACAGTTTTTTTAAGGAAAAAAATAGAAAAAGGAAGTAAGTATTACATTCTACTAATGTAAAAATGTCACTACCTACGAGTTACAACCATACATGGGACATTTTTTTAACATACAAAATTTCCACCCCTTCTCAAGAAGGAGAAATCATAGCTTGTAGTATAGAAGGAGAACTACATATCAGGATGGCTAACACGAGAATCAATACAAAATAAAGTAAAATTATCATTGGGCGTATCAGTGACTATTTTAAGTGAACAGGAGAGAATAAAAAGAAATTCTAAAACCCAATGAAAATTAAGATTCCACACCATTCTGATAAAGGCATGCATGGGTAGTTGTTCGTAGCATGAAGAAGCAATAAGTTCTAAGTAGTCAAAAAGTGCCAAAGAAACAAGGTTTAGAAACAAAGAAACCAGCATTAAATTAAAAAAGTTATTTAAATTAATTAATATTATATTTTTTAAAAAATATTATAATTATCTTTCTTAACTCATTTTCTCCCTCTTATACTTTATTATTGTTGAGGAGGTATCAATATAAATAATTTAAAAAAAATTAATAAATATAGAAAATATATCTTATACTTAAGATCAAGATTAACTCCCTAATTAAATCATATATTAAGGTCTAGAGAAGTAATTTTTTAGGTCAAAAAAAGTATTTTAAAAAATAATTAAACTTATATTAATATAGAAAAAAATTAATAAATATCTTAACGGTATAAACTTACTAGATGTCTTTAGGTCTTAACTAGAAAAAAAAAAACCTTTTTAGGTGGGCTGGTTAAGATGAGTACCTACATACCTAAAAACTGAATATATAATAATATATTATCAAGGGAATAGTAAGGCACCATGGGGCCCAAACATTTTTAAAAAGAAAAATAAGGAAAAGAGCACAGGCTGTATATGCTTAGTATCTTAAACCGCTAGCTTGTCAATGACTTTGTGAGAATAATGACTTTGTACGCAAAAACTGCACCTTTGATTACGCTGTTGCAGGTTAATTTGCTTGTAATCATTTGTGATTAGGCTTATATTAAATCAATTTTTGTTATTATGGTCAGGATATAATAATTTAAGCAGCATTATTAATAGCTCTTTTCCTTTCATTTTTCCTACTACATACATTTTCGTGAAGGAATTGGAAAGCAAAATATCTACAAAAATCATGTTAGAAATACTTTTTTATTAAAAATATTAATCATTACCATGATATGTTCAAATCAATCTTTCATGATCACAAATTAAATCACGACTTAATGTTATAAATTCTAATTGAAAAGAAAAAATTGCTTTTTCCCTAAAAGATGACTGTCAGAAGGAATCAATGATGACTGTCAGAAGGAATCAATCTCATATATAATCTCAATTATATAAATGTAGAAGATCTAATTTAAGTTGTCATTGCCCCACCAATGCAACCAAAGATTGTCGCATATAATGCAGACTAATTAATGACTTAAGCAAACTTATCTGTAAAATGAGTCAATATCTTAAGATATAGTGACTCTATAATTTTACCCTCTTCTCCATTTCAACCATACATCTCAAAGTAACTTGAATCACATTCATAGATTTTAAATCACATTCTCAACAAAACTTTTGAGAGACCAGTAAATTACTCACTCTCCTACCAAAAGGATGAATTGGGTGGACTTTCAGATGATTAACGGAACATGAGAAAATGAGGATGCTAAGGTTACTGCAACAAATATATCAACTCTTGATCCTGACACTTCGACTGACATGTGGGTTAATTCCAGAGAACTCTCCACCATAGGGACCCGTCGGCTTTTTAACACTGCGAACCTGCCCGCTGCGTCTCTTAAGAGTTTTCTTGCGCTTTTCCTGCATATGGGCATGGCAACAGAGAGAAAACAATGAAGTTACTAACCATTATTATGAGAAGGATCCAAACACCTCAATATAAAGTAATAGCGAACAGTTTTCCATTAGGCTGTTTAACTTCTTTTTTTTCTAAAACATATTTGAACTCCCAAGCCAAAACAAATACACACACATACACACTTTGAGTAAATAATAACAGCTATCCGCATGAAGAGTGGTTCTTCAACGATAAACATTTATTCCAGAATATTCACACAAGCTGAAAGGTGACATTCTCAGGGGTTTTATGGTGGAAGGAACAAGAAAGAGTCGTCTCTTTTAGATAAAGACAAGCAATCAGGTAGAAATAGAATCTCAAATATCCTATTTTGATTTTGGCAGAGCATCAGAACTTCACTAGTATCCTTTTCAATCTGGGTAAATTATTTTATCTCTCAGATGTCAAGGTCTTGGAAGATCCCAGAAATTTGAAGTTTTGCATTGTTGCAAAACTGTTGGAAAGCATGCACATATAATAGTTGCTGATACGAGTTTCTTGAGGCTTTATTATATTTCTCTTTTTCCAAACTACCATTATTTTATATATGTTCATCTAGAGGAGTACCTTACACAGGATACGGTCATCTTTGGAGGCCTACCAATAATAAGATAACTCAAATATCAAATATTAAGTAAAATTACCTGGTACTTCTTTCTTGGATTCTTAGGCAGCTTCTTCCGATATCGAGTCAACCCCTATTCTTCTCTATCTGCACCATTTTGGTATTGGAGGTGTAAAAACTAAGTATATAAGTGCTTGTTTGGCTACCATGGTTTGGGAATCAATTTTGGCCAAAATCTCGGTTTAGAAAAATTTCACACAAACATCAATTTTTTGTCCAGAATTGATTGTCACGTCCCAAAATTTGGACCGTGACCGGCACAGAATATGAAAAATTTCATATTCTGAAAGCCTAACACCTTAAATAAAACATTCAAATTTTCCATAACATTTTTCAAAATAACAGAATCTTTTCTAAGGTCTATGTCGAGCATTTACCTTCTTTTCAAAATAATACAAGCACTTTCTTAATGATAATTATATCAAAAGTAATTTTGTCCAAAAACGATGCTTCGGATCGGCAACGAGGCTTTTTACTGCTCAACGGGAGGATTAGGGTCACCTGCACTAACTGAAGCCAAATAATCTACTCGTGAATAACGTCCCAAAAACATAATTTAAAAGAATGCGGAAATAAACAATGCATAAACATGTTTCAATTAACATTTCACATTTCAATGCAACATTTTCTATAAACATTTTCTTTTAGGAAAAACATAATCTTTTTAAGCCCATAATCTTTTCTGTAAACTTTATTATTTCAGAGATTCAATTTGCAATAACTATTTCAAATCAATCGTTGTAAAATAATCCTTTCAAAAACTATAATCTTTCCATTAGACTTTAACAGAACGGGAACAGACGTGGACACACAGTCCACGAGGGTAACTAACAAATCTGGCAGCTCGAAGCTGCTAACTGTCGGTGACTCAAGGCCACTAACCTTCGCGAGTATGAAACCCACGGTGAAATCTGGTAGCTCAGCCACTACCCTTCGTGAGTACGAAACCCACGGTGAAATCTAGTAGCTTAACCACTACCCTTCGCGAGTACGAAACCCACGGTAAAATCTGGTAGCTCAGCCACTACCCTTCGTGAGTACGAAATCCACGGTGTAATCTGGTAGCTTAACCACTACCCTTCGCGAGTACGAAACCCACGGTAAAATCTGTCGAGCTCGGGTAACCAAGGTGCACCAAGGGCTAACAGTACTGCTGTTAGCAACCAGTGTTCTGCATTCCATCCTTTCTAAAACATTTACATCATGCATGGGGTTTATTTCACATGTAATAATCTCAATCATTTCAATGCCATAACTGTTGGTAAAAACCACTTTAAATTTCAAAAAAAACCCCAGCATGTACATCTAAAATCAAGTTACTTTAAAAGCATGCGAAATTTGCATAAGAATGTATTTCATGAATAACATCAGTGTAACTTTTGCCAAACTCTTTTCAAAAGCTAATTCATCCATTTTCATACTTAATCATAATTCTTTTGTAAACCAATCGAAAGAAAATCATTTCTAACGATTTAAACCATACTTTCAAAAAAGTTATTTTTCGTAAATTTATATTTGAAATTCAACATTTGAAATAACAATGCATTTGAAAACGTAAATTTTTAGGGAACGTTATTCACTCACCTGTGATACTCCAATTTATCTTACTATTGCTCTCCGCTTCAGAATATCAGCTTTCCTTTATTTCCCTAAGTTTTCCCTAAATAAAACATTCCATCAGGAATCACAAATAATCATTTTAAATCCCAAATTCTATTTATTTACTCGAAATCCAAAATCATAACCTTTTAATTTTCGCAAGTTTTCAATCTTATGACAATAATCAATTTCTAGAAACCTCTATCAATTCATAATCTTTATTTAACTCCACATCCTTATTTCCATAACTGATCTAAACTGAATCCATTTCCCCACATTATGAAAACATATCATCATTCTCCCTTTAGCCTTTAATTCCAACCATCAATTTCCATTTACCTCTAGTTTAATTCTTCTTACCCGATCATCTTTACCAACATATACACACACATACCATGCATAATAGCAGCAACCAACTTCATACTAACATACTTCTATTTCCACATTTCTCTTCTTCCCAACAGCCACAACCACACATATATATACACACACATGCTTCCAAGAACAGCAACATGTATATGCATCGAGACAGCAAGTCAAAGCAATTCATTTATAAGCATATATATTCATATATTGTCCGACCATCTCCCCTAGGATTCCACACACACATGCAGCGACACATTCACATAAATAATATGCTCCAGTTCACTTTCCTCCTCCTCTTCCTTCTATTTTCTCACCCAAAGATAGCAACTCACATGTATATAAATACTTCTTTTAATTTAGAACAACACCTCTCACACATTCTTAATCAGTTTTAACAGCAGCCCACACTCATAGACCCTTAACAGAGGCAAATGGCACCACCACAAACAGAAAACTGCTGGCATCACAGTTTACAGCAATAAAGAAAAATAGAAACAGATACACACTTGCAGATCGAACATTTCCCCAGCAGCAACGCATACATTCAGCCCCCTTTCAGTCCCATAACAAAGTCCACTCACACGCACAGTAGCAAGCTCTTACATATAACCACATATACCATAGGAAATTAACAGGGATAACCACCACAAAAGATTCTAGAATAAAGAAAGGAGATAAATATCCAAAAATTCCAGATTTCTACACCAAGACATGTCTAAATGTCTCGGTCATATCACAGAGCAGAGATGCACAATACAGAAACCATACAGAACCACATACACAGATGCATTAACCTCTCATGATTCCAAGGACAAACCCCAGAGCTCAAAATCTCAATGATGGAGAGCAGAGTCAGAGAACTCACCACTGCCATCGAAGATTCTACAGTTTCTGTCACAGCTTAGCCAGTCTAGATCCCTTCCTCTTTTTCGTTGCTTCCTGTCTGAAAGAAGAATTCCCTGCCCCACCGACAATGGCAACACACTCAAACTCTCGCCCTTCACCGATTTCCCACTGCTTCCCCCATTCAATACTCCTCTACCCCCTTTATCACGACGACGACACTGTGGAAAGATTGACGACTCGAGTGTGACAATACAGAGGGAAATGGACAGAACACAGCATCGATGGCGTGCAATAATCTCCTGCGCTGTTCGCCTGCCGTCGCCTTCCTCTACAGCCGCTGAGACATTGCGGAAGAAATAAGGAACATCGTACTGGCTCGACATAGGAAAAAGAAAGAAAGGAGGGGTAAAATTGTAACTTCATACGCCAGAGAAAATAAAAACTTCCACTTCTGCAGTCACCAGAATTCGAACACAGGACCTCTGATTTTCATCCTCCGTCCCTGACCACTCTACTACCCATTACTATTTGAAATTTTCTACCATGAATATATATTTATCCTATGATAGCATGATTTTAAAATTTGATAAATTCCTGAACCATAACATTGATTTTGGTCAAAACCTCGATTTGAACCAAACAGCCACTTTTGTCCATAATTGATTTTGGGCAAAACATCGGTTTGAAACCATGGTTTTGAATAAGCTATTAAAAATAGATTTTGGAACTGTAAAAGAGCTTATAGATTATCTAATTACTATTTTACCCCTACTTTTTTCTTATACTCTCTCTCATCTCTCTTCTCTCTCCTCTCTTGT
Organism: Leucaena leucocephala; assembly: GCA_037074615.1. Classification (NCBI taxonomy): domain Eukaryota; kingdom Viridiplantae; phylum Streptophyta; class Magnoliopsida; order Fabales; family Fabaceae; genus Leucaena; species Leucaena leucocephala. Next base: position 11,017,960 of record CM073542.1, read on the forward strand.
CTCTCTTCTTCACACTCTCTCCTCTTTCCTCTCTCTTCTCTACACTCTCTCCTCTCCCCTCTCCCCTCTCTCATATTTATTCTCTACCCTCTCTCCTCTCTTATACTTTAATCTAATCATACCCTTTTTAGTAATTTATTAATATAAAAAGTGATTCTACTATTAATCATCCAAACATCTCTAATTTCAAAATCTATTCTTCCCATAATCTATTCTCCCCAAAATCTATTCTCCAGAATCTATTCTCCCTAAAATCTATTCTCCAGAATCTATTCTCTCCAAAATATATTCTCCAAAAGCTAATCCAAACACACCCTAAGAATATTATAAATAGATTGATAAGAAGATAAATGGGGCTACAACCTCATAAGAAATTGCCCTCTTCCATTTTCATCTAAAGTATCTGGCTCTGGCAAACTGGGGACTTCAGAGTTCCTGTACAAAAAGTGAATCATTAACATAGAGGCAACCAAGCCAAACAAAATTCATTTTGAATTCTTTAACTTCATTTTTAATAAAAGTCAAATAACTACAAAGGCCTGACAATTAAAGAAAAATTACATAAGGAGGCCCTAATTAGAAAAAATCTATTATTTTATAAACCTAAATCTGAGAAATTATAGAATTACATGAAAAATAAAGATCTAACGAAATAAATAGTATAACTTTTAATATATAACATAATGAATTCAAATCTTCGACATTCATCCTCAAGAATAAAGGAAGACTAGTCACTCATAGGGCTAAATGACACTGTTAGATGTGGAACGAGAGCAAAAAGATGATGAAGAAACTGTAGATAAAGGAATGCCAAGTTGGCTTTCAGAAGAAAAGAAAAGAGATGTTTGGAGTGAGTTAATGTGTTAAATGGAGGAGCCTTGGGATCCTTTATGCTATTTTTGGAGTGAATCATATTTATTTGAATCTTTTCACTGATTGGCTATCTAAAAGATAGTGATAATATCTTTATCTTCAATATCCTTCCAAATTGTCATCTTTTCTAATATCTTTAGAGATAATCTTTTTTAACTCAAATATCCTATAAATATTTAAATAAAAAGTAATAGAATAAACAAGATAAAATAGTTACTAAGAAAATACAAAAAAGATAACATATTTATCTATTATACTTTCATTAAATTAAAATGTTAGATATTGAGAAATTATCTTTAAATTAATTCAAATGATATTGAATTTGTAAAATTCTCCTAAAATATGACTAATATTAATTATTTAAAATTATTTTGTACACAATATAAATTAAAAATAATATTATAAATAAATTTAGTTTATTTCAAAAGAGTTAACTATGGTAGAAAAGAGCTTTACTAAAATTTAAAAGAAAACCTACTATTGTTATAAAAAAAACTTTTCTTAAAATATAAATAAAGTAATCTAATATAAGAGTATGAAAAATAAAACGTACTGTGGCAATATACAAGTATTTTATACATACATTTAAAGGAGAAGGCTATACAATTGATATAGGTTTAATCAAGCCTCTAAAATTTTCTCTGGGATCCTAAAACGGGTTATCACCTAAAAAATGTTAATAATAATAGGGTGAGACAAATGTCCTAAGACGGGTTATCACCTAACAAGTGCTCATGAAATGTCAAGCGAGATAAATCACAAGGTACAATATATAAAAAATAATATATTATTATAATAAAATCAAATGGATAACCCATATGGTTCCTCCCATCAATTCAACTGAACAGCCTTACTCCCATTAATTGAACTCATGGGCTAGTGATAACTACCATATGACTAACCACTTAAAAAGTTAACCAGTCAAGTGTTATGGATCAGCCAAAATCCATAGAGCACATGACTGGACTATGGGTTTATTCTCTCTCGATAAATAGGTAGGGGTGTCACAGCCCTTTAGTAAACAGGTGGGGTAAGTCCTTCGACAAATAGGTGGGGCAAAAGCCAACCAACGAGCTCCAATAGAAACTATACCACGTGGTAGAAATACAACTCTATCATCACCCATCCCAATGTATAATTCTCAAAATAATCATATTAATAAAATCTTAATAGCTTGATAAATATCACAAAAGGGTTTTTCTCAAGATAATAAATTTCTTTAAATTCTAATATCAAGATATAACAAGTTTATAATCTCAACTCAATCTTTCTAAATTAAATTTTAAATCCCACAAGACTATTTTCAATAAAAATCATCCATCAATTTTTCTCAATATAATCATATCGATATCAATATATTTATATATATTAAATAATTCACAAACATCATATTAACACACACAACAAATAGAAAGTGGTTACCTTTTGTCTAAATATAGGAATAATTATTACCTAAAGATTTTGATAAGTAAATATTAGTTTTAAGAAGGCCTAAAATGTGGAGTAGGTGTGTCAAATGATGCAAAATAGTCCAAAATAGTGCAGTAAGGCAAGACAGGCAAGCTTCACATGATACAAGTTTACATCACGCTCCTGGGCTTCTGCTGGAGCACTTGTGAATAGGCCTCATGCGCCAATGAAGAGGCATCTCATGAGGGCGCGTAGAGCAATGGTAAGGGACGAGACTTCAAGGGTAGGCCATGTTCCTCTAGTTGATCGCTATGATGGTCTTATATCTGAGAACAGAGGTCAGTAGCTCTGGTTTTAGAGCATTGAAATTAGCGTGCGTTGAAGAACTCATTCTAGATGTCTTTACCATCGATGTTATACCTCCTCTGGCTAACGCTCTTGTTCTTGATGTGTACGTGGGTATGGGGGGTCTATTTCAGTGTGCTACTTTGTCCTTTGGAAGATCCCTTGAAGCCTACATATCCTTTGGTAAATCCTCCTCCCCTCTCTTTATGATCCTCTTTTTAAGCTAGTAAATAATGTTGATTTATATCTCAATTTAAACCCAAATCATAATAGAATCATAGGTAAAAGTAATGGTAGGATATTCTAGATATCATATTTTATTAAAAATAATAAAAACACTAAACTTAATAATTTAACTTAGATAATATTTTTAAGTTATTGATAAATAATATTTTTAATTGTTTTAAAATATAAGATTAAAAATTGGGATGTTGCAATTCTCCCATCTTTTTTAGGAATTTTGTCATCAAAATTCACACTCTAGAAAACACAAGAAAAAACACAAAAAGTTAAGTAAGGAATACATTCGGTTACTCATGCCGCATTCGCTCCTCAGATTCCTTGGGAGGTGCTACAGTCTCCTCCTGGATCATAGAATAAACTTGGCCGAGAACAGTAGGGCGGTCACTTTGAGGGGTATGTTGGGCCTTTGGACAAAACTTACGGATGTGCCCCAGTTTATGGCAACTGAAGCACTCCCGACACTCCCCAGGATAAGTCCTACCACACCTTTTACACGAACTAGGTACATTAGGTACTGAAGAAGCAGGTGCTCTACAGGGACTCTGGTTTCCACCGACATGGCTTCTTTGGCCCTGGTTCATTTACTAGACCCCTTGAAGGGCATTATCTCTCTGCCCTAGGCCCCTATTCTGGCTCGAACTCCCTGAGCCATTAGCACTAAACTATTGCCTCTTCTCTACTCCTCTTATGTCTTCCTTGCTTGGTCTACCTCCTAGGCTTTTTTGGCTATGACTCTCAACTTGATGCATATATCCTCGAATGATTTTGGCTTATACAGAGCTAACGCCTACTATAGTTCTGGCTTGGCCCGATACAACAATTGTTGTGCCTTCCACAAAGAGTAATTCACCCCTTCTAGTGATAAATAGTGATAAATAGGTCATCGTGCATGTCACCTTGTTGCATAGAGTAAAACTAGAACTATTTCTCCATAAGCAGTTTCTTAGGAAAGAAATGATCATAGAACATCTCTTTAAAATCTTTCCAACTCATCTGAGATATTAGCTGGCCTCACACTGTCCCACCAATCTCTCGCCTTATCCTCTAAGTATGTAATAGCCACTTGCACCTTTAGTAGCGAGATGCAAGGGACTGCTGAGAATATTGTCTCCATCCTCTTAATCCACTTCTCTACCTCTGACGTCTCTAGTCCTCCCTTAAACTTTAGAGGGATATGCTTATGTACTTCTTTCTAAATTTTAGTGATGTCATTCAAAAGTAGGAGATGAAAGACTCATCCCTATGTTTATCACTCTATGCTAACGTGGTCATGCTCTTTTTCATGCCATCACTATTCTCTATCTCATGATGATTGCTTGATCCTTGCTTCTCTAGTATCTTTTCTTCAAAATTCTTTAACCTTTCATCGACCGCACCCAACACTACCTCCATCATATATGCCATTATTGCTTCATAATCTTATCATCTTAGGGCCTACTACCACCAAGTACACTTTGTTGTGATCGAGTTCGTACCTTCGTCTCTCCACTGAAGGGTATAACCTATTGTAATAGTTAAGTACTATAATATAGATAATTTATAAACTAATAGGGAAATATATGTGTGAATAATATATATTGTCACTATTATGCAATACAACATATAAGAGGATGTCGCCATACACAAATATCAATTACGAGTATTTAATTACAAAATATACACAACAACTTTATGAGAATTTAAATAATTTATATGATTACTTTAAACTATATTCCAACTATTTAGAAAATTTAAATAACTTACTAAATAAATTTAAAAAGTTATAAAAAATGTTAAAATAGTCAATTCCCATAGACAATTAAAATGGTACATAAAGTTAATATTATATCTAAATCTAAAGACAAATCATAATAACTCTTTAGCTAATAATAACAATCAAATTATAATAGAATCATAGTTAAAAGTAATGGTAGGATATTTCATATCCTATTTTATTGTAAATAATAAAATTAATAATTTAACTTAATGTTCCTAAGTTATTGATAAATAATATTTTTAATTATGCTTAACTATAAGAATAAAAATTTGGATGCTACAGAATTAATATAATATAATATAATAATATAATATTATATTATATTAAAAGAATTAATTAATATAATAAAATATAATATTGATATGATATAATATTATTAGAGATATTTTAATTTTTTAATTAGATATTATAATTTTCTCCTTCGATTTAGCAATTCTTCAATTAACCTTTATCATATAATATAAATTTATAGTAGTTGATGTGCGTTATAGTTATTATTTATTTTTTTTTTAATTTTCTAAAATATATAAAAATAAAATATCTTCATGCAAATCAATTTGATCAAGAAAAATAATAAAAATATTAAAAAATAGTATTTTTAATTATTTAATTTATATAATCAATTAAAGTATAAAATAATTATAACTAATACAATAATACTTATTAAACATAATAAATTTTTTAAAATAAATTAAAAATAATATAATAAAATAAAAATTTATTGTATATATGTTCATGATTATATCATCTAGCTCATTAACCTATTAAATTATTTTTTCCAAATTTATAGGCATCCTCTCAGCATCTAGTAAGGGTGAGGCCCATAGAGCTAATGACAAGTGACTGAAGGTCACATATTCAGACCCCGTTTCGGTGTTTAAAGAGCATCATTAATTCACCAGATCTGTTGAGATTTATTTTCTTGCAATTGATATTTTTTAAGTAAAAAAATTCTTTTTAAAAAAAATTAATAATAATTAAAAAATTATCTTTGTTTTAGATCTAAATCTATTAAAATAATGTCAACCGTCCAAAGGTGCTCACCCGTTCCCCCATATTACGTACACTTGTCCCATAGTTCTGATGTTCTAAATCCGACAATCCTGCTGCTGGCGTTCTACATCTTCTTGTACTTCAGTTCTGCATTTGGAGCTCCTTCTTTCCTCTTTAAATCTATAAAGGATTTACAATAAATCACCAGTAACCAAAGTTTCTTCTCCTTCCTTTGCCCTGTTCTGCGTTCAGTGTGTGCGCGCCTGAGACGTATCGCCGTGATTCAGGTGGCATTTGGTTCTTTGGTTGCACGAATCATCTTCTTCCTCCCTTTTCAGGTTGCCGTGAGTATTCTTTAGGTAAGAATTCGATTCTTTTTCCTATTTCCTCTGTTGCTTCTGTGAATTGGGATGGTGTATGCATTTGTATTTTACGTTTTCCGGTTGTTGAAAGTGGAGGGGGAAGGATTTAGATTCTTCTTTCCTTTGATTTTTATTTAAGCTTTGTTAGGAAATGAGGTTAGAAAACTTTAATTTTGTGGCCTTGTGTTGATGGTTGAATGTTGTTAGGTTGGTAACTTCAGAACTTTGGTAGTTATTTTATGTTTTTGGTTTTGAGTGCACATCAAGTTTTCGATAAAATGTGTAAGGAAGAAATCTTGGTTAGATTTGAACAATACGATGCATGGTGCACTATATAATGTTTTATTTTATTTGCATTCACCAGGCGCTCTATCCATAAATGTTGCTAAAAATCGCATAAGTGGTTAATAATAACAGCATAACTGGCAGTTGATGAAAACTTCAATTCAAATCATTAAAGTGTCTTTGAATGAAAGTGTTAAAACGTTCTCAACCCAGAAGCGCCATAGAACGCAAAACACGAAATAGAAACACAAAAAAAAGTTACAATCTAAGTCTAGCTATTGCTTACAACTACTAAATGTACCAACTCCATATAGAGAAGAAGCTTCATAAGAGCTACGCAGCTAATTTAAATGGCAATGCTTTTGCTTAAGTGCAAGCAAGTCTGCTAAAACATCTTTTACGGCCATTCGTCCACCAGGCAAATCTGCGCAGCATCCCACTCCAATCCTAGCAAAGCTAGCTAGGGACTCTTGAATTTTATGTTCCAAATCTGAATTTTGCATAACATTCCTGCAGTCACCATCAGATAGAACAAGCAAAGTTGAATCCACTATTTCTAGGACTCTGCTTGGCAATGTTGACTTGCAGAATTTGAGTAGGCTTAGATCATCATAAAACACGCTATCTGTTGGCTTCTTTCCAGTGAGCATCTCTAGCATCAGAACCCCATAGCTGTAGATATCCCCTTTTGTTGTAACTTGGCTACTCTCTCCATACTCTAGCCAAACATTAATATCCCTTAAATTATATATAAAAGTCCATAATGGTTGAAGTTATTTTTAGGTTAAAAAAAATTCTACTAATAATGTTCAAAACTTTTAGTTACTCTTAATGTTTAGCTAATGATTCCTAAAAAATTAAATAAATAAAGTTCATATTGAAGAACATAAAATCAACAACATAAGAAAGAGTCATACCTGGAGGAATATACTCAATAATTCCTTTAATTGCTGAGGATGTAGTTTGACCCTCACCTGAATAGCTTGTAACCCCATGAAGAAGCCTTGCTAATCCAAAGTCTCCTAAGTGTGCGACCATATCATCACTAAGAAGAACATTACCTGGCTTGATGTCACAGTGAACTATAGTTTCCTCAAAATCATGATGAAGATAATACAAAGCATGACCCACATCAATAGCTACATCCAATCTTTGTCTGAAATTCAAATGCAAATTTCTAGTTTCACCAAGTTCATTCGCTGACAACCAATTGTCCAAGGTCCCGTTAGGCATGAACTCAAAAACAAGGGCCTCAAAATCGTTGCCTTTGTAATCAATGCTTGGACATGAAGTCAATATCTTCAACAGATTCCTATGCCGGACTTTACTGAGAGTTTTGCATTCTGTGATGAAACTCCTTGTTTCCCCATTTGCATGAAGATTTAGCACCTTTACAACAATAGGTGCTTCAAACTGTTGAAGAGTTCCTTTGTATACAGAACCAAAGGTTCCTACACCAACAAATTGGATGAAGAAAATCCATTGGTTGCGTCATGTAGCTCTTTACAAGAAACCCTCAAATGAGTATTCTCTGGAGAAGATGGTGAGGAAGACGACCGTTTGAGTTTCCTTCTCTTGAAAATGATTAGGCAAATTGCAAAACAAGTAAGACAACCACTGATAAATCCATATTTTTATATATTTATTCATATCATTTTAGTGGATTTTTATCAACTTTTTAGTCCTTAATTATATTATTTGTGTATTAATTGAATTAATATGCCTTATATTAAATTAGTGCTTAACAGGGGTATAATTGTCATATTTTTATTATTTCTCCCAAATAATTATTTTTAGAAGAAAAGGTATTACATCATTTTAATTTTATATTTCAGGAATTTAGGAGAAATCGAAACTTATAAATGACAACAAAGGATTACAGATTCACAAATTGCAAATGAAGACCCATGAGCCAAACCTTACGATTTGGCCCATTAGGTTTGTCTTATTCAAGCTTTTAAAAAGCCATTCACGCACACACACAGGGCGCCGCGGAGAATTGAGAATTGAAAAAAAAAAAGAAGAGAAAATGGCACTCACACACGGATAGGAGCCAGACGCCGCAACAAGAAAGAATTGAATTGAAAGAAAGACAAAGCTCACACGCACAGACGCTGCAGCATTGAAAAAAAAAGGGAATTGAAACGCACACACATCTGGACGTTGCCACAGTGAACAATGCACAAATTCAAGCACAGGAAGAAGAGCCGCAACACACTTGAAGCCATTCATTTATCATCATCTATCTCTAAATCTATGGCTGAATATTTCATGCTCAGTGAAGTAGCGTTTGTGTCAGCTATGTGTGGCTAGAGAGTTTTAAATTCTCTAATTCAATAGCAAGAGTATGAGTTTGGGATCTCAAAGGGGAGTATAAGTTACTCTAATTCTCTACCCAATAATCATATTATGACTCCTAGGTCTTAGGATTAATTTTATAATTATTAGGAATATTTAGAATGATTTATTCGTATTTATTGAGGATTATTGTGACTGAATTTTTGCTTTACATTTGACATTAATTTTTAATTAACTTTAATTTCATTTACTTTGATCTGGGTCAGACATTGAATTAAGATTATCGTGATTATTTTGTGATTTTTCAAGGTGGCTTGAATTATTAAATCGTTGTATCTCTTGTTAACTTAAATTCTATTTGTATGAATTATTGAGTTATAATTAAGCATTAGTTTTTAATATCTTTAGTCCTAATTTATTATTCTGGTGGCAGTTAATAAATTATGATTTAGAAAATATTTTATGACAATTTGAGGTGGTTCGGTTGTTGGATTAAAAGTTTAATTATAATTCTTAATTCATTATTTATAACTCCCATATCTCTTGAAGCTATGATTGCCTGTGTTATTGAATTGGAGGATTTCTTTTATTATTATAAATCACCTTTGAATTTATTCTTTTCACTTATTATCATTCATTATTCCTTTCTTTAAATTAAAAATACTAAAAATATTTTATTTAAATATATTTTTATTTCATTGCATTTAGTTATTAGTCAATCGAAACAAATTCCATTTTCTAGTTTAGGTTGCATTGCATTTAATTACTTAGGAATTTAATTTCACAATTTTGCTCCTCAGAGAGAATGACTCGAGGTTGCACTATACACAATCCTTGATTTAAATTTTTGAAGTAACCCCAAGGCGACATCAAATTAAGGTTGTTTCAAGTGGCGCCATTGCCGGGGAGCCAAGAAATTAGTTCCCTAGTAACTAAGTGTCAAGTAACATTTTTTTTAGATTAATTCAATTGCTGAGCTAGTCTTAATTAATTTGCATAACATTTGTATTTTTGCTTGCATTATCTATTTAAAAAAATAAAAAGGTTTATTTTCTTTGGTTTGTTTATTTTTCTTTTATTTCAGACTTTTTTAGCTGACTGCTACTGTTTATGCCTATAAGTAATAGGGCTTTACCTCTGACTTCCTTAAATCTTGAAATTGAAAGGTGTGTGAAAAAGATTAGAAGAAAGAAGAGATTAGAGTGTACAAGGCAAGTTATCGTCTAGGAGGGGCATATTTCACAAGAGTCAAGTTTATCATCTAGTGAATAAGAGTCTAGTGAGAGAGCTACCTCTAGCGAACACGTGTCTGTTAGTACTTTTGAATTAGAACAAGAAACCATGGATGATCCTAACGGTAATAATGGTTATAATGGGTTTAATAGGAATAATGGACATGGTGAGAACAACTTAGGAAAAATGGTGAGGATGATAGAAGCATGAGGGAGATTAATAATTCTAATGTTGATTATGATCCTTATGGCTTTTATACTGATAATGTGAAATTTGAAATTAAAGGAGCATTAATTTCTTCCTTACCTAAATTTTATGGCTTTGCAGGTGATGATCCACACATGCATTTGAAGACTATGTATATGGTGTGCTCTTCCATGAAATCACCCACAGCTAATCTTCAAGATGTATTGAGGAGGCCATTTCATTTTACTTTAGAAGGTAAGGCTAAAGAGTGGCTTTACACGCTACCCCAACATTTTACTACATTGACTTGGGATTAGTTGAAAGGAGCATTCTTGGATGAATATTTTCCTGCATCTAAAATTTTAAGGCTAAAAAGGAGATAACTAGTGTGTTCCAGCGAGATAATGAATCCATGCATGAATATTGGATTAGGTTCATCACAATTTTAGCTCAGTGCCCACACCACAATATTTCAAATAATGATCTGGTTAATTCTTTCTATGAAGGGCTACTTTCACATCATAAGCCCTCAATTCATACTGCTACAAATGGTTCTCTTAGAGAATTGAGTCCCAACGCTGCATGGGACCTACTTCAAAAGATAGCTACCAGTGACCCTCGATCTGGAGATACAAGAAAAGTGTATAATACCTTTTCGATTTCTTCCCAAAATATTCTTGGTGAAATTGCTGCTCTGGGAACCAAATAGAGAAAAAACTCGGTATTTTGGAGAATAATATGAATGTCAAGCAGGTTAATTCAATGGGTCACTTTCAAGCTATAGTTGCTGGTTGTGAGTACTGTGGGTCAATAATGCACGCCTCAAATACTTATTCTCAATATGAAAAGGTTTCTTCCTTATACCAACATAGGAATAGTCCATATCAAAAGAGGGATATTTACTCTAACACTTATAATTCAGGTTGGAGAGATCATCTTAACTTTAGATGGGGTGGAAATCAAGGCAACCCTCAAGGAAATTTCTCAAATCAAGTGGTACCTAATCAAGAGGCATCATCTTCTTTTTCTAGAGGTAATGAACTTGGTATGATTATGAAAGGTATTACTGAGCTCAATTCAAAGTTTGACAATCAGAAGTCACAAACTGAGGCTAAGTTACATGCTATGGAGAAAAAGATGTACTCATGTCTATAAAATGTGTTCTCTAAATTGGAGCAAATGGAGACTAAGCATGAGAATTTGAATACTTTTGTTACTCAGTTCTCCAATAACTTGAGTGAACAACAAGCAAAGAGTAGTGGTTATATATCCTCCAACATAATGATAAATCCTAAATCTTTAAATGCAATCACAATGAGAAGTGATAAGAAAATTGGGGTGAAGAATGTACAATTCAAAGAATATGAAGAGGATGAAGAGCAGGTTGATGAGGAAATAGAAGTTGAGTCTCCTCCTGCCCAAACTACTCAATAAACTTTCTAAGCTGAAAAAGAAGCTTCTACCCAATCTGAAATCCTACAAGAAAAGAAGCTCTTGGAGAAGTGTTTGAAATAACCAATGGTGCAAAATGATGAAGAGGCAACAACTATAAAAAAGGGACCAGTCGAGAAAGGATCACCTTCTGACTCCAAAGTTGATGAGGTAAATATTCGTGACTTGCCTTTTCCTAATTCTTATTTGGTTAGTAAAAATATTGTTGAAAAGAAAGATAATGATGAATTATTTGAAATGTTTAGCAAACTTGAGGTTAATGTGCCATTACTTGAATTGATTAAAAAGATGCCTAAGTATGCTAAATTCTTGAAAGACATATGTACAAACAAGAGGAAGTATAGGCATAGTGAGAATCCAATTGGGGTTGAGTGTTTGTGCCTTATTTAAGCCACATTTGCCTATTAAATGTAAAGACCCGGGTTCCTACACTATTCCTTGTACCATAGGTAGAACTACAGTTTTCCATTCCCTACTTGACTTAGGTGCAGCAATTAATGTCATGCTGACCTCTATTTATAAGACCTTGGGTATTAAAGCTTTGAAAAACACTAGTGTAGTGCTTGGCCTAGCTGATAGGACGGTGAAATACCCTAAAGGTATTCTTGAGGATATTCTTGTGCAAGTGAAATGTCTTGTTTTTCCAGCTGACTTTTATGTCCTTGATATGACTAATGACCTCCCTACTGAGAGTACTTGGGGGATTGTGCCTGACAAGTTATTGCTGGAAAGGTCTAAGTTGATGAGAGATTTTAAGGAACTAAAGGATGAGGGGATACTTCCATGCAGGAAGTTCCTGCTCATATCAAGATCTGTCAACTGTAAGCATTCCTCAAGTTCCGTTGGAATATCACCAGAAAAATTGTTATTACTGAGATCTAATCTCACTAAATGCTTCATGTTACCAATATCTGATGGAATGGGACCAATCAAGGAATTGGAAGACATGTCCAGATATATTAAGCTTTCTAGATGACTAAAAGTTAGCTTTGGTATACAGCCGCTCAAGTTATTTTGATCTATGTACAAGAATTGCAAACCTTTGCAATGTTTGAGGCTTACTGGAATGGTCCCCTCAAATTTATTACTAAACAACCAAAGTTTATACATCTTAGTAAGATTTTGGTCTAGGGATAGCATTCCAAGATTTTCAAGCTTTCCAATCGAACATGGAATTGTGCCTTGAAGGAAGTTATGTGCCAAACGGAGGTAAGATGGAATTGTGCCTTGAAGGAAGTTATGTGCCAAACGGAGGTAAGTTAATCCCTCTAGTTGCCCAATCTCATTAGGTATGCTTCCAAAGATATGATTGAGTCCCATGCTAATCCAATAAAGTTCGGAAGAGAGATTTCCAATTGAATTTGGCAATACACCACTAAATTTATTAGTTGCCATCTCTATTATATTCAATTGACTACAATTTGTCAATGATGAGAGGAAATCACGGTCATGACCTTCTTCACTCCCAAAATTATTATTGTCAATCTCAAATCTACGAAGGTTACGCAATCTTCCAAAAGAGGTAGGGATTAGGCCACTAAAGGCATTTTCAAATATTGCAAATATCTGCAATTGAGACATGTTGGATAAAGAAGCTGGAATAGTTCCTTTGAACATGTTGGTTGCTATATTAAACGTTTGAAGATTAGGGAAAACAAGGCCAATATTTGATGGAATAGTTCCAGACAAACTATTGACAGGGAAATTAAAATTTTCCATGCGAGAAAGATTATAAAGTGAAGAAGGGATTATTCCAGAAAGATTGTTGTTAACAAGACGGAGCGAGTACAAATTTGACAGCCCACCAAAAGATTGAGGTGTACTTCCTCCCAAATTATTAAATGCATGAGACAAACGGTCCAAGGAAGAAAGATTTCCCAATGAAGGCCGAATATTTCCATGAAATTCATTAAAAACACCAAGTTCCAACCCTATAAGTTGTTGCATAGATCTAAACCAGAAGGGAATTTCGCCAGTAAAATTATTGTAAGTGAATACAATCTCTTGTAGTTTAGAAAAATTAGACAACTCTATAGGGACTTCTCCCTCAAGATAATTGTTGCTCCAATCGAGAAACTGCAGTCGTTTGAGATGGCCAATTTGTTTGGGAATATGACCATGCAAATCATTATACGAAAGATTGAGCAGTTTGAGAAAGGTCAAGTTACCTAATGATGGTGCAAGAGTGCCCCCCAAATTTTGATTTGACAAGTCCAAAGCTGAGACTCTGATGTGACGTAGACTGCATGTAACGCCTTGCCATTTGCAGAAGTGGACAGAATCATTCCATGAAGGCAAAGCTTCTGGAATACCATTCGTTAACTTATCCTTTGAGAGCAAGCAAAGCAAGCCTATCATTATTTGAACCAGTGTCCATGGCTGCTCCAGTTGGCTACAGAATAAGAGAAGCTATGCATAGCAGAATAATGTAGGGGATCGTCATTTTCATTGTGGCGAAGGAATTTGCAAATGATCAAGCTACATACTAAAAAACTGGACACGGGGTGTTAGCTTTATATTAGTTATAGGCATTGGCAATTTTGGTAATGGTATTTGCAACTCTGACAATGGTATTTGCAACTTTCCCGATAGGATTTGTATCTCTGACAATGGTATTTGTAGCTCGTTCAATGCGGTCCACAATTAATGCATTAGGTTGACAACGCTCCCAATGGTATTTGCAATTGTCACAATTGGATTTGCATATCTGATCATGGAATTTACAACTTCCCCAATGCGATATACAACTTCCCCAATAGTATTTGCAACTTGCCTAATAGGATTTGCAATTTCTCCACTGGTATTTACAACTTCGACAATGGTATTTGCAACTTTTCCAATAGTATTTGCAACTCTGACAATAGTATTTATAAAAAATTAAAACATCATTTAATCAATATGGTAGTTTCACTTGGTGAAAGTAAGTTTAACGCAAATTCTCGCCTTCAGTTGAGCTTATGATTTATTAGCCACCACATTAGGTTTAGTCTAAACTCTACAAAGCCAAAAAGACAACAAACACCACATATAATTGATGAGTGTAGAAGAACAACTCAAAGTTCTACTTCCTCACTGGAGAAAAAGAGGTCACCCACATCAGTAAACCAGTTACAAGGCTAATAACTCCCGGAACATTAACAACCCCAATATCTTTGCATTGTATCAACTACAAAAGGGGGCCAATATTGTAAGGAGAAGTATATAGTTTGCTTGATAAAGCCAACATATTTGATCATAACCTAGATTTTACTGGTAAAATATTCATATCAGCAAAAATAGGTATGTCAAAGCAAAGCTACCTTTTGAGCAACCTTACTTCTTGGTGACCAAATAAAGCTTCAAAACTAGACTACATTTGTACCAACCATGTTTACATTCCATAAACAATACTAGTAGACTTGCAAACAAACCTTATTATTTAAAGTGCAAACAGCATCAAGTCAAAGCCATGCAATACAATCCAATCGAACCAAGTCGAAGCCCCAAAATTTTCAACATTAGTATGCTAAAAAATTAAAGTTAGAGAGACAGATAATTATTTTCTTAATGATAGCAAAATATTTAAAACCTGGGGAGTATTTAAAGGAATTGAAAACTCCTGCAATAGAATTTACAATTAGGCTAATAGGATTTGTAATTTGCCCTCAGACATTTGCAACTTTTAAATTACAACTCATAAATAGTTATAAAACACAAAAAGTAATGGACTACATGACACAAAAATTAATAGACGAAAAGCAATAAATGCATGATTTCTCCTGTTGTTTTCTTAAACTGGTCAAATCTATAGTAAAAATTGCAATCTTTCTCCCAAGGTAACATTCAGAATGAACAAAATAATGGTGATATCAGAGAAGTAAAAGAAGAAGATTTGTGTCAAAAATTTACTTACACTTCCTCTTTTTTAGTTTCAGCTCAGCCAAAAATGTCTCCATCAAGTTTCATCTCCCATACGAGTTAATAGTTCATTCTTCAGATTAATGCCTTAATTATACATTTCATTTATTCTAATGGTAATTGTCATATCCCAATTTTTAGGGCTAGAAGCCCAGTATGTAGCCTAAAAAAGGTGTCCTACTAGGCCCTATTGAGCAGAAGTCCTAGAAGTATACATATGATGTTTAGGGATTAAACTGCAAGTATGTGAAAGTTCAGGGAATAAATTGTAAACAGTAAAAGTCCTTGGGGCCATAATGGTTATTTTGAAATAGAAAGGGATGTTTCTTGAAAATTGAGCCACCAGAGTGCTTGGACTTGATTAGAAACCCAAGATGACATTCTCAAAGGTCCAAAAATGTGGCCCAAGAATGATGTGAGTCTAAGTGGTATTAAAATATTAGTTTAATATTTTTTTCAATAAAGTAAAGTTACCCGGTCAAAGATAGAACTGGGGAAAGTGATAAAATAAAGCTTTAGATTCATCTGGAACCATGAGGTGGTATAAAAGGTATCCTCATGGGACCCACAAGGTGCCACATGGCATGAGTCTAGGGAAAGAAGAAAAAGCTAGAGGACACATGGCACAATATCAGCCATTCATTCCAAGAAAAGATTCTGGAATTCTCTAGAAGCGTTGAGTCAGCTGGTGAGGTGTCCCAAGGGCCCCACCATTGTGCCACCTAGCATTTGAGGTGTCCCATGGATGATGTCACTTTGATGAGTCATTGAGGATAATGATATCATCGTGATGATGCAGGCAAGACTTCTTGAGAAAGCTAAGCAATCTAAGCCATTCATTGCGATTCAATATGGACCATCCATTCCACCTCCACTCAACTATAAATACCTCACCCTTCCCTCCATTCCATTCACAGCCAAGAATGGAAAAATAAGAGAAAGGAAGGAAGGAAGGAAGGAAGGAGTTCTAGTGGAGCTATGAGCAATTCAATGAGCTTAAGGACTTAGCAAGCTTAGGAGTAAGGTAAGTAATTTATTCTAATCCTTGCTCTGATAAATTAGAGAATTTTTCTTATGAAGTTAATAGTTATAATAGAGAAATATCTCTCTTGATAAGGTTATTCGTGGATGTAAAGAAAGTTATGGGATTGCCAAACTAAGGGTATTACCTCAAATTAAGTATGAGTTAAGTAGAGCTATACTGGATAGGATAATAATAAAGATATTATTATGCTATGTATAGGCTCTGACCTAGAAAAAGCAAGAACCTTAGAGCAAAGGCTAAGAGCTAGAGGAAAAGAATACATGTCAGGTAGTAAATTTATCCTAAACTTGTATGCATTGAATGTTATGCTTGATTGTGCTGTGGCTTTGTTGAATTATGTTGCATATGTGCTTATGTATGAAGCTCTATTTCTATAATTACTTTAGTCAATTGTATTTCATATGTTACATGGAAGCATGTACATTACGCAATGTTAATACTTTCACAAGTAAGTACAAGTATTCACATTAATACATGCATTATTTAGTACCATTTGCTACTGAGATTTTCCCAGAAATCTCACCCCTTCCATATCAATCCAATTACAGCAGGTATTCTTAAGATGGAGGAGATAAATATACATGAAGACAAGTTAATGATTATTTAGTATGATTGATATGTGATTGATGTATGTAGTATTGATTGTTGTAAATTGTCACTGTGAACAGTAACTTGTGATGAGGCAATGATATTTAAGCTGTAATTAGAAATAGTAAATGGTTGAATAAATATGTGATATTTTTCCAGTAAACAATAAACATGTCAAGCTTCAATTTGATATATAGAACGTCTCATTTGGATGTCTACACATGGAGATACGATTTTTCAAAGTTGAGATAAAAAATGCTAGAATCAGGGGAAGACTTTGGATGAACAGTAAACTTTGAGCGTTTACTGACATTGACCTAATCAAGGTATGGTCAACTACTTATTTTTCCTTGAAAGAACATTAAGTTGGCTTTGTGTAGCAATTTAAACCACTTCATTTCAATTTTTCTGAATTTATTTATGATTTTTTGAAATCAGGTTACTCCTCTTAAATTTACACAGTGAACAGTACTCAGTAGAATAAAATTTCAGATTGTATAATTTGACTTTAAAAACCTTAAAAATAGTTCTAGATGCTACTGTTTAATCCTTAAGATGTAAGAAAATTAGAATATTTTAATAATTTAGTATTCTCACTTAAATTTATAAAAGATAGATTAGACTTCCTGCTCAATTTATTTTGTTAGATATTCATATACTCAAATTATTTTTTTTAATTCATATGATTTTTTTTTATCTTTTTTTTATATAATTTAATTTTTACGTAGCTAAGATATGAACTACTACGAAATGACATCAACTAGAAATGTCTTAGGCTTACGTGTTGGCGCAGTGACTTTTAGACCAATCAATCATTTCATTTGATGATGCCTTATGCTCAGCCTGCCAATATTCCTCCCCCATAAATATTCTACCGTCTTCTTCTTTCTACTCCTTATTTACTTACTTATTTATTTATTTATTTATTTATTAATACAGGGTAAAATGCCCATAATCTAACTAACTAGTTTATAAAAGTTTAATATGGGTTGGAAATACTGTAAAATAATCATATTTATTAAAAAATTTAAATTTTTAAAATTTTTAAAATAATTATATTTATTCAAAAAAAATATTTACACTAAACTATTATTTAAAATTAATATTTTATATAAACTATTGAGACTAACTTTTAGAATAATAAAAACGCTTATCAAATATTCAATTGCTATTTTACCTTAATTTTTTCTTACACTATCTTTCTTCAATCTTCTTCCTTCTCTCTTCTCCATACTCTCTACTCTCTTTTTTCTACCCCTATCCTCTATTATCTCTCTTCTTCATTATCTCTTATTTTTTTATATTATCTCATCTTTCTTATTTTTAATAAAATTATATCTATTGATAATTTTCTAATAACAAAAATTTTTTTATTGATAACTATCTAAATACTACTTTATTCATAACTATTTTTTTTATAAACTCTTTTCTAAAAACTATTTTTTAAAAGTGATCCAAAAACTCTTTTTTTATAAGTTATTTTTTAAATTCTTATTTAAATATATCCGAATAAGTATTACTTTTTAATTAATTTTATTTAATAGTGAATTCGGTTAAAAAGATTCTGTAAAGACGGAGGAGTATTAATTTTTATTTGTATTAATACGTGAGAACAAAGGCATCTTAAATAATCATAGGACCCATCAAGACTTTTCCCAGTCTTCAATCCAACTTGTGTCCCACAATGAAGCTGCTGTATGCAAAAAACCATTTGTTACGGTCCCACCCTTAAATATACAGCTAACGTCCCATGTGCAGTTTTTCACTTTTGTATGTATTGCTTCAGTTTGCAGATTCCATCACCACAACCAAAACGTTGCCGTACGTTCTTCTTTAATGTGTGCTCGACAAAGCCTGTCAAAATGCATTAATGCTTAACACCACCACATGGAATGAGAATTTTTATGTGGATTTAGAAATAGTGAACATTTCATAAAAATAATACTTAAATTTTAAATTAATTTATTTACTATATTTTATAAATTATTGATTATTTTTATAAAACAAATAAAAATATTTTTTTATAATAATTTCTAATTTTAAAATTTAATTGGTAATTTTTTTTATGATTTTCCCATACAAATATTAAATTTAAATTGTTATATTTAGAAAAATTTATAATTTTAAAGTTCATATTCTGTATTAATTTTTTGATATGGTCAACAATTGTCGTTCTCCTATGAACTTTGCCGCCCATTAATTTACTCTTAACATGGACTCTATCTTGGTCCACAAACAATTTCTGAAAATTTAAATTCCTTGACTTTAGAAATTTAGCCGTCAACCCCTACAATGAATATAAAAATAAAAATAGGAAAAACTATTCTTAAAATATTTATAATTTTGTTCGATTTTAATTTGGTATTAGTAACATAAGTTATAAAGATATAATATAATAGTAAATCTTTATAATACTCTATCTGATCCATCCATATTATATGAGACCTAGTTTATAGGGGGGAATTGTCTTAATTATAAGAGTTCAACATAGTCATTAATGAGTTTTTTTAAGTATATTCTTAGATATAAATATAAGAAAGAAATAATTATATATGCAGATAAAAGAGGTTATGTTCTTAGTTAAGTAAAGGTAGATTTAAAAAATGTAATCATTTCATGAGAGATTTAATCACTTTGGGCCGGGAATTATATTGCGTTCGGTGGGCGTGAGACCTCCTTAGTTTCATCAAAAGGAGGGGAACCATAATCCTCAGTTTCAAGTGAGATTCAGTGAGCTACAGTGAAGTTGAAAAAAAAGGTAAGCCTAGTTGTAGGATCTCGTTAACATTCCTCTTACTCGCACATGTCGTCTGTTGTCTTTTCTCGTTTACAAACGCAATACCATGACTTAGGAACTATTAAATCATGATTTGAAAATTTTATATAATTTTTTTTATTAAAAATTTTTTAAAAAAGAGTTAGATTTACCTAAGATCTAAAGTTAGTCGTAATATTTATATTTTTTTTTAAATAATACTAATATCAAATAGAGTGATCCGTCAATTACTCTTAAACATAAATTTAGACACCTAAAAGTTAGGATATCTCTTCAAACGTCGTGACTAGAATCACAATAAAATAAAATAGTATTCTTTAATAATCGAATACGTTATAAATAATTATATATCTCACTCATTCATCAGTAAATAATATGAAATATGGTTTTGGAAACTAATGGTTTTAGTGTATGAAAGAGGTTTTTTTTTTTTAACTAATGGGCAGAACCCATATTGCTATGACTTTCATGATAGTGGATTCGAAGAAGGCATTCCATAAGTAGTTGTCTGGGTTTGAGGAATGATTATTGAAATGTTGGGCTTCAAATGCCCACATTCCAGTTGAATGTCGAAGATCCCTCGTACTTACTTCCACTGTGTTTAGATATTTTTTTTTAGGAAAGTTCTTAAGTTATTTTCTTTTAATTAAGATAGATTATTTTTATGTGTAGTTTTGTCTTCTCTATCTTGATTAACCTTCAAATATGTTGTTCAAAATTTTTCTACTACGGTAGATCCTTTTCTACCATGGCAATGTGTTAAAAGCTTTGAAGAAAGTGGTTGTTTTCTAAAAATAATCACAATAGATCCTTTTATATCCAATTTTATTCTTTATACCATGATTAGCTCTCGAGATAATAAGTTCAATTTTCTTATTATAGTAGACCTTTCAATTGGTTTCATTCATTTTCTACCGTTGTTTATTGTTTTGATAGATGTTTTCCAATTGGCTTTCAAACTTTCTATTGTAATCTTTATTATTTGGGTTTTAATTCTTTGTTACTACCAGGAAAGAAGAGTGACCTTCATCGCCCACTATGAAAGAGGAAGCAAAAGAGAGTTTCCTCTGTTACTCATTGCGATAAGGGAATTGTGAGACTTACTATGGGGAGTGATAGTGAATACATAGATTGTGGAGTTAGGTACGATTAGGGGTGTTTACGCGAGAGGATTGGAATAACCCTATCATACGATCTCATCTCAATGAACAGTGACAATACCAGATTTTTTTTGACATGTCACGTCCCGTAGAATATTACTTTTAACTAATTTTACATGTTTTTTAAACTACGAATTCGGTTAAAAGGATTCTGTAAAGAAGGAGGGAGTATTGATTTTTATTTGTATTAATACATGAGAACAAAGGCATCTTAGTCATAGGACCCATCAAGACTTTTCCCCAGTCTTCAATCTAACTTGTGTTCCACAATGAAGCAGTATGTATAAAACATGGGACCATTTCTTACGGTCCCATCCTTAAATTTTAAACATTTGTGTTCAGATAAATATTACTCATTTGACATATTATTCGTAAGTTTAGTTAGTAAAAAGGTGAAACATATGACTATTTAGAGCATATTCGATTATTGGGAAATACAATTTTATTATAGTTTCAATCGCGGTGCTTGAGAAAGTATCTTAGCTCTTAGGTGCCTAAGTTAATACCTAAATGTAATTGACGGATCGACATGCCCGACATTAATATCATCTAGGAGGAAGAGATACTTCGTTTTACCCTTTAATTATGGATAAGCCCAATCCTTTTCTAAAATTTTATTTATAAAAAAAATATTACTTATTTGATCCTTAATATAAGATATATTTAACTAATTTAATTAGATTAAAAAAAATAATTAATATATCATACTTTTCTAAAACACTCACTAACAATCTTCCTTAATTCCCCTAATCCCTCTCTTATTTGATTATTATTGATGGAGTATTTAAAAAAAATATATAAATATAAAAAAATGTATTATAGTTAGAATTAAGATAATTTTTTAATTATATTATATATTAAAAACTGATGTAACCGGAAGAGTATTGTTCATATATACCTTTTTATACTTTTAGTCCATGTAATTTTCAAGGCCAAAAAAAAGTAGTCCCTATAATATTAATTATTTCATTGTTATTGATACGTGGGCCTTACAAAATCATCAATCAATCATCAATTATACTATTTAAATATTATAATACTCAATTTAATTAAAAATAAATTTAGATATATATGATATAATCCTTTCAATTCTTTTATCTATAAACCTCAATTAATAATCCCAACTAATAAACTTACTTTAATACTTAAATTTTTTTAATATCATGATAATAATTAATTAATAATTATATTAATTAATTCTATAATATTTTAAATTTTTAATTATAATAAATACTTATATATTCATAAACCACTTGATTTATAAAAAAAAAAATTAGTCTTTTAGTCTTTTAACTATGAACTCACTTATAACATAGTTATTAAACTATGACTCAATGAGACACGCTTGAACTTAATAATTTAGTTAGTTATCATCTCTTCAATTCTAGATGTGAGTGTCTATTAAAGATTTTGGTTAGATAATTAATATAAGACATCGTCTATTTCTATTAGCACATTAAATATCTTTTTTTTACCTATTCCTATATTTAAGGCACCAACTTTTCAAATTTTAAATAATTTGAAGTTAATTGTCCAAATAACTTTTTTTATTATATGTAAATTATTATAGGTAAATTAACTAAAAATCTTCTAGGTGACATGGGATTAACTAAAATACGGAATCATGTCTTAAGGTTTCCCATTGAATATTAAACGTTTGGTGATCAAGTAAATAGTATTCTTCCACTCCTTTATATAATATTTATTTAAATAATTTATTTAAATTAAAAATATTAATTTAATTATTTAAGATGCCATATTTTTTTTAAAAATACCCTAATTATCTTCCTTGACTCCCTCCCTCTTTATAACTTCATCTCTCTCTATCTTATTGATTATTATGTAAGGAATATCAATAATTGCAATTTAAAAAAATATTAATGAATATAAAAATTAAGTATTATATTTATTACTAATATCAACTCTTCAATTAGGTTATATATTAAGAATAAGAGGAATCTTATTTATGTATATAATTTTTAATAATTTTGGTCTTATTTATTTCATTGTCAATGTTGATATGTGGGCCATAAAAAATTTATATTTAAATTCTCATATTATTATAGTTTTACATATTTCATTAATCATAGATATAAATGTTTTAAATCTATATATAGTAACATAAAAATAATATATATATATATATATATATATATAAGGTTGATTTTCTAACCATATGGAGTGTTCAGTTAGTTACTAATTAATCATCCTTTGGATCCCAAATGTGAGAGTATTATAGATTTTGGTTTGATATTTCTGGCAAGACCTCATCCATTTCTAACATTGCATTTATTATCTTTTTTGCCTTGGGTAACACTGTCGCGACCTACTCCTCCAGCCTCCACAGCAGCCGCGGCGGCCACATGCTCCGTTGTGAAGGAAAACATTTAAGAGAAAACACCCAAAACATGGTCAAAATGATTCAATCTTGCATAAGCATGGATGAGAATGGAGAAGGAAAACAAATCAGGTTATGGGAATAGAATCGAGGACAAGATTGACAAAGTAAAAGCACAGACTATTAGCATAGACAGAAAGGAGCCTGGTCGGTGAGCTGGACATTGCCAAAGAGTCCAGCTTTGAGAATGTAAGTGTGAGCTGTCGAACCTTCAAAAGAGAAGCAGAGGCTGAACTAACACAATTGAGGATGGTTTGGTATATGCTATAAAACGTATGGAAAGGTTTTATTATTCTTCACTAAGAACTGCTTTTTAATTCTCAGTGAGTAACTACAGGAGAGAAGAATTCAGCAGTGGCAATGGTGTAATTTGATATATTCTTGTAAAATAACGATGAAGTAGAAAGTCAACAACCCAGATGAAACTATTATATAAAAGATCCACGAGTTTCCTTGTCAAGAGGCATCGTTCAAATTTTCTTAATTTTATGAGAACGATATTAAAATTCTATCAATTTTTCTAATTTTTTTAATTTTATCACATATATATATATATGTATATAAATGAGATAAAAAATTTGTTGAGATTCAGAAATTAAGAAATAATAATTATAATATAAATATTATAAATAAAGAGTAAATAAATTTTAAAAAAATAATTATATATATGTCAACTTTTAATTAACTATACTCCTCTCCTCTTATAAACTAAATAAAAAATATTATCTCTCTTCCTTTATCTTCACATCTATAACCTCTCATACCCTTTCTTAAATTAACTTAACATATATTCCCCTTTGTTGAACTAAATATAATTTTAAATTTTGTTTAGTTCACCTACTCTTCCCTGCCCTTTAACCAAACAAACCTAAAGGAGAAAAACAAAATCAAAGTCTGATCCATTCATGGAGGGCTTTGGTTTATTCATCAACTTGTTTGTTCAATTAAATTGAACAATATTTATTTGACGTGATTATTAATTAACAATAAAAATTCAAATATAAAACATAATTAAACTCCCTATAAAACTGTATTATTAATTAAGCAACTAATAAAAACAATGTGACTTATACTTGATTTCATATTAATTAAGCATAGACAATATTTGCAGTTTCATAAATGAAGCGAGTTTGAGAGTTTTTGCTTGGCAAATGCTTCCCTATTTGCCTATATAAACCAATCCCACTTTCCTCCTTCCTTGCACCAAACACAAAACACAAAACAAAGCTCACTCACAATATCATGGCTCCATTATTGCGCTTCTTCCTCCTCCTCCTCCTCCTTTCTCTTTTGGTTCTCGTCTCTCCTGGGGTTGCCATAGGTATACCACTTCCCCAGCAGATACCACTTCCAAGACCGTGGTTGTCCACTCCACCATCACCAGAGGGACATCTGAATCCATAATTTAAGCCACCTTATCATGGGTAACCCCCAGCGAAGGATGGCAATCATGTCTAATAAAGATGTCTAGAGCTATGGTGTGTATTGTGTAATGCCTAAATAAGAGCATCATTAATCCTTCGCTTGATACGAGAGGTATGGTGCGATATGTTTTATTAAACTGTGTTGTAGTGTGGCACCTTTTATCAAGTCTTGTTCCTTTTCTTTCTTCCTTGCTTTTTAAGATGAATGAAGTTATAATATTCTATGAATTTTCGATTTGTAGATTGATATGAGACTAATTAATTAAGTGGAATACCCCATTTATAATTAATGAGAAATCAAAATATATAAATAAATGTAACTTCAAAGATAATATGGTCACCACCGAAAGAAGAAAAGTACTATTCACAAAATAATGAAGCTATTGAGGGAAATATTAACTAATAATAATGAATAATAACATAAAACTAAGAAGCCTAGTCACTAACATGCGTTCACATATTGAACATAACACTTTCAAACATTAATTTTTAAACGCGTCAAATAATTATGAACAACCTGTAACAATAGTAATTTGAGAGAATCACTAGGGTCAAATGAACGAATTAATCATCATAAAGTCACAATTAGTATAAATTTATTATCAATTTCTATATTACTGTAATTTTCTCAGTTATCATTAGAATTTTTAAATAATTAAATTTTTTATTTAGGATTTCATAGCAATATACCTATTTATTTTTTATAAAATAATTACTTTTAATGGGTACAGAATAAAAAATATAGATAGTCTCTTAATTGTTAAAGTTTAAAAAAAAAATAATTTTATAATTTTAAAATCATCATTTAGAAATTTCAAATCTATATAATTGAATATGTATTTAAACAGTACAGATTTTACTATAATAATGAGCCCCAAAACCGATCCGCATACAGACAAGTAAGTTATCACATACCTTACAGATACCTTGATGAGTGTCGGTTGGTGAGCACTCGCACTCAACTTTTACCTTTGAGTACCTAAGTCAAACATTATGTATTTTAACTATCGCAAATATTAATACTCAGAATAGATAAATTATTTTTTATTTTTATACAAATTGATGATATTATTACATGCATTCGTGATACTTACATTTTTTAAATTGTAAAAAAAAAAACAAAATATAATTTAATATTTTCGTAGCCAAGAGATGAACTACGGCGAAATGACATCAACTAGAAATGTCTTAAGGCTTACGCGTTGGCGCAGTAACTTTAGACCAATCGATCATTTCATTTGGCGATGCCTTGTGCTCAGCCTTCCAATATTCGTAACCCGAAATATTCTACCGTCTTCTTCTTCTTCCTTCTACCATGAGCACCAAAACCGTCCGCTTTGATGATACGGCCAAGTAAGTTATCACCTTGCATATACCCATACGAGTGTCGGTGGGTGAGCACTTAATTTTTACCCCTGACTCCCTAAGTCAAACATTATGTATTTTAACTATCCAAAAAATTAATACTCAGTACAGATAAATTATTTTTTATTTTTATACAAATTAATGATATTATTGCATGTATTAGTGATACTTACATTTTTTAAATTATAAAAAAAATAATATATAATTTAATTTTTTCGTAGCTAAGAGATGGATTATGATGGAATGACATCAACTAGAAATTTCTTAGGCTTATGCTTCTACCATCTTCTTCTTCCTCCTTTTTGTTTATTTATTTATTTCAATTTTTTTTAAAAAAATACAGTGTAAAACTAGTCTAACTAGCTAGCCAATAAAAATCTAGGAGAGAATTCAGTGAAGTAGCTATGTATTCTGTATGAAAAATATTTATGATGTCATGTTTAACATTCATTTAGTGATCTTGACAAGTTAAATTACCATTGTAACAGTTATTTGAATATATATATATATATATATGTTAAAACAATTTGAAGAGAGAGAAATGACACTTACCAAAAAGCCTCTGGTTGAAGTGATAAAATTTTCAAAAAGGGATTATATCATTAATTAAATAAAAAATAACAAAAATGACACACGTCAAAATAATTATTAACAACCGTAAGTGAACTCAATATTTATTTATCTGAAATAGGCTTACTTTTTATTCTAGAAATTGTAAAACCGAGGATTTTAAAAGTTGATTAAATAAGCAAAATGTGATATGTATGGGCTGAATAAGAGTAAGCAAGTTTAGAAGTCAAATAAGGATATGTTTAAATAAGAATTTAGAAAATGACTTACGGTAAAAATAGATTTTTTGATAGTTTTTAAAAAATAATTTTTGGAGAAGAGTTTATAGAAAAAAATAGTTTTAGATAAATGAGTATTTAGATGATTATTATTAGAAGAATTTTTGTGATTGATAAATTAATAATTATTATTATTATTATTAAACTTCTTAATAGAAAATGTTGACCTAATGAGTCCCTATGTAATTAAACGCTAATAAAGAATGATTAAATTTTGAATGAAAAGTATTTAAAGATATAAAATGAATAGATTGGATCACATTATTAATCAAATTTTACATGGTTTATATTAATTTTAAAATATAAAAAAGATTAAAATTTAATAATATTTTGACAACATTTAACTATACAATATAATTATTCGTTGAGTTAATATTTTTTATTAATAAAATTAATGGTATTAAGATTAAAAAAAATACACTATATAAATTGAAACTTGATGTAAACTTAGATAATTAAATATATGCTTTACTCTATATATTATATTAAATAAATATGATTTCATAAAGTTTTTATAGTTAAAATTAAAAAAAATTAATCGTTTAATCTTTATAGTTTTAACTTGATTGTAACTTAATTTTTAAATTTTAATTAAATATAATTTATTTTTTATAATTTTGACTCCCTCAAAATTTAATCTTTAGATTTTAATTTGTTGTAACACAATCTCTATAATTTTTATCATTTAAAAAGTTAATCCCTAAATTAAAAAAACACAACTTTAATTTTTATAATTTTATTTTATACAATGTAAGTACTAATATTTAAAATAATTAAAAAAAATTATTAAGTTTTGCTGAATAAAAAATTAGAGACTAAATTTTAATCAATTTAAAATTATAAAAATTTAGTTATATATAACTAAAATTGAGTTACAGTTTATTGAAAATTATAAGAATTAAATAATTAATTTTTTATTAAAATGTTTACCATTGCTGTCATATGCGTTCTATTCTAACCAATTAATAACTTGCCCACGAGAATATTTTATTCAAAGACAGCGAGTCAATTTTTTTTAAGAAGAAAATTTAAATTTCTTGACTTGGAGTATTCCATAGATATCACCGTCAACGTCCCAGGTGCAGTTTTTAACTTTTGTATGTGTGGCTTCAGTTTGTAGATTCCATCACCACAACTAAAACGTTGCCGTACGATCTTCTTTAATGCTATGCTCGATAGAGCCTGTCAACATGCATTAATGCCTATCAACACCGCATGGATTGAGAATTTTTATGTGGGATTTAGAAATAGTGAACATTTTATAAAAATAACACTTAAATTTTAAAATTTTAAATTAATTTATTTACTAGATGTTGTAAATATTGATTATTTTTATAAAACAAATAAAAATATATTTTTATAATAATTTATAATTTATAATTAAATAGTAATTTTTTTATGATTTTCCCATAGTACAAATATTAAATTTAAATTGTTATATTTAGAAAAATGTATAATTTAAAAGTTCATATTCTGTATTAATTTTTTGATATGGTCAACAATTGTCGTTCTCCTATGAACTTTGCCCATTAATTTACTCTTAATATGGACTCCATCTTTGTCCATAAACAATTTCTGAAAATTTAAATTCCTTGACTTTAGAAATTTAGCCATCAACCCCTACAATGAATATAAAAATAAAAATAGCGAAAAATATTCTTAAAATATTTATAGTTTTTCTCGGTTTTTAATTTGGTATTAGTAACATAAGTTATAAAGATATAATATAATAGTAAATCTTTATAATACTCTATCTGATCCATCCATATTATATGAGCCCTAGCTTATAGAATTTTTTTTTGTCTTAATTATAAAAGCTCAACATAGTCATTAATGAGTTTTTTTAAAGTCTATTCTTAGATATAAATATAAAAAAGAAATAATTATAAATGCAGAAAAAAAGATAAAAGGGTTTATGTTCTTAGTTAAGTAAAGGTAGATTTAAATGGCCGGGAATTATATTGGGTTCGGTGGGCGTGAGACCTCCTTAGTTTCATCAAAAGGAGGGGAACCATAATCCAATTAGAGAGAATAATTATTCTTAGTTGAACTTGACTTTTGAATCGTATGTTCTCGGTCTCGATTTGCATGTAGATATATGAATAATCATTGGTTAGTGAGATTTCTGGATGTTATAGTTATTTTATTACTAGTATTAATTTTCAAGTGAGATTCAGTGAGCTACAGTGAAGTTGAAAACAAGGTAAGCCTAGTTGTAGGCTCTCGTTAACATTCCTCTTACTCGCACATGTCGTCTGTTGTCTTTTCTCGTTTACAAACGCAATACCATGACTTAGGAACTATTTAATTATGATTTGAAAATTTTGTATAACTTAAATATTGTGAACTATGGTTTTGGAAACTAATGGTTTTAGTGTATGAATGAGAGATATTTTGATAAATCGTGTATTGTTGCTAATGGGCAGAACCCATATTGCTATGACTTCCATGATAGTGGATTCGAAGAAGGCATTCAATAATTACTTGTCTGGGTTTGAGGAATGATTATTGAAATGTTGGGCTTCAAATGCCCACATTCCAGTTGAATGTCAAAGATCCCTAGTACTTACTTCCACGGTGTTATTTTCTTTTAATTAAGGTAGATTATTTTTATGTGTAGTTTTGTCTAATCTATCTTGATTAACCTTCAAATATGTTGTTCAAAATTTTTCTACTACGGTAGATCCTTTTCTACCATGGCAATGTGTTAAAAGCTTTGAAGAAAGTAGTTGTTTTCTAAATAATCATGATACATCCTTTTATATCCAATTTTATTCTTTATACTATGGTTAACTCTCGAGATAATAAGTTCAATTTTCTTATTATAGTAGGCCTTTCAATTGGTTTCATTCATTTTCTACCGTTGTCTATTGCTTTGATAGATGTTTTCCGATTGGCTTTCAAACTTTCTATTGTAATCTTTATTATTAGGGTTTTAATTCTTTATTACCAGGAAAGAAGAGTGACCTTCATCGCCCACTATGAAAGAGGAAGCAAAAGAGAGTGTCCTCTGTTACTCATTGCGATAAGGGAATTGTGAGACTTACTATGGGGAGTGATAGTGAATACATAGATTGTGGAGTTAGGTACGATTAGGGGTGTTTACGCGAGAGGATTGGAATAACCCTATCATACGATCTCATCTCAATTAACAGTGACAATATCAGATTTTTTTTGACATGTCACGTCCCGTAGAATATTACTTTTAACTAATTTTACATGTTTTTTAAACTACGAATTCGGTTAAAAGGATTCTGTGAAGACGGAGGGAGTATTATTTTTTATTTGTATTAATACATGAGAACAAATGCATCTTAACCATAGGACCCATCAAGACTTTTCCCCAGTCTTCAATCTAACTTGTGTTCCACAATGAAGCTGTATGTATAAAATATGGGACCATTTCTTACGGTCCCACCCTTAAATTTTAGACGTTTGTATTCGGATAAATATTACTCTTTAATTTTTAATATAATATATATTTAATTAAATTAAAAAAATTAGTTAATTCTTTTGTGATGTTAGTTAAGATAATATATCATACTTTTTTTTAAAATATCCCTAACCATCTTCTTTAATTTCCCTCATCACTCTCTTATTTGATTATTATTGAAGAAGTATCATAAGGATAATTTAAAAAAATAGATAATATATGAAAAATGTCTTATATTTAAGACTAAAGTTAATTTCCTAATTTGATCCTATAAGAATTAGAGCAGTATTATATTTATGTATATCTTTTTATATTTTTAGCCCCTATAATTTTCAAGGCTAAAAAAAATGGTCCATATAATATTAATTATTTTGTTGTCCATGTTGATATTGGGTCTTACAAAATTATCAATTAATCATCAATTATATTTTTAAAATCTTATAATACTCAATTTAATTAAAAATAGGTTAGAGTCTATCTGATATCATACTTTTAATTCTTTTATTTATAAACCTCAATCAATAACCAATTTTAATATTTAAAAGATTTTGAATATTATTATAGTAATTAATTAGTAATTCTTTTAATTGGTTATATGATATTTTAAATTTTTAACTATAATGATGATTTATATAGTCATAAACCACTTTGATTTATCAAGGAAAAGTTAGGTTTTTAATATTTTAACTATAAACTCACTTATAACATAGTCGCTTACTTATTTATGACTGGGTGTGACTCAACTTGAATTTAATAATCTAGTTAATCATCTCTTCAATCCTATATTTGAGAGTCTATTAAGGGTTTTGGTTAGATAATTAATGTAAGACCTCTTCCTATTTCTATCAGCATATTAAATATCGTTTTTACCAGTTCCTATATTTAAGGTAGCAACTTTTCAAATTTTAAATAATTTGAAGTTAATAGTCCAAATAACTTTTTTCATTAATATATGTAAATTAACTAAAAAGCTTCTAGGTGGCATAGGATTAAAGTATTAAATTTTAGGCCAAAATACAACTAATCCCCTCAATTTTAGCTTTCTTCCAAACAAGAATCCTTTCGTTGAAGATGATTAGAATAATAAAATGTTGCAAATGGTAAGGACTTCCAGTTGGGGAGGTTGAGAGGAAAAGATGATGACTAGGTGAGATTGGGAATTAGGGATTTCGGTAGAAACATAAAATTACCTTTTAGGTTATATTTGGTTTAACAAAAATAAAAAAGGGTAAGTTAGATTTTAGGAGATGGTAGGAGAGGGGAAGAGATGTAAGTAGGGGAGAGCAGAAGATATTTTTCAAAAGGGGAATTTATTATAAATTAACAAATATATTTTATTATTTTTATTTAAATTTATTCTTTCTTATTTTATTTATTTTAATATATTATTTTTATTAGAGAATAGAGCAAAGAAGCTTCGCGAGAGAACAATAAAATACAAAGAGAAAGAGAAAATGGGGAAACAAGAAGTCAAAAATATGAGGTTGAAGTCCATCGTAGTCTATGGCGGTAGAAGAAGCTATGACTTAAAACTTCAACAAAATGATCTAAAGTTGTTGATCCTTTTCTATTATGCAACCGTGTTGGTCAGCATTCTTTGCAGGTGGAAAGCTTCAACAAAAGGAGTAAGAGTGGAGGAGTGTCATGGAGGTGAGGGAGAGGCTGGAGGTAGCGCTGTTGTTCTCTGGAGAATGGAGGAGATGAGGAGGTGGAGGCGTGCGTTGTCGTCATTGTCATCTGCTTCTTCTGAGAGTTAATTACGATTATTTGTGTGAAGATTAGCTGAAGCACAGAGGATACCACTTGAATTTCTAAAAATTGCCATGGGTAATTCTATCTAAAAATGGAGCAAAGCATCTCAACCCTCCAAAAACCCCTCAATTTTGGACGCGTGAGAGTGGGGGTATGGAAGCAAATAAAAATAAAAGTTTCTCCTCATATTCTCTCTATTTTTTGAACCAAACACCCATATCCCCTTCTCTCCCCTATTTTCCTTTTCAAAAATCCCCCAACTAAATAACTCCTTTTCAAACACCCACGAGTTTCCTTATCAAGAGGCATCGTTCAAATTTTCTTAATTTTATGAGAACAATATTAAAATTCTATCAAATTTTCTAATTTTCTTAATTTTATTACATATATATGTATATAAATGAGATAAAAAGTTTGTTGAGATTCAGAAATTAAGAAATAATAATTATAATATAAATATTATAAATAAAGAGTAAATAAATTTAAATAAAGAAGTAATTATATATATGTCAACTTTTAATTAACTATACTCATCTCCTCTTATAAACTAAATAAAAAATATTATCTCTTCTCTTTTATCTTCACATCCATAACCTTCCATACTCTTTCTTAAATTAACCTAACATATATTCCCTTTCCTTGAACCAAATATAGTCTTAAGCTTTATTTGGTTCACCTACTCTTCCCTAACCTCTAACCAAACAAAACTAAAGGAGAAAAACAAAATCAAAGTCTGATCCATTCATGGAGGGCTTTGGTTTATTCATCAACTTGTTTCTTCAATTAAATTGAACAATATTTATTTGACGTGATTATTGATTAACAATAAAAATCCAAATATAAAACATAATTAAACTCCCTATAAAACTGTATTATTAATTAAGCAACTAATAAAAACAATGTGACTTATACTTGATTTCATATTAATTAAGCATATAAAATATTTGCAATTTCATAAATGAAGCCAATTTGAGAGTTTTTGCTTGGCAAAGGCTTCCCTATTTGCCTATATAAACCAATCTCACTTTCCTCCTTCCTTGCACCAAACACCAAACACAAAACTCACTCACAATACCATGGCTCCATTATTGCGCTTTTTCTTCCTCCTCCTCCTTTCTCTTTTGGTTCTCGTCTCTCCCGGGGTTGCCATAGGTATACCAATTCCACGGCGGATACCACTTCCAAGACCGGGGTTGTCCACTCCACCATCACCAGAGGGACATCTGAATCCATAATTTAAGCCACCTTATCATGGGTAACCCCCAGCAAAAGATGGCAATCATGTATAATAAAGATGTCTAGAGTTATGGTGTGTATTGTGTAATGCCTAAATAAGAGCTTCATTAATCCTTCGCTTGATACGAGAGGTATGGTGTGATATGTGTTATTAAACTGTGTTGTAGTGTAGCACCTTTTATCAAGTCTTGTTCCTTTTCATTCTTCCTTGCTTTTTAAGATGAATGAAGTTATAATATTCTATGAATTTTCGATTTGTAGATTGATATGAGACTAATTAATTAAGTGGAATACCCCATTTATAATTAATGAAAAATCAAAATATATAAATATATGTAACTTCAAAGATAACATGGTCACCGAAAGAAGAAAAGTACTATTCACTAAATAATGAAGCTATTGGGGGAAATATTAACTAATAATAATGGATAATAACATAAAACTAAGAAGCCTAGTCACTAACATATATTCACATATTGAACTGAACGCTTTCAAATATTAATTTTTAAACACGTCAAATAATTCTGAACAACCTGTAACAAGAGTAATTTGAGAGAATCACTAGGTTCAAATGAAAGATTTAATCATCATAAAGTCACAATCAGCATAAATTTGTTGACAATTTATATGTTACCATTATTTTCTCAATTTTTATTAGAAATTTCAGGTAATTAAAATTTTTATTTAGGACTTCACAGCAATCTACCTATTTATTTTTATAAAATAATAAAAAATATAGATAATCTCTTAATTGTTAAATTTTCAAAAAAATAATTTTATAA
The DNA here is from genome assembly GCA_037074615.1 of Leucaena leucocephala. Classification (NCBI taxonomy): domain Eukaryota; kingdom Viridiplantae; phylum Streptophyta; class Magnoliopsida; order Fabales; family Fabaceae; genus Leucaena; species Leucaena leucocephala. Next base: position 11,052,100 of record CM073542.1, read on the forward strand.
TTTTAAACTCATCATTTAAAAATTTCAAATCTATATCAATGAATATGTATTTTTTTTTTTTGCTCACCCGGTTCACTAGAGCTTTGCCCTGACTACATCCGGATCCGACCCGCGTCGCGCACCTGGCTATGGTGGGTGAGTCTCCCAACGGGGATTTTTTGCATACGCCAAGACTCGAACTCGAGACCTCGCTTAAGCGATACCGACCCACTTACCACTCGGACTAACCCCTGTTGGTGAATATGTATTTAAACAGTACAGATTTTACTAAAATAATGAGCCCAAAAACAGATCCCCATACAAACAAGTAAGTTATCACGTTTGGAGTACATTGAAATATTATACTCATGTCATAATATTCAGTTATCATGGGATATCAAACTCCAATTTATCCCTAGAGCTCATAACATGCTGGTGGATTGAAACAACCTTAAAGTCCGATATCACCTTAGGGTTACTTAAAAAATTTAAACCAAGGATTGCGTATAGTACAACCTCGGGTCGTTCTTTCTAAGGAGCCAAAGTGTGAAATTAAATTTTTAAGTAACTAAATACAATGCAACCTAAATTAGAAAATGAGATTTATTTCGATTGACTAGCAACTAAATGCAATGAATTAAAAATAGATTTAAATAAATTATTTTTGGTATTTTTAGTTTAAAGAAACGAATAATGAATGATAATGAGTGAAAAGAATAAATTCAAAGGTGATTGATAATAATAAAAGCAATCCTCCAATTTAATAACGCAGGCAATCATAGCTTCAACATATATGAGAGTTTTAAATAATGAATTAAGAATTATAATTAAACTTTTAATCCAACAACTGAGCTACCTCGAATTGTCACAAAATATTTTCTAAGTCATAATTTATCAACTGCCACCAGAATAATAAAATAGGACTAAAGATATTAAAAATTAATGCTTAATTATAACTCAATAATTCATAAAATAGAATTTAAGCCAATAAGAGACACAACGATCCAAAAATTTAAGCCACCTTGAAAAATCACAAAATATTCACAATAATCTCAATTTAATGTCTGACCCAGATCAAAGTAAATGAAATTAAAGTTAATTAAAGATTAATGTTAAATGTCAAGCAAAAATTCAGTCTCAATAATCCTCAATAAATACAATTAAATCATTCTAAACATTCTCAATAATTATAAAATTAATCATAAGACCTAGGAGTCATAATATAATTATTGGGTAGAGAATTAAAGTAACTTATACTCCCTTTGAGATTCCAAACTCATGCCTTTGCCATTGAATTAGAGAATTATGATGCTTAACCACACTAGTCCGTAAGGTCCACGCTGCCATCAACACCAACATCCTTACATCGTGGGTTACGTTGTCACTATTTTGAACAGAGCAAAGAAGGAACTGTGGGTGAATGGAGATGGAATGATAATGGTGGTAGCAGATGTGTGATTGGTGTGGAAGGTGTAAGGAATTGGAAGACACGCAGCGGAAATTAATTTAAAAATTTTTCCATTCCTTGCCAGGATCTATCGTATGTGTTTAAGTCAAGTGGGAAGAAGCATTACCTTTAGCGTTTCTCAGCGACTTCCATAGCTTTTCTCCGCGGCTCGTGCTCTTTCTCTGATCTCGAGAAGTCGACGCCTCAGGTCGCCTTCCTCTACTGGTATCCACACGAACAGCGTTCCAACCACGAACGATGTGCTAGCGTCTCCTGTCCCTCCAAGGCTCTCTCAAGAGTTCGTCTTCTCCGTCTCAACTTCAGTAGTTTCTTATCTGCAAACCTTTTGCAGATTCCGTTCGGCCTTTTGTGTTGTGTGTTGTGTGTAAAAAACGTAGCTCCTAAAATCAGATATATAGGATGCTCTGCGTTTTCCTCAACTGAATTGGATTTTAGAATTAATCTATATTAAATCCAAAATTAATACAATATCACATATTGTATAATTTGATAAGAAACTAATTAAATAAATAATATTTATATTAAATTCGTCCCACAGATTTAATTCACCTATTTATTTAATTTAAATAAAGATGAGATTGGACTATATTTGATTTATTCTCATAAATCAAATTTGAGATATCCTATCAATTTGAATTTCAAATTCAAATGTGATAGAGATTTAATTTATTAAATCTTGTAAATATCTCTTATATGAGATATCCTATCAATTTGAATTTCAAATTCAAACGTGATAGAGATTTAATTTATTCTTATAAATTAAATCCTATATATCCCTTATATATATAATATATATACGAATTTATATATATATACGAATATAAATATAAATAAATATATACATTAACTTTGGATCATTCATTGAATCTAGACACGTCTTAGATTCAATAAATCTGGACATCATAGCTCGTGTTGGGCTATTTTTTGTGTGACCCTGTAGGCCCATATGAAGTTGGCAGTGGGCCATTTGCTATACTAGCCCACAAGTCGCAAGCGGTCTTTAGCAAGACATAACGACTACCTAAATCATATGAGGATCGATAAACGATGTAACCTTTTATACAACCATATCATGTCCCTTCTGTCATGCGATATTTTGGTCATGGATGAGGCACGGATAATGTCATCCTCCTATTCCTGACCGTTACTTTCTCGATCCCTGAGTAGTCTGACTATAGAAATGGAACTACCTTTCCATTACAGTATGGCCATACGTTTCTCAGACTCACTCATCGAGGGGCCCAGTAATATCTCTCTACGAATGTGAGGGACAAATTCCATCTTGACCATTCACATTCCTTCGCATGAAAAATCACTAAGCCCGAACATAGTCTTTATGATCACTCGGTCAAAAGTGACTTTTGACTAGGTCAAAGCTGAGCGTTTGTCATGTAGGAATCCATGATGATCTCAGGTCAAAGGGTATAGTGACATGGTTTGTATATGAGAGAAGCTTATGACATAACCCATGCAGCTCTCTCATAGTGGGTCAGTCCAACACCTTGTACTCTTACATGTGCCTATGACTTTGATTTATATCTCTATACATCTTCAAAGTCATACTGGCCTTATTTTATCTCTGCTCCCACATAGATGACCGACCAGGGATATTTAGGATAAGATCATGAATTATCCAAGGATGGTCATCACAATAAACATACAAATAATATGATAACACAATTAATAAATTCATAAATCAATAATATTCATAAGACAATGATTGGCCCCTAGGGCACGTTTTCCAACAGAAGGAAGGTGAACGGGGGACATGGGATTTGGCTTGGGTGATGACAGCTAGGTTCTGTGATGTTCTGTGCGTGAGAAAGGTCTCCAATGCTTTCTTCTCTACGCCTGTGCGTCCCTTTCTCTTTTCCCATTCAATTCCTGGACGCCACGTACACCATCACATTTGCTGAAAGCAACTTTAAAAAAGTAACCTAATGGGCCAAATCGCAAGGTTTGGCCAATTGGGTCTTTATATGTAATTTACGAATGTGTGGTCTTTTGTTGTCATTTGTAAATTTTGATTTCTCCTAAATTCCTGAAATACAAAATCATAATAATGTAATACCTTTTATTCCAAAAAATAATTGTTTGGGAGAAATTATAAAAATATGACAATTATGCCCCTATTAAGCACTAATTCAATATAAGTCATATTAATTCAATTAGTGCACAAATAATATAATTAAGGACCACAATATTGACAAAAGCCCACTAAAATGATATGAATAAATATATAAAAATATGGGTTTGTCAACTCCCCCACACTTAGCCTTTTGCACTCCTGGGCAAAATGTCACCCAAAGGAATCCCAACAGTTATACTTAATGCAAGTAAACATAAAAGTATCAAGGTAAGAATATATAATCAACTCAAGCAACTTCTATCCCTAATCAATCAATAGTGATGGAATGTTTTGATGCAAGGAAAGTAACACAAGACATAACAAGGTCGAGGAAGGGAAACATAATAGATCTCTCATAGGTATAAGTGTTTCACTCAACTTTCAAGTATAGGGAATTTTCACTCAATCCACCCAGATTAGCACCTACCATAGGCTTGTAAAGATTCTACTATCTCTACTACTAACATACCATAGATTCATGATCAAGGGGACTTTATTGGGTTGTAATGTTGGTGAAAGGCTAATGAATAGATGGAATGAAATGTAGAACAAGTTTAATGCATGAGTATTAAGAAATATTTCAAAGTAAGCTAACGTGTGACTATCAAATGAATGACAATTTTAATCTTCAACTACCAAAAGATGCCTTATTTCAAACTTTATACCTTGTTGCCAACTTTTTTTTTCATCTCTTTCTTTTTTTTCTACTTCTTTCTTTTTTGTCTTTTTTTTTACACATTTTTTCTTTTTCTTGTTTTTTTCTTTTTTTTATTGGCAAACCTAACTCAAAAATGATAAAGTCAGCAACTTCAATAGTGCACAGTTAATTATAAAGAACATAATATAACTCATGCAAAGCACTTGTTCAAAATTAAGGGAATGAAATGAAAGTGATGGGTTCAAAGGGGTAAGCAAAGGTCAATTGAGATGGCTTATGTTTAGGTGAAAGGGTTTAGAAATGAATGCCCCTATCATGCTCACAATTCTAGGTATTAATGCATCTTTGAAAAAAAAAATCTAGACAAGTTCTAGAGGTTAACCAAAGTTAGGTAGAATTCATACAAGATAAGAAAGAAAATTAAGGCTCAATAATCCTTCCAACAAGACTTTCTCTAAGATGTTTTCTCTCTAAAATCAAGCTATGAAACAAGGTTAATAACATTGCATCAAGACACTCCACTATGCTAACTAATTAAGAATAAAAACTACTCAAGTCAAAATTATATTCTCACTTAGACATGCCAATGTTCACATGCATAAAGAAATAAGGATTTGAAAATAAAGCCCAATGATTGCAACAGTCAAGTGAAAGGTGGGAATCACAGAAATAATTCGATCATATAGCATTGAAAAATCCAATCAATTTGCTCAAAGGTTCAAAAGATTTTCAATTTTTCAAATTATGACGATTCAAGCAATGGTAACACAAATTAGCAAAAGCAATCCCTCCCCCACACTTAAACTATGCGTTGTCCTCAAAGCATCACTAAAGCATATATTAAAGGGAGAAAGGAAAATGATTACAGTCATGAGCTAAAAGGGAAGCTTTATTCAAAGAAAAACTAACCTAAAACTAAGAAATCTTTAAAATGCAACCTATTCTAAGAAATTGTTAAAAGAAAAAAGCAAATAAATCTAAAACTACTATGATGGTCCCTCCCCTACACTTGCTCCTAGCTATCTTAACAAACAGATATTATCAGCAATATAAGAGAAAGTAAAGGAGAAAGGTGGAAAGGAACAACTGTGCAATTATGGAGGTCTCTTATTCTCATGGTAGTGCTTAAGTAGATGACCATTGGCTTGTGAAACATGACATGTTGCTTCATCCATCAGCTATACCGTACCAAAAGAATGCACTTTGGTAACTCTAAAAGGGCCCTCCTACTTGGTGACAAATTTCCCAGGCATCAACTTCAATCGGGCCTTGAACTTTAAAACTTTATCACCTTCATGGAATTATTTTCTCAAAATCTGTTTGTCATGAATTATTTAAGTTTGTCTTTATAGATTCTGGCATTATCATAGGATTCAAGTCTCATCTCTTCAAGCTCTTGGAGTTGTATCGTTCAATTTTCAAGTGAGGATTCAAGGTCTGCATCACATGCCTTGATTGCCCAATAAGATTTGTGATCAATCTCCATAGGTAGATGACAAGACTTACCATAGAGCAATTAGAAAGGAGACATGCCTATAGGAGTTTTATAGGCAGTCCTGTAAGCCCACAACGCCTCCTCAAGCCTTTCACTCCAATCTTTTCGAGATGGCTTCATAATCTTTTCTAGTATCCGTTTGACTTCCCGATTAGAGACTTCAGCCAATCCATTTGTCTGAGGGTGGTAAGGAGTTGCCAGGTTGTGATTAACTCCATGTTTAGCAAGTAAAGACTTTATGGTCCTATTGCAGAAATGTGTTCCTTGGTTACTGATGATTGCTCTTGGAATACCGTACCTATAAAAGATATGAGAGCGTAAGAACTTGGCAACAGTAGAAGCATCATCTTTCCTAGTTGGCACTGCCTCTACCCACCTAGACACATAATCTACTGCAAGTAATATATATGAAAACCCAAATGATAGAGGAAAATGACCCATAAAATCCATGCCCTAGACATCAAAAAATTCACAAAAATGCATAGGTCTTAAAGGAATTTCATGCTTTCTACCTAGACTCCCAAACCTCTGGTACTTATCACAATACTTACAGAAAATATAAGCATCTTTGAATAAAGTAGGCCAGTAAAATCCACATTCTAAAACCTTCCTAGCAATCCTATTAGCACTAAAATGTCCCCCATAAGATAAAGAATGTGCAAAGGTAAGGATAGAGTGAATCTCATTGTTAGGAACACATCGTCTGATGATTTGATCACTGCATTGCTTCCAAAGAATTGGAGAATTCCAGATATAATATCTTGCCTCCCTCTTCAGCTTATCAACCTGAAACTTAGACATAGAAGGAGGTACAAGATTAGTGACAACATAGTTAACAATATTAGAGTACTAAGGCTCCTAAACAGCTAAGGCAAAAAGTGCAGAATCAGGAAAGGAATCAACAGTAAGATCAGAGGAGTCAACTCCTTCAGTGCCTTCAGGTAACCGACTAAGGTGGTCAGCAACATGATTCTCTACTCCAGCTCTATCTCTAATTTCAATGTCGAACTCCTGTAGCAATAAAGCCCATCTCAGCAGTCTTGGTTTAGACTGAGGCTTCTTGAACAAGTAACGCACCGCTTCATGATCTGTAAAAATAACCACTCAAGAATTTATCAGATATTGTCTAAACTTATCTAAAGCAAAGATTATAGCAAAAAGTTCCTTTTCGGTTGTGGTATAATTCACTTGAGTGGGGTCAAGTGTCTTGGAGGCATAAGATATCACTCTAGATCGCTTATCCTTCCTCTGACCAAGCATAGCACCTACTGCAAAGTTAGAAGCATCACAAGACAATTTAAAAGCTAAATCCCAATTAGGTGCAGTGAGAATAGGAGGTTGACAAACCCATATTTTTATATATTAATTCATATCATTTTAGTGGGCTTTTGTCAACATTGTGGTCCTTAATTTTATTATTTATGCACTAATTGAATTAATATGACTTATATTGAATTAGTGCTTAACAGGGGCATAATTGTCATATATTTATGATTTCTCCTAAACAATTATTTTTTTTTGGGATAAAGATATTACATTATTATGATTTTATATTTCAGGAATTTAGGGGAAATCAGAACTTATAAATGACAACAAAGGACTACAGATTCACAAATTGCAAATGAGGACCCTTGGGCCAAATATTGAAGTTTAGCCCATTAGGTTTTTTTTAATCCATTCTCCTTCAGCTTTTTAAAACTGGAGGCATGCAGAGAATAGGAGAGCCGCAAGAAGAGATTCATATGCATAGTTAGCGGCGAGTTCCTTGGAGACGAGACCACCCAATCATTTTCTTTTCCAAGGACACCTCCTCTCCATCGCCATCATCCATTTCCATTCCATCATTCACTGACGGCAGACAGCAGGAACAAGCCACGGGAGCAACAGTGCAGTGAGATTTTCCACTCTTTCCATATCCACGCCTTCGACAGTAGCAACGGAAGCAGCTAGCAGGAAAACAGCAACGTCTCACCCAGCGCTGCACGACTTCAGTTTCCTCAAACCACATACCCAACGCAGACAGCAGCAGCAGTAAACACGGCAACACCTCCTGCGACGCCAGCATTCTCTTCAACCCGTGACAGAACAGAGTCAGGAGAGAACTGGATGCTTATTAACGCTGTGTTTGCGCAGTGACCAATATACACTATTCACATCCATCTACTTCTCACGGCACCTCTTATTCCCTGTGCACACTGCGTCCTGAAGTCGGCATCATCATCATTCCACCCTCAACGCAATAGGACAGCGAAGCTCACGGAGAAACAACACGAGCAGTAATGGGTAACAGCAACAGAACAGAAGCAGCGACTTTGGTATTGAGTGCTATGCGTGGCTAAGCTTCCAAATTCTCCAATTCAATAAAAGGGCATGAGCTTGGGATGCCAAAGGGGAGTATAAGTTACTCTAATTCTCTACCTAATAATTATATTATGACTCCTAGGTCTTAGGATTAATTTTATAATTATTGGGAATGTTTAGAATGATTTATCTGTATTTATTGGGAATTATTGTGATTGAATTTTTGCTTGACATTTGACATTAATCTTTAATTAACTTTAATTTCATTTACTTTGATCTGGGTCAGACATTGAATTGAGATTATTGTGAATAATTTGTGATTTTTGAAGGTGGCTTGAATTATTGGATCGTGGTGTCTCTTGTTGGCTTAAATTCTATTTTATGAATTATTGAGTTATAATTGAGCATTGGTTTTTAATATCTTTAGTCCTATTTTATTATTCTGGTGGCAGTTAATAAATTAGGACTTGGAAAATATTTTGTGACAATTCGAGGTGGCTCGGTTGTTGGATTAAAAGCTTAATTATAATTCTTAATTCATTATTTATAACTCCCATATCTTTTGAAGCTATGATTGCCTGCGTTATTGAATTGGAGGATTGCTTTTATTATTATTAATCACCTTTGAATTAATTCTATTCATTTGTTATCATTCATTATTCCTTTCTTTAAACCAAAAATACCAAAAAATATTTTCTTTAAATCTATTTTAATTCATTGCAATTAGTTGTTAGTCAATCAAAACAAATCCCATTTTCTAATTTAGGTTGCATTGCATTTAGTTACTTAGGAATTTAATATCTCATTTTGGCTCCTCAGAGAGAACGACCCGAGGTTGCACTATATGCAATCCTTTGTTTAAATTTTTGAAGTAACCCCAAGGCGATATCGGTTCAAGGTTGTTTCAGAGGTGAAATAAGTAAGGATTTTAATGAGTCAAAGGAATGTCTACACTTATCATCAAAGTGAAAATCAACATTTTTTCTCAACAGCGTAGAGAGAGGTAAAGCAATTTTACTAAAATCTTTTACAAAACGTCGATAAAACCCGGCATGCCCCAAGAAAGACCTCAAATCTTTAAGACAAGTAGGATAGGGAAGTGAAAAATTACTTCAATCTTGCCTTTATCAACCTCAATCCCCTTTTAAGAGATGCGATGACCTAGCACTATGCCACTATCTACCACGAAATGACATTTTTCATAATTCAAAACTAATTTTTTCTCAATACATCTATCAAGAACATGCTCAAGACTAAGTATTCGAGGTGTGCATCATTGAGCCACAGTACTCACATCCAGCAACTATAGCTTGAGAGTGACCCATTGAATTAACCTGCTTGGCATTTACATTATTCTCTAAAATACTAAGTCTTTTCTCCATTCGGTTCCCCAAACCAGCAATTTCAGAAAGAATATCTTGGGAAGAAACCAAAGAGGTATTATACACTTTTCTTGTGTCTCCAGATTGAGGGTCATTGGTAGCCATCTTTTGAAGTAGGTCCCATGCAGCATTGGGACTCAATTCTCTAAGAGAACTATTTACAGCGGCATAAATCGAGGGCTTATGATATGGAAGTAGCCCTTTATAGAAAGAATTAACTAAATCATTCTTTGAAATATTGTGGTGTGGACACTGAGTTAGAAGTGTGATGAACCTAGTCCAATACTCATGCATGGATTCATTATCTCGTTGGACCACACTAGTTATCTCCTTTTTTAGCCTTGAAGTTTTAGAAACAGGGAAATATTCATCCAAGAATGCTCCTTTCAACTGATCCCAAGTCAATGTAGTAAAATGTTGAGGTAGCGTGTAAAGCCACTCATTGGCCTTGCCTTCTAAAGTAAAATGAAATGCTCTCCTCAATACATCTTAAAGATTAGCTGTGGGTAGTTTCATGGAAAAGCACACCATATGCATAGTCTTCAAATGCCTGTGTGGATCATCACTTGCAAAGCCATGAAATTTAGGTCAGGAAGAAATTAATGCTCCTTTAATTTCAAAATTCACATTATTAGTATAAAAATCATAAGGATCATAATTAACATTAGAATTATTAATCTCCCTCATGCTTCTATCATCCTCACCATTATTTCCTAAGTTATTCTCACTATGTCTGTTATTCCCATTAGGCCCATTATTACCATTAGCACCATCCATAGTTTCTTGTTCTAATTCAAAATCACTAACAGACACGTTTTCACTAGAGGTAGCTCTCTTACTAGACTCTTGTTCACTAGATGACAAACTTGACTCTTGTGAAATATGCCCTCTTCGACAATAATTTGAATTGTACCATCTAATCTCCTATTTCTTCTAATTTTTTTCATAGACCTTTCAATTTCAAGATTTAAGGGAATTGGAGTAAAGCCCAATCACTTCTAGGCATAAACAGTAGCAGTCAGCTAACAAAAATTTGAAACAAAAGAAAACCCAAATAAAAAAATAAAAAAAATAAAGAAAATGAACCTTTTTATTTTTTTAAATAGATTATGCAAGTAAAAATGCAAATGCAAATGTTATGCAAATTAACTAAGATTGGCTCAGTAATTGAATTAATCCCAAAAAAAATGTTACTTGACACTTAGTTACTAGGGAACCAATTTCTTGGCTCCCTGGCAACGGCGCCACTTGAAACAACCTTAAAGTCCGATGTCACCTTGGGGTTACTTCAAAAATTTAAACCAAGGATTGCATATAGTGCAACCTCGGGTCGTTCCCTCTAAGGAGCCAAAATGTGAAATTAAATTCCTACGTAACTAAATGCAATGCAACCTAAATTAGAAAATGTGATTTGTTTCAATTGACTAATAACTAAATACAATGAATTAAAAATAGATTTAAATAAATTATTTTTAATATTTTTAGTTTAAAGAAAGGAATAATGAATGATAATGAGCGAAAAGAATAAATTCAAAGGTGATTGATAATAATAAAAGCAATCCTCCAATTCAATAACACAGGCAATCATAGCTTCAACAGATATGGGAGTTTTAAATAATGAATTAAGAATTATAATTAAGCTTTTAATCCAACAACCGAGCCACCTCAAATTGTCACAAAATATTTTCTAAGTCATAATTTATTATCTGCAACTAGAATAATAAAATAGGATTAAAGATATTAAAAACTAATGCTAAATTATAACTCAATAATTCATAAAATAAAATTTAAACCAACAAGAGATATAACAATCTAATAATTCAAGCCACCTTGAAAAATCACAAAATATTCACAATAATCTCAATTTAATGTCTGACCCAGATCAAAGTAAATGAAATTAAAGTTAATTAAAGATTAATGTTAAATGTCAAGCAAAAATTCAGTCACAATAATCCTCAATAAATACAATTAAATCATTCTAAATATTCCCAATAATTATAAAATTAATCCTAAGACCTAGGAGTCATAATATAATTATTGGGTAGATAATTAGAGTAACTGATACTCCCCTTTGAGATCCCAAGCTCATGCCTTTGCCATTGAATTAGAGAATTAGAACGCTTAGCCACACATAGTCCGTAAGGTCCACGCTGCCATCAACACCAACATCCTTACACCGTGGGTTACGTTGTCACTATTCTGAATAGAGAAGAGAAGGGACTGTGGGCGAATGGAGATAGAATGATGATGGTGGTAGCAGATGTGTGATTGGTGTGGAAGGAAGGTGAACGGAGGACGTAGGATTTGCCTTGGATGATGACAGCTAGGTTCTGTGATGTTATTATGCATGAGAAAGGTCTCTAATGCTTTCTTCTCCGCGCCTGTGCATCCCTTTCTCTTTTCCCATTCAATTCCTAGCCGCCACACGTACACCCTTACCTTTGCTAAAAGCAACTTTAAAAACGTAACATAATGGGCCAAATCGCAAGGTTTGACCCATTGGATCTTTATATGTAATTTACGAATCTGTGGTCTTTTGTTGTCATTTGTAAATTTTGATTTCTCCTAAATTTCAAAAATACAAAATCATAATAATGTAATACCTTTTATTCCAAAAAAATAATTATTTGGGAGAAATCATAAAAATATGACAATTACGCCCCTATTAAGCACTAATTTAATATAAGTCATATTAATTCAATTAGTGCATAAATGATATAATTAAGGACCACAATATTAACAAAAGCCCACTAAAATGATATGAATAAATATATAAAAATATGGGTTTGTCACGGATACCCTAGCTAAGGATGGGTTGACTTCAACAGGAATATTATACCCATATCCTCCACATTTGGAGTACATTATTCGTACTGAGTGTTTGGGATCTAATCCCCTTATGAGTTAGTTTTATTTATTTTGGGTGCAGCCCTCATTTGTATATATATAAAAAAAAGTTATCACGTACCTTGCAGATACCTTGATGAGTGTTGGTGGGTAAACACTCGCACTCAATTTTTACATTTAACTCCCTAAGTCAAACATTATGTATTTTAACTACCCAAAAAATTAATACTGAGTATAGATAAATTATTTTTTATTTTTATACAAATTGATGATATTATTACATGTATTAGTGATGCTTACATTTTTTTTAATTGTAAGAAAACACAATATATAATTGGGAAAAAGACAAGAAAAACCCGTTTCAATTTTAGAAAGATAATTTGAGCATCTGAATATTTAAAATGACAGATTTGGCAGGAAGCCCAATCTACCATTTGTAAATGTTTGTACAAATACTAAATTATCCTTGGACTAAATAAAGAGTATACTACACAGCATGACAAGACAGAAGGTACTATTAGCGTGAATGGGAGACGAAGCTTGCAGGAGATGCTTTTGGCTAGGCTGAAGCTGAAAAGGAGGAAGTGTAAGTAAATTTTTTACACAAATTTTCTTGTTTTACTCCTCCAGTAATTAGCTATATTTTGTTTATTTTGATGTTTACCTTGAGAGAAAGAGTTTTATAAATACTGTAGCTTCTTCTAATTTAAAAAAGCAGCAGGAGAAATGACAAAAATTCCCAGGCAATACTTGAAGGCATGGAGAAGTCAGAGCATTTATGGGGCAAACATGAATATGGTTAGTGTGAATGAGTACGTGTTTATGTGATGCAGTCCATTGGGGCATTCCTTTTTAACCCATTCAGAGTGAGCAGGAAATAGTAGTCATTTAGGAAAGAGCAGTTCTTTACTTTTCGCATGACTCATAATACTTATAGTAAGACTAACCTACAAGTCATTAAAGTAATTAATTGGGTCATTTACTACTCTTCTAATAGTATTTACAACTTCATGAATGATTTTCACAACTTCAACTAAGACATTTAATATTCCGTAGAAAAAATTAGGTACAATTAGTTGGGTTATTTATTATTCCTTTAATAGGATATACAACTTTAGAAATGATCTTAACAACATCAACTTAGATATTTAATACTCTGAGAAAAGTTACCTGTAATGAGTTAGGTCATTTAATACTCCTATAATAGGATTTATAACTTCAGTAATAATTTTGATAACTTGAGTTAAGAAATGTACAACTCTATAACAAGTAACTAGTATTCCTTTCAGGTTTGCAACTCTTGTAATAGAATTTATAACTTCAATAATTGTTTTGATAAATTGAGCTAAGACATTTACTAATCCCTAGAAAAACTTATAACCTTTATTGTATCAATGAATTTTGTGTTGTAGCTATCTTGTAAAGTGTTGACTAATGATTGTTAGGGGCATAAGATTGTGATAAATGCTTTGTTTGTTGCAGGTTAGTGGGCAATATGACGTGTAATATTTGGTCAATATCTTCAAAGGAAATTTGTTATTTTTTCCATGTAGATGGGAACTTTGTATATAATGTTGAAGGTAGAGTTAAATATAATGGTGGGGATGTGAAGGTAAAATAGATAAAGGAGGGGATAAGACTTAATAATTGAGAGTAATGATAGGTGGATGGTTTGGTATAGATAGTAATAGTTGTGTTATGAAATATACAGTGAAGTTTGATGAGAGGATATTACTAGATCTTAATGATGATGGTGAAGTTTATAATCTTTTTCAGTTTAATGACAGCAGTGCACATGTTTGAGCAAAGTAATGTTGGATCTATAAATGATAGGGGGTGGAGGACTTAATTTAAGTATACCATGTGGAGTACACAGTGTACAAACATCGATGCATGCGATATTAATGTCTACTTGTCAGTTGTTTATATGTAATTATTATCATGGGCAGGATGATTTTTTGTAAGTTACCTAAGTTAAGTGGTCAATGTCAAAAATGAAATTGTATAGTATGTTATGGTTATAAGTTATAAATACCATTGTGAGAATTGTAAATACCATTGTGGAAGTTGTACCATAGTAGGAGTTGTAAACCTCATTAGCAGAGTGGCATCCCTCTATCAGACTTGCAAATCTAATTGTGAAATTTGCAAATACCATTGTACAATTAGTTACAATACCATTGGTGGAGTTGCAAATATAATTGTGGGACTTTCAAATACTATTATGCAATTAGTTATAAATACCATTGGGGAAGTTGTAAATATCGTTAGGAAAGTTACAAATACTATTGGAGAAATTGTAAATACTGTTAGGAAAGTTACAAATACTATTGGGGAAGTTGCAAATACCGTGGTGGCTAGTTAATCACGAGCTCAACTCAAGGCGAGAATTTGTGTCAAGCCTACTTTCAAAAAGAAAGAGTGCCACGATGACCAAATGATGTTTAAATTTTTATAATGTCTAACTTTTGTAATATTTCATTTTTTCAAAGTTCAACCATTGACCAACTGATGTTGAAACTTAGGCAATCACATTTCCCTGTACGTTATTTGTGTTGTTAAACTTTCTTGCAACTATGACCAAATTTTATAATGACTCTGTACATATTTTCCCTCACATATCGTTAATGGTATTTGCAACGTATGTCACAATGTGCTTTCCAACGTTGCCAATGGTATTTGTAATGTTGACAATGTGATTTACAACTCTGACAACAGTATTTGCAACTCTGACAATGGTATATGGAATTTTAGTAATGGTATTTGCAACTCTGACAATGGTATTTGCAACTTTTCCGATAAGATTTGTATCTCTGACAATGGTATTTGTAGCTCGTTCAATGCAGTCCACAATTAATGCATTAGGTTGACAACGCTCCCAATGATATTTGCAATTGTCACAATTGGATTTGCATATCTGATAATGGGATTTACAACTTCCCCAATGCGATATACAACTTCCCCAATAGTATTTGCAACTTGCCTAATAGGATTTGCAATTTCTCCACTGGTATTTGCAACTCTGACAATGGTATTTGCAACTTTTCCAATGGTATTTGCAACTCTGATAATAGTATTTACAACTCAGACAATAGTATTTATAAAAAATTAAAACATCGTTTAATCAATATGGTAGTTTCACTTGGTGAAAGTAAGTTTAACGCAAATTCTCGCCTTCAGTTGAGCTTATGATTTATTAGACACCACATTAGGTTTAGTCTAAACTCTACAAAGCCAAAAAGACAACAGACACCACTTATAATTGATGAGTGTAGAAGAACAACTCAAAGTTCTACTTCTTCACTGGAGAAAAAGAGGTCACCTACATCAGTAAACCAGTTACAAGGCCAATAACTCCCGGAACATTAACAACCCCAATATCTTTGCACTGTATCAACTACAAAAGGGGGCCAATATTGTAAGGAGAAGTATATAGTTTGCTTGATGAAGCCAACATATTTGATCATAACCTAGATTTTACTGGTAAAATATTCATATTAGCAAAACAAGGTATGTCAAAGCAAAGCTACCTTTTGAGCAACCTTACTTCTTGGTGACCAAATAAAGCTTCAAAACTAGACTACATTTGTACCAACCATGTTTACATTCCATAAACAATACTAGTAGACTTGCAAGCAAACCTTATTATTTAAAGTGCAAACAGCATCAAGTCAAAGCCATGCAATATAATCCAATCGAACCAAGTCGAAGCCCCAAAATTTTCAACATTAGTATGCTAAAAAATTAAAGTTAGAGAGACAAGTAATTATTTTCTTAATGATAGCAAAATATTTAAAACCTGGGGAGTATTTAAAGGGATTGACAACTCCTGCAATAGAATTTACAATTAGGCTAATAGGATTTGTAATTTGCCCTCAGACATTTGCAACTTTTAAATTACAACTCATAAATAGTTATAAAACACAAAAAGTAATGGACTACAGGACACAAAAATTAATGGACGAAAAGCAATAAATGCATGATTTCTCCTATTGTTTTCTTAAACTGGTCAAATCTACAGTAAAAATTGCAATCTTTCTCCCAAGGTAACATTCAGAATGAACAAAACAATGGTGATATCAGAGAAGTAAAAGAAGAAGATTTGTATCAAAAATTTACTTACACTTCCTCTTTTTTAGTTTCAGCTCAGCCAAAAATGTGTCCATCAAGTTTCATCTCCCATACGAGTTAATGGTTCATTCTTCAGATTAATGCCTTAATTATACATTTCATTTATTCTAATGGTAATTGTCATATCCCAATTTTTAGGCCTACAAGCCCAGTATGTAGCCTAAAAAAGGTATCCTACAAGGCCCTATTGAGCAGAAGTCCTAGAAGTATACATATGATGTTCAGGGACTAAACTGCAAGTATGTGAAAGTTCAAGGAATAAATTATAAACAGTGAAAGTCCCTGGGGCCATAATGATTATTTTGAAATAGAAAGGGATATTTCTTAGAAATTGAGCCACCAGAGTGCTTGAAATAGATTAGAAACCCAAGATGACATTCCCAAAGGTCCAAAAATGTGGCCCAAGAATGATATGAGTCCAAGTGGTATTAAAATATTAGTTTAGTACTTTTTCAATAAAGTAAAATTACCCGGTCAAAGATAGAACTGGGGAAAGTGATCAGATAAAGCTTTAGATTCATCTGGAACTATGAGGTGGTATAAAAGGTGTCCTCATGGGACCCACAAGGTGCCACATGGCATGAGTCTAGGGAAAGAAGAAAAAGCTAAAAGACACGTGGCACAATATCAACCATTCATTCCAAGAAAAGACTCTGGAATTCTCTGGAAGCGTTGAGTTAGCTGGTGAGGTGTCCCAAGGGCCCCACCATTGCGCCACCTAGCATTTGAGGTGTCCCATGGATGATGTCACTTTGATGAGTCATTGAGAATGATGATATCATCGTGATGATGCAAGCAAGGCTTCTTGAGAAAGCTAAGCAATTTAAGCCATTCATTGCGATTCAATCTGGACTATCCATTATACCTCCACTCAACTATAAATACCTCACCCTTCCCTCCATTCCATTCACGGCCAAGAATGGAAAAATAAGAGAAAGGAAGGAAGGAAGGAAGGAAGGAGTTCTAGTGGAGCTATGAGCAATTCAATGAGTTTAGGGACTTAGAAAGCTTAGGAGTAAGGTAAGTAATTTATTCTAGTCCTTGCTCTGATAAATTAGAGGATTTTTCTTATGAAGTTAATAGTTATAATAAAGAAATATCTCTCTTTATAAGGTTATTCGTGGATGTAAAGAAAGTTATGGGATTGCCAAACTAAGGGTATTACCTCAAGTTAAGTATGAGTTAAGTAGAGCTATACTGGATAGGATAATAATAAAGATATTATTATGCTATGTATAGGCTCTGACCTAGAAAAAGCAAGAACCTTAGAGCAAAGGCTAAGAGCTAGAGGAAAAGAATACATGTCAGGTAGTAAACTTATCTTAAACTTGTATGCATTAAATGTTATGCTTGATTGTGCTATGGCTTGTTGAATTATGTTGCATATGTGCTTATGTATGAAGCTCTATTTCTATTATTACTTTAGCCAATTGTATTTCATATGTTACATGGAAGCATGCACATTACGCAATGTTAACACTTTCACAAGCAAGCACAAGTATTCACATTAATACATGCATTGTTTAGTACCATTTGCTACTAAGATTTCCCTAGAAATCTCACCCCTTCCATATCAATCCAATTACAGCAGGTCTCCTCAAGATGGAGGAGATAAATATGCATGAAGACAAGTTAATGATTATTTAGTATGATTGATATGTGATTGATGTATGTAGTATTGATTGTTGTAAATTGTCACTGTGAACAGTAACTCGTGATAAGGCAGTGACATTTGAGCTGTAATTAGAAATAGTAAATGGTTGAATAAATATGTGATATTTTTCCAGTAAACAATAAACATGTCAAGCTTCAATTTGATATATAGAACGTCTCATTTGGATGTCTACACATGGAGATATAATTTTTCAAAGTTGAGACCAAAAATGCTAGAATCAGGGAAAAACTCTGGATGAACAGTAAACTTTGAGCGTTTACTGACATTGACCTGATTAAGGCATGGTCAACTACTTATTTTTTCTTGAAAGAGCATTAAGTTAGCTTTGTGTAGCAATTTAAACCACTTCGTTTCGATTTTTCTGAAATTAGTTATAATTTTTTGAAATCAGGTTACTCTTCTTGAATTTACACAGTGAACAGTACTCGGTAGAGTAAAATTTCATATTGTATAATTTGATTTCAAAAACTTTAAAAATAGTTCTAAATACTACTGTTTGATCCTTAAGATATAAGAAAATTAGAATGTTTCAGTAATTTAGTATTCTCACTTATATTTATAAAAGATAGATTAGACTTCCTGCTCAATCTATTTTTTTAGATATTCATATATTTAAATTTTTTTTTTTAATTCATATGATTTTTTTTTTATCTTTTTTTTATATAATTTAATTTTTACGTAGCTAAGATATGAACTACTACGAAAGGACATTAACTAGAAATGTCTTAGGCTTACGTGTTGGCGCAGTGACTTTTAGGCCAATCAATCATTTCATTTGATGATGCCTTATGCTCAGCCTGCCAATATTCCTACCCCATAAATATTCTCCCGTCTTCTTCTTTCTACTCCTTATTTATTTACTTATTTGTTTATTTATTTATTAATACAATATAAAATGCCCATAGTCTAACTAACTAGTTTATAAAAGTTTAGTATGGATTGGAAATACTGTAAAATAATCATATTTATTAAAAAATTTAGATTTTAAAATTTTTTAAAATAATTATATTTATTCAAAAAAAATATTTATACTAAACTATTATTTAAAATTAATATTTTATATAAACTATTGAGACTAACTTTTAGAATAATAAAAACGCTTATCAAATATTCAAGTGTTATTTTACTCTAATTTTTTTACACTATCTTTCTTCAATCTTCTTCTTTCTCTCTTCTCTATACTATTTACTCTCTTTTTTCTACCCCTATCCTCTATAATCTCTCTTCTTCATCATTTCTTTTTTTTTTTTACATTCTCTCATCTCTCTTATTTTTAATAAAATTATACCTATTGATAATTTTCTAATAACAAAAATTTTTCTATTGATAACTATCTAAATACTAATTTATTTATAACTATTTTTTTCTATAAATTCTTCTCCAAAAATTATTTTTTAAAAGTGATCCAAAAACTCTTTTTTTATAAGTCATTTTTTAAACTCTTATCTAATTATATCTAAATAAGTATTACTTTTTAATTAATTTTATTTAATAGTGAATTCGGTTAAAAAGATTCTGTAAAGACGGAGGAGTATTAATTTTTATTTGTATTAATACGTGAGAACAAAGGCATCTTAAATAATCATAGGACCCATCAAGACTTTTCCCAGTCTTCAATCCAACTTGTGCCCCACAATGAAGCTGTATGTAAAAAACATGGGACCATTTGTTACGGTCCCACCCTTAAATATACAGCTAACGTCCCATGTGCAGTTTTTAACTTTTGTATGTGCGGCTTCAGTTTGCAGATTCCATCACCACAACCAAAACGTTGCCGTACGTTCTTCTTTAATGCTGTGCTCGACAAAGCCTGTCAAAATACATTAATGCTTAACAACACCACATGGAAAGAGAATTTTTATGTGGGATTTAGAAATAGTGAACATTTCATAAAAATAATACTTAAATTTTAAATTAATTTATTTAATATATTTTATAAATTATTGATTATTTTTATAAAACAAATAAAAATATATTTTTATAATAATTTATAATTTTAAAATTTAATTGATAATTTTTTTATGATTTTCCCATACAAATATTAAATTTAAATTGTTATATTTAGAAAAATTTATAATTTAAAAGTTCATATTCTGTATTAATTTTTTGATATGGTCAACAATTGTCGTTCTCCTATGAACTTTGCCCATTAATTTACTCTTAACATGGACTGTATCTTGGTCCACAAACAATTTCTGAAAATTTAAATTCCTTGACCTTAGAAATTTAGCCGTCAACCCCTACAATGAATATAAAAATAAAAATAGGAAAAACTATTCTTAAAATATTTATAATTTTGTTCGATTTTTAATTTAGTATTAGTAACATAAGTTATAAAGATATAATATAATAGTAAATATTTATAATACTCTATCTGATCCATCCATATTATATGAGCCCTAGCTTATAGGGGGAAAAATTGTCTTAATTATAAGAGTTCAACATAGTTATTAATGAGTTTTTTAAGTATATTCTTAGATATAAATATAAGAAAGAAATAATTATAAATGCAGAACAAAGATAAAAGAGATTATGTTTTTTTTTGTACAAAAATTTTTGGAAAAGGGTTAGATTCACCCATAATCTAATAATCTAAGGATAGAGTGAAATTTCTCTTCTTTTTAGGCGATAACAATAGTGGGACTAAAAGAGGTTATGTTCTTAGTTAAGTAAAGGTAGATTTAAAAAATGTAATCATTTCATGAGAGATTTAATCACTTTGGGCCGGGAATTATATTGCGTTCGGTGGGCGTGAGACCTCCTTAGTTTCATCAAAAGGAGGGGAACCATAATCCTCAGTTTCAAGTGAGATTCAGTGAGCTACAGTGAAGTTGAAAAAAAAGGTAAGCCTAGTTGTAGGATCTCGTTAACATTCCTCTTACTCGCACATGTCGTCTGTTGTCTTTTCTCGTTTACAAACGCAATACCATGACTTAGGAACTATTAAATCATGATTTGAAAATTTTATATAACTTTTTTTATTATTAAAAATTTTTAGAAAAAAGTTAAATTTACCTAAGATCTAAAGTTAGGCGTAATATTTCTATTTTTCTTAAATAATACTAATATCAAATAGGGTGAGCCGTCAATTACTCTTAAACATAAATTTAGACACCTAAGAGTTCGGATGTCTGTCCAAACATCGTAATTAGAATCACAATAAAATAGTATTATTTAATATTTGAATACGCTTTAAATAATTATATATCTCACTCATTCGTCAGTAAATAATGTGAAATATGGTTTTGGAAACTAATGGTTTTAGTGTATGAAAGAGGGTTTTTTTTTTAACTAATGGGCAGAACCCATATTGCTATGGCTTTCATGATAGTGGATTCGAAGAAGGCATTCAATAAGTAGTTGTCAGGGTTTGAGGAATGATTATTGAAATGTTGGGCTTCAAATGCCCACATTCCAGTTGAATGTCGAAGATCCCTAGTACTTACTTCCACTGTGTTTAGATATTTTTTTTAGGAAAGTTCTTAAGTTATTTTCTTTTAATTAAGATAGATTATTTTTATGTGTAGTTTTGTCTTCTCTATCTTGATTAACCTTCAAATATGTTGTTCAAAATTTTTCTACTACGGTAGATCCTTTTCTACCATGGCAATGTGTTAAAAGCTTTGAAGAAAGTGGTTGTTTTCTAAAAATAATCACAATAGATCCTTTTATATCCAATTTTATTCTTTATACCATGATTAGCTCTCGAGATAATAAGTTCAATTTTCTTATTATAGTAGACCTTTCAATTGGTTTCATTCATTTTCTACCGTTGTCTATTGTTTTGATAGATGTTTTCCAATTGGCTTTCAAACTTTCTATTGTAATTATTATTTGGGTTTTAATTCTTTGTTACTACCAGGAAAGAAGAGTGACCTTCATCGCCCACTATGAAAGAGGAAGCAAAAGAGAGTTTCCTCTGTTACTCATTGCGATAAGGGAATTGTGAGACTTACTATGGGGAGTGATAGTGAATACATAGATTGTGGAGTTAGGTACGATTAGGGGTGTTTACGCGAGAGGATTGGAATAACCCTATCATATGATCTCATCTCAATTAACAGTGACAATATCAGATTTTTTTTGACATGTCACGTCCCGTAGAATATTACTTTTAACTAATTTTACATGTTTTTTAAACTACGAATTCGGTTAAAAGGATTCTTTAAAGAAGGAGGGAGTATTGATTTTTATTTGTATCAATACATGAGAACAAAGGCATCTTAATCATAGGACCCATCAAGACTTTTCCCCAGTCTTCAATCTAACTTGTGTTCCACAATGAAGCTGTATGTATAAAACATGGGACCATTTCTTACGGTCCCATCCTTAAATTTTAAACATTTGTGTTCAGATAAATATTACTCATTTGACATATCATTCGTAAGTTTAGTTAGTAAAAAGATGAAACATATAACTATTTAGAACATATTTAATTATTGGGGAATACAATTTTATTATAGTTTCAGTCGCGGTGCTTGAGAAAGTATCTTAACTCCTAGGTGCCTAAGTTAATACCTAAAGGTACTTGACGGATCGACCTGCCCGACATTAGTATCATCTAGGAGGAAGAGATACTTCGCTTTACCCTTTGATCACGGATAAGCCCAATCACTTTCTAAAATTTTATTTATAAAAAAATATTACTCATTTGATCTTTAATATAAAATATATTTAACTAATTTAATTAGATTAAGAAAAATAATTAATATATCATACTTTTCTAAAACATTCACTAACCATCTTCCTTAATTCCCCTAATCTCTCTCTTATTTGATTATTATTGAGGGAGTATTTGAAAAAAATATATAAATATAAAAAAGATGTATTATAGTTAGGATTAAGATAATTTTTTAATTATATTATATATTAAAAACTGATGTAACCGGAAGAGTATTGTTCATATATACCTTTTTATACTTTTAGTCCATGTAATTTTCAAGGCCAAAAAAAAAATAGTCCCTATAATATTAATTATTTCATTGTTATTGATACGTGGGCCTTACAAAATCATCAATCAATCATCAATTATACTATTTAAATATTATAATACTCAATTTAATTAAAAATAAATTTAGATATATATATATATATATATGATATAATCCTTTCAATTCTTTTATCTATAAACCTCAATTAATAATCCCAACTAATAAACTTACTTTAATACTTAAATTTTTTTTAATATCATGATAATAATTAATTAATAATTATATTAATTAATTCTACAATATTTTAAATTTTTAATTATAATAAATACTTATATATTCATAAACCACTTGATTTATAAAGAAAAAATTAGTCCTTTAGTCTTTCAACTATAAACTCACTTATAACACAGTTATTAAACTATGACTCAATGAGACACGCTTGAACTTAATAATTTAGTTAGTTATCATCTCTTCAATTCTAGATGTGAGTGTCTAGTAAGGATTTTGGTTAGATAATTAATATAAGACATCGTCTATTTCTATTAGCACATTAAATATCTTTTTTTACCTATTCCTATATTTAAGGCACCAACTTTTCAAATTTTAAATAATTTGAAGTTAATTGTCCAAATAACTTTTTTTATTATATGTAAATTATTATAGGTAAATTAACTAAAAATCTTCTAGGTGACATGGGATTAACTAAAATACGGAATCATGTCTTAAGGTTTCCCCTTGAATATTAAACGTTTGGTGATCAAGTAAATAGTATTCTTCCACTCCTTTATATAATATTTATTTAAATAATTTATTTAAATTAAACATATTAATTTAATTATTTAAGATGCCATATTTTTTTTAAAAAATACCCTAATTATCTTCCTTAACTCCTTCCCTCTTTATAACTCCATCTCTCTTTATCTTATTGATTATTGTGTAAGGAATATCAATAATTGCAATTTAAAAAAATATTAATGAATATAAAAATTAAGTATTATATTTATTATTAATATCAACTCTTCAATTAGGTTATATATTAAGAATTAGAAGAGTCTTATTTATGTATATAATTTTTAATAATTTTGGTCTTATTTATTTCATTGTCAATGTTGATATGTGGGCCATAAAAAATTTGTATTTAAATTCTCATATTATTATAGTTTTACATATTTCATTAATCATAGATATAAATGTTTTAAATCTATATATAGTAACATAAAAATCATGTGTATATATATAAGGTTGATTTTCTAACCATATGAGTGTTCAGTTACTAATTAATCATCCTTTGGATCCCAAATGTGAGAGTATTATCGATTTTGGTTTGATATTTCTGGTAAGACCTCATCCATTTCTAACATTGCATTTATTATCTTTTTCGTCTTGGGTAACACTGCCGCTACCTACTCCTCCAGCCTCCACAGCAGCCGCGGCGGCCACATGCTCCGTTGTGAAGGAAAACATTTGAGAGAAAACACCCAAAATATGGTCAAAATGATTCAATCTCGCATAAGCATGGATGAGAATGGAGAAGGAAAACAAATCAGGTTATGGGAATAGAATCGAGGACAAGATTGACAAAGTAAAAGCACAGATTATTAGCATAGACAGAAAGGAGCCTGGTCGGTGAGTTGGACATTGCCAAAGAGTCCAGCTTTGAGAATGTAAGCGTGAGCTGTCAAACCTTCAAAAGAGAAGCAGAGGCTTAACTGACGCAGTTGAGGACGGTTTGGTATATGCTATAAAACGTATGGAAAGGTTTTATTATTCTTCACTAAGAACTGCTTTTTAATTCTCAGTGAGTAACTACAGGAGAGAAGAATTCAGGAGTGACAATGGTGTAATTTGATATATTCTTGTAAAATAACGGTGAAGTAGAAAGTCAACAACCCAGATGAAACTACTCTTGTATAAAAGATCCACGAGTTTCCTTGTCAAGAGGCATTGTTCAAATTTTCTTAATTTTATGAGACAATATTAAAATTCTATCAATTTTTCTAATTTTCTTAATTTTATTACATATATATATATATATATGTATATAAATGAGATAAAAAATTTGTTAAGATTCAGAAATTAAGAAATAATAATTATAATATAAATATTATAAATAAAAAGTAAATAAATTTTTTAAAAAAGTAATTATATATATGTCAACTTTTAATTAACTATACTCCTCTCCTCTTATAAACTAAATAAAAAATATTATCTCTCTTCTTTTATCTTCACATCTATAACCTCTCGTACCCTTTCTTAAATTAATTTAACATATATTCCCCTTTGTTGAACCAAATATAATTTTAAGTTTTGTTTAGTTCACCTACTCTTCCCTGCCCTTTAACCAAACAAACCTAAAGGAGAAAAACAAAATCAAAGTCTGATCCATTCATGGAGGGCTTTGGTTTATTCATCAACTTGTTTGTTCAATTAAATTGAACAATATTTATTTGACGTGATTATTAATTAACAATAAAAATTCAAATATAAAACATAATTAAACTCCCTATAAAACTGTATTATACTTGATTTCATATTAATTAAGCAACTAATAAAAACAATGTGACTTATACTTGATTTCATATTAATTAAGCATAGACAATATTTGCAGTTTCATAAATGAAGCGAGTTTGAGAGTTTTTGCTTGGCAAATGCTTCCCTATTTGCCTATATAAACCAATCCCACTTTCCTCCTTCCTTGCACCAAACACAAAACACAAAACAAAGCTCACTCACAATATCATGGCTCCATTATTGCGCTTCTTCCTCCTCCTCCTCCTCCTTTCTCTTTTGGTTCTCGTCTCTCCCGGGGTTGCCATAGGTATACCACTTCCCCAGCAGATACCACTTCCAAGACCGTGGTTGTCCACTCCACCATCACCAGAGGGACATCTGAATCCATAATTTAAGCCACCTTATCATGGGTAACCCCCAGCGAAGGATGGCAATCATGTCTAATAAAGATGTCTAGAGCTATGGTGTGTATTGTGTAATGCCTAAATAAGAGCATCATTAATCCTTCGCTTGATACGAGAGGTATGGTGCGATATGTTTTATTAAACTGTGTTGTAGTGTGGCACCTTTTATCAAGTCTTGTTCCTTTTCTTTCTTCCTTGCTTTTTAAGATGAATGAAGTTATAATATTCTATGAATTTTCGATTTGTAGATTGACATGAGACTAATTAATTAAGTGGAATACCCCATTTATAATTAATGAGAAATCAAAATATATAAATAAATGGATCTTCAAAGATAATATGGTCGCCATCGAAAGAAGAAAAGTACTATTCACAAAATAATGAAGCTATTGAGGGAAATATTAACTAATAATAATGAATAATAACATAAAACTAAGAAGCCTAGTCACTAACATGCATTCACATATTGAATTGAATGCTTTCAAACATTAATTTTTAAACGCGTCAAATAATTCTGAACAACCTGTAACAAGAGTAATTTGAGAGAATCACTAGGTTCAAATGAACGAATTAATCATCATAAAGTCACAATTAGTATAAATTTATTATCAATTTCTATATTACTGTAATTTTCTCAGTTATCATTAGAATTTTTAAATAATTAATTTTTTTATTTAAGACTTCATAGCAAAAACAGTGAAAAACGCGCATAGTCTAACTAGCTAGCTTATAACAATTTAGGCCTTACTTTTAATTAATTTTAACAAATTTTTAAACAATGAATTCGGTTAAAAAGATTCTGTAAAGACGGAGGAAGTATTCATTTTTATTTGTATTAATACATGAGAATAAAGGCATCTTAATCGTAGGACACATCAAGACTTTTCCCAGTCGTCAATCTAACTTATGTCCCACAATGAAGCTGTATGTATAAAACAAGGGACCATTTGTTACGGTCCCACCCTTAAATTTTACACGTTTGTGTCTTTAAATATTTAATATAAAATATATTTAATTAATTTTTAATATTAAAAATAATTTTTTTATAATTTTATTAAATTAAGTTAAGGCATCGTACTTTTTTTAAAATATCTAATAACTATCTTCCTTAATTTTTTTAATTAATTATTATTGAGGCAATATAAAAATAATTTAAAAAAATAAATATAATAAAGAGATTTTATATTTAAGAACTAAATCAATTCATAATTAAGTTATATATTAAAGTTCATATGAGTATTATTTATGTATATCTTTTTATACTTTTAGTTACTATAATTTTAATTATTTCATTGTCATTACAAAATCACCAATCAATTATCCATGGCACTTTTAAAATATTTAATGCTTAATTTATTTAAAAATAGATTTGAGTCTATATGATATAATACTTTTAATTTTTTATTTATAAATCTCAATTAATAATCAAAATCATATTTAAAAGACATAATTTAATTATTAAAAAATTACAAATAATATAAACTTGTTATCAATTCCTATATTAAAATTTATCATGACTTCATAACAATTTCCCCACTTATTTTTTATAAAATAATTATATTTAATGGGTACATAATCTAAAATATAGATAATCTCTTAGTTGTTAGATTTTTAGAAAATAATTTTAAAATTTTAAAATCATCATTTAAAAAATTCAAATATAGATTATTAAATTTTTATTTAAACGGTAGAAATCTTACCATGAGCCCCAAAACCGTCCGCTTTGATGATACGGCCAAGTAAGGTATCACCTTGCATATTCCTAGATAAGTGTCGGTGGGTGAGCACTCAATTTGTACCCCTAACTCTCTAAGTCAAACATTATGTATTTTAACTATCTGAAAAATCAGTACAGATAAATTATTTTTTATTTTTATACAAATTAATGATATTATTACATGTATTAGTGATACTTACATTTCTTTAAATTGTAAAAAAAAACAATATATAATTTAATTTTTTCGTAGCTAAGAGATGGACTATGATGGAATGACATCAACTAGAAATGTCTTAGGCTTATGCTTCTACCATCTTCTTCTTCCTCCTTTTTATTTATTTATTTATTTCAATTTTTTAAAAAGAATACAGTGTAAAACTAGTCTAACTAGCTAGCCAATAAAAATCTAGGAGAGAATTCTTTGCAGTAGCTATGTGTTCTGTATGAAAAATATTTATGATGTCATGTTTAGCATTCATTTAGTGATCTTGACAAGTTAAATTACCATTGTAACAGTTATTTGAATATATATATATATATATATATATATATATATTGTTAAAACAATTTGAAGAGAGAGAAATGACACTTACCAAAAAGCCTCTGGTTGAAGTGGTAAAGTTTTCAAAAAGGGATTATATCATTAATTAAATAAAAAATAACAAAAATAACACACGTCAAAATAATTATTAACAACTGTACGTAAACTCAATATTTATTTATCTAAAATAGGCTTACTTTTTCTTTTAGAAATTGTAAAACCGAGGATTTTAAAAGTTGATTAAATAAGCAAAATGTGATATGTATGGGGTGAATAAGAGTAAGCAAGTTTAGAAGTCAAATAAGGACATATTTAAATAAGAGTTTAAAAAATAATTTATGATAAAAATAGGTTTTTTAATAGTTTTTAAAAAATAATTTTTGGAGAAGAATTTATAAAAAAAATAATTTTAGATAAATGAGTGTTTAGATGGTTATTATTAGAAAGATTTTTGTGATTGATAAATTACTAAAAATAATAGTTATTGTTAAACTTCTTAATAGAAAATGTTGGCCTAATGAGTCCCTATGTAATTAAACGCTAATAAAGAATGATTAAATTTTGAATGAAAAATATTTAAACATATAAAATGAATAGATTGGATCACATTATTAATCAAGTTTCACATGGTTTATATTAATTTTAAAATATAAAAAAATATTAAAATTTAATAATATTTTGACAGCATTTAACTATACAATATAATTATTCGTTGAGTTAACATTTTTTTTATTAATAAGATTAACAGTATTAAGATTAAAGAAAAA
This sequence comes from Leucaena leucocephala, assembly GCA_037074615.1. Classification (NCBI taxonomy): domain Eukaryota; kingdom Viridiplantae; phylum Streptophyta; class Magnoliopsida; order Fabales; family Fabaceae; genus Leucaena; species Leucaena leucocephala. Next base: position 11,081,035 of record CM073542.1, read on the forward strand.
AATACACTATATAAATTAAAATAATTAAATTGAAACTTGATGTAAACTTAGATAATCAAATATATGCTTTACTCTATATATTATATTAAATAAATATGATTTCATAAAGTTTCTATAGTTAAAATTAAAAAAAATAATTTAATCCTTATAATTTTAACTTGATTATAATTTAATTTTTAAATTTTAACTAAATATAATTTATTTTCTATAATTTTAATTCAATTAAAATTTAATCTTTAAATTTTAATACATTCTAACTCAATTTTTATAATTTTTATCATTTAAAAAGTTAATCTCTAAGTTAAAAAAACACAACTTTAATTTTTATAATTTTATTTTATAAAATGTAAGTACTAATATTTAAAATAATTAAAAATAAATAATTGAGTTTTACCCAATTAAAAGTTTAGAGACTAAATTTTAATTGATTTAAAATTATAAAAATTTAGTTATATACAACTAAAATTGAGTTACAGTTTATTAAAAATTATAAAAATTAAATAATTATTTTTTTATTAAAATGTTTACCATTGCTGTCATATGTGTTCTATTCTAATAAATTAATAACTTGCCCACGAGAATATTTTATTCAAAGACAGCGAGTAAATTTTTTTAAGAAGAAAATTTAAATTTCTTGACTTGGAGTGTTCCATAGATATCACCGTCAACGTCCCATGTGCAGTTTTTAACTTTTGTATGTGTGGCTTCAGTTTGTAGATTCCATCACCACAACCAAAACGTTGCCGTACGATCTTCTTTAATGCTATGCTCGACAAAGCCTGTCAACATGCATTAATGCCTATCAACACCGCATGGATTGAGAATTTTTATGTGGGATTTAGAAATAGTGAACATTTTATAAAAATAACACTTAAATTTTAAAATTTTAAATTAATTTATTTACTAGATGTTGTAAATATTGATTATTTTTATAAAACAAATAAAAATATATTTTTATAATAATTTATAATTTATAATTTTAAATAGTAATTTTTTTATGATTTTCCCATAGTACAAATATTAAATTTAAATTGTTATATTTAGAAAAATGTATAATTTAAAAGTTCATATTCTGTATTAATTTTTTGATATGGTCAACAATTGTCGTTCTCCTATGAACTTTGCCCATTAATTTACTCTTAATATGGACTCCATCTTTGTCCACAAACAATTTCTGAAAATTTAAATTCCTTGACTTTAGAAATTTAGCCATCAACCCCTACAATGAATATAAAAATAAAAATAGCGAAAAATATTCTTAAAATATTTATAGTTTTTCTCGGTTTTTAATTTGGTATTAGTAACATAAGTTATAAAGATATAATATAATTGTAAATCTTTATAATACTCTATCTGATCCATTCATACTATATGAGCCCTAGCTTCTAGAAAACATTTTTTTGTCTTGATTATAAGAGCTCAACATAGTCATTAATGAGTTTTTTTAAAGTCTATTCTTAGATATAAATATAAAAAAGAAATAATTATAAATGCAGAAAAAAAGATAAAAGGGTTTATGTTCTTAGTTAAGTAAAGGTAGATTTAAATGGCCGGGAATTATAATGGGTTCGGTGGGCGTGAGACCTCCTTAGTTTCATCAAAAGGAGGGGAACCATAATCCAATTAGAGAGAATAATTATTCTTAGTTGAACTTGACTTTTGAATCGTATGTTCTCGGTCTCGATTTGCATGTAGATATATGAATAATCATTGGTTAGTGAGATTTCTGGATGTTATAGTTATTTTATTAGTAGTATTACTTTTCAAGTGAGATTCAGTTAGCTACAGTGAAGTTGAAAACAAAGGTAAGCCTAGTTGTAGGCTCTCGTTAACATTCCTCTTACTCGCACATGTCGTCTGTTGTCTTTTCTCGTTTACAAACGCAATACCATAACTTAGGAACTATTTAATTATGATTTGAAAATTTAGTATAACTTAAATATTGTGAACTATGTTTTTGGAAACTAATGGTTTTAGTGTCTGAACGAGAGATATTTTGATAAATCGTGTATTGTTGCTAATGGGCAGAACCCATATTGCTATGACTTCCATGATAGTGGATTCGAAGAAGGTATTCAATAAGTAGTTATCTAGGTTTGAGGTATGATTATTGAAATGTTGGGCTTCAAATGCCCAAATTCCAGTTGTATGTAAAAGATCCCTAGTACTTACTTCCACTGTGTTTAGAAACTTTATTAGGAAAGTTCATAAGTTATTTTCTTTTAATTAAGATAGATTATTTTTATGTGTAGTTTTGTCTAATCTATCTTGATTAGCCTTCAAATATGTCGTTCAAAATTTTTCTACTACGGTAGATCCTTTTCTACCATGGCACTGTGTTAAAAGCTTTGAAGAAAGTAGTTGTTTTCTAAATAATCATGGTATATCGTTTTATATCCAATTTTATTCTTTATACCACGGTTACCTCTCGAGACAATAAGTTCAATTCTTGTCTATTATAGTAGGCCTTTCAATTGGTTTCATTCATTTTCTACCGTTGTCTATTGCTTTGATAGATGTTTTCCAATTGGCTTTCAAACTTTCTATTGTAATATTTATTATTAGGGTTTTAATTCCTTATTACCGGGAAAGAAGAGTGACCTTCATCGCCCACTATGAAAGAGGAAGCAAAAGAGAGTTTCCTCTGTTACTCATTGCGATAAGGGAATTGTGAGACTTACTATGGGGAGTGATAGTGAATACATAGATTGTGGAGGTAGGTGCGATTAGGGGTGTTTACGCGATAGGATTGGAATAACCTTATCATACGATCTCATCTCAATGAACAGTGACAATATCAGATTTTTTTCACGTCACATCGCGTAGAATATTACTTTTAACTAATTTTACATGTTTTTTAAACTACGAATTCAGTTAAAAGGATTATGTAAAGACGGAGGGAGTATTAATTTTTATTTGTATTAATACATGAGAACAAAGGTATCTTAATCATAGGACCCATCAAGACTTTTCCCCAGTCTTCAATCTAACTTGTGTTCCACAATGAAGCTGTATGTATAAAACATGGGACCATTTCTTACGGTCCCAACCTTAAATTTTAAACGTTTGTGTTCAACTAAATATTATTAATTTGATCTATTATCTGTGGATTTAGCTAGCGAATGGGTGAAACATGTGATTATTTGAAACGTATTCGATATTTAGAGAGTATCACTTTATTGTGATTCTAGTCGTGACGCTTAAGGAGGCATCTTAGCTCCTAGGTGCCTAAATTAATACCTAAGAGTACTTGACGGTTCGGTCTGCCCGACATTGACATCACCTAGAAGGAAGGGAGATTTTGCCATATTCTTAGATCATGCGTAAACTCAACCCCTTTCTAAAAATTTATTTATAAAAAAAAATATTACTCATTCGATCCTTAATATAAGATATATTTAATTAATTTGATTAGATTAAGAAAATTAATTAAGTTAATATATCATACTTTTTTAAAACACTCACTTACCATCTTCCTTAATTCACCTAATCCCTCTCTTATTTGATTATTATTGAGGGAGTATCATAATAGTAATTTGAAAAAAAAATATAAATATAAAAAAGATGTATTATAATTAGGATTAAAATAATTTTTTAATTATATCATATATTAAGAATCGGTCTAACTGAAGGAGTATTGTTTATGTATATCTTTTTATACTTTTAGTACATGTACTTTTCAAGGTAAAAAAAAAAAATTGTCCCTATAATATTAATTATTTCATTGTTGTTGATACGTGGGCCTTACAAAATCATCAATCAATCATCAATTATACTATTTAAATATTATAATACTCAATTTAATTAAAAATAAATTTAAATATATATAATATAATACTTTCAATTATTTTATTTACAAAACTCAATCAATAATCCCAACTAATAAACTTACTTTGGCATTTAAAAATTTTAAATTGCATCATAATAATTAATTAATAATTATATTAATTAATTTTATAATATTTTAAATTTTTAACTATAATAAAGACTTATATATTCATAAACCACTTGATTTATAAAGAAAAAATTAATCTTTTAATCTTTTATCTATAAACTCACTTATAATATAGTTATTAAACTATGACTCAATGAGACTCGTTTGAACTTAATAATTTAATTAGTTATTATCTCTTCAATTTTGGTTAGATAATTAATATAAGAAATCGTCTATTTCTATTAGCATATTAAATATCTTTTTTTACCTATTCCTATATTTAAGGCACCAACTTTTCAAATTTTAAATAATTTGAAGTTAATTGTCCAAATAATTTTTTTTATTATATGTAAAATAACTAAAAATCTTCTAGGTGACATGGGATTAAAGTATTAGGCCAAAATACAAATAACTCCCTCAATTTTAGCTCTCTTGCAAACAAGAATCCTTTCGTTGAAGATTATTAGAATAATAAAATGTTGCAAATGGTAAGGACTTCCAGTTGGGGTAGGTACGAGAGGAGAAGATGATGACAAGGCGAGATTGGGAATTAGGGATTTCGGTAGAATCACAAAATTACCCTTTAATGAACTTGTGAGTTTTAAGTTAGGATAAATTAATAAAATAATAAAAAGTACATGTCAATCTGAGATGACCTTCATTCCATTATATTTAACGATGATAGGGGTTAAATGCCAAACAATAAAAATTGTTATTTTTAAACTCAGATGAGGGGTTATTTATAAGAGAGATAAAGTTGAGAAGGTTATTTTTATTTTGGCTGAAATTTTATTCATAAATAAATACATGAGAACAAAGGCATTCTAATCGTAGGACACATCAAGACTTTGCCCAGTCTTCGATCTAACTTAAATTCCACAATAAGTAATATAAAACAAGGAACCATGTCTAAGGTTCCCCCCTTAAATATCAGACGTTAGTGGTAATGTAAATAGTACTTTTTTAGTACTTAATATTTATTTAACTAATTTTATTAAATTAAAAATTTAGTTTAATTAGTTAAGATAATATATTTTTTCTAAAATATCTAATTAGTTAAGATGATATATATTTTTTAAAAATATCTAAATATCTCCCTTAATTTCCTTATTTCCTATCTTATTTAGTGGTTATTGAGGAAATATTAATTATAGTAATTTGAAAAAAATGTTAATAAATATAAAAATTAAATCTTATATTTAGGAACAATATCAACTCTATAATAAAAACATATATTAAGGACTGGAGGAGTCTTATTTATGTATATCATTTTTAATAATTTTGGTCTCTATAAATTATTACATAAAAGAAACTATCAAGCAAAAGTGTGATTATGGAACAATTCCTGAAAAATTAAGAAATTCAAGAAAAATCCTCAGAAATAGAAGTGAGATTCTTAATATTCTTTTGTCGATTAGAGAAATTATTCAAAGTTAATTGTCTAAAAAATAAATTCTTTGGCCAAAAAAACTATTTTTGGGTGAGATTTTAAGAAAAGAAAGGAGAAAATAATTATAAAAATTATTTAAGGCCCGAGTGAAATTTAGAAAAGACTTTAAGAAATTATTAATAATATTTACTTGTTCCACGATCTGTTAGCTTTTCCTTGAATTATTGAGTTTAGACATTATTTCAAGGATCTTTAATCATTTTCACAACAATTGATGAAGGATTCTTTAAAAAGTTAAGGATTAGTAATCCTTTTTAAAATAAAAAATTGAATATATTTGACCTTATTTGTATCATGCAAATTCCATTTGTATGTGTATTTGCTGTATACAAATTTTATAGTACTCTACTTCATTACACAGATCAAAAGAGAGGAAATTTTATTGAACAAATAGGATTTTGTTTGAAAAATATTATATACTCCAATTTATTTTGGAAATTTAGTAACATTATGAAGATAATTAATTACTCAAAATGCCCGCAAGTATTTTAAAGACAATTTTGTGGAAAGAAGGCATATTTTCCTGAAAGTTTAAGGAAAAATAGCTAGAGTTTTTTGTTTGGCATGAAAATCATAGAAACATTATTTTATAAGGTAAATGTGCTAATTAAGACAAATTTTTTTATAAAGTGTTTGAGATTAATTTCTGAAATTTATTCAAAAATTTAAATACTAATAAAATGGGGTAAAATAGTAAATCACTTCTCAAGTCCAAAAATGAATTTGAAGGATGACGAAGCCGACTTTGGCGAGCCACCATGTCCGAGTTCGGAACAGAGCGGTTTCAGATTTTGACTTTCGTCCAAGTAAAATGAAAAGGTATTGCATGTGAAGTAACACTGCATGTGGGACCCAAGAAAAATAAAATAAGTTATCCCACTCTACCGCCCCCCGAAGCCTTCTCTCCCTCACATTTCGATCTGCAAAACAGTAGAGAAAGAGTAGAGAGAAACCAAGAGGGAGCAAGAAAGCACGAAGAAGAAGAAAAGGAAGAAGAGAAACCTTTCACCTACATGCAATCATCAAAATAGGCAAAGGCAAATTCCTAGATTACTTCCCTACCTTTGCTTTCTCCATTGAATATTTTGAATGTTGAGGTTCAATTTTGTTGGAGGCTGAAACTGAACAAAATACTCACTGTTTAACATTTTATCATGTATTAAAGTTATATCCAAGAGAAAAATAAAAATGTATTAAGCACCTAGATACTCCAATGGGAACAAATCGAAGTTGGCAAATGAAAATTTAATTAAAGCAACTATGATTTAATATGGTCAAATTTGGTTTAGAGGCATTAAAATGATGATTTTAATGCTAATATGGAAGTTGGAAAAGTTTCTGAATGGCAATTATGATGTAGGCTGCATTGCCTAATGATTAAAATGGTGCCTAATTGCTTCCCTCACCTACTCTTCTCTACCTAACCTCATATTCCCTCTCCTGCCCTCTCCTACCCTCTAACTAAAGGGATAAAACAAAATCAAAGTCTGATCCATGCATGGAGGGCTTTAGCTTATTCATCAACTTGTTTATTCAATTAAATTAAATAATATTTATATGATGTGATTATTAATTAACAATACAAATCCAAATATAAAACATAATTAAACTCCGTATGAAAATGTATTATTAATTAAGCAACTAATAAAAACAATGTGGCTTATACTTGATTTCATATTAATTAAGCATAGAAAATATTTGCAATTTCATAAATGAAGCCATTTTGAGAGTTTTTGCTTGGCAAAGGCTTCCCTATTTGCCTATATAAACCAATCTCACTTTCCTCCTTCCTTGCACCAAACACAAAACACAAAACAAAGCTCACTCACAATATCATGGCTCCATTATTGCGCTTCTTCTTCCTCCTCCTCCTTTCTCTTTTGGTTCTCGTCTCTCCCGGGGTTGCCATATTTATACCAATTCCTCGGCGGATACCAATTCCACGGCGGATACCAAAACTTCCAAGACCGGGGTTGTTCAATTCACCACCACCACGGCGACATCTGATGAATCCATAATTTAAGCCACCTTATCATAGGTAACCCCCAGCAAAGGATGGCAATCATGTCTAATAAAGATGTCTAGAGCTACGGTGTGTATTGTGCAATGCCTAAATAAGAGCGTCATTAATCCTTCGCTTGATACGAGAGGTATGGTGTTATATGTTTTATTAAACTGCGTTGTAGTGTGGCACCTTTTATCAAGTCTTGTTCCTTTTCTTTCTTCCTTGCTTTTTAAGATGAATGAAGTTATAATATTCTATGAATTTTCGATTTGTAGATTGATATGAGGCTAATTAATTAAGTGGAATACCCCATTTATAATGAATGAGAAATCAAAATATATAAATAAATGTAACTTCAAAGATAACATGGTCACCGAAAGAAGAAAAGTACTATTCACAAAATAATTAAGCTATTGGGGGAAATATTAACTAACAATAATGGTAAAACTAAGAAGCCTAGTCGCTAACATGCGTTCACATATTGAACAGAACACTTTCAAACATTAATTTTTAAACGCGTCAAATAATTCTGAATAAGCTGTAATAAGAGTAATTTGAGAGAATCACTATGTTCAAATGAACGAATTAATCATCATAAAGTCACAATTAGTATAAATTTATTATCAATTTCTATATTACTGTAATTTTCTCAGTTCTCATTAGAATTTTTAAATAATTAAGTTTTTTATTTAAGACTTCATAGCAAAAACAGTGAAAAACGCGCATAGTCTAACTAGCTAGCTTATAACAATTTAGGCCTTACTTTAATTAATTTTAACAAATTTTTAAACAATGAATTCGGTTAAAAAGATTCTGTAAAGACGGAGGAGTATTCATTTTTATTTGTAATAATACATGAGAATAAAGGCATCTTAATCATAGGACACATCAAGACTTTTCCTAGTCGTCAATCTAACTTATGTCCCACAATGAAGCTGTATGTATAAAACAAGGGACCATTTGTTACGGTCCCACCCTTAAATTTTACACGTTTGTGTCTTTAAATATTTAATATAAAATATATTTAATTAATTTTTAATATTACAAATAATTTTTTATAATTTTATTAAATTAAGTTAAGGCATCGTACTTTTTTTAAAATATCTAATAACTATCTTCCTTAATTTTTTTAATTAATTATTATTGAGGCAATATAAAGATAATTTAAAAAAAATATAATAAAGAGATTTTATATTTAAGAACTAAATCAATTCATAATTAAGTCATATATTAAAGTTTAGATGAGTATTATTTATGTATATTTTTTTATACTTTTAGTTACTATAATTTTAATTATTTCGTTGTCATTACAAAATCACCAATCAATTATCCATGGCACTTTTAAAATATTTAATGCTTAATTTATTTAAAAATAGGTTTGAGTCTATATGAGTGTCGGTGGGTGAGCACTCAATTTGTACCCCTAACTCTCTAAGTCAAACATTATGTATTTTAACTATATGAAAAATTAGTATTCAGTACAGATAAATTATTTTTTATTTTTATACAAATTAATGATATTATTACATGTATTAGTGATACTTACATTTCTTTAAATTGTAAAAAAAACAATATATAATTTAATTTTTTCGTAGCTAAGAGATGGACTATGATGGAATGACATCAACTAGAAATGTCTTAGGCTTATGTTTCTACCATCTTCTTCTTCCTCCTTTTTATTTATTTATTTATTTCAATTTTTTAAAAAGCAAATAAAAATCTAGGAGAGAATTCTTTGAAGTAGCTATGTATTCTGTATGAAAAATATTTATGATGTCATGTTTAATATTCATTTGGCGATATTGACAAGTTAAATTACCATTGTAACAGTTATTTGAATATATATATATGTATATATTTATTAAAACAATTTGAAGAGGGAGAAATGACACGTACCAAAAAGCACCTGGTTGAAGTGGGAAAGTTTTCAAAAGAGATTATATCATTAATTAAATAAAAAATAAATAAAAATGACACACGTCAAAATAAGTATTAACAACTATCCGTGAACTCAATATTTATTTATCTGAAATAGGCTTATTTTGTGTTCTAGAAATTGTAACACCGAGGATTTTAAAAGTTGATTAAATAAGCAAAATGTGATATGTATGGGCTGACTAAGAGTAAGCAAGTTTAGAAGCCGAGTAAGTCAAAATAAGAGGAAAAATTAAGTGTGCCAAAGAGGTAATTATGACACGTTTTGGGGCAAAACCGTAAATAAAAGAAACTATCAATTAAAAGTGGGATTACGGAACAATTCCTGAAAAATTAAGAAACTCAAGAAAATTCCTGAAAATACAAGTGAGATTCTTAAGATACTTTTGTGGTTTAGAGAAATTATTTAAAATTAAATTGTCTTAAGAATAGATTATTTGTCCAAAAAAACTAGTTTTTGGGCGAGATTTAAGGAAAGAAAGGAGAAAATAATTATAAAAATTACTTAAGGCCCCAATAAAATTTAGAAAGCATTTTAAGATGTTATTTTGGAAATTTAGGGACATTATGAAAATAATTAATTACTCAAAAATGCACTCAATTATTTTAAAGATAATTTTGAGGAAAGAAGGGCATATTTGGGAGACTCGGGATTAGCTAGGCTTCTTCATGAGGTTAATTCTACAGATATGTATTTAATAAGAACTTTATTTATTTTCTAGTAATCATTATTAATAGAAACTGCATTTTGAGTGCTGGCAAACATTAAGAGTAACTAAAATTTTGTATATTAGTAACAAGTTGTGGGAGAAAGGTCTATTTGTACCTGAAAATAACTTTCAAGTATTGTGGAATTTTATGTCCTAAAGAATATTAACGTTTGGTTAGAGTATGGAGAAAGTGGCCAAGTTACCACACAAGGGGATATCTACAGCTACGGGGTTCTTTTGCTAGAGATGCTTAAAAGAAGCCAACCGATGACACGTTTTGTGAGGATCTAATGTTAGAATAAAAAATATCTCATATATATTATAATATATATATATATATATATATATAAGTATAAAACCTATATGAGATGTAGCGAAAGATTTATAAATACTTCCTACCATTAACTTAGTTGATATGAGGAAGAACTTGAATTTAGTTCAGAAACTTGTTAATCAAATAACACTATTAGATAAAAAGCAGATTCTTCTAGATAGTGATTAGACACAATAATAGCAACTTAAATACTGCTGTCACCAATAGAAAATCCTCATAGAGTAACGGCGCCATATGTAAAATAACAAGAGGCAAACGTGCATTACCTTATACTTAGCGCAAGAGGTTGTATGGTTAAAGATATTTATCGAATACTTAGAATTTGGGAATGAGAGTACCAATCTTGTGTTAATACACTGTGACAACACTACAGTCACAACCCACACCAAAGACCCTAAGTATCACATCAAGATCAAACACATTGATATCAAATATAATTTTGTAAGGGATTATATAACACAAAAAATTATAACTATATAATAAATTTCAATCAAATGTATGGTAGAAGACCCCCTGACTAAGCCAATAAGTAAAGAAATATTTGAACAATATGTAAAAATCATTATTAGCATGTGTAAAATATAAAATTACAGACTGTGTGTAAATTTTTTTCATTAATGATATCATGTCATTTATTATTATTTATACGTCTGGGCGAAAATATACAATATCTAGTATGTCGTACAAGTTAAAAATATTTGTCCTCTCACATGAGCAACTGCCTTTGATATAAGATAAGCATTCAAAGATAAGATATATTTTTACCAGTAAAGCAGTAATAGTACTGATATGGTAAAGAAAAAATACAATAAATATCATCTTAGATTAAAAAGTGTAATAAGTCAAGATGAGATCCATGAGTATGGATATAGATAAAGTTATGGATACTCACATCTATGAAACTTGTTGCAAGATAACAAATTTTTTAAAATTGACGTCATATTATGTGAATATAATTGTAGAGTTTGGGTTTAGATACTATGAGTATTTGACTTAAGTTTGTATGGTGTGATTGATATAATCAAAATGACGTACACTCTTATAAGATAAAATGAATACCGTAATATGTGATTTATACCATATGTGCTAAAAAATCGTAAATAGAAAGCAAGTAAATAAATCCCTACTTTATTGTTGTGTGAATTTCAGAAAGGTACCATCATTTTATTAATGTCTTTTAGCTACTTTAGTATATATTATATGGTCAAATTATATATAAACCAAATATATTATGTTAGGAAAAAGATTGATTCATATCAAAATGATATATGAGTAAAAGAAAGATTACTAGAATATATAAATCTATACTGGTGTTTGTGATTAGTCTCTTGTGGTATTATTTTATTAATTTTATAAGTATAAATATTATGCATAAGGTGATTAAATAAGCAAAATGTGATGTGTATGAGCTGAATAAGAGTAAGCAAGTTAGAAGCCGAGTAAGTCAAAATAAGGGGGAAAATTAAGTGGGCCGGAAGAGGTAATTATGACACGTTTTAGGGCCAAAGCGTAAATAAAAAAGACTATCAAGCAAAAATGTGATTGTGGAACAATTCCTAGAAAATAAAGAAATTCAAGAAAAATCCTCAGAAATAGAAGTGAGATTCTTAAAATACTTTGTGGTTTAGATAAATTATTCAAGGCTAAATTGTCTGAAAAAAAAATTCTTTGGCCAAAAAAAACTATTTTTAGGTGAAATTTTAAGGAAAAAAAATAATTACAAAAATTATCTAAGGCCCGAGTGAAATTTAGAAAACGCTTTAAGATGTTATTAACAATATTTACTTGTTCCACGATGTATTAGCTTTTCCTTGAATTATTGGGTTTAGACATTATTTGGAGGATCTTTAATTATTTTTACAACAACTTATAAAAGATTTCTTAAAAAGTTAAAGATTATTTTTACAACAACTTGTACCGTGCAAATTCTATTTGTGTGTGTTTGCTGTATACATATTCTATAGTACTCTCTAATACTTACTTCATTACACAGATTAAAAGAGAGAAAATTTTATTGAACAAATAGGATTTTTTTTAAAAAATATTATATGCTCCAATATATTTTGGAAATTTAGGAACATTATGAAGATAATTAATTACTCAAAAATGCCCTCAATTATTTTAAAGATAATTTTGATGAAAGAAGGCATATTTTCCTGAAAATTTAAGGAAACATAGTTATAGTTTTTTGTTTGGCATAAAAATCATAGAAACATTATTTTACAAGGTAAATGAGCTAATTAAGACATAAAATTTTTATAAAGTGTCTCAGATTAATTTTTGAAATTTATTCAAAAATTTAAATAGGTAAAATAGTAAATCATTTCTCAAGCCCAAAAATGAATTTGAGGGAAGACGAAGCCGCATTTGGGGAGCCACCATCATGTCCATGTTCAGAATAGAGGGGTTTCTGATTTTGACTTTGGTCCAAGGAAAATGAAAGGTACATTGCATGTGAAGTAACACTGCATGTGGGACCAAAAAAAATAAAATAAGCTATCCCTCTCTACTGCTCCCGAAGCCTTCTCTCCCTCACATATCGATCTGCAAAACAGAAATTAGAGAAAGAACAGGGAGAAACCAAGAGGGAGCAAGAAAGCACGAAGAAGAGCTTTCACCTACATGCAATCATCAAAATAGACAAAGGTAAGTTCCTAGATTACTTCACTGCCTTTGCTTTCTCCATTGATTATTTTGAAAGTTGATGATGATTGAAAATTGGGGGTTAGTGAGAGAATATGGAAGTTGGAAAAGTTTCTGAATGGCAATTATGATGTTGGCTTAATTGCCTAATGATTAAAATAGTGCCTCATTGCTTCCTCACCTAGTCTTTCCTACCTAACCTCACATTTTCTTCCCTACCCTCCAACTAAACAAAACTTCAAAAAAAAAAAAACAAAATCAAAGTCTGATCCATTCATGGAGGGCTTTGGCTTATTCATCAACTTGTTTATTCAATTAAATTGAACAATATTTATTTGATGTGATTATTAATTAACAATAAAAATCCAAATATAAAACATAATTAAACTCCCTATAAAACTGTATTATTACTTAAGCAACTAATAAAAACAATGTGACTTTTACTTGATTTCATATTGATTAAGCATAGAAAATATTTGCAATTTCATAAATGAAGCGAGTTTGACAGTTTTTGCTTGGCAAATGCTTCCCTATTTGGCTACATAAACCAATCTGACTTTCCTCCTTCCTTGCACCAAACACAAAACACAAAACTCACGCACAATATCATGCCTCCATTATTGCTCTTCTTCTTCCTCCTCCTTCTTTCTGTTTTGGTTCTCGTCTCTCCCGGGGTTGCCCGTATACCATTTCCAGGGATACCAATTCCACGGCGGATACCACGACTTCCAAGACCGGGCACATTCACTCCACCATCACCAGATGGACATCTAAATCCATAATTTAAGCCACTTTATCATAGGTAACCCCAAGCTAAAAGATGGCCATCATGCCTAATAAAGATGTTTAGAGGTATGGTGTGTACTGTTTAATGCCTAAATAAGAGCTTCATTAATCCTTCGCTTGATACGAGGTATGATGTGATATGTGTTATTGATGTAGGTGCAACAGTAAACTGTGTTGTAGTGTGGCACCTTTTATCAAGTCTTGTTCCTTTTCTTTCTTCCCTGCTTTTTAAGATGAATGAAGTTATAAAATTCTATGAAATTTCGATTTGTAGATTGATATGAGACTAATTAATTAAGTGGAATACCTCATTTATAATTAATGAAAAATCAAAATATATAAATAAATGTAACTTCAAAGATAATATGGTTACCGGGAAAAAAAGTACTATTCACTAAATAATGAAGCTATTGGGGAAATATTAACTAATAATAATGGATAATAACATAAAATTAAGAAGCTTATTCACTAACATGTGTTCACATATTGAACTGAAAGCTTTTAAATATTAGTTTTTAAATGCGTGAAATAGTTCCTGAACAACCTGTAATAACAATAATTTGAGGAAATGATTAGGTTTAAAAAAATTATTTAATTATCAAAAAATTATAATTACCATAAATTTGTTATCAATTTTTATACTAAAATTTATCATTGTTAACTCTTTAATCATTATTAGAATTTTGGGTAATTAAATCTTTTATTTAGGATTTCATAATAATTCCCTCATTTATTTTTTATAAGTAAAAAATTATGTATTTTAACTACCCAAAAAAATAATACTCAGTACAGATAAATTATTTTTATTTTTATACAAATTGATGATTTTATTACATGTATTAGAGATACTTACATTTTTTAAATTGTAAAAAGAAAACACAATATATAATTTAATTTTTACGTAGCTAAGAGATGAACTACGACGAAATGGCATCAACTAGAAATGTCTTAGGCTGACGCGTTGGCGCAGTAACTTTAGACCAATCGATCATTTCATTTGGTGATGCCTTATGCTCAGCCTGCCAATATTCGCACCCCCTAAATATTCTACCGTCTTCTTCTTCCTCCTCCTTATTTATCTATTTATTTAATTATTACTAATACAGTGTAAAACGCGCATAGTCTAACTAGCTAGCTTATAACAATTTAGGAGTTACTTTTAATTAATTTTAACAATTTTTTGAACAATGAATTCGGTTAAAAAGATTCTGTAAAGACGGAGGGAGTATTAATTTTTATTTGTATTAATACATGAGAACAAATGCATCTTAATCATAGGACACATCAAGACTTTTGCCAGTCTTCAATCTAACTTGTGTCCCACCATGAAGCTGTATGTATAAAACATGGGACCATTTGTTGTCCCACCCTTAAATTTTACACATTTATAATTTGAGTCTTTAATATAAAATATATTTAATTAATTTAAAAAGAAATGAAGTAAAGTTTTTTTATAATATTAGTTAAATTAATGTATTATACTTTTTTTTAAAACATCTCATAACTATCTTATTTAATTTTTCTCATTGATTATTATTAAAAAAGTATCATAAGGATAATTTTTAAAAAATAGATAAATATAATAAAGAGATTTTATATTTAAGAACTAAATCAATTCATAATTAAGTCATATATTAAAATCTAAATAGTTATTATTTATATATATATATATTTATACTTTTAGTCCGTATAATTTTAATTATGTTCTTGTCAATGTTGATATGTGGGCCTTACAAAATTACCAATCAATTATCTATTGAACTATTAAAATCTTATAATACTTAATTTAGTTAAACATAGGTTTGGGTTTATCCAATATAATATTTTTAATTCTTTTATCTCCAAGACTCGATTAATAATCTCAATCATATTCAAAAGAAATAATTTAATCACTAAAAAGTCACAAGCAACATAAATTTATATACTAAAATTTATTATTGTTAGCTCCTCAATTGTCATTAAAACTTTTGAGTAATTAAATCTCCTATTTAAGACTTCATAGCAATTCCCCCATTTATTTTTTATAAAATAATTATATTTAATGGGTATATAATCTAAAATATAGATAATCTCTTAATTGTTATATTTTCAAAACATAATTTTAGAATTTTAAAATCATCATTTAAAAAATTCAAATGTAGATTATTAAATCTTTATTTAAACATTAGAAATCTTACCATGAGCACCAAAACCGTCTGCTTTGATGATACGGCCAAGTAAGTTATCACCTTGCAGATACCTATACGGTACCTATACGGCTATACGAGTGTCGATGGGTGAGCGCTCAATTTTTACCCCCAACTCCCTAAGTCAAACATTATGTATTTTAACTATCCGAAAAATTAATACTCAGTATAGATAATTTTTTTTTATTTTTATACAAATTAATGATATTATTACATGTATTAGTGATACTTATATTTTTTTAAATTGTAAAAAAAAACAATATATAATTTAATTTTTTCGTAGCTAAGAGATGGACTATGATGGAATGACATCAACTAGAAATGTCATAGGCTTATGCTTCTACCATCTTCTTCTTCCTCCTTTTTATTTATTTATTTATTTATTTCAATTTTTTTTAAAAAAATACAGTATAAAACTAGTCTAACTAGCTAGCAAATAAAAATCTAGGAGAGAATTCTTTGAAGTAGCTATGTATTCTGTATGAAAAATATTTATGATGTCATGTTTAGTATTCATTTAGTGATCTTGACAAGTTAAATTACCATTGTAACAGTTATTTGAATATATATATATATATATATATGTATATATTTATTAAAACAATTTGAAGAGAGAGAAATGACACGTACCAAAAAGCACCTGGTTGAAGTGGGAAAGTTTTCAAAAGAGATTATATCATTAATTAAATAAAAAATAAATAAAAATGACACACGTCAAAATAAGTATTAACAACTATCCGTGAACTCAATATTTATTTATCTGAAATAGGCTTATTTTGTGTTCTAGAAATTGCAACACCGAGGATTTTAAAAGTTGATTAAATAAGCAAAATGTGATATGTATGTGCTGAACTAAGAGTAAGCAAGTTTAGAAGCCGAGTAAGTCAAAGTAAGAGGAATTGACCGCGAAGGGTGAGACATATGATTATTTAAAACGTGCTCGATTCTTAGAGAGTATCATTTTGTTGTAGTTCTAGTCGCGTCATTTGGAGAGATATCATACTTTCTAGATGCTTAGGTTTATGCTTGAGGGTAATAGACAACCCTACTTGACATTGATATCACTTAAGAGAAATGGAGATTTTACCCTACTTTTAGATCATATGTGAGCTTAACTTTTATCCAAAAATTTTTGTACTAAAAAAAAAGAAGGAAAAATTAAGTGGGCAAAAGAGGTAATTATGACACGTTTTGGGGGAAAGGAGTAAATGAAAGAAACTATCAAGCAAAAATGTGATTATAGAAAATTTTTAAAAAAATTAAGAAATTCAAGAAAAATCCTGAAACATACAAGTGAGATTGTTAAGATACTTTTGTGTCTTAGAGAAATTATTCGCAGTTAAATTGTCTGAAAAATAAATTCTTTGGCCAAAAAATATTTTTGGGTGAGATTTTAAGTAAAGAAAAGAGAAAATAATTACAAAAATTATTTAAGGCCACGGTAAAATTTAGAAAACATTTTAAGATATTAACAGTATTTACTTGTTCCACGATCCTTTAGTTTTTTCTTGAATCATGGGGTTTAAACATTATGTAGAGGATCTTTAATCATTTTTACAAACACTGGTGAAAGATTCCTCAAAAAGTTAAAGATTAGTAATCATTTTTAAAATAAAAAATGTGCAAATTCCACTTGTGTGTGTTTGCTGTAAACATATTCTATACTACTCTAGTACTTTATTTTATTACACAGATCGAAATAGAGAGAATTTTATTGAACTAATGGGATTTCTTAGAAAAATATTATATACGCCAATATATTTTGAAAATTTAGGAACATTATGAAGATAATTAATTACTCAAAAATGCCTTAAATTATTTTAAAGATAATTTTGAGGAAAGAAGGCATATTTTCCTGAAAATTTAAGGAAAAATAGTTAGAGTTTTTTTGTTTGGCCTGAAAATCATAGAAACATTATTTTATAAGGTAAATGAGCTAATTAAGACGAAAAAAATTTATAAAGTGTCTTAGATTAATTTCTAAAATTTATTTAAAAATTTAAAAACTGATAAAATAGGGTAAAATAGTAAATCATTTCTCAAGCTTAACAATGAATTTTTTTTAGTACAAAAATTTATGAAATGAGATTAGATTCATCTACGGCGAAATATTTCTTCTCTTAAATGATAACATCATGCGCTTGAAGGAAGACGAAGCCGCATTTGGGGAGCCACCATGTCCATGTTCAGAATAGAGGGGTTTCAGATTTTGACTTTGGTCCAAGGAAAATGAAAAGGTACATTGCATGTGAAGTAACACTGCATGTGGATCCCAAAAAATAAAATAAAATAAGTTATCCCTCTCTACTGCTCCCGAAGCCTTCTCTCCCTCACATATCGATCTGCAAAACAGAAATTAGAGAAAGATAACAGAGAGAAACCAAGAGGAAGCAAGAAAGCACGAAGAAGAGGAAGAAAAGAAACCTTTCACCTACATGCAATCATCAAAATAGGCAAAGGTAAGTTCATAGATTACTTCCCTACCTTTGCTTTCTCCATTGATTATTTTGAAAGTTGATGATGATTGAAAATTGGGGGTTAGTGAGAGAAAGTCAATAAACAAGGGAAATGGCCATAGCCATAGCCATGCATAGATGCAAGCTTAGTATAATGATGTTATATGGCATTGCTTGTGGCTAGAATGTTTGAATGTTGAGGTTCAATTTTGTTGGAGGCTGAAACTGAACAAAATACTCACTGTTTTAACATTTTATCACTGGAAATAGCCTATTTTATTTTATATTGAGCAAATCATTAATGGGTCCCCTTCCCTATCAATCATTGCAAACAGTCGTCAATGCCTATAACTAATATAAAGCTAACACCACAATGTCTAGTTTTTGAGTATGTGGCTTCATTTTGCAGATTCCAGTTTCGGCGCAATCATAATGATCCCCTGCATTATTACCACCAGTTTTCTGCTATTCATAGCATCTCAAATTATATTGCCAATTACTGCTGCCATGGCCACTGGTTCAGAGAATGATAGGCTCTCTTTGCTTGCTCTGAAGGACAAGTTAACGAATGGTGTTCCAGAAGC
Source organism: Leucaena leucocephala (assembly GCA_037074615.1). NCBI lineage: Eukaryota > Viridiplantae > Streptophyta > Magnoliopsida > Fabales > Fabaceae > Leucaena > Leucaena leucocephala. The sequence continues at coordinate 11,100,058 of CM073542.1, forward strand.
TTTGCCTTCATGGAATGATTCTATCCATTTCTGCAAGTGGCAAGGTGTTACATGCAATCTTCGTCACATGAGAGTCTCAGCTTTGAACTTAACAAATCAAAATTTGGGGGGCATTCTTGCACCAGCATTAGGTAACTTAACCTTTCTCAAACTGCTCAATCTTTCGTATAATGGATTGCATGGTCATATTCCGAAACAAATTGGGCGTCTTAAACGGTTGCAAATTCTCCATTTGAATAAAAATAATCTCCAAGGAGAGATCCCTATAGAGCTGGCCAACTGTTCTAAACTCCAGAAGATTTTCTTTACTTCCAATAATTTGACTGGCAAAATTCCTTTTTGGTTAGGATCTATGCGACAACTTACAGTGTTGGCAATTGGTACAAATGAATTTCATGGAAATATTCCACAATCGTTGGGAAATCTTTCTTCTTTGGAGCGTTTGTCTCTTTCGTATAATAATTTGGAAGGAAGTATACCTCCATCTCTAGGTAGGTTGTCGAATTTGTACGTGCTCTATCTTGGTGACAACAATCTTTCTGGAATAATCCCTTCTTCACTTTATAATCTTTCTCGCATGGACGATTTAGATTTTCCTTCCAACTATTTGTCTGGAACTATTCAATCAAATATTGGCCTTGCTTTCCCAAATCTTCGATATTTTAATTTGGGAAACAACATGTTGACGGGAACTATTCCAACTTCATTATCCAACATGTCTCAATTGCAATTGTTTGCAATATATGGAAATTCTTTTTGGGGCCTAGTCCCTATCTCTTTTGGAAGACTAAAGAACCTTCTTGAATTTGATATTGACACAAATAATTTTGGAAGTGAAGAAGGTCATGATCAGGATTTCCTCTCATCGTTAACAAATTGTAGTCAATTGAATACAATAGATATGTCAAGGAATAAATTTAGCGGTGTACTGCCAAATTCAATTGGGAATTTCTCTTCCCAACTTGATAAACTTATTATGCGATCCAATCATATCTTTGGAAGCATACCAAATGAGATTGGGCAACTAGATGGATTAACTTCCCTTGGTTTGCAGTATAACTTCCTTCGAGGCACCATTCCACGTTCAATTGGAAAGCTTGAAAATATTGGAAGGATATACCTAGATCATAATCGATTATCTGGTAGAATTCCTGATATCTTTGGAAATCTTACTAACTTGATTGAACTTTCGTTGTCTTATAATAATTTTGAGGGAACCATTCCAGTAAGCCTCAAGCATTGCAAAGGTATGGAATTCTTGTACATACATCAAAATAACTTGAGTGGTAATATACCAAATCTTACTTTTGGTTACCTAGAAAGCTTAGTACATCTTTTCTTGTCTTCCAATTCCTTGATTGGTCCTATTCCATCAGATATTGGTAACATGAAGCATTTAGTGGGACTAGATCTCAGTAATAACAATTTTTCTGGTGATATTCCAACGGAACTTGGGGAATGCTTACAGTTGACAGATCTTGATATGAGCAGGAACTTCCTTCATGGAAGTATCCCCTCATCCTTTAGTTCCTTAAAATCTCTCATCAACTTAGACCTTTCCAGCAATAACTTGTCAGGCACAATCCCCCAAGAACTAAAACATTTTCCAATATTGGAGACTTTGGACCTCTCTCACAACCATTTTTATGGTGAGGTTCCAAAAGGAGGAGTCTTTGATAATATCACAGCTATTTCACTCAAAGGAAATGAGAATCTTTGCGGTGGAATACCTCAACTAAAGCTTCCCGAATGCCCAAGAAAGTCGAAGAAGCAATTCAAAGTCATTATCCTTATCATCATGATAAGTGGTGGTCTTACTTGTTTTGCAATTTTCCTAATCATTTTCAAGAGAAGGAAACACAAACAGTCGTCTTCCTCGCCATCTTCTCCACAGAATACTCATTCTAGGGTTTCTTATAAAGAGCTACATGACGCAACCAATGGATTTTCTTCATCCAATTTGGTTGGTGTAGGAACCTTTGGTTCTGTATACAAAGGATCTCTTCAACATTTTGAAACACCTATTGTTGTAAAGGTGCTAAATCTTCAAGCACATGGGGCAACAAGGAGTTTCATCACAGAATGCAAAACTCTCAGTAAAGTCCGGCATAGGAATCTGTTGAAGATATTGACTTCATGTTCAAGCATTGATTACAAAGGCAATGATTTTAAGGCCCTTGTTTTTGAGTTCATGCCTAACGGGAGCTTGGATAATTGGTTGTCAGCGAACGAGCTTGGTGAAACTGGAAATTTGTACTTGAATTTCAGACAAAGATTGGATGTAGCTATTGATGTGGCTCATGCTTTGGATTATCTTCATCATGATTTTGAGGAAACTATTGTTCATTGTGACATTAAGCCAAGTAATGTTCTTCTTAGTGATGATATGGTCGCGCACTTGGGAGACTTTGGATTAGCTAGGCTTCTTCATGAGGTTACAGGCTATTCTGGTGAGGGTCACACTACATCATCATCAATTAAAGGAACAATTGGGTATATTCCTCCAGGTATGATTTTTCTTATGTTCTAGATTTTATGTTCTTTAATATGAACTTTATTTATTTATATTAATTTTTTTAGTAATCAGTAGCTAAACATTAAGAGTAACTAAAAAGTTTGTACATTATTAATAAAAAGTTTTTTTTTAAAAGGTCTATTTTTACCTAAAAATAACTTCAAGTATTATGGACTTCTATATATTCTCTAAAGAATATTAATGTTTGGTTAGAGTATGGAGAAAGTGGTCAAGTTACAACACAAGGGGATATTTACAGCTATGGGGTTCTTATGCTAGAGATGCTCACTGGAAAGAAGCCAACAGATAGCATGTTTCATGATGATCTGAACCTACCCAAGTTCTGCAAGTTAGCATTCCCAGACAGAGTCCTTGACATAGTGGATTCAAATTTGTTTATTCTGTCTAACAGAGACCACAGAAAAGTTATGCAGAATTCGAATATGGAACAGAAAATTCAAGAATGCTTTACTTGCTTTACTAGGATTGGAGTGGCATGTTGTACAGAATTACCTAGTGAAAGAATTGGCATAAAAGATGTTATAGCGGAGTTGCTTACGATTAAGCAGCAGCTATCAACTTTCAACATTGTCATATGAACTAGCTACATAGCTCTTATGATGGTTTATCCCTATATGGTGTTGGTATATTTAGTAGTTGTAAGCAATAGCTAGCTTTAGATAGTAATCTATTTATGTATTCTATTTTATGTTCCATAAAAATTATGTTCATTTGATTGTATCTATTAGCATCAATCCTTCAATCAAATCCTAATATACAGATTTTTTTAAATAATAAAAATTTAAATGGATAAAAAGTTTTAAATTTTGTTAGATTGTAATTAATAAACTATAAATATTGATAGAATTCAAATAATTTAAAATATATTCAAATTAAAGTGTTGTCATTTTTTATATTTTAATTATTAAATCATATATTTTTAATAATTATTTATTGATAAAAATAAACTCATAGTTTACAATTCAAATCGAATTTATGATCTAATTTACATCCATATTATAAATTTGTTCAAACTCATGAGCTTGATAACTTTGATCGTTCGCACCTATAATCTTATTATTATAGAAAGTTATCTAGTACTATTATGAGTTAGAGTTTAGGTGTGAGAACTTGATAAAATTTTATACATACAATACTCTAAAAATTTTATCTACATTTAATACTAATACTCTAATTTAAGTTCTTTTTATCAATAAATGAGTACTTCCCTCAATTTCTTTTTATTTATTATCCTTAATTAATTTATATTTTTTTAATTTTTAATATAAGATTTAATATATGAGTTGATAATATTTCTAAATATATAGTTTATTTTTTATATTTAATTATATTTTTGAAATTATTTTTAATAATATATTTTAAATAATAATTAAGTAAGAGATAAAAAGATTTAATAGAGATGATTATAATATTTTAAATATTTTAATTAAAAAAAAAAAAAGTCTCACACAAGAGGGCAGCGAATCGCAGATTGCCAAAAACCCAGAGAAGAAGCCTAATGGAGGGCTAAGAGACAACATGGAAGAAGAGTCGCAGGAGAGCCTATTGAAATCGTTGGAGAGAAATGAGATTGTGATCCCATCGAGTGTATAGTCCGTGAGAGAATTCAGTCCTAGTAATTTTGTCTCCAGCTGCGCTCAGTGTATGAACTCGATTGATGATTCGGCTTCAATTCCCGCTTCTCTGCCTTCGGAACCAGCATTAGAGCGCATCAGGATCTGTACGGATATCTCATCGGCGGTTAGGAATCTGGGTTACGAAGGAGATATCAGCTTCCACAAGGTACGTGACTGGGAATAGAGTGTAAGTTCTGTAATTTGTTATCTATTGTTTTTGTGTGTTGTTGTTTCAGTCTTGAGAAAAAAAAAAAAAATCGAGCAGTATGACTTATGAATTGTAAATTGAATTGAGGAAAGGTGATGGAAGTTATAGGGTTTAGCCTTGCTTGATGAGATGATACTCCTCGCTAGATGTTACTAAAACAACAACGCGATTGATTATTTATATGATATCTTTATGTCCTTGTTTACCTCAATTGTTTTCTTTTGTAGGAATTTTTATGGGTAATTTAGGTTGTTAGTTGAGGGGCTGTCCATCTTTGATTTTATTTATGCTGCTTTGTTTCCCCTTTGAATATTGCTATAGCATTTTGGTAAAAAAAAAAAAAAAAAAAAAAATCCTGTATAGCATGTTTGACAAGAATTTTTAGAATCTTAATGTTAGCTCAGAAAACTATCTTTTACGTACAAACTTAGGCTGTGTAATTGCTCTTTTGGTGAAGCTGTCCTGCTGAACTTACTTTTGCATTATCTGTTGAACCGGGGCATCAGATGCCTTGTTCTCATTAATATAAAACAAATGCAAATACACCGGAAACTTAGGATTGGGCAATAATTAGAAATGTCTTCACAGTCATTTCCGATGATAGGGGCCTCCAGTCTACTTGATCTATTTCACTTGCAAATATGCTTCTTGTCCTTCTTTCTCCGTGTTACAGGAACATAATGCCCTTTTTAGGTGGCAGGATGCTTGTTTTATAATAGATGTGATGCTTACTGATTTGGTGTTTGCTCCTTTTTTTTTATTACATTTGTTATTCTTATGTGGTTATGCTCTGGATTTATGCTTAAAAACAGAATGTATATGTTGCTTGCGGCAGTTCCTGGACCCATCTGAAGAGGACCTGTATGATTTGATAAGATTCTTGGCAAAGAGGATTTCTGAGTCTTCTGAAACAGGAAGAATTGCTGACACTAAAAGTATCAGCAAACTAGGAGAATATATGTTGAGAAGCTCTTTTGAAGACTCAACTAAAAGGCTAGATGATAAAGAGGTAGCTTTTCATTCTTCTAATTCTGTACCAAAATTAAATGATTTTAGATTGGATATCCATCCACCTGAAACTCTGAGCCCTGAGGCTGACTTCTCTATCCACCTGGATGGCCGAACTTCTCATGAATCAAAAGAAGTCAATGTACCTACCGCTGTTAATCCGTCAAGCTCCAGAATGGAAGATTTGAGCAAAGGACTAGTTAATTCTAGAAGTGATTCAATTGGAAATGAAGAAACGGATGCTCATATTGGCAATGATATGCCAGTGTTAAAACAAGAGGTATCTTCCCCTAAACAGATCTGATGTGATATACTTAAGTAAATGTCTCATTTAACAGGAGGATTGTCATGATTTGGTTCTCACTTCTTGATTTCATAAATCTCAAAAGAATATAAAATGTCAATGACGAAAGAATATTCAAATCTAAACAACAGATCTTATCGTTTGATGACACAAATAATTTTGACCTATATAGCTGATGATTTCTTTTATTGATGTTTATGTATTTATCAGACAAGCATTGAATCTGAGAAAGTACAAAATCAGGACAAAGCAGTGATAGATGACCTGATTGCAATGACTTCAGAGCTAGAGCATCTTGAACAAGAATTGGATCTGACGACTGTAGCAGCAGAAATGGTATTGAATGACCAACATTCTGTTGACTTCTACCTTGACCAGCTCAATGAACGACTACAATCTAGAAGGACTTCGTTTTTGAAGTTAGAATCAGAGTGGTAGGTCTCCATATGAAATTATCTTAACTGAACTTGCTGCATTTGGTAGAAAAGTCTACTGCGGTGTGTCTCTTTAATTCTGGGTCAGTGCTGGCATTGCTTACAGTAGTTCCAAGTTCGTATCTCCTCCAGACAACTGATATAAATAACACTGATAGGAAACCCAAGGCCTTTACTAGATTATTCTAGGAAGTTATTTGTGTTTTATTATGTGTCTTGTGTTAATTGTTACAAATGTACAGTGTTGGTTACATTATTGTCCGTTTATTATGGATAGGACATGGTAGTTATTTTCAGTTTATGTTCAAGGCTATAAATATCATATATGTATTCTACTAAAGGAATGAATGAAGTTATTATTCAAATAATTCTCTCCTCTGTATCCCTAGAACTCGGATTCTGGTTCTAGTCTCGCCCTTCTTCTCTCATCCCTCTACTCTTCCTTCTCCTTTTCTTCTCTCCTCTTTCCTCTTCTAACTTCCTATTCAAAGAATCTCTAGGATTACAGCTTATGGTTCTAGAGTTCCTCTTCTTCTCTACACTTTCTCATCTATCTCTTCCCCTTCCCCCTATTTCTACTTTTATTTTCCAGATTCTATCAAACTCATTTGTAGATAAAACTGATATTTTATTGGTTGCTAGCAAATGGCTATTAATTTCCTTTGATGCAATAAAAAGGAATGAAAAACATATTTTCACTGGCTTTCAATATATCTTACAGGGATGCTGCTAGAAAACCTTTGGAAGAGAAAAAGAGAGGTCTCCAGGAGTCTCTATTTTCAAACATTCCAGAAGCACAGGAAATGCTCCAAAAGTTGAGGGAAGTTGAGCAGGAAGAGCAGTCCGTTTTGTATGAAATTAAACAGCGGTATACTTCTGTTAATAGTTCAATTTACTTTTTAAAAGCTAACTGTAGATAAATTTTCCAGGAAGCAAGCAAGAATGGTTTAGAAAATAATAAACCAAATGGGTTAGCTGAATTTCTGCTTGCTAGAAGTTTGAAAGTTGATAAAGCTTTATAGTTGTATGGTTTCCTCTTATCTATCATCATATTAATTATCATGAATTCATAATGAATCTGATTCTTGAATTAGTAAAAAGAGTGTTAACTACACTGGATCCATCTAATACTCCTCCTGTCCTTAAATATATGACCTAATTTAGGAGTTTATATTAATCCTAAAAATAAGATCTATTTCCTATATTTGTTAATTTTTCTCAAATTATCCCTATTGAAATTCCCTCAGTAAGAATCAACTAAGAGGGGGGAGGGAATTAAGGAAGATGATAAGGGTATTTTAGAAAAAATTGTCATTTTAACTTACTTAACTAACTTCTTTAATCTAATTAAATTAGTTATATATGTCTTATATTAAGAACTGGAGGAGTATAGTTTACAAGAAGGAGAAAAATTTCAACTGCTTCAAGTTTCTTTCTTTTCCCATTCAGATTGCTTTTAGCAGACGTATTCACAAAATCACATTCACTAAGAACATACTGCCTTCTTGACAGAGATGAAGAATATCCAGAACTTTCTGCAGATCTTGAGAAGCAGCCAAAAGTGGCGTCTAGGAAATCCTACATTGAACGAATCAAGGAGATCACAAAAAATAGTCGCAAACAAGATGCTGATATTGAGCGGATCTTGAAAGAAACTAGGGAGGTTCAATTAGAGAGTAATTCGATCCAAGAACGCTTGCATCGAACATATGCTGTTGCCGATGAAATGATCTTTAGGTATGCTTTTTTCATTGTTGCCAAGCACAACCACACACTTCTGCTGGAACAAATACACAATAATGAAGAATTCAAAAGCACAAGAATACAAGAGAATAGAGACAAGGAGAAAGGAGCCTGATCATCCAAGGAGATATATCATTTTTAATGCCTTTGTACCTTGCCGACAAGTAATGAGCTTGTTTCATTTTGCAGGGAAGCAAAGAAAGACCCTATGGGGCGGCAAGTTTATAGGCTTCTCACTAGCATCCACGAAAGTTTTGAGCAGATGTCAGAGAAGATTCTTGCAACAGATAGAATTCAAAGAGAAGTAGCTGAGTATGAAATGAAACTAGCAGCTACGGCTTCAAGAAATTTGGATGCGGACAAAAAACATGCTGATCTTGATGCTAACCTGAGACAACCATTAGGATAAAGGATTTTGTTCATTACGGAATTCTTCCAAATTTCAGTTACAATATTATTCGGATGTTTTGAGAGAGGCCTTCATATTTTTCTGAATAGTGTGGTGCTAACTGGTTTAGTGTCCTTTTATATTTTTAAATTTTTTACACATTTGTACCAAAAAAAAATTTACACATTTTTTTAGGTTCCATACAGTTTTTTTTTTTTAATTATTTCAATATTTGTACTTTTATAGAACTCCGAACTCTGCCCATTCCATTCTCATCCAGCACCGGGTAAACATTATTACATCTTTTATGCTTCTCTTGGGCATGGGAAAAAACTTGGATGTCCACTAGCCTATAAAAACAACATTGTTTAATAGAAAATTTTTATTAGAAGACTTACTTATTATAGTCAGTTGTGTAATATAGGTCAAATTTAAATATAGTTAGGGTAAAATTTCGGTGAACTGAATAGTCATAAAAAAAAATTATTTGATAGAACTTCACAACGCATAAACTGGCTACACACTTGTAATAACACAATATCTTGAACTTTTCATAGTATTATAATTGTTATTTGATTCAAGTTATAATGTTAAAATATTTTTCAGTCTTAAATATAATATTTAATTAAAGAGTTAATTTTGACCTTAAATATAAGATATATATTTTATATTTATTATTTTTTTAAAATTATTTCTATTAATATTCTCTTAATAATAAATTAAGAGCTTGTTTGGTTTAGACAAGAGAGCTTAGATAAGCCTATTTAAATCCAAAAAAATGTTTATAAAGCATGTTTGCCCTGTTTGGGTTATTTTTATAAAATCCTGACAAACCTTGATACACCGGGATTTCACTCTCCTGCGGCATTTTTTTTTGGTACAATCTCCTGCGGCTTGTTGAGGATAAGCCACAAGGGAGGCGCTTCTGCGTTTGAGAAATCACGATGAAGCTTAATGTCCAAAAATTTCTCCAATCTACCCTCTGCACTCTCCAAACTTTTGCGTATACTTTGCCTAACTTTTGTCAACGGAAGGACTTCAAATTTGTTTTTAAAGTGACCATTGTCACCAATCGGTCACTGCATCACAAGAGAAAAAATTGGAACAAATAAGGAAGATGATTATAGTATTTTAAAAAATATATATTATTAATTTAATAATTTTTTTTAATTTAATTAAATAAATTATATATTAAGAATCGAAGTACTATAATATCATAAATGAATAAGGCTACTCATCACAATTGATAAACACCTTTCTAAATTACAAACTTAATAAAATAAATCAGCTATACGCATATATTATATATAGAAGATAATATTAAATGATTTTGTTAAATTGATGAGAAGATGGTATTTCCTGAAACCACATCAGTGACTGATGAAGCATTTGAGAGACGAGACCGATAACAAAACGACAAAATTCACAACCATTCTGTTTGAAGAGAAAAAAGGGAACTCGGGATATAAATTTTCTAATTTTCACAATGTGAGTCAAATTATCCCATAATGGTTACTGGATAAGTTTCTACAATGAGAAGGTCATGGTTTTGAGAAATCATATCAAACAATAATAAATTTGAACAAGACATAGATTCATTTACTTATATCTATATTGCCAAACTCTCCAATCAAATCATGTCGTCAGTAATAATTTTATTATTAATTATGGTCTGATAAAATTTTAAAATTTTATCCATTTGACTTTTTATTATTTAAAAGAATTAATATGTTAGGATTTGATTGAAAAATTGAATCTAATAGTTGCTTAAGCGGCAGTTCGTGGAATATTTAGTTCAATCATGATAAGAAAAAAAAAAAAAACAGACTCTTTAGCAAAGCTATCAAATGTCCATTTGAAAGAAAATGTTCAAACTTTCTCAACCCTAGAAGAAGAAACATACAACAGAAAACATGAAATAGAAATACAATAATAGTTACAATCTAAATCTAGCTATTGCTTACAACTACTAAATGTACCAACTCCATATAGGACCTATTTAGATAAACTTCTTAAAAATAAGTTATGAATTTTTTTTTTACAACTTTTAGAAAAAGGCTTTTAAAGAAAAGTTTATGAAAAAAAGTGATTTTAAATAATAAGTGTTTTTCAAAAGTACTTTTATTATTAATAAATTATTAAAAATAGTATAATTTAATTAAAAGTAAGAGAGAGGAGAGAGGAAAGAGGAGAGAAAATAAAGTGAAAAATAAAAAGGAAAGATGAAAGATAGTGTAAAAGATGTAAGATAGAGGAGAGAGAAAATGGATAAAAAGAGAGAGGAAAGAGAGTGTGAGAAAAAGTAGGGGTAAAATAGTAATTAGATAGTCTATAAGTTATTTTACTGTTATATAAGTTATTCTCAGTAACTTATATAAAACTTTAGTTTTAAATTATGTTTTGATCTAAAAGTCCGTTTAAATAAATATGACTGTTTGTTTTAATTTTTTTTTAACTAAAAGTCTTTTTAAAATTTTAGTTTTGATTAAAACCAAACACGTACGTAGAGAAGATCTGTCATAAGAGCTAGTAGATAATTCGTATGACAATGTTGAAAGTGGATAGCTTATGCTTAATTGCATGCAACTCTGCTAAAACAACTTTTATGTCCATTCGTTCACTAGGTAATTCTGAGCAACATGCCACTCCAATCCTAGCAAAGCTAGCTAGGAACTCTGGAATTTTACGTTCCATATTTGAATTCTGCATAACTGTCATGTGGACTCTGTCAGATAGAACAAGCAATTTTGAATCCACTATCTCAAGGACTCCATCTGGTAATGCTAGCTTGCAAAATTTGGGTGGACTTGGATCCTCATGAAACATGCTATCTGTTGGCTTCTTTCCAGTGAGCATCTCTAGCATAAGAACCCCGTAGCTGTAGATATCCCCTTGTGTTGTAACTTGGCCACTTTCTCCATACTCTAACCAAACATTAGTATTCTTTAGAGAATATTATACAAGTCCATAATACTTGAAGTTATTTTTAGTTAAAAATTGACCTTTTCCCAAAACATTTTACTAATAATAATATACAAATTAATTGTTAGATACTCTTAATGTTTATCACACTCAAAATGTAGTCTCTATTTAAATATGAATACTAGAAAATAAATAAAGTTTTTGTTAAAGAAAATAAAATCAACAATAGGAAGATTCATACCTGGAGGAATGTACCCAATTGTTCCCTTAATTGCTGAGGACGTTGTTTGACCTTCACTAGAATAACTTGTAACCTGATGAAGCCGCGTAGCTAATCCAAAGTCTCCTAAGTGTGCAGCCATATTTTCCCTCAGAAGGACGTTACTTGGCTTGATATCACAACGAACAATAGTTTCCTCAAAATCATGATGAAGATAATCCAAAGCATGAACCACATCAACGGCTACATCCAATCTTTGTCTGAAATTCACATGTAAATATCTAGGTTCACCAAGTTCATTCGTTAACAACCAATTCTCCAAGCTCCCGTTAGGCATGAACTCAAAAACAAGGGCCTTAAAATCATTGCCTTTGTAATCAACACTTGAACATGAAAATATCTTCAACAGATTCCTATGTCGTACTTTACCAAGAGTTTTGCATTCTGTGATGTAACTCTTTGCTTGAAGATTTAGCACCTTTACAGCAATAGGTCTTTCACAGTGTTGAAGAGTTCCTTTGTACATAGAACCAAAGCTTCCTACACCAACCAAATTGGATGAAGAAAATCCATTTGTTACATCGTGTAGCTCTTTATAAGAATCACTCAAATGAGTGGTCTGTGGGGAAGATGGTGATGCAGACTATTTTTTATGTTTTCTTCTCTTTCAAATGATTAGGAAAATTGCAACACAAGCAATAGCACCGCTTATCATGATGATAATGATTATGACTTTGAAATGCTTCTTCGACTTACTCGGGCATATTGGAAGCTTTAGTTGAGGCATTCCACCTCAAAGATTCTCATTTCCTATGAGTGAAATAGCTGTGATATTATCAAACACTCCTTCTTTTGGAACCTCGCCATAAAAATGGTTGTCAGATAGGTTCAAAGTCTCCAATATTGGAACATCCTTCAATTCTTGTGGCATTGCGCCTGACAGGTTATTGTTGGAAAGTCCAAACAGATGAGGGATTTTAAAGAACTAAAGGATGAGGGGATACTTCCATGGAGGAAGTTCCAACTCATATGAAGATCTGTCAATTGTAAGCATTCCCCAAGTTCCTTTGGAATATTACCAGAATTTTTTTTTTTCATTTAGATGTGATCCCACTAATTGCTTCATGTTACCAATCTCAGATGGAAGGGGACCAATCAAGGAATTGGAAGACATGTCCAGATATGTTATGCTTTCCATATGACTAAAAGTTAGCTTTGGTATATAACCGCTCAAGTTATTTTGATTTATGCGCAAGGATTGCAAACTTTTGCAATGTTTGAGGCTTACAGGAATTGTTCCCTCAAAATTATTAGCAAACAACCAAAGTTGAAATAATTTTGCAAGATTTCCGACGATATCAGGAATTCTACCAGATAATTTATTTCCTTCTAGGAATAGCTTTCCAAGATTTTCAAGCTTTCCAATTGAACGCGGAATTGTGCCTTGAAGGAAATTATCTCCCAAGTTAGGGGCAGCTAATCCATCTAGTTGCCCGATCTCATTAGGCATGCGTCCAAAGATATGAGTGAATTCCACATTAAGCCAATAAAGTTGGGAAGAGAGATTTCCAATTGACTTTGGCAATACCCCACTATATTTATTATTTGGCATCTCTAAGGTTTTCAATTGACTACAATTTGTTAATGATGAGAGGAAATCCAAGTCATGATGACCTTCTTCAGTTCCAAAATTATTTGTCGGAATTTCAAATACACGAAGGTTCTGTAGTCTTCCCAAAGAGGTAGGGATTAGGCCCCTAAAAGCATTTTCATATATTGCAAATAATTGCAATGGAGAGATGTTGGATAATGAAGCTGGAATAGTTCCTGTCAACATGTTCTGTCCCGCATTAAACTCCTGAAGATTTGGGAAAGCAAGGCCAATATTTGATGGAATAGATCCAGACAAGTGGTTGAAAGGAAAAAATAACTCTTCCATGTGTGAAAGATTATAAAGTGAAGGGATTATACCAGAAAGACTGTTGTTACCAAGATAGAGCACGCACAAATTTGATAGTCTACCTAGAGATTGAGGTATACTTCCTTCCAAATTATTAAATGGAAGAGTCAAAATCTCTAAGGGTGAAAGATTTCCTAAGGAAGGTGGAACATTTCCATGAAATTTATTACTGCCAAGTTCCAACGCTGTAAGTTGTTGCATAGATTCAAACCAGAAGGGAATTTCTCCTATCAAATGATTAGAAACAAAGAAAATTTGCTGGAGCTTAGAATAATTAGCCAAAGCTACAGGGATTTGTCCCTCAAGATAATTTTGGCTCAAATCAAGAAACTGCAATCGTTTAAGATGGCCAATTTGTTTGGAAATTTGACCGCGCAATCCATTTTGTGAAAGATTGAGGAGTTTAAGAAAGGTTAAGTTACCTAATGATGGTGCAAGAGTGCCCCCAAAATTTTGATATGTCAAGTTCAAAGCTGAGACTCTCATATGATGGAGATTGCATGTAACACCTTGCCACTTGCAGAAGTGGACAGATTCTTTCCATGAAGTCAGAGCTTCTGAATTGCCTTTGGTCAGCGTATCCTTCAAAGCAAGCAAAGCAAGCCTATCAGCCTCCAACCCAGTGGCCATGGCAGCTCTAGTTGGCAACAGAATCTGAGAAGCTATGCATAGCAGAAAATTGATGGTAATAATGAAGGGGATCATTTTGATTTTGGCAAAGGAATCTGCAAATGAACCCGTATACTCAAAAACTAGACATGTTGTGCTACGTTTATATTAGTTATAGGCATTGACCGCTAAACCTCAATTCTCCAAGTCGGCAAAATTTAAATATTCACATCTGTATAAAAATATTAACCTATTTCATGTACAAGCACTCACAAACAAGGGGGAAAACGACTTTAAAATTAAAATACTGAAAAAACCATAAAACAATTCATATTTTTTAGAAATTATTATGAGATCCCAAATAAAAGATTTAATTATCTAAAAATACTAATGATAATTAAAGAATTAATAATGACAAGTTCTAGTACATATATTAATAATAAGCTTATATTATTTAAGAATTTAACTGATTAAATATTTTTTAAGACTTTATATTAATTCACTCCTCATATTATAATAAAATGCACATATCCACGTCATATATTTTAAAACGAGTCTTGAGTTTTAGCATAATAGAAAAAAATCTCAAGAGTTAAAAATATAGCTTTTGAACCATTATTTTTGGAGTTACATTACTTTAGTTATAAATTTTTAAAACTTTAAGAAAAATCATTATTTTATTATACCCAAGTTTTAAGAAAAGTTTTAAGTTTCTCTCTCTCTAAAGTTACTTATGGATCATAAGTGGTTCTTAAATGACTAAATAACTAATATTCCTCTAATTTTTAATATATAATATAATTGAAAAGTTAATCTTAATTCTAAATATAAGATATAATCTTATATTTATTAATTTTTTTAAATTATTCCTATTAATATTTTTTCAACAATAATCAAGTAAGAGAATGAGTGAAGGAGTTAAGGAAGATGATTATAGTATTTAAAAAAAATATATAATATAAATTTAATAGAGCAAGACTGAGATGTCCTTATAAAAAGTCTAGCTCGAGTTCTCAAAACATGCTAAGGTAACCAGCTAACTAGAGCTCTGATCGTCACAAAAGTTCTGTTAGGTTGTTAGTAGCAATGTTGACCTTCTTGATGATTATTTCTTTTAATTCACATAACTTTTCATGGCTCTAAGATTAGTTGGCGGCATTATTGTAGAGAGGCCCTTTACGTCGGTTAGGGTTTTCACATCGGTTGTTGAAAGGTAGTATATATTAACGATATTGTTTGTCCAAAATTTACGTCGATAAAACAAACAAATGTAGTAGAGAAGACTTTCTATGTTGGTTAAACTAAGTATGTATAAAATGCATAACACACATTTTTTCCACATGTATCACGTTTAGATTATGTTTCACATGCAATATTTTTTATCGGTGATGATAATAAATATCAATAGCCAGTTTGTCACAAGGAGAGAGAGAAAATTTGATTTGCTGCATATTTTTGCTACATTAACTCCTTTTTCTACGATGTGAACATTTTCATTTAGGTGCTGTGTATGATATTTTTTATCCACATGGGCATTTTGTTTAATTGAAGTGCATTTTTCCACATGCTTTTATCATTTTCTTCTTGTTAGGAGGATGAGAAGCAAAAATACAAGCTAAAGTTCTGCTTACCCCCTTTCCCTTCTCCCAACTCACATTTCTATGGCTTCATGAATTCTTGTATATATATGCATCCATATGTAATAGCTTCATAAATTCTTCATAAACTCGTGTTTATACTTGTGATAAACACAAGTTCAAAGGAATAGCCCAATTCCAAAAGAGTAGCATATTGAAAAGGAGAGCCGCTTGAACTTATAAATATCACTCTACTTGTGAGACTTCCTAATATGGGACTCGTAACAATTATAGCCCTTTGAGAGCCAAGGCCCCTTGTGGCTTAACACTAAACTCGATGAAGCCAATTAGAACCCTCTATAGGTAATCATCTCTATTAATATTTGCCTCTCAACGGAAGCACAAATATGATGAATACAAGCACAAAAGGAGAGAGCTCGATCTCTAAAGTTTGCCTATTGAAAAAGAGAACCCCTTAAACTTATGAATCCTACTCCACTTGTGAAGATTACCAATGTGGGACTCATAACAAAATCCTATATATAGAAAATAGAAGAAAGCAATAGGAAAGCAAACCGCCATTGCTTTCATTTTGTTGGTGGATCTGAATTAAAAGTACAAAGAAGTGTTTGTTTACATAATCCTCTTGACCTTTTTCAAGTATGTGCAAATAGTCTCAAACTATCAACACTACAAAAAAAATAGAGTTTTAGGATGATTTTTTAGCAACCACATTAGCTTGTTACCGCTAAAAGTAACACTTTTTATGATGACTTTTTTGTGTGTCGTTAAGAGTAAAATTTTTTACAGTGACATAAGGTCAATAGTTTCTACAACCATATATAATGTCACTGCAAAAAGTCAATAGTTTTTACAGTGACAATTTGTTGTCACCGTAGAACGTCAATATTTTTTGTGGTAACAAATAGATATTACTATAGAAAGTCTATAGTTTCTGTAGAGATAGTTTTTTGTCGCCATAGAAAGTAGGTTTTAGCAGTGAATTTCCTCATCTTCAATGTCGCCACTCAAAGTTTTCATGCAATTTTTTTTAATCTAAAAGATTTTTAATCGACTATCTAATATATATGATAAAATTATTGAATAATGTCACTCTTAAAGAATATAAATAAAGGAATGTCACGTATTGTTATTATAATAAGAAGAAATTATATAGATAATAATGTAGTGTGTGAAAGAAGAAAATGGTGGGTATGTATATAAGAGATATATTATAATGTATCAATGAGTGTGATATTTATTATATATGTGTGTGTTAAAAATAATGTGGGGGTAGGAGAGAGAGAGGGAGATGTGTGTGTGTGAGAGAGAGAGGGAGAGATAGGAAGAAAGAATAGAAAGTGAAATATATATATATATATATAGTGTGTGTGTTTTAGAGAGTGGGGGATGATTGTGATTAAGCATGAGAGATAGGAAGAATGAAAATAAAATAAAATACATACATACTCTATGTATGAGAGATAGAGTAAGAGGGATACTGTAAATTAAATATATAAAAGAAAATAATACATTTATAAATAGATTTATAGTAAGTATTAGTATATTTTATTTAAAAGATAAAATATATTATTATGATATAAGAGATGAGATAAATAATATAATAGAAGAAGATAACATAATTAATTTAAAATTTGATAAAGATTACTAGATTTTATATTGATATTTATTTATTTTATTTTAATTATAGTTATTTAAAATTTATTATATCATTTGTGTTGCTTTCATATTTTTTATATTTTTATATCAACTAATTTCTAATTATAGTTTTAAATCTATGTGATGTCAATAATATTTAGGTATAGAGTTTAAATTTAGATTGCTGAACATTGGAGATTTTCACCCCTAGTTTTAGTTCAAAATATTTAAATAACAAAAAAAAGAAAAGAACAGAGGGAGTGATAAGATTTGAACCCTAAACACAATTGATCAAAAGTACTCCCGTGAGCATCTATCTAATATAACTTCTATTATTTATTTAAACCTTTAATTATATATGTAAAATATTACCTACACCCTAAATTTCAAATTCAGCGCCTAAATTAATTTTTCCCTCGCCTCTCTTCCTCAAACACATCACTCCCTTTCATCCTCCACCCCAAATTTCAACTTCAGCCCTTAAATTAATTTTTTCCCTGGCCTCTCTTCATCAGACATGTTGCTCCCTCATACTCCACCTCCATTCTTCTGGGAGCACTGATCGAGATCCCTCTCCTCCTCTCTTGGATGTTGATTCTTCTTGTCTTCCAATCCTTGCCGATGCTCCTACGCGTGGATGGGTGTGTACAAACATCACATATCCCTTCCTGCTCCTTCTCTTGTGCGTCAGTGGCATGGATAGAACAAGCACGCAAGAGAGAGGGGAAAACGAGAGCGCGAAAAAGAGCAGGAGCAGAGGAGTGTCGCCGGAGGTGAGGGAAGGGTCGATCGTCACTTGCAAGGGTGGTTTCTGACTTGGGTAAGTCTCCTAAATCCTCTTCTATTCTTAGATTCTTCGATCTCTAAGATTTGGGGTATATGGGTTGGTTAAAAATCTTAGCTTTTCAACGCAAAATCTAATTTAAGAGATTTGCTACTGCATGTGTTTTTTTTTTCCTGATATTTTACCCTCACTTTTGTGGGCAGATTCAATCTTTTTCCCTGAAGTTCCAATTGCACTTCGCCTATGCTTGGTGTAGTGAGGATATATTCTAGAAAGGTGAATTATCTTTTTGATGATTACAGTGAAGCTTTGCTTAAGATTAAGCAGGCTTTCCGCTCCACTGCTGTTGATTTACCCCCAGAAGAGTTCACGGCACCTTACCATTCCATAACCATACTTGCTTATGTTCTTAAGAAGCTATAGCTGTTTCTCTGAGTGTTGTAACTAGCGCGGCAACATTTATGACAAAGTTTAGCTGGTTTTATTGTGTTCAGTTTTATTTTAAATTCTTTACTGATGATTTTCTCTAATCTTATGTATAAGCTTTTTACGTGGTAGTTGTTTGATGGTGGGAGGAGAAATTTGTCACAAACATATATTGCATTGTAGTTACATTTCCTTCATTTGGTTGCTTCTAATATCTAGGTGTTTGGTAAGTCTAAGCCATGCAATGAAGAGACATTTGAGTTGTAGTATTTAACCTCAAATACATCGGTTTCATAGCGGTTTGGTGATGGCGATGCTTCTCAAATTGGTTTAGACCTTGAGGAGGTAATTTATGTTTTCCCCCCATTTTTGAACCCATGAAGCTGGTATTTGTCTGTTTGAAATGGGGCCTAACTGGTTTTATGCTTTTGCTAGTCATAATACTGATTTGAATGCTTCAAGCTTTTTGGGTTTGTGATACAACCTGTGAAGACTAGGCAGATCTTGGTTGAGTTAGAATTTTGTGTATGTTAAGAAGGACAGCGGAAGGAGAGGGTCGGGATGTGATGTTAATTATTTCTCAACAATGAGGCTGATATCTAAGCTAAATACTCAAATATGATTGCAATGTTATCGGGAGGGCAAGGAGATTGGGGACCTTTTGAAGTAAGGAAGCTAGTGGGAACTATAATTTGTAGAGAAAATATGTATAAAGTGCATTGATTTAGGAAATCTGTCAAACTGGGTATAAAGTGCATTGATTTGTGTTCTAGGTTTATAATTTGAAGGGAGGTTAAATCATCGATTAATCATTAATCATGAAGCAGCTAGGAAACTATAATTAAAATAAAATTATGAGGGAATTGATGGAACCTAATAGAAATTAAATATGGATTTTAAGGATATGTTTGGTTCAATAAAAGAGATGGTAGATTAAGTTAATTTAAGTGAGGGGAGGGTAAAGGAGGTTATAATTATAAAGTTAAGAGAAGAGAGATAATGTTTCTTATTTAGTTTAGGAGAGGAAGGGAGAGTAAGTAATAGAAAATTGACAAATATACCTTTTATATCTTTATATAAATTGATTTATTTTTTATTTACAATATTTATATCAAAGTTATTATTTCTTTATTTTTAAATTTTAAATTTTTTTATCTCATTTATATATATATATGATAAAAATACCTGAGATTTGTAATAAAACACGGCATACAATGAAGCATAAAAATACTCACTTTCTCTACCATGGGAAAATGTAGCCACAAGCTAGTAAAAAAATATCAATTGCTTGTGTTAGATGTTGCTCTAGAATTTCAAATTGGTATCTAAACAACAACAGAATCGGTTAAATTTAAAATGCTACACACACATGTATGTATGTGTGTTCTGCGCCAGGAACTGAATATATATATATATATATATATGTGTGTGTGTGTGTGTGTGTGTATTACAAACTAACCAACTACAAGTCAAATGTGAGTTGTAAATAATATTACAAAGGAATAGATTGTGAATAAAGAATCTATAACTTAAGATGAGACAATTTTCAATTGAATTATGAATAAATATGCAAAATTGCAAACTAGACGGACTTCCCCTGTCAGCCCTTGTTGTATGCCAAGTAATCTTTCAAGAGAAAAGCTCAACGCAAACCCTTGTTCAAACATAGACAATATTTCATATTCGAATTTTTACTATGAATTGCATAGACAATGGTTCAAGCTCAACAATAACCAGGTTATATGAATTGCATTGAGTCAAGAAACATCAAAAGCAAAGCATACCTTCTCAGGATTCCCATCATCTTTAAACATATTATATGCTTCCCTCATGACAGGCCGTGGGTCTTTGCCAACTTGAATTCAATTAGTTAGTGGATATTTCCTTTGAACATCTGTAGGCTCAATTTCATGTCAAAGTCTTAGTAACGGAACTTATGATTTGCCTCAAGAAATCGCTTCCTTGCTTAATCCACTCAATTGCCTTGTCGAACTCTGCCAAAGACCCTGAGACATCACCCTTAACAGATAAAAATCACTAGAAGAGTGACAGATACCGAATTTGCAAAAATTCTAGCAGAGGAAGAATGAGAAAGAAGCCTCTCTTTGCAAAAGAAAATGAAGAGTACCTGCATAAAGAGAAGCATTCCATATCGAACTAAAAGCACAGCTTTACGGGCATTGTTGGAGCCTCCTGTTAAAGTGTCCCATATTCCGGATACTGAAGGAAGGAAAAGCCTTCGGGTAAGGATGGGAGGAGGGTTCAGGTATTGGGAAATTATTGCAAGAAAGGGGCTAGAGAAGGCTGATTTGGAAGGGCTTTTCAAGGAGGTTGAAGAAGCGAAACACAATGAAGCGAAATACCCAAAAAAGAAAGACAGAGAGAGTGAAGAAGAAGAAGAAGAAGAAGAAGAAGAAGGGTAGAAGATGTTACCTGAACGAAGTCGACGATGGTGGCTGCCAGAGAAGGTAGCAGCGAGTTGCAGTAGTGTTGGAGGCACGCCGACAGTTAAAGATGGAGCTGGGTATGCGGAAGATGAATGGAAATAAAAACTGAAAAAGGGTTTTTACACCTAAGGGCAACCATGGAAAATTAAAAAATAAGCAGGGGTAATTTAGTCAGTATAACATATAATATTTCTCACCCCTCCAAAAAACACCAATTCTGGACGGGTGAGAGAGAGGGGTAAGGGAGCAAAAAAAGACAAAAAAATCCCCTCCCCTCAATTCTTTTAAACCAAATACACTTATATCTCCCCTCCCCTCTAAAACTCTCCAACTAAACATAGCCTAAGGAAAATTGATGAATGTGAACTAAAATTGAAATTTTTTTTACACATGTTCTCTAAAATATTGTTAGATTTTTGGGATTTAAAAATATGTTTATATATGGTGAAAATTAAAAATAGCTTATACATATCTAAGATTAATATTATATTAATTATGATATTTTAATTTACTATTTTTATATATTTTTATTATAGGTTCGTATGTACGAATTTTCTTAATAAGACTAACATTTACAGTGGTGCTCAATGACTTTATATAAAATATTATAGAGCAAAGCCTTGAAGGAAGAGAATTTGCCTCCAATCTAATTATAGTTAAGTTGTGCAAAGTGTGTAAATTCAATTGAAGGAAGAGTTTGATAAAAAAATTTAAGAGAATAAATAAAAAATAGAAGCATAGGGTGCACCAAAGTGTGCAAAGATGGAATAAGAGAGTGTGTAATTCGATTAAAGACTAATGGAATAAATGATACAAGTTCAATTTGTTGTCTTGATACATAGAGGCAACCATATGTGCCTACTTATTCTACTCCTAATATTGGTTCTTCTATATAATGTTTATATTTCAACTAAACAATTTTTTTTATTTTTAAATATGTTTAAGTAATTAATATATTCTAATATTTTAAAAAATTATATAAATTATTTATTAATGTTATTAGATTTTAGTTCATTTAGTTATTTATTATTTTATTTTTGTATTTATTACCACATTATAGGTTTTCATTTAAGAAAAATTAGGAAAAATAATTTAAAAGTAACTATTGACTTTCAGCGGCTACAATTCCACATTAAGTGGAGACAATTTATGTCGTTGCTAATTTCACATTAGGCAGCGAAAAATTATGTTGCTACTGATTCTACATTAGGCGGCGACAATTTAAGTCCCCACCAATTCCACTTTCAGTTATGACTTTTGTTGCCATCTTTGCTTTGACTTTGGCATGAACTTTCGGTTTAACGCCTTTTGATGAACTTTTAGCGGTGACATTGTTGACGTTCAGCGAAAACTTTCAATTGTCGTCTCCAATGCTTATAGGCGACAGTCTCATAGGCGGTGACTTGATGGCGACAAATAGTCGTCACTAAAAGTTTTCAGCGATAACTTTTGTGCTTTCAATGGCAACATTAACTTTTTTGCAGTGCAATTATATATTCTCTTAAACTTTATTTTTTTATGCATATAACCTCATGAAATTTTGATTAATATGTAGATAACCTACTAAACTTTAATGGCTATGCAGATATAAGTGATGTACCAAATTAATTGTATGAGAATTATCTATATAAAACATAAGAGTTTAGAATATTCATTGTAAAGTGAGGGAGATTACCTGTGCATGGTATAAAATTCATGAGTGATGTTAGCCTACATTAAATACTCCTATGATCTTTAATGTAAAATATATTTAAATAATTTAATTAGATTAAAGAAATTAATTAAATTAATTAATATGATATTTTTTAAAATAACATAATCATCTTTCTTAATTCCCTCCCTTCTCTTACTTGATTACTGTTGAAAGAGTATCAATAGGAATAATACCTTATCATAATCAATCTCTTTTTTCATAAGCTATAAATAGAAGGAGAAAATTTAAATCAAATTTCTTGCACCCATTTCATCAAGTTCTCCAATCTCAAACTAGCATGTGTCCTATTGTTTTTAATATCTTAATTTAATTTAAATACACATGAAGAAAACAATCCGCATGACAAAGTATGATTGGAGAATTTGACGAACTGGATCTAAGGAACTTGATGTAAGTACGGTTCTAAATAGAAAATACAAGAAGCAATAGGCAAACTTTCTAAACCGCCATTGCGTTCATCATTTCGTTGCTTGATCTGAAGCCAAGGTACTACAAAGAAGTGTCTATACGTAAGTATACATTTACACTTAAAAATTAGGGCATCCAGGAGCCTTAACACCTGGTGCTGTGGGGCACTTAGCCAAATTACAATGATCATCAGCTTCAAGACCCCACCAAGAAGGACCCAAAATATCATAACTTTGTAGGGTAAAAAACAAAAGAACACCGGTAAAAGCAACCCCAGCATCAAGTGCAGCAGAAAGAATATAAGTATGTCTCGCCCACCAACCCTTAAACTTCCTATAAACATAAAAGTTGAAGAAAATTCCAACAATTCCCCACATAATATAATTCACGGCTTTTGCAGGAAGTAACCCTCCAGCTCCACTTAAAATGATGGGCATGTTTATGAGAGGAATCCATTTCTGGTTCGGGAACTGGTGTGAGAGAATCCAAACCGGGACCGGAGCGACGAGACCGATGAGGAAGAACCAGTTCATCTGTGGGTAGTTTCCTTCTTTTGTGAACATTCTTTTGGGGCCTATCACTCCCCAAATGATTGATGCGTTGTAGAACACATCGTCTCCTGGGCATGTCCATGGACTTCCTTCTGATAATAGACTTGGGTCACAGATGTTTTCTACAGTTGTCAGAAGCCACCATGCTGTTCCAAAGTACACTAAAGAAGCAACTATGGTTCCAGCCAACTGCAAATAAATAATGCATATATAAGATTAGGTATATCTAGTGTGAGGATTCAGGTGTGAACAATGAATATACTCCTTCCTACTTTTTATAAGATACAAATAAAAAGTTTATTAAAACTAGTTAAAAGTAATAAATATTTAGAAAATGCAACTTATTTTTCTGAAAACATCATTATTTATGGAGAGTGAGTGAGAGAGAAAATGAACAAATAATTAATGGATGCAATGATACTAATCAATAATTAATAGGGCAAAAATGGAAAATCATACTAAAATTTTCAAGGCAAAAGTGGAGTGAATAATCTCTAGTTTTTTAACTTCACCAAAGGTTTTATTTTCATCCCTCAATTTTATAAAATATATTTTTAATTGTCTAACTCTAACGTTGTTGTTGCCACTAAAATACAATACTTATATCTTAAGTATAAATTTTTAATAATAATAATGAAGGACAAAAAAACTTTATTTGAGACTAATGTTATAAGAGTTAAAAGATTAAAATGATAGTACTGTATAAAATTAAGGGACCAAACTGAAATTTTGCATAAAATTAGATAATCAAATGTACAATTTTACAAAATCTCAAGCAAGCTATTAGAGAGAGAGAGAGTGTCTATATATAGATATACCTGGACAATGAACATAGATTTAGGAGGAATTTTCATGTAGTGCCCTAATTTGAAATCAGAAACGAAGCCAAGTGCTTGAGACATGCTAATGTAGCCGTAGGTCTTGAAAGCCACATTAGCAAGAGGCTTTCCTGGGTAAATGAACCCAATAATTAACTCTGTTATTACATTAAGCCCTACTTGCTGCACAATTATAAAGAGTTAAAATAATTAATCTCATTTTACAGAGAAAAGAATAATAATAATGGTAATTAATTAATTAATCAAAGTTATTTTTGAGTGATTCATCAGAGAATTCATGAAGATTCTGACCATGTTTGTTGTGGCTTGGACGACCCCAATAGGCAAAGTGAAGACAAATGCAATAGCGAAAGAGAATAAGACTCCCCACCATGGAAGTTGAAGCTGACCTCCAAAACCTTGACAAGCAAATAAAGCAAGACCACCCATTATCACCAAAATAGAAATAAACCACCAATCAGGAACTTGTTCGTAGTTCTTCTTCATGATCCTTGTGTGCACATCCGCGAAGTCATCTTTTAGCTGATCTGTCGTCTTCTTCCACATCTCATATATAGTTCTTCGAACACAACAAATGAGCTTCAGCATACATATTACATTTACAACACAAAGCCCTATCCATATTACATTTACAAGGCACCTTCCAGAGAAGAGGTGAATTGTCATTAATTAATTTTTTCCAATATTACCCTATTTGAAGTCATTATCTATGAGAGAGAATGTAACACAACTCGATTTTTTTTATTTAAATATAGGTAAAATAAAAAATTTATTTTATTTTAAGATAAAGTTAATGACTCTTGTTAGTTTCCACTAAGAGGCTAGAGGCACCTTATAATAGGGACATGGGGAAGTATATGAGGTATGTGGTTTCACTTTACAAACTACTTCCTTCTATTTCTATTATAAGTGACATCTAACTACCTTTGGAACTAAGGAAAGGCAGTTGACTCATTAACTTGCTTTGAAAATATTTTTTTTTAACTTTACCCATATTTAAAAGCATAAAGAAACATTACATTAGACTTCAAGTCTCATTCTAGTAAATTGTAATAAGGGTAATATTTGAAAAAAAAATTAATGACTGACTTATATTATGCACAATTAATTCTTTCTAGAACTCGCCCTATATAAGGGAACATAAGGAGTACTATATGACTGATATGGGAACAGGAACTTACTTTCCATGAAAGAGGCAAACATGTGAGATAGTAGCAGTGAGAGTTGCGAAGCTGAGGCCATAGTTAAAGGCAAACAAGACACTCAAATAGAGCTTGCTGTAACTGTTATATTGCTCCATATCAATATCGAAGTTAGCTTGATTCAAAACCCTAGTGACATTGTACTTTGCACCAGTAGAGTCAAATGTGTGCGAGCTAAAGAGGGGAAACTTCTTCGCTTCGAAAGCATTGGACCAATAAGCAATGGGGATGACGACATAGAGGAGCAAGCAAAAGCCGACGAGGACATTGACGATGACGAAGCCCGGGTTGGCCAATGGGCTGCCTAAGAAACCGGCCACCGTGTTCCAGTCGAGGCCGAAGGAGCCGATGCCGAGGCCAGACATGCCAGAGCCGATCTGCTGGGCGGTGATGGAGTTCTTCCAGATAAAACAAGCGAAGGATATGGCTGAGATTGATTGGAAGAGATAGCCAGGGATTATGTAATACGCAAAGCTTGTTGCAAAGACCAGGAAGAAGAATTGAAGTCTTGTGGTTCCTCCCTTTGGCCTCCTTTCTTTCTCGTGGAATGCCCTAAATGTTGTTTCATATTTATCAATATGTGATATAAATTAGGACAGCAATTACAAACTTCCATTAATTCTATGAATTCCATCTTCATCTATTTATATGTATATAATCAAATATGAGAAAAGGGGACAAAAAATTTCATGAAATATGTGAATCCTATATCAGGACTTTGAAATGA
The DNA here is from genome assembly GCA_037074615.1 of Leucaena leucocephala. Taxonomy (NCBI): domain Eukaryota; kingdom Viridiplantae; phylum Streptophyta; class Magnoliopsida; order Fabales; family Fabaceae; genus Leucaena; species Leucaena leucocephala. The sequence goes on from CM073542.1 coordinate 11,126,340, forward strand.
TCTATTTACTCTAGAATTCTTAAAGAGTATTGGTATGAAATTACCTAAATGCTTTTAATTTGAAAAGAAAAGAAATCATAAAAACAGTCTAACAAGTAATAACTTTTAAATATAAATAAAACTAAATATTTTTCTAAGGATAATAGCAATTTAGAGTTAATATTAACAATACAATTGAAAGCAAATGAGACTCAGTTTAAAGGAAAAGCTTGCCATTGAATAAATAAAACAAATGCACTTTAATTAAATAATCATATATTCTTACAAAAATTATGTATCTAACATATTTAATTACTCATTGAAATAAATAAATACCTGAACAGAGAAACCTGCACAAGATTTGCTGGCCACCACATATAAGGAGAGTCAACAAGGAACTTCCTAAATACTCCAGCCCATCCATATCCAATCATCTGTTCAAAAAATTCACAAAACACAATATAAAAAGCCTGAAATCTTAGCAACTTGTAAACTTTTATTTATTTATTCTTATTATTTTTATTTTAATAAAAAAAAGATGTCATAGACTCATATGACCATTTATGATAGAGTATGATGCAACTTGTGATAAATATACAGCAAATGCGGCACTTCCTTTAAGACGCACATGACATGCCTTGTCCTTTGCTTCAGCGTTTCACACAATCCTAGGCATAGACTTGGCATTTTGTTTTCCTCTTTTTAGGGATTTGATGAGGTTCAAAAATTAGACCATGACATGAAGGTGACGAAATATTTGGACTTTCAGACACTTTTATACTAAAAATGAGTACAATATTTTTTAACTAACACTATTCTAATCTATTTTTTAATCGTTTATTATTTTAAAATATTTTTTAATAATAATTAATATGTTAAAATACTTTTAATATAGTTAGGTTCTTAAGATATTTTTCTTAACAAAAATAACACCCTATCTTAAAATATTAAATGCTTTTAAAAGTATGGTGTTGAATATATTTAAAAAATTAAACAAATATTTTAAGATTATGACCGATAATAGAAAAATAATTTAAGTTATTGAATGAACTGTAAATTAATTTAGAATAATAAGATTATTAAAAAAATAATTTAAAAATATTATATATTATTTAACTTTTTAAAAATGGCAAAAGATTCCATGTTACAAAATTTATGCTTAAAGAATATGAGGATTTAGGTCTTTAAGCATGCGTAATAGAGTATAACTTTTTTTTTAGCTATAGGCAATATATATATATAATAAATATCTTCAATTTAGCAATTAGTTCAAACATTAGTTACATTGAGTCGGTAAACAAATTTTAAATATATTTTCTTTAGATAATACATTTTGTAAAAAAGAAAGCAATTGTTTTCAAAATTTTATAAATTTAATTTTGAAAATAATTATGATTTTTGAAATAAAAATCTTTCCATATACTCTTGCAATCAATACCCTAATTATCGGGTCAAAATCAAATTTTGCAGCTACCCTTTTCACACCCATGAATCTCCTCAGATCCCTTATAAGAATATGCATTTATGCAAAGATTCCAAAACGATCTCAAACTTAAACAAGAAAAATACTTTAAAATCCCATTTAAAAAAAAAAACTCCTTACCTGTGTAGTTATCGCAAGTAAATAAGCAGCCAAGGGATGAATACTCCGATGATAAAAAGCTTTAACAATCGTAATAATGTTAATGGCATAAACCCCACTTGAACCTGAGCTCGCAAAGATGGTGATAAGCACGTGTTCTTTCAGAGTAAAAGGTCCTGGATTCAGAGAAAAGGACCACCTCGTGAGTGGAACACTTATCTGTTTTCTAGGCAATGTCGCCGCCATGAGCTTGCCCAGAGGTAAGCTCACAATCTGAGCCGACACAGACGAAATCGATAGCTGGTTCGTCCTGTAACTGAAGAACTGGTTCACGAAAGCAAGAATTATGCACGACACTGAACCTAGTACCCATGTTCGAAACGTCAACGCCGGTTGGTCTGGGTCGTCGGTGATTGGTACCGTCAGCCTCACTTGTTCGATCGGATTGTCGTTTATCTCTTCTTCTTCTTTGCCGCCGCCGCCGACGACACCATCATCTTCATCAATAGCAAAAACTAGGTTTCAGTTTCAGTGCACAGAAATATAGAAACAGTTGTCCCCAATGGGTTTGGGTTACATAGTTGATAAACATAATCCTAGCATAGTTGATAAACATAATCCTAGAAATATATATATATATATATATATATATATATATTGCAGAAAGAAGCAGAGAGTGGCTCATTATTATCAAAGTCTGGAATTTGGAGACAAGATTTGGATGGTTCAGATTTTATCACAGCGATGAACCAGGCGGTGCTGCTCGTCACGGTGCCCCGAATGAGGAGCCCTGTTCATATTAGCTACCTAATGAATATGAATCTGTCCATCACCTTACTTAATAATCTCGTGGTTTCTTTGGAGTTATTCATGGTATGATGGTGAAGCTGGTAAAAGGATTAGAATGAAGAAAGAAGGAGAGAGAAAGAGAAGAGATTTTAGAGAGAAAGAGAGAGAAGGAATTAGGGTTACCTAGAATCACAATCTTGGATGGTTTGTCTGAGTTTAGCTGATCGGTGCCATTCACGGCGACTCCGGCCATTGCGGTGGGTCGTCAATGGCAATAATGGCGCTAAGCTTCTTTCTCTATTTTTGTTTCGTACTCTAGAGATGTGAGATATATGTGTGTGTGTGTGTATATATATATAAACATTGGATAGTTATTTTTGTTAGGTGATAGTTATTTGTTCAGCTTATGAAAAATTAATAAAAAAATCTGTTTTTGGTTTTAAGGAGTTTATGGGTTGATATTCTGATTATAGGAAAAACATGTCATTTTTGTCCGGGGATAGTTATTCGTCCAGCTTATGAATTATCCCTGACTTTTGGTATCATTCTTTGTAATCCAGTTTTTTTTTTTTTTGTTATACTTTTAATCTACAAAAAATCTTAGTTGCTTTTCGTTTGGCTTTTAGGCAGGCTTAAGGGACAAAAATAGGAAATAATATTATCTATAGAACAGCTGTAATTGACAGTAGTCCTGTGGCAATGGACCCAGTTTAAATTTTTTTATTTAAAAAATAAAATACAAAAGAAAAATAATATGGGTTTAATCATTATCAACTGTTTGAAAATTATTTAAGTAAAAACAAAATAAAAAACATAATGTTTTAGAGGAAAAAAAAAAACAAATAGATATAGTGAAAACATCAATTCATGAAGTAATAAGAATTCTTTCAACATCTGAACCCCCGTGTTTCGGCATTAGTATTGTATTCATTGTTGTTTGCGAAAGAAATGTAATAGACTTTGCTTTCCCATCAATGCCCACCTTCATGCATGTATATTATTTTTTTTTTCCTGTAATTAATATCTAAACTAAATAATTACTTTGTAAATATTAGAAAAATTTGTTAGGTTAGTAATAGTTATTTGGGGGAAAATATGTGGGTTAATTTTTTTTTAAAATACCATCTTTTAACTATATGTATTAGAACTATTTAATGATAAAAAATTCTATAATGGGCTTATTTGGTAACCTTCAAAACCATGGTTTTAAAAGTCTTTGGACAAAATTTAGATTTAGAAAAATTTTAAAATAAATAACCATATTTATTTAAATAGGTTTTTAGATTAAATCATAGTTTAAACCTTAAGTTTCATATAAGTTGATCAGAGTAGCTTATGGAACATTAAAAGAACTTATGAACTAACCAATTACTATGTTACCCCTACTTTTTCTTACACCATCTCTCTTACTTTTTCTTACACCCTCTCTCTTTTCTTTTCTTACACCTTCTCTTATGTCTCCTCTTATATCTTATCTCTCATCATTTAATACTCATACCATTTTTCGTAATTTACCAACAATAAAAGTACTTCTACAAATAACTATCCAAACACTCATTTATTTAAAACCTTTTGTTTTATAAACTCTTCTCCAAAAGCCATTTTTTATAAGCTACCCAAAAGCATTTTTCTTCTTCATAAACCCGTTTTTAAAATCCTATCCAAACACACACAATATAAATAATCAATTATGATACTTTAAAAAATTATAATTTTACAAAATAAAATAGATTAAAATATTGTATTTAAGATTAAAATAATTTTTTTTATCTAGTTTATATATTTAAGATAAGATAGAGTAATAAATTAATTAAACTTAATTAATTTTTAATAAAATATAATTTTAATTCATAATTACTCTTAATTAGTGGTTAACGTTTCTTCTTACACGTTTCAAATTCCTCACTCATATTATTCCCAAAAAAAAAAATCCTCACTCATATCTTAGTGAATCCCAAATTTAATGCGAGGCATGGTATCTTTAAAAAAGGGCCTTTAATGACTCAAAACGTGAATAATGAGTATCATGTGGACCCTCAAAAGTTTCAAAAAATACTTTTAATTACTAACGATGACATTGACGATCATTTATCCCTACTTCCGACTGTTTCACTATTCAATTTTGGCAAGTAACTTAAATATAAAAAATATTGTCTCACACATGTACCATCCTGATCTTTATTATAAATCTATTTTAAATAATTTTTATAGATAATAGTTAAATTATTAAATATATTTTAAATTAATAAAAAAATTATATTTGCCTTTATTAAAGATTTATTTTTCTCGATTTACTAATCATTCTCATTCCTCTTTAATTTTTCTCTCTTTCCCATATGAATCAGATAAGGGTAAACTTACAAAAAAGTAGACATTAGTTCTTTAGATGGATTTATATTTAATATCAAAAATTTCTTTAATAATAAACTTATAATAAGGATCAGAATAGTATTTTTTTTATTTCAAATAATTGAAATATAAAGTAAAAAAATAAATTTCAAAGATTTATATAAAGCAACATATTAAATTTGAAATATGTCCACCGAATTCAAATTCGTAGGAATGTCAAGGTTATCATTACCAAAATCTTAAGTTGGTGTTTTAATAAATTATATATACAATATAACTATAGAGCTTCAAATTTATTTTTCCCGTTTTTAACTATAACAACTGTATGGAGATTGAGGTATAGACGATCATCCTCCAAATGTTCATGTTTATCCTCTTGGATTCAGAAATTTGAGCTTATATTTGCCTTTGGGAAAATTGTATTTTTATAAGACAAAATCAGAAGTAGTAATTAATTACTTTATTAACGTTCCAAAAAAGAATCTTAAAAATAAACCACCCATTATATGTTACTAACTAAACATGTTGAACATATTATAAGTACATAGTAGTATTAGTATATTAAAAAACATGTGCTGATTCTCATCTAAATGTAAGAGTTCGAATAACTATTTTAAACTTTTTCAAAGAAAAAAATAAATATTTTAAAGATTTGATATTAAAAAAAAATAGTTAAATTAGTTTATTTATAAAAAAATATGTATTAATTTTTTTAAAATGCATCTTTTAATCATTTATATTGAAACTACTCTCATTGGTAAGAATCTCTATTTAATATATGCAATCAATATGAATAGTTTGAGAAAATAATTATAATTTTGGGGACCTTGAAGATGTTAAATCTGATCAGAAATGTCAAATATTTTTTACATTTTTCCCTTGAAGATGCCAAGACTTCCATCAAAGTGATTTAAAATTGGTTAAAACAGAAAAGCAAACAAAATACAGGTTCCATTTCTTTAGTACTTTCGTATGCAAAAGAATAACATAACTCTTTGGTAACTTAGTTGAATTTGAACTAGAAAGACATGCACGCTCTTATCCTTGGCTGTGCCATTGTTGGACTATAGAAACATTCATGAAGCAAAGCATCAACCAGCAAAAGAAACAAAGAAGAAAAAGGAGGTAAAATGAATAATAATTAGTGGGGCAGGGTCCTTACAACTTTGCTAATAGTCAAGCCCTACACAACACGCAGAGCCATTGGTGCATCATCATAGTGAATCGACCAATTATTGAAATGAGGAAGATGTGTGTGTATGGATTCATATTATGAAAAATTGTGGTCGAGAAGAAATCAAAGAGGAGCGTCCTCTAAATATTTGTGTCCCAATAAAAGATGAGTGTGTGCAGTGTAACCCATTGCTTATGAAAAAGATGCAGTAAATGGAGCCACATATAAACAATATTAGTTATCACACATGCCATTTTCCCAGCTGGTGGGCGTGTTAATCAAGTTGATGAATTATTGTTCAAATCCCATTCATTATCTGCGCGAGAAAAAAGGCTAAAAAAGAAAAAGAAAACAAACATTACTACAAGGGTATATGGTGGCCACTAATTGACCAAGGAGAGGGAGGGACATTATCTATTCTATCGACCTTCATAGTATTGGTCAATGGGCCACATTATTTGCAAATTGGAGATTTATATGACTAAAATGAATTATCCAACTAGTTCTTATTAGGATCGAATACAGTATCAATGACAATGATAAATTTTATAGAAATTATCATTAAAATATTGTTATTCATAATTTAGTATGTTAACCTACAATTTTGATATAAGGTAACAAAAAGTAATATAATATAATTTATATAACTATATATAACTTGAAATCTATAAAAACTTCACTATTCCAAAAACTATAATAGTATGGCTTCCCTCAAATTAACTTTGTACAATAAATGAATTTACAATTTAACTAGTTTCTAAAACCTCCATTTTATTATATCTATATTGTGGTTTAAGGTCATGTATATTGGTTAGGAAATCTTCAATTAACATAAATTAATACTCCTCTTGTCCTTAATATTATATCTATTTAACTAATTTAATTATATTAAAAAATTAATTAAATTAGTTAATATGACATGTTTATTTTAAAACACATCAATCCATCTTTTTTAACTTCTTCCCTTCCTCTCATATTTAATTATTGTACAATAGAGATAATTTAAAAAAATTGATAAATACAAGAAAGAGATATTATATTTAGTACTAAAATCAATTTATCAATTAAGTCATATATTAAAAATTAGAGAAATATTATAGATTGACTAAAATACCGTATTTTAATGTCCTCCTTTAATGAGAAATAAGATTGATGTATGGACATTGAGAGAGTAAGTAGGTGAAAGGGAGAGAATCTCCGGAGGAGTGAGTGACACAACTTTTATATAATAATAAGAAATAAATAATTTAATTAATTTTTTTTAATATCTATAAATTACTTCTCCAGTCTACAATACATGTCATGTTTCGCTAAACCGCCCCCACATGGACCACGTACAATAGTCTAAAGGTCGTTATAACATTTAATAGATAAAGAATTTGTAAAGTTTTTCAAACATTTATTAACAAAAGTCAATACTACATTAATTATAATGAATTATTAATTATATAATTTAATTGTATAGAAGGATAAAATAGACAAAAAATATTAAATGCTATAAATATTATTAAATTATACTAAACTATTATAAAAAAATTAGTTATACTTCTCTAGTCCTATTTATAAATCAAATTATTAAAATTTTTACATGAATATACAACTTTATCATTTATTTATTATTATATAGATTTTATATTTTTGGGATAACATGTATAATAAATATGGATCAAGCTAAAAAATTATTAAATTTTAAAACAAATTAATAAATTTAAGTTTTTTTAGTTGCACACTTTTTAATCCTCTAGCTCTTTCTAGTATTAAATATAATATGTTTTGACTTTTGAGTCTCTTATTAATTGGTGTCACTGTCGTGTAGCTATATTTAAATTTTAGAAAAAATATATCTAGGTCTTGGAGAAGGAATTAAATTGTAAAAGGATCTCGAGAAATGAAAAAAATTATTATGAAGTCCCATGAGATTAGAGATTATTTTTTTTTTAATTATGAGAAAAGATATAACTGCTTCTTATCATTTCATTCTGCAGAAACATCTTCTTTTACTCCATCGTGTCTGAAACACATTCTCCCACAATATTTCATTATATAGAATGAAATGTCGCTTCCTGCAACTCACTCCCACAGTAAAGGCTACTGGCGCTCTCTCCCCAAAGTCGACGGCCTCCTCTATTGTGGCAAGAGCTACCATCTCCGCTGGATCAACTACCTCAGTCCTGACCCCAAATGAGGCAGTTTCACCAAAGAAGAAAATTAACTCATCATCAAGCTCCACAGTCTTCTCAGCAATAAGTGAGCTCCTCATAACTCATCATTCCTTCCGTTCCAGCTCTCTTTGTCCCTCTACTTATCTCTTCTTCTTTTGGTCAACTTTCTTTCTTGGAGGGACGTGTTACAAAATTAATAAAAGAAATAATAGAAAACATTTGAACAAAATAAAATTGGTTGAATAGCGGTTTTCTTATAATACAGGTAATGTCATTCTTTTCATTGATGAAGTTCATACACTTGTTCAGTCAGGGGTAGCTAGATCATGAAAACAAGGAGCTAGCCATGAAAACAAGGATCATGATAGCATGCATTTTTTTTTTATCATCTTAATTGTGGGTTCATTGTGTTTATTTAGGGTTTTACAACTTACATTTGATTTATAAGAATTTATGGTGTATTTACTTGAGTGTAGTAAGAAAGAATGAGCATTAGAAGTTTGTTGTAAAATGTGAATGCCATATCATGGTATGATATGAGAGGAAAACAGGAGTTGATATTATAGCATGCGATAGTTGTTAATATGAGTAGTTAAGTTGTTAATAATTTATTTATGGTGCAAGTTGTCATTACTAATGGAGTGATTGTCTGAAAAACAGCTATTATGTTATGTTCATATGGGGGATAGTTTGAAAATGATGTTGGAGGTCATACATATGTTAGAGGTCATACTTTTTTGGTATTCATTTTTTTGAGTTAAGATTATTTTGCATTTGCTAACATGAAAAAGTCATTGCTGTTAATCACTTCTAAAATTGGAAGCTCCATTTCCAATTATGTCTGGAAAGGAGCAATTTCTTGTTTGCATGTAGTTATGTGTTTTTCACATGATTTTCCTTGATTGAAAACTAAACTAATATTGTGTTGATTTATTTAGCTTTTTCAATTTGATGCAGAACCAAATAATGATTTCTTCCTCTGAAGAAGAATGGTAGATGATGAGGAGGAGGAAAAGGTAGACTTATTTGAATGTTTTGTGGTCTGATGGCTGATTCTTCTTTGGATTCCTCTTTTCATTGTGATATATTAAGCCTTAGACACATAAGCAACTCATTCTTTCAGTTTTACTTGAGTGTAGTAAAAAAGAATGAGCATTAAAAATGTTGCTTTAAAATGTGAATGACAAAGTAAGGTCAAATATAGGAGGGGAACTTGAATTGTTATTATAACATGCGATAATTGTTAATATGAGGAGTTGAGTTGTTGTTAATAATCTGTATGGTACAAGTTGTCATTATTGATGGCGAGATTGTCTAAAAATCATCTATTCGGTTATGTTTATATAGGGACAGTTTGAAAATTATGGATAAAGTAAAAAAACATATGTTAGTGGCCAAGTTAGAAAAATGATTGAGTTTCAATTTTAGAACAAAAAGACTTATCAATGTAGAAGATACCATGAGCCTAGATATAGTCAAAACTTGCAATAATCTAAATCCGAGCTGAGAAATGGTGCTAGGTTGTATATTTTTATAATATAAATACATAGCACACTAATTTTTTCTTTGTAAATGCTAAGCAAAGTGATAATGTTATTTTTTGTAACATTCATCAAGCTCCACCTTTTGGATGATAGGGTGGATATTGATGTAAATGATTGTGTATTGTACTCCTTTTATATTTGCTTCTCATTACTGATGTAACTATAAAGTGCATATATATGAAGTTATATTCTCACTAGAGTAGTGTTGAAAAGTCTTATGCCAAAGTTATTATGTTTACATAATAAAGTTGTCATTTGTTACTGGTGGAGTTGTTATTTTCATACATATAGTATGTTCTTTCTGGTTCAGTCTAGGTGTTGTGCTTGGGTCCCCAGTTCACTTTCTGTCTATTCCAATTCTAGGAAGAATTATGAAGATGTTGTTATTTAGAAGTTGTACAGTTGTTATTTTTCCTGTTGTTAGTTTATTTGTTCCATTGGTGGAATTGTTATAATTATTACTCTAGCATGGAGTGATTATTTCCTAGTGGTGCAGTTGTTATTTTACTAGTTAGGGGGTTGTCAGTTTTTGTGTTGTTATTTCTAATTACAACATAACCCATCAATTTGGATAACCCAATATGCATTGGATAGGCCTCCCTAAGACCATATACGAACCAAACAGACCTCAGTATGAGTGAAAAATAACAACTTTAATACTAGGAAACAACAACTTCATCGTGAAATAATAACAACTCAAGTATATTTTGTTTCAAGAATGAACCAAAAAATTACTGTCTAGGTAGAAAAATAACAAATTCACAACAAGAAATAACAATTTTATTGTGAAGTAATAACAACTTGTCCACATTCTTTCCTAGCTAATTGGGAGACCTAAAATACACTGGGTACACTAGGCCAACACCTGGAATGAACCTAAAATAGGACTCTGAGTAGGAATGCAAAAAATTGCAAAAAATTAGTCTAATGGCTTTTGCATAGCTATTTACAAAATAAAAAAGAGTGTGTAATGCATTTACACAAGAAAATATATAAGCAACCAAGGCAAAACCTATTAGCTTCTTCATAGGAAAAGGAATCCCTGGTAATCTAACTAACAAGTGTTACTTTAACAAGTTTGAGCACATAAGTGTTATTGCTGCTTCTCACAAGGACTCTTCCAACAACTCTCAAATCTCTATTGAACCATGTATGTAGTGCCGAAGTAAGATGGCAATTTATTATAGTGCAGACTTCTATTACTTCAAATGCAATGATTTTACCTTCTCTATAACAGTCAAGCCACAAAACAAGCCATTGACACCTCCTTGCTTCCTACTCCAGTGTCTTTTTAATATCCTTTTTGTCCTAAATTAACATGAATAGAGAAAATATGTTTAGTAAATTACTTTCCACAAATAACATGGACATAAAAGATGATTTCCAGACGACCTGGTCATCAGTAATGATAACCTCACTAGACACGGATTATTAACAACTCAACCACTCATATTAATAACGATTGCATTTTATAATAATAACTAATATTCTCCTCCCATATTATACCATACTCTATCATTCACATTTTAAAGCAACATTTCTAATGCTCATTCTTTCTTACTATACTCAAGTAAAACTGAAAGAATGAGTTGCTTATGTGTCTAAGGCTTAGTATATCACAATAGAAAGAGGGATCCAAAGAAGAATCAACTATCAGACTATAAAATATTCAAATAAGTCTACTTTTTCCTCCTCAGCATCATCTAAAGCCCCATTATTCTTCAAAGGAAGAAACCATCATTTAGTTCTGCATCAAATTCAAAAAGCTAAATAAATTAGCACAATATTAGTTTAGTTTTCAATCAAGAAATATCATGTGCAGAACACAGAACCACATGTAAACAAGAAATTGCTTCTTTTCAATATGAGCATAAATAATTGGAAATGGAGCTTGCAAATTTTGGAAGTGATTAACATCAATGGTTTTTTCATGCTAGCAAATGCAAACTAATCTTAACTCAAAAAAACAATACCAAAGAGAGTATGACCTCCAACATATGTATGATCTCCTCTATTATTTCCAAATTGTCCCCCATATGAACATAACATAATATATGCTTTCCAGACTATCTCACCATTAGTAATGAAAACTTGCACCAGACACAAATTATTAACAATTAACCACTCATATTAACAACTATCGTGTATTATAATAACAACTTATGTTCCCCTCTCATATCAGATCGTCCTCTTTCATTCACATTTTACAGCAACCTTCTAATGCTCATTCTTTCTTACTACATTTTAGTAAACATACTACAAATTCTTACAAACCGAATATAAGTTTTAAAACTCTAAATAAACACACTGAACCCAAGATTAAGATGATAACAAATTCATTCTATGATGATCCTAGTTTTCACGGCTAGCCCCTTGTTTTCATAATCCAGCTACCCCTGACTGAACAAGTGTATAGACTTCATCAATGAAAAGAATGACATCACCTGTATTAGAAGAAAACCTATATTCAACCAATTTTATTTTGTTCAAATGTTTTCACCTGCTTCTATTATTTCTTTTATTAATTTTGTAACATGTTCCTCTAAATAAGAAAGTTGACCAAAAGAAGAATAGATAAGTAGAGGGACAAAGAGAGCTAGAATGGAAGGAATGATGAGTTATGAGGAGCTCACTTATTGCCGAGGAGACTATGGAGCTTGATGATGAGCTAATCTTCTTCTTTAGTGAAATTGCAGCGTTTGGGGTCAAGAATGAGGTAGTTGATCCAGCGGAGATGACATCTCTTGCCATAACAAGGAGGCCAGCGGCTATGGCAAGAGAGCGCTAGCATCCCTCGCCATGGGAGTGAGTTGCAAGAAGCGACATTTCATTCTGCATAATTTAATGCTATTGGAGAAGGTATTTCAGACACGAGGAAGTGAAAGAAAAAGATGTTTCTGCATAATGGAATACTGAGAGGCAGTTATGTCTTTTCACAATTGAATTAATCTCAGGTTTCATAGGACTTCACAATAATTTTATCATTTTCTAGAACTTTTTTGCAATTTAATTCCTTCTACAGGATTTAAATGTAATTTTCCTTTTAATTTTTCTACCTCGGGCTCCCTATCACACTTCCTCTCTTTATTCACATAGGACATTCGATTAATTACCTTTTTCCATATAATTTGTTAGTTGTACGACCAACGGTTTCTAATGAAAGTCTATGTAACATGTTTCTCCAAGGCCTACAATTAATACTATCATCCCCTTACTTATATATATATATATATATATATATATATACTTATCTAATTGTGTCAGATGCAAATATGATTGAACTCAATTTAAAATAACTCTCTTAAAAGTATTTTATATTTTTATATAAACTTAAACTTAAAATTTTGTGATTAAGCAGTCATCTCATTATCTTTTTGTTCACTAATAAATACATGCTCATAAAATAGATAATTTAAAACATACATATGAAAATGATGAGGATTTATCAACTTTGATTAATGTGATTTCTCATAGGCATCGATTCCTTGAAAAAACTGATTGAGATTCAATGTCCAAATCTTGTATAGGAAAATATATCATTTGGTGGGAGTCGACTCCCTTTTTTTCTTATTTTGAAAAACATTAATTTCCATTGTCAATAGAAGATACTATTTTATATATAGTCCAATTAAATAATTTTAATCAAAAAGTATTTTTGAAAAAATTATTAGCACTCTAATATACAAAGTTGTAGAGTAATGTACTACTCTCTTCGCTAGTGATTATTAAAGCTAATTGATTAATTTATATAAACTAATTAATAAAATTAAATAAATTAATTTATTATGATTAAATTTAACCCTTTAAAATAAATTATATTATATATATTTTAATTTATCTAAATTAATTAACTAACTATTATATCAAGTACATTATATACATTTCAAAACAGATCCGATAATGTCAAATGAAGTCTCACAACCAAGTCTATTCACTAACCAAATCATATCTTCCGCTAAAATAAATGTATGTATGTATGTATGTATGTATGTATGTATGTATGTATGTATGTATGTATGTATGTATGTATGTATGTATGTATGTATGTATGTATGTATGTATGTATGTATGTATGTATTACACACACACATATATTTTGGATATGAACGGGTAATAAACAATATTACCAAGTTCAGCTCATTAAGGGCATGGTTTGGAGAAAAATATTACCAATTTCATTTCTTAGATGAACGTGGTAAATTATATATATATTTTTTAATAATTTGTGTTATATCATGTGAATTATGTTGTATGTGGGTTTAAAGTGAGTTAATACTTGTTATATGTGTTACATTACTGTATTAAAATTTATAATTTATGAAAAAAATTGTGTTAGTTGGTTTATGTTTACTTGTTTGATCCATCAACCCAATGCAGTGTGGAAACTCTATATTAAGACTATTATTTCTCTATTTAAATAAAATAATGTCATTTTGTCATAACGTGAAATATCCGCCATTAATTTTAATATATAGTATTAGTTGTTGTTTGAGACACTTAAAAATAGAGAGTCAAATTTGATACTCAGAAATTTATCACAAAATAATAAGGTTTTATTTATAAGGATAAACGATGGAGGGAGGGAGCATTGTAATGGAGAGGTTACTCACCAACATGTTCAACATACTACGTCCATACGGTTTCAGTAAAATCTAGATTTTGAAAGAATTTTTAGATTAAATTTTAAAAAAATTTCAAGACAATCATATTTATTTAAATGGATTTTTGAACCAAATTATAATTTAAAACTATAAATTACTAAGAATAACTTCTATAATAATAAAATAGTTTATGAAATATCCAATTAATATTTTACCCATATTTTTTCTTATATTCTCTCCCCTCTCCCCTCTCTGCTATATTTTCTTAACCCCCTCTCTTCTCTCATCTCTCATATATTGTCCCCACCCTCTTTTCTCCCATCGCTCTTTTCCACTATCTCTCCTCTCGCCTTAATCCTCCCTCCTCCCTCATCTCTCTTATTTTTAATAAAATAATATCATTTCTAATAATTTATCAATCACAAAAGTTCTTCTAGTAATAACTATCCAAACACTTATTTATTCAAAACTATTTTTTCTTATAAACTATAAGCTCTTCTTTATAAACCATTTTCTAAAATCTATCTAATTTTTTTTTCTATAAGTCATTTTTAAATTCTTATCCAAACAGGCTCTATATATATTAGTATGTTGAAAAAAAGGTTAAGATGTCAAAATGCCTTAGAAGTTTCCATGAAGAAGTAACTAGTACCGAAAATATTTTGCCTAAGATATCCCTATTAATTACATATACTAAAGTGGTTCTCAATTAAGGAGTAGTTTCAATACACATAATCAAATATGGTAGTTTAAAGAAATCAAGACAAATTTGTTAAAAATAACTAATTTAACTAATTTATTTAATCCACTCAAATAAATTATTTAGCTCGTATATTAAAAACTAGATGTAGTAAATGAGTATTTTGCGGAGAAGGGATAATTAACAATTTATTTAATTTATTTAATATAATAAAATTAATTAACTATATGTTATGTTGAACCTAATACTTTTGGGCCTAAACTATAAAGTACCCAAACAACCATTAAATGCCTATAAATATTTATAGAGTAAACTATAATTTTGGAAATATAAAAATATAGTTTTAGATAAGCTTGTGGAACTAGCTTCTCAGAGGTAAAGTACTTTTAAGTTGTGTAGTGACAATTTTACTCTTGTTTTTTTCTCTATCATTTTATCATATACCCTTTATGAAAAATTTACCTATTAAAAAAGATATTATGTAATAACTATTCAAGTAATTATTCTTTATAATCACTTTTCCTCCAAAAATTATTTTTGAAAATATATTCTTCATAATCACTTTTAAATTAATTTTCTCAATAAACTCTTTCTTAGAAGCTAAACCAAACGGGCTTACTAAGAGCCGGCTGAAGTATTAAAAATATATAAAAATACTATATCCGGTCTTTAATATAAGATATACTTAATTAATTTAGATAGATCAAGTGAGTTAGTTAAGTTAATTATTTATAATAGTTATGGGTTAATTTGTTGCAACTCCAAATCAAAATGGGCAACCAATGATATGATGATACGTAATAAATCTTTCTTATTTACAGGTGAAAAGGTTTCATTATAATCGATTCCTTTCATTTGAGTGAAACCCTTAATAACCAACCTAGGATTGTATCTATCGATGTTACCTTATGAGTTTCTCTTAGTTTTATAAACCCATTTACAGTCAATGGCCTTAGACCCACTAGGCAACTCTACAAGTTTCTAAACATGGTTGTTTGCCATGGAATTCATTTTATTAATCATAGCATCATGTCACAACTTAGAGTTTGCACTCTTCATAGCCTGAGTGAATGTTAAAGGATCATTCTCAACACTTACATTACAATCAACTTTAGCATAATATACTAAATAGTCATAAGGTAATATCGGTCTTCTTACTCTAGTTAACATCCTTAATTCAACCTCTTCGATTAATCCAAGTTGCTGAATGAAGACATCATCTATCATATTTTGTGGTGGTTCCACTTGTGTGATAGGTTGACCATTTGATATGTGTCTATCTTGTTCAGCATTGTCAACTTGAGCCACAGGGTCTACATCACATTCAATATCAATCCCAACAGTGGGATGATCATTAACTATTGACGTCCCCTCATGAATGATGTCAGTGGTTCGCTCTATGTGATCATCTAGTGGACAATCACTCATACTAATCACATCATTATCAAGAAATTTGGCATTCCTAGATTCTACAAACCTTTTAGAAGGTGGAGGACAATTAAACTTATAAACTTAGACCTTTCTGCATAGCCCACAAAGTAAGCTCTAATGATCTTGGGGTCCAACTTCTTTTCCTGTGGATTGTACACTCTTACTTCAGGAGGACAACCTTATACCTTGAAATGATTTAAATTAGGTTTCTATCCTTTCTAGATTTCAAAGGATATCTTGGACACTACCTTTGTTGAAACCCTATTTAATATGTATGTAGCTGTCATGAGTGCTTCCTTCTACAAGGAAGATTACAGTTTGGAGCTACTCATTATACTCCTAACTATATCCAGCAGGTCCTATTTCTTCTTTCAGCTACACCATTCATGTTAGGTAATCCAGGCATAGTATATTAAGTTACTATACCTTGATCTAGAAGAAAATCAGCAAATAGACCTGGCACTTGTTCTTCACTAGTGTATCTGTCATAATACTCACCACCACGATATGATCTCACGATCTTGATTAGTTTCACAATATATTTTTCTACTTCTACTTTATATTCCTTGAAAGCATCTAGTGCCTCATTCTTATTATAAAGCATGTAGACATACACGTATTGTGAGCAGTCATCAATAAAGGTGATAAAATACTTTTGACCATGTGCAATCAAATCAGGGCAACAAATATCCATGTGTATAATTTCTAGCAATTTAGAACTTCTCTTAGCCCCTTTATATGACTTATTATTCTATTTTTTCCTTATCCAGTATACACAAGAATCAAATTATGAATAGCTTAAAGATAAAAGAATTCCGTCTTTATTTAACCTTTTGATTCTATCAGCAGAGATATGATCCAATCTTCTATGTCACAGGTTATAAGAATTCTCATCGATGACACTTCTCTTAGTATCACGCGAAACAAAAAAAATTGAGGCAAATCACAAACAATTTTAAATAAATCATCAATCATAACCAAATTCGTAATTAAAATTGAATCCTTTGACAAAGTCATAAATTTCTTAGAAAGAACTAAATGATAATCAAATGGAATATGTCTCGACATAGAAATTAAATTTCTCTTGTAAGAGGGAACATAAAAAGCATCATAAAGTTCCAAAACATGATTATTTGAAAATTTTATGTGAAAAGTTACAACAACTTTCACAAGATCTCCTCTCCCACTGGCTGACAAGATAGTTTCCTCATTGGTATATGGAAGCCTGCTTGTTAGAAAACCCTACATGGTAGTAGAAATGTAGATCATTGACCAGTGTCAATACACCAAGTGTCATAATTAACTCTAAACAAGATTCAAAAGTAGCATACGTTAAAAGCATACCTCTCTTTGTAAGCCATGTTTTCCTCTTAAGACACTCATTCCTCATATGTCCATTTTCCTTACAGAAGAAGCATATGTCATTCCTTTTGTTAGCAGCTAAAATAGTAGAAAATTTCCCCTTTTTTCTATCTTGCTTTCCCTTTGTTTCCTCTTCTACTGCCAGCCATAGAACTTTCTACTAGCTGAGCCTCCTTTTGTGCACCTTTCCCATTCATCAGCAATCTAGTCTCTTCTTGAATACACATGGACACATTTATAATTTTCCAATACCTGTGGGTTACTTAAAGAATAACAAGGTCATTCTATTCTACCCTAATTAAATGTACAATTATGAGATATCTACTGTAAGCAAAGATAAATTGTAGCTATACATTTAATTACAAATGATATTTCAAATTTATATGTGAGTAATGAATGCATGCAACAAATTCAATAAACAAGGATTATGTGGCTACTCCTTAAAGAATTGCATGCTAACTACAAATACCATTCATGTGCATTGAAAATTAAAATATGCACAATTTAATAGAGTAATTAACTATCCCTCTAATTAAATGTATAATCATGAGATATCTACCTGTAGGTAAAGATAAATCATAACTATACCAATTGATATTTTAAATCTATATGTGATTAATTAATGATTGCAACAATAAACAAATAAGGATGTTATGACTACTCCTCATAAAACTGTATGCTAATTACAAATATCATTAATATGCATATAAATCCAAACATATACAACATAATGAAGCATTTAATAAATTAATTTAATCAATAAATATGACTAAATAATTTAATTTAAATTCTCCCAGTATTTCATGCACCAAAAATATGTTTAATAAATTAATTTCAATTCAAAAGGTTTTACAAAAATTAAATAGTTAATTTAATTTCTAAAGGAGAAATTAATATACAAAATAGGCAATCAAATAACATAAAAATTAAAAACACCTTTTCAATTAAAAATCAAAATAATGGAGAAATTAATTTAAATATTTACAGTGCATGTAATAGTAATTAAAAGAACATATTAAATTAAAATAAATTTACTTTAATTTGAACAAAATATTCCAAAAAATCAAATTAAATGACCTAAAATAATTTTTTAGAAATAAAATCAAATAGCCCATATACAAGAGTCTAAAACAGAGCCTAAAATAATTTCCAAAAACAAAAACAAAAAATCCAGGCCCAAAAAGTATTTTCGAGAAGCAAACAGAAAAATTTTTGTTCAGCCCAAAGCGTGAGGCCCAATAGGCTTTCAAAAATGATAATAATAATAATAAAATAATATAACAACCCAAAACAGCAACGGCCGAGCAAGAGAGAATTTTTTTTAACAGTAGCCCAAACTTCTGTGGCCTAATAGTAGAGAATATTAAAAAAAAACTAGTAGCCAAGACATTAATGTTTCGATTTCTCCCCTACAGTGAGTCAGGTTAGGTCAACCCAACTCACCAACCTGAGACCCAAGTAACTGCAGATACCGCAGCGTGTCTCTGAGCTACAGCAAAGTTGTTTTCCAATAGTCCAAAGGCTTTATTTCCAGCGTTTCTCGCGGCGGCACTTCCACAGTGGCTCCTCGTCCATTTCTAGGAGCTCTCGCGTGGTCTCACCGTCACAGTGACATATTTTCAGGAGATTCTGGGGTCTATCTCTAACGGTTGAACAGACCACTACAACAAGCTCTTCTCCCATGGTGATTTCAACGGCTGTCTTAGGTGATGTTGTCGCCACCAATTTTTGACAGCTTTGCTCTCTCTCAATTCTATGACCTCTCATTTTCCAGCAACTCTCACAAGATTACAGATAAACAAATGGTTAAAAGATACAAAATAAACCAAATTATGATCTCTAAGAGGTATTTTATCTCATTCTATCCTATATTGTTACTCATGAGAATTATAAATTAACAAGCAAGGTAAAGGTGATCTTAAACAAGGTTCTGATACCATATGTTAGAATATAAACATATTGTACAAAATATAATCAATCCAGATTATGATATACATAAGTATAAAACCTATATGAGATGCAGTGGAAGACTTAAAGTTATCTCTCGCCATTAACTTGATTGATCTGAGAAGAACTGAAACTCAAATCAGATACATGTCAATCAGAGAATACTGTTAGGTAAACAAAAGGTTCTTTCAGCTGGTGATTAGGCACAGTGATGACAACTTATGTACTTCCGTTACCAGTAGGTGACATTTGAGAGTGAGTTGAGAAATTAGACTATCGCTCTATGACTTAAAAACTATCACACAATAAAACTATGAATAACTAATTTCCACCATCAGAAAATTAACCTTAATAAATTGAGTCACACAATCCACCTTAGATTGGGCTCAATAACTACAGTCATACTCAGAAATATTTATTAATTATCCTAATTAATATCTAAATAGATTATGTTATGATAATAAATATCTCAGACGAATTGGACCAATCAAAGAATTGGAAGACATGTCCAGATATATTATGCTTTCTAGATGACTAAAAGTTAGCTTTGGTATATAACCGCTCAAGTTATTTTAATTTATGAGCAAGGATTGCAAACCTTTGCAACGTTTGAGGCTTACTGGAATGGTTCCAAGATTTTCAAGCTTTCCAATTGAACGATCTAGTTGCCCGATCTCATTAGGTATTCGTCCAAAGATATGAGTGAATTCCACATTAAGCCAGTGAAGAGAGATTTCCAATTGACTTTGGCAATACCCCACTAAATTTATTATTTGACATCTCTAAAGTTTTCAATTGACTACAATTTGATAATGATGAGAGGAAATCCAAGTCATGATGACCGACCTTCTTCAGTTCCAAAATTATTTGTGGGAATTTAAAATATACGAGGTTCTGTGGTCTTCCCAAAGAGGTAGGGATTAGGCCCCTAAAATAATTTTCATATATTGAAAATAATTGCCATTCAGAGATGTTGGATAATGAAGCTGGAATAGTTCCTGTCAACATGTTCTGTCCCGCATTAAACTTCTGAAGATTTGGTAAAGCAAGGCCAACAATTTGATGGAATAGTTCCAGACAAGTGGTTGAAAAGAAAAAATAACTCTTCCATGTGAGAAAGATTATAAAGTGAAGAAGGGATTATACCAAAAAGACCGTTGTTACCAAGATAGATCACGTACAAATTTGATAGTCTACCTAGAGATTGAGGTATACTTCCTTCCAAATTATTAAATGGAAGAGTCAAAATCTCTAAGGATGAAAGATTTCCTAAGGAAGGTGGAATATTTCCATGAAATTTATTACTGCCAAGTTCCAACGCTGTAGCTTAGAACAAATTTGCTGGAGCTTAGAACAATTAGCAAAGCTACAGGGATTTGTCCCTCGAGATAATTTTGGTTCAAATCCAGAAACTGCAATCGTTTAAGATGGCCAATTTGCACTTTGCCAGTTGCAGAAGTGGACAGATTCATTCCATGAAGGTGGAGCTTCTGAATTGCCTTTGGTCAGCGTATCCTTCAAAGCAAGCAATGCAAGCCTATCAGTCTCCGACCCAGTGGCCATGGCAGCTCTAGTTGGCAACAGAATCTGAGAGGCTATGCATAGCAGAAAATTGATGGTAATAATGAAGGGGATCATTTTGATTTTGGCAAAGGAATCTGCAAATGAACCCACGTACTCAAAAAGTAGACATGTTGTGTTAGGTTTATATTAGTTATAGTCATTGACTGCTAAACCTCAAGTCGCCAAGGCGGCAAAATTTAAATATTCACATCTGTTTTTTTTTTCAAATTATTTTTTTGGTAGGTAAAAACGAAATTAATTTTCAATTATAATAACAAAGGCTAAATATGTATTCACTTTAGTTGTTTTATTGTTGTGCTTTATGTGAAATAATCAAAATATTAACCTATTTCAGATACAAACACTCACAAACAGGGGGGGAAACGACTTTAAAATTAAAATACTGAAAAAAACATAAAATAATTCACATTTTTTAAGAATTATTATGAGTTCCTAAATAAATAATTTAATTACATAAAAGTCTTAATAATAATTTAAAAGCTAATAATAATAAATTCTAGTGCATGTATTAATAATAATATTATATTATTTAAAATTTTGAAAAGATTATATCACTTTTTTAAGACTTTACAGTAATTTTTTCCTCACATGATAATAATAAAATGCACATATCCACAACGTTATCAGAGTAAAGGACATTGATACAATGTGAACCACCCATTATCTATCCAAGCGTACGCACTGTATTATTGATAAGGTAGAGGAAGCAACGACTCAATGTGATTCCATGCTTTGCACAATAAAAAATACACAAACTCAAAAACGACTTCCATGTGGTGTTTATGGCATAATCATGCAAGGCAATATTGCATTCTGACAAGCTATGTCGAGCAGAGAATCAAGCGTAAATTCTAAATAAATACCTCCATCATTTGCAAAACCCAAATCAGTCCCCTAAATTTCACTAATTCCAAGTCAGTCTGCAACATCCAGAATATTTTAAATGCCGATTAAATAAGTAAGATGTGATATGGATGGGACAAATGAGAGTAAGAAAGAAGTTTAGAGACTAAATAGGTCGAAGTAAGAGAAAAAGAAAATTGGGGCTAAAAGAAGTTATTATGAGAAGCTTTGGAGTAAAAATGTAATTGTAGAAAAACTCCTTGAAAATTCAAAAGCAATTAAGAAAAATCCTTAAAATAGGTTTATGAGGTTTTTTATAGAACTATTCAAGGTGAAAATGCCTCCTAAAGAATTTAATTAGCCAAAAACTCTATTTTTCAATGAAACTTTAGCGAGATAAATGAGAACATAATTATTAAAATTATGTAAGAGCCTAGACAAATTAAGGAAAAATTATAGATCATTATTTTAAGAAATTAGAATATTTGTGAAGAGAATTGTTTCCCCAAAAGTGAAGTAATAATTTTAAAACTATTTTTTGGGGTTTAAGGGCCTATCTTAAAATTTTAAAGAAAAATAGTTAAAGGTTATAGTTTGGTTTGAAAATTTTAGGAAAATTATTTTATAAGCTTAATTTGATTATATGATCTTTGTTTGAAGTTGTATATATTGTTTTGGAAGCCTTGTATAACCTTTGTAATTTATTATGGTCGATTGTAATTAGCCCCCAAAAGGAGGTGAAGAAGGGCTAGTATGAAGGTAACTTCCATTCATCTTTCATGGCAAAGATGCAAGGGAGTTACCAACAGAGGTTAGTCCGAGTGATAAGTGGCTCAATATCACTTAAACGAGGTATCGAATTCAACCCTTGGTGTATATAGAAAATCTCCATTGGGAGATTCACCCACTACAGCTAGGTGCATGAGGTGGGTCAGATCCAGATATAGTCGGAGTAAAGCTTCGGTGAACTGGGTAGGCAACTAAAAACAAAGATGCAAGGGAGTTAGTTTGAATGCTTGTTTGAGTAGCTATAGAGAGGACGTTTAGAAACAGAGTAAATGGGCGAGTAAAATTCTAAAATTTGGTAAAGAAAATAGTATACATCTAGAGTTTTAAAACAAGTCATACAGTATATATTTTATGGGTGTGTATAGTAAAAAAAAACTCCTTAGTTTTAAAACAAGTCTTGAGTTTTAGCATAATATAAACGGTTAAAGGTTAAGGTGGGTGCCGGTCTTATTTTTCTTAAAAAAATTCTCAAAAGTTAAAAATAGAGCTTTTGAACCATTATTTTTGGAGTTACATTATTTTAGTTATGAATTTTTAAAGTTTTAAAAAAATTTATTATCTTATGATACTCAAATTTTAAGAAAAGTTTATGGATTATAAGTTGTTCTTAAATGACTAAATAACTAATACTTCTCTAGTCTTTAATATATGATATAATTAGGAAGTTGATTTTAGTTTTAAATATAAGACATATTTTCTATATTTATCAATTTTTTCAAATGATCCCTATTAATATTTTCTAAATAACAATCCAGTAAGAAAATGAATGAGGGAGTTAAGGAAGATAATTATAGTATTTTAGAAAAAATATGTAATATAAATTTAATAGAGCAAGAACTAGATGTTCTTGTAAAAAGTCTAGCTCGAGTTCTCAAAACAAGCTAAGGAAACCAGCTAGCTAGATCTCTGATCGTGACAAAAGTTCTGTCAGGTTCTTAGTAGCAATCACTGACCTTCTTGATGATTCTTTCTTTTACTTCACATAACTTTTCATAGCTCACTACTACAAAAAAGGCTTTCTAAATCAGTTGAAAATGGTATTCTACATCGGACAATGATTGGTGTAGAAACGGACCATTTAGAAAGTGTACACTTTTTAAATTGGATGGTTTACTGGTGTAGAAAGAATAGAATTTAGACTGGTCTCTTTTGAAATCAAGAGTATAATTTGCTAATGTCTACACTGGTTGAACTGGTCCCTTTTGAAATCAAGATATTGCCAATACGGAAGCTTAAAGAAGACATATCTTTTTCTCCATATATTTTTCTTGATTCTCTTGGTAGTTTTATTGAAAGAAACGTTGATGTCTTTCACCTTTTCATAAACTTGTACTCCAGTTAATGATTTCAGAGCATTTTCAAATTATTGGCCGCCAATTTTATTTTTTTTAGTCGATGGTATGGGTGGCCTTGTCTTAGAAATCTCCTATAACCTAGGTAGACTGTCTTTCTTTCATAACGAAGTTGATAGTAGCAAGTCCCTTCCTCACAAATAGGACATATTTTATGGACCTTAACACTATCTCCTGACAAATTTTCGTATGTAGGAAAGCCATTAATTATACAAAAGATCATGGCTTGCATATTGACTACCTCCTTCTTAATAGCATAAAAAAATCCATGCCTTCCCATAGCTTCTTCAAATCTTCAATTAAGGGTATTAGGTAAACGTCTATGTCATTTTTCGGTTGTTTCGGTCCTAAAATCAACATAGACAACATTACATACTTACGTCTCATACACAATAAGGGAGATAGGTTGTAAACCACCAAGAGGACGAGCCATGAACTATGTATACTACTAAGGCTACTATAAGGGTTCATGCCATCTGTACTAAGTCTAAGCCTTAGGTTTCATGGTTTCTTGCCGAACTAGGGAAATAAGTCATCAATCTTCTTCCATTGTAAAGAATTAGCCGGATGACAAAGCTGTCCATCACATATCCTTTAGTCGCATGCCATAACAATTTTTTTGCATAATCTTCATTAGCAAAAAGCCGCTTAAACTTTAGGATAATTAGAATATACCATAACTTTACAAGAGACTTGTTTGATTTATACCTTAGTATATTACATATTGGACATTTCTCCTCATCTTTAAAATCTTTCCTATACAGTATGCAATTATTTAAGCATGCATAAATCTTTTTATACTGCATGCCTAAAGGATATTATTTTCTTAGCATCATAGTAGCGTTTGGGTAATATATTTTCTTCTGGAAACATGTCTTGCAACAACTCAAGTAATTTTGAAAAACCTCTATCACTCCAACCATACCGTGCTTTCACACTTACCAATCTTAACACTGCATTCAACAGGTTGTATTTTCTACACCTTGGGTATAGAGATTTTTCTGCATCATTACACATAGTACCATATGCTATGACCGCATAAAATCATCGTCTCCAATATCACGAATCATGTCCTTTCCCCGATCACTAGTATCCATGTTATCATTAAACCTCTGTTCCAAATGTTCAGATGCACTTGACCTTTCCACATTTTCACTATGCCATACCCATACTATGTAACTCTTGTAGAACCCCTCACAAATTATATAAGTGTACATATATGCAGGACTCTATTTCTCCTCATTCAAATAACTCACACAAGGACAATAAAACCTTATATTGTCATCATCACTATTCTATTTAGCAAAATCCAAAAACTCCTTCACCCCCTCAGCATACTCAACACTTATTCGTTTAGCATTTATCCAACTACGATCCATATTTATGGAAGAATAAGAAAACTAGAAAATAGAAAATAAGAAAATATAGCTTACAACAATAAATCAAATGACAACAATGAATCTAGCACAAATAACGGTAAAAGGTACAGCTAGTAGTACATAAATCTTCAGTTCTCGAGACAAGGAGTTCAAAACAAAACTCACCAGCTGTGAAGGGTCGAGAAGACTTAAATACGCGAACAAGTGAAAATGACATATACGAGGCATGAAGGGGATTTTGATTAAATTAAAGGGTATTTTATGAGCAAATCTACATCAGATAAAATGCAGCATCGGTGTAGAGATAACTTTTTTTCTAAACCGGACAATATATTCTACACCGGTCACTTTTACACCTATGTAAAATAATATAAATTGAACAACTTTACACCAGATGAAGTGGAAGACCGTTGTAGAAATAACTTGTTGTAAACTGGTCATTATATTCTACACCTGATATTGATATGTCATGTTTCAAGCTGTTGCATTTTTTTTTGGAAAATAAAATAACAACTTAACATGTTATCAGAACAAGAAACTTCATTCATTCAGCTTTACTAATAACTTTATATCAAAAGTATAAAATTTCTAAATACAATATCTATCAGAATATATAATATATCTGCTCTTTTTGTCATTAAGTACAAAAAAGTAAAAAAAGAGGGGGTAGATAAAGGTTGCATGCTTTTACTCCTCATCAGACTTAGAGGTCTAGGATTTATCAGAGTCGGTAGGATCAACAGGATGATACAAGCTATCATGTTGTTGATGGCGGCAAACTTTTGAGTGAAAAGCTCTAAAATTGTCTTTCAGTTTAGTAACTTTCTCATACAGTTCTTTCACTGATTCCTCCAGAGCATTGAAGTGCATGATCAATTCTTCAGCTCCATCAGAGTGACAACCAGGGGAGGAGGAGAAGGAACTACAGGGTGATGGTCAGGATATTTATCTTTAAAATTATCTCTGTTTCTTTTGTGCGGTGAAGAAGGAGGTGTATGTGAGGAGGAAGCCATTGGAGCATTCAAATAGAAGAAAAGAAAATAGAAATAAAGTGATGAGATAAAAGTACTAATCAGAGGAGTAGTATACATATGGTTGAGGAATAAGAACGATTTCAGAAAAGAATATCGAAGAATGCAATTAGCCTACTATCATAAGGAGTATAAATATTGAGAACTAAAGAAGCAAAATGAACAGCCTAAGAAGGTACAGAGAATATAAGTGGGAAAGCATAGGTAGAAAACTGAAGAGTCAAAATAGAAAGTATATTTAACACCAGTTCAATATAAATCTGGTGTAAATATTTCATCTTATTTACAAAAATACCACAATTTATTTGTTCTAAAAGCTTCTCTGTAAGGTCTGAAGAAGTTAAAGAAAAGAAGTAGGAAAGCATAGATAGAAAATTGAAGAGTCAGAATAGAAAGTATATTTAACACTGGTTAGATATATTTTACACCAGTTCAATGTAAATCTGGTGTAAATATTTCATCTTATTTACAAAATTGCCACCTTTCATTTTTTCTAAAAGCTTCTCCACAAGGTCTCAAGAAGTTAAAGAAAAGAAGTGGGAAAGCATATACAAGAAACTAAAGAGTCAGAATATGTCGCAACTACTCTACACCTATTGATATTAGGATCCGGTGTAGTAATTATATTTTACACTGGTGACATGTTAATCTGGTGTAACTATTTCATCTTATTTACAAAAATATCACCGGTCATTTTTTAAACCGTCTCCACAATGACTGGTTTAAAAATGGGGATTTAAAAAGTATATTTTGTACCAGTGGCTCTAAGATTAGTTGGTGACATTATTGTGTTGTGTGAAGGGCACTTTACGACGGTTAGGGTTTTCACATTAGTTGTTGAAAGGTAGTGTATATTAACGATATTGTTTGTCCAAAATTTATGTTGATAAAACAAACAAATGTAGTAGAAAAGACTTTCTATGTCGATTAAATTATGTATAAAATGCATAACACATATTTTTTCCACATGACATTTAGATTATGTTTCACATGCAATTTTTTTTATCAGTGATGATAATAAATATCAATAGCCAGTTTGTCACAAGGAGAGAGAAAATTTGATTTGCTGCATGTTTTTGCTACATTAACCTCTTTTTCTACGATGTGAACATTTTCAATTAGGTGTTGTGTATGATATATTTTTATCCATATGGGCATTTTGTTTAATTGAAGTGCAATTTTCCACATGCTTTATCATTTTCATCTTGTTAGGAGGATTAGAAGCAAAAATACAAGCTAAAGTTCTGTTTACCCCCTCTCCTTTCTCCCTTCTCCCTTCTCCCTTCTCCCAACTCACATTTATATGGCTTCATGAACTCTTGTATATATATATATGCATCCATATGTAATAGCTTCATAAATTCTTCATAAACTCGTGTTTATACTTATGATAAACACAAGTTCAAAGGAATAGCCTAATTCCAAAAAGAGTAGCATATTGAAAAGGAGAGCCGCTTGAACTTATAAACATCACTCTACTTGTGGGGCTTCCTAATGTAGGACTCATAACAATTGCAGCCCTTTAAGAGCCAAGGTCCCTCGTGGCTTAACATTAGACTCGGTGAAGCCGATCAAAACCTTCTATAGGTAATCATCTCTATTAATATTAACCTCTCAATGAGAGCACAAATATGATGAATACAAGCTCAAAAGGAGAGCTCGATCTCTAAAGCTTGCCTATTTAAAAAGAAAACCCTTTAAACTTATGAACCCTAATCTACTTGTGAAGATTACCAATGTGGGACTCATAACAAAATCCTATAAATAGAAAATAGAAGAAAGCAATAGGAAACCGCCATTACTTTCATTTTGTTGGTGGATCTGAATTAAAAGTACAAAGAATGGTTTGTTTAGATAACCTCTTGACCTTTTTCAAGTATGTGCAAATAGTCTCAAACTATACAAAAAAATAGAGTTTTAGGATGATTTTGTCGCTGCTAAAAGTAAGACTTTGTATGACAACGTTTTTTGTGCCCTAAGAGTAAAACTTTTTGCGGCGACATAAAGTCAATAGTTTTTACAACCACATATAATGTCACTGTAGAAAGTCAATAATTTATATGGTGACAATTTGTTATCACCATAGAAGGTCAATATTTTCTGTGGCAACAAATAGTGTCACCATAGAAAGTCTATAGTTTCTGTAGAGACAGTTTTTTGTCGCCATAGAAAGTAGGTTTTAGTGGTGAATTTTCTCACCTTCAATGTCACCACTCAAAGTTTTCATGCAATTTTTTTCAATCTAAAGGATTTTTAAGCAACTAATCTAATATATATAATGAAATTATTAAATAATATCACTCTTAAAGAATATAAATAAAGGAATTTCACGTGTTATTGTTGTAATAAGAAGAGATTATATAGATAATAATGTAGTGTGTGAAAGAAGGAAATGGCGGGTATGTGTATAAGAGATATATTATAATTGTGTATTAATGAGTGTAAGATTTAGTATATATATGTGTTAAAAATAATGTGGGGTAGGAGAGAGAGGGAGAGGGAAAGGGAGATGTGTGTGTGAGAGTGAGTGAGTAAGAGATAGGAAGAAAGAATAGAAAGTGAAATATATATATAGTGCATTTTTTTTAGAATGGGGGATGATTGTGATTAAGTATGAGAGATAGGAAGAAAGAAGATAAAATGAAATACATACATACCCTGTGTGTGAGAGATAGAGTGTGAAGGATACTGTAAATTAAATATATAAGAGAAAAATAATGAATTTATAAATAGATTTATAGTAAGTGTTAGTATACTTTATTTAAAAGATAAAATATATTATTATGATATAAGAGATGATATAAATAATATAATAGAAGAAGATAACATAATTAATTTAAAATTTAATGAAGATTACTAAATTTTATGTTGGTATTTATTTATGTTATTTTAATTATAGTTATTTAAAATTTATTATATCTTATATGTTGCTTTCATTTTTTTATATTTGTATATCAACTAATTTCTAATTATAGTTTTAATATAATTGGGGCTATGTGGTGACAATAACCTTTAGGTCTAGAGTTTAAATTTAGAGTGCTGAACATTGGAGATTTTCCCCCTTGTTTTAGTTCAAAACATTTAAATAACAAAAGAAAAAGATAGAGTTATAAGATTTGAATCCTAAACACGATTGATCAAAAGTACTTCTGTGACCATCTATCTAATATAACTTATGTCACCATCAAAAGCTACTCTGACCAGCTTATCTAAAACCTTAGTTTGGTCCAAAAGCCCTTTTCAACAAATATAGCTGTTTGTTTTAAAATTTCTCAAAATCTAGGTTTTGGCAAAACCTAGGTTTAAAACCTAGATTTTGCTGGTAACCAAACACACACATAACTTGTTATAAATTTAAACCTTTAATTATATATGTAAAATATTACCTAAACCCTAAATTTCAAATTTATAGCCTAAATTAATTTTTCTCTCGCCTCTCTTCCTCAAACACATCACCCCCTTTCATCCTCAACCCCAAATTTCAACTTCAGCGCTTAAATTAATTTTTTCCCTCGACTCTCTTCATTATACATGCTACTACCTCTCATCCTCCACCCCTCATTCTTTTAGAAGCACCAATCGAGATCCCTGTCCTCCTCTCTTGGATGTTTATTCTTCTTTTCTTCCAATCCTTGCCAATGCTCCTACGCGTGGATGGGTGTGTATAAACATCACATCTCCTTTTTTGCTCCTTCTCTTATGTGTCAGTGGCATGGATAGAACAAGCACGTAAGACAGAGGGGAAAATGAGAGCGAGAGCGAGAAAAACAGCAGGAGCAGAGGAGTGTCGCCAGAGGTGAGGGATGTGAGATATTTATTATAATATAACCTATTTAGATATTAATTAGGATAATTAATAAATATTTCTGAGTGTGGCTCATAGTCATTGGGCCTAATTCAAGGTGAGTTGTTGACTCAGTTTATTTAAGGTTAATTTTTTGATTGTGAACATTAACAATTCAATTTATCTTGCGAATGCTTTATGAGTCCAAAGTGAAAACCTATTTTTCTCAGCTCACTCTCGAAGGTTCCCCACTGGTGATGAAAGTACACAAGTTGTCATCACTATACCTAATCACCAACTGGAAGAACCTGTTATTTATCTGACAATGTTCTCTGATTGACAGGTATCTCATTTGGTTCCAGTTCTTCTCAGATCAATCAAGCTAATGGCGAGAGGTGACTCTAAATCTTCCGCTGTATCTCATATATGCTTTGTATTCATATATATATATATATATATCATAATATGGATTGATTATATTATATTTGATATGTTTATATTTTAACATGTGGCATCAAAGCCAGGTTTAAGATCACCCTTACCTTGCTTATTGGTTTTTTATTCTCATGAGTAATAATATAAGGTAAATATGGAATATAGGGATCTCTAAAGATCATTTGTTCTTGTGTGTATTATTAGCGAGTGGCGAGAGAGAGTAGTGAGAGATCACCCGCGTACGAAAAGGGGAAATCAAAATTGGAAGCTGTCAAATTGGAGTAGCAAGTTATCAAAGGCAAGATTTTTGGGATTGTATAAATGTTGTAGATTGGGGCTCACGATATTAGGCGTTAAGTGTGGAGGATCTGATTCAGCCCTACCTGCAAGCATTTAGGCCATATGCTTCTAATTAAAAACAAATTGGGCAGTTTCAATTTTGGGCCATCGTTTTGAGCACTCAATATATATATATGTATATTTTATTTTGGTTGGCTTCTGTGCGTTTTGGGCCAATTTGTTGAGAAGAGTTTGTTGGGCCAAAAAGCATATTTTTCCTCTTTTCCCTAAAAGCAGTTTATGCTAGCCGAATATATATATATATATATATATATATATTAGGTTGGCTTTCTGGACCTGCATTTTTAGGCCATCTCTAATTTTTTTAAGAAGCAGATTGGGCTGACGTGAGTTTTGGGCTACTGTATTTTTTTTCTTGGCAGCCTATTAGGACTTACATTTTGAATTGAATATTTTTTTTTGTTGGTTTCTAGAAAATATTTTTTTAGGCCTAGATTTTTTGTTTTTTATTTCTAAAAATTATTTTGAGCTATATTTTTGGACTTTTGTATATATGCCACATGTTTTTATTTCTAGAAAATTATTTTTAGCCATTTAATTTGATTTTCCAAAACATTTTAATTACTTTTACGTGCACTATAAATGTTTAAATTAATTTCTCTATTATTTTAATTTTTAGAAAAAGGTATTTATAAATTTTAATTTTTATGTTATTTAATTACCTATTAATTTCTCCCTTGACAATTAAATTAACTATTTAATTTTTATAAAAATATTTTGAATTAAAATTAATTTATTAAATATTTTTTGGGTGCATGAAATAGTATGAGGATTTAAATTAAATTATTTAGTCACATTTGTTGATTAAATTAATTTATTAAATGCTCTATTATGTTATACATATTTGGATTTATATGCACGTTATTGATATTTGTGATTAGCATGCAGTTTTATGCAACATCCTTATTTATTTTGTTACGTGTATTCATTAATCACATATGGATTTAACATATCAATTATAATTAAATGTATAGTTATGATTTATCTTTATCCATATGTAGATATCTCATGATTATACATTTAATTAGGGGGAGGATTAATTTCTCCACTGAGTTGTGCATATTTGGATTTTCAATGCACATGAATGATATTTGTGGTTAGCATGCAATTCTTTGAGAAGTAACTACAATATCCTTGTTTATTGAATTTATTGCATGCATTTATTAATCACATATGTATTTAAAATATCATTTGTAATTAAATGTATAGCTATAATTTATCTTTGCCCACAAGTAGATATCTCATAATTGTACATTTAATTAGGGTGGGATAGAATGGCCTTGTTATTTTCTAATTAACCCACATGTATATCATTTGAGATAAATACATGATATCCTAATATCTTTGCCTATAGGTAGACATTGGTGATACGTATTTATACTACTTGCATGCTACATTTGAGCTAAGCATGTATATATGGCACAATGACTTGTGATTGCTTCAAATTCTTACTTGTGAGCTTATTTGTATATTTATCTATTTTTATTTTACAGATCCAATTGATGTCCCTAGGATTATGGCTGACATAAGCAACAAAACAATCTTAGATGGAAGCGTTAACTATGATGACTGGAAAGATGATGTTTTGTTGTAGCTTAATTTCTTAGACTTGGATTATGCCTTGAGGTAAGATAAACCTTTGAGACCTGATGATGCCTCCGATGATAGAGAGACAAAGGAAAGGTATAATATGTGGGAGTAGAGTAACCGCTTATCTCTTCTACTTATACAACAAAGGATCACTAGGAGAATTAGGGGAGTAATCCCTAAGTGTAACAACCAAATGATACCTAGAAACCCTAGATAAGTAATTCAAGCTGATAAACAAGCAGATGGGTGGCGCCATCATGTCTGAATTATATGCTATGAGGCTTACAGGTATTGGCAATGTGAGGCAACATATAATGGAGATGAGATGTATGCTTTCATCGTGTGTTACTTTTGAATCTAACTTTTCTAGCGTTAACGATAACACTTGGTGGATTGACACTGGTTCGATGATCCACATTTTGACTACCATGCAGGGCTTTCTGTTAAGTAGGTCTCTATATCCTATGAGGAAACTGTCATTTCAAGCAGTGGGAGAAGAGATCCTGTGAAAACTGTTGAAACTTTTCGCATAACCTTTTCAAATAATCATATTTTGGAACTTTATGATATTTTTTACGTTCCCTCTTATAAAAGGAACTTGATTTATATGTCAAAACTTATTCCACTTAATTATCATCTAGTTCTTTCTAAGAAACTTATGACTTTGACAAAGGATTATGTTTTTATTACGAATTTAGTTATAATTGATGGCTTGTTTAAAATTATTTCTGATTCACCTCAATCCTTTTCTGTTTCACATGATACTAAGAGAAGTGTCATCAATGAGAATTCTTATAGCCTGTGGCATAGAAGATTGGGTTATATCTCTATTGACAAAATAATAGGTTAAATAAAAATAAAAGTAAGGCACTATATGCTTTGAAGGAATATAAAGTAGAAGTAGAAGTAGAAAAATAGATTGGGAAACTAATCAAGATCGTGAGATTAGAATGTGGTAATGAGTATTATGGCAGATACACTAGTGAAGGATAAGTGCTAAGTCTATTTGCTAATTTTCTTTGAGAGCAAGGTATAGTAGCCTAATATACTATACCTAGATCACCTGACATGAATGACGTAGCTGAAAGAAGAAATATGACCTTGCTGGATATAGTTAGAAGCATGATTAATAGCTCCAAACTGCCGTCTTCCCTGTGGAAGGAAGCACTCAAGACTGCCACATACATATTAAATAGGGTTCTAATAAAGGCAGTGTCCAAGACACCCTTTGAAATCTGGAAAGGATGGAAACCCAGTTTAAATCACTTCAAGGTATGGGGTTATCCTGCGGAAGTAAGAGTGTACAATCCACAGGAGAAGAAGTTAGACCCTAAGACCATTAGAGTTTACTTTGTAGGCTATATGAAAAGGTCTAAGGGTTATAAGTTTTACTATCCTCTACCTTCTAAAAGGTTTATAGAGTCTAGGAATACCAAGTTTCTTGAGAATGATGTGTTTAGTGTGAGTGATTGTCTATTAGATGATCATATAGAGTGAACCACTGACATCATTCATGAGGGGACATCAATAGTTAATGATAATCCCATTGTTAGGATTGATATTGAAATTGATGTAGACCTTATGGCTCAAGTTGACAATACTGAACAAGATGAACATATGCCGAATGGTCAACCTATCACACAAGTAGAACCACCACAAAATGTGATATAGGATGTCATTGTTCAGCAACCTAGATCAACCCAAGAGGTTGAATTAAGGAGGTCAACTAGAGAAAGAAGGCGTCATTACCTAATAATTATGTAATGTATTCTGCTAAGGTTGATTGTGATATAAGTGTTAAGAATGATCCTTTAACATTTACTCAAGCTGTGAAGAGTGTGAACTCTAAGTTGTGGCATGATGCTATGATTGATGAAATAAATTCCATGGCAATTAACCATATTTGGGAACTTTTAGAGTTGCCTAGTGGATCTAAGGCCATTGGTTGTAAATGGTTTTACAAAACTAAGAGAGATTCATAAGGTAGCATCGATATATATAAGGCGAGGTTGGTTGCTAAGGGCTTCACTCAAGTGGAAGGAATCGATTACAGTGAAACTTTTTCACCTATATCTAAGAAAGATTTGTTCTGTATTATCATGTCTTTGGTTGCCTATTTTGATCTGCAATTACACCAAATGGATGTAAAGACTTCTTCCCTCAATAGTGAACTGGAGGAAGAAGTCTACATGAAAAAACCTGAGGGATTTATTGCAGAAGGTAAAGAACAATTGGTATGCAAGTTAAAGAAATCAATATATAGTTTGAAGCGAGCTTCACGGTAGTAGTACTTGAAGTTCTATGAAGTGATCACGTCATTTGGTTTCGTTAATAACATCATAGATGACTGTATATATCATAAGGCTAGTGGGAGTAAAATCATATTCTTGATTTTGCATATGGATGACATATTACTTGCTACCAATGATTTAGGACTATTGCGTGAGGTGAAGCAATTTCTGTTTAAGAGTTTTGACATGAAAGACATGGGTGAAGCTTCTTATTTCATTGACATAAAGATCCATAGAGATAGAACCTAATGTCTTATAGGCTTATCTCAAGAGGCTTACGTTGTCAAAATTCTTGAACGATTTAGGATACAGAACTGTTCATCTAACGTGGCTCCTATTGAAAAGGGAGATAAGTTTAGTCTAAGTCAATGTCCTGAAATTGAGCTTGATAGAAAATAGATGGAAAGGGTTCCATATGACTCAGCGGTAGGAAGCTTGATTTATGCACATGTTTGTACAAGACCTGACATCGCTTTTACTGGGGGTATATTGGAAAGATACCAAAGTAAACTTGGGGAAGCATATTGGACAGCTACAAAGAAGGTGTTTAGGTACCTACAAGGCACTAAACACTACATGTTCACATATAGGAGAACAGATAGTCTAGACGTAATTGGATACTCAGATTAAGATCTTGGAGGATGTGTAGACACAAACAAGTCTACATCTGGTTACACCTTCCTATTGGCTGAAGGAGCTATATTGTGGAGAAATGGCAAGCAAACTTAAATAGCTCTTTCTACTGGTGATGTTGAGTATATTGTTATTTTAAAGCAAGTTCACATGCTATTTGGATAAGAAATTTCATTGATGGGCTTAAGATTGTGGATTCAGTCTCTAAGTCAATCAGAATGTGCTATGATAATGCAGCTACGGTGGCCATAATGAACAACAAAAGGAATAAAAGTCGAAGCAAGTTTGTCGAACTTAAATTCCTTTGCTTGAGAGAAAGAGTTCAGGATGACCAAGTTTCTATTGAACGCATCAGTACATTGGATATGTTGGCTGATCCTTTGACAAAAGGGTTGAAATTGAATATTTTTGTCACACATGTACCTCATATGGGATTTCGTTCTTCTTTTGATTAGTTGAGGTATGAGCAATGAAATTATATTTTGTGGTTTATCATTTAAAATTGTGATTGTATACATTTGTGTTTTTGAAATTGATAAACATTAAGATAGGAACCGATGAACACTGAATTCATGTATAATGTGATACCCATTAAGTGATGGTGCTACCTATAATATATGGAAGGTAATACCCGATAAAAGGGGACTTATCACCATGATTATTATAGCATGACATCAGTTTACCTAGACAGGGCAATGACATTGAGTATATGGGCCAAGTGGGAGAATGTGAGATATTTATTATAATATAACCTATTTAGATATTAATTATGATAATTAATAAATATTTATAAGTGTGTCCCGTAGTCATTGGGCCCAGTTCAAGGTGGGTTGTTAACTCAGTTTATGTAAGGTTAATTTTCTTATGGTGAAAATTAACTATTCAGTTTATCATACAAATACTGTATGAGTCCAGAGAGAAAATCTATTTTTCTCAGCTCACTCTTAAAGGTTACCCACTGGTGACAATAGTACACAAGTTGTCATAAGTGTGCCTAATCATTAGCTAGAATAACATATTATTTATCTGACAGTATTCTCTTATTGATAGGTATCTCATTTGGTTCTAGTTCTTCTTAGATCAATCAAGCTAATGGTGAGAGATAACTCTAAGTTTTTCACTGCATCTCATATATGTTTTGTATTCATATATATCATAATCTGGATTGATTATATTTTATTTGATATGTTTATATTCTAACAAGGGAAGGGTCGATCGTCACTTGTAAGGGTAGTTTCTGACTTGGGTAAGTCTCCTAAATCCTCTTCTATTCTTAGATTTTTCGATCTCTAAGATTTGGGGTATATGGGTTGGTTAAAAATAATAGCTTTTCAATGCAAAATCTAACTTAAGAGATTTGCTATTGCATGTATGTTTTTTCTGATATTTTACCCTCACTTTTGTGGACAGGTTCAATCTTTTTCCCTAAAATTCTAATTGCACTTCGCCTATGCTTGGTGTAGTGAGGATATATTCTAGAAAGGTGAATTACCTTTTTGATGATTACAGTGAAGCTTTGCTTAAGATTAAGCAGACTTTCTGCTCTGCTGCTGTTGATTTGCCCCCATAAGAGTTCACGGCACCTTACCATTCCATAACCATACTTGCTTATGTTCTTAAGAAGCTCTAGCTATTTCTTTGGGTGTTTTAACTAGCGCAACAACATTTATGACAAAGTTTAGCTGGTTTTATTGTGTTTAGTTTCATTTGAAATTCTTTACTGGTGATTTTCTCTAATCTTATGTACTAGCTTTTTCTGTGGTAGTTGTTTGATGGTGGGAGGAGAAATTTGTCACAAACATATATTGCATTGTAGTTACATTTCCTTCATTTGGTTCCTTCTAATATATAGGTGTTTGGTAAGTCTAAGTAAGCCATTCAATGAAGAGACATTTGAGTAGTAGTATTTAACCTCAAATACATCAGTTTCATAGCGGTTTGGTGATGGTGATGCTTCTCAAATATGTTTAGACCTTGAGGGGGTAATTTATGTTCCCCCCCAATTTCGTACCCATGAAGCTGGTATTTGTCTATTTGAGATGGGGCCTAATTAGTTTTATGCTTTTGCTAGTCGCAATACTGATTTGAATGCTTCAAGCTTTTTGGGTTTGTGATACAACCTGTGAAGCATAGGCAGATCTTCGTTGAGTTAGAATTGTGTGTATGTTAAGGACAGTGGAAGGAGAAGGTCAGGATGTGATGCTAATTATCTCAACAATTATTGGGAGGCCAAGGAGATTGGGGACCTTTTGAAGTTTAGAAGCTAGTGGGAGCTATAATTTGTAGAGAAAATGTGTATAAAGTGCATTGATTTAGGAAATCTGTCTTGCTTATATTATAGGCTTATAATTTGAATGGAGGTTAAATCATCTATTAATCATTAATCATAAAGTAGCTAGGAAACTATAATTAAAATAAAATTACGAGGGAACTGATAGAACCTAACAGAAATTAAATATGGACCCTAAGGAAAACTGATGAATGTGAATTCTGAAACTTTTTACACATGTTCTCTGAAATTTTTTAGATTTTTGGGATGTAAAAATATGTTTATATATGGTGAAAATTAAAAATGGCTTATGAATATCTAAGATTATTATTATATTAATGATGATATTTTAATTACTAGTTTCATATGTTTTTATTATAGGTTCATATACATGAACTTTCTCAAAAAGACTAACATTTAGATGGTGATAGTCGAATGACTTCAGATGAAATATTAGCAGTTGTTATTTGTGAGATGTTAGGGTATGTAAGAGGGAAAAAGTATGGAACGGAGTCTTCAAAGAAGAGAAATCGCATTCAATATAGTGAAAGTTAAGTTGTGCACAGTGTATATTGTAGGAAGAGTTTGATAAAAAAAATTCAAAAGAAGAGATAAAAAATGAAAGTAGAGGATGCATCAGAGTGTGCAAAGAAAGAAGAAGAGGGTGTACAATTTGAGTAAAGACTAATGAAGCAAAGGATACAAGCTCAATTTATTGCCTTGATATAGAAAGGAAACCATAGGTACCTATTTCTTCTATTCATAGTATTAGTTCTTTCATATAATATTTATGTTTCAACTAAACAATTTTATTTTATTTTTATATATGTTTAAGTAATTAATGTACTCTAATATTTTAAAGAATGATGTAAATTATTATTAATGTTATTAGACTTTAGTTTATTTAGTTATTTATTATTTTATTTTTATATGTATTACCACATTATATGTTTTTATTTAAAAATAATTAGGAAAAAGAATTTAAAATCAACCATTGACTTTTAGCTACGATAATTTCACATTAGGTTGCGACAATTTATGTCGTTGCTAATTCTACATTAGGCAACGATAATT
Source organism: Leucaena leucocephala (assembly GCA_037074615.1). Classification (NCBI taxonomy): domain Eukaryota; kingdom Viridiplantae; phylum Streptophyta; class Magnoliopsida; order Fabales; family Fabaceae; genus Leucaena; species Leucaena leucocephala. The sequence continues at coordinate 11,165,374 of CM073542.1, forward strand.
TATGTTACTACTGATTCTACATTAGGCGGTGACAATTTAAGTCATTGTTGATTTCACTTTCAATGGCGACTTTTGTTGCCGCCTTTGGCAGCGACTTTCGGTTTGATGCCTTCTGTTAAACTTTCAACAATGACATTGTTGACATTTAGTGGCAACTTTTAATTATCACATCCAATACTTATAGGTGATAGTTTTATTGGCAGTGATTTGATGGTAATAAAAAGTCGTCACTAAAGGTCTTCAGCGACGACATCAATTTTTTTTATAGGGCAATTATATATTCTCTTAAACTTTATTTTTGTATGCATATAACCTCATGAAAATTTGATTAATATGTAGATAACCTTCTAAACTTTAATCGCTGTGCAGTGATGTACCAAATTAATTGTATGAGAATTATCTATATAAAGCATGAGTTTAGAATATTTATTGTAAAGTGAGGGAGATTTTCTGTGCATGGTATAAAATTCATGAGTGATGTTATCCTACATTAAATACTCTTTCAGTTTTTAACATAAAATATATTTAAATAATTTAATTAGATTAAAAAATTAATTAAGTTAATTAATATAATATTTTTTTAAATAATATAATTATCTTTCTTTATTTTCTCCCACACTCTCTTACTAAATTACTATTGAAGGAATATTAATAGGAATAATTTAAAAAATAACTAAAGACTAGAGGAGTAATACCTGGTCATAAACAATCTCTTTTTTCATAAGCTATAAATAGAAGGAGAAAGTTAGATCTAATTCCTTGCCCCTATTTCGTCAAGTTCTCCAATCTCAATTCACCATATGTCCAATTGTTTTTAATATCTTAATTTAATTTAAATACACATGAAGAAAACAATATACATGACAAAGTATGATTGGAGAATTTGATGAATTGGATCTAAAAAACTTGATGTAAGTATTGTTCTAAATAGAAAATACAATGAGCAATAGGCAAACTTCTAACCGCCATTGCGTTGATCATTTCGTTGCTTGATCTGAAGTCAAGGTACTACAAAGAAGTGTCTAAACGTACGTATACATTTACACTTAGAAAGTAGGGCATCCAGGAGCCTTAACACCTGGTGCTGTAGGGCACCTAGCCAAATTACAATGATCATCAGCTTCAAGACCCCACCAAGAAAGCCCCAAAATATCATAACTTTGTAGGGTAAAAAACAAAAGAACACCGGTAAAAGCAACCCCAGCATCAAGAGCAGCAGAAAGAATATAAGTATGTCTCGCCCACCAACCCTTAAACTTCCTATAAACATAGAAGTTGAAGAAAATTCCAACAATTGCCCACATAATATAATTCACGGCTTTTGCAGGAAGTAACCCTCCAGCTCCACTTAAAATGATGGGCATGTTTATGAGAGGAATCCATTTCTGGTTCGGGAACTTGTGTGAGAGAATCCAAACCGGGACCGGAGCGACGAGACCGATGAGGAAGAACCAGTTCATTTGTGGGTAGTTTCCTTCTTTTGTGAACATTCTTTTGGGGCCTATCACTCCCCAAATGATTGATGCGTTGTAGAACACATCGTCTCTTGGGCATGTCCATGGACTTCCTTCTGATAATAGATTTGGGTCACAGATGTTTTCTACAGTTGTTAGAAGCCACCATGCTGTTCCAAAGTACACTAAAGAAGCAACTATGGTTCCAGCCAACTGCAAATAAATAATGCATATATAAGATTAGGTATATATGGGGTCAGGTGCGAAGAATGAATATACTCCTTGCAAGATACTTTTTATAAGATACAAATAAAAAGTTTGTTAAAACTAGTTAAAAGTAATAAATATTTAGAAAATGCAGCTTATTTTTCTAAAAACATCATTATTTATGGAGCATGAGTGAGAGAGAAAATGAACAAATAATTAATTGATGCAATGATACTAATAAATAATTAATGGGGCAAAAATGGAAAATGATACTAAAATTTGCAAGGCAAAAGTGGAGTGAATAATCTCTAGTTTTTTAACTTCACCAAAAGTTTTATTTTGATCCCTCAATTTTATAAAATGTATTTTTAATCATCTAGCCCTAACGTTGTTGCTGCCACAAAAATTCTAAGTGATGACAAAATATTCTCAAATACTTATATCTTAAGTATAAAGTTTTAATAATAATAATGAAGGACAACAAAAATCTTTATTTGAGACTAATGTTGTAAGAGTTAAAAGACTAAAAAGATAGTACTTTATAAAATTAAGGGACCAAACTGAAAGTTTGTATAAAATTAGATGATCAAATGTACAATTTTACAAAATCTCAAGCAAGCTATTAGAGAGAGAGAGAGTGTGTCTATATATAGATATACCTGGACAATGAACATAGATTTAGGAGGAATTTTCATGTAGTGCCCTAATTTGAAATCAGAAACGAAGCCAAGTGCTTGAGACATGCTAATGTAGCCGTAGGTCTTGAAAGCCACATTAGCAAGAGGCTCTCCTGGGTAAATGAACCCAATAATTAACTCTGTTATTACATTAAGCCCTACTTGCTGCACAATTATAAAGAGAGTTAAAATAATTAATCTCATTTTACAGAGAAAATAATAATAATAATGGTAATTAATTAATTAATTAATTAATCAAAGTTATTTTTGAGTGATTCATCAGAGAATTAATGAAGATTCTGACCATGTTGGTTGTGGCTTGGACGACCCCAATAGGCAAAGTGAAGACAAATGCAATGGCGAAAGAGAATAAGACTCCCCACCATGGAAGTTGAAGCTGACCTCCAAAACCTTGACAAGCAAATAAAGCAAGACCACCCATTATCGCCAAAATAGAAATAAACCAGCAATCAGGAACTTGTTCGTAGTTCTTCTTCATGATCCTCGTGTGCACATCTGCGAAGTCATCTTTTAGCTGATCTGTCGTCTTCTTCCACATCTCATACATAGTTCTTTCAACCCAAAACAAATGTAGCTTCAGCATATATATTGCATTTACAACACAAAGCCCTATCCATATTACATTTACAAGGCACCTTCCAGAGAAGAGGTGAATGGTCATTAATTAATTTTTTCCAATATTACCCTATTTGAAGTCATTATCTATGAGAGAGAATGTAATCCAACTCCAAAAAAATTTCATTTAAATATAGGTAAAATTAGAAATTTATTTTATTTTAAGATAAATTTAATAACTCTTGTTATCCACTAAGTGGCTAGAGGCACCTTATAATAGGGACATGGGGAAGTATATGGTGTATGTAGTTTCACTTTACAAACTACTTCCTTCTTTCCCTATTAGTAGTCACATCTAACTACTCTAGAATTAAGAAAAGGCAGTTGACTCATTAACTTTATTTAAAAATATTTTTTTAACTTTACCCATATTTAAAAGCATAAAGAAACATTACATTAGACTTCAAGTCTCATTCTAGTAAATTGTAATAAGGGTAATATTTGAAAAAAAAAATTAATGACTGACTTATATTATGCACAATTAATTCTTTCTAGAACGCGTCATATATAAGGGAACAAAAGGAGTACTATGTGACTGATATGGGAACACGAACTTACTTTCCATGAAAGAGGCAAACATGTGAGATAGTAGCAGTGAGAGTTGCGTAGCTGAGGCCATAGTTAAAGGCAAACAAGACACTCAAATAGAGCTTGCTGTAACTGTTATATTGCTCCATATCAATGTCGAAGTTAGCTTGATTCAAAACCCTAGTGACATTGTACTTTGCACCAGTGGAGTCAAATGTGTGGGAGCTAAGGAGGGGAAACTTCTTCGCTTCGAAAGCATTGGACCAATAAGCAATGGGGATGACGACATAGAGGAGCGAGCAAAAGCCGACGAGGATATTGACGATGACGAAGCCCGGGTTGGCCAATGGGCTGCCTAAGAAACCGGCCACCGTGTTCCAGTCGAGGCCAAAGGAGCCGACGCCGAGGCCAGACATGCCAGAGCCGATCTGCTGGGCGGTGATGGAGTTCTTCCAGATCAAACAAATGAAGGATATGGCTGAGATTGATTGGAAGAGATAGCCAGGGATTATGTAATACGCAAAGCTTGTTGCAAAGACCAGCAAGAAGAATTGAAGTCTTGTGGTTCCTCCCTTTGGCCTCCTTTCTTTCTCGTGGAATGCCCTAAATGTCGTTTCATATTTATCAATGTGATATAAAATTAGGACTGCAATTACAAACTTTCATTAATTCAATGAATTCCATCTCTCATCTATTTATATGTAAATAGGAGAAAAGGGGACAAAGAATTCCATGAAATATGTGAATCCCATATCAGGCCCTTTAAATGATGTATTTACTCTAGAATTCTTAAAGAGTACTTGTATGAAATTACCTAAATGCTTTTAATTTGAAAAGAAACGAAATCATAACAACAGTCTAACAAGTAATCACGTTTAAATAGAAATAAAACTAAATATCTTCATAAGGATAATAGCAATTTAGAGTTAATATTAACAATACAATTGAAAACAAATGAGACTCAGTTTAAAGGAAAAGCTTGCAATTGAATAAATAAAACAAATACACTTAATAATCATATATTGTTACGAAAATTATGCATCTAACATATTTAATTATTCAATGAAATAAATAAATACCTGAATAGAGAAACCTGAACAAGATTTGCTGGCCACCACATATATGGAGAGTCAACAAGGACCTTCCTAAATACTCCAGCCCATCCATATCCAATCATCTGTTCAAAATATTCACAAAATATAATATAAAATGTCTGAAATCTTAGCAACTTGTAAATTTTTATTTATTTATTCTTATTATTTTTATTTTAATAAAAAAATGGATATCATAGACTCATATGACTATTTGTGATAGATAGGGGTGAAAACGGGCCAGGCAGCCTGTCAGGGGCTTGTGGCCTGGCCTGCATTTAACCTAGTTTGGCCTGACCTATTTTAAAAAATACATAGGCCCATGCCTGTATAGAAGCCTGTTTTACTAAACGGGTCAGACTTAAGCTCTATAAGAAATTTGTCAAACTTGTCAGTGGCCTGGGCCTTTTATTTAAAATAAATATTATATGATAATATAATAGGTGAGAATCGAACCCCTAACCTATTAAATAATATTCAATCATTAGACCATTGAACTAAAGTGTATTGTTGAAAATTTTATTGTTAACTTATAATTTTATTCTCATATAATCATATGTACTAACCTTAATCCTTAAATCTCTACCCTAATTCCCCCACTACCCTGCATTTGGACTTTGGAGCTTGTGTTGTGGCCGCAGAGTTGCAACTTGCAAACCTTCTCACTTTCAGTGGAGTTCAATTCTCAGTTCTCAGGCGCCCCTGCAAAGTCCAATGGAGTTCAGTTCAGAGTTCACGGCCAAACTTTCTCACGGCTCGCGGCTTGTGGCACCGACGGGTGTCTGGCTTCAAACTTCAGACATTCACCTTCGTCGCGACTCTACCATCGTCACGTGTCTCCACCTTCTTCCACTGTCACCGTTGTCGACTCGTCGAGCACCTAATCGAGTTTGTAGCTCCTTGTCTTATTCCTTCACTAATTTAATATTCTTGAATCCTTTTCATGAGCTTCAGTGTTATGATTATGTTATGATTTTGTTGCCATGAATGCTGTTTTTCGTGAGCTTCACTAAGTTAATGGTGTTCTGGTTATGCCTTATTGAAGAACAAGTGCCTGCTGCATGTACCTTCTCTGTTCTGGTTTAAAGTGTTCAAAAAATATAGGCTTGTTGAGCTCTGTTCTGGTTTTGATTGTTGCATGTACCTTCTCTGTTCTGATTATTCTGGTTTAAGATTGTTGTTGCTCTATTTTGGGGAAAATGAACTTGGATCTATTTGCAAGATCCTAGCAAACTATCTATACATACACTGATACACTCGTGTTAAAACTAATGCGCAAAATCTAATGAATGATTCACATTATTTACAACTTGTGAGCAGTACTACATTTTGCTATAAATTAAAACTAAACCTGTGAATAAAACTAAACCGCTGGCGCCCATGGCACTATTTTCCCTCTTTTACTTGTCCTCTCAAAAACCCCATTTGGCAAAACACTCTTTTGATCATCCCTTAAAGACCATAGAAATGGAACCCCACTAGCTTCAAGTGCTTCTGAAACTTCTACAAGCTCATGATGAGGTACTGGAGCAACAATTCTGAAGCTAAGATAAGCCACTGTCTCTTTATTTTACTAAATACTGTCTCCCGTTGAAGCTAATATTTTACTAAATACTGTCTCTTTATGTTCTTCGCCTGATTTGAGTAAAACATCGTTTGGTAAATCCTCAACTCTGAATTGGGACAAACCAGGAAGGAAATCAAGGGATGTCTCTTTATTACTGATGTTTTGGCGTATTAAGTGAGTGTGAAAATGAGGAGAAACTGAGATTGAAAGTGAAGGCCAACAAGCAATCCAAGGGACATTGAATTTTTTGAGACATTGAATTATTACTATTTCCTTAATGCAATGCTTGCTATAAAATTACGCAGGTTAATTAACCCGTTCTAGTATTAAATATATTATTGCCTTGGGATTATATATATCAGGCACAATCACAAGGAGTAGTTGCCACTTCATTCAACTTGCAATATTTAATCTTGACTTTCCTCCCCCAGGCAATAATGCCCCATTTTTTTTAATCCTAAACTAATGTTTTCTAGTATATGTTGTGCTGCTGTTTGGGACATTTTTGAAGGCTAAAAGCATATTTAAAAACTTATTAATGATAAAAATGAGTATATGTATGCATATCCGTATGTGTGAGCATAAATGTGGGTATTTGAAATATCAAAGCAATAATTGTGAAGTTTGATATATGTGTTTTGGATCACAGGTGCAAATTATATGGTTTAAATTATTGCTTTTCTTTGATTTATAAGCCTGGTTATGTGGCTTCTGATAATATAGATAAAGTAGTGAAGGCTATAGAATCTATGTATGATGAATATGTTACCAACTATAAGGAAGCGACAAATGCATTAAATGAAGTTGATGTCGGCAACAACTCTTCTGCCAACGCACCTTGTTCATAACATGTATAGTTTAAAGAAGAAATCAAAGGCACACATTTTGTAATTTACAAACAATACAATTTCTTTTACTTATCATTTGTTCAATTTTTTTATGATCTAATAATATACATTTTATTCCTTCTTTTCAAAGTGTTCGAGCAATAGAAAGAAATTACATTGGAGATTTTATGGTGTGTGGCTAATAATTTTACTTTAATTTGGTTTAGATTGTTGTACTTGTATTCTTGTAATGACAATTATTCTATTTGTTTGGTATTGTCTTAATGGTTGATTAGATATTTTTAATTTTAAATTAATTAATATTATAAAAAGTTTATTTGTAGTTTTTTAAAATATGATATAGAAAAAGGCATGTTAGAGGGCCTATTATGGAAACCTATTGTGGGGCCTATTATAGAAGCCTGTTATAAAGGCCTACAAGTATAATTATAAAACAGGTTCTTCTAATAAGCTTCAGGCTAGGTCATGTATATTTACAGACTAGGTTTATACGAGAAAATTAGCCTACAACAGGCAACAAGCCAGACTCAAGATAGGTTGTTGTTTAATAAACTTGGTATATTAAGGCTAAAGCCTAGTCTAACCTAGCCTATTTCTACCTCTAGTGACAAAGTATGATGCAACTTGTGGTAACACTAAAGCAAATGCGGCACTTCCTTTAAGACGCACATGACATGCCTTGTCCTTTGCTTCAGCGTTTTTCACACAACCACATTTTGTTTTCCTCTTCTTTTTAGGGATTTTGAGGTTCAAAAATTAGACCATGACATGAAGGCGACCAAATATTTGGACTTTCAGACACTTTTATACTAAAAAATGAGGAAAATATTTTTTAACTAACACTATTCTAATCTATTTTGTAATAATTTATTATTTTAAAATATTTTTATGATAACAATTAATATTTTAAAATATTTTTGATATAGTTACGTTCATAAAATATTTTTCTTAACAAAAATAACACCCTGGCTTAAAATATTGAATGCTTTCAAAAAATATGGTATTAAGTATACTAAAAATTAAAAAAAATTAAGATTATGACTGATAATGGAAAAATAATTTAAGTTGTTAAATGAACTATAAATTAATTTAGAATAATAAGATTATTAAAAAAGTAACTTAAAAATATTAGATATTACTTAACTTTAAAAACATTGCTAAAGATTCTACGTTACAAAATTTATGCTTAAAGATATATAAGTATTTAGGTCTTTAAGTAGATGTAAGTGGGTACACTACAAAAAAACAAGGATTTGGCCACGACTTTTCAGCGGCGACAAAAAATGTCGCCGCTGAAAATTGACTTTCAGCGGCGACTTTACTTGTCGCCGCTAAAAGTCCTGAATATCTGCGGCGACAGAAATGTCGTTACTGAAAGTAAGGCTTTCAACGGCGACAATGATATGTCGCCGCTGAAAGAAAGACTTTCAGCGGTGACTTCGCTTTGTCGCCGCTAATGCTAAAAACTCAGTGCCACTTTTCTGCGACGACACTAATTGTCGCCGCAAAAGGTCAAGAATTCTGCGGCGGCAATTTTTTGGCGCCGCAGAAGGTTATATTCGGCGGCGACTTTTATATCTAAATGTCGCCGCTAAAAGTTTTAATACAATTCTTTCCCCTCCAGTGGGTTTAAAAATATTTAGACTTTTAGCGGCGACTTTTATATCCAAATGTCGCCGCTAAAAGTTTTAATACAATTCTTTCCCCCTCCAGTGGGTTTAAAAATATTTAGACTTTTAGCGGCGACATAATATAGTCGCCGCTGAAACATGTTTATATCTTAGGGTTCCCCTTTTGTTCCTTATTTCTCGTCGACGCGAAAAAGAACTCTGAGAGCGAGAGACAGAGGCAGACCACGAGCAAACAGTTGAAGGATTGTGACGTTAGAGGAGTGACCGGAGGACGGAGAGCAAGCTTGTGACGTCATCGGCAATTTGAGGTGAGTTCTCCGACTGCTTATCCAATCTATCTCTAATTTTTCTTTCGATTATCGCGTGACGTTGTCGGCAATTTGAAGTGTTTGTCACCATTTAAATTTGGGGTTTTGAGGTTGAATCACTGCTTATGTAATAATAAAGCTTGAAAACGTGGAATCAAGCTTTAATCTCAAGCTATGTAGCTTCATGGACAGAACCAATCTGCTTGTATTTGGTTATATTAAAGGCGTGTCATCATTCCCATCAAAACTAATAAATTTTCCTCTTAAACATGTTGTAAGTAGCTTAGTTTTAGTTCTCATTGATTGTGGTGCTTGCTTCATTAGGGAATTCATCGGTATCTCCATTGGGATTTGTTTTCTTGGCTGCATCAGTCTCTGTATCACCATATTTATTCTTGTCTTTGGCTCCATCATCAGATTCTAAGAAAACAATTCAAATGATCGATCCATTAGCTATACATATATAGGTGGTCATATTGTATATTCTAAAACTTGGAGCATTTTGTCTTTTGTGAATCTGTAGTTGGATTTATCAAAGATGGCTTTGTTTCAGGTTCATGTCGTCTTATAAATCATTGAACTTCATATTGAAACCATGTTATTCCTCTGTTGCATCCTTGTCATGCAGTTTGATTTCAAGCATGTATTTTTCATGGATACAAATTAAAAAAGCTTTGAACATCAATTTTAAATATGTGAGTGTGTGCGTAAGGAGAGATCATCTGTATATGTTGAGTAAATTTCTGTAGAGTGACATGTGATGTATGAACAGAAGAGAGATGATAGTTTAAAAGATGAGAATGTTGACATACCAATTATGGAAATCTGCAATTCTTGAGGTTCTGTCATGGCAATTGTGATCAAATTTTGTGAGAAATGAAATGGATTGATATATTATATAGAGAGACGCGTGTGGCTGTGATGAATGAAATGAAATGGATTGATATATTATTTAAAAGCATTATCTACATTTGTGCGCTGTCATTTGACAGTACTTTTTGTTCCAATTACTTATTTGCACTTCCAACTGCTTGCTTGTGCATAAAAAGGTTGTCCTTCTCCGACAATATTTTTTAGCTGTTGAATGGATCAAGCTTTTGCAAATTCAGGTCAATAAATAACTGAACCAAACCCACTAAAGATTTGGTACATGAGTACATGTGGTGGTGATCTATGTGGCACATGACATGTTTATTTACATTTAACTGACTGAAAATACTTTAAAATATAATTAAAATAATCAACTTGACATAAAAAGATTTGGTAACAACGTACTGTTAGATTTCTATTATGAGGGAGCTTGTTGTTTGATCCAACACGTCAAAACTTCTTCCATACTTATGCCACATCAATTTTATGGATATTCATGCTTTGCTATGGACTCAAGCTTTTAAGGGTATTCATTAAGACTACATTTTGCACCTTCAAGATTGTATACTAATATTTTGTGTCTTTAATGTATCAAATTGAAACCTAAATGTTCTATCTAGCCTCTTGATTCTTCTGCTCCTTATTGTGTTTCTAATTCTTGAGCCTTCAATGCATATAGAAGATTGATTGGATCCTTTTTAAATGACATGGACACATCACCATTGAGGACTATAGATGCCACCTATGATGTGATTGACATGTATGATATCACTAGCTAACCGTGTAGATAAGTCTTTGATTGCTCTAGTGAACTAGATAAGTCTTTTATTCATTACATATAGTTATATAATTAACATGCGATATTCATTACAAACGAATGAATCATTTATTCTAACATTTCAAGTTGAGCAAGTTTACAGGATATGTCAGTATTAAAGAGAGGTCGAGGTAGAAAAAGTCTTTCTGTTACATCTCATGACAACACGAATAGCCGAGGTACATACTCTACACCTCAATCAACACCTGTTATTTCACCTCTATCACTGCAACAACAACTTGAAGAAATGCCTGTCAATTCTCCTCCTACTCCCCATACTCAAAATAGTAGTGCAGGTAAATTTGTTTCAATTTTATAATAATTGATTTATATCGCTTGTAACATTTAATTGTTCTAATTCAACTTCAATGATAGGCTCTTCTACTGCAATCAACAAGCGCAGAGGAGTTTACAAATCTATTAATGTGAATTTGAGGACTGCACAAGGATCAAAGATTCGAGTCAAATTTTCAGATTCCATGTCAAGAGCAATCGGTCCAGAAGCAAGAGATTTTTCTAATTATTGTGGTTTAACTCTTAGAACCACAGTCTCTTTTAGGGATGGTAGAGGTAACTGGAAGAATATTTTTGAAAAATATGGTCAGGATATGATTTTAAAAATAAAGGTATTATTTATGTCAAATTTTTTAAAAATCTTAGTTTATCTATATTATATAAAGTGTTCATATTTATTTGTTTCAGGATAAATTTGAACCTGCTGATGCAATTGCTAAAGAAAAGTTTCATATAGCTATATCAATTATTTTACAAAATGCATTCAGAAATTGGAAGACCAATCTGCATTCTCACTATAAGAAATATGAGACTGATGAGGATAGGTTGGCTGATCCTCCTCAAACTATTAGTTTTCAAGATTGTGAATGGTTATTAATATATTTTAAGTCTGACATGTTTAAGGTACCTCCTTATCCTTCTAAATAAAGTATTTTTTTATTTCAATAATTAAATTCTTATTAGTTACCAAAATTTTGTTGTAGAATAAAAGTGCAAGAAACATGATAAATCGAGAAAAACAAATGACTAAACATACTTGTGGTCCTCGATCATTTGCAGAGATTGAATGTGCTACAGTAAGTTCAATCTATTACTACTATAACTTAAATTTTTAATCATTTTTTATTTTAAAATCTATTGTTTGTATTTTATATATTATTATTTTGTAGAGAGATCCTATTACTGGACAACCTATCCCTCCTGACCAGCTGTGGGAGATAACGCACACTAGGAAGACATTAGATGGACAAGTAGTATGGGCTGATCCACACTCTGAACATATTCATGTATGCATTGTATTTTATTTTATTTTGATTTATTTTTATTATTATTCTAATATTTTCATATGTTTATTTATAGAGTCGTATGCACGAACTTTCTCAGCAGCAAGACCAAGATTTAGAGAGCGATGCTCAAATGACGTCAGAAGAAATATTGGCAACAGTTCTTGGTGAGAGGTCAGGGTATGTAAGAGGGCAAGGGTATGGAGCAGAGCCTTCAAGGAAGAGAAGTCGCCCTCAATCTAGTGATAGTTCAGTTATCCAGATTGTGCGTGCCCAATTGCAGGAAGAGTTTGATAAAAAATTTCAAGAGGAGAGAGAAAAAATGGACGCAGAGCGTGCAAAGATGGAAGAAGAGCGTGCAACAGAGCGTGAAAAGATGCAAGAAGAGCATGTGCAATTTGAGCAAAGACTAATGGAACAAATGGAGCAAAGGATACAAGCTCAATTTGCTACTTTGATGCAGAGGAGACAACCACATGCACCTACTTCTTCTACTCCTACTATTGATCATTCTATATAATATTTATGTATAAAATGAACAATTTTATTTTAATTTTAAGTATGTCAATAATTGAAATTATTTATACATGATATTATATTTTGATTTATTTATTTAGTTATTTATCATTATTTTTTAGATTAAATTATATATTTTTTATATAAGAAAAAATTTTAGAATTTTTTTTAAAAAAAACAACTTTCAGCGGCGAAAAAATTGTCGCCGCAGATCCACCTTCATGCTTTAGGTGGCGACTTTTGTCGCCGCCTTTGACTTACCTTTATGTCGTCGCTAATGATTGACATTCAGCGGCGACTTATTGTCTCCACTAATTATTGATATTCAGCGGTGACTTTCAGTTGTCGCCGCAAATGTATATAGGCGGCGACTTAGCGGCGACAATATATCGCCGCTAATGATATTCAGCGGCGCCTTTTGTGCCTTTAGCGTCTGAAAATCAATTTTTTTGTAGTGGTATAACTTTCTTTTAGCTATAAACAATATATATATATATATATATAAAGTAAATATCTTCCATTTAGCAATTAGTTCAAATATTAGTTACACACAAAAGAATTACATCTAATGAAAACTAGTTGCATTGAGTACGTAAACAAATTTTAAATATATTTTCATTATATAACACATTTTGTAAAAAAGAAAGCAATTGTTTTCAAAATTTTATAAGAAATTTATTTTTGAAAATACTTATGACTTTTGAAATAAAAATCTTTCCATACTCTTGCAATCAATACCCTAATTATCGGGTCAACATCAAATTTTGCAGCTACCGTTTTTACACCCATGAATCTCTTCAGATCCCTTATAAGAATATGCATTTATGCAAAGATTCCAAAACAATCTCAAACTTAAAAAATAAATAAAGTAAAATCCCATTAAAAAAACAAAAAACTCCTTACCTGGGTAGTTATCGCAAGCAAATAAGCAGCCAAGGGATGAATTCTCCGATGATAAAAAGCTTTAACAATGGTAATAATGTTAATGGCGTAAACCCCACTTGAACCTGAGCTCGCAAAGATGGTGATAAGCACGTGTTCTTTCAGAGTAAAAGGTCCTGGATTCAGAGAAAAGGACCACCTCGTGAGTGGAACCCTTATCTGTTTTCTAGGCAGTGTCGCCTCCATGAGCTTCCCCAGAGGTAAGCTCACAATCTGAGCCGACACAGACGAAATCGATAGCTGGTTCGTCCTATAACTGAAGAACTGGTTCACGAACGCAAGAATTATGCACGACACTGAACCTAGTACCCATGTTCGAAACGTCAACGCCGGTTGGTCTGGGTCGTCCGTGATTGGTACCGTCAGCTTCACTTGTTCGATCGGATTGTCGTTTATCTCTTCTTCTTCTTTGGCGCCGCCGCCGACGACGACGACACCATCATCTTCATCAATAACAAAAACTAGGTTTCAGTTTCAGGGCACACAAATATAGAAACAGTTTTCTCCAATGGGTTTGGGTTACATAATTAATCAATATGATCCTAGAAAAAGATATATATATATGAGTGGGCCTCATTGGTACTGATAATCTCAAGTCTGATATATTGCAGAAAGAAGCAGAGAGTGTCTCATTATTATCAAAGCCTGGAATTTCGAGACAAGATTTGGATGGTTCAGATTTTATCACAGCGATGAACCAGGCGGTGCTGCTCGTCACGGTGCCCCGAATGAGGAGCCCTGTTCATATTAGCTACCTAATGAATATGAATCTGTTCATCACCTTACTTAATAATCTCGTGGTTTCTTTGGAGTTATTCATGGTATGATGATGAAGCTGGTAAAAGGATTAGAATGAAGAAAGAAGGAGAGAGAAAGAGAAGAGATTTTAGAGAGAGAGAGAAGGAATTAGGGTTACCTAGAATGACAATCTTGGATGGTTTGTCTGAGTTTGGCTGATCGGTGCCATTCACGGCGACTCCGGCCATTGCGGTGGGTTTTCAATAGCAATAATGGCGCTAAGCTTCTTTCTCTATTTTTGATTCGTACTCTAGAAATGTGAGATATATATATATATATATATATATATATATATATAAACATTGGATAGTTATTTTTGTTAGGTGATAGTTATTTGTTCAGCTTATGAAAAATTAATAAACAAAATTATGTTTTTGGTTTTAATGAGTTTATGGGTTGATATTCTGATTATAGGAAAAACTTGTCATTTTTGTTCGGGGATAGTTATTCGTCCAGCTTATGAATCATCCCTGACTTTTGGTATCATTCTTTTTTTTTTTTTTTGTTATACATCTAATCTACAAAAAATCTTCGTTGCTTTTCGTTTGGCTTTTAGACAGGCTTAAGGGACAAAAATAGGAAATAATATTATCTATAGAACAGCTGTAATTGACAGTAGTCCTGTGGCAATGGACCCAGTTTAATTTTTTTTTATTTTAAAACTAAAATACAAAACAAAAATAATAACGGTTTAATCATCATCAACTGTTTGAAAATTATTTAAGAAAAAAATAAAAAACATAATGTTTTAGAGAGAAAAAATTGATATAGTAAAATCATCAATTCATAATCATAACGGTTTAATCATCATCAACTGTTTTTAAATTTTTTATTTAAAAACTAAAATACAAAAGAAAAATAATAACGGTTTAATTATCATCAACTGTTTGAAAATTATTTAAGTAAAAACAAAATAAAAAAACATAATGTTTTGGAGAGAAAAAAACAAATTGATATAGTAAAAACATCAATCCATGCAGTAATAAGAATTTTTTCAACATCTGAATCCCCGTGTTTCGGCATTAGTATTGTATTCATTGTTGTTTGCGAAAGGAATGTAATAGACTTTGCTTTCCCATCAATGCCCACCTTCATGCATGTATATTATTTTTTTCCTGTAATTAATATATAAACTAAATAATTACTTTGTAAATATTAGAAAAATTTCTTAGGTTAGTAATAGTTATTTGGGGAGGGGGAATTGTGGGTTAATTTTTTTAAAATAATATCTTTTAACTATATATTAGAACTATTTATTGATGAAAAAAATCTGTAATATAAACAATCAATTATGATACTTCAAAAAAATTACAATTTTATAAAATAAAATAGATTAAAATATTATATTTAAGATTAAAATAAATTTTTATTTAGTTTATATATTTAAAACAAGATAGAATAATAAAATTAATTAAATCTAATTAATTTTTAACAAAATATAATTTTTTTCATAAGTACTCTTAATTAGTGGTCAACGTTTCGTCATACACATTTAAAATTCCTCACTCAGATCTTAGTGAATACCAAATTTAATGCGAGGCATGGTATCTTAAAAAAAGGGCCTTTAATGACTCAAAACTTGAATAATGAGTATCATGTGGACCCTCAAAAGTTTCAAAAAATACTTTTAATTACTAACGATAACAATCATTTATCACTACTTCCGACTGTTTCACTATTCAATTTTGGCAAATAACTTAAATATACAAAATATTGTCTCACACATGTATTATAAGTCTATTTTAAATAATTTTTATAGATAATAGTTAAATTATTAAATATATTTTAAATTAATAAAAAAATTATATTTGCCTTTATTGAAGATTTATTTTTCTGGATTTACTAATCATTCTCATTCCTCTTTCATTTTTCTCTCTTTCCCATATGAATTAGATAAGGGTAAACTTAAAAAAAGTAGGCATTAATTCTTTAGATGGATTTATATTTAATATAAAAAAATTCTTTAATAATAAAATTATAATAAGAATTAGAATAGTAATTTTTTATTTCAAATAATTGAAATATAAAGTAAAAAAAATTCAAAGATTTATATAAAGCAACATACTAAATTTGAAATATGTCCACCGAATTCAAATTCCTAGGAATGTCAAGGTTATCATTACCAAAATCTTAAGTTGGTGTTTTAATAAATTATATATACAATATAATTATAGAAACTTCAAATTTATTTTTCCCGTTTTTAACTATAACAACTGTATGGAGATTGAAGTATAGAATATCATCCTCCAAATGTTCATGTTTATCCTCTTGGATTCAGAAATTTGAGCTTATATTTGTCTTTGGGAAAATTGTATTTTTATAAAGTAGTAATTAATTACTTTATTAACGTTCCAAAAAAGAATCTTAAAAATAAACCACCCATTATATGTTACTAACTAAACATGTTGACCATATTATAAGTACATATATAGTAGTATTAGTATATTAAAAAACATGTGCTGATTCTCATCTAAATGTAAATGTAAGAGTTCGAATAATTATTTTAAACTTTTTTTAAAAAAAATATTTAAAAGATTTGTAGATATTTAAAAAATTAGTTAAATTTATTTATAAAAAATATGTATTAATTTTCTTAAAATGTATCTTTTAATTATTTATATTATAATCAATATGAATAGTTTGAGGGAAGAATTATAAATTTGGGGAACATGAACATGTTAAATCTGATAAGAAATGTAAAATATTTCTTACATTTTTTCCCATGAAGATGCCAAGACTTCCATCAAATTGATTTAAAATTGGTTAAAACAGAAAAGCAAACAATATACATGTTCCATTTCTTCAGTACTTTCGCATGCAAAAGAATAACATTATTCTTTGGTAACTTAGTTGAATTTTAACTAGGACAAGTAGAAAGACATGCACGCTCTTATCCTTGGCCGTGCCACTGTTGGACTATAGAAACATTCATAAAGCAAAGCACCAGTCAGCAGAAGAAACAAAGAAGACAAAGGAGGGGAATGAATAATAATTAGTGGGGCAGGGTCCTTGGAACTTTGCTAAGTGTCAAGCCCTACACAACACAGAGCCATTGGAGCATCATCATAGTGGATGGACCAATTTTTTTTATATATATATAAAAAAATTTAGGTAAGTTTGATACTGATTCTTTACTAAGATTAGGATATAGTTTTGAAATTCAGAGAATATTTATAGGAGACTTATGAGATCGTCTAATAAAAGAATATTTACAATAACAGTAAAAATTGAATTCGTATTCTTATAGGGTATTAGTTTATTTTTTATTATCTATATCAATTTTTATTGAAGAATCAATCAATTATTGAAACGAGGAAGCTGTGTGGGTATGGATTCATATTATGAAAAATTGTGGTCGAGAAGAATTCAAAGAGAAGAGGCCACTAAATATTTGTGTCCCAATAAAAGATGAATGTGTGCAGTGTAACCCCATTGCTTATGAAAAAAAGCACTAAATGGAGCCACATATAGTTCCTGTTTAGATTTGTCTAAAATTAAAATTTTAAAAGTATTTTTTTATCTAAATTTTAATTTAAAAAAAATTAAAAATATTTTTTATCCAAATTTTAATTTAAATAAATTTAAAATAAATAGTGATATTTATTAAAAAAATTAGATTAAATTATGGTTTAAAAGTATACTTTTGGCTAAACTACTCAAATAACTTATGAAACAATAAAAGAGTTTATAGATTACCTAATTACTATTTTACCATTACTTTTCTTACATTATATTTCCTCTCTCTTCTCTCATTTATCATATATCATATCTCCAATCTCTTATTTTCTCTCTCCCCTCTCTTCTTTTTCTCTATCATCTATTTTCTCCACTATTTCTCTTCAATACATTTTCTCATATCTCTTATTTTTAATAAAATCATCCTATTTTATATTTTTAATAAAATTATATTCTTTCTGGTAATTTTTTAATTATAAAAATTCTTAGGATAATAATTATTCAAAAACTCCTTTATTCAGAATAATTTTTTTCTCCTAACTGTTATCCAAAAACTATTTTCTAAAAATTATATAAAAATATTTTGTTTATAAATCTTTTTCTAAACTCTTGTCTAAATATACCTATAAACAATATTAGTGATGACACATCGCCATCTTCCCAGCTGGCGGGCGTGTTAATAAAGTTGATGAATTATTGTTCGAATCTCATTCATTATCTGCGAGAAAAAAGAAGGCTGGAAAAGAAAAGGAAAAAGAAAACAGTAATTACCGCAATGATATAGGGCCCACTAATTCACCAAGGAGAGAGAGGGACATTATCTATTCTATCTACCTTCATAGTATTGGTCAATGGGCCACATTATTTGAAGATTAGAGATTTATATGACTAAATTGAATTTCTCCCACTAGTTCTTACTAATACAGCATCAATAATAATGATAATGATAAATTTTATAAAAAAATATCATTAAAATATTGTTATTCATAATTTAGTATGTTAACCTACGATTTTAATATAAGGTAACATAAAATAATATAATATAATTTATATAACTATATATAACTTGAAATCTATAAAAAAATTCACTGTTCCAAAAACTATAATAGTATGGCTAACCTCAAATTAACTTTGTACAATAAATGAATTTACAATTTAACTAGTTTCTAAAAACTCCATTTTATTATATCTATATTGTTGTTTAAGGTCATGTATATAGATTAGGAAATCTTTAATTAACATAAATTAATACTCCTCTAATCCTTAATATTATATATATTTAATTAATTTAATTTTATTTAAAAAATAGTTAAATTAATTAATATGATATGTTTATTTTAAAAGACATCAATTCATCTTTTTTAACTTTTTCCCTTCCTCTCGTATTTAATTATTGTATAATAGATATAATTTAGAAAAAAATATAATTATAAGAAATATACTTTATATTTAGTACTAAAATTAATTTATTAATTAAATTTTATATTAAGGACTGAAAAAATATTATAGATTGACTAAAGTACTGTATTTTAATTTCCTCTTTTAATGAGAAATAAGATTGATATATGCACAATGAGAGAGTAAGTAGGTGAAAGGAGAAGAATCTCCAAAGGAGTGAGTGACACAATTTTTAGATAATAATAAAAAATAAATAACTTAATTATATTTTTAATATCCATAGAGTACTTCTCCCGTCTACAATAGTGAATACTACATTAATTATAATAAATTATTAATTATATAGTTTAATTGTATAGAAGGATAAAATAGACACAGAAATATTAAATCCTACAAATATTATTAAATTAGACTAAACTGTTATAAAAAAATTAGTTATATTTCTCTAGTCCTATTTATAAATTAAATTATTAAAATTTTTACATGAATATGCAAATTTGATATTTATTTATTATTGTGTAGACTTTATATTTTGGGATAAAGTGTATAATAAATATGGATCAAGCTAAAAAATTATTAATTTTTAAAACAAATTAATCAAATTTAAGTTTTTTTAGTTGCTCACTTTTTAATCCTCTTGCTTTTTCTAGTATTAAATATAATATGTTTTGACTTTAGAGTCACTTATTAATTGATATCAATGTGGTGTAGGAATATTTAAATTTTAGAAAAATTGTAACTAGGTCCCATAAAAGGAATTAAATTGCAAAAAAAAATATCAAAAAAAAGACAATTATTATAAAGTCCTATGAGATTTGGGATTAATTTTTTCTAATTATGAACATATAGAACTGCCACTCATCATTTTCATTCTGCAGAAATACCTTCTTCTTTCACTAGATCGTGTCTGAAATATCTTCTCTCACAGCATTCCATTCTGCAGAATAAAATATCGTTTCTTGCAACTCACTCTCACAGCTAGGGCTACTGGCGCTCTCTCCCCAAAGTCACCGACCTACTCTATTGTGGCAAGAGCTTATGTTTCCACTGGACCAACTACCTCAGTCCTGACCCCAAATGCGGCAATTTCACTCAAGAAGAAAATTAGCTCATCATCAAGCTCCACAGTCTCCTCAACAATAAGTGAACTCCTCATAACTCATCATTCCTTCCATTCCAGCTCTCTTTGTCCCTCTACTTATCTCTTCTTCTTTTGGTCAACTTTCTTCTTTGGAGGAACGTGTTACAAAAGTAATAAAAGAAATAATAGAAACAGGTGAAAACATTTGAGCAAAATATAATTGGTTGAATAAAGGTTTTCTTCTAATACAGGTGATGTCATTCTTTTAATTGATGAAGTCCATAAACTTGTTCAGTCAGGGGTAGCTGGATCATGAAAACAAGGAACTAGCCATGAAAATAAGGATCATGATAGCATGAATTTTTTTATCATCTTAATTGTAGATTCAGTGTGTTTATTTAGGGTTTTAAAACTTATGTTCATTTTACTAGAATTTGTGGTGTGTTTATTTGAGTGAAGTAAGAAAGAATGAGCATTAGAAGATTGCTGTAAAATGTGAATGACATATCATAGTATGGTATGAGAAGGGAATATGAGTTACTATTATATTACGCGATAGTTGTTAATATGAGTGATTGGGTTGTTAATAATTTATTTATAGTGCAAGTTGTTATTACTAATGGTGAGATCATATGAAAGACAACTATTATATTATGTTTATATGGGGGATAGTTTCAAAATGATGTTGGAATTCATACATATGTTAGAGGTCATACTCTCTTTGGTATTCGTTTTTTGGGTTAAGATTATTTTGTATTTGCTAACATGCAAAAGTCATTGCTATTGATCACTTCCAAAATATGCAAGCTCCATTTCCAATTATTTATGCTTACATTGAAAAGGAGCAATTTCTTCTTTGCATGTAGTTATGTGTTCTACACATGATTTTCCTTGATTGAAAACTAAATTAATATTATGCCGATTTATTTATCTTTTTGAATTTGATGCATAACCAAATGATGATTTCTTCCTATGAAGAAGAATGAGGCCTTAGATGATGATGAGAAGGAAAAAGTAGACTTATTTGAATGTTTTGTGGTATGATGGATGATTCTTCTTCGGATTCCTCTTTTTAGTGTGATATACTAAGCCTTAGACACATAAGAAAATCATTCTTTTAATTTTACGTAAGTGTAGTAAGAAAGAATGAGCATTAGAAATGTTGCTATAAAATGTGAATGACCAAGTATAGTCTGATATAAGAGGAAAGCTTGAGTTATTATTATAATAAGCGATAGTTGTTAATATGAGTGGTTGAGTTATTAATAATCTATGTCTAGTGTAGGTTGTCATTACTGATGGATAGATCATTCAGAAAATATTTATTCTATTATGTTCATATGGGGACAATTTGAAAATGATGGATGAAGTCAAAAACATATGTTGGTGGTCAAGTTAAAAAATAATTGAATTTCAATTTCAGAATAAAAATACTTATCAATGTAGAATTTGACATGAGCATGGACACACAATGAAAACTTGCAATAATTCTAATTTAAGCTGAGAAATGGTGCTGGGTTGTATAGTTTTATGTATAAATATATATCCCACTAATTTTTGCTTTACAAATAGTTAAGCAAAGTGATAATATTATTTTTTGTAACCTTCATCAAGCTCTACCTTTTGGATGATAGGGTTGATATTGATGTAAATGACTATGTGTATTGTACTCCTTTTACGTTTGCTTCTCATTACTGATGTAATTATAAAGTGCATATATATAAAGTTATATTCTCACTAGAGTAGTGTTGGAAAGTCTTGTGCCAAAGTTATTCACAATAGAATTGTCATTTGTTATTAGTAGAGTTATTATTTTCACACATATAGTATGTTCTTTCTAGTTCAGTCCAAATATTGTGTTTGCGTCCCCAGTTCACTTTCTGTTTGTTCCAATCTAGGGAAGAATTATGAAGATGTTGTTATTTAGAAGTGGTGGAGTTGTTATTTTTTCTATTGTTGGTTTATTTTTTCCATTAGTGGAGTTGTTATTACTCTAGCATGGAGTGATTATTTTCTAGTAGTGCAGCTATTATTTTAACAGTTGTGGGGCTGTCAATTTTTGTGTTGTTATTTCTAATTACAACATAACCCATCAATTTGGATTACCCAAAATGCATTGGACACGCTTGCCCAAAACCTAATATGAACCAAACAAACCTTAGTATGAGTAAAAAATAACAACTCTAATACTAGAAAATAACAATTTCGTCGTAAAATAATAACAACTTGGGTATATTTTTTCCCATGAATGAACAAAAAAATTACTGTCTATGTAAAAAATTAACAACTCCACCACAACGAATAACAATTCTATTATGAAGTAATAACAACTTGTCCATATTCTTTTCCAGCTAATTGGGAGACCTAAAATACACTTGGTACACTAGGCCAATACCTGGAATGAACCAAATATAAGACTCTGAGTATGAATAAAAAAATTATAAAAAATTACTATCATGATTTTTTCATAGCTATTTATAAAATAAAAAAGAGTGTGTGAAATGCATTTACACAAGAAAATATATAAGCAACCAAGGAAAAACCTATTAGCTTCTTCATAGGAAAAGGAATCCCTACTGATCTAACTAACAAGTGTTACTTTAACAAGTTTGAGCACATAAGTGTTATTGCTTCTTCTCACAAGAACTCTTCCAACAATACTCAAATATCTATTAAACCATGTATATAGTGCTAAAGTAAGATGGCGATTTATTATAATGCAAACTTTTATTACTTCAAATGCAATGGTTTTACCCTCTCTATCACAGTCAAATCATACAACAAACCACTGGCACCTCCTTGCTTCCTACTCTAGTGTCTTTTTGATATCATTTTTGTCCTAAATTAATAAAAACAAAGAAAATATGTTCAGTAAATTACTCTCCACAAACAACATGAACAGAAAAGATTATTTACAGACGATCTAACCATCAATAATGACAACTTCACTAGACACGGATTATTAACAACTCATTCACTCATATTAACAACTATTGCATTCTATAATAACAACTCATAATCTCCTCCCATAACATATTATATTCTGTCATTCACATTTTATAGCAACATTTCTAATGCTCATTGTTTCTTACGACACTCAAGTAAAACCGAAAGAATGAGTTGTTTATATGTTTAAGGCTTAATATATCACAATGGAAAGAGGAATCCAAAGAAGAATCAACCTTCAAACCACAAAATATTCAAATAAATCTACTTTTTCCTCCTCAGCATCATCCAAAGACCCATTCTTCTTCAAAGGAAGAAACCATCATTTGGTTCTATATCAAATTCAAAAAGCCAAATAAATTAGCATAATATTAGTTTAGTTTTTAATCAAGGAAAATCATGTGTAGAATACAGAATCACATGCAAACAAGAAATTGTTCCTTTTCAATATGAGCATAAGTAATTGGAAATGAAGCTTGCAAAATTTGGAAGTGATTAACAGCAATGACTTTTTCATGCTAACAAATACAAACAAATCTTAACCTCAAAAAGAATACCAAAGAGAGTATGATCTCCAACATATGTATGACCTCCTTCATTATTTTCAAATTGTCCCCCCATATAAACATAATAGAATAGATCATTTCTAAACGATATCGCCATTAGTAATAACAACTTATACTAGGCACAAATTATTAATAACTAACTACTCATATTATCAACTATAGAGTGCTATAATAACAACTCATGTTCTCCTCTCATCTTAGACCATGCTCTATCATTCACATTTTATAGCAACCTTCTAATGCTCTTTCTTTTCTTACTACACTCAAATAAACACACTACAAATTCTTACAAACCAAATATAAGTTTTAAAACCTTAAGTAAACACACTAAATCCACAATTAAGATGATAAAAAATTCATGCTATCATGATCCTTGTTTTCATGGCTAGTTCCTTGTTTACATAATCCAACTACCCCTTACTGAACAAGTATATGGATTTCATCAATGAAAAGAATGACATCACCTGTATTAGAAGAAAACCTCTATTCAACCAATTTTATTTTGTTCAAATGTTTTTACCTTCTTCTATTATTTCTTTTATTACTTTTGTAACACGTTCCTCCAAAGAAGAAAGTTGACCAAAAGAAGAAGAGATAAGTAGAGGGACAAAGAGAGCTAGAATGGAAGAAATGATGAGTTATGAGGAGCTCACTTATTGCTGAGGAGACTGTGGAGCTTGATGATGAGCTAATTTTCTTTTTTAGTCAAATTGCCGCATTTTGGGTTAGGACTGAGGTAGTTGATCCAGTGGAGATAGCAGCTCTTGCCACAACAGAGGAGGCTAGTGACTTTAGGGAGAGAACACCAGTAGCCCTAACTATGGGAGTGAGTTGCAGGAAACAATATTTCATTATGCAAAATAGAATGCTGTGGGAGAAGGTATTTCATATACGAGACAGTGAAAGAAGAAGATGTCTCTACATAATGGAATGCTGAGAGGCAGTTATATCTTTTCACAATTGAATTAATCTTAGGTCCTATAGGTCTTTATAATAATTTTTCTATTTCCCATGATTTTTTTCAATTTAATTCTTTCTATGGGATTTAGATATAATTTTCCTTTTAATTTTGCTAACTCGGGCTCCCTATTACACTTCCTCTTTTTATTCACATAGGACATTCGATTAATTGCCTTTGTCCATATAATTTCTTAGTGCACAACCAACTGTTTCTAATGAAAGTCTACGTAACATGTTTCTCCAAGGCTCCACAGTTAATACTATCATCCCCTTATCTTATATATATATATATATATATATATATATATATACACACATACACACACACACACTTATCTAATTGAGTCAGATGCAAATATGATTAGACTCAATTTGAGATAACTTTTTTAAAAATATTTTTTATTTTTATATGAACTCACTTCAAATTTTGTGATTAAGCGGTCATCTCATTATCTTTTTGTTCACCAATAATTACACACTCATAAAATAGACAATTTAATCACACATATGAAAATGATGAGGATTTATCAACTTGGATTAATGTGATTTCTCATAGGCATCAGTTCCTTGAAAAAACTGATTGAGATTCAAGGTCCAAATCTTGTATACGAAAATATATCATTTGGTGGGGGTCGACTCCCTTTTTTCTTCTTATTTTGAAAAACATTAATTTCCATTGTCAATAGAAGATACTATTTTATATATAGTCCAATTAAATATTTTTTTATCAAAAAGTAATTTTGAAAAAGTTATGAGCACTCTAATAAATAAAGTTGTAGAGCAATGTAGTACTTCTTCACTAGTGATTATTAAAATTAATTAATTAATTTAGATAGATTAATTAATAAAATTAAATAAATTAATTTATTATAATTAAATTTAATCTTTTAAAATAAATTTATATTACATATATTTTAATTTATTTAAATTAACTAACTGTTATATCAAATATATTATTATATACTTTTCAAAACGGATCCAATGATGTCAAATGAAGTCTCGCAGCCAAGCCCATTACACTAACCAAATCCGATATTCCACTAAGATGTTAGCAACTTAACCACCTTATCAGATAGCAGCCAACTGCCAACTTACGTATGAGCACATCGGTTGCAATCTCTGGTGACATAAGTGAACATTACTGGACACTCTTGGCTGTAGCAATTGTCTGATCTGGGAAGACAGTCCTAGATCTCCTTCACACGCACACACCCACACACGTATATTTAGGATAGGAACGGGTAATAAACAATATTACCAATTTCAGCCCATTAAGGGTATGGTTTGGGAAAAAATATTACCAATTTCATTTCTTAGATGAAAGTGGTAAATTATATATGTTTAAAGTGAGTTAATAGTTGTTATATGCGTATTAAATTTTATAATTTATGAAAAAAAATTGTGTTGGTTGGTTTATGTTTACTTGTTTGATCCATCAACCCAATGCAGTGTGGAAACTCTCTTATAAGGACTCCATTATTTCTCTATTTAAATAAAATAATGTCATTTTGTGATAAGGATATTAGCCATTAATTTTAATATCTAATATTAGTTGTTGTTTGAGACACTTAAAAATAGAGAGTTAAATTTGATACTCAGAAATTTATCACAAAACAACAAGATTTTATTTATAAGGATAAACGATCGAGGTAGGAAGCATTGCAATGGAGATATTACTAACCAACTAACCAACATGTTCAACATATTATGTCCATGGGATCTCACTGAAATTTAGGTTTTAAAAAAATTTTAGATTAAATTTTAAAAAAATTAAAACAGTCATATTTATTTAAATAGATTTTTGAATAAAATTAATATTTTATATAAGTTACTAATAATAGCTTATGTAATAATAAAAGAATTTATAAACTATCCAATTATTATTTTATCTATATTTTTTTCTTATACTCTTTCTCCTCTCTGCTATCTTTTCTCCACCCCTCTCATTTCTCCTTTCTCATATATCTTCTCCACTATCTTTCTTCTCTCCTCAATTTTCTCCACCCTCTCTCTACTCTCTCTCTTCACTCTTATTTCCTCTCTCTTATTTTTTATAAAAGCATATCATTTCTAATAATTTACTAATTATAAAAGTCCTTCTGATAATAATTATCTAAATATTTATTTATTTAAAAATATTTTTTTCTATAAGCTATTAACTCTTTTCAAGAAACTATTTTCTAAAAGTTATTTACAAATTTTTTCTATAAGTTATATTTTAAACTTCTATCCAAATAGACCGTATATATAGTAGTATGTTGAAAAAAAAGATTAAGATATTAAAACGGCCTTAGAAGTTTCCAGGAAGAAGTAATTGGTACCCAAAATACTTTGACAAAAATATCCCTATTGCTTGTATATACTAAAGTGATTCTCAATTAAGGAGCAATTTCAATAAACATAATTAAATATGATAGTTTAAAGAAATCAAGACAAATTTATTACAAATAATTAATTTAATTAATTTTTTAATTTACTCAAATAAATTATTTACTAGTATATTAAAAACTAGATGTAAATGAGTATTTTGGAGAGATGTGATAATTAACAATTTATGTAATTTATTTAATATACTAAAATTAATTCACTATATCTTATATTGAACCTATTTGGTTTGAGGTTCTAAACATACTTTTGGGCCCAAACTATAAAGTACCCAAATAGCCATTAAATATCTAGAAGTGTTTATAGTATAAACTATACTTTTAAAAGTTTAAAATCATGGTTTTATATAGGCTTGTGGGACTAGATTCTGAGTGAGGTAAAGTATTTTTAGGTTATATAGTGACCATTTTATTCCTATTTTTCTCTATTATTTTATCACATACCCTTTATGTAAATTTACTTATAAAAAAATTATGTAATAATTATCTAAACACTTATTTCTTTATAATCACTTTTCGTCTAAAAACTATTTTTAAAAATCTATTATCCATAATCACTTTTAAATCAATTTTCTTTATAAATTCTTTTTAGAAGCTAAACCAAACGGGCTCACTAAGAGCCTGGTGAAGTATTAAAAATATATAAAAATACTATATCCAGTCTTTAATATAAGATATATTTAATTAATTTAGATATATCAAGGGAGTTAGTTAAGTTAATTATTTATATAGTTAAGTTAATTATTTATAATAGTTTCATATTAATTTACTTAAAATACTCCTTTTAATCATATGCATTTTAAAATGTAGGGTGTGTTTGGAAATACACAAACCTAAATTTTAAGAAATTTTAAAATAAACAGTCATGTTTGTTTAAACAGGCTTTTGGACTAAACTATGATTTGAAATCAAGATTTCAGATAAACTTGTCAGAGTAGCTTATGGAACAGTAAAAAAAATTATGAACTAACCAATTATTATATTACCCATACTTTTTTTACACCCTATCTCCTACTTTTTCTTACACTATCTCTCATTTCTCATATTTTTTCTTACACTCTCTTTCTTTTCTTTTCTTACACTCTTTCTCTTCTCTCTTTTTATATTTTATCTTTCTTCATTTAATACTCATACATTTTTTCGTAATTTACTAATAATAAAAATACTTTTAGAAATAATTATCCAAACACTCATTTATTTGAAAACAATTTTTTTTCATAAACTTTTCTCTAAAAGCCCTTTTCTATAAGTTGCCAAAAAAAATCTTTTTTTTTCATAAGCTCGTTTCTAAAATATTGGGCCCGTTTGGATAAGATTTTGGAAACGAGATTATAAAAAAAAAGGTTTTTGAGTAGCTTATAGAAAATGGCTTTTGGAGAATAGTTTATGAAAAAAAAAGTGGTTTTGAATAAATGAGTGTTTGTATAATTATTTTCAGAAGTACTTTTATTATTTATAAATTACAAAAAAATGTATGAGTATTAAATGAGGAAAGATAAGATATAAGAGAAGATAGGAGAGAGGGTGTGAGAAAGAAAATATAGAGGGTATAAGAAAAAGTAAGAGAGATGAGAGATGATGTAAGAAAAAGTAAGAGAGAGGAGAGATAGTGTAAGAAAAAGTAGGGGTAATATAGTAATTGGTTATTTCATAAGCTCTTTTATTGTTCCATAAGCTACTCTGACCAGTTTATCTGAAACCTTGGTTTTAAAATATGATTTAGTTCAAAAGTCCGTTTGAACAAATATAACTGTTTGTTTTAAAATTTCCCCAAACTAAAATTTTATCCCAAAAGCTCTTAGTTTCCGAACACACTAGTTATCTAAACACACACATAATTGATAGAAACCCTTTAATAGGTGTAATCATATAGAAATATTTTTTAAAAAAATTATAATTTTAGAAGATAAAAATATATAAATATCTTATAATTAGTATTAAATTAAATTTTTTATTTAATTCTTATAATTAATATTTAAAAATATCTCAAGCATCAATTTTAAATACACTAAGCTCTCCGTCGTTTCAAGAGGAACACTACCCTCGTCACCAAACATAAATCTAAAAAATTGAAATAGCATCAGACTCCTAACAGAGCTAAAAGAGTCACGCCATTTTTGCTTTACAGCGACGATCTGTAGGGCAAAACAATGTGGTGCTCCGTCTTATCTTCTTCTTCTTCTTCCTTTTCCTCTGGTAGGCTTCTTCTTTCTTCACCCTCTTCTTCTTCTTCAAGGACCTCCGTTTCCATTTCCTCTTCTCTCTCTTGCTCGGCCACTGCCATGGCGACCAACGATGAAGGGCGAAGGAAGTTCCTGGACTTTCCCTTCGTTTCTTCTTCCCACAAGAAACTCATGCTCGATCTCGTTTCAGTAGTCGAAAATCGCTTCAATTCGCGGCTTCTTCCTTGTACACTCCCGCCGGACGTTCAGTACTACCAAAACCAGACAGGTACTGCTCAAGCTTCACTGCAAATTCGATCAGGCCAGAGTAACTCCCCTGTAATTTTCCTTTCTACTTTATATTATAATTTTCGTAAAAATATTATTCTTTTGGGTTTTGAAATTGGGATCGAGAGAAAATTTTCGGAATTCATCCTTATCCAACTTTCTCCACCCTCCCAAATAACTCAGAATTGATGGTAGAACTGATTTTAGATTTGTAATCAAAAGCTTTTATCAGCAATCATGTGATATTCCATCTTGCATGAGAAAGATCACTATATCTGTTTAGAGTAATATGATGAACTGTACCTGAAAAATGGGTTGAACTTCTGGAATCTTTGAACTGACGGGCATGAACATTTGCTTACATGACTAGTTTACTCTAAAAATCTTGAATTTGCAGACAGAAATAGTTGTTTCTAAAGCCAAATGATGCATTTTTCTCTACAAACAATATGTTCCATTGACATATGTTTTATCGTAGCACTTGTTTAGCACTATGGCCAAGTCTTTTCTCTGTTATATTCTGAATTTGGAGCATTTCTGCCTTAAATCTCAGGTTGATTTTGTATTAGGAAGTTGGGTACACTCTGAATTACCAACAGGAGGATCCTTGGATATAACAAGTCTTTCAGCTTATCTTAATCTCACAAACGACTCACCAAATTTTGTGATCGAACTTATTCGGAGTAGTCCAACAATGGTAGTCCTTATTCTTGATCTGCCTCCTCGGAAAGATCTTGTGCTTTGTCCAGATGACCTCAAAACATTCTATGAGGATACTCAGCTGGACAAACACAGACAAGCTATGGAGAAAATCCCTGAGGTGAAGCCTTATAACTCTTCCTCGCTTTATATCCGGGCCGCATCCTCTCCTACAGCTATCATGGTTACTATTGGGACACCAGCCAATGGCGGAGAAGAACGCATGGAGGAGATCATTAGAGACCATTTGGATCCCGTTTCAAAGCAAGTGTTGGAGATATGGTTGGATCATTGTGCTTGTGCTAGGAGAGAAGTTGGAGAGGCAGAAAGAGCTTATCTGAAGAAAAGGGATGGGATTATGAGAAACAAGACCATTGAAATTGATCTGGGCTCAAGCTTCCCAAGGCTCTTTGGACCAGAAGTTGCAAACAGAGTACTTGAAGCCTTGAGGGAGTATTTTACTGTGTGATACCCTGTTACATAATAATATGACTTCGTAGTCTAGTCCAGCGATAGTGTTGTATAATCATAATAATAATAATAAAAAATTAGTTTAAGTAACCATTAAAGGTTGTTAGCTACTGTAGTAAATACTAATATAGGTGTTACGTAGCCGTTAATACTAAACCTGTAAAGCCTATAAATAGATTAGGTCTCTCAATGTATTGTTCAGATTTGATATTGTGGAATGGAATAGCGTATTGTTCAGAATATCCGTGTACTATTTCTTCTCCTTGTTCCCTCTGATTCTGTCTCTTGATTTCTGTTCCCCTCTAAACCTTTCTATTCTCCTCTCTTTTTCCCTAATCTTTTCTATCAGAATTTTCCCCTAATCTTTTCTATCAGAAATTATCATACGCTATAGGTATTATATTATACACTCGGGTTCTGCAGTAATTGGGCATTTCCTTTCTCGTTTCGCCATGCACCCACTGCACGTTGAACTACATAAGCATAAAATAGTAGCTTGTGCCAAATCGGGAGATTTTCACAAAAGCTCAGTTTTTTTAAGCTATGAAATTTACAAGTTTACGTTCTCTCTTTTCCACTGCACGATTGGGCCTCAAATCACTGTCCCAAACACACTAATAATGGCGGTGCTAAATACAATTCTCCACAAATGTTGGAAAACCACTAAACCCTTCAAATTTACACAATTTCAATGGAAGCGTTGCAATTAACCAACTTTCCTGAAAATAAACTCTGTCAACTCTCAAGTTCACGAAGAGAGTTTCTAGATATATCACAAAAACTCAAAGTATGGTGTTCAGATCAAACAATTTGAGCCTTTCTTTCTCAAACTTGTCATATGGTGATCGAGTTGCTCTTGAGATTATCAGAGATCTGTTGTTGGTCATGAGTCTTCTTTGGTTTCGCAGGCAGCTTAGGTCTTCAAAGAAACAAAAGGTCATTGCTTGATTAAGTATCAAATCCTAATGCATATCTTTGGCTATTTAGTGACAGTGATATAGCTTAGACTCGGCTATTGTTAAAATATATATTTGGTTTCTTTCAAGCAAGATACTTTGATTTGCTGCAAAAAATTGAGTGCAGCTTCATTAATTCGTAATTCAGTGTTTCTTGTTCGAACTAAACTGTTGAGATTGATGTTCACTACGTTTGAGATAGAGTTTTAGCAAAGTAACAGGCTCACTACTAGAGTGTGACTCGGCTCTTTTTGCGAATTCTCTTTTGTTCTGTGCTTAGATAGCCTTTCTATAAAAATATGACAAAAACTTATTTGAATGATATATTAAAAAATCAATTTTAAAATATTCAAATATGCAAAAAAGCCAAAATCTAAAAATAAAAAAAAGTTGCTTCCAACTTAAAATGACTCAAGTGCAAAAAGTTACTTTCAAAACCATGTCAAACATCATTTTTCACCCCACTATCTTTCTTCTTATCCTAACTAACTTCTTAGGCTTCTTAACACTCCCAAACAAGCCCTAAGCCTATTTTTCTTGCCTTCTCACTGACTTAGCATCCCCCCCCCTTTCTTAATTGGATAAAGAAGATTCAATTTCATCCCAGCACTATGCAGCAGCACGTGGTGAAGATTGCTTCAGACCTTAAAAAGAAGCAACAATATGTTGTTATGTAGTTCATTTCCCCATCAGACATGGACTTCACTATGTGGACTCATCAGAGACAGAGACATACGATGCCAAAATCACCCAGATCATATAAACAGAGTTACACATAAAGAGCAGAACCAGAAGAATGACCATATCAACTCACTGATTATCAATGGTAAATGAAATGGGGAGATACTGGTCACTCTCTTCAGGCCTTATTTTGACCTCAAAGCCACTGTTTACCTGTCTATCTAGTCATATGATGTGACTGATGCCTTCAGAAAACTAGGTTTTACGCCTACGTGTAATGGATATACCTGGTATTTCAATGGCATAGAGGAAATATTTGCGTCAAGTGATGAACATATTTCAGGACAGAAGTTCAAGAACCAGACTTAACAACTCAGACATTGAATTATAACAGTATTACTGTATTAATGGTAGCCCTATGAATATGTAAATATCATATGTGCCTTTTCATTTAGCTGTTGAATGACTTCATGGGCCAACTAATTTAAAAGGATAAAAAAAAAAAGGAGAGTATGCAATCCGTGTTCTTGAATTTAATAGTTAATTTAATAAATATGCATGATCTCCATAAAATCAATAGATGTTACAAATTAATCTCTTATAAATAAGGGATATTAATATATTGGAGTACTTAAATATGTACATAACTGATTTGGTGATTAACCTCACACTCTTACCATTCAAGTCTAATTGAGGATGATTTTACAGAGAAACTGCACTAGCATCATACAACATCATATTTGATATGAAAAAAAATAAAATGAAAGTTATCTTACCTAATCCTAATCCACTAGATATTGCTGAAAGTGCCAACCAATTGTTGATTTCTCTTATCTCAACTGTTTGTAGCAGTTATAGGCAATATAAACAGACACAGCAGCACAGACAACGGCAAGTGCAGCGTAGGTATCTTCATGCTCCCAGCTATCAAGCCATGTCGGCAGGGAAGGACGGTGTTTGTGGGAGGCTCCTTTTCGGCTATTGAATTGAGAAACCAAGGTCTCACCAGTGTCATTTTCAGCTGAGAACTTTGACTGCGTCTCAATTGCATCAGAATCATTTGTCTTTTCAAGTGACACATTGTGTTGACAGCAGGAAGAATCTCCACTCCCTTGACAGCAGCCCAGAAAGTTGTCTTCTTGACTTCCATACGCATCAATGCTTATCTCGTGATTCTTCATCTGCATCAGCATAGCCATGCTTTCCTTCAGTTTAACCCTTTGTTCTTGGCCTTTCTTCTGTTCATCTTGTGATAAACCCATCTGGCCCCTAATGACAATATTCATAGAAGTTCGCATCAAATACAAGTCAGCATCTTTTTGCACCGGTAAATATATGCTATTAGCACAATCTTTTATCATCTGTGGATCTACAAGCCAATATCAGATTTGTTGACATGGCCTGGAACTTAAATTCCAGATCCCAGAGGACGGGGAGCTGATGTGTCACATTCAAAAGTCAGATACTTAGGCTATTTCCCTCCAAAAGGGAGCAAGGAGACATGTTGACATGCATTAACAAGAATAGATTTTGAACATTCTAAGAATAACACCCTTCTAAGAGAATATCTCTTCATATTAAAAATGCTATTCGAAATTCCGCAAATGGAAAAACCCATGAAGATTATTCGTAGGAGTTTGTCGGAAACCAAAATAGATTTCTCATGGGGAAGGTCCTTGACTGAGAAAACAAGCTTCAAACTAGTAATTTGTTAGTAGACATGTACATCCATAAGAGATCAGTTTTCAAAACCAAAAGGAAAGGGCCCCATCATAATTGAAGTGGAATTTAAAAGGGGAAAACTTTAGACAAGCTATGGATGTAAGAGAATCTTCTATATCTTAAATGTTAAAGGTATTAACAACTTCTTGCTTATTAGCCATAAATTTGACCAATTGGCCCTTCTGTTATCTTCCAATAACTCAGGAATTTCTAGATTCTATATTTTCACCAGAAAATAGCAAAAGCTCTCTCTTATTACTCCAGCAGTCTTGCCTTAGGAATACCATCATCCACCGAATTTTGAAAACCTGATACAGAATCAGCCCTAAATGCTCCATGCCACGAATAAGAAGTCCCATGAGAGACAGATCCAAAACTATTATCCTCTAAATCATGCATTATAACTGTAAGAAACTAATCTGCTTACATAAGCTGCGCAAAGAAACCCTATTAAGAATGGTTACCTCCACAGTGAGTCCAGAATCTCCCCTCTTACAATATGTTGTTGAAGCAATACAGGCACATCATCTGGAGTAACATATCCATACCTGCATATTTAAGATGGTAAGAATAGTTAGCTCATAATCAAGACAAACAATCTTATGATGGCATTTATAGATTTTGAAGGAAGAAAACTAAAAATCCTAACACCAAATGGAATTCAATAGTTAGGTGTGCCTCCTCACCAATGTCCGGAGACTCTTCCATTGATGCTTGACCCAAATACGATGACATTTCCAGCATACTTATGTCCCCCAATGTGTGAACATGGGCTAACAAACACTTTATTTTGAAGACCTTGTAACTCTATCTCTTCCCTGAATCTACTCACCAAGACAGGTCCACAAACCCCACATCTGCGATCACGGGATCCATGCGAACAAACGAATACATAAGAAGTTTTTAAGGCTTCAGGAGTTCCAGGAAGCCACTCGCCATCCTTCACAAGAACTTCTTCAACAAATGTTTCAACATCAAAATGTGTCAATCTCCTGAAATTTCATTAAATCGTAGGTAATGAATTATGAATAACATAGAACCCTTTTCATTTTTTGGTGAAACCAATACAGAACCTTTATAGGTAATAAGAAGTTGCAACCAAGAACTTGCACAAACCTGTATCTGATCATATCTGGAAAGATTAATACATCTCCATTTGATGTTTCAGCCCCATCATGCCCCTCACATATCGTTAAGCGTGTCTAGCAAGCAAAGAGACAAGTCTGAGATAATCAACCACAGTCAACACAAAACTACATGAGTAAAAAGAAAAATGAGAAAAAGGAAGAAGTATTTTCAAAGGGTACTGAATAAACAGGTTCAAGCAGTTGATAATCCAACTCACATAAAATGTCCAATCAACCAATGTCAAGTTATTCATGCACAGGGTTTTCAAGTCTCAACCCTTAGGACAAAGCATAGCAACAGAAAATTCAGGGGAATACACACAAAAAAAAAAAAAAAACAATCTAAAAAGAAACGCCAGACGAGGCTAACATGCGTTACTTAATTGCTGCTATCTAGTAATCTAAAAGCATGATGCAAAATAGAAGCACATTGATTGAGTAGGAAAAAAGGAACTTGGTAGCAATTGGATCATAGAAGCCTATAACACGCCCCCAAACCCAACCCCCAGACCCCTTGGGGACTCACCCAAAAAAACATAAAGAACAAAAACAAAAGATCCGTAATCAATCAGCTCCAACTCAGAGATAACCAGATATAATCAACCAAAAAAGAGTCCCAATTTTGTGTCTTCAAATTGATTTTTTTGCCAACATTTCACAATTGAAATGAAGTTCCGCGGAAATGGAGTACCTGCTTCTTCATCTCATGGGTCCTGGCCATGACCGCAGCATAAAGCAACCTGGGCAAGCGATCGAACTCAGCAGCCTCAATGCGAGGAGGCCAAACACGAGGGTTCTTGTAACAAAGAAAGATATGGCGTTCATAGAACTCGACGGTCCCAACGAGTGGACTCTGCCGGAAATCAGGTCGAGAGAAGCCGAACTCAGCATCGTTATTGCTGATTCCGCCACCATCTCCGCCGCCGAGTAGGCTGTCGTTCTGTAAACTCCCGGAGCCGCTTCCTATGAGCGAACTTGGGTCGGTGAGGTAACTATCGAGTTGGTCTGAGAAGGTGATTGGGGCTGAAGACGATGAAGGGTTCGTGAACGTTAGGGCGTCCCGTCTATCTCTATTGCTGCTCATCATCATTGAGGACATGGAAGTTTGTGCCAACGGATAAACACTATATCAGTGAAAGAGAAAAGGCTCTTCGTCTGTGTGCAGTGAAGAAAATCGAAGTGAGTGTGCTGTTTTGAGGGGTTTTTACGCACTAGAATACATATGGAGATGAAGGCAACATTCCTGTGATATAGGAACTATGATGTTGTCGTAGAATCGCGCCACGATCGGGAGATGTGATACATTTCAGTCCAGGATTCATTTGCTTTTAGGTGAGAAAATCACTTTCAATTTGGATCCTTAGGCTTCACCTTTTTTATTTTATAACTGAAAATTATTCATCTCCACCCAAATATTCCCTTATTTTACATTTTTACATGCCAATTATATTATGAAAGTTCTGGTTTTTTAAATATTTTTTAATGAATTGTACGATTTTTATTTCTTACTAAATTATATAAGTTATACAAATTGTCTTTAATAATTATATACTGCTTGTACTATTATTTAAAATTTATATATTTGTCATATTTTACTTCAAAAATTCAATAAGAAATTATATATGGATTTTCTTTCATATCTAGAGAAAAAAATATAATAAATAAAATTAATTATTTAAAAAAATAATTATGTCATGCAGAAATAATTTCATTAATAAAATTTGAAATTTCTTATAATTATAACACGATAAGAATCAAATAATATCTATAAAGCAAAACTATATATTTTTTCAGAATTAGGACATGAAAGATAATAACATAAAAGTTTCTCAAACTTTTTATACTATTTAAATAATATTGAAATGTATAGAGAAATATTGTAAGAAAAAATATTACTTCTAGATCATACTATTATTCATAATGCAACTTCTTGTAGTTTTAACATTTTATATTGATCATGAATGATGATTGATATTAAACATAATTTGACTTATTATTTCTTTTTAGTAAAATAATTTGACTTATTATAATTTGTCATTTTGTTATAATCCTTATCTATATCTCTTGTCAACTTCAAGTTTAACTGTGGTTCAAGGGACAAAATTTATATTACAATATTTTATTGAGTTTATCTTTTATCTATGCAATCATTTTCTAATAAAAAAGGAAAAATGACATCTAAGTTCCGTAGAAGCAATTAAATATAAAAAAAGTTTTAATAAATAACATAAGTAATTTAAAGTCCTATGGGACCTTAGATAAATTTTTTTTAATTATGGAAAGACATAACTGTCTCTATGGCTTAAATTTTTCCTTGTCTTTCCTGTAATCCCCTCTCATCAGCATCAAGAATCTATTATCTCTTTCTCTCTTCGTTCCATTGCCTCAATCTCTTCTCCATCTATCTACAATTCTTACT
This sequence comes from Leucaena leucocephala, assembly GCA_037074615.1. Lineage (NCBI taxonomy): Eukaryota > Viridiplantae > Streptophyta > Magnoliopsida > Fabales > Fabaceae > Leucaena > Leucaena leucocephala. Next base: position 11,202,878 of record CM073542.1, read on the forward strand.
TAGATTCTCTTGTCGCCGATGACGCCCCCACCATAGATCCCGTGTGATTGTATCTCTTCCTTTCTCTCTTTTTGCTCTCTAAATAGCCATGGCTCTATAGTTATGAGAGACCGTCAAGGAACCCATTGTTACCTACATCGGCTTGTCTCCAAATTGAAGGTAATTGTTTTATCTATTTCATTATGGTTCCAATTCAATTAAAGTATGATATACTGGTGCTAGTGGTTTTGTGTATGTTCTTTTTTCTTAGTTTTTTTTAGTCTGTGATGTTTTCCTGTCATTATATATTGCCGCTATCTCGTTAGACTGAATATAACTTATTGATTATGTAATTTGATATATCATGGGGTTTTCATTTAATGTAATTTGACGTATACTTGAGCCAGAAGATATTATTTATTTTTCTTGGTTATGGGCCTATAAATATATGCCCCTACTGCATATAAATTATTCATAATATGATGTATAACTAATATATGAAAGCTACATATTTCAATTATGATAAATGTCAATCCCTTATAATAAGTTGTAATATGATGTAGAGATTGGTCATTCAACTTGCTAAACTGTTGCATCCATCTTCCTAATTAGTTTTTTTAATAACAGATCAGTACTCTGAAACTTTTATGCTCTAGAAAATTGTTGCTGAGTAATGTTGCTAATGTATATGTTCCAACTTTCAACATGTACTAATATAGTATTTGTTATAGATAATATTTTATAAACGCTTTCCAAATCTCCTGCTATGTTTGTTTTGTGCTTTTAGCTTTGGCATACACTTTTTAAGACTTTGACTGAAGATGCTGCCAGGAAATTTGTGAAAGAAAACAACATTGACATGGTTGCTCTCCACCTATATGAAAGAAAATAACTGTGGCTGAACATTGACATAGTTGAAAATAAATGGTAATTTTCATAAATTCATAAGGTTCATGCTATATATAGTACAAAATAAATTCTGTCACATTATTTTTCTGCATCTTTATTGTCTGATCTTTCAACTAAAATGATTGTTTTGGCTCTGGTTAATAGAAAAGGGAATTTGTGTTGTCAACTTTTTTTATATATACTAAGGGATTATAAGAGAGATGGTTTTAATCAAACACTTTATGTTGAGTTATTTGATACGTGTTTTTGAAATCACAATGCATACCCTTATGCTAGATCAGAGACCCAACACAATAATGCTCTTTGGTATCATCCTTTCTCACTTGACATTAGTAAATTAAAATAGCAACAATCATGATTTCATTTTGTTTTATAAAAGAAAAATTTTCTTATACAGATTTAAGTCCTAGGCCTTTATAGAATCATGTTTAGATGATTTGAGTGTGTAAAACAATTTCTTATTTTAGTCCCTAGAGAAAAACGGTTTATGCTATTGTTTAGAATGTTGTCAAGCTTGTTTGATGCAGGTGCCATAGCCTTCAACAAGAAATGTACGACAATGTGATAAATAACTATCATATAATATATTGCAAAAAATTTTAAAGAATATATGGCAACGTGTATTATCTTATGTTATTTATAATATGATATTTGCTTCTTTAATGGTTGTATTTCAAGTTGCTTTTCTTCTATATTCTCAATAGTGGAAATATAAGGCAAGATGAGTTGTTATTATATTATGCGATAGTTGTTAATATAAGTATTTGAGTTGTTAATATTATATGTCTGGTGCAAGTTGTCATTACTAAAGCGTGAACTATAAAAGGTGACTTATGTAAATATTGACATTGTGTTAATAGCATGACTTTTTTATTATTTGAGTTGTGGTTTAAATGTGTTTAGTTAGGATTTTAAAAGTTATGTTTGGTTTGCAAGAATTTGTGGTGTGTATACTTGAGTGTAGTATGAAAATATGTAGATTAGAAAGGTTCTTGTAAAGTGTAAATCACATATCATGATATGATATGCGAGGGCAAGATGAGTTGTTATTATAGTATGCAATAATTGTTAATATAAATACTTGAGTTGTTAATATTATATGTCTGGTGCAAGTTGTCATTTCTTATATGTTTGATGAATTGTTTGGAAGTGGGAATATATGCTCCATGTCTCCACCTGCTTTGGGAGAATGAAGTGTTGACATTATTATCTTGTGTTGATGAAATGATTCCAATAGTTACACCTGAAATAAACTCTACAAAGTAGAAGGATTTAATTGTTAGATAAGGTTAAACATTTCCAAATGTGGGAGCTCTTCAAAAAATGCTATACAAGTACAGGAACAAGATTTGAGTAAAGCTTCAAGTTTTTACTATCAAATAAGATGTACTTCCCCAATGATTGGACTATCAGAGAAGGCTTTTACACCATCTTGAAATTCTGAGTGACTATATAAGTGTAATTATGAGTGCCTGACAATTGTTATGTTATAAATTAAATAATACGTGTAATAAAACATGTTCAAGATATATCAACTTGTTATCTTGTTAATGAAATAATTTTATCATGACAGCAAAACAACTTAACCACTGAAAAATAACTTACCCACGATAGCAAAAATAATAACTCCAGCATTTAAAAATAACAACCCCATATTGAAGGAATAACAACTCCAACAGTAGGAAATAACAACTCTATAGTGAAGGAATAACAACCACTTGTAAATAATAATTACCCAATGACAACAAAAATAACAATTCTATCAGTAGGAAATAAAAAACCCATAGTGAAGGAATAAGAACTTGACAATTGAAAAATAATTTATCCATGACAACAAAAATAACAATTCTAACATTTATAAATAATAACCCCGTAGTAGAGAAATAACAACTTAACTAATGAAAACAGAACAACCCCACAACTACAAAAGTAACAACACTAAAAGGGAAAAATAAATAATTGAAAAAATAATAAGTCCAGAAGGATTAGCAACTTCCAATAAAAACAGAACACCCTATAACTAGAAAAGTAACAAGTCCAGAAGAGAAAACAAACAATTGGAAAAATAATAACCATACCCTACAAAATAACAACCCAGTAGTAAAGGAATAACACTTACTTCATAATTCTTCCTAGGAATTTCGCAGACAGAAAGTGTAATGGCCTCACCATCATAATACATTGATTGAAGCAGAAAAAATAAACTGTGAGATTGAATATAACAACTTCACCAATAACAAATAGCAACTTCATGTTGACAAAATAACAACTTCAGTACGTTTCTTCCCATAATCATTATAGTTAGAATATAACTTCATATATATGCACTTTACAATTACATTAATTCTTGGCAACAAATGTAAAAGGAATACATCCAACATAGTCACATTCATCAAAATTCACCATACCTTCTAGACATATGAATATTAATCAAAGTTACAAACAATTACTTTCATCATTATATACAAATATTATAAAACAGAAATCAGTATATTACATATTTACATATGGTCACTCCCACTTTCTCCATTGAATATTATAAAATACTCAACTCCTTCATCATTAAACATGTCAACAAATGTGTCTCAATCAAATCTAATAGTGAATTTCATTACAATTTTATCACTTACTTTTCTAACAAGTGGTGCTAGTAATATTTTGAACTCATCATATATTATGTCTTTATTGATATTATTGTTACTTGACCACTAATATATGTATGAACTTCTCCATCATTTCTAAATTGTCCTCCCATATAAACATATAATAGATGATTTCCAAACAAACTCGCTATCAGTAATGACAACCTGCACCAGACATATAATATTAACAACTCTAACACTTATATTATCAACTATCGCGTACTATGATAACATCTTATATTGCCTCACATATCATATCATGATATGTCATTCACACTTTGAAGGAACATTTTTAATATTCATATTTTCTCACTATACTAAAGTAAATACACTACAAATTCCTACAAAGTGAATGTAACTTTTAAAGAGATAATTTTTTCCAGTGAAAGGGATATTATAGCAAAATTCAAAGAAACATGACTTCACATTATGACATAACACATAAAGCATACAAATTTAAACATAAAAAATTTCCTTCGTTTGTTGAAATCATTTCCATGGAAAGAAAGGCCACCAAACACATTGAAATCCAAAAATCTAAATGAATAATGACAATCGAAATCATGAATGTGATGATAGAATTAATATACGACACTCAGCATATTAGCTAGAATCAATTATCACTTGTTCAAAAACAGAGACTCATGAAAATCAAGAAAAAAGTAGGCAAATTGAAGAGTTAATGAAGAATCACTAGTGACAAAAATTTTACCACAATGATATATCGAAGCACAAGGAACTCATAAACTTAAGAATAGAGTAAACTAGCAAGTAAAACTAATGAAGATACTAACCATCATTTGGATCCAGGTAGCCATTGATGGCAATGGGGATTAAATCTAGAACACAAATGCTGATGAATAGTATTACAAGCTTTCCATCCTCTAAGATCTCTCTCTCGTTCTTTCTCTCTGAATTAGTCACTATACCTATAAAACTTTCAAACCCAGAAAGCCAAAAGGGAAGCTCATGAAGCCCTTTTAGCCATGTACGATGTCAAGAAAACTCAGCTGGGAAAACACTATACGGGTCATCGTACATTGTCTTCCTTGTGTTGCTTTCTCCTCTTCTTTCCAAATCAGAACTTGCCAAGTCTCATTTGCTCTTTATTGTTTTTTATTTCATAAGGGCAGTTATATTTTTTTCACAATTAGAATAAATTCATCTGAGGTCCCATGAGACTTGAAATTAATTATGTATTTTTTTAGGACTTTTTTGTCATTTAATTACTTCCATAGGACCTATATATCATTTTCCCAATAAAAAAGTGTACCTCCAAAACAATAGTATTTCCAAAGAAAAGGACTAAACATTTATAAATTATACTTAGATTTGTTTTCTTTCCCATAATAATGTTTGAATCACCTTTTAATCAAATGCCTTTATTTTGTGTGAGAAAGAGGGCATCACCTGCTTAGGAGCCCGCACTGAGAGGTGAAGGATTCTAAGCCAGGTTTAAAATTATTACTTGTATTAGGTGATTTTGTCTAAAGGTGTTCATGAAACGGGATGGAACATGATAGGACTCAAAATAGGAGGATCTTTTGAAACTATGCCCTTTAAATTGTAACAAAAGATTTCGACCAGATTTTCTTCTGAAAAAAAAAATGTAACACAAGAATAAAGACGTAATTTTCAAGTATAAAAACTTGGTAGCTAAACATAATAACCCCACGGTGCTAAGAGACAACACTAGCCAGTTGTTATAGACCCTTCCCTTTGAGAGAGCTCAAGCTGCCTGCCATGAAATCTCCATCAGAAAAATACCAATTTGATATTCTAATAATTGATCCTCTTTACATGATATACCTCTTTGTCTCTAAATACTGACATCTCGCAAAATTTTATCACTTGAACAGAGATGGCAACAGCAAAAAATCACATCAAGTTGGTGTGAAGTATACAAAAAATGGAAGATAATAAGATACAGATCTGCTGTCAACCTGGTCTTTTTTTTCCGGTGAAACATGCTGATAATTTTGGGCGTGAGTATTTTCTTTGAAGCTGAAACCTCTTTCTCAAGCTTCAGCACCTCGGCAGTTATTGAAGGTGGATTTTGATATTGAATACTGTAACGCTGTTGTGGAGATGATCCTGATGACATCTTTGTTTCAAATATTTGAGATGCAGTTACTGCTTCTAGTAAAGGATAAGGCTTGTTGTTTGAGATGCAGCTTCAACAGCTTTCTTTTGCTCAAATTCGCGCCACCTACTAAGTTCGCTCTCCACTGCTATCCTAGCTACCTCAGCCATCTCAGCCCTTCTCAAAGCCCCTTGCGCTGTTGCTTTCATATCATTGATCTCCTTCTGAGTTGCCTCTAATCTCTCAAGAGCCTCATTTTCACTAGCCTTCACAGCTTCAACCTGTGCCATGGCAGCAGCCACTTTCATGTCTGCTAATTTATTGGACTCGTCAACTTTATGGTTTAATAACTCAAACTCTTCAGTTGAGATTGTAAGTTTAGCATAAAATTCAGAAGTTGTGGAACGTAAAGCACTAATCATTTCAGATAAGTCCTTAATATGATCAAAGGCAGATGATTCTGCTGCCTTTGCTGCTTCCAGAGCTAGTCTAAGCTTTTTCTGAGCATCTTCTAAAGGAAGTTTGCTAACTTCAGCTGTCTTCTTCAGTTCTAAAGCCTTGTTCTTCATATCATCTGCATCGCGTCGCGCATTTTCAATTTCAGATGACAACTGATTCAGTGTCGAGATCATGTCCTTGAATACACCTCTGACTTTAGATCCTTCAAAAAAGCAGGCTTCAAACTCAAACATACTTGTCTGAAGTTTGACCTGTAGATTCCCAACAATGCATTCAGTTTCTGATTCTTTGACCTTGAATTCAGTATGTTCTCTTTTCACATTCTCCAGTTCCAGATTAAGAATCTCCACCAAGCTTCCAAGAGACATTTTTTCTTCTGCTACTTTCTGCAATGACTTGTTAGCATCATTGAGCTCAAAAGTGACACTTCTCACATAGTCCAATTCTGAATTCTTTTTATTTACCATTTCCTTTCGAAGAGCCTCGATTTTATCCACCGTCTTAGCCAGCTGCACGTCAAGATTTTTGGTGAGCTCAGGGTTGACATCTTTCTCAGCTAATACCTTTGCTTCTTCTAGTTGTGCTTGCATAAAGGCAACCTCCATTTGCTCAATGGACTCCTGTACAGCTGAGATTTCTCTAGACAGTTCAGATACACTTTCAGTATTCATCTTCATTACATCCTCATCTTCTGCCACTTGCTTGAAAGCAGAAACTCTTGCTTCAAATGCTGAATTATACTCTGACGCCTCTTCCACAGTTCTTGCTCGCATCACCAAGTTCTGTAACAACAGAAGCATACCTTTTAACTGCAGTTTCTAACTCCTCTTTCCAAGAACCATTGATTCTGTCTGCTTTGCAACTGTTTGTTTCATCAACCTGTTTTGCCTGACTCCTTGCAACTTCTGTTACCTTATTTTCTATCTCTCTCGATTCACCACCACAAGCTTTTAGCTTCTGTGTAAAATCATGAGCTGCTCTTTTAGCCTTTTTAAGTTCCACTAAAGCTTCAGTCTTGGTAGTTTCTACATTTTTTAGTTGTTCTTTCAACGTGTTAAGCTCTTTCAGGGCTAAGTGAAGTTGGGTCTCACGGGAAAATACTCCCTAGATAAAACAACAATATAGGGAAAAGGTAAGTTCACAACAAAACATTAAGGAAGAAGAAAACAACCACCAAATAATTTAGAGAAAAAGTTTGTTTTACAGTTTCCTGTTGGACATTGATTCCCTCGATTTTGTTATCTGGCAAGAAGATAGTTTAACATATATTCCTTGGAGAACATAGCATTGTCTTAGAATCTGCTGAAACTTGGTGTCATGATTTGAAATTTATTCCAATAATCAAATCAAATCAAGAGGTATAAAATATTCACGTAGACTAAAATATGGTGTCATGATTGGAAATTTATTCCAATAATCAAATCAAGAGGTACAAAATATTCACGTAGACTAAAATATCTTCCAACGAACAACAGTAGGACGCTATGAGACTAACAAGATTTATAATTTGAAGATCAAATCTAGGATCATAATTGTTGTTTAACAAAACAAAAAATTTGCTGCAACATAGAGGCAGAAGACAAAAGGCTGGGTAGTATCGAACTGATTATGAATATTTAAAGAACTAATAACAACAAAAAGGGAAATGCGATGGGATAACAACAAAAAGGGAAAAGTGATGGGAACTAGCTAAAACAATTAATTGTTTTATATTACTGCAGAGCGACAGAGAAACCTGATTTGCTATGAAGATCGAGATTTTTGAGGGATGAATGTATCAGTATGCCATTCTTTTGAGTTGCATAAGAGTTCCATTCATGATTCAATTTAACATTATAAGACGCAAAAGCGCTTCAAGTTGCAAAAGCTTGAGGGAGTGTGAGTATTCCTTGACTAGATTAGTGATGTAAAACACTCACACACACTCATAGCTGAGCGTAAACAGAAGAGTTTAGGTAGAAAAGATGTAGAAAGAGGGAGGGGGAATAGAAGGATCTGGAATGCATGGGGAGCAGAACAGAATTTGAAGGGGAAATTATAGGGTACAAAGGGGGAGTAGAGAGAGCAACTAAGCCATCAAAATATTCATTCATTCAAGTATCTCAATACATAAGGGATACACATACATATAGTTGAGGTTTAAGAAACTTCGTGCTTGCATCGTTCACTTGCAAAAGGAATAAAAAGCAACCTTTTGCCAGTAAAACAAAATAGAATAATATCGCTCTAGCCACTAACAAAATATAATAAAATAATACCACTTACTAAAATACTTAATCCCCAAGGAACACATTGGAATATAAGGGACACATTGGAATGAGGCTCAAGATTGAGAGGTTGATCGAAATTCTTTCCATGTTAAGGGTGACAATGCAATGGGAGATAAAGAACAGGATGGGAGGGTGCAATTTTTCCTAACCTATACAGTAACAAAAATGCACAAAAACTCGAAATACTCCCAAATCTCGATGCCAAAGCCAGAAACTGAACAAAAATGTCGCGCGAACTCCGACTGAAATCGAAATGAAATTCCCCAACCAAAAACTTAATTACCGTTCCAGGCATCGGAAGCATCTTGCTAAAATTTCAAGATGCCTTACTATCTATCTTCATTATTGAACAGCAGAATTTTTGGTACCGTCAAGAGAGAGACGTGTTGGAAATCCGAGTTCAGCAGAAATTTTGCATCAGCGAAGTCTTGTTCATGGAGATAAATGTGGCTAAAATCAAGGGCATATTTGTCTGATTCAAAACTCTTTTTCACCTGCAATGTTGATGCTCGTTTTTTTATATATATTTTAATATTAATTATACATTTGCTTTGCACTTTGATTAGTTTTTTTTTTTTATTTTTCTTTTAACAAAGACCCGTTGGGAGGCATGACTGCTGAAATATAGTAAATTATATCAAATCAAAATACTACTTCATATTTATTTAATTAATTTAATTAATTTAATTTATCAAAACATTTTCATAAATCTCTAGTTTCATTTCCTCTCATTTTTTAAGTTGCATCTTTCTATTAGTGAGTAAAGATTCTAAATTAGTATTTTTTTTGCTATAAAAAAATTTAAAAAGAAATTGGATTTACTCATGATCCAAAAGTAAGGTAAACTCCAATTTCCTCCTAGGCAATACTAATGTCTAGGAGGAAATGAGATTTCAATCTGCTCTTAGATCGTTGATAAACCTAATCATTTTTCAAAAATTCTTGTGGCAAAAAAAAGCATTACATACACTAGTAGGCCAATAAGACTTGTGTTGGATCTCCATGAAAAGATGACAGGATTTGCCAAAGTTCAAGCAGAAAGGTGACATATCAATCAGAGTCATGTATGTTATTCTATATCAAAGAGTTTCTTCAAATCTCACTCCAATCTTTTATGTTAGGTCTAGAAATATTCTCAAGGATCTCTTTTTCACTTCTCTATTAGACACTTCAACTAACTCATTTCAACTAATCTATTAATTTGAGGATAGTAAGGTGAGGTAAGCTTGTGAGTCACTCGACACTTGACAACACAAGGACTTAATGACCTTATTGTAAAAATGTGTGCCCTAGTCACTAATGACAACTCTAAGAATATTATACCTACAAAGGATATGAGAATATAAGAACTTGATAATAATAAGAGCATGGTATAAAACATAATTTTTTACCCTAGCATGATCTCTAATCTCAATATCGAACTCTTGAGCCAAAAGAGCTCATCTTAACAACCTTAGTTCGGATTGAGGCTTTTTAAACAAGTATCTCATGGCATCATAATATGTAAAGACAACTATATGAGAATTATTCAAATATTGTTTAGACTTATCAAGTGTAAAAACTATAGCAAATAGCTCCTTCTCTGCGGTGGACTGGTGGTGTAGTTTACTTGAGCTAAAATAAGCATCCTAGATGGGCTATCACCCTCTTTCTTTCTATTGACCAAGCATGACACTATTATTATGTTAGAGGAATTACAAGACAATTCAAAGTACAAATTCTAGTTAGGTGCAACAAGAAGAATATAAGGTGTGTGACAAGCATAGATTTCAATGTGTCAAAGAAATGACCTACTTAAAATCAAGATATTATTGGTGTGCATTTCATTAGTCATGTTAAGAATGTAGAAATCGAGAGGAAACATAAGACCTCTAACTTCCTCAAGTACATCTTCTATAATACTTTTAGGATACATTACTCTTCTATATGTCAACCTTAACATTATATTTGTGTCTCTAAAAAATTTAATACCTAATTTCTTGTAGACAAAAGTAGGCATGACATTAATGGCGGTACCCAAATCCCGCAAGGCAAGAGAAAGGGTGAATTTACCTATAAAACAAAGAATGGTTTAAGAATTCAGTCATTGCACTTAATGGGCAATTGTGATTTAATCAAAGAAATCACACTAGACCCTAGTTAGATTTTGTCACTATGCTTATATTTCCTCTTATTTGTATACATATCTTTTAAAAATTTAACACATTTGAGCATCTTTTTAATTAAATCAAGCAATAACACATTTTACCTCACGTTTCCTAAATAATTGAAACAACCCGTCATTATCTTCATGAAGTTTTGAAAATATTGTATGCTTCATATGGTGACCTAAAAATAACGTAAACAGAAAAAATTGGTTATCTTATCGTGCTGTGATTAATAGATTTGGTGTTCAACATTATGTAACATTTTGCTCTATTCTGACATCTTAGTCTTGTCCTATAGTGGAAACAAACTCATTTCTTTTATCTTACTGTAGTCTTCTTCATCTGAGCTCATCTTTAAAGTCATGCTTTTTGTTCACGAGGTTGTGAGTGACAACGTCTAACCATTTTCTTCTTCCACTAACTTCATTTTCGTTAAGTTCTTTATTGAGTTATAATAACTTCATTTTCTTCTGCTCTTTTTCTTGTTCAGTTTCTCCTTTTAAATGGTGGTATCATAGACCTTCAAATGGTATCAAAGCTATACTCCTTTTCACAAGAGTTGTTAAAATATTTTTATTTACTTCACGCAGTAAATCTAAGTCTTGGCAATATGATTAATTTAAGAGATTATTAAGGTTGAAGACTCATGATTTTTTTTTTTATAATGCTCCATGATAATTTAGCAGAGACCAAAAGTCTCTTATTGTACAGTTATTATATATATAATATATCCATTAGTCCACCAATTAATTGTAAATTAAAGTAGAAGAAGACAAACCAATGATGAATATAGAAGTTTTAGGACTAGGGGCAACATATTGGTGCATATTTTATGGGACATTAGAATAAATATAATAAAATATTAAAAATGATTAAAATAACTGTACATATGTCTGCTTCCACTAGTATTATTATAAGGAAGAGTTAATTGAAAAGTTTATTTTAATCCCATTAAAACATTGCTTATAAAGTTTTGCCTTTTTTATTTTTTAGGTGTATTTATGAAAATTATGCAACAGATGCATATGAAAGGTGTACAAAATACGCAAAATAATGATAATATAAATTATTGGGTGGTGCAGATTGGTACTGTAATATGAAGTAAATTGACATATTAATTAAAAAAAAATTAGATTGGCATATTATTAGCATTTAAAAAATGGAGAAGCACAAAACAACAGAGCATAAAAAAATAAATATCATTTCTATAAAAAAATAGATAATAGGAAAAAAAATGCAATGTTGAGCATTAGAGACTGGAAAGCATCTCACCAAATGGAAAAAACATAGAATATAGACCGAAAAAAAAAATGCAGCGATCAAATAATACTAATGATGGTGGTTTTGGCAGCATTTAAATAACCCCATTCTACGATGGCCCGGACAAAAAACCAATCCATTCTACACTCGGCGTTGAAATTCCCCGTGCGCAAGTTGAGGGAGGATAAATTTAGAGAATCCAAGGGTTGGGTTCAGGTTGAGAGCATGGAACGAGAGGCTTAAACCTTAAGGGTACTTTATGTAGAATAATTTTTTTTTAATAAAAATAGAATTATTATAGAAATTGATTTTAAAATTTTGTTTAATAGATTATTTATAAAATTGATATATATATATTTAAAAAAATAAAAAAAATTGATTAAAGTAGAAAAAAAGACTTTTTAAATTTGGGAAAAATTAAAATTATCCCAGAATTTCATTAAGCTAAAATAATCTAGAATATTTTATTTTTATAGAATCTATCTCATTTTTTACCTTTTTAGATGAAACTAAAATTAACCAAAATCTTAGAAGTGGAACTAGGTTCCATAATACCAAATAACAAAAAAAATGTTTAATTACACTTCTACTTCTGCTTCTAAACTCCTAGTTTCATCTTACCAAACATATTATAAGGGTTATTTGGTAGGATGAAAGAGTTTTTTTTTATGGAAGTAGAAGTAAAAATTGAATTAGGCTAAAAATTAATTTTAAAAGTTTATTTAGTAGATTATAAACGAATATAGAATTAATGTATTTTTTTATACTTTGGGTAATATAGTCTAAAATATTTTTTTATAACTTCAGAAGGGTTAAAGTTGTCTAGAAATTCTATAACTTAGGATAAAATAGTCCAAAATATTTTACTTTTATTTCTCCCATCTCATTTTTTAACTTTTTTATAAAACTTAAATGATTCAATTTATTAAAAATAGAAATGACTTCTATCTTACTAAATAAAAAAATATTTAATTCTATTCTATTTTTATTTTCCTATTTCTACTTCCATAGTATCAAGTCTAAACTCCAAAACTCCAAAAGTCATTTCATGCATATCTGATTTTCAGAAAAATAAAAACATATGATGTGTAACCAGATCCTCTAGGGCGCACGTCCATCATATTGTGCATTCAGATTAATTCAAAAACCCACCATATATCACATCAAAAATTAAAAATAAATTTGAACCACGGAACATAGTTATTAAGAAGTTTTGAATTATCTTTTAAGAGTTTTTGGGGTGGAGCACTCAATTTTAGATTCTACCTCACTGGATTTATAAGAGGTCCACATTGATTGGGAAAAGAGGACAAAACTTTATCACTAAAGTATTTATAATTTTTTAGATCTATTTCACTTTAACTAGGGTGTATTTAGATTAGTTTTTGGAGAATAGATTTTGGAGAATAGATTTTGAAAATAGAGATATTTGAATAATTAGTAGTAGAATCACTTTTTATATTGATAAATTACTAAAAAGGGTATGATTTGATTAAAGTATGAGAGAGGAGAGGGGGTAGAGAATCAATAGAAGAGAGAAGAGAGTGTAGAGAAGAAATAGGAGAGAGGAGAGAGTGTAGAAAAGATAGAGGGAAGAGAAGATATGGTGAATAAGAGATATGAGAAATGAGAGAGGAGAGATAAGAGAGGAGAGAGGGTATAAAAAAATAGGGGTAAAATAGTAATTAGATAGTCCATAAACTCTTTTACTGTTCCAAAAACTATTTTCAGTAGCTTATTCAAAACTATGGTTTTAAACCGTAATTTTGGTCAAAATTAATTTTAGACAAAAATGGTTGTATGCTTCAAATTTTTCTAAACTGAAATTTTATCCAAAATTAATTTTAAAACTTTATTCTCAAACAGGCACTAAAACATTTATCCAAATTATTAATCTAAATTAAGTTGGACTCTACCACCAAGTATTTTAAAATAAAAATTCTTAGTGGTAGAGCTTTGACACCCTGTATAGCAGCTCAATCCATATCAACCTAGTTTATCAATAAATCTTATAGTTAGAGTAAGTAGGTCCAATAAATTTGGTGCTCAACTTTGAAAAAAAAAATCTTAAAAATATAGTTCAAATCTCCTCAATAATTATATTCTATACGATTATTCATATATATTTTTAACTTTTAATAGCATGATGACATGGTATATTTTGAGCTTTTGGATTAATCTTCCATCATATTGAGGGACGCTTGGGGACGCGGATCCTGACATGTACACCCCTATGGGCATGTGTAGATCCCACATCCAATGCGTGTTTAGGGCATTTCTTAGTATACAAGCATGTCTTCATAAACTCTCATGATTTGTTTGGTTTACAAGATAATAATCCTTTGGCTCATCTACAGAATAAATAAATAAATAGATAGATAAATCCTTTGGCCCACATATCTTCCATTACAAAATTTGAACAATTTTTATTTTTCTTTAATTTAGCATATATACAATGTTAATTAAGAAACATTTTACATACCTAAGTCTAACAGAACTTTATATAGCTTATGTCTCATGGGAAGATGGAACAATGTACCTATTAGACAATGATCAAAGTCACAAAAACAATAACAAAACTTAAAAGCATGCAAACATTGGAAACGGGGCATTCATGTAATTTAGTCAATAAATTGAAAGGGAAAAAATCAGCTTCATCATTGACCCAAACAAAAGTTTTGTTAATGAGACTGAAGAAAAGAGACAGTTGGCACAATTACTATCAATAAAGATGCAAGTATTCCATTAATGGAAAACTAGGTTTATCTTTAAGTACTAACTTCGAATACAATAACTAATGGGAGTTAATTAATATTTTAATCTCTACTAGGAAAATTATCTATATTTAGTGTTCAACAATCCCTTGAATAAAATTGCCTCTAATAGAAGGATAATTGTGCTTAGCAAAAAAAATGCTTATAATACAATATCATTTAGGGGCATCCATACCCGGACATGCTTGTCATAGAATGAGCAGGTAGCCACTAGAGGTTTCTTCTTCTCACCATTGTGGTTTGCTTCTCCTCTGTGCCAGTCTGCCCCATATGCAAGTGAATCATGCTTCTTGTAAGTTTCCAAAACTTGAGCTTCCCCTCCATTAATGGAAGTAATTGCAAACCCATTGTGCATACAAGCAGCCAAAACCATGTCTGGGATAAAGGGGTGATGCTTCACCCTCCAAACTCCTCCACCTAAACAAACTGAAGTCTCATTAATTGGCTTAGAAATCGATCTTAGATCCCATACCCTCAAGTATTCGTCGTAGCTGCCAGTTAATAAGCTATGTGGATCATGTGGACTCTTTGCAATGCAACAGACACCCATCTTATGGACTTTGGAGTTCTGGAACACCATTCTGGAAGGGCTATCACGCAGATCCCAACCACTGAACTTACAGTCATCGGAGCCAGTATATACCAGATTCGGTTGGTGTGTGTCAAAGGAGGTTGTCCATAGCTCAAAATCATGAGCCTTCCAGTTTTCTTGTATTTCCAACCCGGACTCCAAGAGGGAAATGATAGATAAAGAGCCATCAGAAAGCCCTACTGTTATTAATGTAGCTGAAGGATTCCAGTCCAGGTACAGGCACATTGAATTGCTGAGTTTTTCACTAGTCACTTCTTTTAGAGAAGCCCCTGCCATAGAGCCAATAGAAAATGTTATTACTAAGGAAATAAAATGCCTCAGCCAAATACCTTATTGAAGTTCACTACCTCTTGACAAAACTGCCATGTTTTCAACCAATCCTAGATGCCCCAACTTAACATATATATGTGTGTGTGCTCGCGCGCAAATAAGAGGCTATGAAATGCTGAGGATTACCTTAATAGTTTTAACTAACAGAGGAAATAACTAGTTAAGCTAGAAAAGTTATATTAGAGTAGTTAGTGATTTATGTTAATATGTTAGTAACAGAACACACGGTATTGAGTATAGTTGTATGCATGTACAGCAAGTTATCATAATGAAATCATTTTTCAGAAAGTTATTTGGTTATATTATATTGAATTTGTACAAAACTATCTGTTCCTCCCAAAATTGTTCAATAAAACAACCTGCAACCATAAAAAATAAATGCTGCTAAAGAAACAGAAGCACGTAACTGAACTTATAAGCCAAACAATAGATAGAAGTGGCGATGAAATATTCTAATACCATTATAAAACCAGCCCGATAGAATTCGTCAAATACTTGGAAACATTTGACAATCCTAGAAACAGGCAAAAATAGGAATCAAACTTGATATAAAGACCACATAGATGTCAAACATTCTCAAGGAAGCTTTTGAGACTACTTGTTCAGACTATATTTACCCATAAGTATATCAAGCTAGACATTTTAGTACTTTCATAATGGTTTATAAATTAAATAAAAGACATGAACTCGACAATATTGTATTTTTCCATCAAGAAAAGTAATTTGTTTTATTTTTCCTGTTTTTCTTGCCACAAGAGAAGTCGTTTGCATTTAATGCATACCTTCAGCATCATTACAGCAACCCTTCAGCTTTTGAATTCTCAAGTACCCATCAGCATCCACTTGCCCCAGAAAATTATTAGCATGCGCTCCTGGTGGATTCCACTTTATGTCAAATATCCCAGAAGTATCCACGCGATAAACCAAGTCGAGGGAGCTTAAGTCAGCATTAACATTAAACAGAGAAATGCTTCCACATCGACTTGGTTGATCGCCTTCTTTTAGTGTATAAGTGGAGGCTGCTAAAACATGGTGGTATGAGTTGTGAGGACAGAACTCCACAGCATCAGCATTACCATCTAAATAGTAATGTGCTACATCCATTCTGATTCTGACGCGAGTGCCAAACAAGTTTTAAAGCAACTTCATGCCCCAAACGAAAAAAGTAATATTAGGGCATGCTATCCAACAGTCACCAACCAAGCTTGAAAAAAAATGCATAAGGCGTGCAATTCAGAAAAAAAAAATAGATAAAATAAGCTGGAAAATAATAACAAGAACACAGTCTAAGTATATGCAAAGGTACAAATTCCACCTCTTTTCCGACTTAATTATTAATAAATCAATCTGAACACCATAGAAATAATGTCTCCTCTCATAAACTATGTACAGTTCAATATAAATATCAATGTCCACCTGACACACATCAGAATGTAATGTACATTTCGAATCTGATCATTGTTAGCCACAAGTATCCATGTTTCATAGGAGTAAAAGAAATTATTTGAAAAAACACAAATACAAAGATTTTTCAGATTATTTACAGGAATCAAATGAAGACAAGTTTCAACTACATGCTTTTATCCAATAATCACTTGTCAAATTGGAATATTGGATCACCAGTACACTTAAGGAAATTCAAGTACGGAAATGATAAGGGGCATAATCATCCATAAGTTACATGCAAAAAAAATCCCAACTGAATTAGAATAAGCTAAGAATTACCTTTGCATAGACTCGTAGACAACTGGGGGCCGACAAGCTGAACTTAGAAAATCAGCAAAGCGAGCTTGTAGCAGAGCCTAAAGTAGCTCTATAGAGAAACGGGTTTCCGGATTTTGACGCAAAGAGAGAGTTCTGAAACATCCCCAATGAAAACTGATACGCGAGAGAGAGAAAGGCTAGGCCGCCAGAAGTGTAATCAAAGTCTGCAGAAGAGAAATGGGGCGACAGTACAAGCTTCGTTAGCGAAAGTAAAGAATTTTAAGAAGGTAAGAGAGAAAAGACCGACCCGAGGATCCGGGAAGAGAGTGGATCGGATCTGGATCCGGATCCCTTGTTTTCTGCTGATGTGGCGTACATTTGGATCCTTCTTTGTGCCACATCCT
The DNA here is from genome assembly GCA_037074615.1 of Leucaena leucocephala. Lineage (NCBI taxonomy): Eukaryota > Viridiplantae > Streptophyta > Magnoliopsida > Fabales > Fabaceae > Leucaena > Leucaena leucocephala. The sequence continues at coordinate 11,220,431 of CM073542.1, forward strand.
TAGCATGTAGTCACGATACATTCCTGCTAACTCCATTTTTTTTAGCATTCTTTGAGAATTTAGGGAGCTTTGGCGCAAAAAATTTCTCAGTTTCTTGCAGTCTCAACACTTCATCGGATGGATTTGTTTACCAGTTTTGTCTTCTATCTAGTAAGTGCAACAAATCACAGTGCAAAATATAGAGCTAGAGCGCCATTCGAATTGCATATCAATTTCATGTATTCATTCGATTCCCTCTTTATTTCTGCACAGTATGTCGACGGCTCAACCACCTAAACACAAAAATCGCCGATCCATAAGAGAATATCAGAAAAGCGAAGACAAGAGTGAAGAACAAATAACAGAGAAGACAAACCGTAGATGCAAAAGACGAAGATGATAACGAGAAGACGGAGATGACAACGACAAAAGAAACCAACCTTCCGTCGCGGGATTCGCTTTTGTGAGAAGAGGGAGATGATCAGATTATTCGTGGAGCCAACGCCCCCAGCCATCTGGTTTGAAGCATCCGCATAGGCATGGAACAGGCCAGCCTTAACATGCTTTAGGGTTTGTTTGGTTGTGGGTTGGGGAAGGGAGGGGAGGAGAGAGGAAATTTTTTATCTTTTTGTAGTTCTCTTCTCTCCTTTATTTCCTCTTTATTTCCTCTCTAAAAAATAGGGATTTTTAGAAGGGAAAGAAATTTTTATCCTTTTTTAATATTCTAATTATTTCTTTAAACTTTTTTTTTAATTTTTTTTATATTTAATTTTTTTTAATTACATAATAATTATAATAATTATAATAAAATTTAATAAGTATAATAAATTATTTATATTATATTAAAATATATAATAATTATAAAATTAATAAAAAATAATATTAAAATTTTAATAAATTTTTTATTTTTTTAATTTTATTATATATATAAATGAGATAAAAAAATTTAAGATTTATAAATTAAAAAATAATAATTTTAATATGAATATTTTAATAAAGAATAAATAAATTTAAATAAAGAGATAAGGGTATTTTTGTCAATTTTTAATTAACCCCTCTCTCCTCCCCTTCTAAACCAAATAAAAAATATTATTTATTAACCTCTCCTACCTTGCCCTACCCACCCTTAAATTAACCTAACTTCTTCTCCCCTATAGTGAACCAAACAAAGCCTTAAGGCTTTATTTTGTTCAACTGAGGGGAGGGGAGGTTAATTTAAGGGAAGGTAAAAAAAAGGTAGGGAAGGTTAATTAATGATGTTTTTTGTTTGGTTTAGAAGGGGAGAAGAGTTAATTAGAAATTGATAAATATACCCTTATCTTTTTATTTAAATTTATTTACTCTTTATTTATAATATTCATATCAAAATTATTTTTTTTTAATTTATAAATCTTAAATTTTTTTATCTCATTTATATATATATAATAAAATTAAAAAAATTAAAAAATATAATAAAATTTTAATATTATTTCTTATTAATTGTATAATTATTATATATTTTAATATAATATATAAATAATTTATTATGTTTATTAAATTTTAACAATTAAAAAAAATTAGGTATGAGAAAAAAAAAAGAAAATTTAAGGGCACAATTGAAATATTAAATAAATATGAAGAGCAATTTGGTCATAAAAGTGAAAATATTTTTCTCCCCTAAAAAAACCCCACTTTTATAGGGGAGGGGAGCACTAAATGACAAAAAATCTTCCCTCCCCTCCAAAATTCTCCAACCAAATAAAGCCTAAGTGACAATTCGGCCAGATCTATAGGCTATTTTTTTTACCTAAGTTTAGCCTAATATTTAGTCTGACCCTGAAATCTATTTATAAAATCTAATTTTTTTTAATTATACTGACAGGTTATCTAATAGACATTTATAATAGGCTTTTATAGTAGGCCCTTTAACAGGCATGTTAAAATAAAATATAAGAATAAAATATATAATAATATGTGTTAGTTTAATAGTTTGATTCTTATATTGTGTTTAATATGTGGTAAGTTCAACACTTACTTATATACTTTAATATTAAATATATTTTCAATAACAGGTTCAGGCCGCTTGACAGGCCTAACAGGTTTCGTAAGAAGCCTGAGTCTAGCTTCTTAAGAAAAATAGGCTTTTAAATAAGCCTGAGCCTATATATTTTTTTAAACAGGCTAAGTTAAGCTAAGTCTAATACAAGTTAGACTAGAGACCCCTGATAGGCCACCTGACCTATTTCTAATATCTCGCACCCTGCATTTTTTTATTTTATATATATATTAATTGTCAAGTAACATATAGCATCTTCGTAAGTAGAGGCAAACTATTATAAATTATGTGGTTCATTTAGGACCTTTATAACACAAAATTGTCATATTTTTTAACAAAAGAAAATTAATAATAGAAGTTTAAAATCACTTCTAAAATCTTCATAATAAAAACCACCACTCATGGCAAAATATATACTCCCTATATTTAAATAATTTAATTAAATTATTTAATATTCTAATTGTATCTTTAGGAGAGTTGAAACTTTTTTTTTCCTTCTCCTCACATATAATTTTTGTTTTGATTGTTAAAACTTAATAAACATATTAAATGGTTTATATATTATATTAAGATATATAATAATTATAAAATTAATCAAAAATAATATTAAAATTTTATTAGAATTTTTATTTTTTTAATTTTATTATATATATGAAATAAAAATTTTTAAGATTCATAAATTTAAAAATAATAATTTTGATGTAAATATTATAAATAAAGAGTAAATAAATTTAAATAAAGAGATAAGTGTATATTTGTCAACTTTTAATTAACTCTATTTCCTTCCCCTTTTAAACTAAACAAAAAACATCATCTCTCCTCCATTAGCTTTACACTCATAATCTCCCTTACCCTTTTTTACTCTCCCTTAAATTAATTTAACCTACTCTCCTTGAATCAAACAAAGCCTAATGGTTTGTTTGAATATATCTAAGGGCCTATTTGGATTCTCCCATAATCAGTTATAAGAGCTAAAATCATGATTTTCTTAAAAAAAATATCCAAACAACCTTGTACGTAATGCCAAAATCAATCGTGAACCTAAAATCAAATGCCTCTGAACTCAGACTGGATTAGTGGGCACAATTTCTTTCTTAAACAAAAATCATATTAGATTAACAATGATGTTCTTTCTTCAAAATGATGAACAACAGTTTGTTAAGAAATTGAATAAAATTGAAATTATTCAAACATATTATTATTATTAATTATTATCCATACGTGTAGCTTATGTAAATTTTTGATGTAGAAATGAAGGTGGGTTTGTGGAATTTGGTACCAATATGGTTGTTAAGCAGCTTGTTATTTGGTCTGCAAGCATGCTTCTCCTATAATATTGGGTATGAGGGGGACACGGTTCATGTTTCTTTAGTGGGCATCAAGGTTGATGCTTCTTGGCAATATACTGTTGAAGGTGTTGACCTTGTGGTAACTATATATATATATCCTACTCTTTTTCTCTTGAATTCAGTAATTTGTTACAGATTTTATAGTTTATTTTAATTTTCTTATTCATATAAATCATACATCAAATCAGTCCCGTTTAAAGAATACTTTATACAGCCTCTTGTTAGTCAGAATCCTCGGTAGATACCCCTTTTCATGAAAGTATCTTTATTATTATCACAAGTTTAGGAAACACAATAGAATAATATCAGCAAACATAGATTCAAATGAGAAATATTATATATGCATGAGAATTAGAAAACATAGAATAAAGAGAGCAGCAAAAAGGGAAAGTCCAGTCACAATGATAGCGATGCCGGCCAGAGAGAAGAGAGCCTTCATATAAATCATTTCACGTCTCCTTCATCACAGCTTCTGTCTTCTTATACTTATGCCTTGACCTACCTTGACTTGGGCCTTATTTTGAACCATATTCCATGCCTAATCCCTTGAAATCCATTACAAAATCACACTTCACTTGTGAAACTTTTTAACGTGAGACTCATAACATAAAAAGTAAAATAAATAGTTTTTAGTCAAAAGATATAAAAGGGAGACCCTAAGAGATTATAGAATGAGAACTCTTGATTAAATGATATATCTGAACAAATAATTATCAATAGAGCTGTGAAAACTTGCCCTTTTGGATTATTAACTGGATTGTGAACTCATACTTGACAGTTGACACATATATTATCTAAAGTATGTTTGGTAATTTATACATACAATGTAGGTTAAGTTTTGTGTAGGAACATTTAATTCAACTTTTGAAGATTATGTTGCATAGCAGTAAGATTGTAATGTAACATAATCTAATCATTAATTGAATCAAAAGCATTTTGTTGATGGATCTTAATTACCAGGTTATGGGACCTTTGAATGAAAAAGTTTATGAAGTTATGGACAAGACAAGTGAAAAGTTTGAGTTTGTGGCAGCAAACAAATGGCTTCATTGTTTCTGTTTGACCAATAGGTCTCCTTATATGAAACTACTGATTTTGATGTCTATGTCAACCACTTAACCCCCTACGATCAGCTTGTCAAAGATGGTAAGATTATTTTAATTTAATTTCTTGCCTCTCATTATTAATTAGTTTATAAATTGTAATGATTTTATCAGGTCCAACTTTTCATTATTCAGATTTGGAGTATTTAGTGTGGTTTCTGAGTTTTCAATTTAATTTTCTTGGGAAAAAAATTTATCCTTTGTTTTGATTCAAGGTAATATCATTTTACTTAGCATATATAATATATGAAATGGTGTGATGGCAAATCAAGATGAAAGATGAAAATTCTCTAATGGATTTGCCAATAAAAATTGATCCAATTGGCAAGGATGTAATTTATATCCTACAAAAAGCACAAGTTTGAAGAATCCCATACTTTTCTGAAGGGCTATGCGCTAATGACTAAGGTCGCAAGTGAGTTCGATCATCTTCCACTTATGAGAAGCATTTTCATAACTATATATGGGGTGTAATAGAAGAGAGCCCATAATTTATTATTAGAACAGATGCGAAAATATGACAATTATTACTGCGTAGTACATATAACAGACGTAAAAATGGTCATAAAAAAATAGTCTTACGCACTAGTGACAGTGTGACTTTTGGTAGATTTGATGTATATTATTGGATTTGTATGCATGTGAATTAAAATAAGGAGTTTAAAAAATCACATGAAATGACGGTAAACGATGCATTGAATTAAAATAAGGAGTTTAAAAAATCACAAAGCCATATTTGAATCAGCACTATCAATTGGTGGCAGTTTATTTCAAGTCTTCCTCCTCCGTAGCCTTTTCGAGCATAAGGGTAGTCCTCCTAGGAGTTAGGAGTTAGGGTTTAAACTCCAAATAAACTACCATATTATATATGCAAATCACGCATCTATGTATCAATGTTTATGATTGATTACTTGTTACATATATATACGGCTGCGTAGCTTTAACACCAATCCCTAATTCATTGTTCTTTACCTTTCCTCCTTTCATAAACACACACACACACACACACACACATATAAGATCTAAATTAAGATTGGCAATCAATAATACTCTTCCCATCTTTAATATATAATGTAAGACAAAAGGGGAAGGTAGAAGAAGTTAAAAGAAATAATTATAGTATTTTAAAAAAATATATCATATTAATTAATATTTTTTTAATATAATTAAATTATTTAAATATGTTATATATTATGGATGGAGAATCAATTTGGTAATAAGTTTGTGGAATAGTAGTTTTTTTATATGAGGCTTGTTATTTGTTGTTGTTTGTGAGAGCTGGGGTAAAACATATCATGAAATCTTGCAAGTTTGATTGGGAACAATAAATATACATGACTAATTTTAATTATGAAGTTATTTTTATCTTTAATAAAAAAAATAACTTATATCCATTCACCTCAAAAGCATAGACGGTATGGTCGGATTTTTTAATATTAAGTTGTATTTAAAAGAACTTAATGTAACGAAAGAGAAAGAAAATTATGCTAATAATAAAACTGTTCACATCATCAACTAAAAATTTATTAATTATTTCCCATGATTTATAATATTAGTGAGTTTGATAACTTTTGCCACATCATCAATACAGCCTCCTCTGATGAGCAAAAATTTATTTTAGCAAGGTTTAATGAAAACAAAGAAATATAACACCTTTGTATATCGTGGCATAAAGAAAGATAGGTCAATTGAAAACATCTTCAAGTCAAGTTGTTGCCAAACTAGGGCCAGCCTAATTTGAATGGGCTTCAATGTGGCACAAGTATCTAAAGGCCATGAGTTCAACTAAGACATATAATTATTTTATAGTTTATTTAATTCTTATAGAGTATTACTTTATTGTAGTTCAAATCGCGGCATTTAGGGAGATATCCTAACTTTGGGTGCCTCAGTTTAGTCCTTAGAGTAATAGATGGCTCGCTTTGCCCGACTTTAGTATTACCTAGGAGAAATAGAGACTTCGTTTTACCCTTAAATCGTGAGTGAATTTAACCCCTTTCTAAAAATTTTTATACAAAAAAAAAACCTATCAGCACAATTAGGGCTAGGGTAAAACATGTGATAATTTAGAGTATATTTGATCCTTGGGGAATATCACTTTATTGTGGTCCCAATCGTGGCACTTAAAGAAATATCTTAACTCTTAGGTGTTTAGATTTATATTTAAAGGTAATTGACGGCTCACTCTACCTGACATTAGTATTGTTTAAAATGAAAGGAGACTTGCCTACCTTTAAATTGTGAGTGAGCTCAACCCCTTTTAAAAAAAAATTGTACAAAAAAAATGGGCAAGCCCATTTTTTGAGTTTCAAATAGTGTGTAATTAATTACACGTTTTAATCCATCATTTGTAAGTTCAGTTAGCAAAATAGTGAGATATATTACTATTTAAAGCGTATTCAATATCTAAAGAGTACTACTTTATTATAGTTTTAATCATGACGTTTGGAGATCCATCATAACTCTTGAGTACATAAGTTTATATTTAAAAGTAATTGACGGCCATTACCCTATCCAGCATTAATATTATTTAAGAGGAAATGAAACTTTATCTTATCTTTAGATTATAGGGGAATATTACTCTTGTGCATATTTTTAAGTAGATTAAATTAATTAATTATATGAAAGGAAAATTTACAAGTTTCAAATTGTACTAAAAAAATTACGTTTCAAAAATCACGTGGTCTTCCCATAAATTTGGAGTGAAAATCATGCTTTGGTAACACTAGAAATGGAAATGAAAAGAGAATGAGAAACCTAGAACTAAATAAAGAATAAATTGGGAATAAGCGCTAGAATCTGCACCACATCTTAACGTAAAACTTTAAAGATTTAGGTTTATGGGCCCTTCAACATATATTATTAAATCTAATTTCTATTAGGATTTTTCTGTTTTATCCCTCATGATGTAATTTATTGTTTTAAATATGAATAAATTTAAAAAAAAAATATTTTCAAACAAAATTAATAGCTTAACCATGGTTGGATGTGCCTTATAATAGAAATTAGAAGGAGTATGAATGAATTGGAAAAACTGAGAAATCTAATAATAAAAAATTAGTTGTAAAATTATATATTTATATAATAAATTAAATCAGATAACTAATATTGGATACAAAAATATTTTCTATGCCATATAAATAAGAACAAAAAAATATATTATAAGGAAAAATTAATTAACAAGTCTCCATAATTTACAATAACACCCTTTCAGTTTTTAAAATTATTAATTCAATTATTAATATGATTATGACAACATTGACGCCAAATTACTTGAGGATCTTTGGCTCTCTATGGAAATCTTAATTTTTTTTAGTTGTTAAACTAAAATTAATTTAAATTGATCTTATGGTTTCAAATTAGCATCATTTAAGGAAAAAATGGAAATGAAGCTTCAAAATAAAACACCAATCCATCGACACTAAGCTCTTTTACAGGAGAGAGAGGGAGAGAGGGAGAGAGGAGAGAGAGGGGAGAGAGAGTATAAGAAAAAAGTAGGGGTAAAATAGTAATTAGATAATCTATAAGCTCTTTTACAATTCTAAAATCCATTTTTAATAGCTTATTCAAAACCATAGTTTCAAACCGAGGTTTTGCCCAAAATCAATTCTCGACAAAAATTGCTGTTTGGTAAAAAATTTTATAAACCGAGATTTTATTTCAAAATCAATTCTGGATAAAAATTGATATTTATGTGAAATTTTTTTAAACTGAGATTTTGCCCCAAAATTTATTCCCAAACGCTTTGCCAAACACGCACTAAGATTGAAGGGGTACTTTCCCTGAACAATTTTCTGTGGCCCGAGCACCCTAGCTAGCTCGAAACTCCACTATAAGACGCCCAGTCGCCACCATAATGCATAGCGAACGATGAAGGCTCAGAAAGTTACCGGCTTGGCCCTCGCACGTGCTTTCAGCTGCGCCTCCTCTGCTTCACTACCTCAATCGGGATCGGCTTTCCCTCTGAAAACCGTCACCAAATCAAACTTCGAAGCTTCACTCGCTGAGCTTCGTCACCATGTGCGAACCTCCGACTTTGTTGCCATTGATCTTGAAATGACCGGAATCACCAGCGCCCCATGGCGGGAGTCCTTTGAGTTCGACTGCTCCGATGTTCGCTACCTTAAGGTCAAGGATTCTGCGGATAAGTTCGCCGTCGTACAATTTGGCGTGTGTCCCTTCCGCTGGGATTCTACCAGTCAGTTGTTCGTCTCTTATCCGTAAGTGTTGTTTTTCGCCATTTTTTCCTTGTCGTTTCCTTGTATCTGAGGAAATTCAATCTAATGGAACAAAAACTAGGGTATTTGATGGATGGGAAGTTAGCTCATGGCCCCGCATTGACGGTGGGAAACATAATTATTAGCTTACTGGAAGGGAATTTTAAACATATGTGTGTAATTTTGATGTTTCAACCTCCAAGTAATAGAAAAGAACGTCTTTTATACGTTACAAGAAGTTCATCTTCACTTAACTACAAGTGGTAGTAGAAGGCGGGAAAGGAAAAATATTCACATTCAAGTCATTTGGAGTACAGGGTATAGTATGTATACCCTTCTCCAGTTCCAACGCCCCTTAACTAACTTTCTCACAGTTAGTTAATCCCTTTATTCCTTCTAATGTATTGTGCTACGTGCCACATATACCTCACTTTTCCAGGTAACAAGAAGCATTCAAATAGAGTTTGCGTAGCTTGTTAGATTTTTTGGAGGCCTCTCTCATTGGTTCTGCTTTAGATGAGCATAACCATTCGGTTCTTTCTATTTACAATGTGAGGCATCTGATTTAAGAAGCTTTCCATATGCTTCATTTGTGTGTGCATTTATTGGTTACCGTTCCTCTAGTTTTTTAGTTTATTTTCTTTTTGTATGGGATTACGTGGCTTCTGTTCAGATTAAGAAAATGCTTTTTGACAGGTACAATTTTTACGTTTTTCCACGTCAGGAGATTGCAGGCTTGGGTCCTTGTAATGAGTTTCTCTGCCAGACCACTTCAATTGGTTTTTTGGCTCGATACCAGTTTGATTTTAATGCATGCATACATGAAGGTCGGCTTACTTTTCCTTCTTTCCTGTGGTTATCTTTGATGTCAAGCTTGTTATTATATTGGCTTGCATAATTTATTTCTGTCAATGACCCATTTGAAGCTTAAGTTTTAAGTGAAGGTACTATTATTGTAATCTTTAACTATTTCTTTGCTTGGAAAAGTAAAGAGGTGGAAACCAAATTCATTGTTCCAAGAAAAAATGGTCCATAAATTGAGGGTTTTGGATGGCCAAGTTGGAAAAACTTAGGGACATTTAATGAAATTAAAACACATAATCCTAGCCATAATTTCAGCAACTGGATTTTAGTAGTTGGTCGATGTTGATGTTCCAATGATAGTCTGCAAATAGGATGGCATTTGGTCTGTTTGTACAAATGTCATCTCAAGTTCTTATATACTTGTAGTTTGAGAATTTGTACCCTTGGATAATGTCAGGAATATCTTATTTATCCAGAGAACAAGAAAGTGAAGCTATAAGGTGCTTGAATTCAACGAATGATGGGGAGTGGTTGGATGAGGATTCAAGGGTTTACACAAAAAATGTCAAAGACATACCATCAGTCCGCATGGCAGATGTTTTGTTCACTGAACGTATGAAAAACAAATTCAGTGAATGGCGTGATGGGTTATTTCAAGAACAAGACAGGGAGGACAAAATTCAAAGATACTCAGAAGATTCAAAACAGCAACTTCAAGTCATTTTCTATAAGACTTGTCCTGCTCTAAGACTTTGTGGATTCACCTCTCATCAGCTTAAATTGATTAAATTGGTAAGGTGGTTTAATCTTTCCTCCTAAGTGGATATGCTTACTCTGTCTTTCTTGGATTGATTCTGTCGGTTATAACATCTATGATTGTCCTATAATTGATGACATTGTAGTATGTTACATATATTAGTTCTTGGAATGGATCTTGGTGAATTAGTTGAAAATTTTGCAGGTTGTCAGTAAGCATTTCAAAGATCTTTTTTATGTCAGTGTAAACAGCAAGGATTCTGGCTTGCAAAACATGGTTGTGTATACGAGCTCAAGGGATGAACTGAAATCACTTCTGGTAATATGTTCATAAACTCTTCAAAACTGGCATTATTTCTTTTTCTTGTAAAAGTGCAATATGTGCTCTATATTGCTAATGACAATTGGAATTTGACTGCATCATGGATAGGTCAAAAAGGAGATATTGCTTTCTGTGCTGATTATATTTGTTAATTATTGTGGAGTTCTAGGATCTGAATAATTTGATAATATTATTCACTGAGATCAATCAAATATATAGAGCACAAGATGTAATCTCCTAATCAAGTTAGAGATTTGGAGGGCATATGCTGAAATCTTCTCTAATATCCTAACCAACTAGCATAACCGAGATATACTCCTCATATTACTCTTATATCTTAATTATATACAATAATTACTTATTTACATAATTATCATAATCCCCTTCAAGTTGGATCATAAATATTGATCATGTCCAACTTATCTACAAAGCGTTCAAACACATCTTTTGGGAGTCTTTTAGTAAGGATGTCGGCTAACTGTAAGTTTGTGGGAACATACGACAGGTTGATGATCCTATCTTCAATTTTTTCTCTAATAAAGTGTTGATCCACTTCAACATACTTGGCCCTACTATATATTGAACAGGATTTATAGCCATACTCAAGGCTGCCTTGTTATCACATTAGAGTTTTAGAAGAGAATCAAACTAAAAGTGTGCTTCTTGTGCCACTCTTTTCAACCACAGTCCTTCCATATCCTTGAGCTAGGGCCCCTTAGTTCGAATTCTGCATTACTCCTGGTTACGACTATCTGTTTCTGACTTTGCCTCGTCACCAAATTACCTCATACAAAGGTGCAATAACCTGATTAGACTTACTATCATCCTAGTCTCTTGTTCAATCTGTATCTGTAAAGATTTCAACATTCTTGACATCGCATCTTTTAAAAAACAGTCTTTTGTTAGGGGTACCTTTGAGGTACTTTAGAATTTTATAGGCTGCATCCAAATGCTTCTTCTTGAGAGCATGCATATGTTGACTAGCCATACTGATTGCAAAGGCAATATCTGACCTAATATACAAGAGATATATAAGTTTACCAACTAGCTGTTGATATTGACCCTTACCTGTTGCTGCCTCTTTTTCCTTTTGTTTCCTTTTTCGTGCTGCTTCTTTTTCAGTCTTTGTAGGTTTCTTCTTTTTGGTACGGACAGGTACTCTGTTAGGACGACACCCAAACATTCCTTTTTCCTAGAGGAGATCAAGTATATAATTTCTTAGACATAAATCCCTTTATGAGACCTTGCTACTTCCATTCTTAGGAAATATTTTAGCTTTCCGAGGTCTTTTATTTCAAAATGCTTATTGAGTGCTATTTTAACTCTCTCCATATCCTTGATGTTATTCTCTAGGATAATAATCTCATCCACATATACAATGAGGATAGTTATCAAGTCACCACTTTTTAACACAAACATGAGGTGATCTGACAAACTTTATTTGTAGCCTTTAGTCTTGAGTACTATAGAGAACCTGCCAAATCAAGCCTGTGGAGATTGCTTTAAACTATAGATTGATTTTTTCAGTTTACATACTTGACTGTTCTTCCCTTTTTCAAAACTTGGTGGGAGACTCATATAGTCATCTTCCCTTAATTTACCATTCAGAAATGCATTTTTGGTGTCAACTTGTTAGAATGGCCAGTCAAGATTCGCAGTAATGGAGAGTAGAACCCTGATGGTACTTAGCTTAGCAACTGGGACAAATGTCTCGTAGTCAATTCTATAAGTTTTAGTGAACCCTTTGGCAACTAGCCTTACCTTGTACTTGTTTGATGAGTTGTCAGCATTCAATTTTGGTGTAAACACCTATTTATACCCCACAGGTATTGTTCTTCTAGCAATACAGTCAGCTCCCATGTCATTATTTTCCAATGCTTTGATTTTTTCCATTACTGTATTTTTCTATTCTGGGCTTTCAAAGGCTTCATACACAGTTTGAGGGACTTGAATCTGATCAAGTTTAGTAACAAAGCTATAATAATTTTCAAAGAGAGCTGAATAAAACACATACTTCTGAAAAGGATGCTTAGTGCATGCCCAATGTCTCTGTTGGAAAATGTGCCCTACGGGTTAATCATTATCTTATAAATATTATTGATTTATGAGTTTATCAATTGTGTTATCATATTATTCGCATGTTTACTGTGATGACCATCCTTGGATAATTCATGATCTTATCCTAAATGTCCCTGGTCGATCATCTGTGCAGGAGCAGAGATAAAATAAGACCAGTATAACTTTGAAGATGTATAGAGATATAAATCAAAGTCATAGGCACATGTAAGAGTACAAGGTGTTGGACCAACCCGTTATGAGAGAGTTGCATAGGTTACGTCATAAACTTCTCTCATATACAAACCATGTCACTATACCCTTTGACCTGAGATCATCATAGATTCCTACATGACAAACGCTCAGCTTTGACCTAGTCAAAAGTCACTTTTGACCGAGTGATCATAAAGATTATGTTCGGCCTTAGTGGTTTTTCATGCGGAGGAATGTGAGTGGTCAAGATGGAATTTGCCCCTCACATTCGTAGAGAGATATTACTGGTCCCCTCGATGAGTGAGTCTGAGAAATGTATGGCCATACTGTAATGGAAAGGTAGTTCCATTTCTATAGTCAGACTACTCAGGGATCGAGAAAGTAACTGTCAGGAATAGGAGGATGACATTATCCATGCCTCATCCATGACTAAAATATCGCGTGACAGAAGGGACATGATATGGTTGTATAAAAGGTTACATCGTTTATCGATCCTCATATGATTTGGGTAGTCGTTATGTCTTGCTAGAGACCGCTTGCGACTTGTGGGCCAGTATAGCAAATGGCCCACTGTCAACTTCATATGGGCCTACAGGGTCGCACACAAAATAGCTCAACACGAGCTATGATGTCCAGATTCATTGAATCTAAGACGTGTCTAGATTCAATGAATGATCCATGGTTGATGTATATATTTATTTATATTTATATTCGTATATATATAAATTCGTATATATATATTATATATAAGGGATATATAGGATTTAATTTATAAGGATAAATTAAATCTGTATCACGTTTGAATTTGAAATTCAAATTGATAGGATATCTCATATAAGAGATATTTACAAGATTTAATTTATAATTAAATCTCTATCACGTTTGAATTTAAAATTCAAATTGATAGGATATCTCAAATTTGATTTATGAGAATAAATCAAATATAGTCCAATATTATCTTTATTTAAATTAAATAAATAGGTGAATTAAATCTGTAGGACGGATTTAATATAAACATTATTTATTTAATTAATTTCGTATCAAACTATACAATATGTGATATTGTATTAATTTTGGAATTAATCTATATAGATTAATTCCAAGATCCAATTCTGTTGAGGAAAACACAGAGCATCCTATATATCTAATTTTAGGAGCTACGTTTTTGACACACAACATACAACACAAAAGGCCGAACAGAATCTGCAAAAGGTTTGCAGATAAGAAACTGCTGAAGTAGAGACGGAGAGGACGAATTCTTGAGAGAGCCTTGGAGGGACAGGAGACGCTAGCACGTCGTTCGTGGTTGGAACGCTGTTCGTGTGGATACCAGTAGAGGAAGTCGACCTGAGGCGTCAACTTCTTGCGATTAGAAAGAGAGCACGAGTCGCGGAGAGAAGCTGTAGACATCTTCTTGCGATCGGAAAGAGATCACCAGTCGCGGAAAGAAGCTGTGGAAGTCGTTGAGGAACACCAAGGGTAATGCTTCTTTCTACTTGACTTAAATACATACGGTAGATCCTGACAAGGAATGGGAAAAAAATTTTAAATTAATTTTCGCTGCGTGTCTTATAATTCCTTACAGTCTCTTCCTTAATGCAATAGGGAGTTATACCTCACGTGTCTCTATTGTTTCTATTGCTCGAGTATGCTCACCATTATTCATAGGACCTTCCGTCGGTTCAAGGAGTGGTACCTGTTTGTTTCTACGTGAGTAAGTATTATCAAACTTCTGAGTCAAGACTTCTAGGCATGGCATAACATTTGACATAACATTAGATTAGTTTGTACAGATATATGGGTTCTGGAAGACTCTCAAGCTAAAACTCACTCCCATTCTCCCCCTAAGTGAAAGGTTGAGTAAAGTAGGGCTCTTGTTTTGCAAAGGCGACATATCTGCTGACAAAGAGGTGTTTAGTGATAGGGTCATGGCATCTGTAACCTTTTTGGGAATTGAAGTATCCTAAGATACACTTAACAGATCTGGGATCGAATTTGGAGAGTGGATGGTGTTGATGGACAAAGATAGAACAACTAAAGACGCGAAGCGGTAAGGTGTAGTCAAGGTGAGTGACCGTGTGGGTCTCACGAAATTTATCCAAAGGAGTAACAAATGATAGGACATGACTAGGGAGATAGTTAATTAAAGGACTAGCAGTGAGTATGGCATCTCCCCAGAAAAATTTTGGAGTATGATTAAGAGTGTACGGACAACTTCAAAAAGTTGTTCGTTTTTTCGTTCGGCAATCGCATTTGTTGAGGACTATACAATAACTATTTTTGTGCATAATACCATTTGTTTTAAGAAAACTGTCAAGTGATTGGTTAAAATATTCTGACCCATTATCCGTGTAAAGGACTTGAATTGTGGCATTAAATTGACATGTGACATGATGGAAAAACTCAATAAACACGGAGGAAACAACGGACTTGTCTTTTAATAGATAGACGCCGTACATACGAGTGTAATTATCAATAAACATAACAAAGTACTTGGCATATGTATGATTTGGATTACTAGAGGGACCCTGACATTGCTCTGAATAATTGAAAAAAGGGTGGGTGGACTTATAGGCAGAAGGCTAGAAAGTAGGACGATGGTGTTTAGCTAACTCATAAACATCACAATGGGAAACAGTACTTTTACTCAAAGGTAAATGTAGCAACAATTTTTTTGAAATAAAAAAATTAGGATGACCCATCCTTTTATGCCATAATAAGATATCGTTGTCATCGGGAGTCAAGAGTAAGCCATTTATTCTACAAGATAATGTACTCACGATAGAAGCATCAAGGTAGTAAAACCTCTCATATTCCTTAACTGTGCTAATTTTCATCCCCGAGGAGAGATTTTGAAAAGCACAATAAGATGGAAAGAAATGAGCAGAGCAATTGTTTTGTTTGGTCAGCTTGCTAAAAGACAGTAAATTACAAGCCAAGCGTGCAACATATAAAATAGAGTCAAGATGCAATTTGTTTGACAGATGGACCATCCCGGTGCCTGCTATAGGAGAAGAAGATCTTGTAGCTGTCTTAATTGACTGACTTCCAGTCAAAGAAAGATAGGAATCAAACATTTTGAAGTCTGAAGTCATGGTCAGAAACCCTTGTATCAACAATCCATTTGGTAGGGATAAAGGTATGTAAGGCAGTCGCATGATTATTGGCAAAAAAACAAGTTTTCTATCACTGGCTAAAAGAAAAAAAAGACTTCTTGATGCCAAAAAGGAGGCTTGATGATGCATTAGACTTGTTAGGCTTGACGTGTCACTGTTGCTCGCACATGCTATTAAAAAAAAAACTAGACCTGTTGAACTTCTCACACTGTTGGGACAAACAAGATACACAACGTTTGTTGGAACCAGAGACTGACTACTAGAGGTCGCTAGGTTGTCGCACGGTGCTGGACGTTGTCTCGTTGCTCGCCGAACCAGAAATTCACGTTGGCTGGTCCAGAAGAGTATGGAAGACGCTGAGTGAACAAGAATGGACGACTTTGGCTATCGTAGCATGACACTGGTTTCTATCTGACGCGGGCTTCTCTCTATCACTCGTAACACATCGTACGTCGTTGCTAGCTCGCGGAAACAGAGAAAGCTTCTCAAAGACTGTCGCTTGCTGAACCAGAGGGCTTCCTATCACACACACATTGGACATTGTCAGGTTTCCTGTCGCTTATTGGATGTTGAGCCTAGACAATATTGGAACTGTCTCAATAGCTGACTTGCTTGCAGGAACTGAGAACCCTGCTTGACGCCATCTCTCGTTAGAACCAACGCTTCACGGTATTCGTCGCTTGGCTGGGCCCTGTCGGACTTCGATGGTAGTATTCTGGCTACCGGGCTCTGATAGCATGTTGAGTTATAAGATCTTAGTAGTTTGATAATATTATTCACTGAGATCAATCAAATATATAGAGTACAAAATGTAATCTCCTAATCAAGTCTGACATTTAGAGGAGATATGTCACAATCTTCTACGCTATCCTAATTGTCTAGCATAACCGAGATATACTCCTCATATTACTCTTATATCTTAATCATATATAATAATTACTTATTTACATAATTAGCACAATTACCACCAAAATTTATCGACTTAAAAATATATAGACCTTCTCTATTTTGAATGGGTAAGATGTTCTTGGAAGAGGAAGAGCTTAATCCCATTCAATGGACACCAATAAAATATAGGGTTAAGGAGTAAAAATACCCACACACTTTTTTCCAAAAGTTTGTCCAAAACCATAGGATCTTTAAAAGGGCAAAAATACCCATACACTTTTTTCCAAAAGTTTCCAACACCATAAGCTTTTCAAAAGAGCAAAAGTATGCGTAAATTTTCAAAATTGGAGCCAAAATACTATCACCATTAGATTGCCTTATTGGACGTTATTTTTTCTGGTGGGCCCCATGCTATTAAAAAATAATAAGGGTAAAGTTGCAAAACCACCCATGCATTTTTTTCCAAAAGTTCGCCCTACATCATAAGTTCTTTGAAGGTGCAAAAATACCTATAAAATTTCAAAGTTGGAACAGAAATAACACAAACGTTAAAATACTAACCTCCATATATTACCACATGAAAGTACCAAAATACCCCTCATTCAAAAAACAAATCTCTCCCTTTATACATCCTCTAAGTTTAGTTGTTTTTGAGTTTGATTTTATTTTGATTGTTTCTGGTTGATTTTTGTTGATGATTTTAGATTTGAGATTGTTTGTTTATGATAGATTTTTGTTGCAGGCTTCTTTGTTTCTGGTTGATTTTAGATGCAAAGTATGGATAGAGGGAGATTTGTTTTTTTTTAAATGAGGTGAACAATAGATGGATCATGCATGTTAGTCTAACGGTGATGGTATTTTTGCTTTGATTTTGAAAATTTATGGGTACTTTTGTGCCTTTGAAGAACCTATGGTGTTGGGTACACTTGTAAAAAAATGCATAGGTATTTTTGCACCTTAAACCTAAAATATATTCAAAGTAATTTTCTATACTCTATAGGCATAGGTTTGACGTCTAATTTACGAGTATGAAGGTTTTGAGAGATGAGAAGAGAACTTAGGAACTGATTTTCTGTGATTTCTCAGCAGTTTATTAAGTCCTTAAATGTGTACACATTAATCTCATGCAGAAAGAAATGAAAGATGAGCATCAAAGGGAAGGAGAGATGAAGATTCAAGCTGCAGTAGGATTCCGCCATGTTATTGATCTCCTTTCCTCAGAACAGAAGCTGATAGTCGGTCACAATTGCTTTTTGGGTATCAACGTTATTCTCATTCTTGTACAAGTTATTTTATTTGATGAGGTACTAAGATGATACCATTCTATGACACAGATATTGCTCATGTATACAGAAATTTTATAGGTCCTCTTCCAAGGACCGCTGAAGAATTTGTCTCCTCTGTTAACAAGTATTTTCCATACATTGTTGACACCAAAATACTCTTGACTAGCAACAATTTGCTCCAAACAAGGATGAAAAGGTCCCCAAAGTCACTGGCCTCTGTATTTTCCTTTTTGTGCCCACAAATAGCTGTTGGATTCAAAAGCAGTGACGTAGCTTCTTTGTCATCCTTGAAAGTGGACGTCCAAGTGAATGATTTAAGGTTTGGTTCTCAATTCTTTATGAATCCTGACCGAGTAATGTGTTATTTAACTTATCCTATATAGTGGCTATGTAAATCCTACAATAAAGATGTTGATACAGCTTTTCTGTGTATTTCGACATTGCTATTTTTGTCATGCATATTGGTGAGGACATGGTGATGCGAAATCATGTGCGTGAAAATGAAATCTATTATTGTACTCTTTTCATAAATGATTCCCCCCAAACCTGTATTGTTTTACCTTCAAACATGTAGTCATGTTTATTGGCATCTTCCAACAATTTTAATACTTGACTACTTTCTTTCCTATGACTGCTACCTTATGAGCAAAATTTTCCCGTGTATGATTGCACTTGTATCTTTTATGAGATTTCCCCCCCTTTTTTGGTTGCTTACTGGGGATTTTCCAAAGAAATACTCCTATTAAATTCATATCGTTCATTGAAAGAAACAGAGTACATATACATGGGATGGTGGGAACATGTCTGCCAATCAATCAAGAAGAAATAATACTGAAAACAATAACAAGAAATTAAAGAGAAAAAGGAAAAAGAAATTTGACAAACAAGGGATTAAAATTACTAGAGTAATGACTGTAATATGCCTAAACTCAGGAAAACTACTGTGGTGAGATTTCACACTCTTTCTCAAGTTGGGGAAAATATGTTGATTACCTAGTTTGGACCTAAAGTTTAGGGAATAGAAAAGAAAAACCACTTTGACAGAGAGTATTAAAGCACTAATGATTGTGGTATGCCTAAAATATTAGTTAATATCATGACATTTCGACACTTTTAATTTCTTCAAACTTTTGGCAGTCGAGTCTGAAGAACTAGTGAATTTATATGGCTACTTAAGATAAAGTCATATTGCCTTCTATTTTGTTATTCCGTGGAAGCTGAATCCCATGATACCAATATAATTTGTGCATTTGCAGGTCATCTAGCTGGAACCCTGGAGGCAAGCATGAAGCTGGGTATGATGCTTTCATGACCGGATGTGTCTTTGCCCAGCTGTGCAGTCATTTAGGAGTTAATTTTAAACTCAATGACTCTTCAGAACACTTAGCCCTCAATGACAAAATTCGGAAGTACATCAACCTTCTTTATCTTAATTGGTTGCACGGGGACATTATCGATTTAAGTACCGGTGACAAAGTTGCAGATTTTGGGGTTCATAACCTCAAGAGACAACGCCAGAATATTTTGTTTGAGAATGTAGTTCTTATCTGGGGACTTCCTTTGAAGCTCAAGACAAGTGAAGTAAGAGATTGCATAACCAAAGTTTACGGTCCAACTTCCGTAGTTTCAGTCTACCGCTTGGATGAAACTGCCGTGTTTGTCCAGCTAAGCAAGACCGAACTAGTCTCGGACTTTCTTTCATTGAAGTATACCTTAGAGAGACCGGGTAGTCCACTTTCGGTCATACATCCTCTCGCAAAACTCGCAAAACTCTTAGAAAGCGGAAACACATGTGTCGCTTCTTATGATACTTACAAAGAAATATGTGGTTCCCCACTTTCAGAAGTTCTGTTTGCTGATCAGGCTAAGGCAGTTGGTATAAAGTGGAAGACAAAGTCAGTAGAATACAACAAGGCTGCCATGGATGCTGTGGAAAAGACTAAGCCCACCACACCTGACCGGTTAAGAAATCAGGTCTCAAATACTGAGATCATGGAATCTTTTTGTTCAACTGAGGTGAAACAGGTCAAAACTGCCAATTTGCATTAATGGGACAAGTTTTAGATTATTTATGTGTTTGCTATCAAGTGTTTCAATGGAAATACATGTAAAGGGGAAGTTATATTGAAGTTATTATTGGAAAATTTGATTTGATGGCAAACATGAAAACTTTAGGCAAATTTTGTCCTTTGTAGGCCATCACACACACACGCGCGCACACACATGTATGCTGTCATTAGAAAATTCTTGAAAGCAATCAATATGTACTTTGGGTGGCATGCGTCCCAATATTGACGATATAGCAATCCCAGATGAAAAGGGACTTCAGGGGAAAAAAATGTAAAACAAGTTTTATTGAATTGAAAAGAAAACCATTGCTTTTTTCTGAATTATTCCATTATGCTTGATAAAATTGCTAGTTACGTACCAAATTTTGTACTAGAGATTAATTACTAGAGTCTTAACTGATATGGGTTTTGTGCATTGTATCTGAAAAATGGGGGAAAAACCATTAAGTGGCTACCTATATTTTTTTAAAATTTTTAATTTGATATCTATGGTAGTTTTTCCCTCAGAAAATCATTTAATTTTGTTTTATTAATATTGTTAGTTATTATATATAAGCTACTTGTGTTAACATGGTGAAATTGAAGAATTTATGAAAGAAAAATAATAGATACTAAATTAAGTATATGTAATTACAAAATATTTTTTTCAAAAAAGGTCATGCCATTTATAATTAATAATATATGTGATTAAGTAATGATTAATTATCAAATATGCC
The DNA here is from genome assembly GCA_037074615.1 of Leucaena leucocephala. Taxonomy (NCBI): domain Eukaryota; kingdom Viridiplantae; phylum Streptophyta; class Magnoliopsida; order Fabales; family Fabaceae; genus Leucaena; species Leucaena leucocephala. The sequence goes on from CM073542.1 coordinate 11,241,339, forward strand.
TCAGAGTAAGATCTTATTTATTTATAGGGTAAAAGGAGAAATTTTTTATATATATTATTTTATCCTTTATTTATTATTATATTGGCTTTGTTTATATGAAGTATAAAGTATATTAAATAGAGGTAAAATTAAAAAATTATTAAATTTTATGGCATAATTAATAAAATTTATTTATTTTTTTATTTTATATAAAATATATTAAAAATAATTTTTAAATAGGGCTAGTGTAGTATAATATACACTTATCAATCTTATTTTTTGTGGGTGTGCCCGTTAGAATGTTATAAATTTAAACGGATAGCAGTGTGGTCAAAAGTTTGACTCATTCATATAGCCGTTGCAATATTCTCTGCTCCTGGTGGGAACCCTCGTTTTTGTTGATTTCCAGTCAGAGTCACATGGTCCCAGTGCATTACATATTGGTTGAGGTTTTGATTGGAACAGCAATCAAAATGATTTGTTAAGCACTTTTCATTTTTGTACAGTGCAAAACTCCCAAAACCCTTTTGTCATTGCCAATAATCAATGTTTTACAAACTATGAATATAAAATTTATAATAAGCCTTATTATTTATAAACTATGAATAATACAGTTTATTATTTAAATTTTATGCAAAGCACCTAGAATGAGTCAGATTTTCTTATATATATATATATTTCTTTTGAGAAGATAATAAGATTCAATATTTAGATTATTCTTACTTCATCAACTTCATTTGAATTATTCTTACTTCATCAATTCATTTTATACTATACAGTATAAACAGAATTAATGGTAAGAAAGTTTAAAAAATCCAAATAGTAAACGTTTATAGAATTATGTCAAAAGAAAAGGTGTTAATTCTGTCCATGTAGATCTCAAGACATGTTCAGAAATACTTGAATTTATCAAAAATGATCACTTCTACACAAACATAATTTTAACTATATAAAAAATGTATGTTTTCAAATACTAAAACTTTAGAGGTGAAACTCACTTTTGGCTACATTTGAACACTAGTTTGCAAAATAAGAGTTTGGCTCACATGCATAATAATAGAAATATAAGTTAGGTTGATTAAGATATGAGTTTGGGAATAGATTTACTTTTTCTCATATCATATGTAAATTTAAAGTTATGAAACAGTCAAATTTTATGTTGATAACCTTATAACTTAACAGTATAAAAGTTCCATGATAAGTAAGAGGTTGAATTCGATCCTGCTTATAACTTAAAGCTATTAGTGTAAAACCCTAAAGCCTTTAAATATAAGAAAATCAAATTTTGTGTGAACGTAAGTCTGGATCTTACAAACAACAATCCAGACCTGCTCTTTAATATTCCTCACTCTTCTCTTCAGCAATGTATCAAAGAACAAAATTTTGTAGCTCACTTTATGAGAATCATATGACCCAAAAAAAGTTCAGTTTCATTATATGACTAAACTCCTACATCGTGAATAATAATAGTACATCAGCCATTGAAGTTCAATAGATTGGGTTTTTGAACTCCAGTCCCTAAACAATGACCTTCCCTAATGAATAATAATCAAATGAATCAAGAAATCAAATGAATGACTCTACGTTAACTTTTTTCAGTCAATTCTTATCTCACACAAGGACTTCTCAGTATTGAACTCTACATTACTATCTGAAACAATCTCATCAAGACTCAAAGGCAGGCCACAAGAGAAGGTAAGGCATGGTTTCACCTTTGGCACAAAAAGTGTGCTTGCAGCTTCATCATTGCTGAGAATCTGCCAAACCCTAGTCATGGAAGGTCTTTCAGCACTATCTGGTTTTGCTCAGCTCAAACCCAAGAGCAAACGTTTCTTCATCTCTTTCTCTGTAAATTCTCCTTTCAACCTTTTATCAGCTGCTTCAACTATCTTCCCTTGAGAATGAAGTCCCCAAACCCAATCAACCAAATTTACCATGTTTTGGCCTTCTCTTTCAATTGGCCTCCTCCTACATGCCACTACAAGAACAACCACACCATAGCTGAAAACATCAGTTTTCTCAGTAGCAATCCCATATTGAAGATACTCAGGTGCAAGATACCCCATTGTTCCTGCTGTTAATGTTGAAACCGGGCTTCTGCCATGATCCATCTGCTTCGCCAATCCGAAATCCCCCAACCTCGGGTTGTAATTCGCGTCTAGCAATATGTTTCCAGTCTTAATGTCTCTGTGAATGACTCTTTTCTCACATTCTTGGTGGAGATAAGTCAGAACAGAAGCCAACACAATAGCAATATTAAGTCTACGAGACCAGTTCAACAAGTCATGGCTTTCTTCAGATTCTTGGTAGAGCATCTTATCTAAGCTTCCATTAGGCATGAATTCATACACAAGCAACAGTTCTCCCTTGTCAACACAACAACCTTGAAGTTGAACCAGATTCTTGTGCCTTAAACCAGCTATGACGGACAATTCAGCTAGAAATTCTGTTTTGCCATAATGAGAGTGCCTTGATCTTTTCACGGCAGCAATGGTTCCAGAAGGTAGAAACAAAGCTTTATAAATTGTACCAAATGATCCTTGGCCGAAGATCCTACTTGAGTGAAACCCTTTTGTGGCTACTTTCAAGTCTTTGTAACTAAATTCCCTAGGACAAGCCATTAACTCAGTTTTCACTCTCTTCAATGTTCTGCTATTCCTCCATTTCCGTACAGAAATATAGACCAAACTTACCAGCACTACCCAGAAAAAAGCTGGACCAGCAATGGCTATACCAAATCCAAGCCTTTTGTCATGCTTGCTGCTGGAATTATTAAGGGACTTATTGTGAACGTTCTGTGCTGCACTCACCCATCTATCAGAAAAGTTATGAGCATGAAACTTTGCAGGAAGAGATCCATTACTCAGGAACCTCCAGTTCACAAGCTGATGAAGCTCAGTGCTTCCCTCAGCTGAAGCAGCAAATCCCACGTACGCTATCTCCTTGATATACCCAGAAAGGTCAAGATCATCAACATTCAGAATCGGGTTCTCTGGCTTCAAATTTGAAGTCGAATTATTATTACTCAAAAACACTTGAAGCTTCCTCTTTTCACTCTCGTAATTGATCCAAGCTGTGATCAATTCTCCACTCTTGAGATCAATGCCCTGTGAGATGGTATCATCGGTGGCATTGATCGAAGCAACACCGTTTATATCCAACTCAAATCGATTATCGTTGGGGTTGAATTGGACGGCAACGAAGTTGGATCGGGTCAATTGGGAGGAATTGAGGAGACCCACATAGCGATGCTCCCAAGAGTGTGGTTGCTGGGAAATAGAAAGAAAGATAAGGAACCATCAACGAGGGAAGGAGGATTGTTAAGGTTATCGGTGATGGAGAAAGAGAACGATGTTGAGTATGAAGAGGAAGTGTTTGACTGTGGGTCGAAGAGAGAAATAGGTTCGTTGTAGATTACTTCTCCGGCACTGGAAGTGGGCACGTCGGACGATCTGGTGAGGCCGACAATGCCGTTACGGAGAAAGGAATCGCCGACGAGGGTGATGTTCCGAAGTGATGTGAAGGAAGGGAATTGGAATGTGAGGTTTTGCGCCAACCCTGTTGGCTCCAAGAAGCAGAAGATAAAGAACAGAGGAATTAGGGTGCTTCCTGAATACATAGCCTAACTGATAACAAAACTGTTAGTTACCAGAGAGTGGAGAAATTGAAGATGACAGGGATGAGGAAGAAGAAACTGTTAGTACTGGAAACTGCTTTTGGGGTGGTGAGAGGGGAGGTTTGGTTTCACCTAAAAGAAATTTTAATTTTTTTTATATACAACTATAATTTAAAATTAAAATTTTATTTAAATTAATAATAAAATTAATTTTTAAAATAATAAAATATTTATAAATTATTTAATTTTTATTTAATTTTTATTTTTTTATATCTTCTTTTATTTTTCTTTTTCACTCTCTTCTCCCTTTTATCTTTTCTCTCTTTCCTCTATCATTTCTCATATCTTTTTTCTATTTTCTTTTATTTTTTCTATCAACTGTCAACTCTTTTCTTTTATCTATCTTTTATATTTTCTTTTCTCTATATTTTCTCATCTTTCATTTCTAATATTTTTAATAAAATTATATTATTTATTATTTTTTTAATTATAATTTTTTTAATAATAACTATATAAATATTTATTTATTTAAAATTATTTTTTATATAAAGTTTTCTATAAAAACACTTTTCTAAAAATTATTAAAAATATATTTTTATAAATTATTTTTTAAACTCTTCTTTAAACAGTCATTGTGTAGTTCGGCAATGAGAGACAAAAATGTGGGGTCTCTTTCTGTGTTCTTTTCAATCCCCCTTTATTAGGAAAAAACAACACTTTTTTACGGTATTAACCCAATACATGCATGGATACATATTTTACATCTAATAATATAATATAAAAATTATCTAAAGAATTTGTCGGCAAAAAAAATTATATTATAAAGAAATTACATTATTTACAAGTACGGAACCATACCTTACTTATACCGTTGTATCTATAAAACTTCGTGTAGGTCAAAGCATTTATTTATTTTGACCAAAAAGTACTTTGTATTATACGTACTTAATATATATATATATATATATATATATGATATAATTAAAAAATTAATTTTAACTTTAAATATAAAATAATTTTTATATATTTTTTAAAATTATCCTTATCTATATTCTTTTAACAATAATCAAATAAAAATAGGATAAAAAAAATTAGCAGAAATAATTGAGATATTTTAGAATAAATATGTTAAATTAACTAAATTAACTATCATCTTTAATATAATTAAATTATTTAAATAAGTCTTATATACAATTACACTTATAAATTATTTTGATAATATAATTTTTTTGCTAAATTATACAAAAATTCCATCAAGTTTAGCTCATGAACTTCTAACTTCTTAATTTTTGAAACTTAATAATATACTTCCTTCGGAGTTTAGATTTATATGGATAACTGTCAACTACCAATTATATATTTTTAAATTTTTTTTTGTGTGTATATAATCCCACATATATAAATAACTTTCATAAACTTTAACATGCATGTGGATGGATAGATAATAAACAAAATTAATTATAGAAAAAAATATAAAGATAAACACGAGAGTTTAAAGGTTTATTACAAAGTTTTAAAGGTTATGAATATTATGTATAATTTAGCCTAATTTTTATGTTTTAATGATAGCTTTTTTATATGCTGTAATATAATCATAAATCTTGAAAAACTGGATAATAAGTTTAGTCATTCAAATAATCATAATTCACAATTTAATTTTGAGATATTTACCAAAAAATTTGTAAATAAATGATATGTTCTTTTCATAAAAACGAGAGAATGTCAGTCCTAAAAGTCAGGGCCATCTGAATGCTTCACGATTCCAAACATGAATGGATGTTATTGAAAATACAAAAAAGAAAAGAAAATCAATGTTATGAGTACACGCACCAAAACCAAAATGGTGCATATAGCCGTTATGTATTACATTTCATTTCATTTCTTTGTACCAAAAAACAAAATCATTTCATTTCTATATAACGGCCACCACGTGATACAGATAGATTATCTGTTTAAATCGGCATACAAACTTTGATATATATAAATTTCTCATGAATTAAATAATTCTCTTCTAATTTTGATTAGATTAAGAAATTTAGTTAAATTAATTAATATATCATATTTTTGTTAAAATATCATAATCATCTTCTTTAACTCCTTCATTCATTCGTTTATTTGATTATTATTGATGAAATATCAATAAGGGCAATTTAAAAAAATATTAAAAAATAAAAAACAGATCATATATTTAAGATCAATATTAACTCTATAATTATTAAGAACCGATAGAGTATCTCTTATAAATTATACAAGATCACTTGTAAGCATATTTTGATCATTTTCCATTTTAGAGTTTGAATTATCACAACAACCTTCAATCAATCATATTTTCGCTAATGTCATATTAGCGAAAATATTTTCGTTAAAACACCATAATCATCTTCTTTAACTCCTTTATTCCTTCTCTTATTTAATTATTGTTGATGGAATATTAATCAAGGCAATTTAAAAAAATATTAAAAAATAAAAAATAGATCATATATTTAAGATCAATATCAATTCTATAATTATTAATAACTGGCAGAGTATCTCTTATAAATTATGCAAGATCACTTGTAAGTATATTTTGATCATTTTACATTTTGGAGTTTGAATTATCACAACCACCTTCAATCAATCACACCAATAATAGTACTGGCGTTTCACCATTCAACATCAACATAAGCGACAACCCCAAAGGAAATAATAACAATGCCTTTCCTATCATGTGAATTGTTGGTCACCTTAGATTTAGATGCTCTGAGGGTGAGATAGGCTATTTGTTTGGAATTGGAAGCAAGTCATATATAAATATATATAAGGATAAACACTAACACCCGAATTGAATCTATGATCTTCTATTTATCAAAATACTTGATCCCTCATTCATCTACTTTGTTTAGTTTAGATATACTATATTGATTAAAGCACTGTGTCTTTGTCATATCATCAGCAGGCAGCTTGCCGACGCCGGGGGAGGGGGTCATCAACAGAGAGCTAGCCGGCCACCTAAGGCCCCCACTGGCATCGGCAAGCTAGCTGCTGGCAAAAGAATGTTTTTCTTTTGTTTTAGCAAAGTGGTCCAAAAACATTGGTGACCATGGAAACGCCAATAATTTTTAATTACTATAATGCAAAAATATATGTAAGTTGATTGCAGCGCATTCACAGCCCCTAGTCCTTAATATAAAATTTAATTTATAATACAATTTACATTATAAATTAAACCTTATATGTAGCACAAGAGAAGTATATATTTTCACTACATTTCATTAACTATTTAACAAATTTCATTTACCAAGTAACAAGGTCACATTTTCAAGTCATTCACAAGTTTTGTATACCTATTCATCACATTTTATCAGCTATTAACAAGTTATATTTAACAATTAACAAGCCAACCCGCTGGCGTTTTGGTCTTTTTTTGCTTGAATTTCAAATTCCCAATTTGGATATCACATCTCAAGGGGAATATACAATTTCAATGCATCCCTGTATCCTTTTATATCTTCAAAGTCCTATGTCATTTTCCCATATGTATGTCTCTGTGTGTGAGTGTGTGTATAATTTCCAAGAAGAAGATATAACGTTAACTACTATTAACTAAAAGATAAGAAACGATGTTGAGTATAAATATAGTTAAGATAGCACATTATATAGATCCTTCAGATGAAATTTAAGCAGTATAAATTTAATTTCTTTTCCTTAACTTTCAATACTTACATATCAAAATCTAAACCCTTCATATTTGATGAACTTTTGACAACATGGACACCATTTACTACTCAGCCACAAAAGGGAAGCCTGAGTGCAAAATCTAACAAAATTCACTCAGCCTTTTACTACATATAACCATTTGTGTCAGTTCTAAAGCGTTATACATATACAAAAACTATACTACCTAGTCCCTGTTCCTAGGAACCTATGACCTAGATTTACGCTTCTTAGATCCTTTTGAACGCTTCCTAGATGATGATTCTGTACCATTTATACTACTAGACACACTGTTTTTAAGGTCACCATTGGTAAGAAAATCTGGAGATGCCTTGCATGTTTGGCCATACTGAATAACATTGGTCACAATGGCATGAACACTGATATCACTTCTTGGTGTCAACATGGTCTTTCTCTCAACTACAGAAGTCTGCCCACATTTTGATTCCCCAATTGCTTTGTCTCTCAGCTTTTGGAACACATCATCTTTATCAGAGTTGAAACAGTCAGATGAAGCCTGCAATTAAGATACATGTAACAATTGTCCGTGATTTTATCTTTTTGTTTCTGGAGGGGGAATCATTTATTATAGGATACAAAATTATCTTAGGAAAAATTGGTTAAAAGTACCTATTTAAAAATTTATTAGCCAAAAGGTACAACTCTTATTTAACTATTTGCAACTTTTCAACTATGTGCAAAAGTCTTCAGAACAGAAGTTATTTGCGCATAAATGAAGATATATTGCTCATAGCTGAAGAGTTGCAACCACTTAAATTTAGGTCTTTCTAGCCAATAAAATTTCTAAATAGGCACTTCTAACCAATTTTCTCATTATCTTATCCCCATACCGTATTTCATCATATCAACGAAGAGGGAACAATTGAACAATCCTCTCACCTGAAAATCGACTGGGAAATCAATTTCAATGGAAGAGCAGCCACAGCCATCACTGAAGTTGAGTTTCAAAACCATTTCAAAGGCTTTGCTGGGTACTGTTCTCCTGATGATCATTCATCAAATGTAAGTGTGCAGGCCATGACATCTATGCTATCATGCACAAACTGAGAGAAACACTACAAAATGGAGATTTCTGCTTTAGAAATCTTAAAATTTCTTTTCCTTCTAGAATTTCTCATCCTATGCCTATTCAATTTAATCTCCTCAAGTATGAGGGAACCAATCAACAGGCGAATATTTTGTTCCAGCAGAAAAATATATGCAGCCACCGTTTCTAACAAATAATTATATTCTTTTTACTAAAATAAAACGGCAGATCCTTTCATTATTAAACCTTTTAAGCCGAAATGGTTGTGTTGTCAGTGTGGCAGCTTTGTAATCTTCCTTGTCCAAGAAGGAGACCTGCAGAGGAAGAACAGATGTGCTATTTGCTAAGTCAACCGTTTTGCAAATAGCATGAAAATATGAAATGGGTTTAAATAAAATGCAGCCGGATCAATTAGGTTAGGAACTAGTGAGATCCATTCTCCCTTCCCAAACACAAACTAGCCAATAGATAGGTTTAGCACGGCTTCACTCACTGGAAAGCTAACAATTTAGAAAGAAAGTTATCTTCTCACAAGCTTAAAACAATTTATCCGCCTACTTTTCTTGTTTGGTTGGCAGACTAGGAAGATCCTATATTTTGAAATCTACCAAAACAGTTGCCTATCAGGTAATGTGATTATAGAAAAAACCCGCATCAAGGGTCCAAAGCAATGTAATAATTAAATGTGAAGTGAGGGGTCCAAACATCTAAAAACGATTCCAAGCTACTAGGAATTAAAATCCAGTAAAAGAAAACATGCAAAAATTAGATTCCAGGATTAACGTATTCACCTCCACAGACTTGACGAATGGCAAAACTGCTTTTGGTCCATGAGCACTTGCAACCTGGAGAGTCCAGTTCACATATCTGCCATCTGTAATGCAAGGGAATGTTCTATATGATATACTAAACCAAAGCGTCAAATAAGTCAACGGCACCAATGACATGGCTTTTTATGCTTTGTGTGAAATTTGTGCAACCTAGAATCTCATGAGAATACCAAAAACCCACTCCTTGTCTTGAATTGGATCGAACAAGTTGACAGAAATAGAACAAAAATAGGAAATAATCAGACAAAGAATCTTACTACATGCAGAAGAAGCTTTACCCAGTAGCATTTTCACTAGAAGATATATAACAGCGCGGCTGTATAAAGTCATACAATTTCAAGTAAAAAGAAACGATATTTTGTGCAAATTTAACAATATATATAAAACTTTTTTATAGAAGCATGAAAACTCATTTCACAAAAAAATTCAGTAGTTTACAGAAAAATTTTGGCCTGAGCCCTATGAACTTGACGTAAAAAGTTGATGTTATTAATACAGGTTGTAAGGTTATGAGATGGGCTGTGTATGCATTTGGGACGAATCCTATTTTTGCACATATGTATGTCTGGGATCTCAGGAGCCTTTTGGCAAATTTTTGTTGTATTTTTGTCAAGTATAAAGATTATTGTATGAAGGTGTTACACAATATGCAAGATGTTAAATGTTTCAGAATTTATGACCATTGACAAAAGAATATGGCTGCAAAGTTACAAATTGAACAGTGGTTACCAATGCTCAAGGCTTGAGTTAGAATGAATTGGAAAAGATCAATTCTGACAAACGGAGGAATCTGCATATTCAGGAATTCCATGACACCTGCAATTACCTGTCCTTGTTTAAATCAGTACATACTAAATTTCTGAAAGTTGCGTCTGTATTTATTCCCCCACACGAGAGAAATATCTAATCATAATTAAGCTAATAAGTGGTTGACAGTCTCGGGAAAAAAAATTATATATTTGTCATTCATTTCACTTAATACTTACATAGCTGCTTATGAAGATAGTAAGCAAGTAGAATCGATACATCATATACTATTAAGAAACTAGATTATAAAGATACCAGCAGGCATTAGCATTTTAAATCATATCCTCAGAAATAGAATGCAATAGGAATTAGTAAAATATTTTAAATTTCTATTATGTTATCTCACAATGGAACCTGTTTAAACATTCAATAAGTGATAGGAACAGCTCATAAGTTTGATCCGTTTGCGTTAAATTAACTTTAACACTCATCTGACGTTATGCTTCAACGATCAATGCGGTTGTTACAATGGTAGAGGGGAAGCAGTAGTGTGCAGTTCTATAGAAGATAAACTTAGTGCCTGTTTGGTTGCATGTTTAAAAAATAAATTTTGGACAAAACCTCGGTTTAGGAAAATTTGAAACAAACAGCCATTTTTGTCTAGAATTGATTTTGGCCAAAACCATGGTTTGAAACTATAGTTTTGAATAATCTACTGAAAATAGCTTTTGGAACAGTAAAAGAGCTTATAGACTATCCAATTACTATTTTACCCCTACTTTTTCTTATACCCTCTCTCCTCTCTCATCTCTATTCTCTCTCCTCTCTCTTCTTTCATCTCTCTTCTTCACCCTATTTCCTTTTTCCTCTCTCTTCTCTACACTCTCTCCTCTCTCCTATTTATTCTCTACCCTCTCTCCTCTCTCATACTTCCATCAAATCATACCCTTTTTGGTAATTTATTAATATAAAAAGTGATTCTACTACTAATCATCCAAACATCTCTATTTTCAAAATCTATTCTCCCCAGAATCTATTCTTCTCAAAATCTATTCTCCAGAATCTATTCTTCCCAAAATCTATTCTCCAAAAGCTAATCCAAACACACCCTTACTGTGGCCAAAAAGAAAACTTAGAAGTGCTTTAAATTTTTCAATTGACAAATAATTATAAAATAAGTTCCTAAAAATTTTTATTAGTTAATTGGTATTTGGTAACTCCGACTATGCATGTAGCCGGTCCCAAACCCGGGTAAAGGAAGAGGGTTGTGTTAGGCCCCGACAGCCAATATAAAACTTGTCGAATTTTATAAACATGGACAAACGAAGAAATTGCGCTAATACTAGGTCGTTGCTCGTAAGTAGCGCGCTATATGGCTCGAGTACAGTGTGAAGTGAGCAAGGGCCGCTGCATCGTCGCCCGAATGTAGTGTTAAATGAGCAAGGGCTACCGCTCTCTTACGAAGAGGCGGTTAAAGAAGCTAGTTCGGAAGAGAAAGATCAGATTTGACACTTGGAATATTGGAACTATGAGCGGAAAAGCGTGAGAGGTGGTGGGCATAATGGTAAAGCAAAAGATTAACATCTTGTGCCTTCAGGAAACTGAATGGGTTGGAGAAAAATCTCAGGAAATCAATGAGTTCAAATTTTGGTACACAGGTAAAACAGGTACGAGGAATAGTGTTGGTATCATTGTGGATAAAGAGTGGAAGACGAATGTGGTAGATATTAAAATGATTTATGACAGAATTATATCTTTAAGAATAATTGTTAGTAGGGATACAATCAACGTTATTAGTGCTTATGCACCTCAAGTGGGAACAGAAGCACATCTTAAGGAAAAGTTCTGGGAAGATTTAGAGGGGCTGATTCAGATTATATTACTTACTGAGAAGATTTTTATTGGTGGGACCTTAATGGTCATGTTGGTAAGGAGGCAAGGCAATATGCAGGAGCTCATGATGATTTTAGTTTTGAAGAGATTAATAATGAAAGGCAATCTATCCTTGATTTTTCCTTAGTTTATATTCTCAAGATTGTCAACACGTGCTTTAAGAAGCGGGAGGAGCACTTGATCACATACAAGAGTGGGGTTCACGAGTCATAGATTGATTTCTTTTTTATAATCATGGCAAAAGACTTTGCACAAATTGTAAAGTGATTTCAGGGGACGGAGTGACAACCCAGCATAGGTTAATGGTCCTTGACGTGCATATTAAATGTAGAAAGGAAAAGCGCCAACATGTTTTAAACACAAGAGTCAAGTAGTGGCGATTAAAGGGGGAGAAGAGGGAAACTTTTAAAATAACTATGTTAAATGAAGGGATTTAGGAGGAGCTGGAAAATGCTAATATCATGTGAAAGGAAATGGCAGAGAAAGTCAGAATGGTTGCTAAAGCAATTTTGGGAGAATCTAAAGGTTTTGGTCGACGAGACAAGGAGACTTGGTAGTAAAATGAGGAAGTATAAGAGAAAGTTAAAAACAAGTAAAATTGTTTTAAAGCTATACACTTATATAATAATACTGAAAATTGGAAAAAGTACCGTTTAATTAATAAGGAAACTAAGAAGACGGTGAGTGAAGCTCATTTTAAGGCTTTTGAGGAATTTTATAAGGAGTTAGGGACAAAGTCGAGAGAACGAAAGATTTATAAGATTACAAGAGACAAGGATTTGAATCAAATACAATGTATTAAAGATGACGAAGGCAAGGTTTTTGAAGGCACGGTACAGTACAGAATGTGTTTTCATATATTATTCAGAAGGAAGCAACGGTATATGTAGAGTACAGTGCATATCAGAATCAGGATCTTCGCGATTCTGTTAGGATGTGTTAATCAAATCAGATATCCCAACTGATATGATATCCCACCTAATATCTCCCTATAATCTCTCAACTAATTTAAATAAATAAATTACTGAATTAAATTTATTATTTACATAATTACCACACTCCCCCTCAAGTTGGATCATAGATATCTATCATGGCCAACTTGCTTACTAAATTTTCAAACACAGCTTGCGGCAGGCCCTTAGTGAGAATATCAGCAAGTTGTAACTTGGTGGAAACATATGAGAGGCAGATTGTTCCTTCTTCAATCTTTTCTCGGATGAAGTGGCGGTCTACATCGACATGTTTCGTCCTACTGTGTTGCACTGGATTTAATGCCATATTCAGAGCAGCTTTGTTATCACAGTAGAGTTTCATGGGAGATTTGATCGTAATATGTGCTTCATCCGCTACTCTTTTAATCCACAATGCCTCCATAAGGCCTTGAGCTAGAGATCTTAGCTCTGATTCAGCACTGCTCTTGGCAACCACTTTCTGCTTCTTGCTTTGCCAGGTGACTAAATTTCCCCAAACGAAGGTGCAGTACCCTGATGTAGATCTGCTGTCTTCCAGTGAACCTGCCCAATCAGCATCAGTATAAATCTCAACTGTTCTTGAGCTGTTCTTTCTGAAATAGAGTCCGAGACCTGGTGTGCCTTTGAGATATCGTAGAATTTTATATGCAGCATCCATGTGCTTCTGTCTTGGGGAGTGCTTAGCTAACTCACAAGTGTCACAATGAAAGGTTGAAATGTTCTTTATTGATAATTCAGGGAACATTTTTTTCAAATAGGACAGACTAGGATGACCCATCCGTTTATGTAATAAAATTCCGTTTATGTAATAAAATTAAATTACTTTCTTCAGAAGATACTGCAGCAGAGGGGCTGATTCTGGAGCACAGCGCATGCATGGTAGGGATGTCAAGGTAATACAAGCCGTCATATTCTTCTGCCGTACCAATCATCTTCCCCGATATTAGATCCTGAAAAACACAGTGAGTAGAGTAAAAGTGAGCAAAACATACAGCTTGTTTGGTCAATTTACTAATGGAAAGTAGATTGCAAGCAAGATGAGGGACATGAAGGACAGATTCAAGGTGTAATTGTTCTGACAGGACGACTGAACCAATTCCCACTATGGGAGAGGGAGAACCAGTAGCAGTGGTGATCTTCTTATCACCAGCCAAGGGACGGTATGTAACAAACAACTGTTTGCTGGAGGTCATGTGATCCGAGGCACCAGTATCTACAATCCATTTTGATGGAGAAGCGCATGTAGTAAGAGCAGTGGGAGAAGTACCTTTGTGAACCAATGAAGCAGAGCTAGACAGGTTTTGCTTGGATTGCAACTTCTCAAACATTTGTAACAGCTGCTGCATTTGTTCGTTGCTGAAGGTTCCGCCAGTCTCAGATTGAGAAACTGGTTCATTTTCCTGAGAGATTAGATGTGCCTTTGATCTTCCTTTACATGGTTTCCAGTCCACAGGCTTCCCATAGATGTCCCAACACTTGTCTTTGGAGTGACCAGTCTTATTGCAATGTTCACAGGTAGGTCGTCCTCTGCTTACTGAAGTTGGGCCAGGTGGAGAACCTGTATTTTTGCTGAGAAATGTGGGTGCAGCGGGAGTCAAATGTTTTGGCTCAGCAAGCATAATCTGGCGTCTTGACTCTTCACTGTGAATTGCAGAGTATACTTCTAAAATAGGTGGAAGCTTTGTGTGGCCTAATATACGTGCCCGAACGTCATCAAGGTCATCATTAAGACCAGCAAGGAAGAGAAGAATACGTTCAGTCTCAATGTTCCTTTTATTATGAGCTACGTCTGCTGGAGAGGACCACGCATCATCAGCCTGAAGATCAAGCTCCTGCCATAATGCGACAAGTTCAAGCCAATACTCATGGACACTTCTCTGGCCTTGTACACAACGCCACGTGCGTCGTCGTAAGTCAAATTGCTTTGTGTGATCCTTCCCTACAGAATACGAGGCTCGGACAGCATCCCAGATATCTTTGGCAGTTGGCAAATACATAAAGCTGCGTTTTAGTTGAGGGATCATGGCGTTAATGAGCCAAGAGGAGACAAGGGAGTTGTCCATCTTCCACTGGGTCATCGCCGGTGACGTTGGGTCTGTGGGCATCTTCGCTTCACCGGTCAAGAATTCCAACTTCCCTCGTCCACCGACAGCTAGGACGACAGCTTGAGCCCAGTCTTGATAATTGGTGAGTGTCAACTTGTCAGACACGATCGCGACTGGTGCTCCACCAACAGAGCCATCGAACACCGAACTAGAGCCACGAGGGGCGCTTGACAGCACCGAGTCGGAACTATGTGGGGCGGACATGGTTGTCGATAATTAGCAGCGATGCCCCGAGATAGGTTTGCAGGTCGCGGAAAGGTTCCGCTCTGATACCATGAAGGCACGGTACAGTACAGAATGTGTTTTCATATATTATTCAGAAGGAAGCAGCGGTATATGTAGAGTACAGTGCATATCAGAATCAGGATCTTCGCGATTCTGTTAGGATGGGTTAATCAAATCAGATATCCCAACTGATATGATATCCCACCTAATATCTCCCTATAATCTCTCAACTAATTTAAATAAATAAATTACTGAATTAAATTTATTATTTACATAATTACCACAGTTTTGATTGTAGATAGTGATATTAAAGAACAGTGGGAGGTCTATTTTTACAAATTGTTTAATGACGAGGGAGGAGGATCGAGTTATGAGTTAGTAGATTTAACACGAGAAGTTGAACCAAATTTGGCATGTTACCGTAGGATCCATGTTAGCGAGGTTAAAAATGCGCTTAAGAAAATGGAAAATAGTAAAGCTGTTAGACCTGACGGTATTCCTATTTAAGTTTAGAAGTGTTTAGGTGAAGTGGAGGTGGTGTGGCTTGCTAAACTTTTTAATGTGATTTTAAGTTCTAAAAAAATGCCCGATGATTGGAGGAAAAGTATTTTAGTTCCTATTTACAAAAATAAAGGGGATATTCAAAATTGTGCAAACTACAGAGGGATAACGCTTATGAATCACACTATGAAGTTGTGGGAAAAGGTAATTGAACACAGGTTGAGATTAGAGACTGATATTACTGAGAATCGATGTAGTTTCATGGCGGGTAGGTCTACAATAGAGGCGATTCATTTATTAAGGGAGTTAATGGAAAGGTAACTGTTGACATTAAAATAAGGAATTTCCAGATATAGAAGATTTACATTTATTGTCTTTATTCTAATATCTGTCTTGATTCCCTCCTCTGATTATGATCTCTAAAATCATGGGATTATTATTATGTAATCAGTATCCCATAATCATAGAGATTCTAGGAGCCATCTAGCCATAAGTTTAGGGATTTTACATTAATGCTATGTCTGAATCTGTATCTATATATATCAGCCTCAAAGATGAATAAGAACAAGACATTCTGGCATCAAAATCTTCATGGTATCAAAGCAGAAATGATTCAGTTCGGCTTTGGGCTAAACAACAACAGCCAGGGTGGCTTACATCCATCGGCACACAATACCATAGTGCCGCCGGTGTCAAATGCAAGCCTCCAAGCGCCACACGATGCCGGCTCATCACAAATAACTATTCACCGCTTAAATGGCCACAATTATCTGCAATGGGCCTCAAGCGTCCGCCTCTTTGTCGCTGGAAAAGGGAAACTTGGATATTTGGATGGTACTACTGCAAAACCACCAATAACAGATCCAAGATACAGCATGTGGCAGGCAGAAGACTCAATGGTTCAGTCGTGGCTTGTGAATTCAATGACTACCGAAATCAGTGCAACTTTCACGCTGTACAAATCCAGCCAAGCAGTCTGGGAAGCAGCGCGAGATATGTTTGCAGCATTTAAAAACCGTGCTGCAATCCTTGATATTGAAGCCAACTTGGAGAAAGTTCGACGAGGAAATTCCACCATCACTGAATACTGGTCTAAACTTGTTCCTCTGTGGCACCAGCTAGACGAATATGACACTCCTGAGTGGTCATGCACTGCTGATGCTCGGCTGTACGAGAAGCTTAAGGAAGAAAGAAGAATTAATAAATTCTTACTTGGTTTACAACCATCATTTGATGAGATTAGAAGAATGGTTATAAACCGAGAAACCTCGCCCTCTCTAAGAGAAGTCTTCTTTATGGCTAAGCAGAAAGAAAGTAGACTACATCTTCCAACCCCACAACCACAGCCAGAGAATGAGATCAATCCAGAAGCCCTTGCTGCGAAAAGTAATAGCTTGAAGGGAAAGAGAAGTGGAAAATGGTGTGATCATTGTCAGAAAGCAGGACATATCAGAGATGAATGCTGGAAGCTACACGGTAAACCACCTCATTTGAAGAATAAAGGCCGAAATGACGCAAACTCCCACGTTGCTCATGCTGCTGTCTCCGACCTAACTGGGGCACCTGATGAGAAACTAAGCAGAGAGGAACTCGGAGTTCTCAGGAGAATACTGCAACAACATGAGGCCAGAAATCAGACTATAGCCGCTGGTAATATAGCATACACAGGTAATGCTATTCTAGCACTTCGGACAGATGTTCATAATGATCAAATGTGGATTGTTGACTCTTGAGCCACTGATCATATGTCTGGTAACCTTAACCTTCTTCAAAATGTTAAACCTAGTGATACTCTTATGTCTATAAAAGTAGCAGATGGGAAATATATTAAAGTTCAGGGAATAGGAGAAGTTTGCTTGTTTGGTACTGTTATGCTTGCTAACGTCTTATATGCACCTAACCTGAAGTGCAACCAGATTTCTGTTAGTAAAACTACTCTATCTGGGCTATGCCATATTGACTTCTCAGCCACTCTGTGTTTATTCCAGGACTTGGAGTCGGGGAAGACGATTGGAATGGCTAAGCTACTAGAGGGACTTTACTGTGTAAAACAGAACTCAAGTCAAGTGACCAGCTGTGCAGCCGATATCCAAGTTCATTTTTCAGATGAAGAAATTTTACTTTGGCACTATAGGTTAGGCCACCCAAATTTCCAATACATGTCCAAAATTTTCCCAAAGTCTATGAATAAAACTTCATCTTTTGACTTTTGTGAAGTCTGCCAGCTATCTAAACATACCAAACATAGCTACAAACCCCATTCTCATGAATTCTCTCACCCTTTCTCTCTTGTACACAGTGATATTTGGGGACCTACCCGTATACCAACTCTCTCCCATGCCAAATGGTTTGTTACTATCATTGATGACCACACAAGATTCACTTGGGTTATTCTCATGAAAGAAAAATCTGACTTCACACAAATCTTTATCAATTTTCACAAAATGATCCAAACACAGTATAACACCTCGATAAAAGTTCTTAGAAGTGATAATGGGAGGGAATATACCAACGTGCAGCTTCAAACCTACCTTCAACAGCATGGTATTATCCACCAAACTAGCTGTATTAATACACCACAATAGAATGGCACCGCAGAGCGAAAAAATCGCCATCTCCTTGATGTTACCCGTGCCCTCATGTTGACAAATAATGTTCCAAAGTATTATTGGGGGGAAGCCATCCTAACTACTACTTACTTAATCAATCGCCTACCATCAAAAACTCTCACCTATTCCACTCCCTTTGACCTGCTCTCTAAAGCCTACCCGACTGCTCCTCTCCTAAACCACCTCCCTGAAAAGGTCTTCGGGTGTACTGCTTATGTTCACAATGACAATGGTGGCAAACTGGATCCCCGTGCTATAAAATGTATTTTTGTTGGATACTCACCTACGCAAAGGGGATACAGGTGCTATTCTCCTACCCAAAAGAAATTCTACACCACCATGAATGTTACTTTTGCTGAACACCTACCTTTTTACCCCAAAACACCCATTCAGGGGGAGAGCATGAGAGAATGGGAGTTTCTAACTAATCCCATACCCATACCAACAGCACCAACTACACCTATACCAACCACCACCGCCGATATTTCTGAACCTGAACCTAACCTTGACACTAATCCTAATCTCACTGAGACAGCACCACATGATGATCCAGAGACAGACGCTGAGGCTGAGACAGCAGAGGAAGAAAATCCAGATCATATAGAGCCCTCTAGTATCGAACCGTCCCAGGACTCAACCCCGGCTCCTAGTTCTAATGATCTTGGGTGGCCAATTGCCTTGAAAAAAGGGGTAAGATCATGTACTCGACATCCTATTGGCAATTTTGTTTCTTATGATAGATTGTCAACCTCTATGCGAAGTTTTGTTGCCCACTTAGAAGATGAGCAATTGCCTACTACCTTTGGATCAGCCATTAAAGATTCACACTGGAGAGGGGCCATAGCAGATGAATTGAAAGCTCTCATTAAAAACCAGACATGGAAACTCATGAAACTACCACCGGGAAAGAAAACTGTGGGGTATAAATGGGTCTTCACTAAGAAGTACAACCCTGACGGCTCTACAAACAAATACAAGGCTCGGCTTGTAGCAAAGGGATACTCTCAAACCTATGGCATCGACTATCAAGAGACCTTTGCACCAGTGGCAAAGTTAAATACTATCCGAATACTTTTGTCTCTAGCAGCAAACTTGGATTGGCCTTTACATCAACTAGATGTGAAAAACGCCTTCCTCAATGGAGACCTAGAGGAGGAAGTCTATATGGATATTCCAGAAGGACTTGCTGAATATAATACTCAGGGGATAGCATGTAGACTCTACAAGTCATTATATGGACTAAAACAATCCCCAAGAGCATGGTTCGGAAGATTTGCAAAGGTTGTAAAAGGAGTTGGTTTCACTCAGTGCCAAGCAGATCACACACTGTTTGTAAAACACAACAAAGGCAAGATAGCTATCCTTATTGTCTATGTTGATGATATTATCCTAACAGGAGATGACATCGATGGACTAATGAGACTTAAGAAGTCACTAGAAAATGAATTTGAAGTGAAAGATTTGGGAAGTCTCAGATACTTCTTAGGAATGGAAGTTGCAAGGTCTAAGAATAGAATCACTGTATCCCAGAGGAAGTATACTCTGGACCTACTAAAAGAAACAGGGATGTTAGGGGCTAGGCCAGCAGAAACACCAATGGAACCTGCTTGTAAACTTGATGAGCAGAATAATGACAAGGAGGAAAAGGACTCGGTGCCTGTAGATGCAGACAGGTATAAGAGGCTTGTGGGAAAACTCTTGTATTTGTCCCACACTCGCCCTGATATATGTTATGCAGTTGGTATGGTAAGTCGGTTTACAAATAAACCATTGAAAGAACACATGGATGCAGTCTATAGAATCCTACACTATCTCAAAATGACTCCAGGAAAGGGTATATATTTCGAAAAAGGAAAGTCACGTGAATTAGTTGTGTACACAGATGCAGATCATGCAGGATTTCTACCAGACAGAAGATCTACATCGGGATATTGTACGATGCTGTGGGGAAATGTAGTGACATGGAGAAGTAAGAAGCAAACTGTTGTCTCAAGAAGCAGTGCAGAAGCTGAACTACGAGCCATAGCTCATGGTGTATGTGAAGGATTATGGATTATTAGAATCTTGAAAGAACTGGGCCTTGCATTGAAGACTCCTATTCGACTTAGAAGTGATAGCATGTCAGCTATAGCTATAGTCCGAAATCTTATTCACCATGAACGGACAAAACATGTGGATATAGACAAACATTTTATTAAAGAAAAAGAGGAGGAAGGCATTCTTGAATTAATACATGTCCCATCCAGACTTCAAGTAGGGGATCTCTTCACGAAAGCTCTAGCAAGACCACAGTTTGAAGAACTTAGATGCAAGCTGGGAATGAAGGACATTTATTTGCCAGCTTGAGGGGGAGTGTTGACATTAAAATAAGGAATTTCCAGATATAGAAGATTTACATTTATTGTCTTTATTCTAATATCTGTCTTGATTCCCTCCTCTGATTATGATCTCTAAAATCATGGGATTATATCCCTAAAATCATGGGATTATTATTATGTAATCAGTATCCCATAATCATAGAGATTCTAGGAGCCATCTAGCCATAAGTTTAGGGATTTTACATTAATGCTATGTCTGAATCTGTATCTATATATATCAGCTTCAAAGATGAATAAGAACAAGACATTATGGCATCAAAATCTTCAGTAACAGACTAAAAAAATATACTTACATATGGTCTTTATTGACTTAGAAAAAACATGATCGAGTGCCAAGGGAGGTGCTTTGGAAAGTTTTGGAAAAGAAGGGTGTGCGCATGGCATATATCAAAGCAATAAAAGATATGTATGAAGAGGTAACAACTACTGTAAGAACGGTTGGGGGCGAAACAAAGAATTTTTCGATAAAAATTGGTTTACATCAGGGATCATCCTTGAGTCCTTATTTATTTAATCTAGTAGTTGATGTTTTAACTAAATCTATTCAAGAAGAAATCTCTAAGTGCATGCTTTTTGCAGATGATATAGTTCTTGTGATAAAATCAATAGAAGAGATTGATTTTAAATACTTTAAAGTCGAAGGGTTTTCGGCTGAGTAGAAGTAAGATTATATGCATGGTAATTTTGATAAGAGGCATGTTAGAAGTAACTTAGAGATCATATTGGGAGATCAAACTATTTCACAAATAGATAAGTTCAAATATTTGGGATCAATTATACAGAAGGATAGTGAAATTTTGGAGGTTGTTAATTATAGAATTCAAACTGGATGGTTTAAATGGAGAAAGGCTACTGGGGTTATATGTGATCGGAAAGTACCAGATAAAGTAAAAGGAAAATTTTATCGCACTGCTATAAGACCATCAATGCTTTATGGAAGTGAATGTTGGGCTTTAAAAGGACAGCAATAGCATAAAATTGGAGTAGCTGAGATGAGGATGTTGAGATGGATATGTGGGCATACAAAAAAAAGATAAGATTCGTAATGAGCAAATAAGGGAAAGAGTTGGAGTGGTACCTATTGAAGAGAAATTGGTAGAGAACCGTCTTAGGTGGTTTGGACACGTGCAAAGAAGGCCAAGGGATGCGCCTGTGAGGAGGGTGGATCAAATAGTATGGACTCTAGTTAAAAGAAGTAGAGGAAGGCTAAAGAGAACGCTCAACGAGGTCATTGAGCGGGATCTCCTGGCAATAACCTATCTAAAGATTTAGTTTTTGATAGAGCACAATGGCATCGTATAATCTATGTAGCCGACCCCATTTAATGGGATAAGACTTGTTGTTGTAGTAGTTAATTGGTATTTGGTAGTATAAAAATAATATGAATTTTTTATTCAAAGATCCTTCCTTGTACCTTATCTGCAAGTCATTCTTCACCTGCAAACTAATGCATAAAGCTTTTCTAATAGTATGTTTCCGAGATCGGCATAGTACTCTTGATCATTAAAAAAAAAACGTTTGAAAAGCAAATTTTTTACAATAAAGATGAGCAAATAAAAAAAGCATATCAAACATACTCCCATATATAGCAAATAATTCTTTTTTCCCTAAAACAAATACAATATCCTTAATTATATATAACAGCTCTTTCATAGCAGTCAGTATGGGTAAAGAAAAAAAAAACTAGTTGATTCCTGGTATATAAGTTATTCAACTAATTCTAACACCATTCACAATATCCAATATAATTTAAGGATAACTTATGAGTTTAATTTGAATGAGTTGAGACAGGCTATATTGTCTTTAATAGTTGGCTATATGCTAATATATTTTATATAATGAAAGAGACAATACTGTAAATTATTTTTAATTTGGCGCACATCTTCACAAGATATTCTGAAAAACTTGTCACTCAAGATGTTTGTCATGATGAATTTACTTTAGTGAGAAGCCCTGATGCTTATTCATTTTCATAATATTTCTATAATCGGCTAGTTTCCTGAATACCAATTCAAATCCCCTTATCTTGTTCGTTCTAATCACAACACATAGGTTGAATCAACATCGTTCTTAATAAAGATACCCTGTTTCCCATATAAATTTCCTTAGCCTAGCCATTGACTCCATCATTGCCTTTTCATTACACCAAACAGAACACTAAAGTATTGTTCTATGAAGAAAGTTAATACGAAATATCTAAATAGAATTCACATCAAAATACCTTATCTACTAGCCCATGGATGACCAAACAAGCCTTTTTGTCCTTAGGAGTCTTCTGTAGAGTCCAAAATAGTGCACTTCAGACAACTAATATAGTTAGCACGCATAGACGTTAAAACTAGAAGAACTAAAATTGAAGCCCACCATAATTTATAAGAATTGAGTTAAGCCTATATCTAATTTCAATAGCCATCAAATTCTGATAAGTATCACAAATCAGAAAGCGTATTTCTACATTGTATTAGAAGATAATCAAATACTAAGATTCAAGAACAAGTGAAAAGTAATATGAATCATAAAATATGGCAAATGTATGTCATTGTAATATGCAAAAGATACTCAAAATAGTACATAAGCAAGAAAGTTAAGAATTGGGGGCATTTTTTACTGCATTGTAGAGATTACTTGCCAGAGAAGTTAAAACTTATTTTATCAGTATTTGAATTTCTAATCTAATAAGCAGAGCTAAAATAGCATTGTTGTTTTTATTTTAAAAAAATAGCATTATTGTTCCCTTCAATATAAGTAACAAATGTAACATGTTATTCTTTACTCAAATTTTCTTACAAAAGAAAGCAAAATAGACACTACAGGATCTCAACTCCCAAAGCTCACAAAAACAAAGAAACTTACTTCTAAGGGTTAAAAGATAGGGCAATGTAGGACCAGTATCAAGAATAAAGCAAATCAAGGTAAAATTGATAAAGAAGTAAAAGAAGAGAAAAGACGAAGATGTAGATGTGAGGGTAACAGAGCGATCCAGCCATGAGTTTTATTAATAATCAATCGAATAGGCTACTTATACCCAAATTATTAATGCTTCATATAGAGCCAAAAAGATAAAAGACATTAAAATAAACAACTCTAATCCAAAATTATTCGTAATTAAAATTCTCATAATCTTATTTAAAATATTATTTTCTATATTCAACTGTAATTTGTAAACAAATAATTAATATTATCTATCTCAATCTCATTTCATTATCCATCATTCTACCAGGTTGAAGAAAACTAAAGCTTGAGTTTTAAACTGAAGTAGCAGAAAAATTCAAATTGGAGGTTGGAGCAGTATTATTTCAAAATGTGACAGCCAAGATAGCTGCAGATTCTCCAACACATCTGGAATAACAAAATTAGGTTGGCCTAACAGCAGATTTGGTTGAATCTGAAAGCAAAATTCTAAAGGTTATACCCCAAATTGCTATGCATAATCATAATGAACTTTATTATCAAAATTTAGATCCAATTGCTCATAAAAATATGTGCTGTTGTCATCATCATCATCAACTACGAGGGACAAAACCTTGCTCTGTTACCAAATTGACCTATAACTAGTTGCAAAAATAAAGAAAAGAGGAGGGAGATGTAGAAGGACTGAGAAGGAGAGACAGATAAAAAGCATCGAGTTTTATTAATAACCAGCAATAGGTACTCTAACCCTCATTACTGAGAACTTTATATCGATCCAAGAAGAGAACATTTAAAATGCCAGATAACAAGGAAATCCTGAAAAAGAAAATCATAATTCTACACACACACACACAAAACCTGAACAAAATAAAATAAAAAATAATTATATTTTCCAATTCTAATCCTAATTTATCCTTAATTAAAACACTGCTGACATTATTTAAAATGCTATTCGCATATTTAATTTTAATTCTTAATTTTTAAATAATTAATGGTATCTTTTCCAATCTCTTTTCGTCCTTCATGACAAACATGATCAGAAAGAAACAGATTAGGATAAAAGAATACCTGGAGATTGACGATTACAACTTTACCCCCACCACGAAGTGCTTTTAGAGGCAGATTGCATGCTGGAGTGATTTGTAGACTGCACAAAAATAAAATGGGCATGACATCAAAATTGATGTGTAGCGCCAATAATGCAAACAATATAGAATGCAAACATAAGAGTCGACTTCAGAATGATATATATAAATATATATATAAGTACTTGTGAAAAACCTTTATGCTCTAAGTCTAAAAAAGGATTATAGCCTTGACCAAATAAAAGAAAAGAAAAAACTAATTGGGAAAAGTGCTTGCATACAGAGCTCACATATTCTCTCTAATAATAGTAAAAAGGTTTCTTTCTTAAAGTTGACCCTTTAGCATATCTAGGGTGAAAAACCCTATGCCTAAAAAATTCTGCCATTCTAAATAGTAGAAACGCTGGCTTAAAGGCTAGATTCCTAAAGCTATTTGATTCTACGAATGCAACCTGTTGCCTTGTTGGTCCACAAAGAAATTACGCAAGTTTTAGTTAATTAAATCCAGACCAATATAGAAAAGGTTTATTTCAAGTAAAGACATCATCCACATTTAACAAACAGCCGCGTTCCTACAAATGTTAACAAACAGGTAGAACGAAAGACATGAGCATTAAGCCATTAATTTATATATAAAAAAGAAAAAAGGTTAAAGCAGCAAGAGAAGAGAAATGGCCCCGTGGGGAGAAGTTATACGGTTAAGTAATAAAATGAGTTGTTACCTTGTCCCTAAGCACAACACAATATCTGCCATCCTACAGTGCTTCTCAGCAGCATCCATCTCCTTTGGAGGCAATGCATCCTGTACAAAGAGACCACCACTGCTTGATAATGCTTTTGTTGCCCTAGATACACCATGCGGTTACCACCAAGAAAATGAACATCACTATACCTCCCAGTCAAGAACCGTATCCTTCAGTCTTGCTCCACATTTTGTATCTGAACAGCGTCGTGATGTCTCCTTCAAACCGATAGTTTCCACCTCAAAATCTCGAAAGTACCTTAACAGGTTTATTAAATTAATTAAACAACAAAAATGCATACCAAAGAACTAGCAGAAATATGAAAGGGTCAAAAGTGGAGGCTCATCAGTCTCTGAGCATTGGAAGCAATCTGGATATCCTTGATACGATGAGTTTTTGTATACAAAATAAAATAAATAAAAAGGATCGTTAAAGTCAAATAAGATGGAATCAGTCATCATAATCATATGATCAGCTTGAGGCCATTACTTAAGCATGGAAGAATTATTCAAATCAGGTCAAGTATGTTAGAAAACAGCTCTAAGATAGTGTTACAAAACGGAAGGAACTAACTTGTGTTACATCTGAAGACTTTAAAAACAACGTAGAAATTACAGGATAGAGCTTTCATTAAATATATTATTTAGTGATTTCTTAGTTTGTTAACACCACCTGGCATCTTCACTGTCAAAGTTGTCCTTTACGTGACAATCTGGTTTGTCAAAGTTAACATCATTGCTTATAGTATTTGACTTAAATATGCTTGAATAGTTAACTAATACAGGAAATAGAATGTGTAAAAACTATAATTTTAATACTCTTACTCAGCTCTACACGAAGGACAAGTTTCCATAAAAGAGTTCCCATGCAATTCAGCTAGTTTCTCCCTTGGTATTCCAGATCGAAGATGGAGACCATCAACATTCTACCATGAGGAAAAAAGTATGCATTCAGAAATTAATTCAAAATGAAAGCTTAGCTTCTGCCCTATGATGATCATTTTGATGGAATGCAGTGCCAGAAACCAGTTATAAAAAGATTCTAAGAGTTGTAAACAGGAACAAGCAATACCACCTTAACCCTGCTAAAATATATAATCCATGCTAAAAAATATAATTCAACATCATATTAACAACACCAATTCCAAAATATTATCATCACACATCTAATGGAATCATGTATATACACATGAAGGAAAAAATTTACATAATTACCTGACTGATAACAAACTTTAGAATACCAGCCTTTTCTAGGGCAATTAAAGTCATATGTGTTAAGCTTGGCAATGCACGATGAAATGGAAGTGATGCTTCAGGCAATGCTTTGCCTTCACGCTGTAGTAGACATAAATAACATAAGTTAAAATAGCTTATATGAAGTCCATGAGAGCATGACCATTTTAACTGTCATAATAATAGTGAAGAATTCTGTAATTACAAGAATAATTAATATGATATTCGACAGTAAACATTAATCATATCTTATGGCAAACATTGCTGATTGTACTACACTATCACACTTCAAGCATTTTTCTTGTTCACTGTTACAGAAAAACCAATTTTTCAACATTCCAACCTCTCTACATCTTTCAAACAATGAAACTAAAATGTTTACAAAGGAGACATGACGCTCTGTTAGGATTAAAAACAATTTCATTCACAAACCATAAATAAATTGCCATGCTAGCTCAAATAGCAGGGATAAGATGGGGTGTCAGTAGAAACCCATGGTTCAAACCCCCCAAACGTAACAAAAAATAAAAAAGTTTTATCTTTATTATATAATCTCTTCTAGCATATTTATCTCACATAAGAAATATGCAACATTATATAATTGATAAACGGAGGAGACTATCCCAAAGGCTCATAGCATACTCTCTAGACAAATCAACATCAAACTATTAGAATGTACAATAGCATATCTATTGAAATAAAGAATAATAAAAGAAATTCACTATAAAGACTCTTTGCTACAAAAATAAAGATTAAGGATAAAAAACTGAAGTGATTATTGAACTAGATGAGGTATTGGTTTAAAGATCAATAGTCAAATTGTGGTCGAACTGATTGTGATTAATTTAATATATTTTAAATATATTCTAATTATTTTTAATATGAAAGACAAAATAATAATAATCTATAAAAAAATTGGTTTCAAATTAAAAACATCGTTAAAATTAATTAAAAATATATGGTGAGTAAGGATAAAACGTAAAACTATAATTTAACAAAATTAATAAATATTTTACAATTAAAAATAAAATTATTATGAGATGTAAATGTAGTATATATATAATGTATATACTTACTCCAAAATTTATAGTTCTATAATATATATACATATTTCTTGCACTTTTGCTCACGAGTCTTCTTTTCAATGTTTATAATGTACAGATATGCATAAAATATAGCTTAGAAACGTGATTTAAATTTTTAAAAAATTATTTGAAAAAAGGAAATGACCGCTTCGACAGTTCACAATTTTTATGCCAGCTTAACTGGTTCTAGACTGGTTCAAACAAGTTCCCAATTCTCCCCCAATTACAAGCCATACACTAGGCCAATTCTCGGTCCAGCCAGTTGAACCAGCTAATCCCATCTGGTTTTTTCATCACTTATGAAAATTCAAAAGCATAAATTAATCACCTGAAGTGTCCAAATTCCCTTTGGACCTCGAAAATCAGGTATACCACAAGAAGTTGATATTCCTGCACCTGTAAATACAACTAGATGCTTACTCTGCAAGTAAAAAGAGAGAAAACTAAGTCAAAAGGGCCTATCATATAAACTGAAAACACAGAAAGGAACTGCCTAATTTCACTTTCAAGATAAAGAGTGGCTGCAGATTCTTACCTTTTTTATTAACATAGCAAGTCGTTCTATCTGTTGGAAAGGAAAATTAATGTCAGCAGGCATGAGGGGGGGAAATGTGGGAACACATTACAACATGTACTATTTTATCAGGAAAATAGCAAGAAATCAAGTTCTAAACAGCTAAAAGAAAACATATGAAAGGAACCTGAAGCAAACAAGCACCTGGGAGACTAAAGTATTTAGATATGCTTAAGTCCAATATTGAATAGTTCGGGATGCCCTATAGGACATTTAAGTTGATAGGCTTTTCTTCATCTCAATACCTAGCTTTTGGGGAAGGGTTTCTCATCCCACCCAAGTGCCCAGCAATTGGTATTAGAGTTAGCAGTTGGCAGTTTTTGAAGGGGCTACCAGCATAGAGATCTAACCCATGGAGGGTTTTAACTGGCAAAGAAGTCAAACGATGTACTATCAAATGAAATGTCATGGAGAATAGCTGCCTAGATATTGACTCTCCAAGGGAACCCAATTGATAGAGACTAAAGTAGTATGAGGCGCCTAAGTCTCACATTGAGTAATATGTGATACTCTATTGGGTATTTACGCAGATGGATTTTCACTAGCTTTTAGGAAAGAGCTCCCCATCCTCCTTGGTTGCTTATTATAGAAAATCTCATTGTTCAAGAGCAAAATTTCGAGAAAGATGATCTTGATTTAACACAAGATCAAGGCAAAGTAAAAGATATCATACAGGCAATGAAAGTCCTACAAAGCTACATATCACCATATCGAAGAAAAAGACTAAATTAGTTGTAAAGGTCAATTCCAACATCATTGGACAAAGAAATAAGAACCTGAATATTTATTCTGGATATCTATCTCCCTCAAGTTAGAAGTACATTATCATTATTGGCAAGATATAGTCTTGTCTCTGAAGGCCAAAATGCTTTCAACCTTCTACCATTTTAATCATTTAATTAGAATCATGGGATTTAGATCAGTGAACAGCAGCAATAAAATGAATTGACATAACCATTCAACACTTGAACTCCCAAGAACACAGGCAAATTAGAAACCAAATACAAACTTCAGACCATTACACTCTGAGTATAGTTCATGTTGTATCATGGATCATACATGCTTCAAATTTATCTTAGCTTCCATGCTAGGTTCATATCGCTTGGTGAAGGTTCTTAATTAGGTCAGTTACTACTTATGGTGTTGTGTCACAGCATGGACCATCGGCTCAAGCATATCGCCCATACGGATGCACCACCCTGCCTAGCATAGCATGCATGAGCGTAATGTTCAGTCTAGCTTCAGCTCAATTTCCATCTGCTGACCATTAGCTGAGCAAGTCTGTGCCTTATCAATTGTACAAGCCATCTCAAACTTAGATCCAGGCTGTGCTTTCCTACACATCACTTTTATTTCCTCCTCTTAACAGGTCTGAACATGGTAAAGACACGATTTTCACATATTTCCCAGATTCTCTCTTATGCTGTCTTCTACAGTTTTCTTGTGCCCTTTGTTTCCATATGTTTCTTTGCAATTCCCACTATAGTGTGTGTTGATCATTTATGGGGCAAGGAAAGGATTGTTGCCTGCTCATGAGGCTTGGATTTGGAGAGTACATGACCAAGTGACCCACACCTGATCCTAGAGGGTTAACGAACGATCTTTGCAGCACTATTTCTAGTAAACTCATACAAATCCTTCAATCTTCCGTTAGTTTCAGTTCAAGATTGGTTGAATTTCAATCATGCATCTGTTAGGATTGGTTTCTTTTATAGAGGTAGCAATATTAGTCTCTGCCCCAATATATCCAACATTCAACCTCTTTAATCTTCAGACTGTTCTCTTTCTTATCTGTTAAAGTCTACACTTAGGGTTTGGTTGGTTGGAGGGTAGAGGAGTGAAAATTTTCCCTCCCTTCATTTAGTTAGAAAAATGGAGGGGAGGTATTCCCCTCCCCTTGTTTGGGTACAAAATGGAGAGAAAAAACAAAATTTCATTTGCTAAAATGTCTGAAATCTCAATAAGATATAAATAATCAACTCAGG
The DNA here is from genome assembly GCA_037074615.1 of Leucaena leucocephala. Lineage (NCBI taxonomy): Eukaryota > Viridiplantae > Streptophyta > Magnoliopsida > Fabales > Fabaceae > Leucaena > Leucaena leucocephala. The sequence continues at coordinate 11,271,548 of CM073542.1, forward strand.
CATCTAATTGTCCTGAAACTGTTGTAGACAGTGTTACAACTCAATTAGGGATTAAAAACTTGAATGACCACTACATCATTGATTAGTGATGAAAAGAAAAAAATGGTAATTCTTTGTGAAATGAAAGCCCGTCACTGCTAAACCCTATAACACAACTTCCATTTCTTACCATACTAAAACTGAGAAAAGGAACTGGAATTTATGTAGGACAAGCTAGATTTATGCACAAAAGCATGAACATTATTGATTACTTTCATATTAAACAATGTCTAGCAGAAATATATCGCTCTGCAGTGGAATTCAATTTCAAGGAAACCAAGCATGCTCCTGATTAACATTCAGTATTTTAAAACATAAATCATTTCATCAGAAAACCCTAGTCGCACAAATTCGCTTAGTCCAAAGCATTTCTGAGTAAACAACTATTGCGTATCGTAATCTTGCAAGTTGGTGATCAACAAAGGCTTATATATACAGATAATACATTCAAGAGCAATAAAACTTCAGCTTAATCAGAACAACCCTAGAAAACTCCTCAGCAATTGGTAAATCAAACGACAGAAACACGCCCCAGATTTAACCAAGCGAGACCTGAACAAAACCCGAATAATGTTTCGCAGCATTAATAAGCATAGAAGTTAGAGGAGATCATCAAAGCTAGTTTGAACAGAGATATCTGAAAAAGGCACAATAACATTGTAAAGAAGCAACAAGAAGAGCAAAAATGCAAGTGAGAAGAAGAAGAAGCAACCCACCTTTTCTCGCAAAGCGTGAGGTGAGTCAAAGTATTCCTTCATTCCAACGTTGCCGACATCTTCAATGAACGAAAGCTTCTCAGCATATCCCAGAGACATGGCGGGCTGACAGATTCTGCAGCCTGGAGAACTCCCTGTCTCTGGAAGGCTCTCTCAACAGAAAGGAGAAAGAGTTCTTTCCTCTTCCCCTGAGGTTTTTCCCAGAAGCATGAGGGCAGAGCCTATTTTCTTTACCTGTGGAAAGACCCCAAAATGCCTATGTAATATTGCCCAAAAAATTTGCATCTTTTCTATTTTTAAAATAAAAGGATGAAACTTAGAAAACTTAACGTAATGAATATAGGACGTAAGAAATCTGATTTAAATTTTATCCAAAATAAAATTACATTTTCTTACCTTTCTTTTGTTGAAATCTCTATTATTCCTTTAATTATTGTTTTGATTTACATAAAAAATATTTTAAAATAAAGTCAGATAAATATTTAAAATATTAATTTTAATTAATTACAATGAAATAGAGATTTTTATATTCATATTTTTTTAACATTCTATATTCACATAGACACAAATCCAATTTAAAAGGAAAGTATAACGTCTCCACTAAAATCAAAACTAGTTAAAATAATTCTCATTCTAATAAATTAATATACTATATAAAACTAAAATTATTTACTATTATTTAATTATTTACTATTATTAGTCAATATTAATTATAAATATAAAATTTATTTTTTATATTTATTTATTTTTTTAAATTATATTTATTGATATTTTTTTAATAATAATTAATAAATAAATAAAATTATAAAATTATTTTAGAAAAGACATGCTATAACTCAAACAAACTGGAGGCTGGGCAGCTTCTACTTCACGTACTGAAATTAAATTTAATTCAGGTATCATAAATTAGATATCTCCTCTGCAATTAAAGCAGGCAAGTGACTTTTCGGATTTCACAATTGTAGCCAGTGAAAGTTTTTTTTGCCTGCTTTTCTTTTGTTTGATATATATGTTGATTGTTACTTTGGGAATGGTTTCAAATTTAACGCTATGAAAATTTCTTCAGGATCAAGGTTTGGAAGTGATCTCAGAAGAATTGGATACATTGAAAAACATGGCACATGATATGAATGAGGTCAGTTAAAGGTTTTATCTATTCTAGTTTATCTCTCCTCCTCACTCTACGTTCATGCGTGCGAGTACTTTGTCTTTTAATCTCCAGTTTTTGGATCATTGTTTATGTGCTTATTGCAGGAAGTGGAGAGACAAGTCCCACTGACGGATGAGATTGACTCTAAGGTGAGGACCTGTTTTTCAATGACACTGGAAACTTTGGACACCCCTAGTTATAAACATAATTTTTTAGATTAATATGTTACTGCTCTGGTAACTCTTATAATGTGTTCGTCTGCATTAAGTGTGGGCTATCTAACTGCAAGTCATAGAACCTAAATCTTTCATTTTGTAATGAGGTAATTTTTCCTGTTGTGTTTTGGCTTTTGTTCTTCACCTTTTAAGAAAAAAAGGATTAAAGAATTTCTATCTTGCCCAAACTCATCTTAATCTTTATTGGGATAGGACATTTAGGGATGAATAAGGTGTTCAAAACCTCTGTACATGCCTGTAATTCATTACCATTTTACTCGTTTAAACTCGCCTAAAATAGGCCCGTAACAGGCCAACTTAAAATGGCTCAAACTGTAAAATATATGAGCGGGCTACGGGTTGACCATCGGGCAGCCCGTAACCCGTCCATATATTTTTTTATTAATTTATTATATTATATTTATTTAAATTTATTTTTATTACATACTAATATATTTTTTTAAATTTATTTTGTAGAGCTAAGACAATTTCATCTACAACCATTACAAATAAATATAATGTAGATGATGTATAATCATAATCCAATTGAATAATTAAAATTATAAATTATTATATTATATGAGCATTATGGACTGTGTGATTATAAATTTATAATTATTATTATGGTGTTTTATTTTCTAATTTTAAGATGAACAATCATATCATGTGTGTATATTATTGTTTTATTCTCATTGTTATTATAACTTCAAATGGGTTTAAATAAAAAAATATTTTTATCTTTGATAAACGGGCTGCTTATACCCGTTGGAACCCAAACGGATTCAGCCCAACCTATTTAATACGGGTTTAAATAGGTTGGGGCATGAGCATGGGTTAGCCCGTGCCTAGAAAAAAATAAATGAGTAGGGTATGAGCTGACCATTGGACTAATCTGCCCCACCTATTATTCAGTCCTAAGGACATTCTCGAAATAAGACAAAATATGGGATGCAAAATACGTCCTATATACTATATCAATATGAGACGTAGAACAGGGTTATCATAGTATCAACACATGCTTTGAGCATCCGTATATAAGAGTAATAAATATATTACTATAAACAAGAGATATGGGAAAGAGAGGGAAGGTGAGTGAAAAAAAATGTAGCCAATAGGAAGAGAGAGAAGGTGGATGATAATAAATATAATAAATATAATATGAATAATTAAATAGAGATAAAATAAGAAATTAATTAAAAAAATCATATACTCTCTAAATATTTCTTATAAATAGAAACAGGTTATTTCTAAAAAATATCTCCCATAAAAAGGGACGGAGGGAGTACATTGAAAAAGTATAGCTTTTTAAATACACACTAAGACTATATATTTTGAGTTAAATTTAAAAATACATTAAATATTCACACACTAAGTGTGTGTGTAATTCTTTTTTTTATTTTAAAGTAATGACAAAGACTAATGATTTTGTAGTTTACTTGTATAAAAACTTTGATCCTGATCACCCTTCAAATGTCAAATTAAATAAAAAAAAAGGTAACCAAATTAGAATATAACATGGTAAAAAAAATTAAAACATTGCATCATGAAAAAAAACAGAGAAAAAAGCCACATGTTGAGGCTACTGTTATTGTTGATTTCACCGTTTTATGAACAGCAAAAGTTATTCTACTTTCCTAGATATGTAAGATTTCTGTGGTGGGGTAATTATAGGCTTGTGTTACATTATTGTAGACTTTTTTTTTCTTTATAAAAAGACAAATTTAATACTATTATAATTATTGATATAAATTTTAATTAAAAAGTTTTTATTTTTAAATATAATATTTATTTTATATTTTTATTAAAAAAATTAAATTATCTTATTAATATTTCTATAATAATAATTAAGTAAATGAGAGAAGAAGGGAGTTAAAGAATATAATTATAATATTTTAGAAAAATATATCATATTAATCGAGTTAATTAAATTTTTTAATTAAATTAATTAAATATATTTTATATTAAAAATTTAAAGAGTATTACGTGAAATAAAAGGACCCATGAGCTAACCGAGCCGAATGAGATATAGACTTGCAAGCGGGCACTTATTTATTTCAAGATATAAACAATTAATAAAAAAATAAAAAGTAATTTGTGGACAATATCCATTTAGAGGAATTACATTATTGATGTAAAGCTGTCAATGAGTTACCTCCCATAATATCCCCAACGACACTAATTCATTGATATACCTAATTACATTGAAATTTTAAAAGTACAATAAAGTATATTAAATGCTCCGAGAAATTTCTAAGATTGGATCAACCCGACAAACTAGAGCTCATCTCTCGGTTTGCCGTCTTCATGTGGAAGTTCATAAAAGAGACACTGCCTTGCCATGGTGCTGTAACCTATTGGCATATGTCATTTCTTTTTCTTTTTTGGTTAGCGGCTTATGTAATTTCTCCTGTGAGTTGTGAGTGGAAAGTTACATATTCAATCTTATATGTAACTTCAAGTCATTAGTGGGATATGCAACCACAACAAGTGTCAGATCCAGCACTTAATATTAATATTAAAGTTAGATAATCAATTTACATAATTTTAAAAAATTAATTAAATTAATTTTTTGTCAATTTTTCTAAAATAATTTTTTTATATTATAATTACTTTTGATAAAAGCTCTCTTATAATATGCAATCATGAGAGATGTTTTAAGAAAAGAATTATAATTTTATGAGATAAAATGAATTAAAATCTTATACTTATTATTAAAATAAACCTCTTATCTAGCATGAAGAGACATTAGTTCAAGTGAGAGAGACTTTAAATACTTATACATAAAGTTTTAAATTTAAATTCATATAAATATAAAAATTGTTTAATTACTTTCAAGTAGACCAGATGATATTTAAATCTTATCTATGGCCATATAAAAAAGATATATTTGGCTACCTCTAGGTAGTATCTTACTACATTATCTTCCACATTGTAGTATACAGAAGGAACTAGTGAGATCTGCTGTTAGTAGTCCTCCGGGGCGGGTTATACATAGCTTCATGACAGATTGGTGTTTACATTTGGGGAAGTTTATTAGGAAACATCATTATGCAATGCATACTTTTGCTATCCATATTCCTTTCAAGGTGAACTTTTTCAGAAAATTCAGAAATAGTAAACTAACGTTTTAAAATAATTAACAGTTCATCATATTTAATATTAATATCGTTTAAAAAAAATTATCTTATTTTTAAATTATAGGTGAAGTCAATTCCTTCCTAAAAATTTTTATAACCCAAAAATAAAATATAGTAAACTAGTAGGACAACATAAATGGGGATTTGTGTTTGCCAATCTAAGAAAAGTTGCTATTTATTCATTCAGCATCAGCAAGTGGTTGCAACTCCTCTGTTTTACAGTATCTTCATTCAAGCTGAAGATCCCATTTCCCACAAAATTATACATGGGGCAAATTGCTACATTGGCTGGTGTAGTCAGTGGAGTGGTCAGCGATTTTCTGACTCCTTTAGAATATTTTAGGTCTTTTATTCTATAGGATAGTGTGTTTTATATGCTTTTGTAATTTGTCTAGCGCCAAAAAAAAAAAAAACAATCTATAGAAAGAGATGGGACTGATGGGATGGAAAGTTCAATGAAAACCCACTGTGTTTATCGGAGTTTCTTTATCCTCTTCAGGCATGTTTGTAGGAGTTTCTTTGTTCATTCCTACGGTGGCCACACAACTATTGTTCGGTTTACTAATATGATTTCAGGTTTATGTTGGCTGTCTTATTTTTTGGGTTAATACAATTTTTTATATCCAAAATTTATATTAATCTTAATTTTAGCTTTTTAAATTTTAAACAATATATTTTAGTTTCTCAAATAAAAAATAGTTTAAGATTTTGTTAAATTATAAAAATTAATATTTTAGATAAAAAATTGATAGACTAAAAACTATAATTTAAAACTTAAGAAACTAAAATTAAAATGAAGAAAAATTCAAAGTATATAGAGAAAATATAATAAAAATATGTTTGAATTTCAAAATCTTATATCAAGAATTTCTATAAAAATACATTGTTATTTATTTATTAAATAGAGTCAATAGTTATTAAATTGTAGAAAATAAAACTAAATTAATTTTAAAATTTAAGTAATATTTTTATAAGATTTTTTTAATATATATATATATATATAATCAGAGTGCAAAAACATTATTTTGCCGCATACCCTCCATATTTTTTTTCTCTACACCATCTTAAGTGGAACAAGAAAATAATGCCATCTGTCTCTTTCTTAAAATCAGTATTAATGGAGGTTCGATGTAAAATATCACTCTCCTAATAGTAGTAGTCAATGCAGCGAACTAATATTGGTAATTTCCTCAAATCACATGCTAGAATATAATCTAGTATGTATTGAATTTAATTCATGTACTTCTTATAACATTTAATAGATTTAATATATATATATTATCTTATGAATGTTAGTGAGTTATTTTACTTTTGAAAAATCATAAAATTAGTTTTCACATTTCACTATTTAAGTTATTTTTTAATACTCTCTCAATATTTAATATAAAATAGATAATCAATGTTTGAATCATCATAAAAAGAAAGACATATATATAGTATCATATCGTGTTTTGAATAAGATTATCTTTAATAAAATAATATATATGGGTAAGCCAAAAATAAAAACAAAGGGTGCTATATATTTCTAAAGATACGGATCAAATTCATAGGATAATCGTCATGTGTAATATTTAGATGATCCAATCAAATATGAATGCTATATATCTCTAAAGAGGTGGATCAAATTCTTAAAATAATCATGATATGTGTTTAGTCATACTTGTAAGTGAGTAATCCTTTATAAGGGGAAGCTGTCTTTTCTTCTAAATTCCTTTGTACTTGTCTTCTTCTCTTGTTCTTCTTATTGAGGTTTTGTTGACAATTCTGATGCTTTTGTTATCTTCTTCATGGACTCACTTCCTTGGAACATTCTTTTCATTATAATGGTTGACTTTTCAAAGTTGGTGAACACTGTTGCATGGTTTTAATTATTTCCTTTTCTCTCTTCTTACATTATAGCCACCCTTGACTTTTAGTTGTCTGAAACTCTCTAATTAACTTAATGGTCGATCAATCTTTCTTTTATTTGGAGCCACTAACATCAATATAAACTTTTGTGTTGAATTTAGAAAACATCGCTTGCATTCCTGATTTTTGATCTCGAGCCCACACAGACAGGCAGAATCACTTGGACTTTACCTATGGTTTCTCAACAAATAACACAAGTGGGAGAGTGTTTTTTTTTGGGGGGGGGGGGAGAGGGGAAGAGTTGGTTGTTGAGGATAGAGTTTGTTTTTTATATACATCTAAAGTATTTACTGCAGTAGATATGATTAATCTCCTTATAGACTTCCTGAAAAAGTTTTAATGGTAGATATGAGACTCTCTCTATACATACCGTCTCCAATAAAACTTATAACTAGATATTTAAAGAACTTAATTAAGTACTAACTATATTTGACCTTGTGATTGGCAGAGTTTGATTTTGTACGTTATCTCATTCTCAAATCCTTTCATGTGCACACACAATAAAAAAAAAACTTTTGCCATGCGTAATTGTTCTTACCTTTGTCTTATTAAGTGCATATATTTTACTATTAGAGACAATTACATTTGATATATTGTCATATACTAAATGTAGATATATCTCTTAATAAAGATTTTATCTCAATCTCTTTTATTTGCTAGATTTCTTTTTCAAAAAATAATTATACATGTTGAATTTTAAATAATGATATGTGCTAATTGCATCAAAGCAAATACTTGATAGTACTAATTATATTTTTAAATATTTTAGAGAACTAATTGAATTACCAAAATTAGTTTTGTGGGTGTTGTGTATATTCCTAAGATTTTTTTCTTATGAAAATCCCTTTATCAACAATATATAGAAAAAGCTATATGGCAAAGCAAATACAGGGAACAAAAAGAACAAAATATACAAGTATATACATCTTGTCCTGATTATGATATATAATTGATTTTTTAGATAGATTAAAGAAATTAAATAAATTAATTAATTATGATTAAGTATAATCTATTAAGATAAATTTATATTATATACTCCTTAATTTATCTAAATTAATAAAAAATTATATTAGTTATAATTAATTTTATTTATTTTATCTAAAAAATTAACTATTACTTTAAATTCTATTCCATTCTCCAATAGGAGCATCAAAACGAAATGACAACAAAATGCGGAGACCGATGTCAATTGTAAAACATATTTAAGCTTCTTAAATTCCTTTAAGGCCTGTTCTCAGGCCCAAAAGAAGGCCTGCAGTCAGGTTCTCAAAAATTGTACTGTGGGATATTAAAAAAATATTGTTAAGTTATGTTATTGAGGACTCTTAGTAGACGATCCCATAAGTTATATGTAAGCACTCTCTGATTCCTAGGACTATGCTCTGTCTTTGGTATAGGACTAATACCGAACCCACTTAAAAATAATTCAAGTGGCCAACGCAGAACTCATCATCCATGGGTTTAGTTAGTGAAGAGGTGAGACATATGATCATTTAGAGTGTATTTGATCCATGAGGAGGAGCATTTTGTTGTGATTCTAGTAAGGGTATTTGGGGAGATATTCTAGATTTTGGGTGTTTAGGTTTATGCTTGAAGGTAACTGATGGCTTGTCCTGCTCAATATTAGTATTATCTAAGAGGAAATAAGGTTTCACCCTACCCTTGAATACTCTAAATGTGTAAAGCTCTGCTAGATCTCTCTGAGTCTCGTGTTTGAGTACCAGAGGGGACACATGTGTTGAGAAAGGCGGCCACGAATTTTAAAATTGAAATAATCAGTTATTTGGATATATGGTAATATAATTCAAAAAAATATTAAATAGTGATTAATAATATTGGGGGGGGGGGGAAGTAATTCCAGGGTATTGTTGTTTCTCAAGTTGTATTTTTGTCTTCCTTTATATTAAGAAAAAAAGGGGAAATCACTATAAAATCTCAAGGAATAAAGCTATCACAAAAAAAAGTCCTAGAACAAGAGAATAACTATGGACCTATTATCATTTTATGCACCAAAATTTGTCATTATATACTGTTGACTTATTATAAGAATTTTTAGTAATTATATTCTTTCTTTAAAACATCATAATAATATCTTTAAAAAATTGGCTTAATAGCATGTAAGTTATTTTTATATATAGGAAGTTATAGGTTTGATCTCATTTACAATTTAAGTTGTTAGTATGTGTCTTTTAAATTCAAAGTAAATTGTGTTATTAGACCGCATATGAAGCCAATTGACTATATTTTAGATAGGGAGGGGCAGCATGATTTCCAAGTGGGAAGAATTTGTTTTGCCTCAATCAATTGGCAAAAGAAAAAACTTAGTCAAAAATCAACGAACGCAAAACCATATGTGTATTTAATGTCCATATATTTCCGAACATATAAATTTATTAAACTACGTACGTGTTGGTTCTATGGCAAAGGAAAAGCATTGCTGAATATTGTGGCCCCCATGACGCGCAAATAATATTGGTGTCAACACATGGTTATATGCTTTGTTGATTTTTCCCTTTTGTTTGGTTTTAGATCTTTGACATTTGGTATTAACAAAATAATTATATGGAAGAACTTAAGGGAATGTGTGTTGAAAATTATTAATCCCCTCTTGACTAATACCATTGATTTATTCCAAAGAATCACACGCTTGGACATGAGGTACATTGTAAAGAATAATGTTCCCACAACCTCAAATTCTTCAACAAATTCCCTTTGTTTTTGAAAAATTAAGATGTAGTATTCCAAGAAAAAAGAAACTTCATACGCATGCATCTTATTCTTATGAATAGTAGTCAAATCAAGTGAAAGGTTTTTTTTTAAAGGAAAAAATTATGTATAATTTCATCTATTTTTAATAGGGTTATTGTATTTTTTTAATTTTTTATTAAATATTTATAGTCTCTTTAATTATATATATTAATTTTCTACACTCACAATTTCTCTTTAATATTTTATAGTCTCTACTTTGACCGGTTTTTCCAATAGTCCGAGTATTAAAATCTCTCCCTTCTATTTCCCTCTTCATTCTTGTATTAAAATTCTTTCCATTCTCCAAACATATCTTAGGAGAAAAACCTATAATGTACTGTTAAATCCATGACGGGAATCAAAATCTATATAATGCTTAAAGGGAATTGAGTCTTGTTTACTCAACTCAACCACGTACTACAAGTATTATTGACTTTATCAAAAATGTCTTGAAGAGGTCGTAATTCAAAGTTATGAACCAGTCGTTGTGCAATCCTAATTTTTGAAAGGAAATCGTTTGTTTCTTCAATCGGTCAACAAAAGAGTAAAACAGAAACAACGACCAAAAACACATAATTTCAATGAAAGCTAGCTAAACCATATGTGTTTCCATTCTTCTAAACATAAATTCGTCTTGGCACCAGTTTTTGTGCTTGGTTGAATATCCTACGGAAAAGGAAAACATTGCTAAACAATGTGGCTGGACAACACGCTCAAATAATATTGGTGTGAATGCGTAGTTATACTTTCTTTTGATTTTCTTGTTTTGTTTTCGATATATATGACTTATTGTACGAAAAAAAACATGTTGTTGAACTTGATGGCAATGGGTGTTGAAAATTGATCCCTCTTGACTAATAACATTGATTTATTCCAAAGAATCACACCATCAACAACATATATGAGGTGCATGGCAAGTTTTTCTTCCTATAACATAAAATCAACATCCAATTCCCTTGATTTTTGTAGCACCAAGAGGAATGTACCTTTTTAACACGGTACTGAAATCCAACTAATCAGACCAATGAGCTGGCGAATCAATTTTATATTTTTTTATCTCCTTTTTTGGAACCAGAAACAATGTATTTTTGAGTAAAAAGGACAAAAAAAGAGGAAAAATTGCATTTAAATACCATGCAAGAAATATAATTACAAAGAAGTCCCGATAAATTGACTGTGAAGTTCCAGAAAACCTGTGATTAATTTTTTCAAATTGTTAAATGATAGAATTGCCTTTACAAAAAAAAATAACCTAAGCAATATGAAAGACCACTCTATTAGAAAAAATAACAAGTCAAGCAAAAAGAAAAAATAATAACTCAAGCAACAAGAATAATAACTCCCGGAGGAAAGAATAACAATTAGGGAATAAAAAATAACAATTGAGATATTTTTTAAGGATAATTCCGTTATTTTACAATTAAAAAAATTAATTTCAAGTCTTGTGGAATTTCATAGTCGTTTGAAGATTTTTCAAGATTTCTCTGTAATTAAATTCCTTACATGGGACTTAAATATAATTTTACCAACTAAAAAAGTCCATCATAATTATGATTTAATAAGTTATGTTTTATTGAATTATGTGTAATTTACTAATTTATATATAAATGTTTCATCTATTTGTAGATTAATGCCTTTTAGAACTAAATACTAATCTTTTTAGGCTTATACATTAATATTTTTTTAAAAAAATTAAATTTTACTATTTTAATCATCATTAAGCTAACTCTATTTAAGTTATATTTGAACCATTGACCCTTGAATCATTGTCTCAATTAGTTTATTGATTACTTCGGTTTTCAGTACTTTACTTTTTAAACAAATAGATTATCAGATATAGTTGTAAACTCACTACAGTTCCTTCCACTATTAGGAAATTGATTAGAATCATATATGGTTTTACAACTTGTGTTGTTCTAGAAGTTATAGGAATATTTTACATTTTGTTTGAGTGCATGCGAGGTAGTAACATATTAGGTTATAGGACATCCATCATCCATTTAGAGATGTTGGTAGTGATACTCATTATTTACTTATTCATAGAGAGATTCGTAGGTTCTAATCAACTTTGTTTTATGCTTTGGCTATAGGAAGATGAGACTTGACTCTCTTCATACTGTTAGTTTGAACTATTAGTGGAATCCAATATTTTACTCAAAGAAATATGAAATCGGATGGGCAGGAAGGAGTCAATTTTATGATATCATCACCCAACAGTCAGCGCTAATTACATCACTTACGCACACGTGTAATTGGTTTATAAATTAAGTAAATTAATATAAAAATAATAAATATAAGAAATAAAATAGATTTAAATTTTATGTTTAGAATTAAAATTAATTCTTTAATTAATTTTTATATTTAAGATAAAAGAAGTATATATTTTTTTTTTATTGAAGAAGACGATATAATTTTTAATATAGGAGAATGATACTCCGTATAAATCAATTGACACAAACAAATTAAACCAGAAAAGTTAAAAAAAAATCTAACAAAAATATCATTAAAATTTTAAATAATTTTTTTAGAAAATGTGTTATGATTTTCTTATTAAATATAGTTAATATCTAGTATATGAAATAAAATTAATTTAAAATTTTAAAATTTAACTGGTATTTTTTGAGGGGTTTAATGAAAAAAAAAAAATGCATTATCTCAAAAGCCGTCAACCCATGTGTTTTGACAAAAATAGAGCATATGGATATGGTGCCCGGAAGAGTAGACTAATTATTTGAACATCCCCAGAGAGGGGGGGAAATCCGAATTAATTAATTTACAGAGTTAGCATAACTAATCTCACTCTTTCTTCTTTTTATAAACAGTGCTTTCTTGTTTGGTTCTACATCTTTGATTTTTGTTTAAAAAAAAAAATCTAATTTTGAAGAACTTGAGGGCATATCCATCTGTAGAAAATCATGCCCCCTTTGACTTGCAAAACTGATTTATATGATAAAAAATATAGATAATTACTAAACAACTAAATTAATAAAAAAATTTATAATAAATGAATATCATACAACATACTATCATTTTTTATATTTGATCTTATTATTACATAATAATCGCTTATTATAAATTTTTTTAATTATTAATTTTTTATTAAAAAAATCATATTTAATACTCGATAACCCCTCAAACTACTTATGCTAATAAAAAAAATATTAAATTTAATTATAACAAATTTAAAAGTAATGAATATGTTAAAAATCAACGTTGAGTGTAAGATTGTGGGGAGGGTAGTGATCAACCGAGAATGAAACGAATTCAAATAATTGATGGCATCACAGTCACACCACCTTCTAAATGTCACTTTAATGACTTAAGACTCATAATAACTTCCCATGTTGATACTGCATACTTTGAAAGCGGCCCCCACAAATAACTTAAGTTTTGTATGAAATTTTCACTAGTACATAGATGACTTTAACATAACATAGGTTAAAAAGACTTTTTTTTTTTTTTTTAACACCGGATCCCTAATTGAGGTAAATAAATTAAATCAGCACAACACCCTAATTTCTTATTTACAAAAATTTTACCCCGTCAAACTTTCTACACTATCCGCATAACAACCGATGTAACAAGGCAACGGTAAAAAAAATCATAATTTTTTTCATTAGTATTTTTAGACAGTTTACAACAGTTGACAAATATTGTTTTTTATGAGGTGACAAATATTGTTTTAAGACGGTCTTCTCTGAGGAATTAGATTATTATTTCAAAAATAAAATTATTTTGATTATTTTAAATAAATAAATAAATGGTACAATTTCTTTAAGAACAATAGAATAAATTATTTTTTTAAGACATTTTCTTGTGCCATCTATTCATTTGAAAAGATCCAAAAATTCAAAAAACAAAGGGGTGAAATCAAACTTGTGAATGGAATGGTCTTTTTCTTCTCTCAATAATTACCAAGAAATTCAACTTAATCAAGTTGTCGAATTCACACATATAATTGAATTCTTTTATTAATGCATCGTTTGCATTTGGAATAGTTTGCAATGAGCCACTTTGTTCAAGACTGATAATATATATATATATATATATATATATATATATATTCGTTCCGGTTCTTTATATAAAGTGGCATCTAAATTATCATCGTAGTCTAAATTATAAAGTGTATATGTTTGGATGTGTGTGTAGATCTCTGATGATCTTTTATTTTTGTCCCCCTCAAATTTTTAATATTGATCTCGTAAATGAGTGAAATTTTTTATAATAGGGGTAAAACTAAGATCTTTAGAATTTTTTTGACAAATTTAATATGATCTTTTAATGTTTTGGCAATAATAGGAGAAAGAGGATGATAAAAAAAGAGCTAAATTATACGTTATTGGAATATTTTTAGAAATTTATGAATTAAGAAATTTACATTATAAATTTTTAATTGAAGAGATATTATTTTAAGAAGTATCATTACAAGACATTACTTTATAGTCTGTCTATAAATACTCATTATTATCATCCTATTTGGACACATTAACATAAAAGAGAAAGATAAAAAAAAAACTTATTTAAATTTTAAAATGATAAATTGAGTCTTTGAATATTGAAAATGATATATTGGACAGAATGCCCAATCTATCATTTGTAAATTTATGTACAAAGATTAAATTACCCTTCACTTTTCTAATATTTTGACAATACAATTTACAAGTTTGCTAATAATATTTACAACTCTGACAATGATATTTGCAACTCCTATAATAGTATTTATAATTTTGATAATAGTATTTATAATTTTGACAATGGTGTTTATAACTTTGCTAATGGTATTTGTAACTTCCATAGTGATATTTATAATTTCAATAATGATATTTGTAACTCCCATAATAGAGAAGAAGCAACTTTGACATTACGATTTACAACTTTACCAATGGTATTTACAACTCTGACAATGGTATTTGCAACTGGGAGAAATCCAATTTTAGCAATTGGGAGAAACACTATAGCTAACAATGTAGCTTCGACTAAGTGGAGTTGCAAATCTCATTATAAGAAGTTGTAAATCTTGTTTGTAAAGTTACAAACCCATTTGGTGAAGTTGCAAATCCCTTAGGAAAAGTTACAAATCTCATTGATAAAGTTGCAAATTTCATTTGGGAGAGTTGCAAATAATATTAGCCAAATTGAACACTAAAATACTGTTGTAAATCTGACAATGATATTTACAACTTCTATAATAATATTTATAACTTTGACAATAGTATTTGCAATTTTGACAATGGTATTTGTAACTTTGACAATAGTATTTGTAGCTTTGATAATAGTATTTACAACTTTGCTAATGGTATTTGTAACTTCCATAGTGGTATTTACAATTTCAACAATGATATTTACAAGTCCCGCAATGGTATTTGTAACTCCCACAATAGAGAAGAAGTAACTTTGTCAATGGGATTAATAACTTTGCTAATGTTATTTGTAACTCCCACAATAATATTTTCAGTTTTGCCAATAGTATTAGTAAGTTTATCAATTGAATTTATAACTCCTAGTATTTGCTATTTTCACAATGGGATTTTCAACTTTACCAATGGTATTTGCAACTCCCGCAATGATATTTACAACTCTCAACACAGAAAAGAAGCAATGTTATTTGTAATAACTTAAACTATTAACCGACTGATGTTCTGATTTAGTTAATCACTTTTCAATGTTCAATTTTTATAAAGTTCCCTTAAAGAATGAGATTTGCAATAGTATTTTAGTGTTCAATTTGGCTAATATTATTTGCAACTCTCCCAATGGATTTACAACTTTTCCTAAAGGATTTGCAATTTCACCAAATGGGTTTGTAACTTCACCTACAAAATTTACAACTTTTTATAATGGGATTTACAACTCCACTTAGTCAAAGCTACAATGTCAACTATAGTGTTTCTCCCAATTGCCAAAATTAGATTTCTCCCAATTGTAAATACCATTGTCAGAGTTGTAAATACTATTGGTAAAGTTATAAATCGTATTGTCAAAGTTGCTTCTTCTCTATTGTGGGAGTTATAAATATCATTGTTGAAATTGCAAATACCACTATGGGAGTTATAAATACCATTGGCAAAGTTACAAACATCATTGTCAAAATTACAAATATTATTGTCAAAGTTATAAATACTATTATAGGAGTTGCAAATATCATTGGCAAATTTATAAACCGTATTGTCAAAACATTAGGAAAGTGAATGATAATTTAGTCTTTGCACACAAATTTACAAATGACAGATTGTGCCTCCTGCCCAATCTATCATTTTCAATATTTAGAGACCCAATTTATCCTTTTAAAATTCATATAGACTTTTTTTATCTTTCTCGCTTAACATAATATCAGAATTCGTTGTCTTTATTTTTTAGTATATACAGAGATAAAATCAAACTATTATTTTGTAAAAGCTATTATTATGTTGGCTTGAAGACCTAAAATGTAATACTACCTATGCCTTGAAGACATTATGTACAACTTTCTTCCCCATCTCTTCTACTTGTATTTTTTAGTTTTTAAAATATATTTTTAATCTCATATTTTAACATTGTTAATTTTATTTAATAAAAAATATTAATTCAGAAAATTTAAATAATGAGCGTACAACTAAACGCTGACAAAAGTATTATTAGATTTTAATTTTCTAATATAATTTTTTATATTTTAAAAGAGTAAAAAACACTTTTATGGGCAATAGTAACCTAACCAAGTAGTTAAAAATATGAAAAATGAGTACAGAAAATATGAAAAAAAAGGGGACAAAAATTAACTCTTAAAATAGTTTAATGAAAAACTCGATAAAACAATTATTTTAAGATGTTGAGTGGCAAAAATATTTTAAAATATTAGATACACTTTTAATTAATAGATTTTTTAAAAAAAATTAATAACAAGGTTAAAATCAGTATTAAAAAATATTTTAATGATAAAATTATATTATAAACTACGTGAGGATACTATACACAATTGAAAATGAAAATATTTAAAGGTACTATATATATTTTAACCCTTTCAAAATTCATACATCCAAATAAAATTCTACTTAAAAACAATATTTAAAAAGCAGGATGGCACATATTATACATACATATAATATTTTTTTTATTAAGAAAGTTAATTAAATTAGTTAATATAATATATTTTTTAAAAATATTATAATTATTTTTTTAATTCTTTTATTATATTTCTTACTTTATTATTATTAAGCGAGTACAAATATGACTAATTTAAAAAAAATAGATAAAGATATAAAATATGTTTTATATTTAGGATTAAAATCAACTCATCAACTAAATTATATATTAAAGACTAGAGGAGTAATATATATATAAATATAATATATCCCTTATAAATCTAATTATCAACATAATAATAATATAATATATAAAGTTTTTAAGAAAATAACACCACATGACAACAATTGGTCTTATAATCTATTGGGATGCTAAGAAGGTCAAGTTTTTTAAGAATTTTTGTTGACAATATTTTCAATTTGTCTGTCTTTTCTGTCATTCGCAAAACTCGTCCAACTTTCTAAAAGTCATTTCGGGTCTCAATTTAATTTTATTTAGACTCAATAATAACTCAACTTTAATCCAACGGAGCTCAAGTATAAGAATAGTTTGCTAGACCAAACTTGGCGCCTAGTAAATCCAATTGACAATCCAACTGGTTAGACGGTGCCATTTAATTTATTTTTCCAAAGAATGGTAAAAAGTCATCACACCCAAAAGAAATTACCAAGTTGATATTTTTGGCGATGTGAGAAATTATTAATGCATCTAAAATCCTCGAATCTCTAAACAAGTTGATGCTGAAAACAGGTGGCAAAGTAAAGCATCAGTTCACGCTCATGAAAAAACTGGCTTGTGGCTACTTCATTATGATTGATACAGAGAAAGTATCCCTTGTTGACTTGACTTGGGTCTCCGTGGCGACAAAACCCAATAATGTGGATGGCTATGCTTAATCACATAATGCGGTCTGCAACTTTGTGTTCTCTTCATTTTTTAATTAATTTGAGACAAAGCACTACCTCCGTTACTTATATGATTATATATTTATATCCTTTCTCTCTTACCTTTTTTCATTTAGAAGTTATTAATTATTCATTCAATCTTTAATACATAATTTAATTATAGAGTTGATTTTGATACCAAATATAAAATATATTTTATATATTTATTATTTTTTTTAAATTATCTATAATAATACTCTATTGATAATTATTATGTAAAGAGGGGAAAAGTGAAGAAAGATAATTAGGGTCTTTTATAAAAAATATGATATATTAATTAATTTTTTTGATCTAATTATATTAGTTAAATATGTCCTATATTAAATACTAGAAGAGTGTTATTTTTAAACTTTACCTCTACTTTAATTTAATTACATAGAGATATGTGAGATATTAGGGAGGATATACATTCTTTAATAGGGGTAAATTGTAAAAAAATTAATTTAAGATATATTTAATGAGTTAACTACTCTTTTTTAATTCTAATAAAATAGTTAAAAGATATTATATTTTAAACTAGAGAGAATAATTTCTTAATATAGAAAAGTGGATAAATTTATTAAGTGTCTATTTAGAAAGAATGACAGACAAGACTTTAAAAGGACTTTTGATTTAAATCTTAATTTAGGAAAATTTTAAAACAAACAGTAATGAACAAAACTATAATTTAAAACTAAAATTTTAGATAAATTACTGAGACTAATTTCTGTAATAATAAAAGAATTTATGGATTGTTCAATTACTATTTTATCCTTATTTTTTCTTACACTCTTTACTCTCTCTTCTCCACCCTCTCTCATATCTCCTCTCTTATATTTTTAATAAAATTATATTATTTCTAATAATTTTTCAATTATAAAAATTATTCTAATAATAACTATCTAAATACTAATTTATTTATTTAGAACTATTTTTTTCTATAAGATATTCTCTAAAAATTATTTTTTAAAAATTATATAAAAAAATTTTTATAACTTTTTTTAAACTCTTTTCTTAACCGGCCCTAAGAAAAAAAAATACATAGATATCAAACTAAAAATTAACACAAATTATAGGTACCTTGAGAATAGTTCTCCTTTCCAGAGAAATTGACTAAGTTGACTCGTTTATTGATGAGATTATAGTTCTCCTTGTTATAATATATTATTCGGAGGAAGCTCGCCAAAAATGGGAGCTTCTTTTTTGTAGAAGACGGCTGTGAACGGAGAGAAGCATATGAGAGATAGGTGCCGTTCACAAGAAAGTGAAGAGTCAGAAGAAAGAGAGAAGTCGCTTACCAGTTGGTGCATTTTAGACACCTACCACATGGGATTGAAATTAGTTGAGTTGCTGCATTTTTATTAGAGAGACCATGGATGAGGTGGCACCCTAGGTCCATGCAAGAATTCATTAGATCAAGGTTGTGAATTTATAAGTGTAAACTAGAGTTGCGTGAGTGAAAAAAATAAGTTATAATTAATTATTTATTTATAATTATTATATATTTTCATAATAGCTAAAAAAATTAAGATATTATATAATGTTAAAATTTGATTTTCGAAACATTTTTAACTTTCATTGGGATTTTTGAAAGATTTTAAGTTTTATGACGATGATTAATTAGTAATCCAAAATTTTGAACCCTAACTTTTTGAAAAATTTTGAGTCTCATGATGATAATTAATTAATAATCACATTAAAGTGGGGTTTAAAATCTTTTAAAGATCAAAATAGCTTATAGATAAATATATGAATTGAAAGTACTAATTTATATTGATCTATATCTATTTTTAACTGAATATTATAAAATTTTAAGAATATAGTTGATAATAGTTTATTGATATTAACAGTAGTAAAATAAAAACTAATAATACCAACATAACAAGCATTTATATATAAAAATTTATAAAACATAGTTTACATTATAAGAGTAAAATATACAAAAAAATTTCAATTGTTCAATAGTGAACTTAAAGGGTAAATAGGCATTTTAATAATTAAAATAATAAAATAACAAATATAATTAGAGAACTTGATATAATAGATATAAGTAACTTGAATTAAGTTTTGTCTCTTTTTTACTTATCTATCCTTTAATTATGTATTAAACAAGATTGATATTTGGGTTATCTCTTTCTCCCTCATATTCTCCAATTCCTTCTGGTTACACAAAAATATACTTTTTGTAGTTTCAGTTTTATATTTTAATTTTATAAACTATTTTTCAATCCTTTAACACACATATATATATTTTTAGTCTCAAATAATTTTTTTTCTCGTGTCAATCGTTACTATTTTATAAAATCAAACTTAATATATCATCATTTTAGAATATTAAATTTAATATTTAAAATTTTAGTGTTGGCAATTTTTTTTTTAATAAAACTAACCCTTTTAGGATTAGAGTACTAAAAAATACTTCATAAAATTAAAAAATTAAAATAAAATTTTATGGGAAGTTAAATAATTAAAGTTACACTTTCACCTTCTATGGTTTTTTTGGGAAAAACATAAAATGATATGAATAAAACGAAAAAATATTAAAATACAAATAAGGAGGAAAGATAAGGAAATTTAGAGAATATAAAATGAGAATTATAAACTACTGACTATATTTAAACTAGAAAATATGTGGCAAAATGATATGATATCCTTCAAGATGACTTTTATTTATTCTATGACTGGAGAACTTTCTAGTTAATTTTTCTATCCTTCCTCACTATCTTTCCCTCCTCTGCTTATTACAAATATATTCTAACACGTGCGTTACACAAATATATCCTAAATCTCACACGCTGCATGGGTATTTAAAATGTTCTAATCCTACAAATATGAGACCCACTTATGTGACAAATCAACGACCAAACATTCTTAATGTAATACATTACAATCATTAATATAAATAAACATTTTAAAAAATAATACAAACAAACAAACAAACAAACAAACAAAAAAACATTTTTTTTTCCAGGCAACCCATGCATGTACATCAAAGCCTAGCACTATCCATTGCACTGATCATGACTTCCAATAACATCATACATTAATGATTGGTGATTAATTATATATATATTTAATACAATTTTACTAGACAGTCATCTTATGGGCCTGTTTGAAAACTTTTGTAATCATAATTTTAAAAGGGCTTCTACCCTAAATTTTAGTTTTTAAAAATTTTAAAATAAACAGTTATATTTATCCAAAAAATACTTTTAGATCAAATTATAATTTTAAACTAAGGTTTTGGATAAGCTACTGAGAATAGCTTCTGAAATAGTAAAAGAGTTTATGGAGTACCTAATTACTATTTTACTTTAATTTTTTCCCTCTCTCATATTCTCTCTCCTCTCTCTCCTTCTCATCCACTCAATGAAGCATGTTGCTCACCGTCATCACGAGTCGTCGCCCACAAGTTGCTACCAGGAGTTGTCATCCACGAATTGTCGTTGGATCATTGTTCGTCGTCCATATCTGTCGTCTTCCTCGTTGGGAGTCACTACTCACCATCAATGGGAACTTCTCACTATCACTGGGAGCTACTCGCTGTTGTTGGGTTGTCGTCGCTACCATCGCTAGGTAGGGAAAGAAATGAACAGTAGACCTGAATATAATTTATTTTTTATGTCATATTATTTCTGGTAATTTATCAATACAAAAAGTCATTCTAAAAATAACTATCAAAATACTTATTTATTTAAAATTAATTTTTTCTATAAAATCGTCTCTAAGAATACTTTTCTAAAATTCTATCAAAACATACACTATTTATGTAACTCGTGCTATGGAGTGGCTTGCATTGTTAATAAATTATAAATATTGCAATTTTTTAATATAATTTACATCTTATATAAATTTAATATAATGTTAATGTTTACACACAGAATATATGAATTGAAGGAATCAACCTACCTTTAAATTTTGGAGTGATTGATCCACCCACACGAAATAAAACCACAATTTAAACTTATAATTAATTGACTTTCTTTTAGATGAATTTGATTCTAAAAATTTATCATATCAGGTATATTTTTAAATTTAAATAATCTCACATACCTTATATGACTTATAAATTAATTCCTTATCAATTAGATTAATTTTTTATATAAGGTTTAGATGTAACTTCATTTTTTTTTATATACAGAAATTTTTAGAAAGAGGTTGAGCTCACCCATAATCTAAAGATAAGGCGAAATCTCTATTTCTCTTAGGCGATACTAATATCAGACTGAGTGAACTGTCTATTACCCTCAAGCGTAAATCTAAACACACAGAAACTATGATGTCTCCCTAAACGCTACGACTGAAACTATAATAAAGTGATACTCTTCAAAGATCAAATATACTCTAAATAATCGCATATCTCACCTCCTTCATTTATCAACGTGTAACTCCCTACTATCAAATAAGGAGTATATTACGGAGACTTGTTTCATACTCTTTTTTATGTTTATCT
Organism: Leucaena leucocephala; assembly: GCA_037074615.1. NCBI lineage: Eukaryota > Viridiplantae > Streptophyta > Magnoliopsida > Fabales > Fabaceae > Leucaena > Leucaena leucocephala. Next base: position 11,293,896 of record CM073542.1, read on the forward strand.
GTGCCCTATGTATAATATACTCGAGTTTATCCGGCAGTAGTTTTTTTTCCTATCAAGAACAATTGGAACGGTAATATGAGGTTCTTATTTGATTTATATATATTTGGACACATTAGGCAAAATTAAACCTTAAAGTTTGCTAAGATTATATAGTTAAAAAAAAAACAAATATCATTAATTATGCGCGGCCTTGACTTGTGTCTCACGTGGTAATACTCATTCATATATATATATATAGCTACCGAGTGAGCTTGCCCAAACATTTAGTATGTTTGATATCATGGTTTGAAAAATTCTTCTGGACAAAATTTTAGTTTAATTTTTTTTTAAATAAACAGTCATATTTGTCTAGAAGTGATTTGGTCAAAACTATAGTTTAAAACTATAGTTTTGAATAAGTTGCTGAAACTATCTTTTATAATAGTAAAAAAGTTTATAGATTATCCAATTACTATCTTATCTCTACTTTTTCTTACACCCTCTCATCTCTTATATCTTTTCTCTACCCTCTCTCCTCTCTATCATATTTTCTCTCTCTTCTCTCTTCTCTACACTCTCTCCTCTCTCATTTTTTTCTCTATCATCTCTCATATTTTTAATCAAATCATACCCTTTTTAGTAATTTACCAATATGAAAAGTGATTCTATTACTAATCATCTAAACATCTCTATTTTCAAAATCTATTCTTCCTAAAATCTATTCTCCAAAAGTTAATCCAAACATATCCTTAATATATTTAATTCAAAGACATGCATGATGATTTTTTTTAAAAAAAAATATGATTTAAATAAACCAATAAATTCATGGATAAGTGACACAAAATACATAAACTAATGCGCACAATCATTCTAAGGCCGGGCCCATTTGATTTAAATTATGGGTAATAATTTATAGAGAAAAAATAATTTAAAAATATTTTTAAAGAATTTTTTTAAAAGATTAATTCTAAAAAAATAAATATTTAAATAGTTATTACTAAAATAATTTTTTATAGATAAATTACTAAAAATAGTATAAAATAAAATGATATAGAAAAAATAGAAATAAGACGATCATTACATAGATTAGAAATACTTTTAGTATTTAAAAACTATTCTCACAAAATTATTCAAAACTATAATTTATTTCAAAAAAATTTTATTAATATTTGATAACTTTTTATTTAATTTTTAATTAAAACTATAATTTAATCTAAAAAATATTTTTAAAACTATAATTTTATATTTAACCAAATAGATACTACATGTGTTTATGAATATGATAATTAAAAACGTGGGCTTTAGGGAGGAGGGTACCCTCTTTGTGATAGTAATAAGAGTACTTTTACCAATATATTATAAATATAATAATATTTCTATTTTACCATATATATATTAATTTATAAAATTTGATACTATCATAAAGAAGAAGAAGAAGAAGAAGAAGACTATTATTAAATTTAAAGAGAAATAATTAACTCTTCAACATAAGTTCTTTCATCCATAAGGTTCAAATGTTGACCCTCGACCTTGTTTGGGAATATTGTGTAAGCTATGTTCATGATAAAGCATCAACATTCTGACTTATTTTAAACTTTATATAATGCGTCTTTTAAATTAAAAATTAAAATTTTATGTATGATCAAAACTCTAATTAGAAAAAAAAATATCTTTAAATAATTTTATTTAAATTATTTTATAAACCCATATGGTATAAAGTGACACCTTAAATTTTAGTTAAATAACTAATTTATAAAAAATTAAATTAATTATTTATAAAAAAAAACATGTATTAACTTTTTAAAATATTTTTAACCATTTACACTAAAACTTTTTACATTCATAAAAACCTCCCTTTAATATTGATATAGTTTGAAGAAAAAAAAGATGATAAATTTAAAAGATGAAATGGATTGATGAGAGATTTTATATTTAAAATTAAAATAAAATTATTAACTATAGATATTATATTTAGGATTTAAGGGAGTATTATTATTTATTAGGCATGACTACGAACAATGCACTTTAATTTATTAATCACCAAAAATGCACCAAATTAATTAAATAAGTTAAACACGTTTTCTCTCTACAAATGAGATGGTGGTATGAGGAGTAATCATTGAGATTGAAAACGAAAATTCAAGTTGACGCCACCACAGTTGATCCACCTTCTCTAGGTCACTTGAGTGCGCCTTGAGATCCACTACACCCACAATTCTCATGCTTTATTTAGCATTCTTTTTTTTTGGGCAAAAATCTAGCATTATGTTTTTTTTTATCAACTTTACAGTTTGTAACCATATTTCCTAGATCCAAACTTACTAGCACTTTTTTTTTTTTAAAAAAAACACTCAACGGCATCTATACAAAAATTGTCTCTATCCCTAAGAAAATATCATGGAATAAAATTTATTGGTGACACCTAAAGAATTGGTGGTTAAAAGAATATAATATAATAATATTATTAGATTATTATGACTAACCTTACTTGGTAAGGGATGATGGTATGATGGAAGAGTTTTTTTATAAAAATAGAATTAGAAATAAAAATAAAATTAAGTTAAAAATTAGCTTTAAAAGTTTGTTTAATATGATAGAAATGAGTATATAATTGATATTTTTTTTTATAATTTGAAGTAAAATGATTCAAAATATTTTTTTATAATTTGAGAAGGGTTAAAGTTGTCTATAAATTTTATAACTTAGGGTAAAATAGTCTAAAATATTTTACTTGTACTTCCATCATCTCATTTCTTAACTTTTTTATGAAATTGAAATGACCTAAAATATTAGAAGTGGAAATGACTTCTATTATATCAGATAAGGGAAATATAAGATTATACTTCCACTTCCATTTTACCAAACATACCCTAAAAGAATTAGAAGATTTAAAAATTGAAACTTTCTCTGACATCTTAAAAAGTAATTATAAGAAAAGATAATAAATATAACAATTATAAACATCATCACTCTTTTTTATATGTATTTCGTACTTGAGAATATTTAAATTCAAAAATTAGTTTTGAATTCAAACTTGTGATTCAAAGGCTCTTTTTCTTGCCTAAATAACTCCCAACAAATTCAACTTAAGTTGTTGGAAGTTGAAACACCATAATTTTATTAATTTAATTTATTCTTTAAAACAACTTAAAACCCATATAGTCATGCCCCAAACATAAGATGCTCTAAAACACCTCTAAAACCTCTAATTAATTGGTAAATGCCTCTAAAGCACTCTTCTATTTTCAAGGTCTACTTTGATATTGATAAACTCTCAAAACTTAACATAGACAATCAATCTTCTAATTTAAATAAATTTAAAACCAGCATGCTTTAATATGAGAGAAGATCACTTGACATCATTTTTTTGTTTTTAACTTTTAGAATTCAAAACTCAATATCATACTTAGATATAGGATTAATTTTTTTTATAATTTTTAAGATAAAGTTATTCTCACACTATTTTGATCAAAACTAGCTTATTTTCTCACTGATGTCGTGGCCTATTTGAATTAGGCTCACTTGTGTGCGTAAGAGATCATGGGTTTCATCTCGCTCACTTTTTCAAGCAGGTTATAGTGAAGGTATTTGAAAATCTATCACCTTGTGCTCCAAAGTTTAAATGCATTTAATATTTGCTGGTTTCTTCTTCTTCTTTAATAAATAACCTTTTGGATCATCTATTTTTTCCTGATTCTATTATTATATATCCGACCATCTAATTAATATGAATCAAGGCTTTACAATTAAAATATTTTTTCTCAGAGCTCTTTTTTAATAAGGTAGAATTTAAATATCAGTTATCTATTTTATAAATTAGCTACTCCAAAACTAAATACTTGCTAGGTTATTTTACCACAAGCATACGCATTTCCAATTTTCCATATTGTGTTGGGTCTTTTCACACGTACTTGTGTTGTTAAGACATCCTCAACATTACAACTTCATAAAGGAAAAGCACATCTGCCCGTTGACTTGGTCTCGGTGTCTCCAACTTAGGCTGCCTCCACGTTTTCCCAATCCCACCCAATTTGGGCGGCCGCTTAATCACACAGTGCGATTCAAAGATTGCTGCTTCTTTGTTATTAGGATTTAGGAATACGTATGTATCAATGAGGTAATTTTTTATTATTTACTAGCTAGTTCTTAACTTTAGGTTTAAGTTTGTGGTGTTTGTTGTTGTTGCGTGAGAATTAAGGTATACATACCCCTTTGATCTCAAGATCATATTTCCACTGTTTATTCGAAAGACTTTTAGATCATTGAGTAATTATTTATCATTATCTTGCAGATTAGTAGTAATATGATTTGATTTGTTTTTAACTCTGCGAGTTTTACCGTGTTGGGACGACGACGCGTATCAGCAACACCTGAAGTGGAGCTACGTCAATATGCACTCTTCTTCTTCCCCCATGCTCGTTATATATTGCAACCCCATCTCCCTCAACTCTTGGACTTCCCCTAACCATTTTGGCTCATTCTCAAGCTTCCCTTCCGTTGAACCCTGTGAGGTAATTTCATCTTCTGCAATTAGTAGTTTCTCGGTGATGCCTTGAAGTTGTTTGTGGTTTTTCTTGACACAGAAATGCTATGATTTGTTCTTTTTTCCCCACTTCTACTGTTAACTTCAATGTGCATTGAAGTTATATGATAGGAAATATTTTGCAAGATCTTTACATATCTTGCTGGAGAATTCTAGGGTGGTTTCAGTGAATGTGTTGCCATCACTGAATTGAAAGTGGAGCGTGTGGGTATTCAGAATGTTAAAAAATGCAGGATAAAGTTGAACAACATATGTTTTCTTATTTATTTCTATTGGTATCTATCAAGTCTCTGGAACTTGTATAGCCTTTTCATTTACATTCCAACACAACTGTTCAAGCTTTGCTATATTAGCTTTGCTTTTGGTGAAACTGCAAGTGTTGGGAAGGAGGACTCAAATAAATACAAACAGAATGTGGCATAACTGTGGAAAATCACTAGTTTTCTTTGAAATTTTTGAACTTTTTTCTTTGTTTTCTTTTTTTAATAATTTTTGTAATGTAATGTGCAGTTCAAGACATGTCATCGGCCTCAGCAAATTCGGGTCACCCATTAATGGAGGGAAGGTTGGTTGAGAATGGTTGTGAATGTGTAGAAATTCTCCCTGCAATCAATGATGCTCATGGAGGAGTGATTGTGGAGATGAAGAAGGCCATGAGTCCTGACGTTTTTGTCACTTTGCTTAGAGCTTCACTTCTACAATGGAAGCGCCAGGTAATTTTTATGATCTGAGATACTCAGCATAAGCATCTGCACTGTGCTGTAATTGAAACACTTCTTGCATTCCCTCTGTATATATAATACAATGAATTGAAGTATGCATGTGGGTCCCATCCATTGTATAGGTGCAATGTAATCTAAATCCTTTGCAGTCACAAAGAGGATGAGTGTGAGTTTGTCTCTGAATGCATGATTCCATGGCTTTAAGAGATCTAATTTGATAAATGTTGGAGGCATGAAAGAAAAATTCTTCAAAATGGGTAGTTAAGTGCATGTAGTAGATCCAGTAATGGAACGTGGACAAAATATATCTACATGAAAGATATTATATATATCACGTGAATTTTATTTATAAATCCTCATGCTTGGTCATTTCTATCTCAGAGGGATTCTTATTTTCTTCCTTTCTTTTTAAAGAAAAAGAAAAAGAGGAATATGACGTCATACTATTGTTCATCTCCTTGATGTCATCATTTATACTACGTGCATATCAAGGATCTTTCTGGAATACACCCTGCATTCCAAGACAATGGGGCATCAAGTATTAGCTCCAACCTTTTTTGGTATCAAGTTAAGGGTGTTTTTGGATCTTGCTCGAAATGAAATCCCCTTCCCTAAGTTATCATCTAGACAAACATGGGCCTTTTTTTTATTTGATCAAAGGTATTCTCAAGCTAGACTTGAGATTAATCCCTTTTGAGGCTTAGAACTTTGCCTTTCCCAACAAAAGCGCTTTCCGAGATTTGAACTTGTGTTTTCCTCCTTACAGGGGTAAGGTTGCTTACCATTTCAACCAACAACTTGTTGGTAAACATGAGCCTTTTGATGCTTCATATATCACCTTCTGTCCTAAAATAAATAGCTCAACCTTGTAATGAATTTGAGAAATATGAAATCTAGTCAGAATTTAATTACTAATAGTGCATATTGCAGGGGAAAGAGGGTGTCTGGATCAAATTACCTATTGAGCTTGTTAATCTGGTTGAAACTGCTGTCAAGGTAATTACCAAAGTATTTTTCAGCCTTGTACAAGGAAAATAGGCATTGAATTATCTTTAAGATTGTTGTGCTCTTTGTACTGAAAATCAAAATGGTTACTTTGATTTTCTTCAGTCTCATATTGTACCTAAACCAAGTCAAATTTTGTCATCATTTCTCACTCCAATTGTTTTCTCTTCTTGAACTCATGAACAGCCCCATTTTCTGAAGTTAATAAGGTTTCATGCTACTGCTTTGTGACCATTAAGAACTTGAATCTTGAACTCTATCAGGATGATGTTGTAGGATTTCTTACAATCCCAATGGACCGTAAAGAGACTCTTTTATGAGTTTCTTTTGAAAAGAGAAAACAAAACACTTGCTCTTTATTTTATAAACCAGATATAAGGGATTTCGATATTTGTGATTAATATTTGTTGAAATCATTTGTTATTCTCTCTTTGTTATGTTGATGGCAGGAGGGTTTCTGGTTTCATCATGCTGAACCAAGCTATCTCATGCTCGTTTACTGGATTCCTAAAACTGGCAACACTATCCCTCCGAATGCTTCCCATCGTGTCAGTGTTGGTGCCATTGTATTGAATGACAATAAAGAGGTAACTTCTATGTCATAACAGACATTTTATTCATTTAATAGGGTTCAGAATAAACTACTGAAAATTTAAAGGCATAATCTTGGATTTGGATCCTTTAAAATAGAAGCTTGCAATGCATTTCTAAGGTAAGAAAGATATAGAAAGAAAAGAGGAAATTATCAAGAAGAGAGAAAGTAGGTTCCATAATCTCACTTCAGAGGCACTTTAAATTCAAAGCATCAAAATTACTTCATTTTCTCTTTCTTTGATACCAATGAACTACATAAAATTTTCGTCATTATCTCATAATGGCTTCGCTCTCATATTTGTATATGAAAATACTTCTTGAATCTGTATAAGCTACTCATCTACAACATATCAGTATCAACAATGTGGGTCTTTCATATGATTTTTGTCCTTCTGGCCTCTGTTTTCATTGTTAATCCGGTATCCATTGACTGAGTACTAGTAAATATTGCAACAGAAATAGTCAATATCCAAAATGAATAGATTCCACATTGTCAAATAATATTCTCGTAGATACTATTTATTCAGTTTTCTTCAACCTTAATGACACATGCCTGATAAAAATAGAAGATGCTAGTGTTTTCTTGTGTCACTTTCTTCAACTGCTATTCCAAGGGAGACCAAAGAGTTTAAGAGAAAATATGTGTTTGCACGTGTGTGCTTGCAAATACTCAAAATGGAAGATAACATACTGTTTTCTTTGTTTTGGCTTGTGGGCCTGTAGGTGTTGGTAGTGCAGGAAAAGAGAGGTAGATTCCATGGACTAGGGTTATGGAAAATACCTACTGGTGTAGTGGATGCTGTATGAACATCTTTCCCTAAGAATGTCTTCTAATTCTCGAAACTAAACTCGTATTTGGTTAGAATCATGACAGAGGGTTTGGTGTCTGCAGGGTGAGGACCTTTTCAATGCAGCAATCAGAGAAGTAAAAGAAGAGACAGGAGTAGGTTCTCTAAGTATGATCTGATATTTTCTAAGTTATATAATGCCTCAAATCATATGATTACTATATTTTTCTTCCTCAGATTGATACAGAATTTTTGGAAGTCCTGGCATTCGGGTATGCATTTTCTAACTTGGGGGCAAATGGCACGTGCCCCCTTTTTTTTTAGATAATTCTTCTCTTTAAAATTTAATCAGGCTAAATTTTTTATCAATGATTTCTTGATTGACATTTAAAAAATGTGTGTGATTCACGAAGAACTTGAGCATTTTAAAAAAAGATTCATGTTTATATCTTTGTTATATCCAACATTCATAGTCATATTCCCTTTAGTCTTTATTATAAGGAATTTTTAACTAATTCATAAAAATTAAGGAATGACAACTAACTCATTAAATTTATCTTAAATTAATAAATTTTTTTAACTTTATCCCTATTAATGAGGTTTTAGAGAAGAGAAAAAAAGAACAACCACACTTAAACATTAAGTACATGGCAAAATTGGCAAACCAATATTAATGACTCTCCAAGTAACTTATATTAAGGCCCTAAAGAATCCTTCTAGAAGGTACCCTAATAGGGACCGGAGGGAGTATTAGAAATGAGATGAGGCGCTTCATATGTTGTATTACATTCCATATTTAGTTACACATTCTGCATATATACGACTCACATTTTATGAACTTAAACTCTAGTTTTCTTCACTCTGATTAGAAAAATAACAGAAACTAAACCTGACACAGTGAGAAAAGTGGCATGTTAGTAACATATTTAAAGTTGTGTGGAAAATCTAACATCTTCTATCCTATCTTGTTCTCTGTTTTCGACCTTCTTGTTCTCAAACTTTTCATGCTTCTTGATTTTCAGACAAACACACAAGGCATTCTTTGGGAAATCAGACCTATTTTTTGTTTGCATGCTGCGTCCTCTTTCTTTTGACATCAAAAAACAAGACCTGGAAATTGAGGCAGCTCAGGTAACCTTTTTTTTGTTTTTGATGTTGTCACAGGTTTAAAACGCTTCAAACAGAACAATTGATTCTAATAACAATGGCATTTTGCTAGAATCATCTGGTGCTAAGTTTCTACATTGTTATCATATGAATCAACATCTGTGTAAGAAACTAAGAATTAATACTTTTATAGAAAATCTCCGAGGTAGAACTAATCTAAAAAAATTAATTAGATGTAAGTTTACAGTCTTGACTCAAGATGTAAAACATAAGTAGATAAAAATAGACACATAAGTGGGGGAATTATTCTGCGGTCCCAAGAAATGGACTTAATCACTAAAAAGTCCGAAGTAATATAAACTTGTTGTCAATCCTTATATTGAAACTTGTCATTATTAGCTTATCAGGTGTTAATGAGACTTTTGGATAACTAAATCCCTTATTTGAGACCTCATAGTAATTCTCACTTGATTTTTAGGAAAAATTACTATAAGGTCTGAAGGAAGGAAAATAATCATCAAAAAGTCTCATAACAAGTGAGAAGTATATAATGACTACAAATTTTAGTGCAAGAAATAACAACAGGTCTATGCTGTTTACTTGTAGGACGTTTTGGTGATTACATTCCTTCCTTGATATTGTATCAAAATAATACATAATTGATGATACCTTAATAAAAGTACTACATTCATTCTTTGCTATAAGACCTAATTGATTTATTTGGAGAAATTGATGCATGAAGTTAAATAAATTATTTTAAAGTATTTATATTTATCGTTTTTTTCTAAATTAATTTATAATACTTATAAATTGATATATAATCTAATAATATTTAACATCTGCTATAATTAAGTCATTTATTTAATTTTTTTAATCTCTCTAAATTAGTTAATTAGGTATTATATTAAGGAAATGAGGAAGTATAAGAACTAAACTAAAAATTTAGATAATATAAACCAAAAGATTAATAATCACCAACCCACATTATTATCTTGGCCTATATTCATCATTTACCTAAATTCTTCTCTCTTTTACCAAAACTGAAGTGGATGCCATTTGAGGAATATGCTGCACAGCCTTTTAACCAGAAGCATGAACCCTTCAAATGCATAAAAGAACTCTGCTTGGCAAAGATACAAAGCAACTATGCTGGATTCTCTGCAAGTCCTATTTCTTCATATTTCAGGGAGCAGTTGAGTGTTCTATATTTAAATTCTCATGATCTCCACCACAAGTCCTCTTAAAGTCTTCTTCTTCCCTAGTCATGATTGTATGGATATATATAAAGTTGATAGTGATATGTCTTTCTTTATTTCATGGACAAATAAGCTCTTCTTTTTCCTTTGGAAGAGACTTTTCATTGACACGTGAATTTGTTATTTTCTTCCTTCTGTTTAACATAGTGAAAGAGTTGCTGCATCCAAGAGGTCACATCCTTTAGAAAATGAAAATATATTTAAAAGTTGAAGTAAAAAATTAAGATTTATGAAATTGTGAGTGCGTTATTTGCAGTGTCTTCTCAGTTTGTTGGAGAAAGAAAAAGTAAAGAACTCTTAACGTGGAAAGTTACTAAGCACTCATATCCCTCAATCTATTTATCCTCTGAAATCTACTTTAACAAATATTAACAAAATTCGATTAAACCTTAGAAATTACGGAGTCTACAAAGTAAATTATATCATTCAAGACTTGTTTTTTTTTGGTAAAGAAGTTTTTGGAAAGAGGTTAGACTTACCCACGATCTAAGGGCATGGTAAAGTCTCCCTTCCTCTTAAACAATACCAATGTCGGGCAGGGCGAGCTGTCTATTACCCTCAGGCGTAAACCTAAACACCCAAAAGATAAGATACCTCCCCAAGCGCCGCGACTGGAACCACAATAAAATGATACTCCCTAGAATTCGAACACACTCCAAATAGTAATATATCTCATTCAAAACTTGTTAATTGTACAGCTTGCCATACATTGTGTATTTTAGGGTTAAAGCCCAATTTTGTTTTGGAAATTGTCACATAAGAGAATACAGGCCTAGAAGTTTTTTTTAGTTTAATATTGTCTCAAAAATATTAAAAAATAATTAATATCACCCCTATTGTGTTAAAAATATTAACAATCAATGTTAATTTTTTAATAATTAGGATAATTTTATTTTTTAACATTTTTAAACTAATATTGAACCCAGAAAAAAATTAATTTTATATTTTGTATTGATTTTTAATATATTTTCAAATGTCTATAACTCACAACACTCAGTTTACTGTTGAGAAAAGAAAATTCAAGAACTTCTAACTTTAAAAGTCACTTAGCGCTGCACAACTTACCTTTCCCTAACTTCATGTCTTGTATTTATCCAAATTGGCACAAAACGACTCAAATAGACATGGATACAGTAGTTAACAACTAAAGTTATTTCATTATAACAATCAAAACTACATTGGGAGGATTAATTGGCAAAAATTTATTTTAATAATCTTTATATATTGAGAAGATTAATTTTTAATTATCAACTTAAAAATATTATCTATGCTCGGACAAAAAGAAAGTTATTATATTTGATACACTTTTAAACACTGGCTCTAACTCCATGCTTCATCACGCAATCTGCTTGTTGAAATTTGTAACGAGCTACTTGAATACTATGGTGACAGATGTTGTGCCAAGCGGCACCATATCAGGAACTGTATATAACTCTATCATAACTTCAGTATTCTAGAACACTCTGCTTTGAACTTTCTCATAAAGCTCTCTGATAAATAATAAACCTTCCCTTTGCTTTTTGACCTAATCCCCTATCATTGCAATCCTTTCTTTCTCCCCTTTCTTCTTCCTTCTTTTATAGTGCTAAATTTTTCAGCTTTGAAAGAAGATTCCCATATGAAAAACATGTCTTCTACTGCAAAGTATCTTCTTGTAGCAGTAGCAGCTGTCGTACTTTTCTCAGTGGGTGAAGTTTCTGGGGATGATTCAGTTCCAACCAAGTGTGATCCTCCCTGTCAGCAACTTCCTCCACCAAATCCTCCACTTTCTGGCGACCCTTCTTACGGAAGTTCGAATCCACCGCCACCGTCCGGCTACTCCATTTACGGGGATCCACCGCCGCCACATAAAGAGGCAGGGCAGAAAAAGTGTCCTCCTGCTGCTCCACAGGTTCAGTGCTGCAACCCTCCATATCCTTATTACACTTATGCTCCTCCAAATGCTTACACTTATGCACCTCCAAGTCCTTACATGTATATGCCTTATGGTGGAGGAGGAAGGCTCCTTATGCCAATTCTAGCACCTCTTATGATGATCATCTTTTCTTCCTTCATCTTTCTCTTTTGAATTTGGGTGCTTCTTCTCGTAAAGTAGCATTCAGCACGGTAACGTTATTTCCTAGCTCTAATATTATTTTTCCAGTATTTTCAACTCTATAATTTTATAAAATTATAGAACATCAGTGTGCTAAATATAAATAAAATTATAATATTAAATATAATTAAAAAATAATATTAATAGATTTAGATTTATCAAGAAAATAATATTAGTGTTGGATGCTACTAAAAATAACATTCAAATACTGAATGTTACTTTATCCTCCTTCTTTTTTTATTATTAATCTTTCAGCCTGATGAGAACCAAAGTTCATTGTCAAAATGGGAAGATGTATGTATATGATATTGTAATAAGTACCAATAGAAGGTTGTTCCTGGTTATGTTAAATGCTGCTGCTGTAATTAATTAGATATCCATGTATATGATGTTGTAATAATCGCTTTCATGTTTTCCCAATATGATGATGTTCATAATTTGGAGATTTCTTCTTTTTGACTTGTGTCAACAAGCTTTATGCTCATAGGTAACTTCTTTTCTAGCCCTTTTATTTCCTTTTCGTTAAAAAAAGAAAAGAAAAAAAGTAGTTGGTTTTGCTTGAATTGGTTTAAATATGGACTCTTACTTCGGTCTTGTGTAAATTCATATCAGCAAATCTGTTCTGGCTGACGAATTCTTATGAATGATGGGGTATTACTAAATACTCACTAATTGATGAGTAAATTTCTCCAGAATCTTTACCTTCAACTCCTAACTTCTCTTATCTCAACCAAAATATATCATCAAATGAGAGATAATCAATATAAATTAATATATAAAATTTTATTATATTTTTTTAAATTGAATTTTAGAAAAAAAAATATTTGTGCTAGGAAGTTACTATTAAATTCTAAAGTTTATTTTTTTTATATTTTAGATTGAATAGTTTTTAATATCATATTAAATTTTAAAATCAAGATTTAAGTTTATTTGATAAAGTATTATTTTTATATTATATATTTTTAATTATATATTTTATTAATCAATGTAAGATTTTTTTTATTTTAATAACTATAAATTTTAAAACTAAATTAATCTATTGTTAAGATAAGATTGGTTGAGAGAGGAAGGATGTTGAGATGTCACAAGAAACATGAGGAAGCTACGTACGTCCAATACACCATGTTGGGATCTGAAATGTGAACAAAGGACAAAAACATAGGGAGCTGAAAACCCATCATACCTATGTAGCTGAAGCCGGTGCTATAAAACAATAACATGGCTGTCCTCAACTTTGCCACCGAATCACTGCATTTAATGCGCATCATGGACCGCTATAAGTGCCTTGGGATTTACCTGTAATAAAATAAATTCATAGGATTTAATTGGCATTAATATTTTTAGAGAGGATTTAATTGTCATTTTAGTTGATTTCATATTAAAAGTAGTCTTTTAACTTTATATAATATTTCAATTTTTTACTCAATTTTACAAAATATCTTTTGAATTCTAATGCTGAAATTGAAATTTTAACAAAATATTTTTAAATAATATATTATATTTAATTTTTAAAAATTATAATTATTAACATAAAAATATCATTTGATACTAATAATATTAGGATATTAGGATTAAATGATTAAAAAGATACTTTATAATCTTAATTTTTAGATAAAAATGTAATTCATCTTGTTTATTTTTATCTTAATTAATTATATATATTTTATATTTTTTTTTATTTAATTTTTTTTATCTATTTTTTTATTCAATCTTTCTCGTACTTTTTCTATAAATGATGTTAGGGAAATTTTTTAAAAATATTTTTTGAATTATAAAATTTTAAAATAGATATTATAATATATAAAAGGTTAAATTGATTATAACTATTAATATAAAATTTTAAAAATTAAAATAAAAGATAAACTTGTCTCAAAGCTTTTTTAGTATAGTCTAATTATAATAAAATATTTATTATTTATTTATTATTTTTTGTAATAATATTGATAATATTGATAATCATTTTAACTATTTTAATTATAATATTTATTATCTTTTTAATAATTTAAATATATATAATTAGATTAAATTTTATATAATTGATTACTCATATAATAGAATTGATAATATTAATAATAATTTTAATTATTTTTATTATAATATTTATTATTTTTTTAATAATTTAATTATAAATAATTAAATTATATTTTATATTATTCACTATTTGTGGGATGAAATTGATAATTTTAACAATTATTTTAATTATTTATATTATGATATTTATTATTATCTTTAATAATTTAATTATAAATAATTGGGCACTAAATTAAAGTTATATAACCTCACTTATAACTCATAAATAGCCATTAATTTTAATAATTTTAAATTAATAAAAAAATATTTATTGCACAATTTCATTCAACCATAGTTTTCATTAGTAGCAATATTTTTAATGATATTTATCATTTTACTTATTACATTTATCAAAAATTAGATTGAGTATGATAACAACTATATTATATATATTTAAATGACAAGGGATAATTAAGACCTAATATTTTCTTATCATTCACACCTTACTCCACTTACAAACCCACAAACCCACTTCCCCACAACTATCAAAATGAACAGTGAGAACAACAAAGAGGAATACTTATGACAAATACTTACATTTCTTCTTTTATAACTTTTGTACTTCAAAGATTTCTCCCACAAGTTTTATCTCCTTCCCATGCGTGCCATCACTCCGTTCTTCACTTCTACTTTAATACACCTTTTATATAACTTAGGGGCAATTATGTATTTTCCTCCCAATTTTAAAATTTTATATTAATATTTATAATTAATATGTCATTTTACACATTACAATGTCTTTTTTGGATTTTTAAAATTTAAAAGATATTTTATGGAGATTTCCCCATAAGGTAACTATTTAAAAAACAAATTTATGTTTCTTTAATTAATTTTAATCAATTTTTTTTATTTACGTAAACTGATTATTTATAACGTATATAAAATAAGAGGAAATGTTAAAGTTAGAGGAGCAAATGTGGACTTTTACCAAACTAGCCCTATGATTGGAAAGATTATGAATTTTAAAAGAAAAATTATATTATAAGTTCTTTAATTTTTTTAATTTGATTTGTGACTAGGTTGGACAGTTGGCCAATCTAGAATCTAGTATCTAGTATTATATAATAATGATATTTTAGATTGGTTTAAAATTTATATTTTAGATTGAGTGTGTGATTGGAAAGTGATAAAATGTAAGTTTTAAAGAGTGTGTTTAACCAAAATTATAATTTAAAATTTTTTTAAAATAAATAATTATATTTATTTAAAAAAATAAATTAAATCATAATTTAAAATTAAAATTTTATATAAACTATTAAGATTAATTTTTAAAATAGTAAAAGAATTTATAAATTATTCAATTATTATTTTATTTTTATTTTTTTTCATATACTCTTATCTCTCTCCTCTTGCCTCTCTCCTCTATCTTATATATTTTTCACTATCACTCCTCTCTCATCTCTCCTCTTTCTTTTTATATCTTATATCCTCTCTCATTTCTCTTACTTTTAATTAAATCATATTTTTTTATTAATTTACTAATAATAAAAATATTTTTAGAAATAATTATCCAAATACTCATCTATTTAAAATCAATTTTTTTCATAATTTTTTTTTTAAAATCTTTTTCTAAAAACTGTTTAAAATTATTTTTTTATAAGTATTTTTCTAAAAGTTTATCTAAATAGGCCTTGAGAGAAGATTTTTCAATGTGACTTTATTCATACACAAAGCTTTAATTCAAATCATTAATGGGGTTAGTTCGAGTGATAAGTGATTCAATATCGTTTAAGTAAAATCTTGAGTTCGAGCTTTGACGTATGTAGAAAATTTTCATTGGGAAGCTCACCCACTATAGCCAAATACGCGATATGGGTCAGATCTATATATAGTTGGGGTAAAATTCTTATGAATCGGATGGGTAATAAAAAAAAGCGTTAATTCAAATCCTCTTATTTAATTTGTAGAGGATATTATTTTATTATAATTTTATTTATAGTGTTTAAGAAAGCAATTTTAGCTTTTAGATGGCTAAATGTATATTTGAAGGTAATTGATAGTTCGCTCTACTTAATATTAATATTATTTAAAAAAATATAAGTTTTTATTTTACTTTTATATTATACGTAAACTCAATCTTTTTAAAAAAAATAACAAAAAAATCCTTTTACTCAATCAACTATTTTGTGGAATTGATGTGTACAATAAACTCAAATTATTCAAAAATCAAAACAAATAAATAATCATACCAAAACTGGAGAAATGTATAACCAAGTGGATTCTGCAGTCGTGCATATAATGCCAATGGAAAAAAATCACATTCAATCATTCAAATTGTACAGCTTAATTGTAGAGAAAAGAGGGTATAAAAAAAAAAAGATAAGAGAGGGTGTAGAAGAAAGAGGAAATAAGGTATAAGAAAAAGTAAGAGTAATATAATAATTAGTTAGTTCATAAGCTCTTTTATTGTTGTATAAATTATACTGACCAACTTATCTAAAATATTAGTTTTAAACTATAGTTGGGTCCAAAAACCCTTTTAAATAAATATAACTATTTATTTTAAAAAAATTTAAAATCTAGGTTTTGCTCAAATTTAGGTTTAGGCTATTTCTAAACACACATATAATATTATTTAATAATAGGTTCGTTTGAATAAGATTTTGAAAATGGGCTTATGAAAAAAATGGTTTTTGGGTAGCTTATAGAGAAGGGCTTTTAGAGAAGAACTTATGAAAAAAAATAATTTTGAATAAATGAGTGTTTAGATAGTTATTTCCATAACTACTTTTATTATGAGTAAATTATAAAAAAGGGTATGAATATTAAATTAGGAGATAAGATATAAGAGAAGAAAGGAGAGAGTGTGTAAGAAAAAAAAGAGAAAATGTGTTAGAAAAATAAGAGAGATGATATAAGAAAAAGTATGAGTAATATAGTAATTAGTTAGTTCATAAATTCTTTTACTGTTTCATAAGTTATTCTGATCAGTTTATATGAAATATTAGTTTTAAACTATAGTTTAGTCTAAAAATTTATTTAAATAAATATAATTATTTATTTAAAAAAATTAAAATCTAAATTTTGCGTATTTTCAAATACAGACAATGATACGTTGGATTGGGCTTGTCTGTAAGTTTAAAATTTTTATTTTGGATTGAGAGAAGATTTTTCAACGTGATTTTATTCATACTCAAAGCTTGAACTCAAATCCTCTTATTATTTTCAACGTATGATATTCAACTTTTAAAAAATATTATTTTATTATAATTTTAATTATAATATTTAAAAAAATAATTTTAATTTTTAAGTATTTAAATTTATATTAAAAAATAATTGATGATTCGCTCTACTCAATATTAGTATTATTTAAAAAAAATCGTCTTACATTTATATTATAAGTAAATTTAATTATTTTTAAAAAAATTTAACAAAAAAAATCCTTTTACTCAATCATCTATTTTGTTGGAATTGATGTGTACAATAAACTCAAATTATTCAAAAATAAAAACAAATAAATAAATAATCATACCAAAACTGGAGAAATGTATAATCAAGTGGATTCTGAAATCGGGCATATAATGCCAATGGAAAAAAAATCACATTCAATCATTCAAATTGTACAGTTTAATTGAAAAGTATAAGAAATTATAATTATTTTTAATAATTAAATATATAATATTAATAAATTTAACACATTCTTTTTAAAAAAATCACATTCTGAAGTCCTCTGTCTTTTGCTTTGCTTTATTTTATTTGTCTTGGTGCTTTTCCTTTGTCAGCTACCAGTCTTTTCTTCTTGTTGAATGAAGTTACAGTTGGACCCCACAAAAAAAAAAAATCCTATAGGAAGTTTTTAAAACTTGGTAGTGATTCTTAAAAATAATTATAACTAACATTTTTAAAAGGGTTAATTTATAAATAATTATAAATTTTCTGAATCTGGGTCTTTAAAGGTTAATTTACCCAATAGCAAAGCCATGCAAAGTCCATATGTTATTCTACAACAGCTGGGCAAGTTGTAGACATGTGGGAATTAAGGATTTGGATCGTAACTAAAATTAAATTAAGATTGGTTCTATATATATTGCTTTATTTAGTTTTAGATTATATAGTCAATTTGTCGGCAGAAAAAAAAAACAATATTACAGTCACTTTATTTTATTTTAGTTCATGTTAATTTTTTTTTAAATAATAATATGTCAAAATAAATTGAGAATAAGGGGAAAAAATAAACTTCTTTAATTCTATTTATAAATTATTTTTTAATATATTTTGTATAAATTAAGAAAACTTTAAATTTGATTAATACTATTTTAAAATTTAATAATTTTTTAATTTAATTCCTATTTAATATTATATATGTTCATAATTATAAAATATAATTAATTAATTTTAATATATTAAAGAATTTAAATAAAATAATTAAATGTAATAATTATGTGTTATTTTTTTTATAATATCCCTTTTAATTATTTATGTTTAAAAGATAAATTAAATTAAAATCTTATATTTATAAATAAATTTAATGTATCATCTAATTTTTATAACTAGAAAGGGAAGAAGTATGTATTATCTTTTATAAAAATAAAAATAAAATAATAATAAATAAAAGATAAATTTATATAAAAAATTTAATAATATGAGTTATATATAAATTAAAAAACAATTTTTTCTTTATATTATAAATAAAATTATAAAAGGGTATAGGAGTATTTTATTATTTTAATATTAAATAAAAAGTAAAAAATGTGAAACCAGCTGGAACGTAGCAGAGCCTCGGCTGGGGGTATCTCTCGTAGGTGTATATTTGCCAGCACACATTTTGGGGGCTTTTGTCGGTTAACTGGCAAAACATTGTCGGTTCACCCGGAAAACATTGGCAGATGATATTTTTGCTTTGTTTCCTCAAGTTACTTATATTTGTATTACATAAGACAAGTTTTCTTAATGGATATTTATTTTCCTTTTCTTAAAAGAAAATACTCCGTTCAATCTTATTTATAAATTTTAAATATATTAATTAAAAAATTAATTAAAAATAATAAATAATAAAAAATATTTATTTTTAATTACTCTCATTTATAAAAAAGAATAAGTGAGAAAGTTGATGGGTATAGAAAAAAAAGAGAGAGATGAGAGACAGTTAATTAGGAGTAAAATTAAAAAGATATAATAAATATTTAGAAAAATTTAAAATAAAGCTTCTAAAAAGGACTATACCTCTTCATAAATTTAAAATTTATAAATAAAATTAGAATGAATATTTATTTAGTTTTAAATATAAATATTATTTAATTAATTATTTTAAATAAATTAAAAAAATTAATCAATTATAATAAATATAATATAATATTTTAAAATACATTTGTATAAATTTTTAATTATTGTTGAGAATCAAAAGGAATAATTTTAAAAATAAATAAATAAATATGATAAGAGAAATATATTAATATCTTAAATTAAAATTAATATTCTGACTAACCTATAAGATTGGAGTAGTAGAGAAAAAATATAATAAAAATTTATCCGCTCAAAATATTATTTTAATAATCTCTATTATAAATTACTTCTAATAAATATGTATAGCCTTAAATATAAGTTATTTTATAAAAAGTTAATATTATTAAATTCTTTCTTTCACAAATATTCTTATTAATAGAATTGTACAGAGAGATTATATAAGAAAGAAATTTAAGGTAATTGAGAAATATTAATTTTAATTGGAGGATAATATTAAAAAGTAATTTTTTTTTATTTTTAATATATAATTTATTTAATTATTTTAATTAAATTATCAGTACTTTAAATCCACTTCAACCATATTAGAATATATCTAGGTCAGTCTAAAATAGATATAGGATGGGATGGGATATTGACTAATTATCAAGATATCTTGTCCTGTATGAGTGTATATATTCTATTTTTTATTGTATTTTTTTTTATTTTGTAGGTTTTACAATTCAAATAGTGCAAAATGATTCAGTTTGAACATTGGACCCTGAAAAAAAGTTAGAACCGAATTGAATGAGATGTCCCGATCTCGTCCCTCGTAGAGATTGAATGTCTTTAGAACAGGATGGGAAACAAGCTAAAAAACGCTAGCCCATATCCCTTTTTTAGGGCAGGACACAGGTTATTCAGATCCCATCTATATAAAGAAAAAAGATAAAAAAAAATCTATTTAAATTTTAAAAAGATAAATTAAGTTTTTGAATATTTAAAATGATAGATTGAGCAAGAGATCTAATCTATCATGTGTAAATTTGTGTGCAAAGACTATATTACCCTTCACTTTCTCAATATTTTGACAATACGATTTATAACTTGACTAATGATATTTATAACTCTGACAATAATATTTATAACTGTGAGAAATCAAATTTTGATAATTAGAATAAATACTGTAGCTGATACTGTAACTTATTTGATAATATGATTTATAACTTTGTCAATGGTATTTATAACTCCGACAATAGTATTTGTAACTGTGAGAAATCCAATTTTAACAATTGGGAAAAATATTATAGCTGACACTATAGCTTCTTTGACAATACGATTTATAACTTTACCAATAGTATTTATAACTCTGACAATATTATTTGTAACTGGGAGAAACACTGTAGCTTATTTGATAATACGATTTACAACTCTGCCAATGATATTTACAACTCTGACAATATTATTTGCAACTGTGAGAAATCTAATTTTGGCAATTGGGAGAAATACTGTAGTTTATTTGACAATACAATTTACAACTTTGCTAATGATATTTATAACTCTGACAATAGTATTTGTAACTGTGAGAGATCCAATTTTGACAATTGAGAGAAACACTGTAGCTTATTTGACAATATGATTTATAACTTTGCCAATGATATTTACAACTCTGACAATGATATTTATAACTAGGAGAAACACTATATCTGACACTGTAACTTCTTTGACAATACGATTTACAACTTTGCCAATGGTATTTATAACTCTGATAATAGTATTTACAATTGAGATAAATCCAATTTTGGTAATTAGAATAAACACTGTAGATGATATTGTAGTTTCTTTAACAATACGATTTATAAATACCATTGTCAAAATTGCAAATATCATTGTTAGAGTTGTAAATAATATTAGTCAAATAGTAAATCGTATTGTCAAAATATTGGAAAAGTAAAGAGTAATATAATCTTTGCACATAAATTTACAAATAATAGATTAAGTCTCCTACCCAATCTATCATTTTAAATATTTAAAAGTCTAATTTATCTTTTTAAAATTTAAATGAGATTTTTTTTTGTCTTTTTTCCTTCTATAAATAGCCTTACCCAAAATAATTGTAAATAGATATGGTAAGAGATTGTAAAATGTTAATAATTGTTTTGATAAAATATCATTCTCCCAGCACAACCTGAATTTAATTTATTTTATTTTTTAAAATTATATTTTTTTTTAAATATTCATATGTTATTATATATATTAAAAAAATTATATAAAAGATAGTTCTAATTTAAAATATCCATAATCAAACGTAAAATTTTAAAAAAATTAACACATAGTTATTAATAATATTTAGTTTAATTAATTTTTTTAATTCATTTAAATTAATTAAATAAATTTTATATTAGGCAAAAAGATAATATTATTTATCAATATTTAACAATAATAATTTTTATTAATATTTTGGACATAAAAGATTCGAGTAAATGATATTTGTCACCGTTTATTTTTGTCATTCCATTTCATTGAGTACCAAAGTACTATTACTCAATTTGGTTAATCCCCTTAATTAGCGACTTAAGGTTGATTTCTTAGACCCACCAATATATAAGATTAGTTGATCATAATTACACTTATACCAAAATTAATATTGAAAAAAAAATGAATTCCCATATTAGGAATTCACTTTTCTTCTTTCTCTATTAATCTTAATATCAATATTTATAGAATAATTGCTTCCACTTAATTCTTACTAAATTTTAAACATAGTTTTAGATGGATATACACCTTAATTCAAAGTCAATTTTAAAGTCAACCACTAAAATGATTAAATATAATTAGGTGGTTCGAACAAAAAAAATAATATAATTGTATTAATTTAAGTACTTTTAAAATTAATTTAAAATATTAATTATATTTTTAAATATTAATTATTTTTTTAAATTAATTTAAAACATTAGACAAATTCTTATACTAAAATATACTTAGTACGATGGGAAAACATTCTACGAGTATTAAGTCTTAATATCTATTTCTTTTTATTTTCAAAAGTTGGAAAATTTTTTAAGAAAATTTGCCAACTTAACATAAGAAAAATTGCAAAATCATCCCGCTCACCAAGAAAGAATCCAAGATCCAAAATTATATATAAAACATTATAAATAGACTACAGTTCAACCACTACAAATGAGGGCAACTGAATCAAGTTTACATTAGGAATCACAACATTGACCAAATTTTCTTTTTCTCACAAATAAAATCTGAAATTAAGAAAAATAAATAAATAACTTTAAAGTGTTTTCCCCATCATTTCCTAATTAAAACCCTTCAAAAAGTGAATGAATCCTGAAATTAAATTAAAGCATCTTGTGACTCAACTCACATGAGTAGGAACCCCAAAAAGGAAGCCGCCGCCACGGTAAAGGACATAGCGCCTTCAAAACGAATGGCCCCGTTATCGTCAGCGGAAACGTCGGCGGCATCGTCCGGCGCATCAGCTGGCGCGTATGTGTCGTCATCTGCAGGGGCAGCTCTCGCTTTCTTTCCTTTCTTCTTCGGATGTTCCGGCGCGTCGGCGGCTTCAGGCCCCGGTGCCGGCGCAGGTGAGGGAGACAGGGCCGCCCCTTTGAACAGCTCCCTCGGCAACAATACCTTATTAATAGCGTAGATCGCTAACGGCTCCTCATCGATGATAGTGTCGGTGATCTTGGCCGTCGTGATTTTGGTCCTCAGAGTCACTTCTTCACCTTCATTCTGCACTGTGAAGTCATACTTGTTAGCTCCGTCGGTGGCCAAAGTGTTTAACAAGCCATTATTGGACTTCAATGTAGCAAGTGGCTGATACACCGGAACGCCGTGGTATTCCAGCAATGACGTCTTTCCGGCCGCCGTTAAGTTCTTGTACTTCGGCAGAAACGCCTTGAAAGCATCGTCCAAGGGGCAAAACACCGTCAATCCGCCGTCAAGACTGTCCATATAGGTCTTTTCTGCATCCGATTTCAAGAGCGTCTCGGCGAAAACTTTGCATCCATGCTTGGACATAATGGCGGTGAGATTCTGTTTGCTAGGTGAAGGTGTAGGCGCTTCCGCTACGTCCGATGGCAAAACCTTACTGATCTGAATCACAGAGACATTGTACGGGATCTCTTCAACGGATTTGACGAAATAAGCTGAGAGAGTTCCATCGTTGTTTTCCGCACCAAATCCGACTTTTCCACCTTTGAGATCCGTAATGTTGACGAATCCGGCAGATCCAGGAGCCGTTCCGGTTGCCTGAAACATGGTAGCGGCCAACGCCGTGCCGTTGGTGATCTGGTGGAGCTTCTTGGCTCCGAAGTAGTCGAGGAGAACATGGAGTGAGAGGATGTTCTTAATAGTGTTGATGGAGAGATGCTTGGAGAGAAGCTCGTCCATGGCGGCATTGTCGACGGCGCAGACGGTGATGGTGGTGCGGCGGTTCACCTCAGAAGAAAGGTGTGTGAGGGATAAGTAGTGGTTGAAGGAGGAGTACTCAGGGTGCTTGGCCAGAATTTTGGTGATGTTGTGTGCGTCGGTGGTGCCGCCGGAGACGAGCAGCAACACGGTAAGGAGCATAATGCCGGCGGTGGTGATCTGCCGGAGCTGCATTTTGAAAGCGCGTGAGCTAGAGAGAGAAGGCAGCTCGAGGATGCAGGGATAGAGAGAGGGGGAAAACCTTGGGAGAAAGGAAGCAGATGACAATGGAGCTTAAATTTGAATAAAATTACTGTTTTACCGTTGATTTGCGCGTTTGGGTGGAAGTGGAAATGAAGAAATAGCATTAGTAATAATAAATAAAGACAATATTCCATTCCATTTTTATTCTATTTTTTTAGAAAAACTGATATAAAAAATATTGCAAAATAATAAATTTTAAATGAGGTATGTATCAAACATTATTAATAAAACATTAAATTTTAATATTTATTTATCATTTTCTCTTTTATTATACTATTAATTAAATCTTATTTATTTAATTTAATTTTAAAATTTGTAACTTCCTAACATATCTCTATTTCATTTGGCTAAATCAAACTAAAAATAACTTGACCCTATTTTCAAAACTTACATTTTAATCTAATTTTTAATATTATTACAAATGTCTTTATTCAAAATTCTAAAATAATTAATATTTATTTATAATTATATTACAAAATATAAAATTTTTAATTTTTTCTTATAATCTAATTATCTACTTTTCTATAATTTAAAAATTTCATAGAATAATATTTAAATAAATAATTTAAAAATAACATTTAAAAATAATATGTTAAAATTAATGAAATTTATATTAAAGTAAATACAAATTTTATCTTATAATCTTTAATATAAAATCTATTTATTTAATTTAAAAATTAAATAAATTATTTAATTATATTATATATAACGTTAATATATGATCTCTCTTAAACATTTTTAAAAAATATTATTAAACTTTAATTATAAATTAAATAAGTTAATTTAATAAATAATAATTATAAAAAATAAAAATATATATTTTATATTATGAATCAAAATTTAAGTATAAAATTGACTAATTTATCTTTTATTATATTAAATTTATAATAATAATTTATCTTATTTTAGTTTAAACAATATTTTAGTTTTTATTATTTAATTACGTAATTTTGACCTTATTTTTAGTAAGAGCTCAATACAGCTCTAAAAAGTAAATTTGCTGAAACTGCATAAAAAGACCCAAAAAAAAAATAGAGGATATTATCAGTAACGGGAAGATGGGCAGTAACGGGAAGAGACGTGAGTGGAATTTAATTTACTCCTATGGGTCCCACTCGACGACTCACCTTTTCTTGTCCTTTTCCTTGTTCATTAACAATTATTTTATTCGTTTGTCTCCAAGTGCATATTTGATATCAACTTTTCAAATTCAATTTTAAGTAAAATTTTAATTTAAAAAAATAAAATAAATAATTATTTTTATTTAAAATTAATTTTAGTTAAAACTATAATTTAAAATTATAATTTTGAATAAATTATTGAAAATAATTTTTATAACAGTAAAAGAGTTTATAGACTATCCAATTATTATTTTATCTTTATTTTTTCTTATACTCTCTCTTATCTCATCTCTCATCTCTCTTTTTCACCCTATCTCCTCTTTCCTCTCTCTTCTCTATACTATCTCCTCTCTCCTATTTATTCTCTATTAACTCTCCTCTCAATTCTCTCATATTTATTCTCGACCATCTCTCATCTCTTGTCTCTCATACTTTAATCAAATTATATATTTTTTTGATAATTGATCAATATAAAAAGTGATTATATTATTAATTATTTAAATATCTCTATTTTTAAAATATATTTTTTCTAAAATATATTTTTTTTAAAATATATTTTTTTTAAAATTTATTCTTTAAAAATTAATACTCTTTATTTTGGATAACTTCGCGGTGGCTTGGTGGTGATATATAAGGACAAAGTGAAATATTAACCTCCTTTGCTTTTTTTAATAATTTCATTAACCTTTATTTTAGTAATATATAAGGACAGCATTCACTACTTTATTTTACTATATATGGATATAAAATTTAATTCATATAAAAATAGATTTAAAATAAAATTCAATAATATTAATTTCATCAACAAAAAGTCATATAAAAAAAATATATCATTTGTAATATAAAATATAAGATTAATGCTCTAATCACAATATCTATTTACTAGATTGATCATATATTTTTGTTTATAAAAAATTTTAGAATTAAACTTGATTCATTAAAAAGTAGATATAAAATTTTATGGGGATTAATCATTTATTTTATTTAGAGTTAAATAGAGAAAGTCATAATAATTAAAAAATGACTAATCGATTAATTAATTGATTAATAAAATTAATTTAAATTTTAAAAATAATAATTATAAATATATTAATCAGATAATCAATAATTAATATATATTAATTAATTACCTAACTAATTAATGGATTTAATTTTTGAATTTTAGAAAGCAATAATTTTATATTAGCCGAATGATTAAAATATAGGAAAGATGGAGAAAGCAGAGACAAAAGTACAATATTCCACCCAGAGTCCTATCATGTAGAACCAGAAACAAAGGATATATATATATATATATATATATATGTATGTATGTATGTATGTATATATATGCAAGTTCACGAATCAACAGATTTTTGTTCTAACACATTCCACGAGCTTTGTACAGAGCACAAGCTTACTCCGGCATGACCTTGGGTTTTATATAATTAGAGGGCTGTATTTAGCACTTTGGCCCTATGGAGGGAAAATAGAAACCTACTAAAATAGGTGAGATAAGATTTTTCCACCTTTAAAGGGAAATAAGAGGAGGCAAAAAAATTAGGTCTAGAAAATAGGTGATAAACGTCGCTAAAGTGAAAATTGAATTTTCCCTTTCCCTCATTAGATTTTCAGTGAACCTCATCATTAAGTTATTAATTATCAATATGAATTTTTTAATGGCTAACATTATTATATTTTTGAAGATTTTGAAGTAACATTCAACCTAAAAACAATTCGGTGCAACATTACTTTTGAACGAAATTTTTTTGGGCAAATTTACAACTTAACTCTTTATTTTATTTTAAAAGTTTAAAGTCTTAATTATTTTAAGAATATTTTTAAAAAGACTTTTTATTAAAATAATTGTATTTACTAAATTATCCTTCATTATACTAAATTTTTAACTTGCTTTTAATAGTTTCTGCAAAGCTATAAGTTTTGACTAAACATGCTTATAAATGTTTGTAACTTTAAAAATTTTAAATTTTAAATTTAAATGATTTATATGAATTCTCAAACTTACCTTATCTATAATATACTATCAACGAAAATATTTGTGTAGCTCAATGTGACAATATTAAAATTAAAACTTAAAAAGTGATGGAAAAGTTAAAATTACAAAATTATATAGTATAATTAAAATTAATAAATCTTTTAACATATTAAAAGGGTTGAAAATATATGTATTATAATTATTTTTTGGTTGATAAATATAAATATTTAAATAATTCTTATGACAAATAGGTATATTTGTATTAAAACAAAAGTTTAAGAGTCAAATTTAATAGTTAACTAATAATTAGATGGATAGAAATAGAATTTTAAATATATATATATATATATATATATAAAAGAAAGATTTGTATAGAATACATTTTAATTTTTTTTAAAAAAAATATATGCTTTTTAGTAGAGATATAAAGTTTCTATAATTTAAATAAAATAGAAGGATAACTTGCCTAATATGGAATGGAATCAATGAATTTTTCTTTTTCACTTAAATTTATAACTTTTTAGCTGGTTTCCTAATTCCTATGGCTTTATTACTCACCGGCCACTTCTCTAATAGCACTATCATTTTTTAATACATATACTTTTATCAACAAATCTAAATCAATTAATATTAAATGCAAGGTTTTATTTTTTTTTTAAAAAAAAGTATTTTCAACTTTTTAAGAAGTATAGTATCAAGCAAATTATATATTAACTTCTCTAAAAAATTAACTTCTCATAAAATACAATACTTTTTTAGAAAAAAAAATCTCATGAAGTAACGTAGTTGAAGGGGTCTATTGATTCGATTTCTTATATTTTCAAAAATTACTCCTTCTATTCCTAAATATGGTAGGTAATTTTTAGTCTTTTTTACTAAATACAACAGGTAATTTCAAAATAAATAAATATAAAAGTAATTCAGAATTTCATGATACTTTAATTTTTTTAAATGAAAAACACTTTTGCAGGTTATTTTTATTCTATCAACACAATTAGTCATTGTAATTTTATTCTGTTAGCACCGTTAGCCCCTTGTACATGATAAGGATTTAATTAAAAGAAAAAAATACATAGGTAACAAATTAAAAAATTTAAAGAAATATAGATACCTATAGTATGGTTTCCCTTTTTAAAATATTGGTATTTAATTATTTATCTCCACTTTTAATAAATGATTTGGATTTATTCATTTATGGGTAAATTTGGAAGTAACCAAAAAATTCAAATAAAAACAAACGCCTTAATATACATATTTTTGGCCACTACCTATTATCTGTTTTTTGGTGAAAGACTAACTATTCTATTTAGGAGTAAAGGAGCTATTTCCTAAAAAATATATTCTCAATTCATAAAATTATAAAAATAGAAAAATGTAAAATTTTCCTCCTTTTTTTCTAGTTTTTCTTCTTAATTTGTCTTCTATTTTTGTCTCCCTTTTCACAACTTATTTCCTTTTTAATTATCAGAAAAAAGGGGATTCTCAAAGGAGAAGAGGAAAGCGTAGTGAGTAGGAAGCATATCATGGGAGAGTGATTGACCACTTCGCACGCATAGAATCGGATAAATCGCAGGCTGTAAAGTGTACCTTCTTTGTTCCCATGGACACAATCAAGTGAGGGTAGTTGTGAAAAGTGTAATCATGCTCATGCATCATTGTTTAATTTTCCTTTCCAATTCAATGTCCCCACGGTTTGTTTGACTTTTTTTAAATGATTATCAATAATAAAATTTAAAATTGTTTTGTGGATCTCTATATGTTTTTAAATAGGGCTAAATTATATATTTAATTATTTATATTTATATTAAATTTTTTATTTTTATCTTCTTTACTCATTAAAATCGTATTATTTGTTAAGAAATTTGAGTTGATGTGGCAATTCAAATAATGTGACTTTGATTAGTCAACATCTGTTATTAGATAAAATTAACAGTGTTAAAATTAAAATATTAAAATATATATTTAAAAATTTAAAAGATTAAAATAAAATTTGATATAAATATAAATAACTAAATATATATTTTAACCTTTTAAATATACTATAAAGATAAATCTTTTGCAATGTAAATTAAAAATAGATTATACCATTAATCAAGTCAAGAAAATATATATTATTTTATTTAATTTTTAATATAAGAATTAATTTATAATATAATTTATATTATAAACTAACTCTATAACCAAAGCTATTATCTACTAATGTTGTCCTCCCGTCCTATAAATTGCAAAAGGGTAAATTAGAAGGAGGGATTTAAAAGTCCATCTTTTTTATGTAAAATGACTTGAAAAAAGACCACCGATTTCTTCTAAACAAATATATATAGAGAGAGAGGGGTGGAGAGGGGAGAGAGAGAGGAGCACGGTTAAAAAGTCAATAATTTGCAATGCAGTAGAGCCACTATCTAGTCGTGTAGAAAGCCAAGCATTATCATATAACCCATCTCATCCGATTTAATGTAAAAATTATTTAATTAATTTAAATAAATTAAAAAATAAAATTAATCTTATAATAAATATCGTATGATTTTCATAAAATATCTTTATATAATATTATATATCAATTTATATCAAATAAAATAGTATCGGAAGGACAAATAATAAATATAAGAAAAAAATAGATTTAATTATTATATTTAGAATTAAATCTAACTGTCTAACTAGTTTCTATATTAAATACCGAAGGTAATTTAAAGAAAAAGAATTTAACTAACATAGAGTTAGTTTATTTGTGTAAGGCTTTACTATATTCCTATAAATCTCGAATTTAATTTATAGAGAAGACATTTATACTGAGAGGAGTAGCTATAAATTTTAAAATTAAATATTTAATAATATTATCTAATAAATATTATTAGGAAAAAGAAGAAGAAGAAGAAGAATTCGTTTACAAAAATAAAGCTTCGAAGTTTTGAGATTACTCTTTGGTCGGCTATCATTTTTAAAAATGATAATCGATCAGTGCATTATATGTAGAGTACTTTAATTAATATTTATTTATATACTTATAATGTTTTGAAAGAGTACATATTATAGTTTTAATTAGACAGAAAGTGGTGTTGTACTAGGGAGGATCATGAGACACATATATCAATCACATGTATTAATGGATCTGAATTAAGAGTTAATTAGGCAGAGTTATTTGATGGAGTAGAAGAAGGCATGTTTTGGAGCATTCGGTCTCTGACAAGCCCCCTCATGATTTTGCCAGAAGGAGATTTAGGGATGGCATCCACAAAGTGAAGGACTCTCACTTTCTTGTAACTGGCAACATTAGAAGCAACGTACTTGATTATGTCTTCTTCCCTCTCTTTAGCTCCTGCGCTCATCACCACGCTCCCACCTAGCGTCTCTCCTGCTTCTTCATCTGCTATTCTGCAAAAATTAAACCATGCATCATCATCATCATCATCATATATAAATTTATTAAATATTAGAGTTAATTAGTTGAGAAATTTACTTTAAACTTAAATATAAAATTTCAATCCACACCATATCTAACAAAATTTACAAGTTTTATTCCCAAGCAATCTCAAATATTGCACCTACATGCTAAAGCACTTTTCATTAATGAGGGTTATTTCTAATATACTCCTCTAGTTATATTTATAACTCTAGTTGTATTTATAACTCAGAGAGAAGAACTTTTTTTAATCCTAATTATCAAGCATATCATTGAGGTTTCTAAATTTTCCCATTTACCCCTATTAAATGTTGGTGTATGTTATTAAAATAAGAGCAATGTATATTTAGCAGCGACAGAGTTGAAAACTCATTAAACTTTTAGAAAATTTATACACATTAATTAAAAATAACCAATTAAACTAATTTTCTTAATATTTATGTAAATTAATTATTTATATTCTACATTTAGGATCGTAGAGGAGGGAGTCCCTTCAATCTTAAATATAAGACTCTAATATATTTTTATCTCTCAAAATTATAATTTTTTTCTAAAAGTAACCCTATATAATTGTGCATATTAAGGGATTTCTATCAATGGTAGTTTAAATGCAAATGACTAAAGATAATATTTTAATGAAACTAATACATAACTATTACTAACTAATTTTCATAATATGCCAAAATTAGTTAAGTAGATAATATACTCCTTCAGTTTTTAATATATAAACTATTTAACTAATTTGATTATATTAAAGAAATTAGTTTATTAGAGTTAATATGATATGTTTTATCTAAAATACTTTCATTATCTTCCTTAACCCCTCCCTCTATCTCTTATTTGCTTGGTTATTGTTAAATGTGTATTAATAGAGGTAATTTAAGAAAAAATTGATAAATATAGAAATATGTTTTATATTTATAAATAAGATTCACTTTCTAATTAGATCTTATATTAAATATGGAGGAGTATTAAAGATTGGAGGTAGTAGTTATTTAGTTAATTATTGGAACATATATAATCTGTGTGTTTGGTTTGATTTAAAATCTAGGTTTTAAACATAGGTTTGGGCAAAATTTAGGTTTTAAGAAATTTTAAAACAAATAGCTATATTTGTTTAAAAGGGCTTCTGGACTAAACCATGGTTTAAAACTAACGTTTCAGATAAGCCGGTTAGATTAGCTTATAGAATAGTAAAAGAGCTTATGGACTAACAAATTACTATATTACCCATACTTTTTCTTACACCCCCTCTCCTCTCTCCTCTACACCATCTATCATATATCTTCTACATCCTCTCTTATCTCTCATATATTTAATAATCATACTATTTTTTATAATTTACTAATAATAAAAGTACTTCTGGAAATAATTATTCAAACACTTATTTTTTCAAAACCACTTTTTTTTCATAAGTTCTTCTCCATAAGCTATTTTCTAAAAGTTACCAAAAAGTCTTTTTTTTTTCATAAGTCATTTTCCAAAATCTTTTCTAAACAAGCCCAATTAATTAGTTGCTCACAGGACGACAGCAACATCTTCAACGGAGGGATGACATAAAAGAATTACCTCTAGCTCTGTTGGAGCAACCTGCAGCAGTAATAGTTCACATTAGCAGTACATACTTCCTCCAGTCATAATTATAAAAATTAGATAAAAAGTTAGATTTTATTATAAATATAATACCTTAATCTATTTTTTCTTCTAAAATATCTTTATATAATTGTACATATTAAGAGGATTTATATTAAGTGTAGTTTAAATGCACATAATTGAAAGGGATATTTTAAAAAAAAAATTAACATATAATCATTATAAAGAATTATCTTAACTAATTTTATTAATTTACTTAAATTAATTAAGTAAATCTTATAACTAGAGGAAGTAGAAAATAGTTACTATATTCAAATCAAATGGGTGTGAGGCTAGCAAGCTACACATGAATGACATACTTGGAAGCCTTTGTATTTAATCAACTCCTTGATACGATCCACAATGAAGACATTGTCATCGTCATCAATGAAGCCTACGTCTCCGGTGTGAATCCACCCATCCTTATCGATTGTCTGTGCAGTCTCTTCCACCTGCTTGTAGTAACCTGAAATCAAAACACGACACATACGTCCACCCTCTTTTCTTCATCATTTCACTCCAACTTCTTTCGGTCCTTAATATATAATCTTTTACGTGACGCCACGTACCTTGCATGATGGCTTGGCTTCTCACACAGAGCTCGCCGGACGTGTTCCTCGGCAGGGACTTGCCTGTGTCAGGATCAATAAACTTCACTTCCATATTAGGGAGGATGAAGCCCACTGAGTTCCTTTTCGAATTAGCTAATCCTTTGTGTGCATGTTTCAGTGTGATGCAGCTATGTTCTGTTAGTCCATATGCCTGCAAAACAATACCTCCACTTTATCCATTTGAAATGATGGACAATATAAAATCATCATAAAAAAAAACTCACTTGTCGAATAAGAAAATTATATTAAAATATATTGGAAAAAAAGTCTCGCATTACATAATTAGCGAAATATTTAAAGGCATATAATGTTAAAAAAGTGAAAGAAAACTAACCTAACATATGCTTAATGTCTCTAAAATTTAATATGGTATTGGAGCCATTTTGATAGGACTTCTACTAACACTATATTTTGGGACTCTTTTTTAATATGTTCTAATAAAATATTTAATAATCTTTAAAATTATTCCCCTCTAATTTTTAATATAAGAGTTATATAATTAATTTATAATTATTGATAAAATTAATTAAATTAATTATTTATAATAAATGTGTTTTAGTTTCTCTACATTACATTTCATAATTATGTTGGTTTCCCTTATCATGTACAATTAATAAAGAGAGTTTATAAAAAAAATTATAAAATTAAGATAAAATAGATTAAGGTATTATATTTAGGATAAGATAATTTTTTTATATCTTGCTCTTATTTTTAGGAGTATTAAATGTCACATATACAAAGAACACCTTCTACTTCTAGAATGCATATGGGACCGGGAGTATATAATCATCATCATGAAACTACTGGTAGAAGACAAGTAGGAACGAGTAACTCACTTGTTGGACAAGTACACCGGGGAACTTATTATCAAACGCCGTGAGAACTTCCGGAGCAAGAGGAGCGGCGGCGGTAAGGACGGTCTGAAGCTTGAGCTTGGAGAGATCGAACTCATCCACGACAGGGTTCTTAACCAAGTTCAGAATAATGGGAGGGACGATGGGAGCGAAATTGACCTCATGAGCGATCAAAGCATTAAAAAAGTCCTCAGCTCGAACCGTCCCATGACCACCACCGTGCCTTTGTTCCTGAGCGTGGCGCAGCAGATTCCGGCGATGCCGTAGATATGGAAGAAAGGGAGCAACCCTAGAGTTGTGACCTGACCGATCATCTCCGGTTCGACTCCGAAGAGGGTAGAGCAGAGGTTGGTGACGAGGTTTCTGTGAGTTAACATGACGCCCTTTGAGAGTCCGGTGGTTCCTGAGGAGAAAGGCAGGGCACAGAGATCGGTCTGAGAGATCGGTTCTTTGGAAGCAGTCTGGCCGGCTCGGTCTGATGCTTCTAGAAGCTTCTTCCAGTTCATGGCTTCTTCAATGGGCTCGTCGTCGAGCACTATCACCGGTAAGCCTACACTTTTCAGCTGAGTTGTTACAGTAACAGAGGCAATAAGTCTAACAAACCAAAGACTAATCTACTAGCGTCCTTCTCAATCATGTATGTTTAATTCCTTTAATTACTATTAAATTAAATATAAAAAATTGATACACAAACCTCTATATTTTTTTATTTTTAATTAAATTTATGTAGTTTTATTTCTTTTATTTTATTGAGTATTTATAATTTCTTCAATATTACCTTATGCCCAATAATTTATAAAAAAAAAGAGGTTAATAATTGATTTTATGGTTTTATATTTGAATTAATTTTATCACATAAAAGTAAATAAAATAAAATCAATTAAATTACATATTACAAATTATATATAGATGTAAGAGACAATAATGAGTATAATATTTTTTTTATGTTAAAAATAAATAAATTGTATTCTATCCATTATTTTTTTGCCAAAAATTATATTTATATAGCGTTTAGTCAACATCCATATCAACTATAATTAACAAATTATAAGTATAGGAATTAATGTAAGAAACTGTTAGGATATTCAATAAAAAATTATAAAAATTTGATTAAAAATAAGGTGACTTATAAACTAATTTTCTTACGAGGAAATTAAATCTAGTTGCTCCTTATGATCAATCAACTTGATCCTTGCATGCATGGATCAAAAGTAGCACTATAATATTATTATTACCCACAAAAGAAAAAAGAGCATTAATCTTCTGTATTTAGAAATTTAGAAATATAATCACCTTTTCATAGTTGAGTCCATTTGTTACCTTAGCTTGGCATCAGCAGACTCAGCCTGCTTCTTGATTTCCGAAGCATGGGCTGCCGGATTGGCGCCGGAAAACACCGCGCCGGCCGACATAATCCCCAACGCAACAATCGCATACTCAGCAACATTAGGAAGTACAGCAATCACGACATGCCCTTTCCTCACACCCAAAGATCTCAACGCCTTCGCAAACCTCTGTGTGTCCCTCGCCACTTGGCCGTGTGTTATTGCCTTCCCGCTCCCAACCTCCACGAACGCCACCTTGTCGGCGTACAACTCCGAGTTGTGAAGCACAAACTCCGGCAATGTCACGTTATCTGGAACCGTGACAACCCCGTAATAAGGGCTTCGGAAGATGAATTCCTCCTGCATCTGCATCTCCGTGAAGCTTCCCATTATTGTGTTGTGCGATGATGATGATGATGAAGAACAAGTTAGGGTTTATAAAATGTGAGAGAGATCAATCTCACATGAGTTTCTGGTCATCATGCGTGGCGTGTGTGGCTGATTTATTGGGGAGAGTTTGTTGAATCATGTTTGTAAGTGATTATCAAATTTTCTAACTATAATGTTTCTATTCTATAAACTGCAAATTTTCTCACGTCACATTTTCATGATGGTTTGATTCCGTAAACTGTTTTTGGTGCATGTGGAGGATATTAATCCTATGTGTTTTTCACTTTTTACTCCCATATGTAATGCTATATTTTAGGAAAAATAAAAATATTGGTCCCTACACAAAGTAAAGCTTGTTTATTAAGCGGTGGGACTCACATTCATTTGTCTATCTTTCTCAATGCAACAAGAATTTTTAAATTGATCTATTTGATAAGGAGTTAACTTATAACTTTTAAAATTATAAATTTAAATTTTATTATCGATATAAAAACCTTATTAATAGCTAATGCATAAGTATTTTTTTAAACACTCTCTAAACTTAAAGATATATTGTGACTTTAATAAGACTTTAATATCCAACTCACTTAAATTTTTATGTATAAAAAAATCTTGTTGAGAATTAGTTTTAGCATTAGAATATATAGTTGCTAAGTGTTTTTTTGAACCTAGCATAAGGTTACTATAATTGTTTTTTATGTCATCATGATTAATATCATTGTTAGTTATTATAATTTGATCAAATTTTAGTTTTAGTATTTAGCTTATAGTTTGAAATTGTGATTTTTGGTCTCTTTTGTTTTATAAGGATTTGGTCTAAATTAATATGGTTAAGTATAGAGTCAAAATTAAAATTTATTAAAAATATATTGATTAAAATTAAAATTTATCTCATTATTATATTTTTAATGAGTTTTGATTTAAGTCATTTTACTTGTAACAAAATTCTTTGGGCATTATAGTTAATAGAATGAACTAAAAGTTAACATCATTAAATTCAGACCAAACTAGTTTATGGCTACTAAACTCTTAGGACAGGCCTACAAAATAGGTATTTTAGGCAAAGCGGGCTATTCATGCTAGGTCGAATTAGCTCGGCTTGGAAATGGGCTAAGCAATTAGAGCTGCATGCCCACACTTTTATGCAGGGGTGTTAGCGTGTGTTTGGGAAAGCGTTTGGGAATAGATTTTGGGGCAAAACCTCGATTTGAAAAAATTTCACACAAATATCAATTTTTGTCCAGAATTGATTTTGGGTCAAAACCTCGATTTGTAAAATTTTTTGCCAAACAGCCATTTTCCTCCAAAATTGATTTTGGACAAAACCTCGGTTTGAAACTATGGTTTTGAAGAAGCTATTTTTCAATAGATTTTGGAACTGGAAAAGAGCTTATAGATTATCTAATTACTATTTTACCCCTATTTTTTCTTATACTCTCTCTCCTCTCTCCTCTCTCCCCTCTCTCTCCCCTCTCTCCTCTCTCTCTCCTCTGTCTCTCTCTCTCCTCTCTCTCCTATCTCCTCTCTCCTCTCTCTCTCTCCTCTCTCCTCTCTCTCCCCTCTCTCCTCTCTCTCTATCCTCTCTCTATCCTCTATCCTCTCTCCTCTCTCTCTCTCTCCTCTCTCTCCTCTCTCCTCTCTCTCCTCTCTCATACTTTAATCAAATCATACCCTTTTTAGTAATTTATTAATATAAAAAGTGATTCTACTATTAATCATCCAAACATCTCTATTTGCAAAATCTATTCTTCTCATAATCTATTCTTCCCAAAATCTATTCTCCATAATCTATTCTTCCTAAAATCTATTCTTTCCAGAATCTATTCTCCCAGAATCTATTCCCCAGAATCTATTCTCCCCAGAATCTATTCTCCAAAAGCTAATCCAAACACACCCTTAATAGGACAGAGTAGAATCAGAATAACTTTATTCTATATCTCATCTTAAAAATATCCCTTCTTGTTTAGGATTAGGACAAGATGGGATATTTTAAATTTTATTTTAAAAAATTATTATTAGGTATTTTATATATAATCTATCTATCAATAATATATAATCATAACATAAAAATTAATAAAAAAATTAAATTATCTTTAATATAATTATCAACTTAAAACAACAAATATTATTAATTATACTATAAATATTATTATTTTTTTAATTTTTTCACTTTATCAACTGAAATTACTTCTTCTTTTATAAAGAAATAAATATATATGAGAAGAGAAAAATAAAATTATCTAATAAATAAAACAAATAATATGATATAACTAATATCATTTTCTATTTCTATTTTTATAAAAAAATAAATAAAATAAAAATAATTTTTTTATTTTTTTAAAAAATATATTCGGGATGAGACAGGAGCCCTAAAAGTCAAACCGAGACCTATTCCATCTTGACCCGATATATTCAAATCCCATTCCTTTACAGGATGAGTAATACCTAGGACTAAAAAATTTTAACACCCCAACTTTTATATATAATAATTTTAAATCTAATACTTAAATAAATTTATTTGTGCCTTTAATTAGAATTGCACGATTTTGTGTGAAGATTGTATTATATCACTATTGCTTTGATTTTCTTTTAAAAACTTGGTGACTTGTGATTGAGCTCAAATTCCACAATTTATATGTTTATCCATATTGTCAAAATTCATATTCTTGTTTGTTGAAAAAACGGAAGGGGCTCATTAAGCGGCCCAGTAGCATGATTGCTTAGGATTAAGGTCCTATATGGTAGGGTCATTTCCCCTAACTCAAAACTAAGTCAGCTCATCCAAAGAATTTGTCGTAACTTACCCATATCTTATACCCTCCGCACTTAATTCAAACTCACAACTTTACATCAATAAATGGTCATTAAGTTGGTAAGAAATTAACTTACAATCCATTAAGTCATGGTTCAAATTTTACTAGTGATGTGATGCTTTGTCATACTCTTTAAACCTAGAGGGCCACTTTGATATATATTCATGGGAATCGGGACCTTCCTCTTGATGAAATGCATGCTTTTCCTTTGTGAATTCCGTCAAGGGGATGGGATTTTCTATTTTGGTCCCGCAGGCTCCAAATAAGAAGTTAATGCCAGAAAAGCATATGAAGTGATCTCTCTCTCTTATCAATAATTTATGGGAAATTATCAAATAATACCCATACAATTTCTATATTTATACAAACACCTCGCATTCAATAATACAACTTTATATCAGCATCATCAGCCTTCTCTCTAAAATACATATATTCATGTAGCTAGCTAGCTTAGTGATTTAATATGGCAATAATAATTACAGGATTTACACAACTAGATGACAAGACCCCACTAAGCCTAAGATATACTAAAGATGTCAAAACCAAATAATCCACGTACCCACCAATAGATAGCAGCCACACACTTCTAATTGCATATATGCTTTCTGATTAATTTCACTGCTTTCTTTTTTGCTTCTTTTGAATATGGTAAGAGGGAATAGGAGAAAAGTCTAACATTGTGTGAAAAAGTCAACATGAAGGAGCCATATTCTTGCTTCATTTTTCTAACCCTGCATTATAAATTTATAATACACACACACGCGCACACACATATGTATATATGTGCAGGTTTGTGAGATCATGCAAGTGCAGGCGGCGTTTGCTGGTAAAGAAGTTGAATGTCTTGTGCCATTCAACGGAGGCGCCGAGCAATCCACGTTTGGTGAATCCAACAGCATACAATCCATTCTCTCCTTTCCACCGATTTGGGAATGGCTTTCTTGGCAACCCATATTTCTCACTGAACATCTCGCTGCCCTATTCATATAATAACATCGCTTCAGTATACTAAAGTGGATAACTTTGTAAGGTTCAGCAGTAATTTTTATAAATTAAAGGGTTAAATCTACTACAGGTATAAACTTTTTTGTAATAAAAAAAAAACCCTCAATCCACACGAATTGCCAGTACTTTTTGGGATAATATGGAATGGTAAAGATGAGGGTCGTAGGGTTATACTTACAACCATTTAAAAAGTATAGCTATTTTTTATTTTATTTTATATTATATACTTTTTAATATATTTAAATTAATTAAATAATTAATGATAAGAAGGAATATTAAATTTAAATTAATATTATAATTTACTGTGTATATATTTATAATAGATTTGGTGGTACAATTGAGGCGTAGCTCATATGGTTGAGTGATCGCCTCGCATGCCATAGGCACAGGACCCTTCCATTCCATCTCATTTTATAAAAGAAAAACAAAAGACCTATATTTATTTACATTCAGTCAATCATGATGTATCTTTATAACTATTACTCCTCACATTTTTAATATATAATTTATTTAATTAAATTTAAACAAATTAATTAATTTATTTGATATGGTACATTTTTCTTCTAAACTATCATAATAATTTTTTTTAATTCTTTCCATTTTTTCTTTACTTAATTATTATTAAAGAAATATTAATAAGGATAATTTTAAAAAAATAATAAATATAAAAATTATATTATATAATTATAATTAAAATTAATTCCTTAATTATATTGTATATTAAGAGCGGGATGAATATAATTTATTCAATGAAAAAAATGCACCCCACCACTAAATGGAAAAGTGCCGGAAAATTCTACAAATATATCAAAGCTTATAATAAGTTTTTAAGTAAGGAGATATTTGAGATTGTCGCCTTTCTTATCTAGAGGATTCAAATATTAGTTTGAAGTTCAAACTATTGTTAAGAAGTAGCATTTTTCCCTAGATTTGACCCTATTTAAGTTAAATGTCAATTGTATTAGATCTCATGATTAATTAAATATTAAAATTTTATTTTTTTTGATACAATATGAATTTTTTTATATAAATTTTTTTTAAAAATAGTTGAATTTACCCACATTTTAAAGGTAATATCATATCTATATTCCTTCTAAGCAATACTAATATTGAATAAGGTGAGTTTTCAATTACCCTCAGACATAAATCTAAACACCCAAAAATTATAATATCTTTTCAAATATCATAATTAAAATTATAATAAAATAATAATATATAAGAATTGAACACGCACTAGCTAACAAAGCCATACAATATGAAATTGTATTGTTTCGTATTTGTGGACGCTGCAATTAAGAGAAAAAGGTCTTAAAGTGGGCTATAAAACTCTTGTTGGGCCTCCAACACTTGCAGCCTCAGCCTTCATGACTTGCATCCATTAAACATGATTACTTTTGTTCTTCAATACCTCCACTAGTTAATAATATAAGAAAAACTAAATTAATTTACATAATTAAAAATATTTATTAAATTAATTATTTATAAAAAATAGATAAAATTAAATGTTATCTTATAAATAACTAATTTAAAAAAAATTAAAAAATTAGTTAAATTAATTATTTGTAATAACCAGATAAAATTAATTGTTATCTTATAAATAATTAATTTAAATATTTTATTTATTTAAATTAATTAAATAAATATTATATTAAATACAGAAAGTTGGTAGTACTTTAAAAAAAAAAAAACTGGTAAAGTTATTGAGTATTTGTGAAGCCTTGATACTTCAAATATCTCAGTTGATACGTGCACTATACTTTGTGATATACGTATTTACAAATGCTGCCCTCCTCTATCCTAAAATCTTAAAAATTGGCGTATTATACGTATGATATATCCTATACACGTACCGTATTAGGATTTCTTATGACTATCACATATAGGCAGGAGAATGCATATAAAAATAAAAAAGAAAAATATATTCTAGGTACTTATATTTTCTCTAAATTTTTAATTTAGTATTTGTGTCTTTTTTTTTCTCTTAATTAAAATGCAGTGTTGACAGAATAAAATTATGAGGATTAATATTGCTAACATAGAAAAATTAAATATTAAATTAAGAGAAAAAAATACACACACTAAATTAAAAAATTGGAGAAAGTGTAGTACCTACAATATAGATTTTCGTAAAGTAAAATTAAGTCAACAACAAAATCCATTAAGGTTTGCAATATTTGTTAGAATTTAGAAAACAAGGGGTGGCCATTGAAGGAGAGAAAAGTGAGAATAAAATAAATGGAATAGAATATTATGAAGAATTTTTTTAAAAATGGTAGAAAAAATTATTATGTTTAGTTTTTCCTACTAGCGTTATTTCTTTTTTAATTTTTTTCTCATCTAAACATAGGATTATCATATGAAAAAAAATTAGCCATGATTCCTAAGTAAAAAGAAAATCTAAACAAGTGTCCTACATTTCATTTTAATACTCATAAATTGTAAGAAATTTAAATGGTAAATAACACCTCAAATTTGTAAATATAAAAATTTAATTTGCAAATATTAGTTTATAAATAATGCAACTCGACTTGTAAATAAAAAATGAATGAAATAAAAAAAAATATGGTTGCTATGATTTAAAATACATTTCCGATAGTTCATTGGTTACAAGAAAAATGATTGAAAAAAATTAGCCCAAATGGTTAAGAAATACCCCTCACATTAAAAAAAAAAAAACAAAGAAAGAGGCTTCCTATTGTTGTGCTATCACAAAATAATTGAGAGCGTATCCAATAATCCTTTTTGTTTTTCATCCTCCAATCGCATATGTTTTTCCAAAACACACATAACTTCATTTCTCATTCCTATTCCGTCACTTCCAAGACTTGAAGTATACCAAATATATTCTTGCTTTACAATTATATGAGTGTTTCAATTTCCTTTGACAATAATAAAAAAGAAGAAGAAGAAGATGGACATATTTGCAAAATGTAATCTCCAAACACAAATTCTTTTATTTTTCCATTTTTAAAATATAAATATTAATACTTCATATCTAATTTACTAAGATTTAAGTTGTATTCAATATCTTAAGATATTTTTATTTTAATATAATATTCAGTATCTTAAAATAATTTTTGATATACTATTAATCATAAAATATTTTTTTCAAGTAGTAGTGAGCACCCCTCCCATGTAAAAATTTATGAAAAAAATGAGAAAAAACAATAGGTGAGGATGCTCCACGTTACTAAAAATATTTAAAAGGAAAAATTATATTAAACATTATTTAAAATACTGAATATTACTTAAAAAAATATGTTAAGATGGTGAATACCATTACTAGAAACAGAACGCAGTATTTTCTTGGATATAACAATTACAATACTGTCAAATAAAATCAATTAATAGTGTCTTTTACTTTGTGGATATAAGAAAAATCTTAGTTACAAAAAAAAATTTGATCCAAATTTTAATTTAAAATTTTTTTAAAATAAATAATTATATTTATTTAAAAGAGTATTTTGGACTAAATTATAGTTTAAAACTAAAATTTTATATAAATTATTAAAAATAGTTTCTAAAATAATAAAAGAGTTTATAAACTACCGCATTATTATTTTATCTTTATTTTTTTATACACTCTCTCATCTCTATTCTCAACCCTATCATTTTTGCTCTCTATTCTCTATTATCTCTCATCTCTCATATTTTTAATAAAATTATACATTTTCAGATAATTTGCCAATAAAATTATAAGCTATTGATAATAGTTTCTTGAATAGTAAAAGAGTTTATAGACTATATAATTATTATTTTACCTATATTTTTTTACACACTCTTTCTCTCTATTCTCTACCCTATCTCTTTCCTTCTTCCTCATCTCCCTTCTCTACCCTCTCTCATTTCTCCTATTTTTAATAAAATTATATATTTTTAAGTAATTTTTCAATAACAAAAGTCTTTCTAATAATAATTATCCAAACACTCATTTA
Source organism: Leucaena leucocephala (assembly GCA_037074615.1). Taxonomy (NCBI): domain Eukaryota; kingdom Viridiplantae; phylum Streptophyta; class Magnoliopsida; order Fabales; family Fabaceae; genus Leucaena; species Leucaena leucocephala. Next base: position 11,336,968 of record CM073542.1, read on the forward strand.
TTTAAAACTATTTCTTTTACAAATTCTTCTCTAAAAATTATCTTAAAAATTTCTTTTATAATTTTTGTTTAAAGATCTATTCATGCCTTTTATAACAATACCAAGCACCAAATCAATAAACTAGAAGTCTTTAAATTACAATACAACACATACTATTGAAACCATAATCCACATATTTTACCTATCTGGGCCTGCCTGAATTAGATCCGGCACTAGGATAACTGGGCCCACTCTTCCCCATAACAGGAGGACCACTTCCTCCGCTTACAGCCATTGGATGAAACCCCCCAGATCCGTACACGTGTCCCCGATGCATCATCATCCCTACTCCTCCATACACTCCATCACCGCCGCCTCCTCCTCCTCCTCCTCCGTCGTAGCCACTATTGGCAGCGTTCATGCCTCCGACACCACCGTCCTTGTCACGTGTAGCCACGCTCTTCTCGCCTTCCATTTCCCTGAATCTCTGAAGGTATATCTTGAGCGGCTCCACATAGTCTTCAAATCCTAAAGTCGTCATAGCCCAAAGCAAATCGTCGCCATTGATGGTCTTCCGTTTCTCTCTCTGGCACTTGTCGGAGGCCTCGCCTGTGATGAAGCTGATGAACTCCGATACGCATTCTTGTACTGTCTCCTTAGCGTCCTTCGAGATCTTCGCATTAGCTGGAAGAGCCTTTTTCATGATCCTGCTCACATTCGCTATTGGTAGAAACCGGTCTTGCTCTCGCAGCGAGAGTTCGCTGCTGTTCGCATTGTTCCCCGAGTTCGGAGCACCTCCGGAATCGTTATCCGAGTCCGCCATCAACGACTCAACGAAACTCGAATCAATCAACTCAGCGTAAAATTTAAGCAATACAGCGCAGAGTGATTCTCGGAATCAGAAACGAGAATTCCAGTGCCTCAAACTCTTGAATCATGATGCAATTCTCGTAAAATTTAAATCGACGAATATGTCAGGACGATAGTTTTAGCTCCGGAAAATTGGACAGACAATGATTCCTAAGTTCAAGATATCTTTCTGAAGAACAACACCGGACGCATGAAGACGTTTAAATTCAGCACACAAATCCGTCTCTGGATTCGTCGGCGGGGATGAAACGGAGGAAGAACATGCGTTGACTTGAAGGAATTTTCGACGAATTGCAATCCTATGCCACTTCAGAGAGTTAAACTTGGAGTTTTTGTACTTGGTGAATGGAAAAGTGTATTCGGTGGGAAGGTCGAAGATGATCGGATGGCAAGTGGTTGTGTCCCGGCGAGAGGAGAAGGAAGAAGAAGGGGTCTTGGAGGTTTGGAAGGGAATGAGCTGGGTCCGTTGGATCAGGGCATTAATAACGCTTTATCTAGAGGACACGTGGCGATTTTGAGACCGTTGTTTGTTGATAACTGTAAGCTGGCAAGGACGCGTTTCAAACCGTCAGAGTGGATGAGAGCTTTAATTTGGTGTTGATATATCCTCGGTCTGATTTGGACTATTTAATCATAATTTGTTACTGTCATAAAATAAAAATAAGATAAAAAAATAATAAAATAAGAGATTAAAATAAAAAATAAAAAAATATTTTGTATATATTTATATATTTATTTGTACAAATATCACAACTATTAAAAATTAAATATAAGATAATAAAAAAATAAAAATAAAAATAATAAATATTTAGAAAAAAAATAAATTATTTATTAGAAAAATTATAGATTTATAATATAAAAAGAAAAAAAAATAAAAAAGAATTTGAGGGATGAGAGTTATATAGATATGAAAGAAATATTTACTACATTTTCTTTCGTAGTTGGCTTACTTCCATTGCTCTCTCCATCCGCTGCCTATCCTTTACCCCAAAATGCTGTCGTTTTAGTCTAAGACGACACTCGCGAGGAATACTGCCATTATGTTAGAGGAAGTGAAAATTTCATTCAATACCCTCAACTTTATGAAATTAAAAAAAAAATCAATATTTTTGGCTAAATTTAATAAATAATAATTTCAAAAGAACTAGATCAAATTATTTATATTTATTATGTCAAAATTTTCAATCATAATTATTATTTTGCTATTTATTAAAATGTGTATGTGTCATTGTAAATTTATTAACAAACATTTGTAGATTTTTATATAAACTATTATAATAAAAATTAATATTTATAAATTTTTATATGATCACTTATTATTTTACTATTTCTAATTATTAAAATGAGTATATGTACATCATGTAAATTCACTTATATGAATTTTACCTAATTGATACCTAAATTTTGTCCTTTAGCCACATTAGAATAACATCTTGACTTGTATGCTCTGTTGGTATAAAGGAAACTAAATAGAGGGGAGGGGTAATTTTAATGAATTTGATTTAAAATAAAGATTAAAAGATTTTAATTAATTTTCCTTTTTTTGGTAATTTTTTAATTATTTTTTAATTTTATTTTACATATTCTATTTATTAAAATTTTATAACTTCATTTATTCATTTCTTTTAAATCAAATTCATTAAAATTTTCTTTCCCTTCCATTTTCTTTATACCAAACAGACCCTTATATATAATATGAAATTTAAATTTTTTATTATAAATTTTGTAAGATGTTTTTGAGATTGAAATACATATTTTTGTAAGATTAGATTTCTTAATATAACAACTAATAGTAACAAAAAAATAAATATTTATATAAAAAATTATAAATATTAAGGTAAATTTACAAGGACATATATATACTTTAACAACTTATTGTAATATAAAAATAAATGAAATTAATCTAATTTTATTTTTTAAAATTATTATAACATTAAAAAGTTATCATTTAAACTTCTTAAATTTAGAAAAAACTATTAAATTAATATTGAATTTTATTTTTGTAAAATTTCATAAAGTTGGGCCATCGAATGAAATTTTTCCTTCCTAATCCATTAAATGGCAGTATTCCTAGTGCAGAGTCATGCCATCAATTCATGGCCCTATTTTAGACAAAAACGACAGCGTTTGAAGGAAAGGGTAGGCCGTGGAGCATACTGTTGTGCACAAAGCTCGTCGCTCAGTAAGCTCGCTCAAGCTCACAATAAAAATATCATGTCTAACCCGATAAATATAGGGCAAGACTGAGCATCGGGTTACAAAATATAGCTTATGTATTTTTTAAACTGGGCACAGGGCATATGGGCTGCCCTGCCCATGAGCACTCCTTCTTTTATGTTTTTTATTTTTTTCTCTATCTTTGAAGGGAGAATATGATAGCTACTGGTGACTAGAAGGTAATTTTAGAAATATAAGTAATTAAGTAGGTAAATTGTATCTTTTAATATTTATAACTATACTAATTTTTTTTTTAACTTTGTTAATTATCATATGATTATATTATAAATTGTAATTATTTATTTTATTTTTTAGATGCTTTATCTTTATCAATATTGGGGAGATTGATACAAAGTTATAATTACAAACTACTAGATTTCAACGCTTATTTTTTATATATAATGGATCTCAAGATTTTAATTATTATCTTTGTTGCCTTATTTTTAGCGGATTATAGATATTATTTAACTCTTGAAGACACATGAATATGATATTATTTTATAAGTTCATAATTGCATATTTTTTTTACAATATGAGTATGACATCACGACTTTTGGCATGCCCAGCCTAAAATTATTAGGGCTTTTATAGGGCAGAGCCGGGCATCGGGTTATAAAATATAGCCCATGTTTCTTTTGGGCAAGGTATTAGGCAGGGGGCTGTCTTGCTCAGCCTTGCCCATGCACACCCTTAGTGGAGCAGCTGAGAGAAGCCACCTCCATTTCTTTCTTTCTTTTAAGCATTGTTTAGTTCACCTTAGAGGATGGTAGGTTAGATTAATTTAAAAGATAGTAAGAAAATATATGGGAGGTTAATTAATAATATTTTCTGTTTGGTTCAGGAGGGGAGGGGAGGGGAGAGGAATTAATTAAAAGTTGATAAATATATCCTTATCTCTTTATTTAAATTTATTTACTCTTTTTTTACAATATTCATATCAAAATTTTTATTTTTTAATTTATGAATCTTAAATTTTTTTATCTCATTTATATATATAATAAAATTAAAAAATATGATAAAATTTTAATATTATTTTTTATTAATTTTATAATTATTATATATTTTAATATAATATATAAATAATTTATTATGCTTATTAAATATTATTACTATTTATTATAATTATTATAATTATTATGTAATTAAAGAAAAAATTAGGTGTGAGAAAAATAAAAAAAATTTGAGGGTATAATTGGAATATTAAAAAAGGTTTGAGGGCAATTTGGTCAAATTGGGATAAAAATTGATCTCCTCTCAAAAAACCTTCACTTTTAGAGGGGAGGTAAGGGAGATGAGGGAAGCACATAATGGCAAAAAATCTTCCCTCCCATTCTTTTCATTTTTTGCGACCAAACATACTTTTCTCTCCCATCCTCTCTCTTTCAAAACACCCTAACCAAACAAAGCCTTAAGCCAAATCTCTCCTCTTCTTGCTTTTCTAAAACCAAATTTTTTTGCTAGATTTTTCAAACCATTTTAAAAAGAAGGTAGTTTCTCAATTTCCATCTCTAATAAATAATTTTAATTTTTATATATATAAAAATTTAGGTTAGTTGGACTTGGGGCTTATTAGGACCCAGATATATTTATAGGTCTAAAAAATATTTAGAGATACCTATAAATTCTATCAATAAAGTCTTTATATTAGCTATAGAATTTGAACTCATAAATTTATAAGTTATGAGTCAACTGCTCATCAACTATGCCGATTTTTATTGTAAAATAATTTTAACTTCTTGAGCAAGAGAAATCCGTAAATATCATAACGGAATGAATACATTAATTATCAAAATTAATTTATTTTGTAATGCTTTTGTACATGTCATTTTTGTAGTTAAATTTAATTTATTTCTTTCATTTTTGTCAAGATTTTAATTTTAATTTTGCGTTTGATTTTTATTTAGTCTCTTTAAGTTATATATATTCATTAATTTTAATTGACCTCTTAATTTTATTTCTTTCATTATTGTCTCTTGATTTAATTTCTTCAAAATTTGAATATTAATTTATAAAGAAATACTCAAAATTTTAACATTAACAAACCAAAATATCTGGTAGAAAAGGTAATAGTATAAAAAATGGTAGAATAGGTTGGTAAAACTTATTTAAAACTGAAAAGTTAAATTAAATTAACGGACCAAAATTAAATTTAATAAAAATAAAACATTAAAGTAATGAAAGTAAATAAAAACATTAGATTTATTAGACATATAAATATTTTTGAGTGGGGAAAAATGAGTTGATGATGAAATGCTTACACGTTAATACGGTTAGCTTAGCTATATGACTGTTCACTGGTGGAAAAAGGAAATGAAGTCCTTTCTAAGGCTTAGACTCGTTGATCCTTATCTCTCTAATTTTCTCCAAACAAATTAAATAAACTCTTCGAATCATTTATCAATATGCATGATCAAAATTTAATATCTAAATTATATTTATATACAAATATTTTTAGACTTTCTTGCTTGTATACAATTATGAACTTTTATATGTATGCATATTTTGAAATAATTTATGAATGTGCTTTGTAATATCTGAAAGATTTATAATTTTTGTATTTTTTAATATTTTTTATATTATTCTCATCTTTAATATAAAATATATTTAATTAATTTAATTATGTTAAAAAATTATTAAATTAGTTATGTGAAAAAGTGAGCTGATTCGCTTTTAATAAATTAGGCTCAAGCTCAATAGAGATTGAGATTATTGTGAGAATAGTAAAAAGAACGGAGTATATATATATATATATATATATATACCATATAAGAAAAAATAGAAGTCACACATCAATTAAATTCTAGATAAAATAAATGACACCTTGATGTCTTATGATAAAAAATATCTGGGAAGGGGAAAAAATTGTGAGCATTAGGTGGGATGTAGCTTACACCCTTATCATTATCAGTGGGTTCAACTGACGAAGGAGTGATACATGTGATTATTTAGAACATGTTTGATTCTTGGAGAGTACCATTTTATTATGATTTCAGTCGCAGTGCTTAGGGAAGCCTCCTAGCTCCTGGTTATTTAGGTTTACACTTAAGGATAATAGACGGCTCCCCTTATTTGATATTGGTATCACTTAGAAGGAAAGGAGATTTTACTCTACTCTTAGATCGTATGTGAGCCTAATCTTTTTTTAAAAAATTTTATACAAAAAAAAAACATACTTATACTTGTATACATTAAAAGATTTGAGAGCATTTTTGCTGCCAAACTATTTTTGCAAGAATACTAATTCTAAACTACCAAATAGTACAATATCCTCCTTAAATTTTAAAAATATTTCAATGTCTTTTCGTTTTTTATTAATCTAAAAGACCTCTATTTAAACATAGTTCATTAGCGATTTACTACACTTTATTCCTTATTCGTTAAACTTCATTAGCGAATGATAATACGTTTTAGCAAATTTCATGCTTGGATAATTTGATTTAAAAGGCCTCTTTTTCAGCATATTTACTATGCTAATTTATTACCTTTCATTATCTATATATTCACTACACTTCATTAACAAAGAATAACATGCTTTACCAAATTCCATGCTTGAATAATTTAATCTTCATAAGCTAAATTACGCAACAATCTTCTAAACTTTATCTCACATACTAACATTCCCATTAATATTTAAAACTTTAGTCAACTTTTTGTCATGTTTAGTAGGAAGTGGAAGTGTAAAGGAGAAAATATAAGTAGAAGTAAAATATTCTATTCTTGTTTGGTACGATGGAAGTCACTCCTATTTTTACTTATAATATTTTGGGTTATTTTAGATCCATCTAAAAATCTAGGAATTGAGATGATAGGAGTAGAAGTAAAATTTTTTAGACTATTTCATTCTAATTATAAAATTATTAGACAACTTTAACCATTCTTAAATTATAAAAAAATATTTTAAAATATTTTATCTAAAGTTATAAAAAATACATTAATTTTATAATAATTTAGGTCATACTAAATAAATTTTTAAAATTTATTTTTATTTTTATTTTTAATTCTATCAAAAACTTTTCTATCATACTAAATTTTAATTTTGTGTAGATGACTCCCACTATCATTTATAAAATATGGTTTAAAGTTGAGTGAAGATGTAACAACCTCGTACCACATATGGTCACAAACCGAAGATCATGCAATATTAGCTAGGTTTTCAATGCTTTAACAAATTAACAAAAACTAGGTACATTTCTCAAACTGTCCGAAGGAGCTCCCAAGAGAGATTAAATAATTGAATAAAATAGATTAAATAATTGAATAAAATAGAGACATATGGCTTTTAGGCGTGCATTATATAATTGAATAAATGTCTCAAAAGGGAAAATAAAGACAAAGGAACTAAATGATGTTTTTTTAATGAATGATTTGGGGACATAGGCCTTTCAAGGTCACAAATGGTGGCATGCCACTACACTTGGAGTGAGAGGTCAAATAAATAAATAGTGACCTAGCATACTGCCAAATGGACCACTAGCTATTAAACATTATTATTATTATCTGAGTGCTTAGTGGGACAAACAAAGACCCTTTGGACCATTTCTTTTTAATAATTATTTATTTACTTTGATTTATAATTATTATAATATATTTGATGTGATGTACTGTCCCCAATTGTGATCTAAGCGATACCTTTTCTTTTTCCTTACGTTCACACTTACTTAAATGACAAATTAATGATATAATACTAATACTTTTTTATTTAAATATTATTTTTTTAAAATTATATATAAATATCTTTATATATTTTAATTAAATTAAATTATTTTAATTATGTTTAATTTACTCTAATTTAATTACAATTATCGTCTCAATTAGTTTAGTAATTAGCCTAGTTTTTAGTATTTTAATATTTTGGTAGTTATATAATATATTGCCTTTAGAATATATCTTATATTCTTCCTATATTATTTTTATAAGGACATGTTAACAATAATTATAAAATATTGTTTAGTTAGTGAGGAGAAAGTAAATAATGATATTTAGAGAAAACAATTAATACTTTAAGTAAAAAAATAGAGAGTTTAATATAAAAGCTTTATAAAAAGTTTTAGAAGCTGTTTGGTATGAAGAATTTAAAGGGGAAGAGAGAGGGAATTGTTTTGGGTTGGATAATAGGGTCAAAAAAAATTTTGTTCCCTAACAACTTAATACAGATCACAGTATTTATAATATTTCATATGATTTTTCTCTCAAACTTTTGTACAATATTTAGTGTGTTTAGATAGGATTTTAAAAAAATGATTATAAAAAAAAGACTTTTAGATAGTTTTTGAAAAAAAGGTTATAGAGAAAAACTTATAGAAAAAAATAATTTTGAATAAATAAGTGTTTAGATAGTTATTACTAGAAATGATTTTGTGATTAATAAATTACTAAAAATAGTAGAAGATAAAAAAATATTAAATATTCATTGACACTTTTCATATTTACTATTCTTAAAACTGTCATCTTCTGTCACACTCCATCACGTCACCTTCTTCTTTCCTCCTTCGGCGAGACAGCGGCATTCCACTTAAGTAACGACCAGCACTGAACGCCGATAACGAGCATAGACCCCCAAGCAGCGACTAGCATGAGCACCAACGACGAGCATTGAAGCCAAACTAGGGACTAACACTGAGCTCCGACTAGCATCATCACTATCTTCCTCCTGACCTTCTTCCGGTGAGCAAACCAACATCATCATCAAAGAGAAGAGAGATGAGATAGGCGAGAGGGTGTCAGAAAAAATAAAGGTAAAATAGTAATTGAATATTTCATAAACTCTTTTACTATTTTAAAAACTAGCCATACCAACTTATTTAAAATCATAGTTTTGCCCAAAAATCCTTTTGGATAAATATGGATGTTTATTTAAATTTTTTTTAAACTAAAATTTTACCTAAAAAAACTTTTAAAATCATAATTTAGATTACATCCAAACATACCCTTAGACTTGTTGGGGTTAAACTAAGTTAAATTAGTGCGACACAGCGAATCACCTATACCATCATCATAAACAAAATTTACAAATAAAAAAAAATACTTGTGACTTCCGCATAATGGATAGTGGTTCAATCATTCTACTCATAAATAAGTATATTTTACTTTATTTCTTTTAAATGTTTGGAGTGTGTTGTAAGAGTATCTAGACACTTTGGATGATATTTTTTTTGAATCTAAAATCATTAACATTTACAATTTTTTTAGTTTTTATAGATAATCTCTGTGCCATTGTTGATTACATTTTACCGATGAAAATGTAAAATCTAAGGGAAGGGATAATGAATTTTTCAATTTTTTTTGTTATATTATCAATTCTTTAAATTTTAAATTATATACAAATAACCCCCTTTTAAATACTAACAAGGAATGGTTATTTACCAAATTTTTTAAAAAATATTATAAAAATTCAAATATAAAAGAATTACATGCAAATTTAATTAAGGGCTCCATGCAATTTAATTCTTTTTTAATGAACTTCTCAAGCATTTGAACTCCATAATGAATTGATTGTAAAGTTATATTAAAAACATTAGAAATTTATAAACCCTTCAATCATGCGAGACAAAATATAAATTATATTGGCGAATCAATACAATTAAATAATAAGTCTAATTTTGATTAGGATGATATTATTGTATTGTTAATAAAAAGTCTATTTTTGAAAAAGAAAAGAAAAAAAGAAAGAAAGAAAGTTTACATCGAGTGCTTGACACTTTAGATCTGCAAAAGAACAAAAAGAGAAATGAAGATATGCTGCCTTTTATAAGCAGTGAAAGAAAGCTAATCCTCTTAAATGAATCCACGTACAACTTTTGCCAGATCATTACTCTTATTAAAATATTAATTAAAAAATAAAAAAGAACTGGAACAAGTAGGTAAACCTGTGTTGGAAGTAACATGACACTCAATATAGGCCTCCCACCACTGAGGCCGATGATTGGATCAATGGGTTTTTGTTCTTTCCAGAAGTTTCAATGTAGAGCAATGTCTTTTTGTTGTGTTTTTCATGCTGCCATGGTTTCTCTTTAGGCCAAGTTAGACAACAACGTAAATAGAAGGTATTAAAACTCAACAACCTAAATTAGTTGGTCCTATTAGTATTTAGGGTTTAATTAGTTGGTCCTATTAGTATCTAGGGTTTAGGGTTTATATTTTACGATTTAGGCTAACAAATTTTCTGAACTTTTTGTTTAGGATTTTTACAAAGATTGATTAGATTAGATTTTATATTTTTTTATTGATTAAATCTGATATCGATTTAAGTTAAAAAAAATAATCAACTACATTTATACTTTAATGATTTTATTTTGTTAATTATATATGATTTATATATGAATATTCTTTTTACTTGTAGATTAATATTTTTTATTTAAATATTATTTTTTAATTAGGATTATATATGAATATTTTATTTAATTAAATTAAATTTTATTATCTTAATCATTATTGAATTGACCATCGTCTCACCTAATTTATTGATAAGTTTTCAATAACTTAACCATTTTTTTAGATATATATACTTTTTATAAATCTTTAATTTGATAAATATACCTTTTTTATACAAGAACAAATAATTTTTTATTTTACTCTATCAATATTATTAGCCTATATAATCTTATCTTGTTATCACCGTAGTTCTTATATCAGAGTTAACAGTGATAACAGATTAAATAGAAAAAAATATAAATATTAAATTAAAAATTGAGAAAAAATATAAATACTTATAAATGGGGTTTTCAATATTTTTTTTGTACAAGAGTTTCCAATACCTTCTAAAAGGGGAAAGAAGATTATGATCTGCCTCACATGTCAAGCCCACAAATTTCTCTCTTTTTATGGGTGAACATCTATTTAGCACCTTGAATTATTTTTCTAATTGTATTTAACACATTAAAATATTTTATAATTCATTCAATAATTTAAAATATTTTTTAAGTACATCCATCACCCAAAAGTATTGTGATTTATTCAACATTTTAAAATATTTTTTAAATACATATTGTACCCTAAAATTGCTGCTCAAAACATACTTTTTGAGTATTAGTGCACCTTCATTTAAAGGATTTTTTGGAAATTAATGTGGAGATTGCTCCTAAAAAAGTAGTTCATAGTTCTAGGTGGCCTACCCATCATATACCTAGAAAGATCAGAGCCTAAATTTTCTCAAACAATAATCTAAATGAAGTGATCCCAAAAAGAGAGAAAACAGAGAAATGAGTCCCACTTGTCCTTCCTGTAGGTCTTACAAAAGTGAAGCTTGTCTCTTCCCCCCACCTCTTTTTCTTTCTAACACAGAAAATTCAGATGCATTTAATCCTGGTTTAGGAAGATGAAGGTAGGAAGCAGTGAGGTAACAGTTCACTAGCTTGGAGCATTGGAATTTTGAATCATCCATTCTCATTGGATACCCAGAAACTCTAGTCCAGTTGCTTTAGGAATCAAGCTAAGCTGAGACAGGTATTGAGGATTGTGGAACCTACTCAGATGTCTCATTCCATTGTCACAGAGAATGGTTACAATTGTATGACCAGGGCCAAGCGACTGTGCTACTTTAACTGCTCCAACACAATTCATTGATGAAGAACTCCCAATAAATAGTCCATCGTTCTTCAAAAGAAACCTGATAATTAATATTTAAGGCCACATTTTTATTCAATTCATCAGCCTTTCAGGTTGGCATCTAAAAGATTAAAAAGAGAAGAAACACCTGAGACTTGGAACACGGGACAACATACTTAAAAAACGAGTAAGCAATTACCTAGACATTTCAACAGCCTCCATATCTGTGGCTTGAAAAGCACCATCAACTTTGGCCATCATAAAGTTCTTTGTTATCCTGTTACATCCAATTCCTTCTGTTATGGTATCAAATGGATTCTTGAGCCTTTTTCCTTCTGCTTCCTCTCTGGTGTACATCACCCCCCTTGTTACCTTATTGAACAAACCAGAACCAGGAGGATCTACGAGGAAGCACTTGATGTTTGGATTCTTTTCCTGGCAAACATATGTAAATCATTCAGGAAATTTTCACAATCAGAATGACAATCAATTTCAAAAGGTTAGAGAAAACTTGGTGATGGACCTGAAGAAACCTAGAAACACCAGCTAGAGTGCCACCAGTGCCAGCTCCTGCAACAAATGCATCCAACTTTCCATTCGTCTGTTCCCAAATCTCAGGTCCTGTACCCTCAAAGTGGGCCCTGAAGTTCGCCAAATTCTCAAACTGATCAGCAAAGAATCCGCCTTGACAATCTGCAGAAAAAGCTGAACTGTGACTATCCCCATCAGATCTGTAGCCATTAATCGGTTTAATATTTCCACCATTCAATTGTAATTTTTTCCTCCGTTCTAACATCAACTCATTTGCTTCTGATGCCCGTCTTCTTGCAACATTTACAAAATGGTCCTTGTGAGTGATTGACACTGGTTTAACTCTTTCAACAGTAGCTCCTAGGGCTTCAATTATCTGAGCCTGAAAGGTGATTGGTGAAATAGCTGTTTCAGTAGAAGAGGGACAGAAAGGGAAACTAAGGAGAAATGACAGTCTATTTCAGTCAGAACCGCAACCACTTCACATTTTAGCACACTTATTTTGTTGCATAAAAGGGACCAGAAGGCTGAACTGAGATTTGTTTAATTGCATCTCTAACATACCTTTTCAATTGCAACATCATCTGGAATAACTACATGGCATTTGCATCCATAGGCAGGCGCAACAGTGGCAAGGCTAACAGCAGTGCTTCCAACACTCCCTTCAGTAACTATTCCACCTGGGAACAGCTGGCCAGATGATAAAGCCTGCGACAATGAACCATCACAGGGATAAAATAAAGAACAAATGAGCCCTTCAGCCACATTATGAAAGTGATAGATGCTTGTTATTAGGAATATACTGGAAAAAAGTAATATACATTAAAGAACTAACAATGTTCACATTAATTGCATCTCTAGAAGCACTAGAAACCCTAGTTCTCTGTCCCAAAATAAATAAATAAATAAACGAAAGTTTGTTCACTAAGGCTACACTTTATTAATCTTAAATGAAAGAAACACACAGGCTTCTGAAATAATGATTATCCCAAACTGTAAACTTGAACCAAATTACTTAACAATGAACGTAGTTTAAATCAATTATAGATTCAATGAGAAAACTGTTGATCTCAGATAAGTTTTGTCTTCTGAAAAGAGTTCTTACAAATAGAGGAGAAAGTAAATTCACAGTTTATCTAATTGAATTTCCATGTATTTCTAATGCTATATACATGACTTTATCATAAGTTTGCCTCCTTGTACAGTTGAGGAGAACAAGCAAAGAGGCCTCAAATCCTTTATCAGGAATGATGATAAAAAGTCACAGAAAGAGAAATTTCGGAAATTAGATCGATCAGTTATCTACCTATAACAAGTGAAATAAATTATAAATTCAGAGGGTATCAATTTGTAAGACTGTAATATACTCCTTACTAGAACAAGATTAATAGTCACATTCTAGAACATGATGTAGTGGGTCAGGTTCCATCATTTCTAAACTGACCAGATTAGTAAATGATAGAATTATTTTCAAATTAATGGTTGAAAGTTCTAAATTATTAATTATTAAATTTTCTAGAATTACCACCAGCTTTCTCATAATACATGTTGTCTGTCTCATGAGTTGTCAAGTCATCCATGCATTACACCCCATAGTTATGCGTTACACAAGATAAAGTATCATTGGTTTAGCTTAGACAAGATCAGACTTATCAATTATGAAATCATTTCCTCATTCAGAAGTCGACTTAATTTGATTGTATAAATGACTAATTAGACAGGAGTTTCACTGTTATTAAGCTTGTAATCCATGGAGACACACATAAACCACAAAAAGATCCAATATTTAAACTTTCAAGGTAAGAAACATAGGTCCAAGTAACAAAAAATCCATTATAAAACGTTTTAGTCAAACATGAATTCATGATCCTTAGAAGAGTAGGCATGACATCTTTTGAAGACAAAATAGTAAAAAATTGTTTGAAATGGTTCAAACATGTACAAAGAAAGTTGATAGAAGTACTGGAAGAGGGTATATTAGACAGCATAGAGTTCTTTGAAAAGAGAATACTCAATGAAGTCATTGAATGGGACATTTTAGTTAACAATCTATCTAAATATTTAGTATTTGGTTGTTGTTGTTAGAGCACAATTGAGTCATTTGAATTATGTGGCCAATCCCACTTAGTGGAATAAGGTTTGTTGTTGTCCAACTATAAGCTTGACAATTATATGAGATGTTATAATTTACGTGTTAATAACATTTTATTCTTTAGTGTGTGTGTGAGAGAGAGAGAGTAGTGTTTTACTAGAGGACTAGAGGGCTGTTGTTACTAATTGGAAAAAGATAAAAAGATTCAAAGCCTTAATAATTCTGCGGGGAACCAAAAATCATTATCGACATACCGCCAGCGACTTTTTCTCCAACGTATAATTAGCAGAAATTTAGATGTTTCTGATCATAAACATCTGGGAGAATTGACAAGGACCCCATCACCCCAAAAACCAAGAAAACAAAACACTTCTAGAAGAAAAATCCATCAATTATGAGCTCTAATGTATATTTGTTTCACGTTCCTTCTAACAGGTTATTAATGAGCAAAATTTAAAGTTACCCCGTGCTTGAGAGTAATACTTAACAGTTCCGGCTAGAAGATACATTTATGACTCAACAGCAGTTTACCTCTTCAATGATTTTAACTGCAACACGATCTTTCACACTCCCTCCAGGGTTTAAAAACTCGCACTTCGCAAGAATCTGTACAACCCCAAAATAGCAGCAAAACAAAGCCAGTAACTCTTAAGTCCAATTTCAAAATCAAATCGACAATAACGGCCACAGATAAATTCAAGGGTCTCGGAGGGAAAAACTAACGAAGCCCCAGATGATATATATCAAGTACATCAAAGTAAAAGAGTGTATCACAAGGTCGAAAGGGCTTACTTCACAACCTGTGGCTTCGGAGAGGCTGTTAATTCGAATTAAAGGCGTGTTACCAATGGCATCAACGAGCCCCTTCCTCGATTTCTTCTTTGACGAAGGTGAGTGGGGGTTTATGGAGGAAGATTTAGTGCGACGGTCGCAGATGTAATAGGAGAAAGCGACTGAGACGAAGATTGCCACCACGCCGACAATAGAGCCTGTGGTTCTCACAGGCGCCATTGCTGGAGTTCGCACCTGGTGAGTGTTGCCGCCTTCAAAAACTTGATGACGACCGGAGACGGCGTGGACTATAACGATTAACGACTTGACAAGGCGGCGGGTTGAAATGGGCTTGCTTCTTGCCTGATATGGGCTTACCTTGGGAGGTGCCCACTTAATCCGGTAGGCCATGTGACTTATGTTAAAGGGCTTCAGTAGGACAATTTTTTTTTTGGGCTCTATTTGACTAAAATTTGAAATAATCAACTAGGCTAAGTTTATTTACACTAATAAAAATTAGTCTAATTAATAAAAAAATTAATTTATAATATATAAAATTATAAATT
Source organism: Leucaena leucocephala (assembly GCA_037074615.1). Lineage (NCBI taxonomy): Eukaryota > Viridiplantae > Streptophyta > Magnoliopsida > Fabales > Fabaceae > Leucaena > Leucaena leucocephala. The sequence goes on from CM073542.1 coordinate 11,352,538, forward strand.
TAAATCTTATTATCAATTTGAGAATTTTGTTAGTGAATAATCTGTAAGTATCTTTGTAAGTGCTCTTTAAACTTAAAGACATGCCTTGACTTTAATAAGTCCGTAGGACCTAACTCACATAAACTTTTTTAGTAACAAAAAAACTATTTTTGTTCATTCCTTCTTATGATAAATATAAGATCTCAATTTATTTTATCTATTAAATTTATATTTTTTTAAACTCTTATTATCGATTGTACATATTAAAGGATTTTTTAACTAAGAAAGTAGTATTTAATACAAATTATTAAAATACATACTTTAAGAAAATCAATACCCAGTTGTTACAAAATAACTAACTAGAATTTTTCTTATTATCTACTCCCTTCATTCCTCTCTCTATAAGAGATAGCTTTGGGCATGATTTGTTTTTATTTAGAAGAGGCTGTCTCCATATTTTTTGGTTAACTTTTTTATTTTATAAATACTCTTTAATCTTAAAGATATACTTTAGCCATAATAAGCACATGATGTCCAATTCATCTAAATTTTATGATGACTGAGAATTTTGGAAGACTTTAAAGAGTTTTAATTTGTTGAGATCTTTTTATAGATATTTTGTTGTTTACTTGAGGCCTATAATTAATTTCCCTTAAAATAAAACATGATTTGTTACTCCTTTTCTACTTCCAAGCACATCTTTTTGTAACTTGTATATTTCTTAATAAAATCTCCCCATTTTTGTCGGTTTTAGGGTAAATAAACCCTCCAGGAGTTACTTTTGGCCAAAAAGTACTGAAAGAAGTCTTTTTGAAAGGAAAAACAAGTGACAATTATTGGGGAAGGATCATGGGTTGTTCAGAGGCATGGGTCCCATATATAATATGAAACCCTTTCGTGAAGCTCATTGAATCGTCACCACAGAATCATACTTGATGGATGGATTAGGTTGGCCTTACAAAGTCATGATTCATGTCTCATGACTTGAAATTTAACCTTATCCTTGCTTGCTACCACCATGCTTTGTCCATTACTTCTTTATATTCAACAAAACAACCTTCGACCCAAACCCAACAAAACTATTTTTTCAAAATATAACGATTTAATATTTAAATCTTATTGATAGATATATTTATATTTAATACTTTAAATAAATAAATTATCGAGACTTTAGTCCCCTAAAAAATGACTCTTTTTTGATATTGACAATTATGATATACTATATTTAATAATTCTTTTTTTTATAAAGTAGAGATCAAAATGTTAATAATTCCCTTATAAGGGCACCCAAATATGCTCCCTTAGCTTACATTTATTTTTCTTAAGTTCTATTAAAATTGCACAAAACCACTCTTCTATTTTAAAAAAATATACAAAAAAAAATCCTAGAACAATTATTTAGTTTCAAAAATGAAAAAAAAAATCAATAAAAAATCCTTATTTAAAAATTTATTTTGCTTTAAAACACATGCTATATTTTTATATATAGAAAATACAAGTACTATAAAGATTTTATGTATATAAAGTACTAGTTAATACTCAAATTTAGATTATTATTACTAATAAAATTTTTAAATAGGGACTTTTCACTCATTTTTTAAAAAATAGAATAAGTAGTGATTTGTGTAATTGTTTTTCCTTCTTTTTAGAGTGCTTTTTGTACGTTTCAAAAATAGCATTGAGCTTTGTGTGATGCTTGTAATTTGTATATATTTGGAGATGGAAAATCCATGTACCTTCTTCAGCAAGATTGAGAGGAAAAGTGTAATTTGCTTTTAATAGAAAGCACCCATGCACAAATGAGAAATTCCATAGTTTGGTATATAGGATTTTGACATTTTTTTTATTACTATCAAAAGAACTTGATCAACTTGCACCTCTACTCCCAACAACCATATCCTTACCATTTGAATTTTGAAGTTTTGAAATAGCATTAGGTGGCTAGTTGGATTTTGACATTATTTTTAATATATAATTGATTTCCATACTTGAAATGAAGGAAAATTACTATCCACCCACCGTTAAGTCTTATCAAAAGCAAAAATGTTTAGGCCAAGTTGTTTTACGTTCTAAGGGACATGCATGGTTAAATAAGTCTTTCTGCTTTGAGTTATTTTTAATATTTCTCTTTTTTTTAATTTTCCCAACATTAATTAGCAGAATATTTGTAATTTTAATTTGTTCTCCATTTATATGTGTGTGTGTGTATATATATATATATATATTTATATTTTATCTTATTTCCATTCCACTAGAAAATTTTCCTTCCTATTAGGTTTTAAATTCTACTTGTTAAGGAGCACAATAGGGATACAAGAAGACAATTTGAAATTGTGAAGGGTTAAAAGAGAAATTTGCCCATAAAGTTTTCTGTCAAGCGTAATTGACATATTTGACTTTCATTTGATGTAATTATTGTGTTTTTTTTTTAAATATTCAACGTCAATTTTTAAGAACGTTTGACCAATGTTAACCATAGTTAAACAATTCTAATGATTAAAAAGTAATTTTATTCCAGAAGTTTATGTAACACCCTGCTTTCAAAATATATTTAAAAACACCCCATCATGATAATAAAGGATTTAACCAATTCCAAACAGAATTATATATCGTAATAGAAAGATTCTAAAGTCAGTTTTGAGATACTAGCCATGGCAAAAAAAAAAAAAAATAGAACACTACCTCAAAAATCTACCATGGTTAAATAAAAATGCAACATTTATAAAACTTTCCTACTATGGTTAAAAAAAGCAACTTAATTAACAATATTTCAAAAAGAGGGTTATAATAATCCTGTTTGATCATATCAATTCAAATATTCATAATCAACTCACAAAGCTCATGAGATTTACACAATCCAATAGATAATTTCATAAAAAAAATCATCAACAATCTAGTGTACTTGATTTACAAAACATAAATCCAATAGTTTCATCATGAGCATACAAGTTCAAATAGAGTTTTAAGTCATAAGTATACTCAAATATTAGTGCATTAAAGTAATCTAAAGGACCCTAAGCCCCTAAGGGTATATTTGACTCAACAGAAAGAAGAGAATATGAGATATTTTAATAAAGAGAAAAGGAATCAAGGGAATATGAGAGATTTTATTATTATTTTATTTGTATTAATATTAAAGGAGAGGAGGGGAGGATTTTTATGTTACCTTATTTAGTTCAAGAAATGATGAGAGAGAAAATATTTTTATATAGATAAATTTACATTTATATTATTTTATAGAATATTATAATAAAATATAATATATGAATAATATTAAGATATTAAAAATTATGGATATATTAATATTATAAAATAAAAATACTACTCTTCTTCTCTAAATTCCCTCAATTTTAGAGGGGAGGTAAAACTTGAGAGGGGAAGGAAAATTCTCCTCTCCTACAAAATTTACATACCTAAATAAGGGGAGGAAAGCCAAATCACTCCCCTTCTCTCCCCTTCTCCTAAATCATTTGTAGCAAACAAAGTATAAGTATTTATTTGGTTTAAGAGAAATGAAGAAGAGGGGAGGAAATGATAGAGATTTTACTTTCTTCCTGTTGTTTGACAACTAAAAAATTTTCGAAGGAGAGAGACCTTCTAACTCTCATCTAAAATAAATTGAGAGAATTTAAAAATGAGGGCAATATTTTGTTCTATGCCGATTATTTTATCCACGCTTATTTTCAATATCTCCAATCTAACATAATTTATTTTCTTCTTCCCTTAGCCGCTAATCTTTTTCCTCCACACCAAGATCGCCATCACATCCACCACCCCATAGATCGCCATCATTGCGTATTGCTCTCCTTCAACAATTGTTGAGAATGATGACGAAGGCGACGACAAATGACATTGGTGACAACGACTGTCAAAGTAGGCTTTTAATTCTACCTGTTAAGAAGCACAATAGGGAGAAAAGAAAATTTTGAAGGGTTAAATGACAAAGTTATTGTAAAAGCTTTCTGTTAGGTGTAATTAGTATCTTTAACTTTCACTTTCATTTGAAGCAATACTTGTTTTCTTAATAAGACCCATGAGGTTTTCCCAATGATACTTAACACAACCCAATCCATACTTTCATAAAGATTCAAAAAACTTACACAAATAAACAATGTATTTTTTCAAAGGTTTATTTCAAGAAAGCATGTTTAACCTCTTACCTCCATCCTCATGTTCTCCTTGAAAACCTTGATTGAACCCATGGTCTAAAGAACTCTGTGTAACTAGTTACTTGTAAACTCATCAATCATGAGATGTAGCCTAGCCAAAGGTTACAGAGCTCATGACCAGATCCTATGTTTCCTCTCTTTACTTATAGGAGGTGTCACTGCTCAAGGTTAGATCCTAATCCTGGATCAGAAAATAGAACGAACATACCCAGAGATCTTGATGAGGCCAACCCCTGAGCTCCTTGTGGTGGCATGCATACCACATGGTTAATTCATATCAACATTCATAATTTCATCCCCTCTAACCTCAGCCCATATAACAACGATAATCCTCATAATTTCAAAATTCACAAAAGCTATACAATCCAATCAACTTACCTTCAACCACAAGAACATAGAATCTTCATCTCTCATGTGTAAACATAAGTCATTTAAAAATTCAACATAGATAGATCCCACAAGACCACCAATTCATTTCATAAACATAAATCCATAGCTTTCTTATACTTATGACAATTATATGACGTGCCCAAGCCCAGTCCTACTCATGAATATTTTTATCGAGTATAGTTAGTTTTGCACCCAGATAATCAACCTCAGGTATTGTCTCTAGTTGAAATCTGGGAGTATGAACTATTTTTGAACATTGACAACATATTGTTGGATCCTTTTTCTAATTTAAACATTGATAACCCTAAAATATTACACAATTAAAAAAAAAAGTTTGAAGTAAGATCATTAACCCTAATCAGAATTATTTGATGAATGATCAACTTTGGTCAAATGTTATTATAGGAATTATAAAGCAACTTTTTTTCTTTGTTCCTCTTCTTCATCATCTTTAATGTTATTATAGAAATATATATGTCACACTAAAGTTAAACACATGAAATTTTGTGTTACTTTTTCTAATGCATGTACAAATTAAAAAATTATTGAAAATTTGTGTATTAAAAAAAAGTTAGTTCCTAATTGTAGAATGTGAAACAAGGGGATTCATTCATGTTTACTAAGCTGATCCACCCTATAGATATTGTGCCGCTTTAACTGATAAATCAAACCAAAAAATTTTGATTAGGAGAAAATTAATAAAAATTCGCCCATTTAATATTCATAAAAAAGTTCACCCATGGAATATCTAGAGATTAGAAAACTTATTTTCTCTTAATCTCTTATGCCAACGTGATTAAGAAAGAGCTTGAAAATCTGGGTTTTTACGGAAGGTGGGATGAGTGAGAGGGGCCCACCTTCACACGTGAACCCAATGAAAGGCCAATTCGGTAATTTCAGTGAGTGGAAAATGTAATGGGCAGCAGCGAATCTCTGCACACAACGGCCCTCTTTTTCCCCATTTCATCGTCACCGAGACACTCTCCCATCTCTCTCTCTCTCTCTCTCTCATCATCCTCATCATCATGAAGATCTCTCAGAGACTCTTCAAATTCAAATACCACTTCGCCGCAGCTCTGCTCTTAGCCTTTACCGTCTCCTCCTTCGCCGTCCTCGCTCCCAGATTCCTCACCGTCTTGGCTTACTTCTGGCCCCTCTTCCTCTCCACCGCTCTCTTTCTCGCTCTCGTCCTTGTCTTCGGGCGGACCTCCTCATCCACCACCGCCGGCAACAGCAGCAGCAACAACAACATCGCCGGCGAGGTCTTCCTCGACTACGTCTCCGGCCACCACGAGATGCAGTTGGAATCTCAAGCCGGTAAGTCCGATTAGAGCGTCAGATCGAGGGATCAATCACACACAGTACGTAGCAGTTAAGCATCGTAGTAAGGTTAGCTGCAGTTTGGAGATTAATTTTAGGTCTTTAACTCTATAAAATAGGAAATCAATGTAGCTTTGTAATCTCTGGAACTTTATAATTATTTTTTAATTTATTTTTCCTTTTTTGTCTTACTCTTCGATTTATGTTTCGCTGTGACTTGATTTGATGTATTGGATCGGAATGTTTTGAGAGTTGCGGCAGCGTGCAGCGGAGTGTGTTATATAGTGACGGTGTAAAATAAGCAATTCAGGCTGAGGATGAAAGAGAAAGGAAATGAACATAGGATTAAGATCAATTTTCGTAATTTTACAAAAAATAATGAGATAGCTAATTGAGGAAAGTTTCTTTTGGAAATTTTATTGGTGAGGAGATATGATAAATTTTTATAGCCTATTAGTATTATGCAATTTTTGTATCACATAGTATTGGTACTTTAATTTAAATTTTTTTACTAATAAAATTAATTTTGGACAAATATATAAAAATACGTATGAAGTTATACACAAGGGGTGGCTAACACTATATGATTTTTTTTAATGCAAAAATAACATAATATTATAAAATGGTTGTAAAAATATTAAATTATGTTGACAACGTTGAATTGAAAATGTTGACATTAAATATAAATATGGCATAATTATGTTTTAACTGACATGTTTGTTAATTAATATTAATTTTTTATTTTTAAAATTTTATTAAAAATATAAACATTTTAAAAAAATTATAAAAATAAATATGTGAAAATATTTATAAAGTTTATATTAGGAGCATCTAATACTATATAGTTTTTTTAGCTTAAAATTAACTATAATTTTATAAAATAAATATAAAAATATCAACTAAAAATATTAAGTATTAGTATGCATGATATAATTATATTCTATTTAGTATCATTTATTATTTGTCAATTAATATTAATTTATTATTTTTAAAATTTTATTAAAAAATAAGGATAAGATTGATGTGTTGGCATTCGATCATAAGATTGATGTGCTGCTTTGAAACATATGTTTATTGTTTAAAAAAGTGAACAAAGGCGTGAATTGGTTAATTTGTGATGCCCACATAATGGATAATGATGTTGTTCTTAATAATTCTATCTTTCTTTGTCAGGAGCTATTTTATTTTGATAAAAAGTGGTGGGCATCATACTTATGAACACAGGAAACATTTTCTATATGGTTTATCAATAGCTATCTTTTTGTTTTATGTAATTATAATAGAATTTAATTTAATATATTTCTTTTAATTTCATTTACGAATCAAAATATCATTTATATTATTTAATTTTTTTAATTCGTTTCATATGAGAATTATTTAAAACAATAAGATAAAAAAAATTAAAATGGGTTGTGCTTTTGTCAAAATTTGATAATATAAAAATTAATTATTTATATATGATAATCAATATCAATATAATAAATCATATTATTAATAAATTATAAACATGATTACATCATGCTTTAAATTCCATGAAACGCCTTAAGTTGATAAATAGATACTATTCTTATAAAAAAATATAAATTAGGAAAAATGATAGAAAAATCTCATATTACTTGCTCAAAGATACATAAAACATAGGCTTTACAGTGGATACGATTTATTTTTAATGAATTAAGTACAACATGCATATAATTGAATATATGTAAGGGAAATACGAATTTAAATATTAGAAAGTATGAGGATTTTAACTTTACTAGGAGTCCTTAAAAAATTTAAAGATCACGTTTTATAATGAGGATTTTTTTAGCAATTTCCCTAAGGTAGTATTCAAAATAATTGTATTTTTTATATAGATATTAAATTAATGTGTGGGTGTTTATATATCTAAAGTAGAAATTAAATATAAATAAAAAAGAAGGAGATTTGATCAAATGATGATGTCACTTAGAGATGGGAATAACCTGTCATTTTATGGTGAGAATTGATAATCTATTTTAGTGCAAGTCTTTTCAACCCGCACCTCCTGCATGTTTTTTTTTTAATTTTTATTATTTATATTATATTTTATTAATTTTAGAATTTTAACTAAGTTAAAGTTTATATTATAGTTAATTTATATTAATTTTAGAGTCAATCTCTTAACTATGATTTATTTTTTAAAATTTTTAATTTATTTATAACTCAATTCTTAATATTTTTATTTTTTTATATTATTATCTTTATCATTCATAATTCAGTCCCACATGGCAAAACACCCTTCCAACTCAGGTTCCTTGTATATTTTTGTAAAAGTTAAATAAAAGGAAAAATTGATGGGGCTTAATTTTTTTTAGTATAATTTTTTTTTAAAAGTTAAGATCATACATAATTTAAAGGCAGAACAAAATTTTATTTTCTCTTAAATTATATTAATATCGGGTAGAGTGAGTTATTAATTATCCTCAAATATAAACTTATACACTCAAGAATTAAAATATATCTTTACTATAACTAAAATTATAATAAAATAATATTTTTTAATAATTAAATATATTTTAAATAATTATATATTTTGAGCTTACTAATGTGAGGGAGCCTAAAATTGGCGACACACAATCTTCCTCTGCATCAATACCCAATTACCTATAGCAGTATAGCTTGCCAGGTCTTTGTGGTCTTTCAAGGAGGTTGAGGCGCAGCTAGCTTCATGTGCCAACACAATATATATATATATATATATATACTGTTAACTCATATAGCGTAAAATAAATTTCAGAATCAAAAGTAGCATAAATAATAAAAAAAAATTTATATTTTATAAAAATATAAATTTAATTTTTATTATTATTGTGAGAGTTTCTTTAATAATAAATCTACTAATTTTTTTTTAAAATTTTAAAACTATACTTTAATTTTAATAAGAGATTGGTGTTTAATTTATTTAAATATTTTTGTATTAAAATTTTTTTTCACACTAATCCAAACACATTATGGAAACAAAATTATGTAAAAAGCTTATAAAAATTTTTGTAAAGAAACGAAGATTATCAAAAATAAGAAAAGAATGCAACGGAATTATATGGCTTTTGGGCAGTCGTACAAGAGGTATCGGACCCCATGTGGCACGTGCCACCCATTTTGGCCGCTCCCTTCTCCATGTCGAGGACTAGGGGTGGAAACAGGCTAGGCAGCCTGTCAGGAGCCTATGGCCTGGCCTGCATTTGGCCTGGCCTATTTTTAAAAATATACAGGCTCAGGCCTGTATAGAAGCCTGTTTTACTTAACAGGCCAATCTCAGGCTTGTATATAAGCCTGTCAAGCCTGTCAGGAGGCCTGGCCTGTTATTTAAAATAAATGTTATATAATAATACAACATGTGTGGATCGAACCCCTAACCTATTAAACAACATTTAACCATTAGACTATTGAACTAAAGCTTATTATTATAAATTTTATTCTAAACTTATAATTTTATTCTCATATACTAACCATAATCCCTAAATCTCTACCCTAAATCCCTAATTCCCCAGGACCCCCGCTACTACCCTGCATTTAGAGCTTGCGTTGCGGCCGCCCCTTCAGTCTCTCTTCCTCACACCTGTTATCCCTCTGCATAATTCACCAGCATCCTTTTCTCTTTATTTTATTTCATCAGCGGCATCTCTTCTATTCAGAGAGCACAGCAAGAGTGATGAGAGAGAGAGAGACGAGTGACAGAGTGGGAGAGCAGGAATGAGAGCGAGGGTCGGTGAGAGAGACAGAGGCGGAACAAGACATGAGCGACGGTGGTCTTCAGGAACGGATGACAAAGAGGGCGGAGGCAGAACGCGAGAGGGAGGAAGCAGAGGTTGTCGCTGATGATGATTGAATTTGCGATGCTGGTTGGTTTCCAGAGGTAAGCATTTCCTGTCCTCTTCCACTATTTTTCAGGCTATCTGCTCAGTTTCTGATTGTTGCTGCTGTGTTACTTTGGTTTATATGAAATCTGAACTAAATCATGGGTTATATGGTGGCTGGAATTTGGGGGTCCTAGAGAGAGAAAGCGAAGAACCAAAGAGTCAATTAAATAACTCATGTCTATGTGATAGAACCAAGCTTGTAGTGGATGATTTTATCACATGCATTTTTGATTAGCTGAGAAAATATTTGTGAATCTGAAAATTTCAAAGCAAGAGGAGCTGCTGTTATCCCCCCACCCCAAAAAAATAAGCTATATAAGGGTGTCCAAATGATAGAATGGAATAGAGTTGGAATATCATGTATTATAAATTAAGTAAGGTAATATGATATCTTTGATGATGGAATTAAATTTTACTTGATGTTTTTCCAAAATATATAGCAGCAGTGGCTGTCAGAAAATGTTGAAAGAAGTAGAAGTATTTTATTGTTATTATAGGACATGATTTAAGTTGGTTCAGCAGATTGGATTCTTAGGCATGCAGCTTTTGGACAGGGGAAATTTATTCAAAGATCCATTGTTTCTGGATTGTCATTTTGCTGCTGTCATGAGTTGGAACAAGTGTTGGAAACAAAGGTATTGACAAGAATCTAACTAGAAAGTTAAATTAAATATAAGAAGGCATATTTGTTGGCTGAGGCTAAGGGATTTTTATTCCTGATTTACTGTTCTAGGAGAGTGACGCTGATTTCAAGAATTTTAAAAATATTATTTATAGTTTTTTAAAATATACAAAAAAGCCTGTTAGAAGGCCTGTTACGGAGGCCTGTTGTGAGGCCTGCTACAGAAGCCTGTTCTGAAGGCTTATAAGTATAATTATAAACAAGCTCTTTTAACAGGCTTCAGGCCAGGTCAGGTATATTTACAGGCCAGACTTATGCGAGAAAATTAGCTTATAACAGGCTACAGGCCAGGTTCAGGCTAAATTGTCATTTAACAGGCCTGACCTGTTAAGGCAAAAGCCTGGCCTGGCCTGGCCTATTCCCACCCATATCGAGGACTCAATGAGTCAATGGTACTTATGTTGATTATGATTTATGAGTAACAGGTGAAACTCTTTTTATAATAAAAAGTATAGATATTTCAAAATTCTAAATTCTATTTTTTAACATGTTATTTTAAATAAAATAGATAATGACGAAATGCGTTTAGACTTTAACTACAAACTTAAAGGAGAATAAAATTTGAATAAAAAAATAAGAATATAGTAAAATTTAGAATGTGATAAACAAATATAAATATTTAAGAGAAATAAATATATTATTTCCCCTCCCAAAAGCAACATCAAATCGAACTCATCATCAATTGCCTGGCTGAACCTACGAGCTAAAGTGTCAAACGGACGTAGAAGGGTCTCCCAATACATCAATTACGTGTTTGAATTATTTGTCAGCTAAAATAGTGTCAAACAAACCGACAAGAGTGTAGTCAGAGACGTTGGGTAACGAATTTGCTAAATAGTTCAACTGGAAGATCTTAATAAATAGTTAGTTATCAATAAGAATTACTTTAACTGTAAATAATTCAATATTATTTAAATAAAATTTTAATTTTAAATTTTAATATATACAAAAAATTTTTATTGAGAAATTTACCTAGTGTCAAAACTGTTTGTTATACTCTAAATTTTAAAAAAGATTAATTTTAAATTTAAAATAATTTTTTTTTTGTAATTTAATGGGGGATGGGGTAGGAAGTTTGCCAAAGTCATAGGAGGAGATGCAATGACTATGGTTAATGGGTGGAAGAAGACGATAAAAAGAATTCAAGAGAACATAGGGTTAATTTTTTAAAATTTATAACAACAAACGTATTTATTTGAATAAGATATTGATTCATATAAAGTCGGGGAATAACAACTTGTTATTCAGAATTTATACATAGGGGTGAACTTAAATTAAAGTAAAGAAACTTACAATTTAATTACTATACCTCTCTACATATATTCCTTAAAACGTACAATAATTAATTAGGGAATAATAACGCCTTATTTAAAATTCATGTTTGGTAAAACTTACAATTCCATAACTAAAACTCTTTTAAGTATTACTTAAAATATATAAGGAATTGTCAATAATTAATTTAGGAATAACTACTCCTTATATTAAAAAAAAAAGAACAATACTCTCATTGGTAGCTACTTACTAGTCACCCATGTAGGAGCTCCGACATCGGCAAACTGCTAGAGAGGGGTTCTATATTTGTTTTTTTTTTAAAAAAAAATATAGAGGGCATGCTGTACTTTTTTTTTTCCTCTTGAAAATCTCAATTTAAGATGTAACATGTCATGGTCATTATGGAATTACAGTATTTTTTTCTGTTTTTTCCCTTAATTTTAAATCATTTACATCTCATTCTTAAAATTTTATTTGGTATAATTAATTATTATAAATTTTCAATATTTGTTTAGTTGATCTCTATACTTTTAAAAGAATATCAAATTATAGACGTAATTAAAAATTTAATTTTAAACATAAATATAATATATTTTTTTATAATTATTAATTTTTTTAATTTTTTTATTAATAATAATTAAATAAAAAAGTAAAGCAGTTAAAAAATAATTTTAATATTTTAAAATAAATATTTTATATTAATTAATTTAATTATTTTTTTAATTTAATTTAATTGATAAAATAGATTATGTATTAAAGTTGGTATTTTTTATAGAGTAAGTTATCAATAAGAGTTTCAATTTAATAACCCTAACCCCCATTTTCACAAATTCACATTCTCCGGTTCCCTCCCCAGTCCCCACCCAAGGCCGTCGCGCTCTTCCGTTCTGGGAGAGACAGAGCAGCTGCAGCAGAACACCATCGTCTCAGCGGCTTCCTCCTTGGCATCAGTTCAGCCGTTCACTTCACCATTGCCTAGACCTGTATATTTTCTTCTTCCTTCTTTGGACAATTTCTTTGTTAGCCATCAACTTAAGTTCAATGTGATATACGAGATTTCTTTGGCCTTGTCGTTGTCTTCTTCTTCTTAACTCGCCATGTCATGCTTGAGCTCCTTTTCCCTATTAGCAACTTTTAATTTTTGTTTCTATTAGCTTACGGTATATGATTTTTTGAGGGAATTACAATAACCTGATTTGTCAAATAGATACACAATCTATGTAAACTCATAACTAATGCTTCTGTAAACACAAGACCCATAAAAGCTTTTGATTATGGATTTTCCTTTCATATTATGTTCACTTATCTTGTTGGTCTATTTTCTTATTAGACATTGTATTCTGGATTGTTGAGTTTTTCACTCTGAAGTTTCAATCACTCTCATACCTTAGTTTTGAGACATTGTTATCAGCAGATTATTGATAGGAGGAGCATCTGATGGCTGATTGTCGAGGCCACGATTTCATGTTCTGTCACTTGTGTGGGACAATGCTGATAGCCCCTTCTACTAAGTATGTACAATGCCCATTGTGCAACACTAAGCGAGACATTAAGGGTAAAGCCTTTAGTCCTCATCTTCTGATGGATTTGTATGCTTGATTTGTTTGCAAGTTAAAATATTTTTGGTATTACTGAACTTCTGGTAGGGTCAACTTTTAGCATCTTAGATGTCCATGTTTCCTTTCAATCATCATGATCAAATTATACAACTCTGCTCCCCTTTTCCTTCTTTTCAGTATGTCAAAAGTGTTGTTTTCCAATCAAACTGCTAAATTTAAGCTTATATCAACTTGGCTGCTTGTTCATGCTTGAAACCACAGTCTACAGTATTTAGTTGACAGTGCATATGCTTGGCAATCAGCATGTTCCAAAAAAAAGTTCGTGTTGCCTAAAATTGGCCTTTTGGAATGTCAACTTTACGTTATCATCCTTCAAAGCCAGATGACTTCTTTTCTACTTATTTTTCTTATCATTTACAGATAATTTCTTAATCATTTTCTTCTGTGAGTGATTTGGAGCTTCTGATATTGTGTGCTCATGTTGAGTTTTGGGTTTCCACAAGATGATGGCCATTCTTTTATATGGATTCTAAGTCATTTAATTTTCTTTCTTTTTAAGGAAAAAAAATCCAATATCTAATGTTTAATAGGAAAAGTCTTTTCCAAATAGTGACTGAGTTTCCTTTTCTTTCTTTTTTTTATGGATTTATATATTGAATGAACATACTGTTGGTTGAACTGTTAAAGTTATTGCCTGATTTATCTTTATAAAATGAGAGGCATCGAGATGACTTTGCAGCACCAATCAACTTGTGAAATTTGTGTGCTAGTTTAAGTGTGCATATGTGTTTGGATGTTTGCAGATTTGGAATTTTGTATTGTGTGTATGTGCATGTTTTTGATAGAGCACAATGACGTCGTGCAATCCATGTAACTGAACCCATATAGTGGGATAAAGTTTGTTGTTGTTGTGTGTATGTGCATGTTTTGAGCTTCAAGTGCAGGTCAATATCCTGTTTCTCTAAAACTTTCATTATATAACTGTAACTTAGTTCACCTGATCTTTAATATACCCTAATTGATTGTCTCTCTCTTCAGATATAAAAGGAAAAGAAGTAAGTTACACAATTTCTGCTGAGGTATGGTTTATTACTTTAGATAAGCTGCAGAGCATATTTTTATTCATTTTGTTCGAATTTATGTTTTGTTTTGATCAGTACGAGATAATATAAATGAAATCAGTGATTCCAAAATGTTGACGAAGGTTGAGGATTTGATATCAAAATAGCAAAATCTTTTTGTGGCACCATAAATGCAATTATATATAGCAAACATCTTGCTGAATCTGATTTTTCCTAATTTTATGTTCCCTTCTGTTTGCAGGATATCAGAAGGGAGCTTGGAATTGTCATAATGGAAGAGCAGAAGGTGCAATTATCAAAGGTAATGAACCATCTGGGTTGATACGAGGGCATGCAAACATGAGCTTTCCTTTAGATTAATACTTGCTTACTTTTTTTACATGGATGTGATTTTTTTTCTGGGCAGGTGAACAAGAAATGTGAAAAATGTGGTCATGGTGAAGCTAGCTTTTATACCAGACAGGTATTATTAGAATCTACTCCCTCCGGTCTCTATATATAAGATACAAATAATTGGATTATATAGAGAGAGAAAATTGGTCGGGGAAAGAATGTATAAAAAATGTATTTTATTTTTCAAAAATGCCCTTATTGTTTTTTGTGGGGGTTGTTGCAGAATGAGCAATATAATTAAGGCCGTGATATAGCATGTCATTGACAGGGGCAAAAATGAAAAAACAAACTGGCTAAAATTTCAGACGTCCTTGCATGTCGTTGATCGGGGCAAAAGTAAAAAAAAAAAGTTGGCTAAAATTTCAGAAATCCTTTTAAGTGTATCTATAAATAAGACTAGGCCATCCCCAAAATTTATATCTTATATATAGGATTGTAGGGAGTTTCTATCTATCAACTTTAGCAAGCTGCACTATTCATGAGTGATAAATACTGTGACTCAATCCCGACAGTATCTTGAATATGATTGCCTCCAATAGGAGAATTCCTTTGCCTATCCAGATAATACTGCTAAGATTTACGGGTAAAGTTGGGATCCACTATACTTTATGACGCAAAGGTGTTCATATTATTTATATAAAGGTCAAGTTTAGCTTTAAGTTTCATAACATTCTAATTTAAATTTACAGATGCGATCAGCGGATGAAGGGCAAACTACTTTTTACACTTGCACTCGTTGTGGCCACCAGTTTCAGGAGAATTAAGAATATTAATGGTGATTCAGTTAAAAAAAAAAAAGATTTTCCTAAGAAGAGATATACTAAGCAAAATTTTAAATGACTTAAAGAGGAATTATACAGGGCAGTGCCTAAAGGGAGGTGAGAATTTATCCTACGTATCCTGATTATTTGTGCCATCTCATCTCATGTTCACAATGTATTATTATTCACTTGGGTCATTGACTGAGACATTTGATTAAAATTGTCCCACTGGTGGCAATAATGTGCAGAGGGGTCCTTTTGTTATACTGATTTCCTTGAAAAGAGTTATGATTTAACTAAATTGATTTTTTTTATTGGGGCCAAGGAGTTATAGCTAAATTGTTCACAATCTCCCCATCGATAACAGATTTCCTCTTCTTCCGTTTCCAGCACATACAATACATGAAGCATTCCCCCTAACAAACAATATTTGTTGAAAATTTCGGTTGTATATTGTGCTTATAATAAGGGTATTTTAGTCATTCTAACATTTACTCATTTTCCTTCCTCTCTTTTTTCTCTCATTCATCCAAGGAAGATGAGCGATAATATTTTCTTTGTAATTTTCTATTCTTCCCCTTTTCTTTCTTCGTATTTTATTTCCCTACAATTTTTCTTCCCATCCAATGGGGGAGTAATGAAGATGATGAGATTTTGCTTCTTCCAAACCCAATGGTGGGTTTAGAGGTTCCTATAGACGAGTCATTCTCTATAACCCAGAGGACACTTTCTGAGGTTGCCCTGGGGCCTCCTTACTTTTACTATGAGAATGTTGCACTTGCACCTAAAGAGGTTTGGCAAACAATATATAGATTTTTGTACGACATTGAACCTAAGCTTGTGGATTCGAAGCATTTCTGTGTAGCTGCCAGAAAAAGGGGCTATGTTAACGATCTCCCTATCCTTAACAGATTTCCTCTTCTTCTGTTTACATGTACAATTCATTAACCCTTCCCCTTACAAAGAAATAGGGGCCCTCTTAGGACCACGGGACCAAAATTAATTGATTGCAAACAGCTTATGGTAGCGCAAAACTAACAGAGAGGATTACGAAAGCTCTAGAAAACTATGTAGGGTATTCGCTGCTGTCGGGCCAAAAGTATGTTCTTGATGAATGTAGTAAATGTCATCAATATTCTATCTCTGTGTTTTGGAATTGGTGGCGCAGATGTGGCTCTTTATTTTGCTGGGCATTCCTCTCAAGAAAGATGTCTCGGATGATAAATCAGAGGTAAATAGGAACATAGAAGCTGGTGGGAACAAACAAACCAGAAAGGAAAGTTAAATGGCTTGGAAGATTTACAGCTGCTCAGAAGATGGTGCTCGATTGGAGTACTTTATGGGCCTTTCTGGGGGTTTTGATCTTATTGTTGGTGGGAGTTCATGTAACAGCCTAGCTAGTAGCAATGGGTTTAGCTGAGATGGTCTCAACTCTCAAGGGCAAAGAATCATCTCTCTTGTTTGATTACTGTCCCATTCTAGACTTTTGTCAAAAGATCACCCTTATTTGCTTTTTAATTAATATGCGGTTTCAATTTGATTAATATTATTCATTTCAAAATTTATTACATTAAGAAATTCTCAAATTATATAAACTGATTTCTAAAAATTGAAGAGTTAGACTGCAAACGTAGCATTATTCCTCCTCTAGTTATATTTATAGGATAGAGAAAGAATATTTATTTTGATTTTATTTATAGGGTATAGAGAGAGAATTTTTATGTAAATATAAAAGTTTATCTTTTATTTATTTATGATAATTTTGTTTCCATTTGTTGTAATGTATATTAAATAAAGTTAAAATTGAAAAACTGTTGAATTTTATAGTATAATTAATGAAGTTTAAGATTTTTGTAGTTTGTATAAAATATATTAAAAGTAACTCTTAAATATAATTAAATGGGTATTTCGATTTGAAGGCAAATTCTGTTAACTTTAAAAATCTAACAGAATTTGACTTCAAACGTAGAAAACCAAACCTGATTAGCAGCACCTAATGCAATCTAGCAAAGTCAAAAGATAGTAAACTTCACAAAAGGAGGGGGAAAACACAAGAGAAACTATTTATTTAATAAGGCAAATAAGCAAAAACATGTATTTAAATATTTGAAATGATGAATAGATATATTTACATTTTACATGGAGGTTAAAATAAATCTTAATGTCTTTTTACCTTTTAAAAATTTTATGTATTATGTTTTTTTTATAGAAAAAAGTTCAGGTGTATTATTTAATTATATCATATCATATTTAGTACGGAAAATATTATAATAGGGAGATTGTCATTGAGGGCCCGTAGGTAAGATAATTGTATTTTTAAATTCTAACAAATGTTTTAGAACGGTTGGACCGAAGTGAAAATATGTTTCTAGGCCGAATGCCAAAAATACTCGTCAGATAAGCAATGAGTAAATGTGACTGGTGACCATTAAATATTAACTATTTAAAATTGTGTAAGTAAATACACCATGTAATAATCAAATTTTAAATCATATCAAGTAGATTTGAGAAGCTAATATTTGGTTATTTCTAATTGTAACATCATATATTACTCATGAAGACTAATTTTTACATAAGTTAATGTGATTTTTAGTTCTCTAAATTTATATAAATTTTAAATTTTAAATTATATGTTTTGGTCATTTAAAAGATAAAATGATAAACAATTTTATTAAATTATAGAGATTAATATTTTAAATATAAAATTAATTTAATAGATTAAAACCCATGTTTAAAATTTGAGGGGCTAAAATCCTAAATTAATAAACAGTTGGTTGATTTGGTAAGTAGTCTTATTCTAATAAAAATAATAACATAAATTTAAATCTTATGCAGCGTTCTTATTGAAAGAGTTAATAATCATTTATACTTTAAATTTTAAAGGTGATTAATAACAAGCTTAAAGTGACTTAAGTATATCTTTAATTAAATAAAAAAAGATTAAAGGATCATAACTAAATGGAGACAGACAAAAAATTGAATTATTTTTTTATATATAACTTCAAACCATATTTTAACTATGCCTCGTGGGCACGTAGAATAATTTTTAAAGTATTTTGGAACAAAAAATGTTATTATCTTGCTTCTTAGGGCCCCCCATTGACATTCTCCCTAATATATATATATATATATATATATATATATATTATAGATATATCGATGATTATAAAAGTTGCTATTTTTAACGTGAAGTGGGAACATTGAATTTTTTTTTTGGTACAAAAATTTTTAGAAAGGAATTGGACTCACCCATGATCCAAGGACAGGGCGAAGTCTCCCTTCCTCTTAGGCGATACCAATGTTGGGTAGGGCGAGCTGTCTATTACCCTCAGACGTAAACCTAAACACTCAAGAGTTATGATGCCTCCTCAAGCATTGCGACTAGAATCACAATAAAATAGTATTTTTTAAAATTTAAATATATTCTAAATAGTAGTATGTCTTATCTTTTACTAGCTGAATTCACGGACGATATGGTTAGGAACATTGAAATTGAATGAACAAAGCCACTTCCCGACTTTCTGCAACTTCTACTGTACGTTTGATGAAGAGTTTTTAATTAGAGAGGGAGTGTAAATAAAAATATAAATAGAATTGAGATTAAGTTAAAAATTAATTTAATAAAATAAAACTAAATATAAAATTAATATATATTCTTTTATAATTTAAAAATAAAATAATCTAAAATATTTATTTATAATTTACAAAAATTAAAATTATTTAAAAATTTTATAATTATGATAAAAATGATTAAAAAAATTATTTTTATTTCTAGTAATCTTAATTTTTAATTTTTTTAATAAAATTAAAGTATTTAAAAATATTAAAATATATTACTAAACTTTCTCACTCTCCTTCTCTTCCAACCGTTATGGACATATAAATAATAATATTAATAATTAAAAAATAATAATAAATATTGAATGGTGGGACAAATGACAAACGTATGGATAGCGAAAATCCAAAAATAAAATGAAGTGTGAACTGTTCATTGACCTTCGACTCCACTGGGATCTGTCCGAAGAACTTCAGAAGCTCTCCGAAGATTCTGCTTTCGCTTTCTCTTCCAAAGGTAAAATCCCCACTCTCTGGTTTGGATTTTACGGATTTATTTTCATTTTTGGCATGGAATCTTCAGATTCTGAATGTCTATTTCTGTCTGTTAAACTTTAGTTGTTTGAAACTTACATTTTGCCTTTTAGCTGAAGTTTTCCCCTATTTTCGAATTTCCTTACTGTAGTTATTTGTACTATCGTCCGTCATTCTTGGATTATAGCGGTTGAAGCTTCGTAGCTATTGCTGAAATTCTTGTGTCCTTCGAAATGGAATGCAATTTGGCAGTTATGTAGCATTGTGATTATTCTGTGTCTTAAAAGCTCGATCTTAACTTATTCCATTTATCTTGTAATTGATGCAGCCCTTTTGACGTAGCTGAGAGAAGCTTTTTTATGGCTAGTTTTACTTTTGACCTGCAGTCTTTGATTCTCGTATTTATTTTGCTTCTTTGATGTTTCATTCTCTTATAATTCACGATTCTGTGGGCCTATAAACTCGGGAATATTTGTCTGATTTGGATCAGATCAGATTGAACCTCCATGCATGATCATTGGATGATGTAATAAAAAAGGCATAGAGCTTTACTTTTTGAAAATTTTCTTTCTCTAGTTCCTGTTTCCTACTTTAATTTCCATACTTAATGTATTATGAAATTCAGCTTGCGAACTTGATATGAATTGTAAAATTTAAACAAAGTGCTTGTATTTTTTTTTTATTTTAATCCTATACGGATTTGAGGCAGGAAGATTGAATGATGCTTCACAAATTTTGTATCTCTGTTGCTTAGTTGTTTTGCTTTACAATTTGCCACATCTAGATCTTCATTTACATAGTCATCATACATTTTTGCCAAATAGGAAGAGAGAAAAGATCATTATACTCTCTTTGTTGCTGCAATTCCAAATGTTTCCTGCTGTTATACTAATTAAGTCCAAGAAAAACCTCTTGCCTTGTCATCTTCAAATATCCAATATTTATTTTCTTTTAGTAATTAGGATATATAGTTTATGCTGTATCTGATGCATTGTTATGATCATTTACTAAACAACTTGAGTTAAACGTACGATCTTTGCCATTCTTGATTAAATGAAATTTCAGCTCATGGTGGGTGAGTTGGTCCTTTATTTGCACGTAAGGTCCAACAAACTTCTGCACAAGAAGCATGTTAAGTTATAATAATTTTATTTGTCAGTCTTTGCTTATCAGCTTTTGCTTTTAAGTTAAAGTAGTCCATGACATGATGGGGCAGCTCTCTTATTTTATATTTATGCTAATCAACTACAAAATACAAGCGGGTTGTTTTCTGAAGACCTTGCTTCAGAGAAGCTTTGTAGGAGACTTTGCAACTGGTGTTTTATGAATTACTATATGCTCCATAACTTCAATGCCTTCGCATCACAAGACTTTGTGCATGAATTGGTATTCATTGTCTGTATTTTTCCACATAATTGACTGTTATTGCTGGTTCTTACCCTTGTGTAACTGCACCAGGTCTTTTTTAATATTGGTCATCCCTTAATAACTTGTCTACATGGCCACTACTGGTGCAAGGGAGCCCTTGATACCACAATTACCAGATCCAGCAGCTCCAAAAAGAAATGGCCAAGTTAGCAGGAGAAGGTTTCTCCGTTGCAAAAGTGCTCCTCTTGCTAATCTCGATCCACCCGAGAAAACCGACATTGGCTCAATTCAACATTCTGAGTCCATATTTGGGAAGTTACATCCAAATTTTCGACTTGTGGCTATATATCTTGTAGGGTATTTAGGTATTGGAGCTGTGATCTTCTATCTTGTAAGGCACCAGATCTCAGGGAAGAAAACAAAGGGGGTCCTTGATTCAATATACTTTACTATTGTCACGATGACCACAGTTGGATATGGAGACCTTGTGCCAAATAGTGACCTTACAAAACTACTTGCATGTGCTTTTGTCTTCACAGGAATGGCACTTGTTGGTTTAATCTTAAGCAAAGCAGCAGACTACTTGGTTGAGAAGCAGGAAGTTTTGCTAGTCAAAGCTCTGCATAGGAATGGTCCAACTCAAGTTCTAAAGGAGGTTGAGGTCAACAAGACAAGATATAAATTTTATGTTGTATTTTTCCTTCTTTTGGTGCTCATCGTTGCGGGGACAATTTTCTTAGTTGCCATTGAGAAGTTGGATGTTATCAGTGCCTTCTATTGTGTTTGTTCTACAATAACAACCCTGGGTTATGGGGATAAAAGCTTCTCAAGTGAAGGAGGAAGGGTCTTTGCTGTGTTTTGGATATTGACAGGTACTATTTGTTTAGGTCAGCTTTTCCTTTACATTGCTGAGCTGAACACTGAAAGGAGACAAAAGGAAATCACTGAGATGGTTCTTAATCGGAGGACAACCAATGCAGACTTGGAGGCAGCAGATATTGATGATGATGGAAAAGTTGGGTTAGTTCATTATTCTAAAAAAGTTGGTTGAGTGAATTTGTCAGTTTTAACTAGTAAATAAGAAAATTTTCTAGAAACTTGCAGGTCATTTTATAGTCAATTTATCAGTCAATTCTATCAACGGAAGAAAAAAATTCCACCATGTTTCCTTTCGTAGAGAAAAGTTGAATTTGCTGAGTGAAACTGTAGAATACGTCATAACAAAAGAAATATAAGGAGTACAAGAATTCAGTCTGGAATTTTCAAACCCACTTAGCTCTATTCCTCGATTCGTTTAATGCACAAATTAGTACTTGTAAGCATCTAATTCATTTCAAACTAGTCTTTCTGTCAAGTGCATCATTGTTGCATTCAAAATTTGCATACCGTATGATTTATTATATCATGGGAATGGTTTTTCTTGAACAACTCAAAACTTTAATCCAAATTAAAGGAATGATGAATATTTCCATAATAAGTCTGATTTTGGATTGTTGATATATTGAAATAAGATTCTAGCATTTTTTTTTACATCTTTTGTAAAATTTTCTCTTTCAAAGCATCTGATCAAGAAGTAGTTTAGTTTGAACACTTGTGATTGTGAGGTAGCTGGTTTCATTAATTCATTTCAAGTAAATCTCTTCTGTTGTTGTTGCTCTTAGGGTTGCTGAGTTCATTATCTATAAGCTCAAAGAGATGGGGAAGATAAGTCAAGAAGATATCTCACTGGTAATGCAAGAGTTTGAGGAGCTTGATTTTGATCAATCTGGTACTCTTTCACCTTCTGATATAACTCTTGCTCAAGCACCTCCTCCATCTTAGATAGTCATAATTAGAGTTTCACACATGCAAAATGAACTTACATGCTGCTTGTAGGTTACTTGTATTTATTGTATCACCTTGTTCCTGATTGATGATGTGGCCTTTGTTTCTTTGTAAAATATCTGAGTTGTAACATGTATTTCCCCCCCTAATGCATACTTTCTTTTTTTGAATGAATCTTCTTCTTGATTTTTTTGAATGAACTCTAATGCATACTTTGATTATGGCTTCCGGGTTTTATTGTCTACTGCCCTTGATCCTGTTTTTTCACTATTTGCACTTCTTCCAGCTTCATTGATTATCCCTAAGTCATGAAAAAGTCCAGATTATATGAATGAGTTTTTGCTAATGCGATAATCAAACTATCTACCACCTTGAACCTATATATAAGTCCATTTTAGCTAAAAATTTCGGTCATTAATATAACTCCATTTAGATGGGTATTAATGAGTATGTTCTAATTTTATCCCTATTAAAAATGGGGAGAGGAAGAAAAGAGGTGAGAGAAAATGTAGGTCAATACTTATTCTTAAATAAGAGTAAATTTGAAAAAAAAACTTTAAATATAAGACATGTTAAATGACTTAATTAACATTTTTTGTTATGTGAGAATTAGTTAAGATAGATTTAATTAGTTAAGATGGACTTACGTATCATACTAGAGTGGTATCTATCTAAATATATATATATATATATATATATATATATTGTTGAACAGTGTAAAATTAAGCATGGTCTCATGATAAAAAAATATGAATATATTCTAGTTTAAATTTTCAACTATTTGGTCTTTATATTTTTAAAATTTAGTTTACAAAAATGAGTGTTTTTTGGTAAATAAGATTTAGACTAGCTAATTAATGATAATCTACCAAGTTAGGGCATCACTTACAAAAATATTTATAAATTATTTATTTTTTTAATAAAAAGATCAATATTAAATAAATCTGTAGCAGATCTGTTACTGTTTATAAGGAGATTGAGGGAAATATATTTTATTAAATATTGATTTTGATTCCCTCTGGCGCTTGTAATAAATGGAAATTTTATCAAATGATGGCAAGAGAATCAGTTATTATCAATTTTTTTAGTTGTCCACTTAATTTATTAGAATTTTATCTCAATTATATCTGAAACTAATTCGTGTCACATATCCAGTTATGGTAGGTGAATTTTCTAACAAAATTTTTTTATATATTAAAATTTAAATTTAAAATCTTATTTAAACGATATTGAATTATTTACTATTTGCATCAATTGCGTGTTATTAGTTATTTTCAATTTTGCTTGAACGCGAGGCCTTTGCTTCTCTGAGAATTAAATCAGCATGCGGGTCGGCCAACTTTGTTATGGATCTCTAAACGCACTAGTGTTCCCAGGGCATGAAAAAACCACCTACATCAAATCGCAGACATTAGTTTAAACTGATTTAATATAAGAGTTATTTAAAAAAAATTAAATAAATAAATTAATTAAAATAAATATAACTTAATTTTTTTAAGAAATCCTTGTATAATGCTACTTCTAGTCTTTAATATAAAATTTGTTTAACTAATTTAGATACATGAATGAAAATAGTTAAATTAGTTAATTGTAATTATTTGTGTTAATTTTTTTAAAATATCTCCTTTAATTGTTTATATTTAAACTATATTTGATAAAAACTATCTCAATATATGGAATTATATAAGCATACTTTATGAGGAGATTATAATTTTGAAATACAAAGTTTTTTTTTTTGCCAACATGAGACAAAGTTGATTATGATATTATATTTATGATCAAAACAGATTATCTATCTAACTCTTATATTTATGTCTAGAAGGAGTATTAGATTATATATCAGTTAATAAGTTAGGTAAATTAGTTTGAATAAAAATAATACTCCTTCTATCTTTAATATATGATCTAATTGGAGAGTTGATCTTGATTCTAAATATATGACTTATTTCTTAGATTTATCAATTTTTTTTAATTATCTCTATTAATACTATCTCATAATAATCAAGTAAGAGAGTGAATTGAGGAATTAAGAAAGATGATTATAATATTTTATAAAAAATATGTTATATTAAGTAACTTTTTAAATATAATTAAATAAATTAAATAAATTTTAGATTAAAGATAAAAGGTGTAAATATAAAAAAATAATCTAAATTAGAGTTTTATATTTATGATTAAAACTAATTTCTCATAGTCCTTATGTTTAGAACATATGAGTATGTATGGATTGAATAAAGCACAATAATGGCATCAATCAACAAATTTACAAAACGGGGTCTCCGGTTGAAACATAACGTATATCCGTCTTACATAAAAGGAAGGAAATACGTTCAATTATATTGTGCCAGAAAAATTCATGAAATGCCAAAAATATATGCCCAAGTCCTCCATTGTTCAAAGAAGGCTTTTATAAACAAAAATATAATGGTAATATGACTACTGTTATAAGGGGAAACTTTTTGAGTTGGGAATAAGATGAAAAGACTTTCCACCGAATGTTCATTCATGTATTGAAAGTGATCTTAAAAAGTTAGATGAGACCGTTAAGATTGAGTTCTACTTGTCCTATGGCCCCTTAATATAACAATTAATCGAATCAAGTTGATTAAAAAATTAATTAAAATTAGTTAGAGTAAATAAATATGTAAGAAATGTAATTTATTTTTCAAAAATACTCTTATTTATGAAAAAATGTGGGTATGAAAAAGAATATGGGAAAAAAAAGAGATAAAACATACATATAATTAATTGAAGGTAAAAATAGAAAAATGATATTAAATATTTACTCATCGCTAAAATGTTTATTATAAAAAGGGGCATATACATTCAAAAAATTGAGAGAATTTTTTGTTGGTGATGAAACTGACTGATGATGTGTTGTGGACTCTGGTATAGCTAAAAGGTTTATGTTGTATTAACCAAAGATTTACTTTTCATATAGTTAATAGTATGGGACAGTGAGATTCAACCTTATATTGTCAATCATCAAATTTGAGATAAGTATGTAAAGTATTTTAATGTAACCTTGTCAAAAATACAACATAAAGGTGATAATATGATTAAGCTTTTAAATTTGACTCGTTAACTTGCTAAAATTTAGTGAGTTGAGTTGATAAAATGTTAATCCGTTTTTTAAACAGGTTTTTTCAACTCAATCTATAAGGGTTGACCCTTTTTTATTTTTTTAATTTTAATAAAAAAATATTATTTTATAGTTAATTTAAATATAAACTTTGTTTTATGTAAGGAATGTGATTGTGTTTCATTTCTAATCTTCTTTATTGGTTTATCATTTTTCTATTAAAAATAATTATGTAAAATATATTATATGTTTACATTTGCAAGCTTTGGGGTTAATTTCATTATATAATTTTATAAAAATATAGAAATAATTTAAATTTAGTTTATAGAAGTTTGTAATTTTTTTTTAAAATAATAACAAATTATTGGCTAGCTCAAGTTGGCAAACTACAAACTTATTTTGAAGCGGGTTTTTCCAACTCTACAACATGCAAATTGCTCCACATTCCTGCCTCTATATTATGTGGTGACAAATGAGGTTGTAACTAGGAAGATTTTACAACTATTCTTGGTTATGCTAAACCAAAACATTCCTCAAAAGAAAAAAAGAATAAGCAAATTAAAATATATGATCATGTTAGATCATGCCAAGTGATTTTAAAGCATCCAATTAGTTAGACTTACTTCAAACTTATATAGTAATATTATAAGTATACTTATCGGCTATTATTTATAAGGATGAGAGAGAATATTTACTTTAATCTTATTTATATGATAGAGAGAATTTTTTCATATATACTATTTTATCTTTTATTTATTATTGTGTTGACTTTAATTTTTTAGAATATAATATATATTAAATATAAGTAAAGTTAAAAAGTTGTTAAATTTTACTCCATAATTAATAAGATTTAATATTTTTTTAAATCTTTATAAAATGATCAGAAAACTAGTCGAAAAATAGTTGTCAAAGTCTTGTATAGAAACCTAAAATTGACATTACTAATCACCAAGGCAATGGATATCTTCCTTTTTTCTCTTGTCAATCCTAGATCCAGTTTGGTGTTTGGGAACTTTTATTATCATTTGTTAATTAGGTTTGATTGATTTGAATTATTGGCCTTGAACTGAAGTTGAGTTACTGTGGATTTAAATTGTGTAAATGATAGCTATGTAGCTTCAACTTTTTATCTCAAGGCCTGGTAGTAACTTTAAAGGGATTTCAAGCAACCATGTTTGTTGGACTTGGTTTATAAACTTCCATTGTATCGTTTTTTTTAAACAAAAAATTGTTGAGGCCTTAATGGCATTAATGCCGTATATGTTCTTCTCCATGTTCTACCGATGATTAGTAGTAATGGCATTAATGGCCTTTAATCATTAGTTTGCTTATTTGTTACTCATGTTTAGTTAATGTCATCTCCAATTGAGTGTGAAACAATGTCATCAACTTCAGTTCCTCCTAATGCTATTGAGGTTAATAAATCAATATAGACAGAATTTACCCAACAAACTAATGATAAAAATGACGGTGATAATTGTGTCATCACAAAGAAGAGGCGAAAAACCTCAGCTGTCTGCGATGATTTTGATCAAGTTAAATAAAGTTGATGTCCGCAACAACTCTTCTAGCACTGCACCTTGTTCTTCTAAAGTTTATGGATTTGATCATTTTATGAGTATAGTTCGTGAAAAGCAAGCACTTTCCCCAGTGAAATCAGAATTAGAAGTTTATCTTGAAGAGACTACTTACATTCCTGAGGGTAGTTATAACTCTTTCAGTGCCTTAGAATGATGGGAAAATAATAGTTTTAAGTTTAAGATTTTATCCAAGATGGCTACTGATATATTAGCAATTCCAATCTCAACTATGGCATCAGAGTCTACTTTTAGTACTGGAGGTAGAGTTATTGATGAATATCGTTCTAGATTAAATGAAGAATCAATTGAAGGATTTATTTGTGGTGGAGATTGGTTGTGTAACAAGTATGGTTTAAAGAAGAAATCAAATGTATAAATTTTGTATTATAAAAACAATACCATTTCTTTTACTTACTATTTATTCAATTATTTTATGATTTAATAATATATATTTGATTTTTTCTTTTCAAGAGGAAGAAATTACGTTGAAGATTTCATGATGGGCGGCTAATGGTTTTGGCCTAGATTGTTGTATTTGTATTCTTGTTATGACTATTGTTATGTTTTTTTAGTATTGTCTTGTTGGTTGATTAGATACTTTTTATAATTTAGATTGAATTATTTTTTAATGTTAGACTGATTAATATTATGCAAAGATTATTTACAGTTTTTTAAAATATAATATAAAAAAGCCTGTTAGGCGGCCTGTTACAAAAGCATGTTAAGGAGCCTATTACAAAAACCTGTTATGAAGGCCTGTCAATATATTAAAAAAACAGGCTACTTTAACAAGCTTTAAGCCAGGTCAAATATGTTTATAGGTCAGACTTATACTAAAATAGTAGCCTTCAACAGGCTATAGGCTAAGGTCAGGTTAAGTTCTCACTTAACAGGCTTAACTTGTTAAGACTATAACCTAGTCTAGCCTAACATATTTCCATCCCTAGTTGGAGACTTTAATCATCATGTATTTGTTAGAAATATTGAACGATTTATATTACAACCGTTAAATATAAGTTTGCACGATATGGGACTCAACTAGATGTGGATTTAGTTAATAAATAATTTTTTCAGTCTTAAATATAAAAATTATAGAAAATATTTATTTTAATTATAAATATAAGACTCTAATATATTTTTTCTCATATAATTATAATTTTCTTTCTAAAATATTTAAATATATTGAGATAGTTTTTATTTAAAAGAGTTTAAATATATATAATTAAATTAAAATAGATATTTTAAGAAAATTAACACATAATCGTTACAAATTATTAGTTTAACTAATTTTTTAATATATTTAAATTAATTAAATATAATAGATATTATATTAAAGACTAGATGTAGCCGTTTAATACCTGAAGCCCAGCATCTCTCTAACTCTCAGTTCAACTAATTTCAGTTGGTCCTTGGACAATGTTATGCCAATGAATTTGCAACCAGTACGTTTGACAACAATAATGGCTAAGCTTCCCCATCCACATCCTAATATCTCAAGAATTTCATGCTTCTTTTCTATTCTTGCCTTTTTATTTATTTGAAGAGGAAAATATCAGTGGAGATCTTCTCCAGGATAAATCACAAAAAATATTGAAATAACTTCTTACTGGACACTCACTTTTTCAATCAGAATTCTCATTTGTGCATCTTTTATGTCTTCATTTTCATTCTATAAGATAATTTAAGAAAGTAAAAAAAACAAAAAAGGATTCACGCTGCTTTAATAAAAGTTATATGAGATTGAACACAAGAATTAGAAAGGGAAGATCCTAACCTTAAACACAGCACATGAGTAAGTCATTGTTTCATCCAAGAAAAGAGCAACGAGTTCATTGCTCTAGAAACAGACCAACAAAGAAATGTAAGCTTTCAGGCATAATCAGCAGACAATATATGATGGATGGAAAAGAAAACTGAGATCAATAAAGATGGAGGTATTTTAAGAGTATAATTAATATCTGATCATAAAGGGTCACCCTCAGAACAATGTTAATGTTGTTAATAACTTGAAGGTTATAAGTTTAAATTTTAAAAATAATATCTCTATTTGTGGGGATAAGATTATATACATCTTAGACCCTAATTGGTGGAAGCCTAATGTATTGGGTTAATTATTTTTAATTAATTCTTCATCCGGTCCTTAATAGAAAGCTAATTTGATGATTATATTTTGTTTTAAATATAAAATCTCAATTCACTTTATCCTTCAATTTATAATTTTTTCACTCAATATCCTTATTGATTATACAATCAAGAGTTTTTATCTAAACGTAGTCATGATAAAAGATAACATTTTAAAAAAAACTAAACTATGTTTGTTACAAATAAAAAATATAACTAATTTATTTAATTTATTTAAATTAATTATTTAACTCTTATTTAAAGATATCATAATTTACGTTTAAAAATGTTTTGATTTATATATTTCAGGTCATTCAAAAACTTATTACATGTTGTCACTTTTTTTCTGAATGAATTAAATAATATTTATGTGCTTGGCATCACTTAATAGGGGCAATTTTGCAGGTTGCAATCTAATACCAGATCTATAGCAAATAAAAAAAATTCTTATACCAGATCATAGTGCCTAGAGCTTTTCCTACGAGCCCGTGCAAGAGTATTTTATCTTGAAAACATGCTCAGTGAAGAATTTTTGCAGATGCTATGCAAGATGTGAATAAACCTGGCGTCCACCAACCCCTAAAGCCTTCAAAAGCAGAAAGTTTGATATAAAATGTGAGTAATGCTTCTATACGCAGGATATTAGACTTTAGTACATTAGGTATATATATATATATTAGGTTTATCTTTTTAATAGAATAATTTAAAGTAATTTGATAGGACCTACTTCAAAGTTATATAGAGTGTGTACTTATTTTTGAATTTTAAAGACTTCAAGTTCATAATCTACATTTTCTTCTTCTTCTTTTTTGTGTCCCAATTGAATGACTTTGATACTATATTTAGTAAATTAGTTAAATATATTAGGCTTTTTTTTTTGTCAAATTAGTTTAACCCAATTTGATATAACTTATATACCTTCAATTTATTGTCCAAATAGTCAACATGAGACTCTTTAATATATTCTAATACATCACACATGTTTTTTAATTTTGAGTTGTAAGTATCTGAATCTGTGTTCTCTGTGAGAACCTACATTAAAAATTAATAAGGTGTATTTAATATAAGACCAAAAAGGACATTTATATTTAATCATGAGATGAGTTTAACTAAAAAAAAAAAAGGGTTTAAAAGGCCTTCATCTTGATCAACCAATGAAAAGTCCCCATTGATATATGCATCAGCAAGGCCTAAATCAGCTTGTATCCTAACTGAAACACACATAAATAATACTACCAGTTTCTTATTCCTTTTTTAAACTAATTTTTACAAGTGATTTTATTTTCATTGACAAGAAAAAGCATACATCATTCATTTATAACAAGACCAATCATTGTTAGTTCATATCCCTATAATCCTTAATATATGATATATTTAACTAATTTAATTAGATTAAATAAATTATTTAAATTAGTTAATATGTGATACATTTTTTTAAAGTATTCTAATTATTTTCTTTTATTTCCTCTCTCCTTCTCTTATTGTATTATTATTGAGGTAGTTTTAATAGGAATAATTTATTAAACATTGATAAATATATGAAATACTCCTTCAGTCCTTAATATATGAGTTAATTATTATATTTGTCTATTTTTTTAAAATTATCTTTATTGATATTCTCTCAATAATAATTAAGTAAGAGAGAAAAAAGTGAGTTAAAGAAGATAATTAGAGTATTTTAGAAAAAAATAACATTAACTAACTTAATTAATTATTTTAAAATAATTAATTTAGTTAAATATATTTTATATTAAGAATAAAAAAATAATTTTTATATATAAGGTTAAAATTAATTCTTAAATTAAATTTTATATTAAAATTTGAAGGGCAGCATAAATTCAAAGTACATAGTGGACACTCAACACTTTTCAATAGGCTCTCTTTCTCACGTCCCTAAAAGGTGAACGTGGTACCTCCTTCCTCTAATAAACTGTAACACCCAAGGCACAAGGAATTGAAAACCTTCTCTATACTTGTAGAGTACTACACATTTGGGATATTTTTATCTTCAAAATTCACTCAAAAAATTATAGGGAAAATTAATATCCATATTTTATAGCTTTATCTTATTTTTAATTAGGTCTTTATAGTTTTTTCCCTTTTTATCATGCTCTTATATTTTTATTTAATTTTAATAATGTCTTTGTAATTTTTCCCTTATTTTAGATCATTTTACAATTTCACCTAAATGTTAATTAGGCCCTTATAGAATTTCAGATGATATATAAAAAGAAAAAAACTAGAGACTTTATTAAAAATTAGATAAAACTATAGGACTTGATTAAAAAATTAGGTAAAAACTACAATGACTTACTTAAAATTAAGCAAAAACATAAAGACATAATAAAAAGTACAACACTTCAAAACCTAATTAAAATTCATGTAAAACTAGAAAGGCCTTGCTGATTAAATTTTCCAAAAATATAATTGGAAGAGAACTCACCTTAAACATCCAGTAGAGATATATGATTTCAGGAATCTAATCACAAGAACTCGAGCATCGAGTTCTGTCCAAGAAGGTGCCATTTGTCATGCCAATACTTATAATTTCAAACTGTTAGTGTAATCTTTCTTCCCCTAAGAGCAGAAAATACGATAAGCTGAATCTCGTAATGAATAGCGTTTCTAACAAAAAGAGTTGAAGGGAGAAGAAGCAAAAAGTGAATTAGGAAGTAGCTTTTGACAATTTTGACCTTAAAGATAGAGCAAGAATTAATTATATAAACATATGAAAATGGTAATTTTGCTCTAGGACTCGCTGAAGCAGAACGAGAGAACTGAGAAAGTAGAAAACCTCACGACCCGATCAGTATTGTTATCGTTTCCATGTGCAAGTGTACAAGCTTGGAGCGTTGAAGTGATACCATATATCGAGGAATGGTTATAAATGCAGCTGACATATTATTCCAAGTTTCCAACGCGTAAAAATGCAATACAAGATGGAGAAAGGTTAAAGGAATATTCAGTATTTTATTTTAAAATATTTTATGATATATGTAATACTATAAACTATTTTTTAGATATATTTAATATTCTAGAATATTTTATAATATATCTAATATTTTAAAGTATTTTTTGTAACTTGATACTGATATATCAAAAAATATTTTAAGGTGATAGAAACATTTTAAAAAATTATTTTAGGGTACTAAATATATTAAAAAATAAATATTTTAAATTTTTAGACATAATTAAAAAATATTTTAAAAAATTAAGTATATCATAAAATAGATGCAAACTGAAAGGAAAATTAGAGAGAAGTAATGGGAATTAAGGCGCAGAGAAAGTAGAAAAGCCAAAGTGCCAAAAGTAGTGGAGGGAATCTTGAGAGGAGAGATAACGCAATCACCTTCTCACCCCTTCCCTGATGGCATTTGTCTTGTCATACTCATGTGTCCCCTCCTCCAATTTTCCAGGATCTCTTCTAGAGGTGGAAGTAGGGTAGCCGGCTTATCAGGGCATAATGGCTAACGTACTTTTAGAGGTGACGATCATATATATTGTGATGTCTATTTTTATAAGCCAATTATTGCATGTAAGTCGGATAGGGCGGCCTTTTTAAATAATCTTTTAGGGAGATTTTTTTTATACGAATATATTATTTTATTTTTTATTTATTATTATATTAACTAAATTTCTATAATATATAATATATATTAGATAAGGGTAAAGTGAAAAAGATTATTATATTTTATAATATAGTTTATAAAATTTAAAGTTTTTTTAGTTTGTGTAAACATGTCAGAAATAATTTATAAATAGGTTTAAAAATATATTTATATGTATATATATTTAAATTATATTATTAATATATAATAGTTAAAGTTTTTATATATAATATACATTATTTAGGAAGATTTAATAACCTTAAGCTTATTAAAGGCTTTAAAACTTAGTCTGTAGGTCTTTTTTTTAATAGGGTTCAAAACAACATAATATTTAAAAGAATCAGTTATCTATTAACTAACTGTATTAAATTTTATTAATATATGTAAGTCTATTTATTTAAATATTTACTTTTTAAAATATGTATTTTAAATAGGCTTGTAAGTTAAACACAGCCTTAAGTAGGCTTAAGCTTGAGTCATGGAAAAAATCTTATATAAGCTTCAGGCTTAAACCCCTGGCCTATAATACATCTTCATACCTATTTGGTTAAAGTTTAACTCAACTTAGTCTATTTTCACACTTGCTATCTTCCTTAGTTGTTGCTTCTCACTTGGGCTTGCATGTGTTCTTGTACATGATTTGGGACATGGCTCTATTCTCTATCAACTTCTATATATTAACAGTTTACCTCGTCTAACATTAGTATTGCTTGTAAAAAAGGAAGACTTCACCTTACCCTTAAATCATAAGTGAGCTTAACTTTTTTTAAAAGAATTTGTATAAAAAAACTTCTGTACACATTTCTTTCGACTTCGTCACAATACTCATTCTCTTTCAGATCAAGATACAATTTACCTTCTTTCGTCTTGTTTAAGCGACTATCCGTCTATCCCTAGTATGTGTGTTTTCTTTTCGAAAAGTATAATTTTCTTCCTATTGGAGAAAATTATATGCGAGATGTTACATAGTACTAAATATGAATATTTTTTTAACGAGAATTTAAATATTGGTTTACAAGTTATGAGGGACTATCACTTTCCACTAGACACAATCCTCATTTTTTAGCTACAAATGAGGGTTTCACCCAAAAGATAGGAAACTAAATTAAGGGGAAACAATTCCCAAATTTTCGCTAGCAACTAGTGCCTCCAAATAAAACAAACAATTTCCCAAAATGGATGAAGTGAATAAGCCTTCTTTAGTCAATATATCAGCAATACGGTTATGGTCCCTTGGAATATAGGCTATTTGAACATCCCATGCTCATTATAACAATTTATGTATTTAAGCATTAAAAGGCTGCAAACTTGGTTTCTATCCATTTGTCATATAAAAAGAACAATGTTCTTAACATTGGACTCCAGTATAACTTTCTTAGGTCTCATATCCCTTTCTAGTGATAGGCCCTTAAAAATTAACCATTGCCCAGCTTTAATAACACTACAAGGACTAATGACATGTGTAAAACTAGCAATCCAATTCCTAACATAGTCTTGAATAACACCCCTACTTCAGCCTTAGGTTGTGACATAGCTAGAGATCCATTAACATTTAACTTGAAACATCCCATAAGTGGTGCTTCCCAATTGGTTATAGAGGAATTTGTCACACTCTATACGATATGCTCTTGTCAACTCACAAAGCTACAATAGACCTATGTCAATATTAAAAGTGGCTCTTGAGGCTTAAGAAAATATAGTTCTAAAATAGTTTTATTTCTCCATTTCCATAAGTGTCTAATCTCTACACCACATATCAGCTTCCAATCATCAAAACCAAACAAATCCATATTCTTCTTAAGATTTATAACAAATTAATTCCTCAAATAAGTAGAAAAAACTAATTATGGTACCTCAACTAAAGACAATGATACCATAGCTATTAGGCATATTCACAATCTCATAAAATATGTAAAGTATCTTCTGTACCTTGACTGTAATGTTGACACAAAGATGATGCAGTTAACTAAGTGTTCCTCCCAACATTTGTAAATGCTATCCACATAAATGTCTGAATACACTCCGCTCCTTCCCAACTCTAAATCTCTTTAAATGTTGAGTTGTAATTGTTGTTTGATAGTTCCCGAGCATATAGTAATTGTTGTCTCTTCACTGTGAGACAACATAATCCTCGTTGATACAATCCCTGTTGTTTTTTTGGTACAAAACTTTTTGGAAAGGGCTTGGGCTCATCCACGATCTAAAGGCAGGGCAAAGTCTCCCTTCTTCCTAGGCGATACTAATGTCAGATAAACAATTTATTACTTTCAGGCGTAAACCTAAGCACCCAAAAGTTAGGATGCCTCCCCAAGTGCCGCGACTATAACCAGAATAAAGTGGTACTCCCTAAGGATCGAACACGCTCCAAATAGTCGCATGTCTCACCCTGTCACCAGTTGAACCCATGAACAATAGGTTACAATTCCTATTGTTGAATAAGTTGAGCATCCATTACAATATAAGGCCCAGAACCTGTGGATCATACCAATGTAATATCTTATTGTAGGGTTTATGGTTTGTATTCTCTATATTCTTGTACTCCTCTTAAACTATTATTGGAAATTTAATTTTATTTTTAAATATAAGATATATTTTTTTATATTTATTAACTTTTTTAAATTACTCATATTGATACTTCTTCAACTATAATTAAATAACAGAGGGAGAGAGAAAGTTAAAGAAGGTGATTGTAGTCTTTTAGAAAAAATATAATATTAATTAACTTAATAACTTCTTTAATCTAATTAAATTATTTAAATATATCTTATATTAAAAATTAGAGGATTGGAGGAGTATATCTTATATTAACTCTCTACCCTTTTAACTTCTACTAGATGGTACAAAGGGCACTCTAGTATAGACATTAGTGGTAATGGCATATGATAATCTTGTGGCTCATCTTGAAATTTCTTCAATAATGAGATGCGAACACAAGGTGGATTTTAGTGTGTTGGGGTCTCTAATATGCGTCTCTAATGTATCAACTTTGTAAATATTTTTTCATTTTTCTTTTAATAATTAGATTCTATATAAAATGAGTAGAATTTTAATATCTTAAGGGCATGAAAATATGTAGTTTGGAAGTTTTTACAATTTTTAAAGAAAAAAACTTTAAAATTGTGTAGTTTTAATTTATATTTTTTTAAAATCATAAAAAATTAAATCCACACCATTTTATGCCTATAAGATATCAAAATGTCACTTATTTAATGTAGAATCTAATGATAAAAAAAATAATTTTTGAGAAATAGTGATGTTACAAAGGGGATTTGAGAGCATTAGAGAAAGATATAGTGTATGTTTGGGAAGAGGCTAAACCTATGTTTAGGTTTAGGCAAAATTTAGGTTTTAAAAAATTTTAAAACAAACAGCTATATTTGTTCAAACGGACTTTTGGACTAAACATAGTTTAAAATCAAGGTTTTAGATAAATTAGTTAGAGTAGTTTATGGAATAGTAAAAGAGTTTATGAACTAACCAATTATTATATTACCCATATTTTTTCTTATACCCTCTCTCTTCTCTCCTACTTTTTCTTACACTATCTCTCCTCTCTCATACTTTTTCTTACACTATCTCTCCTCTCTCATACTTTTTTTACACCATCTCTCCTTTATTTTCTTACACTATATCTCCTCTCTCATTTTATATCTTATCTCTTCTTATTTAATACTTATACAATTTTTCGTAATTTACTAATAATAAAAGTATTTTTGGAAATAATTATCCAAACACTCATTTATTTAAAACCACTTTTTTTTCATAAACTCTTCTTCAAAAGTTATTTTCTAAAAACTGCCCAAAAGTTCTTTTTTTTAACAAGTTCGTTTTCAAAATCTTATCCAAACGGGCCTATATTTAAAGCTCCAAACCCAGTTTGAGTATGCTCAGGTAGGTAATGCCAATCTATAAGCAATTGCTCCAATACATTCTTCCACTCTCTAAGACTCAAAATAAAGCATTGCTAATTTATGGGACTTAAGGAGTTGAACATAATGTTAACCATATGATTGTAGCTTAATCAATATCTAATAGTTGATTGCAGCCATATTAACCATAATTAACAGATTATGAATATAAAAA
The DNA here is from genome assembly GCA_037074615.1 of Leucaena leucocephala. Classification (NCBI taxonomy): domain Eukaryota; kingdom Viridiplantae; phylum Streptophyta; class Magnoliopsida; order Fabales; family Fabaceae; genus Leucaena; species Leucaena leucocephala. Next base: position 11,389,781 of record CM073542.1, read on the forward strand.
CTAATAACTATAGTTAAAAAAATTATAAGGATTTAATAAAAAAAATCTACAAATACTTGATTAAATATGAGGGAAAATTATAAGGACTGATGAATTAATTTTTCTTAATTTAAATTAATACCACAAAATGAAACTTAATAGAAATTACTTTATCCGAAGTTTGTACTAATTTTCAAGCTGATGGGATTCGGAGCTTATCATTTTCTGTTGGATTGATTTCAATTACTTCTTCGTCCTTCCCTTGCTACATCTTCAACATTAACCATCACATTAGTTGGTAATTAAGTCATTAAAATTTGTTGAAAAATAAATGCACGAACTACATCTTGAGAAATGAAAAATAAATATACATCAAACTCTAAGTATAAACAATCTTAGAAAAATATAATTAATATCCTAAATAGTGACTTATAATAAGGATTATTCATTCCCTCCTTACAATACCTTATATAATAAGAATTGGAGGGAATATATATATATATATTGCTCAGTTTGCACGTAACACATTACTACTTATTTTCACCTTGCTAATGTTTCAAAAGATGAAAATTGAATTAAAATTGTTTCAATCGGTGAAGATTTTATTCATAATTTTGTAAACATTCTTTAAATTTTAAAGTCTATTTTGTCTTTCAAGATTTAATTTACCTGAATTTTCTATTCACAAAAAATAGATAAAAAGAGAAAAATAAAATTCTCTTCAACTAATATTAATTAATTATTCATACGCAGGTATCATATTTTTATAATAACAGGGTATTATATTTTTAATGTTCTCGCGATGTTTATTTTTTTCCCCATCTACTCATTTCAACTTCTACTCAACTTTAAGAAACTTTTATTCAACTAATCATACTTCTAAAACTATGTATATTATATAAGCAAAAGCTCCCTTTGTAGCGGTTAAGAAAAAATCTAAGCAAATGTAGAATTTTTAGCGGTTTTACGACAAACTGTTAGAAATTTCTAACATTTTATCCGGAATGGGTGTGGGCCCCATGACTTTCTAGCATTTCTGGCAAAACCGCTAGAGGATGACCCCAACAAGTATGGTAAGAAGTTGGCGCGAAGTTGGTGCTACATTTCCATATGTTATTTTCATTTGGTGGGGAAATGGTAGGAAAGGTTGTAGGATTTTCTAGCACTATGAAAACTGTTAAAAATTTCCAAATATATTTAAAAATGGTAAAATAGGTTTAGCCTATTTTACTACAAAAAGAAGTGGACTTAGGCTAATAAAATATCAGTCTATTTTAAAGTGGGTGACCCTTTTTTTAAATTATTAATATTATTATTATTATTTATTTTATTTAAATATTACTTTGAATACTTTTATTATTAAATCTTAATAAAGATAATTACTTATTTATTAATATGTATTGATATATTATAATTAATTAATATTATATTAATGTTTATTTAAAATTATAGTTATAAAATTTATTTTTTTTATAAAAACTAAGAATTTTTAAAAGTGTAATATTAGCAACTTTTTGATTATATTAATATGACATTAGAAAATTTTATTAGTATCTTATAAATATATTTTTTAAAAAAATTTAAAAAAAGTGACGGGCTAGCGGGCTCAAGTGTGGTAGCGGTAGACTGACCTACTTTTCTATATCTAGCTATATTTCTAACAATTACAAGCAAAATTACTTGAAAATGTCTATGTTTCTCAAGGAGTTATGACACGTGGCAAGAGCCAGGGGCAGCGAAATGATAATGCTAGAAATTTCTATTTGTTTTGTCAATAACTTTTAGAAATTCATAGCCTATATAGTGTGTGTTTAGGAAGAGCCCAAACCTAGGTTTTAATTTTTTTTTAAAACAAATAGCTATATTTATTCAAATAGGCTTTTAGAATAAATTATAATTTAAAATTAAGATTTCAGATAAGCTGATTAGAGTAGCTTATGGAATAGTAAAAAAGTTTATGAACTAACCAATTACTATATTACCCATATTTTTTCTTACACTATCTCTCATACTTTTTCTTACACCCTCTCTCCTCTCATATCTTATCTCTCCTCATTTAATATTCATACTATTTTTAGTAATTTACCAATAATAAAAGTACTTTTGGAAATAACTATCCAAACACTCCTTTATTCAAAATCACTTTTTTTTTCATAAGTTCTTCTCCAAAAGCCATTTTCTAAAAACTGTCAAAAAACTCTTTTTTTTTTCTTTTCATAAACACGTTTCTAAAATCTTATCCAAACAAACCCATAAAACCCCTTGATCAAATTTTACTACTTTTAGCAAGTTGTATAGTAAAACTCTATCGAATTCTCTCCACATATCAAATTCCAGTCTAGATCTAAATCTAGATAATACTTCATGTTCTTAGGTAAAAATAAAATTTATTTATAAATTATTTCTAAAACTATTTTTTATTTTATTTATTTAGTGTATTCCTTAAATTAATAGAATTATCTATCGAAATTTTTATCTTGAATTCAATAGACTAGTTTATTTAGAGTTAATATAAATAATTGTTTATTTTTACTAAATTTATAGAAAATTTAAATTCATAACTATTTGATTTTAAATTATTATTGATATTATTTATTATTTATTTCAATTATTTATTTAGAGTTAATAGATATAATTGTTTGTTTTTAATAATTTTTAGTTATAAAATATATTATTTATTTTAATTGTTATCTGATATTTATTAGGATGACTCATCGTCTCAGGAAAAAATTTGTCAATTCTAATAAACCTAAAGAGGATTATAGTATTAGGGGTGATACTTATAAGTCATTCCTAAACATTTGTGACTATGATATGAGCGATGAGAACATCTTGAACTTCATGGTAAATAATAATGTCTAATAACGATGAGGCTAATCCGTGAGAGGAGGAGGAAGTTCATTCAGGGAATGAGCATCCCATAATGATGAGGTTCAGCGGAGGAGGATAAGGGGAGTAGGCATCTCCATAATAAGCAACATCATGCTCCAAAATGTTATCCTAGATTTAAAGTAGAGTTTGAGGGTAAGTATTTATTTAACCTTTTAAATTTGATAACTATTTGATTTATATAAAAATTGTTTAAATTTAATTTATATATAATTAATTTTTTGATTAACTGAGGGGAATAGATCCATTAGGAGGTTGATGCTACATAACTCTCAATAATGATAAGTGGACATGTGGTTATGCCTTTGAATAATTTGGGCCAATTGGCCAAGAAAGATAACCAACTATATAGTAAGTATTTGCATCTTAGTAAGTAGTGGACCTTACTCCCAATTTATGTCAAGGATTGAGAGAGTATTAAAGTAGAGAATAAGTAAAATGTTTAGGAAGTGATAAAGGTAATATATAATTTTTATTTAAATTACTTAATTGTTTAATTAAATCTATGTAATGAATATAATTTTTTTTATTTATTTAAATATAGAATAAATTTATATTGGGAGAAAAATTGAGGGTGGATACCTTTAAAAGGTTAGAGGAAGCATAGAAAAACAAAATCAGTAAGTTGTAAGATGAGAAGAAAGGTGAGAGGATGAGGCCCTTGTAAGAGATATTAGTGGATGTACCTGGTATGGAGTCTTGAAGTAAGATTAGTCAAATTTTATATATTTTAAGATGTCATCTTGGCAGACAGTATGATATTATTGTATTTAATTATAATTTTTTTTTATATATTTTTATTCAATTTGACTAATTTAATTTCTATAAATTTTGTTTCATACCATTTTACCATAAAAATGTTGAGAGCATCAGTAAGCAGACAGTATGCCAAAGGACTGGGTCCAGGAGCTTTTTTGTTCCCTATAATAAAATTACTTATAACAATGAACCTTTCTAAGTGATGAATTTTCAAAATTTATTTTCTCAATAAGACAATAATTTAATTATTGTCATATATATTTTTATTAAATTATTTAAATAATTAACTATTAATTTTGTTAAATATATTTAATTATAATTTTAACAACAATTTTTTTTTAGTTTCTTTTTAGGTAAGATGATGATCAAGAGTAATAATTTCAAAAAAATTTATCACTCATATAATAATTTATTTTTTTCATACATACAGATATACATTTTTAAATTAATTTAATTTTTTAAAAACACAAAATTATAATTTTAGCGGTTATTCGTACCGCAAAACCGCTACAAAAGTTATTAGAAACCTGATCTACTCGGATTGTTGTGACTTTGAAATACGTTATGCATTTAAGGGAGCTCATTATTATCAAGATTAGGATATATTGATCATTCAGGCCCCCCACCCTGGCTGTTCCGACGAAAGCACATTTGTTACATTAATCTTGTTTCTGTTTGTCTAGCTTAGACCGGTTCTTGTAATCCTCAATTTTAACTTGCCTTCCCCATTTTTTCTTTTTTGAAAAAGATATCCATTTTACTTTTGTTGTTATATATTCATTAATGTTTAAAATAATTTTAATTATAAAATAAATTAAAAGCTAGTGGAGGTTGAATCATCTTCGACATCGCTAAATTAGTTTGACATCAACAGATAAATTCAAAGTGTCTTTAATGGAACATTGTTGTTACCGTTGGCATCAACAAACAACTTGAGTACAAGTGGAGGGCTAATTACCCACAAAATCTCAATAATAATAATGCATTAATCTTAATATTCAAACTCAGTAATCAATCAACATATGCAGTAACGAAGAATTAGAATTTACCTAATTTCTTTTCGATAATACTGTAGATTCTTCATGGATGTGTGTCTTAGTAGCTAAAATGCAAAAAAAAAAAAAATTATGGAAAATACTTTCTCAGCATTTAAATTGTTTTGTTAGCATTTTATGTTAAGGAAATTAGTGAAGTGAATAATAGAAACTTTTTATGACATTTTAAATGTTGAATCTCTAAAAAAACGCTTATTTAAAATTAAAAAGAACAAATTGAAACCTGCTAAAAAAGTTAATTAATTAAAGGAGTAAGAGTATGATTTTGCCTAATAACATATACACACACATATACAACAATAATATAATTTATCTCACTATATATGATCGATTATATGAATTATATAGTATCATTATCACCAAGTAAATCTTTAGATAAATTGATAATCCAATAATTTTATTCAAATAAATTCATTAGATATTATCTTCTTCAGTCATTCTCTACTTTTTTTAGATGACTCTATACTATTTGATCCACTTTCCTTACCAATCCCTCAAATGAAAGAAGTTTGAAAACTTAAATTAAAATTAAGAGAACATATACATAAAAACTAAATTAATTAAAGGAGTAAAACTATAATTTAGCGGTTGTGTGTATATATATCTGAAGTTTGTACTAGCTATCAGATTGATGGGATTCATAGCTGCATTACGTTTGATAGTTATCAATAACATCAAGAAATAATTAGTGATACAAATGACCTATATATATAGAGTTGTGAATCATCATGGACCATCCAATCAAATTGTTAGGGTTGGCGAGAGACAAGAGAAATAAATGAAGATAGAATCATAAGTGGCTGGTTTTGCATATTTAGCAGCTACCTTACAAAACATGGTCCTACGTATATATTTCTCACTCACTTATTGTCTTCCACATAAGAATAAGATTCAGTGAGTACTATGTTTAGTTTCTGGGTGTTTCCGCAAGTTTCATGTCCTTGTTTGTTAGTGATGCTTCAATCAACTTGCTCTTAGTAGCATTCATGTTTAAATTAGGTGGGGTCCGTGTTAAACTAAAAAAAGTTGAATCCATTTGTAAATACTTTGATTTATTATACGTTTAATATTTGGATTAATATTATTATTGATTCTTATAGTTTGATTGAATTTTAGTTTTAATCCATGTAGTTACAATGTTAACTTTGTTAAGACCACTAATTATAGAGATAAAAACTAAAATTCATAAAAAAATATAGATATCAAAACTAAAACTAGTAAAAATATAAAATAAAATAGAAAAGACAACTCAAATGCATGATAGAGGATAAGGAAATAAATTTTTAACAATAAAATATGATTCTATTAATTTGAGATGGTGCAATCCTTTCTAGCAAGTACAACATATTTCTACCTATATGCAAATTAAATTGCTTATTGACTTTTATATATAGTTGAGTATAGATCGTATACAGTTGAAGAAGAGTTGTGTCCATTGAGAATAATTACACTAAGGTCCTTCTGACAAAAATAAATTGTCAAATGAACTTTTCCCTAATTTTATGAAAAAATAGGGAAATTTAAGGAATTTGTTATAATAGATTTGAAACCTGATATGTTTTTTTAATATTGAATTGGCTTTTCTAATAATAATTTAATGACTGTAATCTTTATCATTTGAGTAAATATTTTATTTTTTTCATATAAATATTCATACTCTTTCAAACCCTAAATATAAAGATTTTATGCTTTACAAGATAAATCTCTTTTCACATATTTATTTTGTATAATATAAAATCACATAAAATAAAATAAACTAAAAATTGACTAAAATTGTCAAAATCAGACCATACCAACTAATTTAACCAGGAACAAGTGCCTGGTCGAGTCGAAACAATGCCATAAACACAAAAATGCAAAGAGAGTATGATGCCACCAACTTGCTTGGCTTTGGGCAGACATGAAAAATAAATGCAGACAACAGCTTAGGAGGCTGTTTTTGCATATTTAACAACTGCTCTCTTATTAATGGCATCACCTAATGGTAATACATTTGTTCACTTATCCTCTTCCAAATATAGATTCAGCATGCCACATGTATTCAGTACGTACTTTGTCTTGTGTTTTTGGTACTTTTTTGGATGTCATATACTATAAGCAAAAATAATAATACGTAATTGTTTCATAAATATTAAGAAAATTAATTAATTTTCTTAATTATGTATGACATTGAATTCTTTTCCCCCCCTGAAATATTCCGTTTAATAATGGTAATTATTTATTAAAATAATTTTATCTACTCTTTTCTTCTTCTTTTTTTTTTGGAATGGGACACAATTAAAAACATGCATTAATTAGATTTAAAATTATCACCTTGATCTTTATTATAAGTTCATTATAGAAAATTTTTAGTCCTAAATATAATATATCATAATATTATAAATGACTATTTTTTAATTTTATCACTGTTGAATGAGAAAATATGTGAGAGAAAATATATAACATATTTTTTAATATGCATTATTTAATAAGGGTAAGTTTAAAATTTTTTATAAATTTAAAATATATTTAATAATTTAACTATTATTTTTTAGTATGTAATAATTAGTTAAAATGAGTTTATAATAAGAATCAGAGTGGTGAGTAATTTTTACTTATAATTATGACAACATAATTGAGACAGGAAGGAGTAGTATTTTTTGTAGAGTATTATATCATGTAACTTGTTGTGTTTAAGGAATGGTCCAATCAAATACCAATTACACGTCTTAATATATATTCTTTGATTCTCAACTGATTTCTAACATGTTTTATAAAAATTAAAAAATTATAAATTTCATTAATTTTAATTTATCTTAAAATTTAATAATTTTTAACTTTATCTCTATTTAATATTTCTCTAATCTTTAATATAAGACTTATTTTATAGTGTATATAAATTATACTATATATTATATTTTATATTAAGGACTGAATGAGTATATATACTTTTTTTAAAAATAATAATCTATAATAATAAATAAAAATAAAAATTATAAATTAAAATTAAAAAATTAATAATATAACTTATAAATATAATAACAAAATCTCCTAAAGCGCAGAGGAGTATATTATGGGTCTATTTGGAAAATCCCCAAATTTAAATTTTAAAAGGGTTTCTAACTCAAACTTTGATTTAGTAAAATTTTAAAATAAATAGTCATATTTGTCCAAAAGGGTTTATGGATCAAATCATAGTTTTAGATAAACTGGTTAGAGTAGTTTTTGAAACAGTAAAAGAGCTTATGGATTACTCAATTACTATTTTACCATTATTTTTTTACACTCTCTCTCATATCTCCTCTATCTTTTTTACTATCTCTCATCTCTCTTCTATCTTTTTAACTATCTCTCCTCTCTCATCTATCTTTTTCACTATCTCTCTTCTATCTTCTATTTTCTCCACCTTCTCTCCTATTTCTTTTTCACATTCTCTTCTCTCTCATACTTTTAATAAAATTATACCCTTTTTGTTAATTTTTTAATTACAAATGTCATTTTAGTAATAACTATCAAAATACTCATTTATTCAGAACTATTTTTTTTATAAATTTTTTTCTAAAAGTTATTAAAAAGTTTTTTTTATAAACACTTTTTAAAAAATCTATTCAAATATATAATATATTATGTTAGAGGCCAATTATAACTTATGAGTCAAAATGTTCTTAGACCCAAAACCCGCATTATATACGCTCATAGAGGCACACACGAAAATAGGGCAACAAGGATTAGAATGCCCAGATTTAGTGCGTGTTTGAAAGCTTAGTTTGAAAAGTCTTTTTTAGGTAAAATTTTAGTTTAGAGAAATTTTAAACAAATAGTCATATTTGTCCAAAAGTAATTTTGATCAAAACCATAATTTTAAATAAGTTACTGGAATTAACTTTTAAAACAGTAAAAGAGCTTATGGACTATCTAATTACTATATTACCTTTGTATTTTCTTACACCCTCTCTCATCTCTTATCTCTCTTCTCTACCATCTCTCCTCTCTACACTCTCTCATCTCTCCTCTCTCATCTCTTTTCTCTACCCTCTCTCTTACTTTTAATTAATTCATATTTTTTTGGATAATTTACTAATATGAAAAGTAATTCTACTACTAATCATCCAAACATCTATATTTTTAAAATATATTCTTCTCAGAATCTATTCTTCCTAAAATCTATTTTTTAAAAGCTAATCAAAACATGCCCTTATTAAAATTGGACAACATCCCGATTCAATAAATATAAGATATCCTTATTTAAGGTATCTGTAGAAAATTTCCTATTTTAAATTTGGTAAGCTTTCTTTCCTTCACTGCATTTAACCAAAACCTATGAATACTTTGGGAGGTGGGTTTTCGGAAAATTTTTAAAGTTTTGTTATATTGCCTATGTGTCAAGAACCCAACAGCCAACAGTATTTATTTTCTTGAACTAGGGTGATTAAATTGCTTAGTAAAATAATTAACCTAGATATATCCTCGGTTCTAAATTATTTAATGTACACAAACTAAGAAGGTTAGTTAAAGTAAGTTGATGTATATAAAAAAAGTTAGGAAACATGAAAACAAAATGTATTAACAAATAATTAATACTTTAGACAACATATAAGAACAAGAAGAACTATATATGGACAAGGATTTCAACTAAGGAGGAGAGAGACTAATAAACAATTCCTTGCTATCAAAGGATCAAACTACCGGTTTTGCCAGAAAGACAAGCAACTTATAAAGTACAAGAGCGGAGAGAAGGAACAGGGGAAGAAATATAAATATATATAACACTAAACCTAGAAATGTATCCAAGATAATTAATCTAACTTTTTTAATTTATAAAAAACAGGGTTTTGCTAATTATTAATTAGAAACCATGACTAGTTGGCGTTTAGCTTCAATCCTCAAATCTTCCTTCATCCTTCTGATGAAATCATCAAATTTCTTGTTCATCTGCTCCGTGCTTAACCCACAATTCTCTTCCTCCACGTTTCCTGCATCCAAAATCTCATGATTTTCCAACCATTCTTCTTTTTCTTCTTCTTTCAAATCCAAACCCAACAACAGACCACTTTCTTTCCCTTCTTCTTCTTCTTCATCATCATCATCATCATCTTCTTCTTCTTTTTCTGCCATTTCTGCATCTATCTCAACCTTCAACTCCTTGACCTGGTCAACTTCTGAAGTATCTCGAATACTGCTACAACGTTCAAGAAGTTCATCATCATCAGGAAGACGACGATCGTGGTGATCATGATCAGGATCAGCCTTGGAGAAGGATCTGGTGATGCCGAGGAAAACGAGGAGGACATTACAGAGGAGGAACATGCAGTTCTTATCAATGGTGTGAGAGAAGATCTTGGAAGCGGATGAGTAGAGGTTGAAGTAATGGAGAAAGGAAGAAGAAGGAGACAAGAAGAGAGAAGAACAGAGAGAGATCACTGAAACTAACAACAAATAATGGCTTAGCTTACTTCTGTTTATAATAAGCTTCTTAGCTTTACCCATATTTTCCATTCTTTTCTCTCTCAGTGATATGGAAATGTAGGAGGAGAGAGAGAAATTGCAGAGCTTGTGAACGAAGATTTAGTTTATAGTGTGGAACAACGAAGTGGGGTTCAAGCCATGTAAGAGCTTCATATATATAGAAGAATCTGAGACAATCTCAGTTTTCTAAGTTCCAAAACTGGACATCCTGACATGATGTGAAATTCATATATAGACCACTGAAGACCACATAAATTTATTGGAAAAAAAATCAAAAATTAATATACAGATGCTTATATTTTCATCTCATTTTTTTATCAGGTTACATTAATAGTCTCTATAGTTTCCTCATAGTGGTCTCTATTACTTATAATTTTGTAAAAAAAAAATAATGTTATTAGTTGATAATCAATAGTATCTTTAATTGTAAGCAACTATAAGATTCAAAAACAAATTGGGTTGTAATGTAAGCAATGACGGACTTATATTGTACCATTTTGCTTAATGTTATTTGTACAATTTTCCAAATTATAATTTGTTAATATTAGTTCTACTTCCCCATAAAATATATGTATATATACATCTTCCCTACATCTTAAATTTACTGATCCCAAAATTTGTAAGAAAAATAAACAAAATGGGCTCTATACTTAATTTTTTCATCAATATCTCTATTTTTTAATAACAAATCACCAACAGTATCTAATATTCTTTGTAATCCTAAATTTAAGATCTAAATAATTAATTTACAGATATTAAAAAATTTGTTAAATAAGGTTATTTGTAAAAAGTATATATGTGTATTTTTTTAAGATACTATCTTTAATAATTTGAAATGAAAAGTGAAAACTACCCCATATGCATGGAAGCCTTTATTTAATATGTATAGTTTAGAAAAATTAGTTATTAATATAAGATCTAATTAGCGAGTTAATTTTGATTCTAAATATATAAGACATATTTTCTATTTTTATCAATTTCTTTCTAAATTATCTTTATTAATATTTCTCAATAATAATCAAGTAAGATAAATAGATGGGGAGTTGAAGAAGATGATTATAATATTTTAGTAAAAATAAGTCATATTAATTAGTTTAACTAATTTAATTAGTTAAACATGTCATATATTAAGGATCAGATGAGTATAAATTAAATTTAAAAGATAAAATAAATTAATATATTATATTTAATATTAAAATAAATTATCAACTAATTTCTGTGTTGAGGAGTAAAAGGAGTATTACTAACTAATTCAAATTCAACTTTGATGAGGCCAAAATTGTGTCACTATCTCTTCTTTTAAATTCGTTTCTCTGAGTTTTTCTTGTCTTAGTACATTATTTCTCAGGCGATGAAGCAGCAGATACCTGAGTTTTCTAATATGACTTGGTTCTTAAGGGATTGAAAAGGAAATATGGAAAATAGAAGTGATGGTTTGTCACATAATTTTGGGGAATGGTTTTCTTCATAGCTTCACTTATATGAAAATGACATTATCTGAAATGGGATTTGAGACCAAAAGCTGCAAGGTGGTTGTGGTGGAGATAGAAGACACACCACTAACTAGTGAACCAGATTCAAAGACACCCCACATCATAAAATCACAACATCAATGGTTGACCCATTGATTTAATAATGCAAGGGGACAAATGTCAAATCATTGAATACTCCGCATTTTCCAAAATCTAAGGCAAAATGGAATTATGAATTATATATTTCTTACACGTTAAATATAAAAATTAATTGATTAAATTATTTTAATTTTAAATATAATATTTTAATCTATTTTATTTTAAAAATTTATAATTTTTTTTAAAATTATTGTTATTACTACACATATTAAAAAATGTTTCTATTGATATAACTTATGATGTAAATGATTAAATATAATATTTTAAATAAATAATTATATATTTTTTAATTAATTAATTTTATTATTTTTTTAAATTAGTTATTGTGCTCATATATTTCATATGAGAAGCAATAATTATAAAAAAAATAAAAAATAGTTAGAGTAGAGGGGAAAGAAAATTCAGGAGCAATGGTAAATTGTTTTTTTTCCTGTCATGCGCATTAAATATTCTTTTATTTAAAATAATTTTATTCGAGATACTATCGAGTATTAAATATAGATATATTTTTTTAATAAAAATTCAATTATTGATTCACTCCTTTATAAAAAATTAATTATTTCTCCTAAACACAATCTCCGACGAGGAGTGAATTTTGAAAATATAATACATACAATTTTTTGGCCATCAATGATAACTTTACTTTGTAGTTTGATAGTTCAATTTGGGACTAACCATGTCCATTTTATATATATTTTTTTATTTTTATCTTCAAACATACCTATTTTCTATATAAAAGTTTCCTTTTGTTCAGGTTTAATAGTTTTAACCAATTGGAGCTTTGTTAGAAATATATGGATTGTTTTACTATTTATAATTTATCTATTTGTGGTGAAATTATTTTATTTATTTATTTTTTCTTTGTGAATATCATAATAATTTCTCTATTCTAGAGATGCCACGTGGTGGCTTTTGGATTACCACAATATATAAGCCTTCATGTATAAGCTTTATATATATATATATATATATATATATATATATATAACACTAAGATGATTTATAGTAGCTTTTCTTTCTGGTAAATTATTTCATTATGAAAATATTGACAATATGCAATCACTTATTTGGTAACTTCGTTCACTCATTATTGTCACCAAAGTTGTGTTCTTCTTTCATTCATCTACCAAAAAACATCAAATCTATTTTTGCCACGTCATCTTAGTGTTCCAACCAAACAAACGCAACAAAATGTTTGAATAAAACAAATTAAAGGAGCTCATCAAAATTAACACAGATAATAAGAAACGAATATATATTTTATAAGGACACAACTTTAATTCCTATCGTCATTATGAGGTCTCCTTTAATAAGGTGATCTCATAAGTCTTTTGTAAGAGTTCTCTAAATTTTAAGATTATACTTTAACCTTAATAGGGAATAGGTACTTAACTCACATAATATTTTTTTGTATAAAAAAACAAATTACAAAGAATATTAAATGTTTTAAGCAATGTTTTTAAACAATAACAATTATTGAATCAAAAAAAGTACTCGTTTATAAATTAATTGATTTTAGTATTGTTGACTCTAACATATATATATTTTGATAAAAAATAATCATTGAATGGGCCCAAGTACTCGCTCAAAAATTGTTTGAATTTTTGGCAAAAAAGTATAGTCTAATCAATATTAGTATTGATATATTTCTAAAAATTCTAGAAATCCTATTATTCATAAGTAGTAGACCATAATACAACTCGTCTTGAATTCAATACAAATGCATGTGGCGTGTTATAGTTGGAATCGAAATAGTTTTAATTATATTGGTATTTTTAATTTCATATAAAATTATTTTAATTAATTTTGGACTTAATTTTGTTGACTAATTTGACTGGATTTTGTAGACATTTTATCAGTTTTTGATTAATTAGTTCGGGGATAAAAATAGTTTTGAAAATAATATATAAAAAGATCAAACAAAAATGAAAGACATATTGAGTTAAGAAAATAAACAACTGAGCACAAGAGCAAAAGCAAGATAATAAGGCGTTTAAGCGATTCATTCTTCATTGTATACTAAAAAATAGTATATTCCAAGATTTGGGCATATAACAAGGGCAATGGGACAAATAAACATGTAGAACATTAGGCTCACAAAGTGACATTTTCACCATAATAAATATAACTAGCACCTTAATCAAAATAAAAAATAAAATATATAATTATTTAAAATATATTTAATTTTTAAAAATTATTATTTTATTATAATTTTAGTTGTAATATTTGAAGAGATATTTTAATTTTTGAGTACCTATATTTACACTTAGAGATAATAGATGACCCGTCTTACTCAATATTAGTATTATCTAGAAGAAAAAAAATTACTTTAACTTTATATCGTAAATAAACTTAATTTGTTTTAAAAAATCTTATATAAACAAAAATTAATGCAACTATCATCTATGAAGAACTAAAGTCACCTACTAAACTCTAACAAAAGACGTGATTCCTTTTAGAAAAACACGGCATTCAATTGCACTCTCCTACAGCCTTCTTTGACGGATTCCTCCTATGTAGCCACTGCTGTTGCAATCACTCACCCCGTCCCTCATTGCGCCTTCGAACTAGAGCAGGTTCAGTTTACAATAGGCTGACCATAATATGTACACTGACCCATTTTATCAGCTCTATTTTAAACTTTACCTTTATCTTTGATGCATTTTAATAAGGTAAAGGTACTTTGGTCATTTCGTTCTGATTTATATATGCCTTAAAGGACCTGATCCTTAAAATAAAATTCAAATGGGACTTTTCAGTAATTTTTCCGTAAATCAAACAAGGTTTGTTAATCTCACGTGCGGCGCTTTTGATGTTCAAAATCCCGCCAGCCTCGCGAACGCGAAGTGACTTTACTAAAATGATCTCAACCCATCGATTATCGTCGTCGTTTGTGGTCTCCTGATTGTTGATATTGGTTCAGAATATGCAATTTTAAGAGTTAGATTTCCTCTTGGTTGGATTGATCGCTGAATTAGGGTTTTCAGAAGGTTTTGTTTCGCGGTGTTCAGAACGATGAATGTGGGCGATCTTAACAAGGTCTGGGAGATCAAAGCTCTCAAGAAGGATGAGCAGGAAGAAGCGAAGAAGATGTTGGAGAAAATTGCCAAACAGGTCCAACCCATTATGCGGAAACACAAATGGAGGGTCAAAGTCCTTTCTGAATTCTGGTAAATCACATTTATCTTTCTCGCTTTACACTTTTCCCCATGTTTTAGTTGTAGAAAGTAATTTTAGGATACAAAATAGGTTGGGTGGTGGGATGATGATTTTCTTTTGGGAAACACCGATGTGTTATGAATTAGAACATTTCAAGCGTTCTTCTCTCTTTATGTGGGGCGATTCACTGTCCTTATGGAAAAATTTTAGTTTATTTATTGAATGATTTAACTGAACTTTGAATGGGTGTAGGGAAGTTTTGCAAGATTTTTTTTTTTGTTGAAAGGGTATGCTTGCTGCATTCAGAAATGGGAAATGTGAAATTAGCTGACTAATGGTTGCTACCATAAACTAGAACCCCGACTCTGATTATTCATTATTTTGCTTTTGCTTTAACAGTTGAAGTAGCGTCTTTTTCACTTTTTGCGTGTCTATAGACTGAGTTTAAAGGATAGGAACAGTGGCTTGCCGCGTATCCCGCATGCTTTATTTAAATTCCATACATTTCCCGTAATACAAGTCTCTTTCAAATTGCTGTGATGAGAGGAATTCTGAGTGACTTTTGCAAACGTACGTTGGTTTTGATTTCATATGTAATTGATAATGAATCAATCAATGCAATTGTAGCCCTAAAAATCCGTCTCTTCTTGGGTTGAATGTTGGAGCTGGTGTACATGTGAAGTTGAGGCTGCGAAGGCCAAACAGGGATTGGGACTTCTACCCATTTGACCAAGTTCTGGATACAATGCTTCATGAACTTTGCCATAATGTTCATGGTCCTCACAATGCCAACTTTTACAGGCTTTGGGATGAACTTAGAAAGGTTTTACTTTTACTTATTTCTCACATAGTGCATATGTAATATGGTCGTTTCTCTGTATTGTTTTGTGAAATTATTTTCATTTTCATGTAGAAATGTTGCTCTGTTTTGAAACCATTATGCGGCTGTAAGTGTTTTTTTTTTTAAAACAAGTATTTATGCCCAATGTTTTGTTAAGGTTGCAGTATTGGGTTTATTATCAGGAATGCAGTTCGATTCAATGATCAAATTGCTATGACTCAGATTTCTTAAATCCATGACTGCATACTTTCGTCCATGATATCAGTTGTGCTTTGGGCCTTTTTATCAGCTATAATTGTGAAAAAAGTTGTGAAGTGAGGAGAAGGTGAATAGCATATTTCCCTTGCAACTTACCTTCGACCAAAGATAGTGCTAGAAACAGCTTGCAGGCGCTGGTTAGATTTATATAATCTTCTCCACTGTTAGCTGTTGAACTGTGTTCTTCTGTAGTAAAAGTTGCTAGAAGACAATGTTAATTATGTCAAAGTTTGGAAGTTTGAGTTTTAGTTCATCCATCCCTTACTTTGTTCCTCTCTTTAAATATTCTGGCTTATGATTGTTCTAACATTTTGAGAACTTATCTTCAGGTGTGCCTTCTATGTGGGAAATTCTATTCTTTATTAGCAAGAGTCCTTGTTTTGTGTTTTACCTTGACATGAGTTTCTTCATGTGTTGATGTTATCAATGTTGTATAGGAATGTGAAGAGCTGATGGCTAAGGGAATAACTGGGACAACAGAGGGTTTTGACCTTCCAGGAAGGCGTTTAGGTGGTTTATCTTGTCAACCTCCACTTTCATCTCTCCGTAAGGCTGCACTTGCGGCGGCAGAAAATAGAGCACGCTTGGGATCTCTCCTACCATCTGGGCCTAAACGCCTTGGTGGTGACAGTGCAATAATGGGTGCACTCAGTCCAGTACAAGCTGCTGCAATGGCTGCAGAAAGGAGATTACAGGATGATATTTGGTGTGGTTCTCAATCTTGTGAACTTTCATGTGATGAAGATGCAGACTATGATATTGCTAAGGATCTTGAGCATAAGGAGGAAAAAGCAGGATCTACAAGAGAAAGAAATAATTCTACTCTACCTTTGGATCAAAAACCTCGAAAAAGAAGTCGTGAATCAGATCCAAGTTTCAGCATCCCTTCAGATTTTAAATATGTGGATCTAACTATGGATACAACAGAAATTGGATCCATCAGTGAACATCAAATTAGATCTCAGAGAAGTTGTTCTGATTCGGTAAAGATGTCTTGTTCTTGGTCCTATTCTCAGGCAGGATCTAGCACTTCAGATTTCTCAATACCATCTTCCAAGCCACTACCTGATAATAATGGAAAACTTCATTCTGAGGAATCTGACATGTGGGAATGTCTGATATGCACTCTGTTAAATAGAGTAAGCATCCAAATGTGTTGAGTTGCATTTGCAGTTTATTATTGAAACCATTGTTCTTTGACATAATTGCTTATTAAATTTTACCTTATGGCAATTGGCAAGGTAGTATTAGGTAAGGATTTTAAATCACAAGGACTTCAGTTTAAAGGACATATTATATCCTGGATGACAGCTAAAATATGATTCACTTTATAATAAGATATATCTCATGTTTATAAATATATATATATATATATATATATATGTATCCCTTTCTCTTGGTGTGCATATTAAAAGCTTCTCAATTGTTTTTTTCCCTAATAGGTCTATTAGTTATGGATGGTGTGCTTCCAAGTAAGAGTTGATAGGAATGACTGTTACTGATTGCTAACTCCTCTCAACTTCTTGTACTTGCTATTTTGGGGTGGCATGTATAGAGCTGCGAAATTTTAGGTTTCTTATCCTCACATTCTGCCTCCTTTGACAGACTGCGTTTTTCTTAGTCTATGACTTCCTGTACATTGCATAATTGTTCAGTGCTTATGAATAGAGCCACTTGCTATAGATTTTGTTATATATTGATGTACTTTTTTTGGACAAATATATATATTGATATATTGATTACATGCATGCTTGTTTACATGTTAATGATTGCTTGACCTCTGCAGCCATTAGCTCCTATATGCGAGTTGTGTGGAACACAGAGGCCAAAAGATGCTACCATTAAGTACAAGAACTGGTCTTGTAAATTCTGTACGTTGGAAAACAGTGTGAAGTTAGATAAATGCTCAGCCTGTGATCAGTGGAGATACTCTCATGGCGCTCCTGTGTCAACCCGAGCCCCCAACCTTGGCACTTGAGGGGAACCCTTAATCTTCCATGAAGTCTATTTTGTTTTGAGGCATGATCTCTTATATGTCCCTCACTTCATGGTACATGTTTTGATACTAGCTTTTGTCTTTAGAAAATTGTGTAAAGCCCCCTTTCCAATGATTTATTTATAATTTGGCCTGACTCCTCGCCATATAAGCAATTTTCTCTGCTCATCTTTATGGTAATTTTCCTCTTGAATGGAAAGATGAAAGGAAAAAAAGGGAAGAGAAAACTAAGGAGGATGCTAACTCCTTTGCTTATCACGATCAATCCACTCTACGACATATGGGAGGATAAATAAATGCGTCTTCCTATTCTCTTTATAAGACCCTATTAATTACTTTCATTAGAGGTAGTTAAATGTAATAATTGCTTACAAAACTTTTCAAATTTACACTTTGTTAATAGTTCATTGAGGAGAGGGAGAGAAGCGAATGAAAGAGGCATAATCTGATTCAACAGTAGAAAAGATAAGGGTGTTTTTTTTATTGAGTCATAAATGTTTAATTATACTTTAGAAGGGATGTTGTTGTTTCTTTTGGTAAGCACATGTTTTCTTCTATTGAAAATAATTCTATTAGAGGCACTATGCACTAAATATAGATATTGTTTTAATAGAAATTTGAATTTTGATCCGCTCGTTATAAGGTATTATCCCCTTAAAGGAATATTGTATTAAAGACCGGCGGGATATTATAAATAGGATAAGAGAGAGTACTCTAGATTGGTTATTTAAAGATTGAGTTGATCTTGCAAGTCAATTAGCACATTCATTTGTTCTAAAGTGCTCAAGGAAGATGTTCCAATCCTTCATTAAGTAATCCTTTAATATAATCATAGTTATAACCCCGTCTGGGTTCCTTATCTCTATGCTGTGGCTTTAAGTAAATTACTAAATTACTCCCTCTGTTTCCATTTGCAAGATGTTGTTTTTAGGAGTGATTACATGTTCCATAATACAAGATGTTGTGCAGAAAGTAATAATTTATTATTGGCATTATTTAAAAAATACCCTTTACGTTTTCATATTCAAATGTTTTCATGCTAATATATGTGTATATATTAATAGAAAGGGGAAAAAAAGAAGCAAAACTAAGAAAAAGATTAAAACTTGAATAAAGGAAAATGAAAAACACTTGAAGATGAAGACGTAAATGTAAATGAAAATCCATTCAGAAAAAAGAAAAAGAAAAAGATAGTGTCTAATATACTACCTTTGAGATAGTGTGATAGAGAAATAGAGAGATTTTCTTTACGTAGGATAAGAAAACAGAAAAAAAAAAAGTAATAAAAACAAGTTTCTTTTTAACAAGAATATAAACTTAATAAGAAGCTGGGAAACAGTTCTGTAAAATGCCTCACATATTTAAGCATCAAGTTCAAAAAACACCTTATATTTAAAATGGAATGAGTATACCATTTATGCACTTTCTTTGTCCGTATGCGTTGTTTTTTGGGAAAATTTCAAATAAATGTCTTCAGAATATGAAAATCCTAAAATAGTTACTCCAATTTTCCTAATCTCAAATCCGTCCACATGTACCAAAATGAAATTTGGAAATGCTGTGATTTTACCATATTACCTCTCACTTTAAAAAAATGTCACCTTAGCCAACCACCCCTGCCAGTGGTTAGCCGTCAAAGCATGCCGGCTAGGATTTTTGTGGCAAAGTTGGCTAATGTGGGATTTGATCCCACCATTTTTTCGATCCCAAAAAACTATATGACTATTAAGCCACCAAACAATCATATTAAAATAGTGCAAACTAATGCAAAAGATAACTGTCAGGTTTTTGACCATTCAAACAACAGTTACTTTCAACACTTAATTAGCTATTCACCATTCCCATTTAGCAAATAACAATGTCTTAGCAAATTCTCCACTTGGATAATTCAGTCTAAAAGGCACTATTTTAGGATATTCACGGCACTTCCTTAGTTATTTATTACACTTCATTAGCCATTCACCATAACTAGGTAGCAAATTTCATGTATAGATAATTTAATCTAAAAATCTATTGTGTTAAGATATTTACAACACTTCAGCAGTTATTGACTACACTTCTTCATTAGTGATCCATCGTATGCCCATCTTGTAAATCACATCACTTTTTTAGGCAACTTAAAGTTAAACTATGAGTGAGGTGTGAGTAGCTAAAGCTAAACATATTTGAATGTCTACATAAAGTAGTGGTGCATGTTTGATAGCAGCCTTTGCCATAAAAGTAGTGTTATACGATAGCAGCCTTTGCCTCCCACGTTGGTTGATGCCAAATCCAAGTTCATGTCTTTTTCATCCACTTGATTACTAACCTATGTAGCAAAGGCAATAAATTTCTTAATTTACGCTGGATCCTTGTCATATTTAATGGCTGCTAAATCAGGGAAAAGCCAGAGTTACCTAGTCAGTCGTAGGCAAATTTAAAACTAAAATTAATTCATGTTCAAATCCTATTTGGTCAAAAAAAATATTCCTAGAAGTTTAATTCCACCCATATTTCTTTCTGAATATTTTGGACTTATATCTTAGAGAAAATACTGCATCCATCTACTATATATACTCTTCTTTCTTTTTTGGTCTTTCTTACTCATTTCAATTCTAAATATATGAGCTAAATAACTAATTAATAAAAATTAAAAAAAATTAGTTAAATTAATTATTGATAAAAAATAAAGATTAGTTTTTTTAAAGTACTCATTTTAATCATTTGTATTAGATATTATTACTCATTTGATAGAAACCTATCTTAACATGTGCATTTAATAAGGAGATTTTAGGGCAAAAATTATAAATTTAGGAGACAATAGATTGAAATCTTACATTTTAGATCAAAACAAGCCCCTATACTAACTTTTATATTTAGGATTTATGGGAACATGATACAACACGGAACATACCTTTAGTTGAAAATTGAGAAGGTTAATATAATTTTTAATTCCTAAAATTGGTACAAATTTTGGTTTCAAAATCTCAAATTTTAAATCATGGGTTTTAGTTCCTCAATAGATAAAATTGTCCAAATTTTTATTAAATTATAAAAACTAATATTTTAAACAAAAAAAAAAACTTAAGAGACAAAAAATTATATTAATACAAAATTAAATGCAGAGTTTTCATAATTTTATATAAAGACACATTATATAAAGTTAAATTAATATAATTTTGTCCATTATTATATCAAGTAATATTAGGCTTTTATTGCCAAAAAACATACACACACGAATGTAATAGCAGCAGCATTCACATATTGCATAACAAAAGGTAGTCTTTGTACCTTACCAGTTACAACACATCAAAAATCAAAATTACTGCTACATGCAAACTGCTCTCTTATTCTTAGCACCAACCTCTCAAAAGGGTTCTCTCTCTCTCTGTTTACAGGAGAAACATGGATCCTCACTTATCAAACAAACAAGAACCCCCATATAATTACCATCGCCCTAATACATCATAAACAATAACTCTAACTTAATAGTAACAATAACCCTGTAACATATATAATTGAGGGTTATTAGCAACTACTACAGCATAATCTAAGTAACATAATCAGACCACTGAGAAATATGTGAAGTATGATCCATAGTGAAGCTTGGAATCTTGTCCAATCTTACAGGATTAACCTTCCCTCCTAACAATCTAGCTGGGTTCCCAACTGCAGTTGTCATTGAAGGCACATCCTTCAGAACTACAGAACCAGCACCAATCTTAGAACCTTCACCAATCTTTATGTTCCCCAGAATGCAAGTTCCTGCACCTATAAGAACTCCATCACCAATCTTTGGATGTCTATCTCCTGAAACTTTACCAGTTCCTCCTAATGTAACATTATGCAGAATTGATACATTGTTACCTATCACTGCAGTTTCTCCCACTACCAATCCTGTTGCGTGATCAAGTAAGATCCCTCTTCCAATTTTTGCTCCTGGATGGATATCTACAGAGAAAATCTCAGAAACTCTGTTCTGAATCAGAAGGGCTAAGACATTTCTTCCCTCAGACCAGAATTTGTGAGCTATTCTGTGTGATTGGCATGCCAGAAAGCCTTTGAAATTTAGGAAGCAATCGACATAGCTTATGCAAGCTGGGTCTCGTTCTTTTACAGCTCTCAGATCATACTTCGCGGCTTCCATGATTTCTTTGTTTTCAGTGAGGGTTGAAACGAAGAGATCGATTAAGGTTCCGCTGGGAAGACTGGAACTGCATAATTTGAGGGAGAGATGATTCGCCAACGCGATTTCCAGAGATTGGTGAGAGAGAATTGAAGCATGGTAATAGGAAGATAGAATCGGCTCTTGTTCTACATCTAACCTTGCTTCCTCCTGCATCTTCTCCCAGAGATCATCCTCAGCATCATCATCCGCTTCTTCGTCCTGCCGGGGCGACGTACACGTATGTAAGTTATTAACGCCGTTCATGGATGAGGGGACGGCCGGAGGACGATCAGAGAAAGTGGGTCGGCAGAATTTTACATAGTTGGAGGATTGATCGATGGTCTGAGCCCTGTTTGGATTCCGAGAAAGTGGGTCGGAATCATCTATATGCGCCGTCGAAGTGTCAACACAAGTCGCCATTGAAGGCGAGAGAGTGACCTCTGAAGAGAAAGAGTGGAGGAGAAAGAGACGAGAGAATTGAATTGGGATTGAAATTGGAATGGAAGAAGGAGTCTTGTGATTATATAAGGCAGGGGTAAGAAAACGGCGTGTGAAGAGAAACTTCATGGCAGAATCCGGATTTTCAGGGACAATGATATGGCTGCATTTGATATAATTTAAAATAAAAGGGAAAAACAAAAAAAGCAAAACATTTACTAATGTTTGTGGCTGATTTATAAAGAGACCACATATTGACCAAAAAGTAAACACTAAGAGATTCGATTCTTTATATATATTCTTCTTTTGCATAAATAAATTATAAAAAAATCTTCAAAAATATCATTTGAATTTCTAAATTATAAAAAGTTAACACTAATTTTTAAAATTTTAAATTCATACTCATGGCTAAATAAAAATTTTAAATTGTTAGTACTTTTACCATTTTGTCTCCCACCTTAAAAAAATAAAAAGCCTAAACTATCCTTGCTGGAGACACCACTGTTGGCTGGCCGTTGGAGCTTCGGCGCTGACAATTATTTTCATAATGATTCATTTATTTTAATAAATTTATGATTTTAAAAAAATAGCTTAGGCTTTTTTATTTTTTAAAGGGACAAAATTATAAAAGCATCAATATTTTAAAATTCTTATTTAGTTATGAATACAAATTTAACCTTTTGAAAATGGGTATTACTTTTTTAAAATTTAAAAGTTCAAATAGTATTTTTTTAAAAATATTTGCATATTCCTATACTCATTAGTGTATATATTTTAAACAGTATTTTTAGAAGTAAGTGTATGAGTTTCTATACATAAATTTATGGGTAAATTAATATCTAATATTTTTATTTTATTTCTTATATATGGACAGTATCCTAATTTTATTTGTGTATAATTTTATCTATAATTTTTTTATTTCATACATCGGTATTTAAGAAATAAGATTATAATTTCACCCAAAAGATTATTAAAAAAAGTTGAAAGAATAAAATATAAAGAGAAAATATAGGAGGATTGAAGTTTTTGTGATGGAAGAAAAGTGAGAGAAAAGAAAAAGGAGGTGAAAATGAGGAGTGTGATCTACCACAACACCAAAAAGAAGGAACTTTTTCTCTCCAAATTTGGAGGGATTTTGAGGGGGAGAAAATTCTTCTTTTAATACTGTCATTTTCCAGGTCGTTTTCTCTCTGTATTTCCTTCTTCTATTTTCTTTTCTTCCAACCTTTCACACTATTTAAACATACCCTTAAATTTACCGTTAAGGAAGATATCCAAAACTTTAAACATTAGTCAAACAATAAAATAAAAATTTGAGGGAATTGAACCATTTATAAAAAAACATTCAAATCCCACACTACCCTACAACTCTATAAAGAAGTACTAAAAGGTAACCTTGACCAAAAACCTACATCCAAAAATATAAAAGAAGATAGCATGCAAATATGTGTTTACAGTAAGAAGACGATCGATATTGGGATGAAGACAATGGTGAATGAAGACGAAGATGATTTAGTGAGGGAGAGATAGGGGTAAAAAAAACGACTCTGAGATGAAGACGATCACGAAGACACGCCTTATTTTCAACTCAATATAATTCGGTCAAACAATATTTCCAAATATCATATAGATACAACTATTTTACAGATATTTACAACTTTTCTAGATTTATCCATTGCTATTCGTGTTGTTAGTAATTCACTAGTTTAATTTATGTGAATATAAATTTATAATTAAATTTTTTTATTATCTTTAAATAATTATCATAACTATTTACTCATAACTTGAATACTAGATAATTGAATAAATTAAAATGATCTCTATCCAACAGTTTGATGGTGAATATTTTATTTTTTAATTTCTTTGAAAAGAAAAGGCCCCAGCCACAGAATATCTGTCTAAATAATCAGTTTATTTTTTCTGTAAAAAATATTTTTACTAATAAAATGATTAGGGCAAATAACACAGAAAGTCTAAGGTAAAGGAATTTCTTACTGACAAGTCCCTTTTACAGAACAACATAGGATATTTATATCTTGTTGATGTAGGTTCTGGATGAGTTCTGAATCGAAGCGTGTTTAAGTGAATGTGAAGTGTGATATACAGTGTGTTTGCAACGCCCAAAATTTAAATTTAGATAAAATTTAAATTTTAAATTTAAGTTTGGATAAATCTTAAGTTTTAATAAATTTTAAAATATACAGCTATATTTATTCAAAAATTTTTTAGATTAAATTATAATTTAAAACTAAAATTTCAGATAAACTGGTTAGAGTATGAAACAATAAAAGAGTTTATAAACTAACTAATTACTATATTACCCTTACTTTTTCTTATACGCTCTCTCATCTCTCTTCTACATCCTCTCTCATCTCTCTTTTCTTTTTTACACCATCATTTTTCTTTTTTTACACTATCTTTCATCTCTCTTTTACACTATCTCTTCTCTCTCATCTCTCTTCTATACTATTTTTTCTCTCTCATCTCTCATATATTTAATAATTATACAATTTTTTGTAATATACCAATAATAAAAGTATTTCTAAAAATAACTATTTAAACACTCATTTATTTAAAATCACTTTTTTTATAAACTCTTCTTCAAAAGTCCTTTTTATAAAAGCTACTCAAAAACCCTTTTTTTCATAAGCTATTTTCTAAAATTTTATTTAAATATGCTCATAATAAAATGTTATGAATTAAGATTTCTGCCAGTTATAACAAATTTAGACATATGCATTATCATGTATATACTTGGGTTAAATAAAATTTCAATATTTCTGATATTCAGTCAATGTTTTGCCAATATGTGCCTTTGTTATGAATTTGGAATTTTCGCAGGTTTTCTTAGGGTTAATGGACGAAATTTCACCATACTATAATACTACATTCAATACTTAATATATATATATATATATATAAATTATTTAATTAATTTAAATTGATTAAATAAATAAAATAAATTAATTAATTTAAATAATATAACATGATCTTCCTAAAATAATTTTATATGACATTTGATTATATATTATTTTTTATATTAGATAAATTAATTTTAAAAAATAATAAATATATTAAAAATAAAATAGATTAAGATATTATATTTAATATTAAATATAATTTTTTAATTAGTCGAAAGAAGTATTTTATACATACTTTTGCCTCTAACCCATTGATATGTGACACAGCATATGGAATGCGCATCCTTTAGGACATCTAAACTTCCCTACGAGTTATTCTTCCAATTATTAATATAAAATATAATTAAAATTTTAATTTTAATTATAAATATAATATTTAATTTCTAAATTTATTAATTTTTTTAAATTAATTATATTTGTACCCTCTCAACAATAATTAAATAAGATATATAGAGAATGAGAGAATTAATAAAAATTATTAAAAGGCATAAAAAATCTCATATTAATTGATTTAACTAATTTTTTTAATTTATTAGGGGGAGAGGCCCCGAAAGGTCAAAGGAAAGGGGGGAGAAATAAGAGAAAAGGAAGTAGAGCACTGGAAGGACCAGTTAATGCATTACAGAAAATTAAAATGTATACATAGGGGATGCTCTTGAATGAACTAAAAGGCGGTAGAACCGGTCAAGCTTAGCTCAAAAGAAGAGGCAATGATATGAAAAGAGAAGAAAGCTTAGAAGAGCTGAAAGTAAGATAGATTAAAGCATAAAAACTTACAAGAAGAGAAAGGGATACAAGAGGAGTAGGAAGAAAGAAGGAAGAATAGACTCTCTCTAGACTCAGAAGTATCTCTCTCTTAGTGTAAGGGAGTAGTCGTAACTAAACCTGCTTCAGAAGGAAATGAATGCGACTTAAGAAGGCAGGAGCGGTTACTATTTGAACAGTGTTCTGACGTGGAATATTTTTACTATTTGCACAGTTCCTTATCATAACACTATTTGCACAGTATCTGCCGACACTACAGTGACTCACTTTTTTGCAATTGGTACCAAAAACCTAGGACAGATTACTCGATCAACTAAGTTTTTGAAAAGTTTAATCTTCATCTAAGTCAATGACATAATCATCTTCATCACCTTTATCTGATGGTGGTGTAGAATCTGTCTGACTTGTAGAAAGAGTTTGCTCCTGTTGTTGTAAAATCTGGAGCATGGAGTTTAATTGATTGATAAGGCTAGCCTTATCTTTTGTTGAGGCGAGGACGGATTGTACCCTATTCTTCTGATTCAGGAACTTGCTATGTTCTGTCATACAGAGGAATTGAAGATTATGTTTAAACCATCTCTCGACTGCTTGAATGTTTATTCTGGAAAGATCAAATTTGGGCCACCACTTAACAGACGGAAGTCTTTGAAGTATTGGCAGATATCTTGATCATTCTATTTGGGAAAATCTGTAATTCCATGAGAAAATCCATGATACAGATAAATTTGAAAAATAATAAAGTTCAACAGGAAAAGGGTTTTCTTCAATGTTGAACTTCTGTTTAAAAAGCTCAAGAGCTCGAACTACTTCTGTAGGAAATATCTCTGGAGTAGGTCCAAAGAAATCCCACTAGTGTCCAAACCATTGAGGGAAATTGTACTTGGTTTTTAATTTAAAATAAATAAACTAAGTATGTTTAAAAAGTTTATTCTGATCCCATAAGACATGATACCATGCATCCACATAATCATGATAATTATATCCTATATGATCAAAGTTTATCCCAAAAGTTTTATTTTTGTTTAAATCTTGTAGTGGGATGGAGTGAGGATTTTCAAAATTTGCAGGGTAGAATGAGTTATTAAAGACTCATTTGATTTATCAGCATTTCTTTTGATCATAGCTGATTCAGAGTGAATCAATATTAATTCATAAAATTCCCTGGTTTTTGTCAAATGTATTGGCCTATAATGAAATCCAGTCGGGAAAACACTTAAAGCCACTTGGTTTGGGTTTTTGTGATAGAATTCTGGCTCTATCTGGATAATATTTATAGCCCTGTTTAATTTGGAAAATGCTAGAGTACTATCCGATTTTGAGGAGACAGAAGCAGAAACTATCTGTTTTTTTAGAGGGATTGATTTGCAAAATATTGGATTGTTTATCAAGCAAATCGTATTGGTGTTTTGTGAGAACCTTTGCTGGTATTGGAGGAAGGGCCAATTGTTGGGCAAATGTTTTTTCTGGGAGAATCTTCTGGGCATAACTCTGGGCATAAGATTCCAAAGTCCTTTTAGAAGATGCTCGTATTTGGATTTGTTGGGTTGATAACCCAGACGGAGTGGATGACCCCGATTTTGTTTGAGGTTTATGGACCGAAGATCTAGATGGAGTAGATGACTCCGTTTTAGTTTGTTGGGTGCCCTGTGGAGACCCATGTTGTTGCATCACCTTTCGGATGATGGCCTCTAATTCAGAACTAGAGACTGTTTGGCTTTGGGCATCCTACATAATACCCTTTTGTTTTTTATCCTCACCATCTCCAGGTTTCTTTTTTCTGGGCATTTTTGGTGAAGGGGTGTTCTTGCTAGTTTTTTCTCAAAATTATCTACCCTGTAAAAATTCACGGGTTAGAAAGTCTGGAAGAGAGTTTGAAGTTCCTTTGATAAAATCAATTTCAAAATCAAAGATACTTAAAATTGCTTGCCATCGGGCAAAGACTTGTTTAGAAGCAAGATTTTTAACATCTTTTTGTAAAATATCTTTTGTTGATTTACAATCGATGCGAAGTAAAAATCTTTTGTTTAATATATCAGATTGAAATTTGAAAATGCATAAAGCAATTGCCAAAATTTCTTTTTTAACTGTAGAATAGTTCTGTTGAGTACTATTCCAATGTTTGGACGTAAAAGACACAATTTTCTCTTTTTCGTCAAGGTTTTGTTTAAGAATGTCACCATAACCTATGTCACTGGCATCAGTTTCAATAATCTTGAAGGTGTTTGGATCAGGAAGGCTAAGACAAGGAAGTTCTTTAACCTGTATTTTGATCTGCCTAACAATATCAGAATGAAGATCAGTCCACTGAGGTGGATTGTTCTTGAGTCTCTGATGGAGTGGTTTAATAAAGTTACTGAGATGAGGAATAAAATCAGTAACATAGTTTAAACATCCCAAAAATCTTTGAAGTTGTGTTTTATCAATAATTTGATCAGGAAATTTATCAGCAAATTGAATTGCCCTTTCAATTGGTGTAATAGACCCTTGGTAAATCCAATGACCCAAAAACCAAATTTTAGTTTGAAACAAACTAATTTTGGGTTTTGAAACCACTAATCCATTTGTTTCTGCAATCTTAACGAATTTAGAGATATGTTTAAAATGTTGATCTATAGAATGACTATAGACTAATACATCATCAATGTAGACAATAATGTATTGACTATGATCATTAAATATCTCATTCATAATTCTCTGGAATTCGGAAGGAGCATTTTTTAAACCAAAAGGCATAACATTCCACTCATACTGACCAAAAGGAACAGTAAAAGCAGTTTTATACTTATCATTTTCAGAAATTTGTATTTGCAAAAAACCAGATTTCATATTAAATTTTGAAAAGATTTTTACAGAATACAAACATTTTAATAGATCAGATTTATTTGGGATTGGATACCTAATCCATTGCAAAGAATTGTTTAAAGGTTTGTAATTAATTACAAGTCTAGGCGCACCACGTTCAATCTCGGCATTTTTATTAACATAAAAAGCAGCACAAGACCATAGACTTCTTGACTTGCGAATTAATTTTTTGTTTAAAAGATCATAAATCTCTTTTTTACAAGTTTCCAAAAGCTCCTGACTCATTTGGATTGGTCTGGCCTTTGTTAGGATTTTCTTTTCGAAAAAATCTTTTTCATATGGTAAATCTACCACACGTTGTTTACGATTCCAAAAAGCATTTGGTAAGTCAGAACAAATTTTTTTGTGGATTTGTTTAAGACAAGTTTGAATTCTCTTTTGAACATCTTTTTGACACAATTGCCTTTCTAAATGTTGAAAAGAAATCTCTTCGTTTACAAAGTTTATCTGTTGTTGTTTTGAAGTCAAAAGATTGAGCTCTTTGATCCTGGGTTTCTGTGTAAAAGAAAATAGAATCGTTTTGCCCAAATATTCTTTTGAAATTCCATTTTCACCAGTCATGTATGGGAATAATAACCTAGCAAAAGGCGCACCCAGAATAATCTGAGTTCCCATATTTTTAACCAATATAAACGGAGTTTCAAGTTTCAATTCTTGATTTTCTATAACAACTTTTAAAACTTTATATTTGACATCTAAGCGTGAGCCATTGACGCCATTAAACCTTTTGGTTATTTTTTCAAAGAATTTTGTTGGAATGATTCATTCATTAAAACAATTAGAATAAGCTCCTGTGACAAATAAGATAGTTTGTTCCAAAACAAAATCATTGTGAATAATAATTTTTGCATGGATGTAAAATTTTTGAATTGAAATCCGAGAAATCAAGTTTAAGAAAGTGTTTTCTTCCTCATTACCATTATCTGGTATGATTTCTAGATTTTCTTCAATTTTACCTATTAATTGCATATCTTGATGTTGGGATATGGCTTCACTACAGGCTTCCTATTGGAGTTTGATCAGGCGTATTTCAGTCTTAAGTTGTTTGACCTCTAGGTGTAAATCCTGAAGGGTGGTTGGTTTAACAGAGTGTTGAAACTTGTTTAAAACATATGTTAGATTGTATTTGTTTAAAGGAAAAGCAGGTTTTGAGTTTGAAGAAGAAGGTTGTTGATTAACCAACTCTCGAAACTTAAACAAATATTCTCCTTTTTCAGAATCTGATAATTTTTCAATGATATCAAGAAGTAAATCTTGTTCTTTCAAGATAACATTGATTGAAGATGAAGATTCTGGGATATCGTCGTTTTGAATATTTTGAATATCCTCAGAAGACTCATTTTCACTTTCAGTTTATGAACTAGAAGTTTCTTCAATCAAAAGATTGTTTATTTGTTCAAGAACAGATTCATCAATGCACCTAATTTTCTTGAGTTTTCTTGTAAAAGCACAATATTTTGAAATATGGCCTAATTTACCACATTTAAAACATTTGACTTTAGTTTGTTCAGGAAAATCGACCTTAGGTTTGGATCTAAATTCCTGTTTTAACCTAAGTGGAGGTGTATTTGGGTTATATCTTTGGTAGATATGTTTTTTCTTCTTTTTATGGTAGGAAGAAGGGCTCCTATGTTTCTTGGGTTTTTTACAGGCTGGAAGACTGAATTGTTCGCAGAAGGTTCCTAACTCTCTACGGTTTACGGATTTTTCCTTAGCCAGTTGATGTTGGATGCTGCCATCCTGACAAATTTTAAGAGTAGTTTTTTGAACATAAGAGATTAATTCTCCATACGTCAAATGCTCATAAGGGATTATGCCATCATTTTGGTTTTTAAATTTTTTTCTAACTTTATCACCTAAAGATTTAGGCAATCCAACTAGGAATTTTTCTTTCTAAAAAGGCTGTTTGGAATCATTTATTGTGAGAACTCGAGCAAGGAAAGTATCCCTATACCATTTGAAATCAGAAAGAGTTTTGCACTTAAGATTTGACAGTAATTCTGCTGATCTATCTTTCCAAATAGACGGATCACCAACAAAATGTTTAACAATTATAAAAATTAAAGTTTGGACCAAATCTGGATAGGTTTGTCCATCGTAAAGGATAGGTGTTCCTTCCGAATCAGTTTGGATAGATAAGAAAATCGTTTATTTATCTTTTGGGGTAAGGTAATGATCCCACCAATTTTTTAATTGGCCTATAAAACCAGACACCAAAAGGTTTGTGATTTGTTCATCTGAGTAATTGTTTTGTGTTTGATAAGCAGTACACAACATTGTCATCTGCTGCATTGTTGAAAGGATATTAGCTTCATTAAGACCATCTATGTTCCATTCATAAATGTTCTCTCCGCTAAAGGACCTAAAAGTTTGGTTAACTCGTTCTTCAACCAGGATATCTGGAGGGCTTGCCCTAGGATAATACAGTTTGGAGGGCTGTTTCCAGTGTTGTTGGTTGATTTGGAGTTGTGATTCAGAGGAATCCGTTTGGGAAGCCTGAGAGTCTTTTTCTAGGTTTCCTACTATGTTAGCAGCACTAGTGGAAGACTCTTGTTGAGGTGTTTCAGGAACAGTCATGGTTTAGGCTATTTGAAGTCTTTTTTGATTGATTTTGTCAATCAGGTTGGACTTGTTTTGGAGGAATATTTCAGACTTCATTTGTGGGCTGAGCTGAAATGGTTTAAAAATGGGATTCTCAATCCTTGGTTTTGACTGTTCAGAAATAACGTTTGAAGATGTTTGAACAAAATGATCACCTAATTGTTGAAGATACAAATTAGTATAATTATTTTGCTCAACTATCTTTTTTATGTCATTTGAATCAACAGGTTGACTCACATTTTTAAAATGAAAATGTGCTGCAAGTAAATGTTGACCAGAATCATCCTTTACTGTAGGTATTTGCACTGTTTTTTGTGGTAAAAATTCAGAAGTAATATTTTCTCCTTGAGAACTTTTCCAATGTTTAATAACACCAACAGTTTAATCAAATGGATAGTCAATTAATAAATTAATTAAATAAATTATATATTAAAAATTGGGGAATAGTAATTTTAGCACTATTTTTTAGAGTTAATGGGTAACCTATAACATTGCATCATACTTGAATTTAGTATGCTAACAGCTCTTTTTAAATATTTTATAAGTATTTTTACACAATTTTTTTTACAAAAACATCACTTGTATTTCAAAATGTTAAATTATTATTTTTTAAATATTTTTATTTACTTATCAAGTATAGTCAATATTTATTAAAATATAAAAAATAAAATTAATTTAGAATTTTAAAATTTAAATAATATTTTTGTTAAATTTTTCCCGATAATAATCCTATTAATATGTGTGATAGAGATTAATTGATAAAGAAGAATGTGACATTTTCCATTTTGGGTCGTTTTACACTAAAAAGAATGAAGAGTATTGAAAGTCATCATTTAGAGTCCATTGTCTTTTGACTAAGACTCCACATTATCTCTGTTATGTTGCAACCCATGACGCTTCCTAAATTCCACTTTCCTTTTTTGTCCTTCACTTTCTAAAATTCTAATTTTTTTTTCTGTTTGCTTCATCTTTCACTTTCATAAAGTGCATTTTACTTTTATTTTATCTTTCACTTTAGCCCTCCTTCCCCATCCTTTTCCAAATCAGTATAAGGCAAGTTTGATGAGGTGTTCAATTAGTCTTCATTTAAATGTTAGAAATATTAAGACGTAATGGATCAATTTTTAAACGACTCAACATGGAGAAAAAAATTAATTTTAATATGATGTCAGCATAACTGCAAATTTTTATTGTAAAATGTAAATATTATTTTATATATTTATTAGATAATTATACATATATATTATGATATTATCTTAATATATCCACTGGCCAAGTAAAATGTAAATTGAACCAATATAAAGTTACGACATGTTAGATTTTTCTATATCTCGAATTTAATTTTTAGATGAGACATTTATGTTGAGTAGGGCAACTACAAACTTCAAAATTTGATACTTGATAATAGGATCTAGTAAGTATATAATATGAATTCATCTTAAGGGATTATATTTAATCATGATTAACTGATCTATTTAATTTTTTTAATTTACTTAAAAGTTAATTAACTCTTATATTAAAAATAAAAAAATTATTAAAAAAAATGCTTGAGCCTACTCTTTTCTTTTTCTTTTTTGGTACAAGAAATTTTTAGAAAGGGGTTGGGTTTACCTATGATCTAAGGGTAAGGTTAAGTCTCCCTCCTCCTAGGCAATACTAATGTCAGGCAGGATGAGCTGTCTATTACCCTCAGATGTAAATTTAAACACCTAAGAGTTAATATATATCCACAAATACTGTAATTGAAATTACAATAAAATAATACTCCTTAGAATGCCCGAGCCTGCTCAAATATTCATTATAACCTAAACCATCTCTATAGCACCAGGCCATAGAGAGTTACAAGTAAATGAAAATGGGTGAGACATGCAAAGGCTTAGAATATGTTGGAATCTTATGGTGTATTATTTTATTGTAATTCTAGTCATAATATTTGGAGAGGTATTCTAGTTTCTAAGTATTTAAGTTTACGCTTGAAGGTAATTGATAACTCATCTTATCTGATACTGTTATCGCCTAGGAAGAAGTGAAATTTCACCCTATTCTTCGATCGTGGGTGATCTAACCCCCTTTTTAAAAATTTTTATACAAGAAAAAAAAAGAAAAGCAAGAAGCACGAATGAGAGTTGGCACAGATAATAAAGAATATATTTATATCTTATAAGCATATAAGTTTGATTTCCGCTGCAGGCGTAAGAGCTCATTTAGTAGGCGATCTCGTAAGTCTCTTATAAAAGCTCTCTAAACCTTAAATTTATATCTTGACTTTAGTAGAGACCAATGCTAAATATACTGAAACTTTATTTGTACCCCTAAAAAAGAAAAGAAAAACCAGAAGCAGTTGGAGTCAAGCTTGGAAGAACGCAAGAGATAGCCATCAATATACCCAACACCAATTTCGCAACTAAGATAGTTGAAGGATCTAATACATACGCACACATATGCCATATGATTGAGGAATAGTATCTAAATAACATAATCAGATCTATAACATTTGGAGTGGTAGTCATTGAAGGCACATGTTTAAGAACTACAGAACCAGCAACAATCCTTATATTCCCCAGAATGCAAGTTCCTGCACCTATAAGAACTCCATCACCAATCTTTGGACGTCTATCTCCTGAAACTTTACCAGTTCCTCCAAATGTTATGTTATGCAGAATTGACACATTGTTACCTATCACTGCAGTTTCTCCCACCACCACTCCTGTTGCGTGATGTAGCAAAACCCCTCTTCCAATTTTTGCTCCTGGATGGATATCTACTGAGAAAATCTCATAAACTCATCTTGAATCAAACGTACAAACACGTTTCTTCCGTCAGACCACAACTTGTGAGCTATTCTGTGTGCTTGGACCAGAAAGCCTTTGGAGTTCAGAAAGGAATGGACGTAACTTGTGCAAGCTCGGTCACGTTCTTTCGCTTCCGTTAGATAATACTTTGCAGCTCCATGATTTCTTTGTTTTCTTTGGGGATGAAAACGAAGAGATCTTCTTGGGTTGCACTGGGAAGATTGAAAGTAGTTAACTTGAGGGAGAGACGACTGGCCAACGCGATTTCAAGAGATCGGTGACTAAGGATTTAAGCTTGGTAATAGGAAGATAGAATCGGCTCTTGTTCAACATGCACCCTTGCTTCCTCTTGCATGTTCACCCAGAGATATTCTTCTTCTTCTTCATTTAGAAGCGAGTGGAAGTTATTGGGGGCATGATTAGAATGATGAGAGAAAGTGGGTCGACAGAATTTTGCACAGTTGCAGCAGTGAACGGTGATCGGAGGACGCTTGTTTAGAAAGTGAGTCCAATTCTCATATCGCCATTGAGACTTTGAGAGGAAGAAAAGTGGAGGAGAAAATTGAACCGAACTTGCAAGTGGTGTGAATGATTCTTACAGGATAATCAAAAGGTAGGATTTGAGTGGGTTGTAAGAAGATTAAAGAAAATTTTCTTAATATAACAAAGGATTAAGCGTGTTTGGTTTAACAAAAACAAATATTTTTGTACCTAAACACCTATCTTGGACCCAGAATTGATTATGGAGAAAATTATGTTCCTCATTTGAAATTATGGTTCAATCAAAATATATAAAATTAATTTTTTAATTATATATAAAATAAAACATATAAATATAATTTTTTTAATTATTTATTATTAATTACTCAAATAACATATATACATATGTATATTATTTATTATTTTAATATCAAATAAAAAATATAAATTTAAAATTATACTTTCAGTAATTATCATTTTATCTCATTCCCTTTTAGATAATTTAACTATAAAAAATATTCTGATAACAACTAACTAGATACTTTTTTTTAAATTACTTTTCATACAAAATATATTCTCCATAATTATTTTATAATTAATTTTCTCTAATACACCCAATAGATAGCATCCAACACTCTATACTATTTTTTGGGTAGTAGATATTATTTCGAAATAGTATTATAAAATAGTTTTTAGTGCAATCAATAACTTAAAATATTTTTTAGTAGTATTTAATATCATAAGTTTAAGGTACTCATTGTTATTGAGGAAAAAATGAATTTTGAATTATGAGTGCTACTAAAAAAATATTTTAAACAATTGAATACATCAAAAATTAATTTAAGATATTAAATATTAATAAAAAATATTTTAAGATGTGAATGTAGTTTAACAAGGTAATAAAAACATAATATAAAATACAATGCTATGATATAACTCGATAGAGTAATATTCTATAATAATACGTCTGATAAGATGGAAAAAAATTGTGTAAGTGGAAATGAAAATAAAATTAGGCTAAAAATATGTTTTAAAAGTTTGTTTGATATGATATAAATGAGTATATAATTTATATATTTTTTATAATTTGAGGTAAAATAGTCTAAAATATTTTCTTATAACTTGAAAATAGTTAAAGTTATCTATAAATTTTATAACTTAAAATAAAATAATCTAAAATATTTTACTTTTACTCCCATTATCTTATTTGCTAATTTTTTATGGAACTGAAATTAGAGTTAAATATATAAATTTTTTCCTTATTACAAATATGTAGATGTATATCCATATTTGTCTCCTGCATATATATAATATGGGTTTGATTATTTAAATTGACATTTATCTTTACCATAAGGATGAAATTATATTATTAAGTTTCAAGTGAGGTAAAATTATATAGACTAAATTACATATAATTATTTAGAGATGGAGTTACAATATTTAAATAAAAAATATAGGGATTAAATGATTGATTTTCTTTCAAATAAAAAAATTCCTAAAAAATTATAATAAAGTGATTATAATGTTCTGCCCTCAATAAATAATATGGTTAATTTATTTAACCTATATCTCAATTAAGATTTAAACAATCTTAATTGGGAAAATTTCTTCCATTAGAAACAATTATGATAAGTATTGGCATTGTTAATAATATAGGGGAATTATACTGATGTCTTAAAGAAGTCAAATTATCACTATTAAATTTTATAAAATTATCAAATTGATATGAAATTTTTAGAATATGTAGGCAATTTATTGTAATTATAAAAAAGATAAATTTACCCTAATTTATCATTATAAATAATATCAAGGTATTAGATGTACTATAAATAAAATTAAGGTGCTAAATGTTATTGAGAAATAACATCAAAATGTTGAAAGTTACTTTACCCTATTTATAAATGACTTTATTATAGACTAGAACTATATACTTATCTTTCCTTAATATATAATATATTTAATTAATTTAATTAAATTAAAAAAATTAGTTAATATGAGGTAATTTTTAGTAATCATCTTCTCTAATTATTTTTTATTTTTTTTATTCGATTATTATTAAAGAAATATCAATAGAGTAATTTAAAAAAATTAATAAATTTTAAAAATATATATTATATTTAGAATTGATATTAATTTTTTAATTAAATCTTATCAAATTTTATTGTGAGGCCCAAACCTGCGTGGAATCGATTGATTAAAAAGAATGTGACATTAGAAGAAGGAAGACCAAATTAGATTGCGGGTTTGACCAATATAACCAACATTATCTTTTTTATGTTGTAACCCTTGAAGCTTTCTATATTCCATTTTCTTTTATTTTGTCTTTCTCTTATTTGGCCATTCATCTTTGTCTTTCACTTATTTGGCCATCCATCACTCTCTTTTCCCAAATGAGGAAAATATATGAGGATAAGCTGAGTTTGAGGTGACAAGTTTTATCCTTTTAACTGTTTTAAATATTAAAAATGATTGAGCAATTTGTTTTTTTAATGACTCAAGAAAGACAAAATTTAATTTTTATTTAAAGATGTCAAACCATACTATTTTTTTTAAATGTTTAAAATTTTAAGTTGATACATTTTTTGTGGAATTAAATTGATATATTTTAATTATTTTCAAAAGAATTAATTGTATATAACTTTTTTAAATTGAAATATTTTATTTATTTTCAAAGAATTAATTGTATATAATTAACTTAGTTTTAGATATTATCAAGATAAGTAACAGACCCGAAAAAACTAGTTAGTGGAGGTTAAAATTTGTACTTACTAATTAAGATCAGTAGTAAATCATCAGTGCATATTTGAATTTTGTTATAAAAATAAGAAAGTAAGAGAATAAAAAAAATAATAAGACAAAGATTTTGAGATGAGAGAAATGGAAGGATAAGAGAGAATTCCTCATATGCTTATATATTCATTTGTCTAAATGCCTTCTACATAGCCACTATTTATAGGCCACACCCATTAAAGACTAAACATAATGTTACAAAAGATTAAAGAGAAATAAAATGCCATTAACCATAAGAAACCCCTCTCAAGTCATTCATTGAGGAAGTTATAGTTTTATGGCATAAAGGGAAGAAGGAATCCTAAGAGGAATCTCAAGAGGTATAAGTTTTATAGACATCCGTATGTGCAAGAATATTTATAATACTCCCCCTTGGATGTCCATGACAGATATTATGCCTCATTAAAACCTTATTAGAAAAAACCCATTGGGACAAGAACCTAGTGAAGGAAAAAAAGTATACAATATTTATTTAGGTTACCTTATCAAAAACTTTTTCAGGAAAACCCAATGAAAAATAAAATCTTTAAAATGAAGAGTATATCAAATACTTGTTTACTCCCCTGATACCGTTGTCAATTTATGTCTTTGAATCTGCGCATTATAATACCATACACTAACTTCTCAAATGGCTTAGTTAGTAGTGTCTTAGTAAACAAATCTGTAAGGTTGTCACATGATCGAATTTGCTGAACATCTATATCACCATTCTTCATAAGATCATGAGTGAAAAAGAATTTTGGAGAAATATGTTTTGTTCTATCTCCTTTGATATATCCTCCTTTCAATTGAACTATGCATGCTGTATTATCTTCATATAATACTGTTAGAATCTCTTGTTTTGGAAGTAGACCACTCATTCTTTGGATATGTTGGATTACTAACCTTAGCCAAATACATTCTCGACTTGCTTCATGAACTGCAATGATTTCTGCATGATTTGATGAGGTAGCTGATAAAGTTTGTTTTATCGAACGCCAAGATATAGTTGTACCTCCACAAGTAAATAAATATCCTGTCTGAGATCTACCTTTATGTAGATCTGATAAAAATCCTGCATTTGCAAAATCAATCAATTGTGATCTGGATTTATTAGAATAAAATAATCCCATATCAATTGTCCCTCAAAGGTATCGAAATATATGTTTAACTCTATTCTAATGTCTTCTTGTTGGATAAGAACTAAATCTTGCCAATAAACTCACAGCAAATGCAA
Source organism: Leucaena leucocephala (assembly GCA_037074615.1). Classification (NCBI taxonomy): domain Eukaryota; kingdom Viridiplantae; phylum Streptophyta; class Magnoliopsida; order Fabales; family Fabaceae; genus Leucaena; species Leucaena leucocephala. The sequence continues at coordinate 11,428,805 of CM073542.1, forward strand.
TATCAGATCTGTTGAATTAGCAAGATATATTAGTGCCCCTATAGCACTAAGATATGGTACTTCTGGACTAAGAAGTTCTTCATTTTCCTCTTGAGGACGAAAAGGATCTTTTTCTTTAACTAGCAATCTTACAACCATTGGAGTAGTTAATGGATGTGCTTTATCCATATAAAATTGCTTTAATATTTTTTCAATATAAACTGATTGATGAAGAAACATTCCATTTGTTAAGTGCTCAATTTGTAAACTGAGACAAAACTTTGTTTTTCCAAGATATTTCATTTCAAATTCTCTCTTGAAACAATCCACTGCTTTTTGAAGCTATTCAGGAGTTCCAATTATATTCAAGCTATCCACATAGACAGCAATTATAACAAATTCTGATATGTTCCTTTTTATAAAAACACATGGGCTAATTGAATTATTTTTATAGCCTGCTTTCAACAAATATTCACTTAGACGGTTATACCACATTCTTTCAGATTGTTTTAATCCGTATAAGAATTTATGCAAACGAATTGCATAATTTTCTCGAAAATTCTTACATGCTTCAGGCAATTTAAATCCTTCAGGGATTTTCATATAAATTTCAGTATTTAAAGAACCATATAAGTATGCTATAACAACATCCATTAGACGCATATCAAGTCTTTCATGCACTGCCAAACTGATTAGATATCTGAAAGTAATTGTATCCACCACAGGAGAATATGTTTCTTCATAATCAATGCCAGGTCTTTGCGAAAAGCCTTGTGCCACAAGTCATGCTTTATATCTAACAACCTCATTTTTCTCATTTCGTTTTCGCACAAAAACCCATCTATATCCAACTGGTTTAACAGCATTTGGTATTTGGACTACAGGTCCAAAAACTTCACGTTTTGAAAGTGAATTCAATTTTGCTTGAATTGCGTCTTTCCATTTTGGCCAATCATTTCTATGTCTACAATCTTCAACTGATCTAGATTCAAGATCCTCACTTTGATTAATTATTTCAACAGCAACATTGTATGAAAAAATATTGTTGACGACTATATGTTCTCGGTTCCACCTTTTTTCTGTATTGACATAACTTATCGAGATCTCTTCATTATTTTCAGGTACCTGGACCTCTTCTGGGGTCTTTTGATTTGTTATATCCTGGGTATCTCCTATAAGATCAGTCTCCTCAATTTGACCATCTTAATTGTTTAATCTTTTCTGTCTAGAATTTTTATCTTTAGAACCGATTGGTCTACCACGCTTCAAACGTGGTTGAGTTTCATTTGCACTTGCTACTTGTCATGCCGGGACATCAATTCGAATTGGAGTATTTTCAGCTAGAATATGAGATTTAATAATTCTCTTGGAGTTAGTAAATGCATCTGGCAATTGATTTGCAATATTTTACAAATGAATTATTTTTTGAACTTCAAACTCACATATTTGTGTTCGAGGATCTAAATGAGACAACGATAATGCTTTCCATGTGATTTCTTTATCCAGCTGCTTATTACTCCCCCTAATGTTGAACAATTTGTCTCATCAAAATGACAATCATCGAAACGTGCCGTAAATAAATCTCCCGTTAGCGGTTCTAAATACTTGATTATAGAAGGAAATTCATAACCAACATATATTCCTAACCTTCTTTGAGGTCCTATCTTTGTGCGTTGTGGTGGAGCAATTGAGACAAATACCACACATCCAAAAATTCTAAGGTGAGAAATATTTGGCTCCTGACCAAAAGCCAATTATAATAGAGAGAATTTATGATAACTTGTTGGCCTGATGCGTATAATTGTTTATGCATGTAAAATTGCATGTCCCCAACCTGAAATGGGAAGTTTTGTTCTCATAAGTATTGGTCTAGCAATCAATTGGAGGCGTTTAATTAATGATTCTGCTAAACCATTTTGAGTGTGGACATGAGCAATAGATTTCTCTACTGTTATTCCAGTTGCCATGCAATAATCATTAAACTTTTACGATGAAAACTCACTCGCATTATCAAGACGAATTATCTTAATTGCATATTCTTGAAATTGTGCTCTTAATCGAATTATTTGAGCAAGTAATCTAGCAAATGCTAAATTACGTGTAGATAACAAGCACACATGTGACCATCTTATAGATGCATCTATTAAAATTATAAAATATCTAAATGGTCCACATGGTGGATGAATAGGTCCACATATATCCCCTTGGATATGTTCTAGAAATGTAGGGGATTCTACCCTAACTTTTATTAATGAAGGTCTTGTAATTAGTTTGCCTTGAGAACAAGCAACACATAAAAAATCTTTAAATTGAAGAATCTCCTAACTCTTCAATAGATGTCCATGTGAATTTTCAATAATCCTTCGCATCATAGTTGATCCGGGATGGCCTAACCAGTCATACCAAATAATGAATGTATTTTTATCAGTAAACTTCTGGTTTACTGTAGCATTTATTTCAATTATACTAATATTTATATAGTACAAATCAGAAGATAATGCAGGTACTTTTTCAAGAATACATTTTTCTCCATGTCTAACAATTATAATATATAGATATTCAATATTTTTCTCATCTATAGTCTCAATATGATACCTATTTTGACAGATATCTTTAAAACTTAACAATTTTTTTGAGACTTAGAGGAATATAAAGCATCATTAATTACAAAATTGTCCCTTTGGGTAATATTATCATTGCTCTTCCGAAACCTTCAATTAGTTTTGTATTACCCACTATAGTATTGATGCTTACACCATTCATTGTCAACTGAGAAAAATATTTTTTATCTTTGAGTATGGTATGTGTTATAGCACTATCTATGAGACATATATCTTTATTCTTATGCCCAATAAAAGAGAGAGGAACATCCATATTCTTCATCAAAAGAAAATAAATGTATCAAAATATATTATTAGCAATAATGTTCTTAAAAAAAGAAAATAAAAGTAAACATAAATAAAGTATAAAGCATAACTAAATTAAAATAAAATATAAACTAAATTTATTTCTCTAATCATGATTCTCAAAGAAATCATATACTTCTAAGTATGCCATAGCATCAAGGTTATCATCATATACCTCATTGGTATCATCATTCTTGTATGCAAAATTTGCCTCAACATCATCATCTTAGAAAGTCATATTTGCTTCCATGTTCTTTGAATTCTTTTTTATGGAGGTTTGATAAAGCTTTGCTAGATGCTCAAGCGTACGACAGGTATGCGACCAATGCCCTTTCATCCCACACCTATAACATAAATTTTTCACAGTTTTTGAGGGACTACCCTTGTCTTTTTTCTGCCCTTCATTATATTTCTTCTTTTAGTGGGTATTTGAATTATAATTACTTCCACCACTATAATGATGGTAATTGCCACGTCCCCTACCACAGCCACGGCCATAACTACGACTACGACCGTGACCGCGACCACTACTACGAGTATAAAAATCAGTGCGTTCAGTCACATTCGCTTCAGGGAATAGAGCTGATCCAGTGGGACGGATCTCATAATTTTTCATTAACAACTCATTATTTTGTTCAGCCACAAGAAGACATGAGATTAGTTCAGAATACCTTTTAAAACCTTTTTCATAGTATTGCTGCTGCAGGAGCACATTTGAAGCATGAAAGGTTGAAAAAGTTTTTTCTAATAAGTCCTCATCTGTTATTTTCTCAACACACAATTTCAGTTGAGAACATATTTTAAAAACAGCTGAATTATATTCAGATACAGATTTAAAGTCTTGCAGCCTCAAATGCAGCCATTCATAACGAGCTTTAGACAAAATTACCATCTTTTGGTGATCATATCGTTCTTTTAAATTGTTCCATAATTCTAACGGATCTTTCACCGGTAGGTATTCAGCTTTTAGCCCTTCATGTAAATGGTGGCGAAGGAAAATCATGGCTTTAGCCTTATTTTGATTGCTTACTTCATTTCTAGGTAAAATAGCATTCCCTAAACCTTTGGCTTAAGTAGATTTCAGCATCTAAAACCCAAGACAAATAATTTTTTCCCAAGATATCAAGAGCAGTAAACTCAAGTTTTGTCAGATTAGCCATGTATCGAACTAAAATAATAATAACAATTAGAATTCTAATAAAATTTATTAAAAAATATGATAATAAAAATATAAATAAATAAACAATATATATTCAACATAAATATAAATGCAATAAAAGTAACAAAATATAAATGGTATAAATAAAAAAACAAAATAAATAAATAAAATAAATAACTATAAAATATATATATTAACACATAAGCAATTAAATAAACAAAATAAAATAATAGAAACAACATAAATAATATAGAGAAAATAATATTACAATAGAAGTAATATAAATAAAATAAGTAATATAATTTAAATAAATATAAATAAATATAATAAATTAAATTAAATAACATAAAAATATCATAAATAATATGTTACAATACATAGAATTAGAAATAACATAAATCAAATATATAAATAGTAATATAGTATAATTATTTCTTAATATAAATAAGTGAATATTATATAACTGTAGTAAATATATAATAATGATAAGAATACAAATAAGATAAATAAATCAATTGAAATATAAATTAATAAATACATAGGGAGGGGAAATTGAAAATGTAAACAATATATAGGGAGAAGAAAAAATGTAAACAACACATATATGTAAATATATATAAATAGAGAATTAATCATAATATTGTATCAATATATCAAAAGAAGAAGAAAAATTAGAATAACACAATATTTTATATAAGAATAAAATACAATAAAGATAACCCATACACACATATCTAATAACAAAAATTAAAATGGATATAAAAGAATAATAAATAACAATAAAATATATAACAAATATATAAAAATAATATTTACCCATAATAATTAAGTAAGATGATAATAGAAAATAAAACATATATGATAATTAGATAAAGAGAAAACTAATATCCTTTGTACATAATTGAACATAATAGTATATGAATTGATAAGGAGCTCATACCTTAAATTTTTCAAAGTAATGTTGTGCTGATAACATATTATAAAAATAAGAAAGTGAGAGAGTAAAAAGAATAGCAAGACAAGGATTTTGAGATGAGAGAAATGGAAGGATAAGAGAGAATTTCTCATATGCTTGTATATTCACTTGTCCAAATGCGTTTTACATAGCCACTATTTATAGGTCATCCCCATTAAAGACTAAACATAAAGTTATAAAAGATTAAAGAGGAATAAAATACCATTAACCATAAGAAACCCCTCTCAAGTTATTCATTGAGAAAGTTATAGTTTTTTGACATAAAGGGAAGAATGAATCTTAAGAGGAATCCCAAGATATATAAATTTTATGAACATCCATATGTACAAGAATATTTATAACAAATTTACCTATTTTGAGTGATTTTACAATATAGTAATATATGAGAGTTTGTTTTTTTCAAATTGTGTAAAAGCATTGCCAAGCAATCACGAAACCACACTTGTTATATATATATATATATATATATATATATATATATATATATATATATATCCATAAAGATAATTTCATTGATATTATTAAACTAAAAGAGGCTAAGACAAAGTGTAGTACAAAGACAGTAAACGAGATAAAAAAAGAGATCAGCCAATCATTTTTAAATTACAGTTAAGCTATAAAAATATCTATAACTTTTTTTTAAATTGCGTCCAATAATTTAAGTTTTTGAGAAGTATAAAAATACAAATAAATATTTAAAATTGAATCAAAAATATCATGACAATTAAATATAACTTAACATCATTAGTCATATACTTTTGTTATGAAAGTATTAAAATATCCTTAATTTTAAAAACTAAAAGGTTTAAAAATGTAAAAATACACATAAACTTTTATTCATGTGAGCTAAACACTATATTTTTTTAGGAGGTATAAAAATACCAATTAATGTACAAATAAAAATAATTCTTTTAATTTTAACAAAACAAAAAACTCCATTAATTTTTTTACACTATTATAATACTAATTATTTTATAGTTAATGTATACACTCGGTCCTCTAAATTTATAACAAATTTTAATCTAATCCTTTAAATTTATAAAGTGTATTGCAGTCATTTAATACTAATAATATTAATTTCATTAATAAAAAATATAAACTCAATAAATTTAAATAGTGACTATAAAATTAAACATTGATATATTAAAATATTTAAAAAAAGTATGCCATATGTATCATCTTTAACATCAACAACACAACTACCAGTATATAAAAATATTATATTAAATTATTAAATCTTAAATATATTTTGTCAATATTTAATTATAGAATTACTATTTAAATTTATTGAGTTATTATTTTTTATTAATATTAACGAACTAAAAATACACTTTATAAATTTAAGAAGATAAAATAAAATTTTGATATAAATTTAGGGGAGTAAATATATAAATTAATCATAAAATTATTAGTATTATACTAGTCTAGAAATATTTAATAAAAGTTGATAAAAAAAGAAATTTAATAGAATTTTTTGTTTTATCAAAATTGAAAGAATTCATTTATTTATATTTTTATGTGTATTTTTTAAGTTATGAAAATTATATAGTGTTTGATACATATTGCGTAAAAGTTTATGGCTATATTTTTTAGTACTTTGAGTTACAGAGTATTTTGATATTTTCATAACAATACCATGAAACTCACAACAAAAAATAATAGTATTAAATTATATTTAACAGTTATAATATTTTTTCTTCTATTTTAAATATTTATGAGTATTTTTGTGCCTATGAAAGACCTATGATATTGAGTACAATTTTTTTTAAAAAAAAAGTAGATATATTTTGCATTTTAACCCTTTTAATTATTTAAAAAAGTGAAAAACGAATTGCTCTAACATGTAAAAATCTGGTGCGAGTAACTCATGATATTTCCAATCATATATAGCTAAGGATCTAGAAAAGCTCAAAGCAATCAGTCTCAAAAATTAGTGTGATTCTTAAGATTATGAGGCCTTTAAGAGCTCAGAGAGGGACTCTTTTAAGCTATATTTAGATAGAAAAAAATAAAAAGAAAATAGAGAATATTAGAAATTTTTTAAAAATAATAAAAATATTTATTATTTTTAAGAGTTTTTTTTTTACAAATACTCTTTTATTTTTATTTTTTTTCTATCTAAATATAGGGATAGTCCAGTTCAACTAGATCCTTAATGGCATTCCACATGTTCCTCTTGCTCATGATAGAATTGCTAGAAACGAGTTTGGATGGTTAGGATTGAATTTTATTTCTTTTATTTTTTTAAAAAATATTTTAATATATAAAAAAGTATAAAATAAAGATAATAATTTTTAATTGTCAATTTTCTATTTAGGAATATTTTTTAAGTTGTATTTGAACGCTACAGTTTTCCACCGAAGCCATTGCGATGAGCAAAACTGGTTTCAAACTGCTAAAAATCTAGGAAGAAGTTTATGCTTTGGATCAGATCCCCGCTGCCGATGGTATGATAATATCATTGAAGATTCTGAGCTTAACTACTCTTCTTTCATGACTATTGGACTAAGATCCATTTTGCTTGAAATATTACAGTGAGAAACTAAACCTCGGCGGATTTGCTACAAATATGCTCCAACAGATCATAATACAGCAACTGATGCCTTGCAGCGTCACACTATTCTTAACAAATTTGATCAAATATACTCTTCTAATATCTAATAGAAAACATATTTAATTAATTTAATTAAATTAATTAATATAATATTTTTATTAAAATACAATAATCATGTTGTTTAATTATTTCTCTCTTTTATCATATGGGGAGGATCAATAAAAATAATTTTAAAAATATTAATATATATATAATATATTTTATATTTAAAATTAATATTAATTTAACTCTCTAATTCAATCCTATAAAAAGAATTTTGCATGTCTGACTTAATCAGCTTTTATTACTGATCTAACTTGCAAAAGATGTAACTCCATATTCAAATTTCCTTTTATGATCTTCATGAAGAATACTTTATTTATGACATTAGTTCCAAGAGATACAAAACCTACTACAAAAGCTCATACTATCAGGAAACTTTGGTAAGAAAATTCTAAAACTTTACCCCTTGGTATATGGGTTTAATAAGGCACATTATTTATAGCTTATACTGAATTCAAAATTTTCTCTAAACTTCTTTCCAAGCAGCAACATTTAATCATGTACCCTCCTCTGCTCCAAAAATATATCTCCTTGTTCAAACAAACTTAAGTCAACTGAAGTTAAGGGACGAACGAGAAAATCTGTAAAGAGATGGAAGTTTTTCGTGTATTATACAAAGAGCAGCTGGAAATCGGAATTAACCAGCCGTACTATTTACAAATTCTTGACAACATGTCATAATAAAACCTCAGGCACAGTATACAAGACTTAGAACTAGTTCTCGTACAAGAAGTTATTCTATTATTCTATCTCATCAAACACCAAAACAGTTCATTTATGCCTGCTTTGCACTCAGTCTGCTATAACAGGAGAACGGAGGATTCTCACTTATCAAACAAACAATTTCCCATAACACCATCTAACATATATAATCAAGAACTCTGTATCCACATAAAAGCATAATCTAAATAACATAATCAGACCACTCATTAATATATGAAGTATGATCCATGGTGAAGCTTGGAAGCTTATCCATCTTTTTAGGATTATCCTTTCCTCCTAATAATCTAGCTGGGTTCCCAACTGCAGTTGTCATTGGAGGCACATCTTTCAGAACTACAGAACCAGCACCAATCTTAGCACCTTCACCAATCTTTATGTTCCCAAGAATGCAAGTTCCCGCTCCTATAAGTACTCCATCCCCAATCTTGGGATGTCTATCTCCTGAAGCTTTACCTGTTCCTCCCAATGTCACTTTATGCAGAATTGACACATTGTTACCTATTACTGCAGTTTCTCCCACCACTACTCCTGTTGCATGATCAAGTAAGATTCCTCTTCCAGCTTTAGCTCCTGGATGGATATCCACAGCGAATACTTCAGAAACTTTGTTCTGAATCATAAGGGCCAACACACTTCTTCCCTGAGACCACAATTTGTGAGCTATTCTGTGAGATTGGATTGCCAGAAAGCCTTTGAAGTTCAGAAAGCAGTGAACATAGCTTATGCAAGCTGGGTCACGCGTTTTCACTGCCCTCAGATCATACTTCACAGCTTCCATGATTTCTTCGTTTTCATTGAGCACTGAAACGAAGAGATCGACTAGGGTTCCGCTGTGAAGACTGGAACTGCTCAATTTGAGGGAGAGATGATTGGCCAACGCGATTTCCAGAGATTTATGACACAGAATCGAAGCGTGGTAATAGGAAGAAAGAATCGGCTCTCGTTCAACATCTAACCTTGCTTCCTCCTGCATCTTCGCCCAGAGATCATCCTCTTCTTCCTCATCGTGAAATTCCTCCATAATCGAACAATCAGAGAAAGTAGCTCGACAGAATTTTGCAGAGTGGAAGGAACGATCGGTGGTGTGGCGCCTGTTTGGAATCCGAGAAAGCGGGTCGGATTCGCGTATGCCCATCCTTGAAGCTCCCACCTCACAAGAAGCCATTTGAAGGAATAGATAGAGTTTTGTGAGGTGGAAGAATCAGAGCCTTGGAGTGGACTGGACGGAGGAGGGTTCTTATATAGGGCCATAGCCCATAGGGGTAGAAATAGAGAACGCCGACAAGGGAAGGCGCCAAGGCGTGACGCGCAAGATCGTTCAACTTGCCGACAAGGAAAGGCCCCAAGGCGTGACGAGCAAGAGAGTTCAACTTATTTTCTGTGTGCGCGTGACCGTCCAACTTGTTTTATGTTGGCGCGTGGCTCGGTCAAGTGTCAATGTTTTGCGCGATTGTGTTCATTTCTCTTTTCAAATTAAATTTATCATACATATACTTAATTAATTTAATTATATTAAAATTTTAATTAATTTAATTAATACATTTTATAATCATATTTATTAACTATCTTTTATTTTTTTATTTTACTAGTATTATAAGACTATTAATAATAATTTTAAAAAATTAATAAATATAAATAATATATCTTATATTTATAATTAAAAATAATCATCTAATCCTATTTTATATTAATAGATTTTTTTAAGTTAAATTTATTTAAAAAAAAATTATTTATTTTTTCCATTTCTCAAGAACTAAACATATAGTAAAAATTGATAAAAAAAGGTATATAGCACTTATTTTTTTAATTTTATTATTTATATAAATAGCATTTTAATTTTATTTATGATATAATTTTATCTATAATTTTTTTAATTTAATATAATTTTTAGTATTTTAAAAATGAGATTATGTGAAATTATATTAAATTAAAAAGATCATAAGAAAAATTTTATCACGAATAAAATTAAGATAATAGATACATATAAAAAATAAGATCAAGATATTGAGTACTATATAATTAATAAAAAAATTTAATTGGATAAATATTTATTTAATAATTTTTTAAAAAAATTATAATATATTTAAAAGGATGATGTAAATTATTTTTTTTTATTGTTATTTTTAAAAGAGTAAGTGGCAAAAGAAAAATAATTATAAATAACTATAACAATGAAAATATAAATAACTAAATGTTTTTATACTAAGAGTACTTAGCCTAGTGATGAACAATTTAGCAACTGCTTAAATTTGAGCAATGCCACAAATTTAAATTTGAGACCCGATATTTGAGTGGTTAGTACTTATGAATATTAAAATAATATAAACATTTTTTTTATACAACTTATTTTAAGATTTGTTACCCCTGCTTATTAAAATATAAAAATATAAATTAAAATTTAAATAATGTGTTTTATGTTAGAATTTATTGACCCATTTACATAAATAATCATATTTTTATATCAATATTTCTTATCCTTATGCTTTATTAAAAATATAAATAACCCTTGATTTTATTTCAGATTTTTTCACTCCATACAAATTAAAATCTAAATAACAACTTTTTTTAATTTTTATTTTATAAGTTTATAGATAACAACTTTGATTTTGTACTTATTACAATTTTTCATATTAAGAAAATAAACTATATTTATTTTATTTTGTAATTTATTACGTTGTACTAGCAACAAATTATTTTATTAAATTATTATTCGATGTAAATTAAAATTACAAGCAAAAAAATATTTTCATGGGCATGTATTTCCACCTTTGTACAAGTTGTATAAATTTAATTTTTAGTTTTAATTCATTATCCATTGTTTCCCTATTGTTTGTCTCATACCCACCTTTTCTACCACAGACCCTACATTTCCCAACTTTTCTCAATACATAAAATTTAAAGAACTTAAATACCATTGGGGCAGTTAGTTCTACGCTACCAATGGTCCATGATTTACTGTATTAAAATATTAAAGAAAATTAATACTATTTTGTCATAAATATAATATATCATTTGAGAAATTATTTTACTCCTAAATATAATATATTAATATATTTTATTTATAAATTAATTGTCTAAATTATATTTAATAATTATATATATTAAAAATATTTAAATTAAAGAGAGTAGTTTTCATATATAAATTATTATAAAGAATACTTAAGAAAATTAATACATTTTTTACGAGCTATGGATTTCTCCCGTACGTAGGTAGCAAAAAAAAAATGATATACTTTAATGTGTTATTATAATTAATTGGTGTAAAGATATAAATTTTTTTTAATAATATTAACTAGATTTTATTTTTAAGTATTTTAGTTTTAAAGTTCTTAGTTACTCTTTTTAATATATGTGTATTTTTTAAATATTAAAATTGAAATTTAAAAAAAAATAATATAATTTTATATTACTAAATTAATTTTATACCGATATAAATTTTCTTCGAACAAACTTCTCTATATATTCTCATATGCGAATAGATTGTGTATGAAGTTCAAAAATCTCATTAAATAATTTATACACGTAAAATTATCTAGAAATCTTCATATGAAGTTGAAAATCATCGAAAATGTATTTTTTTATATATTTATAATTATTATAGATTATTATTATAATTAAAATTTTAAAATATTATAAATTAGCTAATAAAATTATTGACTAATTATTATTATTGAGTTTAAAATTATTCAAAGATCAAAATAAAAATATTGACTGTGTCTTTTAGAAAAATAAAATGAAAAAATTGAATCATATAGACTTAGATTAATTTTTAATTGAATTGAATAATATTAATTTTTAATTAAATTAGATAATACTGAATTTTAAGAGTAAAGATAATTGATTATTGACCAGACTAATTTTTTTAATTTTTATAAATTAACTATTAACTCTAAATTATATATATACGCAGAGACAGGGACGATGGTATATGCATTGGATGTCATGGGATTCAACGTGGAAACCATTTTATTTATAAATTATTTTTAATATATTTTATTAGAATAAAATAATTTTAAATTTAATAATATTTTAAATTTATTTCTATTTAATATATTTATTTTTTAAAAAATAATTATGTATATAATAATAAATAAATAGCACAATAGTATATAACTATTATTTTTTATTATGTGTTATATGACTAAAAAATACGATTAATAAATAGGATGAAAAAACTTCTCACTTGTTTATTTAAATAAACAAACATATTTATTTAAAAGTAATTTTAGTTAAAATTTTAGTTTAAAATAATAGTTTTTAATAAGTTATTAAAATTAATTTTTAAAATAATAAAATAGTTTATAGACTATCTAATTATTATCTTACCTCTACTTTTTCTTATACTATTTTTCCTCTCTCATCTCTCTTATCTATCTTCTCTCATCTCTTATCTCTCTTCTCCATCCTATCTCCTCTTTACTCTTTACATCACTTATTTTTTTTTACTATCTCTCATCTTTCTTACTTTTAATTAAATTATACTATTTTTAATAATTTATCAATATAAAAAGTGATTATACTATTAATTATCTAAATATCTCTATTTTTAAAATATATTTTTTTTAAAATCTATTTTACTTAAAATTTATTATCCAAAAATTAATTTAAATAGCTTTTTATAAATAAAACTGAGAGGGGGGTAGGTGGGTAAAAAAATGAAATGCAATTGCTAAATAATTGGACTTGTCATAAATTTTACACGTGTGGGTGTGGGTGTGGGTGGGGGGGGGGGGGGGGGCGGGTGTTGCCGTGTGTGGATGTGTGGGGGTGGGGCATTGGAGGTGTGAGATTAGATGTTGACTCAAAACAAGAGGGGACGAGTGTTGAAAGAAGAGCGTACTTTTATCCAACCATTTCATTTCATTTTTCTTTTTTTCTTATATTAAATTCCATTTATGTCCCTGCCCCCGCTTAATGACGTGGCGTGTATAACGAAGACATAGAAAAGAGAGACATCGTGGAAACTTCAGATTCAATGTCCCGTTTCCTTCTCAACAGTACCAACCTACGTAATCCATGACCTCATCTTCTTTTTCACTAGCAATTTGAAAAGGCCACACCCACTTCTAACTTGTCCTCTACGAATTCTGAACCATTACAAGGCACTTGATGTTAACCCACAAATATATGTAAACCCTAAATTAATAAATAATTTTTTTGTTGAAAAAAATATTCAAAAAGATTAAGAAATAAATTTATCTAAAAATATAAGTATCTAAACATTTTTAAAAAATAATATTATCATAAAATTTTTTAAATTATTATAATATTGTTTGGACTGTTATTTAAAATTAATTTTTATTATTAAACAATTAATATGTTGATGTGTTTTTCACATTATTTTTTTTTTAAGTTTAAATGTAAATTTACCTAAAAATTTTTAACCAAGAACATTAAGCATTCGAAAATTCTCATCAAATAAGCATCCAGAAGGTGAACATCATTTTCCGAATTCACAACTATGATCTAATAGAGAGGCAAGATTCATATCATTGCTCACCGTCAACTATGTTAAGAAGTTTTTCATTTATATTCCTACTAATCCTATTAATTTATTTACCACAACTTGATAGGAAATTCTTTCATTGCTTCATGATTTTTCTCATGCACTTTGTCAAAGTTATGTCCTTATCTTCTTTCCTTAAGTTCTTTTAGCTATAAAGTCTTGAATTTTTTTATGATTTTTTAAAACATACCTTAAAATAGTGCAATTTTAATTTTCTTTTTGAAAAATGGTAAAAAAAAAAGGTATCATTTCTTGCTTATAACACATCAAAATATTATTAATTTTATGTAGAATGTAATAATCACAAGAAAAAATTATTTAAAGTTAATATACTATATATGTCATGAAGGAGTATTAGAGGAAGGTACATTAGAGGCCCTAATTCATCACACACACACACATATAAGTCATTTGTTTGGAAATGAGAGAGAAGAAATTATCTGAGTGATGAAAATTTCAAGATATTATTTCTCATAATTACGAAGTCATAAATGTACAAAATGAGAATAATTATGTCTGTAACTATTTTTTAATAAGATAGAATATAAAATGGTCACACTTTTACTCAAATCAAACTTTTGAACTACAATATTATAACTGTCCAACTAAATACCAGGACTCTGTTTTAAGTCAAAAGGGACATATGCAAGTGCGCCGTGTTTGACTTTAATGTTAAAATTAACGAACTATTAGTGTATACTTCTATGATATGCCAAAAGACCCAAAAACGAAATTGTCTTTTTTATTTTTTATAATTTTTTTTAGAAAAGAGGCTAAGTTCACTTACTATTTAAAAGCGATGAGTCAATTATTCTCAAATATAAATTTAAGCTCTCAAAAGTTATAATATCTCCTCATACATCATAACTGAAACCACAATAAAATACTCTAAGCGGTAGGATTAAAACTATAATAAAATAATATAATAATTTTAAAGATTAAATATACTCTAAATAGTCACATGTATTATCATTTCACTAATTGAACCCGTGATAGTTAATTGTGCTTTGATTATAAAAAATGTATACCTTTACCCAACTTTCTGTTGCTGGCGACCAACTGATTGCTCCTTTTATTTATTTAATTATAGAACTTTAATATTTTCACATAAATATTATACTTTTATGATAAGAGAGTTATTTAATTAATTTAAATATATTAAAAAATTAAATAAATAATTAATTATAATAAATATGATTTAATTTTTTTAAAATAATTTTGTGTAATATATCAGTTTATAAATTAAATAAATTTATTTAAAAAATAATAAATAAAATATATATAATATTATATTTAAAATTAAAATAAATTTCTAATTAGTCTGTACATTTAGAAACTAATTTTTAAGGAGGGAAAAAAAGAACTTTAAATCCTCAATCTACTTCACCAAATAGATAAGTAAACATAAACTTAGCAAAAGTCTTCATTCAAAGAAAAAATTATACCTAATCATATAACTTTAAATAGATTAAAGAAGTTAGATAAATTACTTAATCATAATAAATATATATAACATATTTTTTTAAAAAAATATCTTTCCTATTTAACATTAAATGTACTTGAAAAATACATGATATTGAATAAATTACAAAATACTTTAAGGTGATAAATACATATTCATTAAGTCATTAACTCCTATCTTCAAACTTAACAAAGTTAAATATTCCTTCTGATGTTATAAATAATATAATTTTTTAGAGGTGATTTGTTTTTATTTATAATAGATACTACAACACTATATGAACTTTTAGTCCTTATCAAATTTTTAATATATGACATATTTAATTAATTTAATTAAATTAAAAAATATAACTAAGTTAGTTAAAATTATCTATATTTATACTCCCTCAACAATAATCAATTAAGAAAATGAGAGAGAGGTTACGAAAAATAATTAATAAATTTTAAAAAAATATATTTTATTAACTAATTTAACTATATTTTTAATCTAATTAAATTATTTAAATATGTTATATATTTATGATCAATATTAACTTCTTAATTAAATTTTATATTATGGACAAGAGTAGTATTATTTTTTATTTTTATCCTCATTGGTTATTAATTAGTCTCAGTTTATTAACCATTTCATTTGCTCATTCTATCTCACACTCCCTCTCCATAGATAAATTTATTATTGGAGAATAAGTTGTATTATTTAATATATTTATTATTTTTAATCAATCTTAACTAACATTTTAAATTATGTAATTCAATTATTCGTATGGATGTGAGAGTAATTTTTATTTACTTAAAATCTTTAAAACTTAAAAACTGAAAATCCCTAATTTTCATTTTCCCCTCAATCTGCTGAAACATAAATGTCCTAAGTTGGCCAACAAGCGATATGATCAAAAAGTCCACTTAGAGTCTGACTGAACATATGTGAAAAGGACCAACAGATCAACCTTTGGACTTCGGAGTGAAACAGGAATAATTAGAGCTCTCCGCTTCCCTTCTCTTTCATAAATCTCATGTAATTAGTGTCTTAATTTTAAAATTATACTATAATTTTAATAAGGGATCAATATTAAATTTATTTAATTTTTTTTATATAAAAAAATTTCCTCTCCACTTCTCATTTCAATAATTTCAACAGTTCCATTGAAATATTAACGCTTTAGATTTAATATTTTATAAAATAAATTTATCATGACTAAAATTAGCAACATGAATTTATTTATTTTAATAATTTAATATTTTTATGATTATTAAATTTAAATCGTTTAAATTTCAATCTAATAGGTTAGATGTGTAAGTGGAGGGAGAGGAAGGGGATTGCTACATCCTTAATCTTAACACA
The DNA here is from genome assembly GCA_037074615.1 of Leucaena leucocephala. NCBI lineage: Eukaryota > Viridiplantae > Streptophyta > Magnoliopsida > Fabales > Fabaceae > Leucaena > Leucaena leucocephala. The sequence continues at coordinate 11,445,513 of CM073542.1, forward strand.
TTTATTATGCATCTAGAAGAACTACGGTTCACAAGTGATTAATTAAAGCTTATAAAATGAAACTTGCATTTTTATTATTGGGTTACTATTTATTCATAATTTATAATTTTTTATTTAATTTTAAATTTTTATAATTAAGTAAAAAAAAATCGTACGAGAGTACTCTATAATTCTTTAGAAAACACTTAAAATATTTTACATGAGAAAAATATCATTCCAATTAAATTTTACTCATATTAATACAGTTAATTTATTTTCTAAACTTACTCTATTGTCAGTTAGATTCTATATTTTAACTTTAAAAATTCATAATTCAAGGTATAGAGTTACTATTAACTTGATTTAAGATTTTTTGGAAAGCTCTGTGCCTTTGCTTTACACATACAAATTAGCAAGAGCATTAGACATATTTTATTATATGTTATCAAATCAAACATTGATCACTCTCTATAAGTAGCCTAAATTAGACAGTCATAATAAAGCATGCTAAAATAATAATTTCATGGCCATACAAGCCTACAAGGGCATATAACCATTTATCATTCATCATTAAAAAATCAAATATACATGCCAAGGCCTCAAATAAATCTACAATACTCATAGAATTTGTTAAGCATTTTACAACTTATAGTAAATGCAAAAAGTCTATTTCTCCTTCTACTTACCATTATCTCTTGCTCAAACTTTTTCTTTGAAAGCTTGTAACTTGGCATAGTTAGTCATTGGGAGAGTTAGATTCAAATAATTTTAATAGAAAACAATTATTATTTAAATAATTAAATTTATTAACAAATAGCATTGTTAAGACTCATAAGCTAAAGTAATTGTTCAAACTCTTGGGGGAAGCTAAGGAACATAATAAAACATAAACACAAATACAAGAATAGGTAAAGTTATTATCTTAAACTTTAACTATCTCTTTGTCTGTTTATTTTCTTCTCTTTCCATATTCAAATATTGATTGTTCAAATCTCTAATTTCACTTCCATAATATCCAATAATTTTAAGTAAACATTAAACATCAATTATTAATTTTATTAGAATAATTAAAGTTATTAATTTTTCATTATTACTGCTTTTATTTATCACTAATAGGCTTAAAAATTAATCCAATATGTTTCCCCCCATAGTTATTCATCTGAAACTAATCAAACTTCTTTCCTCTTTGTCTAGGCCAAAACTAAATGTTGCACATGAAGGGGTAAAAGTTTCATTTTAATTTCTAGTGCTTCCAAACTTATTTTTTCACCTGTTCCCTACACAATTTTTCATACTCCACTTTCTCCTCTTGCTAAAACATGAAACCTAGAGAAGATTTAGATATTAGAAGTGGTCTTGATCTAAGAAACTAGAAGAGGTGGAAGATTTCGCATCAAATTTACCCATATCCTCTTAAACCTTCCTCTTCGCCTTCTTCTTTTCTTTTCTTTCCCTCCTCTCTTCTCACTTTCGGTTTTCTCTATCCTTTTTCTGGTTTGGCTGACTCAAACGGGGGAAGATGATAGAAGGAGATGATTTGAAGTGATCTCATGGGATTAATAAACTAAATTTGATAATTTCATGTGTCCACATATTATTTTATTACCTCCCTATGAGCTAATGGCCATAAATGCTTCTTACTTTTTATCGTCCATGAGATTAGGCCAATTGGCTTCCTTAGAAACCATATAATTTTCTTTCCCCATGCTTTATTAGATCATAAGAGCTTAAATTCCTCCAATTAAGTGAATTTAATCACTTACAAATGCTTTTTGTAAATCCTTTAATCTTAGGGCGAACGTGATATCATAAAAAAAAAATCACATTTACTAGGGGCTAATTCCTAATTTTTCTCAAGCTTAAATTTGGTTCTTAGGTATTTTTTCCATAATTTGCGAGAAAATACCTTATTTTGGGTAAAACATTCCCTTAAAATATTATTTAAAATAAATTCTCCATTTCTTGGGTATAAAACAATTTTTATAAATTCACATAAATATAAAACAATTTTCCTCAATTTTGTCCAATTATTTGAGGCTTCCGGATATTTTTCATAATTAAATTTTGCTAATTATCCTTTATTTAGCCAAAATTCAATAATTATTCAAAATTTATTTCTAAAGTTATTTTATCATTTATACCTCAATTAAGCCTCAAATATAGTTTTGGGAAATAATTCTCTACCTTCCTATGTCTCTAGGGATTACACTTTTATCACAACTTGAGATGGTAGACTTACAACATTACTTTAGGGTGTCTATTATTTTATTTTGCTCTTGGCTAACTTTTGGTTACATGTTTAACCTTTATTTGGTAAGGCCGAATGTTATATAGTCTTTGAGAATCATTCTATTTTTTTTATATCATTTTAAGGACTCTTTGCTTAATAGGACTTAGTTCCCTATTTAATTCAAGTTTATTTTTTAATTTCTAGGCTTAAAATTTGAGATATGATATAGTTAAAAAGGGAAGTATAGATAATTCAAATCTATTGAGGAGGGTTTAACGAATTATGAGTTGATCAAATAAATTAAAAGATTGATTTGATAGTTAATAGTTTAAGTATAGTTGTATTAAGATAAATTCAGTTATAATTAAAATAATAAAAATTAATTAAAATATGATAAATGTTCATATATATATATATATAAAAAGAGTAATATTAATATAAAAATATAATTCACAAAAAAACATATCATTAATGTATCTCGCGTACCAGTTACTAAAACATAAATACGATAAATTACTATTATTTTTAATTTAATATAATATTATTTTAAGTTTAGAAGAGGGAAAAAAATAAAATTTAACTTAGTCAATTAGTCTAAAATTTTTATATGCATTGATAGGAACTAGCTCACTCAATTAGGAATGTGATTAGATCCAATCTCCTCCATTTAGTTGTTATCCCATTTGTTAATGTTTGTTTGAATTTATTTTTATTAAGTACGTTCATATAAACCGAAATAATACACATCTCTTCTACTTATTTTCAGATATTGAATCCAAACACGCACTGAATTTGTTTGCTGGGTCTAGATTTCAGTATTACCATGTAGTTGTAATCTGGAATTTTGCTTCTTAACTTTACTCCACGTTTTATTTAAAATTTAATATACTTTGCTTAAGGAAAAAAGGTGATGTCCTTAAAAAAAAAAACAAGAAGAAGACAAGAAAGTAATGTCCTTATCAGAAATAAAATTAAAAAAGACGAATAAATATGATGTCATGGATTACATCATAGATCGGTGGTGTTGACTCACACGCACAACACACAGAGACACTCACGCGCACAACATATATATAAGAACCCTACCCGGCAACACATCACTTCCAAGTGTTGAATTCAAATATTCTCTCTTCACTTTCTTCCATTCACACAAAACGCTCACTCTCTCTAATTCCTTCCAATGGCTGCTTGTGAATGTTTAGCCTCTTCAAGAATGGGCATATGCGAACCCGATCCACTTTCTCGGATTCAAAACCAGCGCCCCGCCACAGAGAATTCCTTCCACTATGCAAAATTCAATCGAGCTTCGTTTTCTGATTGTTCATTCATGGCGGAATTTCTCGATGACAATGATCTCTGGGCTGATATGCAGGAGGAAGCAAGGTTAGATGTGGAGCGAGAGCCGATTCTTTCTTCCTATTACCATGCTTCGATTCTGTGTCACAAATCTCTGGAAATCGCGCTCGCCAATCATCTCTCCCTCAAATTGAGCAGCTCCAGTCTTCCCGGCGGAACCCTAATTGATCTCTTCGTTTCAATCCTCACTGAAAACGAGGAAATCGTGGAAGCTTTAAAGTACGATCTGAGGGCAGTGAAAAAGCGTGACCCAGCTTGCATAAGCTATGTCCATTGCTTTCTGAACTTCAAAGGATTTATGGCAATCCAAGCTCACAGAATCGCTCATCAATTGTGGTCTCAAGGAAGAAAAGTGTTAGCCCTTTTGATTCAAAACAGAGTTTCTGAGATTTTCTCCGTAGATATCCATCCAGGAGCCAAAATTGGGAGAGGAATCTTACTTGATCACGCAACAGGAGTAGTGGTGGGAGAAACTGCAGTGATAGGTAACAACGTATCAATTCTGCATAATGTGACATTGGGAGGAACTGGGAAAGCTTCAGGAGATAGACATCCAAAGATTGGAGATGGAGTTCTTATAGGAGCAGGAACTTGCATTCTGGGGAACATAAAGATTGGTGAAGGTGCTAAGATTGGTGCTGGTTCTATAGTTCTGAAGGATGTGCCTTCAATGACTACTGCAGTTGGGAATCCAGCTAGATTATTAGGTGGAAAGGATAATCCTAAAAGGTTGGACAAGATTCCAAGCTTCACTATGGATCATACTTCACATATTTATGAATGGTCTGATTATGTTATTTAATTTGACTCTGTTCTTCAACCATAAGACATATGGACACACACACACACACACACACATATTGTTGTTCACATATTAGATGATATTGTGGGCAATAATTGTTTGCTTGTTCAAGTGAGCAATTTGAGTGCCCTGATCTTTTTGTAATGGAATCAAAAGCAGAGCATAGTTTAAGTATTTTGATGTTTGATTGTGGTGTAGGATTACTTTTTATCAGACAACTAGTTGTGTGTCTTGTATAGTATTCGATAGTTTTAATAACGATGAGATTATCATAATTTATTAATAATTTTATGTATAAATATTACGGCTTGCTATGCTTTTTATATTTCACAGTGATGTTATGACACACTGTAAATACCCGATGACGTCTATCACTCGATATTTGCTAGTTCCTTAACTCTAGTTTGTTTGAATAGTAAAGATCTGGGTACATGATGGATTGCTTCTTATTGAACTGAATTTTAGTTGAGGAAATTTTGAATTAAGTAAATAAATAAATGAAATACAGAATTCCTGCAACGTGTTTTCTACTTTGACTTACAGACAAGCCTAATCATTTTCTTTTTAGAAATTAAATCACATGATTGATTCCCAATTTTGGTGGGGATTCCATTCAAAATTGATTTTCTTCTATGTATTTTTTCCACAAAATTCCTGTCGCAACTCAGGTGTGACAAATTTATTGTCAATACGGTCGCATGGGTTATGCTATTAAATTAATGAGTGGGATGTTATAGTTCATATATGGTTTGTGAACCAGCAATTCAACAAAAGAAAGGCAGGAACTTCCAATAAATTCCACATGGGATGACTATAAAAACGTGGGAAAATAACCCTACAAACTGTAATCTACAATTTTGGTTGAGATTAAAATAAGTAATTCATGGGTTCATCCAACTAAAATGGTAATCATAAACAGTAAAGCTTATGCAATTGTATGTTTCACATTGAATCCACCAGCAATACAATATCCTACGCTTCATTAATTAAAACAAAAGGAGACTCACTGACAATATACAAAATGAATGAAAATTGAAAAGTGTATGCCTCAGGTGGTTTAATTCAAAATGATTATTCCACTGGACTTCTCATTATGCTTGGCCGTTGATGTGTATGAACCACAAATTTTTATACTGTTCAGCACACCTGTCTACACTTCAATGCTAATTTGGAAATGATGTCCTCTTCTCTGCCAACCCAAAAAAAAATTGTTCCCATGAGAAGTTAGAACTCCTTTAGAGAATATAAACATGCAAAGAAACGACAAAAAAATCAATAATGGCCAGAAACTGAATAACATAGTGTTATCAAAAGTAAAAATATTAATAAGGAATGCCATAATTGAACAAGACGGTTATTTGCACTTATGACCAAGTCTTCACTCGAGAGGGAGAATAAAGCAGACTCGCCTAGAATAAAGCAATGAAATGCATACAAGACCACAGAAACAGGTCCAGATTACAAGGGATTGAAAACGTTTCTGCTGAGGTAAGATAAGATTAAATTTTATTGATGTTTAAAAAGTAATCTTTCTACAACATTATATAAACAGAGTTCACCAGGGGGAACATTAGGTGTGGATTGTTGGGATGGGTCATGTTGGTCTAAAATAACAGTAGATACTTGCCAACCGTGATTGGATTTAGATGGTAAGACTCAAAACCCTCAAGTAAGATTTCAAATTCAAACCTAGTGAATAGGAAAAAGATTGTGTTAAGAGAGAGCTTCCCCCTCAATTGGAGCCCAATTTGGCTCGAATCTGGACTAGAAGGCTGTGCAATTTTGTTTATGAAAAGAACCAGAAAGCTTGACTAAACAACTGTTTAGCTTCTTTTACAAATTATAGAAACACCGGAACGCTGCAGCCATCTTTTCATACTGACGAAGTAACCTTGTGAGCACTAGTACAGGACGAAACTGCTCATTATATCAGAATTAAAGATAATCGTATATACGAAACTGTCTGAGAACCTTGGTGTGGACAGAAAGGAAAAAGAAAAGGGGTCATTTTATTTTCCATTTATAGATTATAGATGTCAAGATTCAGGATGTAAAATATTCGATATATATTTGTCAATGATGTAAAAGTTCTGACAATTAATAGATGGATGAAGCTCACCTAGAGCCCTATATGATCAACATTCTGCAAAAGTAGATATCCTTAGAGTTTGACTTCCACATCAACACCAGCAGGAAGATCAAGTTGCATCAAAGAATCTACTGTTTGGGCAGTGGGATGTAGAATATCAATGAGACGCTGATGGGTTCTTGTCTCAAAATGGAACCGGGCATCCTTGTTCACATGTGGAGATTTAAGAACACAGTAGATTCTTTTCTTCGTTGGTAATGGTACAGGACCCATGGTTTTTGCATTGGTACTTTTGGCTGCATCCATTATCTGCTTGCATGAATCCTCTATCAGGGGAACCCAATAAGATCTCAGTTTTATTCTAATTTTCTGCTTTGGTGCCATCTGAGAATGAAACAAAACACAAATTTACAAGATGATCTGACTTTTGTAAAACTATAATAGAAACTAAAAGATAGGTCTTGATATTATTAAATTGGTGGTTAGCAACATAAAAAAGAAAGCAATGCTTCAATGTTCAAACACATCTTCAGAACCTTATGGTGTAGGACAAGTGAGGGAAAGGGGGAGTGAGAAATAGAGAGAAACTGCGGGGAGAGTAGGTGGCAAATAATCTCAATCTTTATTCAATAGGCAAAATTACAACAAATGACTACCTCTAGGGCTATTTATAGTCACAAGTACAATTATTAAATTAATAATAATCTAAACTAGCTTATACCCACATAAGATGCGATAAAAGAGGATAAATTCTAATTCAAAATAAACTATAAACCTATGTTTTAAAATAAAGATAATTAATAACTTTCATGGACATAGCGTAAGTCTTTAGTTTTCCATCACCTTAGGATGTTGTTTAGACTCTGGACTGTTTTTACTGTGCATAAAGATTGGTTTCCAAGAAACCACATGTAAAACAGGCGAACCGCGAATGCTAAATTCACATTGATAGGTTTTGCAATTTTCTTTCATTGTTTTCTTTTTTGAAAAAAAAAGTGGCAACAAAAACTAGATGAAGCTTAGCTAGCCCGCCACAACCCGCGCGCTGAGTGAGGCAGCCTATGCAGCCCGCCATAAAACAAGTTAGCTCCCGCCCGCCACCTTTTTGTTTTTTAAAAAGAAATTTAATATTTTCAGAAAATTATTTCTAAACTTTTAAAATACCAAGAAAAAATTCCCAATGTCATATTAGCATAATAAAAAAAATTGCTAATATTATATTTTTAAAAATTCCTATTTTTATAAAAAAATCTCAAATTTTACAACTATAATCTAAATAAACATTAACAATATAATATTAATTAATTATAATATGTCAACACATATAAATAAATAAGTAATAATTTTTACTAATCTTCGATAATGGGAGTATTTAAAGTAATACTTAAGTAAAATAAATAATGATATTAATAATTTTTTAAAAAAAAAGGTAGGCGGCCTGGGGGCACAAGCCATGCAGCCCACCACTAAAGGCTCACCTTTTACTAACTCTCACATACATGTGGCTTTGCCTGTGCATACAAGCTAATGCAGCAAAGTTTTTTGGCCCAAAATTAATACTAGGACAAATCCAGCAATGGCAAATATGTGGGGCACAAACTTTATATTATTCTTTTCCTTGCATAAACTGTATATTTTGTGACAAAACAAACATGTTAATACGTTTAGATAAACAAAAACTATTCTTTTCCTATATTATTTGACACAACCATCTCCTGAAATTCTAAACCTAATCTTGATCACCAAAGCAGCAAAAAATTATTGGTCCAACCACTCTATATGAGATGACAAAGGAACAGCATGCAACTATAATCTTCAAGCATAATACAATATTATATAATTTACACAGAAACTTAAATTTCAATTAGCCATCTAATCCTACCTGATTCCTCCTTGTCATAAGATTAACTGACAAATGGCAAATCCAAGTACCTTTGGTAATTTACATTGGTGAATGTGGATAACAACTTTTCAAGGAATTATGTTATACTTCTGATATGGAAGCATGTGTTTCTACTAACCATTCCACTTATTTAATTTATCAACTAGATAATTTATCAAACCCAATTTTCAGACAGAGGCTTCTAATAGTTTCCTTACAGAATTTCTTCAGTATATGAATTTGCCCCTCCCATTTTGAAGAAGTGAAACCCTAAACAAAACAAAAATTAAACTGCTAGTGGACTAAGTTATTGATGAACATACCGCATCTGCATCTGCACTAATGCTAAGAGACGAGGTGCTTGGAGTCCCCAAGTCTCCAACCTGAAACATGAACACATTATTGGAACACCATACCACTGCCCACTTAACATCCAAATTTTCACTTTATTCTCGAGTGAAAAACAGGATATCGTTTAAGCCAATCTTATATACCCGTCACTAAGATTTCTCAGAAGCAAGGTACTAGAATGGAAAGGGTAAATACAATATCCACAGGTTTGCAGACATATTTGGCTTGAAAAGAACAATGAATGTCGCAATTTAAAATTTTAATTGGGAAATTCAAATTCATCAAAATTTGCAAAAGGGAAACTCAATACCAAGCAAACGCATGATAAACGGGAACAAATATAAACCTCAATAGTGGAGTCGGAGTCATCTGGGGTTAATGGAGGAACTGCAGCGGAATCTGGGGAATCCAACACTTCGGGAGCAGCATAAACCCTAGTTGATGATAGCAGAGGTTTTGAGCTGCTTTGAAGCTTAAAGGTGTTAGTACCAGTATGGAACAAGGAAAAGGAGAAGTTTGCTTTATAATTCAGGTAAGAAGATGAGATGAGTGAAAGAGAAGGAACTAATGACGAAGATATGGAAGAAACAGCCATTGAAGAAGTTCTTCGTTCTCTGCTTTCCCTCAGCCTTCCCAGTGTAGAGAGGTAATATCCTCTTTCGCTCTCCCACCGTAGTTATCCACGTCATTTTTTTTTAATTTTTAGTTTTTAATAAAAAAACATACTACTGTATTTTCTTTTTTGATAAAAATATTTTTAAAAAGAGCTAAGGGAAAAAGATAAAAAAAAACCATCTCAATTTTAAAAAGATAAATTGAGTATCTCAATATTGAAAAAGAGAGATTGGGCAGGAGGCCCAATCTGTCATTAGTAAATTTCTGTGCAAAGACTAAATTAGTTTTCATTAAATGAAGCTAAAGGTAGGGCACTTCAATAAATGATAATGGTGTTTACAACTTTACTAATAATATTTATAACTCCCGTAATAGTATTTGCAACTTTACCAATAATATTTGTAACTCCCTTAATAGTGTTTGCAATTTTCTCAATGATATTTACAACTCCCACAATGGTGCTCGCAACTTTGCCAATGATATTTACAACTCCGATAATAGTGTTTACAACTTTCCTAGTGATATTTACAACTCCCGTATTGGTATTTACAACTTTGTCAATGGTATTTATAACTCCCATAATGGTGTTTACAACTTTGCCAATGGTATTTATAACTCTTATAATAGTATTTGTAACTTTTCCAATGGTATTTGCAACTTCCATAAAGGTGTTTACAACTTTGACAATGATATTTACAATTCCCGTAATGGTGTTTGCAACTTTACCAATAGTATTTGCAACTCTGATAATAGTGTTTGTAACTTTCCTAGTGGTATTTACAACTCCCGTATTGGTGTTTGCAACTTTGCCAGTAGTATTTACAACTTCCGTAATTTTGTTTGTAACTTTGCCAATGAAATTTGTAACTTCTATAATAGTATTTGTAACTTTCCCAGTGGTATTTACAACTCCCGTGTTGGTGTTTGCAACTTTGCTAGTGGTACAACTCCCGTAATAGTGTTTATAACATTGTCAATGGTATTTATAACTCCCATAATAGTATTTGCAACTTTGATAATGGTATTTACAACTCCCATAATGGTGTTTATAATTTTATTAATAGTATTTGCAATAGTCATAATGGTATTTACAAGTCCTTTAACCGTATTTATAAATTTAACAATAATGTTTGCAATTATCACAATAGGATTTGCAACTTTACTCATAGGATTTGCATGTCTATTTGATTTGCAAGTTTCGCGGGGATTTGAAACTCATACTATGGTATTTGTAGGTCTTATTATGGTATTTGTAACTTTGACAACAATATTTGTAACTATCACAATAAGATTTGCAAATGTGCTCATAGGATTTATATGTCTATTTCATTTGTAAGTTTGACAAGGGGATTTGCAACTCCTGCTATAATATTAATAATTTTTACAATGGGATTTGTAAGTCTGATAATGGGATTTCTAACTTGTAGCCATAATGTATGACAAAATTTCATTAATGACATATACCGCATAACTTAGGCCACTTACAAAAAATCATCCTACCCATTAACAATATACATCATATTCCATACATTATACATTTTCTTCTCATAATTACATCATATTCCATACACTATACATTTTCTTCTCATAATCAAAACATTATGAACAAAAATCATAAGTTGAATACTAAACAATATCCCTCATGTACTGACAGCCAACTTCACATTGGATTTGGATTTTTACATGTTCTTCTAGTGTGCCCAACTTGATGGTATGTGCTGTAGTGATATATCTTCTTATTTTGGAATCGAGACTCTCTCTTTTTAGTTTTAGGCCTTCTTGATAGTCTACTTTTAAGAGGTAGTGTTAGAAATATTTGATCATCTGTATTTTGCAGCCTATAGTCATTAGGATTTGGCATATTAATTAATTATCTAGGGGTGTGCATGGGCAGGGCTGGGCAGGGCAGCCCTCTGCTCGGTGCCCTGCCCAAAAAATGCATGGGCTGCATTTTGCAGCCCGATGCCCGGCCCTGCCCGGTAAAAGCCCGAATATTTTTGGGCAGGGCAAAGGCGGGCTGGGCATGGGCGGGCTGGGCATGCCTAAATTGTGATGTCATGCTCATGTTGTGAAAAAAATTGTAATTATGAATTTCTAAAATAATACCATATTTATGTGTCTTTAAGAGTTAAATAATATCTATAATTCACTAAGAATAAGAGAACAAAGATAATAATTAAAATCTTGAGATCCATTGCATATAAAAAATAAGCGTTGAAATCTAAGTAGTTTGTAATTATAACTTTGTATCAATCTCCCTAATATTGACAAAGATAAAGCATCTAAAAAAATAAAATAAATAATTATAATTTGTAATGTAATCATATGATAATTAATAAAGTTAAAAAAATTAGTATAGTTATAAATATTAAAAGATACAACTTACCTACTTATATTTCTAAAATTACCTTATAGTCACCAGTAGCTATCATATTCTCCCTTTTAAGATAGAGAAAAAATAAAAAAAATAAAAGAAGGGGTGCTCATGGGCAGGGCAGGGCAGGGCAGCCCCTATGCCCGATACCCAGCCCGAAAAATGCATGGGCTATATTTTGCAGCCCGATGCCCGGCCCTGCCCGATAAAAATTGGGCTGGGCAGGGCATTTTTCTTGCGGGCTGGGGAGGGCATAGCGGGCCATGGGCATTGTGCACAGCCCTATCAATTATCACCACTGGAATCATGGTCATGCTATAAATCTTTTGCTGGGATGTAATATTGTAGCACTTATCAACATACCCATACACATTTAGATGTGAAGCCTTGATGGATATATAAGCATGTGTACATGGGATGCCTGACATTTGCCACTCCGCATAGCTGCATTCATGTGAACCAAGATTTACATGTAGGGCTCCTTCAGATGTATGTACACACACATCCTCCATAAGGTACATGAGTCATATGCCTAGCATTTGCCACATTCTCCATCAATTTTGCATTTACGTTTGGTCATACACCATTTTTCCATTTACTTATAGCTATTGTTGCTGCATATATCTTTTTAACTACTTTCTCACGATGCTTATGGATAAGTTGGGCGACATTATGACTTCTCTCATTCACAATCCATGCATTGAATGACTCAGCATGATTTGTTGTTATATTATCTCAGCGTTTAATGGGAATTTGCTTAATGCCCACTTATCTATGTCACCATGATTGAGAAGCCACTTGAATAATTGTTTATTGAAAGCTCTCATGTTTTCTATTGCTTTATCAAATTCAATGTCAAGCCTTGCAAATGCAATATAATTAAGCAATTTCAGTCCATCTTCCTTTATTTGTCCACTCATCTTTCTCTTCCTCTATTTAGTTTAATCATTTGTGTGCTAAAGTTTTCCTTCACATACCTATAACAGTATGCGTGGATGTCACTTCCGAATATTGTTTGGACATCACCTGTTATTGCCTTGTGATAGTCAGACATAATAGTCAATTGCATAGAACCAACTATTCGTTTAATCATGTAAAAAAACTATGTCCAGTCTTCTAATATCTCTCCCTTCACAATTGCCAATGCAAACGGAAACAATTCATTGTTTGCATCATAGAAGCTGCCAATAACATTCCCTTGTACATCACATGTTTACAACCAGTAATGAACCCTTCTATACAACATCCATAGGCTATGAATACAAGCTCAAATGTGTTCCCACTGACTACCCATTCAGCCACGGTTTTTTCATCACTTTCCTTCAACCGTTCACATATCCATGGTATTAACATATAAGACTAATCAGGTCTACCATGTATGTCCTGCAATGATTTTTCCTTCGCCCGATATGCTTACTTATATGTCAACTTCACACTATAATCTCTCTCCAAACTCTTTCTAATTTCATTTGGATGATTGTCCATATCATCCCTCACCTCATCAATTATAATTGATGATTTCAACATAATACTTCCACTATATGTCACTTTAAAATTATCTTAGGCACTATAAACATGGTCGTTTATGAATTTTGTCACGTTTAGAAAATATGTGCTCTTCCCAAGTACTCTCGCAGTTACACTCCATAGACGAACCTTCAACCTTACATTTTACATACATATTGTCTTTATAATTTTTTACATATTTGTACTCAAACTAGTGCGCAATACTGAACTTGTGCAATGCCTTCTTAAATGTATGAACATTTACAAAAATTTGCATCCCTTCATGCAACTCTTCCTTCCATTTCACAGAGTTCATCGCATGCATGGATCTTTGTTCACTGTGTATTCCATATGGTATATTTAAATTAAGTCATCCACCACCCCTGTTAGTTATAATCCCAATAGTACTTTCCTCCAATAGAATCTCTAAATTGTTACCCTGCCTCCATGAAGAAAGACACTTTTGTTTTGACAGTCCAGACAAATCCTCAATACTGAACGCAAAATAACAAGTTTTATAAAAACATTAGCACAATGAAATAAATAACAACTTCCATAAACATAAGAAATTTCACTTACATTTCTAGATCATCCCTTTGTTCTTGTACATTATCATTTACTTTAACTGCTACATAAACATGTGCACTGTTGTCATTAAACTGAAAAAGATTATAAACTTCACAATCATCATTGAGATCTAGTAATATTCTCTCATCAAACTTCATTATATATTTTATGACAACTATTACCATTTATATCAAACCATCCACTTATCATTACCCTCAATTCTTTAAGTGTCATCCTCTCTTTTATCCATTTTACCTTCACATCCCCACCATTATATTTAACTCCACCTTCAATATTATATATAAAGTTCCCACCTATATGAAAAAAACCACAAATTTCCTTTGAAGATATTGACCGAATATTACATGTCATCTTGTCCACTAACCTGTAACAAACAAATTATTCATCATAAGCTTACGCCTCTAACAATAATTATTCAACACTTTACAAGATAGTAATAACACAAAATTCACTGATGCAACGAAGGTTGTAAGATTTTCTATGGATTAGTAAATGTTTTACCTCAAGTTGTCAAAACTATTATTGAAGTTGTAAATTCTATTATACGAGTTGTAAACCTGAAACTAATACCAATTACTTGTTATAGAGTTGTATATTTCTTAGGGCAAGTTGTCAAAATAATTACTGAAGTTACAAATCCCATTACAGTAGTATTAAATGACTCAACTCATTGCAGGTAACTTTTCTCAGAGTATTAAATGTCTAACTTGATGTTGTTTAAGATCATTTCTAAAGTTGTATATCTTATTAGAGGAATAGTAAATAACCTAACTAATTACATCTAACTTTTTCTACGGAATATTAGATGTCTTACCTAAAGTTACAAAAATCATTCATTAAGTTATAAATACTATTAGAAGAGTAGTAAATTACCCAATTAATTAATTTCATGACTTGCAGGTTACTCTTATTATAAGTCATGCGAAAAGCAAAGTAGTACTCTTTCCCAAATGAGTACTATTTCCTGCTCAATCTCAAGGGACTGAAAAGGAAAACACAATTGTGAAATTCCCCAAAGGACACAAACACATCATCATTTACACTAACCATATTCATACTTGCCCCATATTTGCACTGCTTCTCCATACCTTTAAGTATTGTCTGAGAATTTTCACCATTTCTCCCACAGCATTCTTAAACTAATAGAATCTACAGTATTTGTAAATCTCTTTCTTCTTAGGTAACTATAAAAATAAACAAAATATAGATGATTACTGGAGGAGTAAAATAAGAAGATTTGTATTAAAAATTTACCTACACTTTCTTTTTTCCAACTTTAGCTCAGCCAAAAATGTCTCCTTCAAGCTTCGTCTCCTATTCGTGTGCCAATGGTATACTGCTTTGTCTCTTTCTGTCTACTAATATTACTATAGTATACTCTTAATTAGTCCTAGGGTAATTTCGTATTGTTACATAAATTTATAAATGACAGATTAGGCCTCATACCCAATCTGTTTTATTCAATATTAAGATACCAAATTTATCTTTTTAAAATTGAGATGGGCTTTCTTTGTCTTTTTCCCAAGAGTTAAACTCACATACAATTCAAAGATAATATAAAGTCCCCTTCCTCTTAAACGATATTAATATTGAGTAGGATAAGCTGTCAATTACCTACAAATATAAAATTAAGTACTCAAAATTTTTAGAAGGGATTGAATTTACCCATAATTTAAAGGTAGAGTAAAATTTTTCTTTTTCTTAAAAATATCAATGTGCTAGGATATATTTCTAAGTGTAAAGTATAATTTTTTTGGGGAATGTGGGATTTGCCCATTGTTAAAAGCCCATTTCGAAGTGTTTGGTACAATGTGGTCTTATACATAAGTATGATTTACAACATATAGATTCAACTAGTAAAAATATGAGATATATGACTATTTGAAATATATTTGAGATATATCTTATCTTTTATGTATTTAAGTTTATATTTGAAGTTAATAAACAACTCGCCTTGTTTCACATTAGTATCGCTTAGGAAGAAGGGAAATTTTATGCTGTCTTTAGATTTTGAATGAGCCTAATTTCTTTCTAAAAAAATTTAAATAAAAAAAATACACTTTACTTTACAAGAGACAATTTTATTAATAACTGGATAAAGCGGTACAGAAAAAAAAAAAAAAGCTTCAATAGCTAACATACCAGGACATACGACTGTAAAGCCCAAAAGCAGGAAGTAACAGAAAACTGGCACAAATAGAGCCACGTATAATTGATATATTGGCTAAAGAAAATTTATCTACTTTTTCTTTTTTGAAAACTTATTTCCCTTATTTGGACTAGTGAGAGTTTAAGAACTATTTCTCTTAATTTCCTTATAATTTGGGTATATCTATCATTTGTAAAAAAAAAAATAGAGAGAATCACACTAAAATCTTATATAAGATAATTACTTACAAAAAAAATCTTTTAAAATATCAAATGACTCAATAGTTTCAAGGGATAATGAATTAATATTTTTAAATTATGAAATTACACACTTACCCATGCTATGTTATGCAGGATTTATGTTTCATTAGAGACAATTATATTATTTCATAATTTAAAAATATTATCATCAGAACCCTTGAAACTATTCGATTATTTGATATTTTATACAACTTTACTACAATACAATTCTCCTAAAACCAAATAGAGAAATTGTATCACACGTTACTTCATAATTTTTTTATGACGCTAATAGCTCCTTTAGGACTATTTTTTAAGCAAATATCTACTTTAACCTTATAATATATGTTTATTTTATAAAGTCATTTATATTTTTAATTTAGATAGCCTTGTTAAAATCATATCATTAATCTATTAAATTTTATTACTTTAACTAACTATATAATCTAAATTTATCCGATTTATGTTAGTAATAGTATGAGAAATGTATAATTAAAAAATATTAAAATGTATTAAAAAATTAAAATTGTTTTTATCTATAAATATTATATTATAAAACCATTTTCATATTAAAAATTTGATGAACCATCAATATAACACATTCCTTTATCTTAGTCCAACAAAGAAGAAAAGGACATTCAGCTTTTGGTTCTTGTTGAAACATCAATCTCATCAAGTTCTTGTATCTCAATTTCATTCTATAACGACAACAAGAAGAAGAAATTAGAACCTCGTACTTGAGCTCATTAGAACAAATGTTTGTCACTAAACTTATTTTTTTCTTTCTAAAAGTTGAGTGGCTTCAAACTTCAATTTAATTTTATCATGTTGCCCAGATCTTTTTTTATATCATTTATTGATTATTATATTAAACCCTTTTGATTAACCAAAATACACTTATCCCATATACATGCACACAGATGAAGTAAAATGAAAACTAAAAAGGAATGAAGGATTATTTAGGATTACTCAATCTAATTAAATCCCAAAAGCAGGTGCTTCTAACAAAGAAATAGGCACAAGATTTGTGAGCCTCAACTTAACTGTAGTAGGGATAGACATGATTAGGATATGTGCCTTATTTGGGTGGACCCTTTCTTTGTCTCTCCATCTCAAAAACACCTGCTTCTCATACCAAAGATACCTCCCTCATGCAAAAGCATATTTTGAATTTTTTTTCGAAAAATATCTAAATCTATAAAATGCTTAAATGCTTAAAACATTTATATTCCCTTCCTTCCTAAATATAATAGCTAAATAATTAATCTATAGATACTAAAAAAATTAGTTAAATTAGTTATTCATATATATATGTTGGCTTAAAATATTCTCTTTAACCAGTTGCATTAGAAACTACCCCCGATTGATAAAACCCCTTTAATATGAGCATGCAATAAGGTTAGTTCAAGGAAAATTATAAATTTAAGAGATAAAATTGATTGATATTTTATATTTAAAATAAAAATAAAAATATCAATTAGCTTGTATATTTAGAACGAATAGTTTATTATTCATATTTTTATTTAATAAAATCTTACAAAAATACCATTTGAATTTTAAAATTCAAAATTAGTTTTATTTTTTTTATTTTATTGACTATGTAAATAATAGCATATTTTTGTAAAAATTCTTAATTTAAGATTTTAAAATCCAAACGGTATTTTTGTGGGATTAATTTTTCATTTTTATTTTACATAGGGTAAATCTTTTTCAAGTAAGTTACTATATGCATAAGAGTTGAGTTCAAACCTCCCACCATTTACATAGCATAGCACTCACGCCAATCTAACCTAAGTTGAGTTTATAAATTCACCTCTAATACACTGCATTTGAGTATTTTACTAAACTAAATACGGTAAGAAATCCAAATCCAAAACATTCCCGTGTGATGTAGGATGTGAGTGACAAAATAGGTACGACCTTCTTGGAGTACTCTAGTTGCCAACCTTTCTCCTTGTTCTATTCAAATGCATTTCTTAACTAAACCAAACCTAATCAGTATTTAATTTCTCAAATTTTAACTTATAGATTTTAATTTCTCAAAAGATAAAATAGTCTAATTATTTACTCTATTTAATTTTTAATATAAGATCTAATTAATTTTTAAAAAAAATAAATAAATTAATTATGATTAAATCTAACTATTTAAGTCATATCATATTTAAATTAGTTAATGAGATCTTATATTAATTATAATTAACTGATTTATTTGACTTTTTTAATCTATTTAAAAAATTAATTAACTCTTATATTAAAACTTAAAAGAGTATTAAATTATTGAGACTAATATTTTAGATAAATAATTAAAATTTATAATTTATAATTTAAAAAATTAAAACTGAATAAAGTAAAAATAACAAAATATTGAATTCTTTGGAGTTTTTTGTTTGTTTTATTAGAAAGATATGAATGAAGTTAGATGAAAGCTGGGGGAGGGCCTAACATTAAAAACACGTGTACTTGTTAAAGACTGGCATTGACGGTATGGAGGAAACGTAGCTCCCCCTAACTAAATCATTACAAGCCGCAAAATTCAACTCAAGGCCTTTGAATATGATACGTGGGATTGTACGAAACTCTTTATTTGTTTTTCCATTTTTGGATTACTTCTATTTGAGTTTCGGAATAAAAGCATATTTGAGTGATATATCTTCTCTCCTAAAACAAGAAAACTACTATTTTATAGGTGGTCCATAATATATGCTGCCTCCAAGAATACGTCCTCCATTATATATATATATAATAGTATATTATTAGTCATTTCATCTTATTTACCTGTCGCATTTAATTAATTTATGTAAATTTAAAATATATTTAAAATTATTTGATTTTTTTGAACATTATCCAATCTTGTTTACAAATACCAATATCCATAGCAAGAACACTCTTAGAAAAACATAATTGCTTAATAGATTTTACATAATGACTTTTTAATAGGAATATAAAAAAACTTTAAGAGGGTAAATCATAAATAAAAACATAGACAGTAATACTCTCTCGGTTGATATAAAATATAATTGACTAATATAAATATATTAAAATTTTAAATAAATTAATTAATTATAATTAATATAATATAATATTTTTAAAATATTCATATATAATATCAGATTATATAAATTAATTTAAAAATTATAAATATTATATATAAATAAATTAAAATTTTATATTTATAATAATAAATTTAAAATTTTAATTAATTTTTATATTTAAAATTAGAGAGAATAATTTATTAGAAACAATTCAACTTTAGGAAGTTGAATCACTTCACCAAAACTAATGTAAATTTGCCATGTGTCATATTAACATGCACTCGCTTCCTGCTCTCTGTGTTTCTCCCAAAACTTCTATCTTCTTCCTCACTCAATCATTCCCACCTTCCTTTCACTTAAATTCACTTTCAGTTTTCCAAACCGAAACTTCTAAGTATGTTGAACCTTGGTTTCACGCCCATTGTTGAGGCAATGTGCATGCATATGTGGAGATTAGTCCTCTTTGTCTTGTGTCACTTGGTATCTAATACTTTTTTGGGTCTCTAACTTTCTTCAACATGCTTCAAGGTATATGAGCAATCAATTAGTTTAGATTTGAAGAGCGAGAATCCGTCATTTAATGAGTTATCGTTCTTCTCCTTATAAAAGGTACCACTTAGTGTTTTAATCAATCACTTGTTGGTTAAATTGATGTTTTCCTTTCAAATTCATGTGTGGTTTATTAATATGACATGGTGAACCCTATTAATAAGATACTGGAATTATTAATAGTTGGAGATTTTAAGTAAAAAAAATATTTAGAAGGGTTTATTTTAAACTTTTAAAAGGTTACGTTTAACTATGTTAAAGTTTACAGGGACTATATATTTTAGCCATAAATAAAATAATATTCTTTTAATTCTTAATATAATATTTAATTTAAAAAGTTAATCTTAATCATATATATAATATTTATTTATCATATTTATTATTTTTTTAAATTATTCATATTAATACTCTGTCGATAATTATCAAATAAGAGAGAGGAAAAATTAAGGAGGATAATTATAGTGTTTTTTTTAAAAAATTATATTAATTAATTTTTTTAATTTAATTAAATTAGTTAAATAAATTTTATATTAAGAATCAGACGATTATTAAGATTTGGACATATATTAATCTTGATTATCCAGTTTTAATTGGATGGTCAAATTGAAAATGATTATGGAGTGTATTAGTAAGAGAGAGAGGGAAGGGGGGAAAGAGAGTTGTTACCATGATAATGATCAGAAGACTATGAAGCACATTCTTAAGCAATGCTTATTTATACCATTTGCCTAAAATGGCCACTGGCACTGACTTTATAATCAATATCAGTTGCATCTAGAGGATTGGCAAATTATAGGCACACACACATCCAAACAAGATATGCACAAACATCCATATACATACCAAATACAAAATGATTCAATTGGCACACAACGTAAAGAACATTGATAATCCAAAAATAATTACATAAATTCCTTATTAATTCTTTAAATATAATTAATTCTTTAGACTTGAGAAGCTTAGTCAATTCATGATTATGCATAAAATTCATGGGCATGTTTATGGACTAAATAAAAATGTACAATTTTTTTAATCAAAAAAATGTTTAAAAAATTATTGTTTTACATTATGCTCTTGCCACTCTCTTTTTATTTTAAAGGGAGAAATTCTAATTGTTTGATATTAGAAACATAGTTTAACATACAAACTTCTATTTAGAGGGAAGTTTATATATTACTAGGTTATAAAATTATTTATTACTCTCTTTTCATTTTTGATACCTTACATATCAAAATATAAGTTATATAAATTAATAATATTCATATTTTTTTATCATTTTTAAGTATTATTGAGCTCAATGGAAAATAATTGTCCCAAAAGTTTCTTTTTTATTCACACAATTTTAAATATAAAACTTTGTATTTAAATAGTTAAAAATCCTTCCACTAGCTAACCAATGTCTGTCCCTCTTAATACTTTTTTTTTACTTTCTCTCCTAATATTACTTTATATAATTTTTTGTGCATTTTTACTTTTTCTTATATGTGAAATATTGTAGCAGCTACAATGGTTTTTCCCATTCAACTATAAAGGAACAATTACTTTTGTGGGGCTCTGCTTTTCAACTTCTCCCGTACATTCTCATAAGTTATTTCACTATTATTTTATTTTTATTATTAAATTATTGCTAATTTTGATTTTTCTTAAACCAATTTATTGTTTGTTGAAGTCTCCTTTGGTTTAGCTCATGGAGAATCTTTTCTAAAAAATATATTCTTGAGATTAACTTTTGAAAAAAAATAAATTATGAAAAAATAAATATTTAAATCGTTATTATCAAAATAACTTTTTTAACAAATAAATTACTAGAAAATATATTAGATAAAATGATAGGAAAAAAATAAGAATAAAATAGCTATTATACAGTCAAAAAATACTCTTTTTTCACTCATAAACTAATCCTACAATTTTATCTGAAACTATAAACTTAAATCTCTAAAATTATAATTTAATCCAGAATTACTTCTAAATATTTAATGACTATTTATTTAATTTTTAGTCTAGATTAATTTTTAAAATTATGGTTGGCAGGCAAATCAAACAGGCAAGTAATCTATAACCATTGAGCCAACCACTTTTTCTTTGCATAAGTTACTGTTAATTATAGATATATGCTTGTACCAAAACCTCTTCTTTTCTTGGAAAAAGTACATTATTTAATACTTTTTCCACTTGCCAAAACTACCATTTAAAATATTAATTAAACTATATGTTGAATGACTATTTCATTAATTAATAATTTTTATTTTTATGAAATTATTTTGAAGTATATTGTTAATTAATAAACTTCAATTTTAAAATACTAACTAAATTATTTTTTATTAATTAAACTATATGTTGAATGACTATTTCATTAATTAATAATTTTTATTTTCATGAAATTATTTTGAAGTATATTGTTAGTTAAGAAACTTCAATTTTAAAATACTAACTAAATTAATTTTTTGATATTCATGATAAAATATAAAAAACAATTATAAGGTATTCCCTTTATTTTAAATATAAAAATTAGTTAAGCAAGTTTGTTTTGTATTTTAAATATAAAATCTTAATCAATTATATATTTTAAATTTATATATTTTTTAAATATCTATTGAAGAGGTTTACTTCAATGGGATAAGCTTTCCATATAAATAATTAAAAATTATTTTTAAAAATTAATACATATTTTTATAAATAAATAATTTAATTAATTTTTTTAATTTTTATAAATTAATTATCTAACTCATTATTTAGGAGTAGGCAGTACAACTATACTAAAACTTAATTTAACATTCGCATGATTGTTTAAAAGAAAATTAAGATTTTTTTTTAAGAAAATGCAGCACATGATTTCTGAGTAGTGAGTAGTAATCGAAGGGATTATAAGAATTTAATGAGACATGGAAAACGCCTATGAAGAAGATTAGTTATTCAGAGCGAGCAAAGCATTTCATAACCATTTTCTTGCTGCACTTTTTGTTACCAAAGTTCTGTGTGAAAAGGTCTCAACTTCAACTTATAAATAGCGCTAACTTCTTCTTAATGAGCAATTTTCAAAGTATCTCACTGCTTATCAAAACGTTCTTTCTGCTTCAATCATCAGAAACCCAAAACTTGAACTCCATAAACACACAGCCTTTTCATGTCTCTTCAATAAATCTCAAAACCCATTATCTTCCCATTCCATTTTCTTCCTTGTAAAAATTTCAACGCCTCCTTCTTTGTGTTTCATTATTTCATAACATTCAATTCAAGTCCCCTCAACACCAAAACGCTTCATCTCCAAAGCATACGTTTCTCCATATATATATATATATAACTCCTCAACCTCCACAAGTTTTCCCATTTGAACTTCGTTCATCTTCCTGTTCTGTGAGATTCTTCAGAGGTACAACAAGAAGAAGGAGAAGATGGGATTGTCATCAGAAAACAGAGTTTCAGCTTTGTTTTCTTTGGTTATTATAATTTGCTTGGCGGGTTTATCAGCAGCAGAAAGTGGTGAAAATGGTGGTTCTGTGAAAAATTTCATTACTTGGGATGATTTAACGGTGGATGAGAATGGGTTAGCTTCAAGATCTAAGAGTGAAAATGTTCAGGTGATATTGGTTGACCAGAATGGAAATGGAGATTCATCTACAGTTCAAGGTGCCGTGGATATGGTGCCAGATCATAACACAGAGAGAGTGAAAATATGCATTTCTCCTGGAACTTACAAGTAAGACTCAGACATGAATGAACCCTTTTAATTTTCTTCTTTTTTTATTCATCAAACCCAGAAATCTATTTTAAACATACTTGAGTCCCCTGAAGATGATATTCTCAGCAACTGAAAATTGGATACAGAAATCCCCAACAAGAGAAAGCATTTGTTATTACTGTCATTATTAGTTTTCTTAAATTTTTTTTGTGAAAATTATGCAGAGAAAAGGTGTTTGTACCAAGGAACAAGCCATTTGTATCATTCATAGGGAAAAGAAATCAAACACATGGCGTGGTGATTACTTGGAACAGCAAGTCATCAGACATAGGCTCAAATGGTCAAGAATTGGGAACTTCTGGTTCAGCAACTGTGGCAGTAGAATCTGATTACTTCTGTGCCAATAGGATCACTTTTAAGGTGAGAAATTAATTAATTAATTAATTAACCTTTTTGTTAAATAAGATTGAAAATTTAGTAAATTGTTTTTGTGGGGTTGGTTGGTTTGTTGCAGAACTCTGTAGTTGCAGAAGCTGGTGGACATGGAATGCAAGGAGTAGCATTGAGGGTAGATAGTGACAGAGCCATGTTCTATCAAGTTAGATTCTTGGGAACACAAGACACTCTCTTGGATAACACCGGAACTCATTACTTCCTCAAATGTTTCATCCAAGGCAAAATTGACTTCATCTGCGGCAGTGCAAGATCACTTTATGAGGTAAGTTTCTTGTCATTTCAAAACAAAAATCCTTATATTATTCCATATTAGAGGTCAGAGCACATGATAGCTCCCCTTAAGTGGTAGGTCGCGGATTCGATTATCCTGCTTAAGAGCCTGCCCCCTTTAAAGTGTGCATACTTGTTGACATGCTAATAGCCTAGTGACTTAGTGGCTTAATGGTATGTAATCTCCCTTCTAAATAGGAGGTAGTGAGTTTAATCCTGCTTGTAATTTCAGGCTGTTAGTACTTTTCCTTCTAAAATGTGCATGTTTTTTAACACGTCAATAGCCTTGTGAGACTTTATGTCATGTAAGCTTTCTTATAAGTAGGAGATTACAAGTTCGATCATATTTATAATTTTAGGTTGCTAGTGCCTGCACATTTAAAGTATTTGAGCTTTTTGAGTGTGATTTTGATTATGATACTAGAGGTTGGTATTTGGTGACTAGGATTGTCGTCTGAAGTCGACAACCAATAACTATGGAGCGATCGCTGCTCATCACAGGGATACACCCAATGAAGAAACAGGATTTTCCTTTGTAGGATGTTCAATCCAAGGAACTGGTAAAGTCTACCTTGGGAGAGCATGGGGAGACTATTCAAGAATCATATATTCAAACTGTTATATGGCTGACATTATAATCCCACAAGGCTGGACTGAATGGAATCACCCTTCCAGAAAGAAGTATAAAGAAAAAAACTACTAAAAGACTTCTTCTCAATTCTAAATTCTTTCATTATTACTGTTTAAAATTCTTAATGAATGAATGTAATGTTTCTTCAGGACTGCACTTTTTGGAGAGTTTCAGTGCCAAGGAAAAGGAGCAGATAGAAGAAGTAGAGTTCCGTGGTCAAAATCTTTCACTTATGATCAAGCAAGGAATTTTCTTGACAGAAGCTTCATCAATGGAGATCAATGGCTTAGATTGTAGCATTGTTCTTCATCATCAACAAGGTTATCTTCAGAAAATTCATTGCACAAAAGAACAAAAAAAAAAAATGAAGGCAGATACATGGCTAAATGTGAAAAGTTTACTTGTTATATATATATATGTTTGTCATCAAAGCTACATGTGAATCACAGGTTGAGTTATAGGTTCAAGTTGTATATCACAAACATTATATATAGAACATTTCATTACATGTCTCAGTTCAACTTACACAAACATTAAAGGCCTTGGGCATTATTGAAAAGCAGAACTTTGTGTAAATTCTGAGAGACTAAAGGTGTATTTGGATTAATTTTTAGATAATAGCTTCCAAAAAAACATAATATTAGTGAAGAATAGTTTCTGAAAAATAGAAAAAACTGATTTCATGAAAACTATGGTTTTCTATAATAGTTTTAGCATAGATAATTAATTATTAGATTTTATGAAGTGTTTGGATTTTTTTTTTAAAACCATCGTTTTCTCTTCAAAATCATAGTTTTAAGAAATATCCAGACACACTTAACTTAGAATTGCAACCATCAGAAAATGTCCTTAATTACTATCAGAAACATTACAAGTTCATTGTCAAGTTCCATTAAAAACAAAAGATCTTTATGCAGACACTTTCATGAGTTCTGCGGTATTCTGCAGTCTTGCCCGTGATTCCCACATCAGCATTTTCGATGAAGTCTTCATCATACTCATCACCATCATCATCATCAAACTATATATGGGAATTTGGAAAGATTTGTGTTGGAGCTTTTGACTGCAAATATTGTGAGAGTTATATTATCCACACACTCCATCAAAATGTCTCATCCTTAATTCATGTTTGCAATAGGTGTGATATGAATTGCGTACATCTATGAAATTCTTTACTTGCGTTTGCTTTTTAGTGAAAATTAATTAATTCACGGGTCCTTATAATTTACCTAAATTATAAATTAAGTCCCTATAATTTATTTTGTTTGAATTGGGTCCTCGTTGTTTAATCTAATCTGATAATCTTAGTTTATAACCTTTATGAAAGTTCATTTATAAAAATGATGCAGTGAGTGTTAAAATGGGATTAAATGAAAACAAGAAAGTTCCATAGAATCCATAAAATTTTATAAATTAAAAGTACCAATTTTTACCTATAACTAATCAAACTATAAGGGTTCAATTAAGAAATAAATAAATTATAGGGATATAATTCTAAATTGAGATAAACTATAAGAACTTGCAGTATAGACATGTTCATCAAGTGGAGGTAAGACATATATCCACAACTTTAGAATGAGCCTTATCTGAAGTGCTGGAAGACGAAAGTCTCGTACCCACTGTATAAATCAATGCTTCAAATTAAGAATTATTAATTTATTCTTATAATCTAATCGTTATTCACCCACCCCCACCCCCCAATTTAAAATATTTAAGGTAATTTAATACAATAATATGTATATTAATATTTTACAAAAATATTGAAATTAATAAACATAAATTATGTTAAAATTGATAAATTTTAAAATAAAATGAATATAAGTTAGGGAAAATTAATACCATAGTCCTTGTAGTTTTTGAATTTTGAATCAAGTCCTTATATACTTTTTCCTATTTTATTATGTACTTTAAATTTACTTCATTAACTCTATTCATCTTACCATATCATCATTATAAATAATTAATTTAATTAATTTTTTTAATTTATTTAAATTAATTAAATATATTTTATATTAAAGATTATATGTAGTATAATCTGTCAAAACTTTATTAATGACAAAATTTGAAGAGATGTATTCTCTTTAATATTTTTTTATTTATAAATAAAGTGGATAACAAGTATACTGTTTAATTCAATATATTTTATCAATTAAATGATTAAATTAAATTTATATAACGATTGGATAATATTGTATAAAAAATTTATAACAAATTTACAACTTAATCAAATAAAAAATACAGTGGGCGATTAATAATTAAATTTAATTTTAGAAAATAATACTAATATTGTTATAATCTAAAAACTTTGAAGCTAATATTAATTTTAAATAAATTTTTTAAAATGAAATTTTTTAAGATGAATTTATAGTTATGGTTTGGACAGGAAGAAGCATATCTCCAAAAAAATAAAAGGACAGAGATGAAGCAACAACAAACCGATGAAAACGATGCTTATTGAACAAACTTGTACAGAAAATTACGTTACGAGTTGTGACGCTTGAGTTGGGTCCACAGACAGTTTATAAGAAATATTAAAGTTGCTATCAACATTAACACATAAAACTATATTATTTTGGAATGCTATTTCTGATTACATAATTTGCCTTTTATTTATTATTAAATTGTATTAAAACTTAGAGTAAGTATCATCCAAACAGCAAAATATCTTTTGATTAACATTTAATATTTTAAATTAATTTTTAATATATCTAATATTTTAAAATATTTTTTAATAAAACTCACTATTAACACTTTAAATTTAGGTTAGGGTACTCCCGTTGTTCAAAAAATATTTTAGAATATTAAATATATTAAAATTTAATTTAAAATAACTGATGCTGCCAAAGAAAAAATAATTTAGCACTGAATATACTAAAATTAATTTAAGAAACTTATTAGGGATATTGAAAAAGTACGGGAGAGGGTTTATTAAGTTTTTAATCCATAGAAAAGTAAATGAAGATAATCCAAATATATGGAAATTCCGCAACCTCTACTAACTGATGACTCGATGCTTCTAAGTTCTGCGTCACTGATCGGCCACAAATTGATGCCGTAGAACCGTGTTTGTTTCTCCCCGGCGGCAACCTTACGAAACATCCATCTATATCCATTTTCTTCATTACCGTCCAATTTTCTTCAAAATGTCGTTATCACTTACACAAGCTTCGATTTCTTTATTGGAGCCCAGTTTTCCACCACATTGTTTATCTTCTTCAGCTTACTAATTTGTAAACGCCCATCTTATTGGAATAGTCTAAGCTTCTTTTCCAACGATGGAGTCGGAGCTCTGAATTCCTTCTCCTTCCACATTTGTGTCCTTCTTCCTATTCTTGTTCATGGTCGTTTGCATATTTTGGAGATCGAAAACCAAAAATTCAAGCTCGAAGTTGCCTCCAGGGCCACCTAAGGTACCTATCATGGGGAATATGCACCAGATTGGATACATGCGTCATCAAACCCTAGCGAAATGGGCAAAGCAATATGGGCATCCCATGCATCTAAAGCTTGGAGGACTTTCAAGCATTGTGGTATTCATCCAGATTTCCATTCTGATTGATTTAATTTCTTAGTTATGGTTTTCAATATGGAGTTTAGAGTTTCACCATCAATTATTTGTTTGTTTGGGTGCTGTTGATATGTAAAGCTTTTTGAGCTGTCCTACTAAATTTCTGTGTTACTGTGAATGCTCTCTCTTGATTCTGCAATAGGTATCTTCTCCTGAAATGGCTAAACAAGTGATAAAAACCCATGATGTCATCTTTGCAAGTAGGCCTCATGTTCTTGCTGCAGATATCATCACTTATGGCTCCAAAAGCATGAGCTTCTCTCCATATGGGAGTTATTGGAAGCAGATGAGGAAGATTTCTACATTTGAGCTGCTAAAGCCGAAGCGTGTGGAATCTTCTCGACCCATCCGTGAAGAAGAGGTTTCAAAACTTGTCAAGGAAATAGCTTTGAGTGAAGGTTCAGTGATCAATCTTATTAGGAAGATTAATTCAATGGCTTATGGCACGACCGCTAGGATAGCTTTTGGTACGAAATCTAAAGATCAAGAAGCTTATATAGGACTTATGAAAGAAGTTTTGAAGTTAGTAGGAGGGCTCTGTCTGGCTGATTTGTATCCATCAACTGGAGTTCTTAGAGTTTTGACAGGTTTAAGGTCTAAGGCTGAGAAGGTTCATCAAGAAATGGATAAGATACTTGGGAGCACTGTATGTGATCACAAGGACAGAGATGAGCAAACAGAAGCAACCTGTGAAAAAGCAGAAGATATAGTTGATGTTCTGTTGAAGCTTCAGAAGAAACAGAACAACCTTAAACATCCTCTGTCTGATGACATGATCAAAGCAACCATTTTGGTTAGAATCTTGCTATTATGAATATCCTTCACATATTTGGCACCAAAATACAGGGAAAAAGATTAACTATCAAAGTTAAATCGACTATAACGGTTTTGATAAATGAGTTACATATATAGGAACCTTATTCATTCTTAATACTTGCTTTTAATGTGGCGTGATACTTGGAAAGCTAATTACTACTGACCAAAATTTCTGAACCACTTTAGCTGCTGAATCAAGAACGGTTGGGTCCTAACTGAGACTGTAGAAGTTAGGCGAAAATAGTTTATTTTTAACATTAGGGGCTGACATGAATTGTACAATATATTATTTATTATTGTGCTCAGTTCATTTATTAGATAGCTGAGATTGTGGCTTGGCATTCTCACATGGCTTTCTGTTTTTTTTTTTTAAATAACCATTTTCTGTGGCGTTGGTAGATGTAATGATGGATTGGGGGTGTATGCTACCTCTCAATTTTTCAACTTTCCAATTTTTTTTATATATTAGTGAAGTCTTGTTATCTTCTAGATAAAAAGTGTGCTGTTTTTAATTGTTTAGTGTATTAAACCTTTAAAAATTGTAAAAGTTTAAAAATAATATATTTTTTATTTAAAAAATATCAGAATTTCATTCATTTTATGTCTAATCTAACGACAAAAAAAAGTAAAAAAATATTCAAGAGTAAAAAAAGTATTCAGAAAGTTGGAAAATATTAAGGTACAGTAGGGAGGCAAGACCAAAGGGGCAACAACCACCCCCAACCCATATGTGATCTTGCATTGAAAGTTGGGGGAAATGGTGCCTCCATTTCCCTTATCATCCATTTCCCTCCACTTTGTTGAAACGGTGTCGTTGCATCTAAACATAGCCCCCCTCACCCATTGTGTAAAAAGCTTCATCCTCTATTTACGGGAATTCATGAAATAGGGGGAAAGGGTTTTTACTTTTTAATACGCCCACTATATTTGTCAACTTAAAAACCTGATTATTGATTCTTAGCAGAAGAAGTCTATCTTTATTCCCTAAAAATTCTCCTTTTTTATTCTCCAAGTCTACTCATCCAATCGTTGGAGCTTGGCTCAAGTGGTTGAGATTGTTGAATGGAATCAAGATCGATTGGGGCACTGGATCTTCATTTACTAAATCAAATTTTTAATTCTGTGTGGAGAGAGAGGTCAGGGCAACGGGTGAAAAGGGCTATATTCAGTGGGCAAAGAGAGTATGTACTCCTTCCATTTTTAATTAATATATAATATATTTAATTAATTAAATTAGTTAATATAATATATATTTTTTAAAATATTTTAATTATTTTCATAATTTATTCTCTTTTTTACTTATATAATTATTTTTGAAATTTTTTTAATAGAAATAATTTAAAATAAAATTAATAAATATAAAATATAAGTCTTATGTTAAAGATTAATTAATTTTTTAATTAAATTATATATTAAAGATTAATATTTTTTTTTCAGACAGGGTAAAGGGGATGTGTTCGGAATTCGGATGCAATGATACCGTTTGAATAAAGCGGAGGGAAATGGATGATAAGGGCGGGCAAAAAGGTGTCTCCATTCTCCCCTTTCCTTATCATCTAATTTTTTATTTATAATTTAAAAAATTGTGTGAATTAGGTTTTAAATTTATATGTTAGGTTTTAGATTTGATTGTATTTAATGATTTTATATGAACTTTATATAAATTTTTTCTTGGGTATAATGAAATATGAATGTTGATAGATTTAATTTTAATTATTTAAATTTAAAATATATTTAAATTAATTTTTTTGTATTTTAATTATTTTATTGATAAATGTAGACTCTTATGAATTTAAGATTTGAATTCATAGTCCGAATTTATATTTTTGTCACAAATTTATTTAATTTGTAAATTTAATAATATTATATATAATATTTAGTGTGTATTTAATTTCTTCCTAAACTTAGATTTTAAATTTAGGTTTGGGCAAAATCTAGATTTAAATTTTTTAAAAAATAAATATCTATATTTGTTTAAAAAGGCTTTTGGATCAAATTATAATTTAAAACTAAAGTTTCAGATAAACTAATCAGAATAGCTTATAGAGCAGTACAAAAACTTAGAGACTATCCAATTATTATATTACCCGTACTTTTTCTTACACTTTCTCTCCTCTATACACTCTCTCATATTCTACACCCTCTCTCATCTCTCCTTTCTTTTCTACACACTCTCTCCTTTCTTTTCTATATTATTTCTCCTCTCTTATCTCTTTTCTACATCATCTCTCCTCCTTATCTCTTATCTCTTATCTCTCTCATATATTTAATAATCATATATTTTTTTTATAATTTATCAATAATAAAAGTATTTCTAAAAATAACTATTCAAACACCCATTTATTTAAAATCACTTTTTTTCATAATTTTTTTTCAGAAACTATTTTCTAAATGTTACTAAAAGAATATTTTTTTTATAAGTCATTTTTTTAATTTTTATCCAGACACTTCTTAAACTAAACCGATGAGAATTTTGTAATATGTCAATAAGTTAAAGCATGTATTATGTTTAGATACCCAATGCAAATACTATAACATAACCAGAGATTTCTACAGCAAGTTACAAGTAACAAGTGGAACAGGAAAAATTAGGTAGTATCGCCATTTTTTTTTATGAGATTATTTATTTAAGTGCATCTCAGTGTGTAAATAACAACAAATATTAAATTTGAGAAACTTAGCTCACACTATTCTCTTCATTATTCTTGGATTTACTCCATCGAAAACTAATTAAAACTCTCATAATCCCTATACAATTCTAATAATTTATTTTTTAGTGTGAGAGAATTTTTATTTGATCAAGGGAAAATGAGGTCTCTTACCATATCAATTAACAATTTGTTATAATTATAAATTTATAAAATTTATTTTAATTTTAAATATAAAACATATCAATCTAATTTATTTATTAAATTTATCATTTGTAAGTAAATTTAGTTAACTTATAATATAATATTATATAAGGACATTTTATGGACACTACATCACACTTAGAATAATTAACTAATTCATATTAATTTTATAATCTATTTAAATTAATTAAATAGCTTTTACAGTACATCAATTAAATGCCAATGATAAATTGAATGTATCAATAATATTTGTATTGTTATGAATAGGGTGGATATCTATAATCTCCTAAGTTATCTTTTACGGGATATTCATTTCGAATGAAAGGTTGGGAAGAAAAGAGAAAATGAACCTCTCCTATCATTAAGTTTAAAATTTTTTGGGGGAAGAGAGCCTCCTTTCTCTCTCCTATTTTTTCCGTCCCTTCAAATAGGTTTTTTGGAGGGACGCTAAAATTTGAGACAATTATATTCCCTTTACATATCTCTCCTCTCTATTTAAAGCTTATCTTTCATCCTGATTGTCATTGTCAACTAGATTTATTGTGGCAATTTTGGCGCCCTCGCCTGCACTAACTATATTTGCTATATGTGCCATGAGCAAGGCTCCAACTGGACTTATCAGTGCCTCTAATGTGACTACAAAGTGCACCCGAAGTGCGTCGCCCCTTGAAAGAGGTAAGAAGGAGACAAGGTCAGAAGAGAAATGCATACTTTAAAAAAAGAACAGTTTCAGACCGAATCAATTCAAAAACAAACAAACAAACAAATATACACTCAACACAGAACTATATGCATAAAG
The DNA here is from genome assembly GCA_037074615.1 of Leucaena leucocephala. NCBI lineage: Eukaryota > Viridiplantae > Streptophyta > Magnoliopsida > Fabales > Fabaceae > Leucaena > Leucaena leucocephala. The sequence goes on from CM073542.1 coordinate 11,478,325, forward strand.
CTGATGAAGTAGTAGACTCTCTGACTTCAAAACAAGTTTCAAAAAAATAAAATTTAGTTTCAGAATGAATCAAATCAAATGACATGGTTTGGTCGGAATAGAAAAAATTGCTGGAAAAACAAAAATCTTGAGATTGGAGTGAAGGAGTAAATCACATTTACCTGCCTATCCACTTGCACCACCCTGATGAGCGTCTTTTTCTAGATCCCATGTTCGAATCCTGATGTGAAGCTCAGCCACAGCCACCACCACATTCACAGCACGATATGGCTTCAACATCTTCATTATCTTCAACGCCAGGTTCATCCTCAACGTGTCTACATCACCACCAAATTCTCTAATGCAATTTTCAGTGTCTCCCTCCGTTCTTCCGACAAATCATCCAAAACAAGTTATCACCAAATGAAAGTGCGTATGAATTTAAGCAGGAACCACAAAGGTGAGGCCCCACTTGAGCATTATCAATTATTTTTGTATATTTGGATAGGTACTCAAAACAAGTATGCCTTTTGAACATTGTCAAGGAACATGTTTCAGTATTATTGATGACTTCTACATAGTGTGTAACTATTATCAATTTAATCCATATGTGTTTAGGAAAAAATAGAGTTATCATTTTATTGAAATTGAATTTTGAAAGAAAAGTCAAGTTTCAAAGTAACAGGATTCAAGTTTTAGACAGAAATTTGAATTATACAACACCTTTAACTAGTTAAACTCGATTTTAACTACGGAAGTCGAGTTTATAAAATAATGTATTATTGTCATTGAAGTAACAAAACGCAAGTAATGTAAAGGGAACTCGAATTTTACCCATGAGAAGTGTTGTAAAATTCAAGTTTCATTTCAAAACTCGAGTTTTAAAATTGTAAAAAAGTCGAGTTCATTTTTTTACCATCACTCAATTTTCTTCTTATTACATAACTCGAGTTAAGTTCGTCCATAATAATAATGGTATAATAATAAATTAATCATATTATTCCCTCACATTTCCTCTTTTAACCAAATAAAAGATCATCAAAAACACATTCCCTCCCTTCACTTCTAATCAAACCAAACAAAGAAACATTTAACTTTCCCCTCCCATCTCTTCCCTTCCCTCCATCTCCTTTGAACCAAACACCCCTTCAGAGTCATACACTAAAGCTATGTAATCTACAAATAAATTGTCTCTGGAGAGATTTTTATGCAAAAGTTATACATATTCCACAATTATGTAGATTTATTCTTTGTGTAACTTTTAGAATATTAGATTTATTCTTTGTGTAACTCTTAGAATATAATTTAAGGACTTCTGACATATAAATAATAAACTTGTACTAAGTAATTGTAAATTTGATATGAATGAGAATTACTTTCTTTGTTTCTCCAATTTCTCTCTTCTTTCTTATATCTTTTATCTAAAATATTCTTATATATTTCTTATTTTCATAACATGTTATCAGCACGAGTTTATTTTAAAAATTTAATATATGAACTTCTTGTAGATTCATGTGCTCTTATGATATATAGTAATACTCATATTAGTTTTCCTTTACCCAATTTTCCTTTTTACCTTATTATCATGAGCAAGCTTCATTTTCTATAAGTCTACTACATAATTGTTTTTTTTTCTGTTATTTATTCTGTTGTACTTTTCTATCCATTCTATTTTTGTTGCCCGATTATATGTATGAGTTATTTTCCTTTTACCTTATTCTTATGCGAAATATTATATTGTTCTACTTTCTTTCTTTGTGATACATTTAGGTATTTTGGTTGGGAGTTTTTGAAAATGAGGGTATAGAAGGGAATGGGGTACAAGTATTTAGTTTAAAAAATAGAGGGAGGAGAGAGGAGGGGAGGAAAATTTTTGTCTTTATTTGCTCTTCTCTCCTCTCTCACCTCTCTTAGTGGGGGTTTTTTGGAGGGTTGAAAATTTTTGCTCTATTTTTTTTGACAAATTGCTCATGGCAAGTTTTGGATATTCCAATGCTACCCTCCAACATATGTTTCATTCATTTCTTGCTGCTGATCTTCTTCATCGTCATGTACCTATGTTCTTCATCTTCATTCTTGTTCTTCAGCTTATTGCTCTGCTATAAATGCACTCGCTACCACCACGACACATGCCTCTAACTCTTCAACTCCTCCATTCTCCTCGGCGATCCTTCCCCATAGTCTTCCAGTACAACGCAAGATCCCAAAAAAAAAACAAAGCAAATATCTCAATCAGCAATAACCACATAATTCAGTTGAACAATAAACAAGACAAGGAAGAAAATAAATTCAATTCAATACCATATACATAGAAAAAATCATCCTATACAAAAGAAACACAGAAGATCAAAAGAAGGGATGACCAAGAAGGGAGGTCCCAGGGTTAAGATTTATAGATGTCGACGACAACAACAAAAGAAGGGACGGCCAATAAGATGATTATCTGTTTCTGTTTATGTTTTGTTGGAAATATTTTAAATATTGTGAAAGGGTGTGTCAAAGAAAGAAATGTCTTTCTGACATAACTCTTTGTTGTGAAAGGGCATGTTAAAGAAAGAAAAGTCTTTCTAACATAACTCTTCATTGTTAAAGGGTATGTTGGAGAAAGAAGAGTCTTTCTAACATAACTCTTCATTGTGAAAGGGTATGTTAGAGAAAGAAGAGTCTTTCTAACATAACTCTTGAATTTAAGGGACATATGTCTAAAAGACATGTCTCGTGGCTTTCCACAATCTATAAAAAGGGCTTCTTGATGAAGAAGAAGTATATAGAACTATAAAAAACATATAGAGAAATATAAAAAAAAAACATATAGACAAAGAGAGAATGATACATCAATCTTCTGAGATTACTTTATCTTCCACCAGTTATGTTGCCCTGTATTTTTACAGGAAGAGTTCGCTTAATCCTGGAGAGAGCCGCTTCTAAATTTGATGAGAAGTCACGGAATATCTCTTAAGGACAGTGTCCTCGGACGCGACTCAAACTATAAACTTTGTTATTCTGCAGATTTCGCCTACAATCTTAAGAGATATTCTCTGCAAATTTTGAAAGTCAAATGAGACATGGAGATGCTGAAAAGTGTACAAACCTCTTATGCAGAGACTGGTCGTGATGGTTCAAGCGCGAATCAATGAGGATAAGAGCGTTTAAGTGTGTTCGAGTGGGTGTCGGATACAACTTGGTCTGGATTAGCGGGTGGGATTTGAACTCTTGGGAGTATTCCAATTCCCTGTTCATTTAAAACTTCATGTAGGGTAGATGGCGATGTGGGCTGACATGTTAGGTGGACTCAAGACATTCTTTGCGTGTGGTTCCGAGTATGTAATCTACATGGCTGAAGGGTATGACGATGAAGAACGCGTTGAGGTCAGTATGAGCCTGTGGCATGGTAAGAGATAAATGGGTTGCACTTCCTGACAAGCACAAAGAGAGGGACAAGTGCAAGGTGGTTTTGCACCATTAAAGCAAGAAGTTTTGGTCATTGGATGCTACTGTACATCGATACATGGGCTAGAGAATTATTTCCTCTTTGTCTCTTGGACTTGGGCCTCAACAAAGTTCCTCAGACAACAAGGGAAGTTCAGCTACTTCTTGCACTGCCATGTCGTCAGCCAAAGAAATTGACGAGGAATCCTTTATGGATATTGAACTGGACCTTACTTTTCATCTTGGTTCTGAAAAGGTACGATCTTAAAAACTTGCTATCATGTTGGGAAATATAAAATGCACGTGCAGTTTTATAAATATAAATATGAGAACGATATGTGACCATATTTATGGGGTGCATGATAGTTTTGAAAAATATACAAACATATATGTGTATATATGAATAAACCATTTTATATGTGTGAAAACATGTGATTTTACCAGTTTGGTTTGTGAAAAATTCTAAATTAATTCAAGGGATATTATGATAAAATTCTAATTTAATTAGAATTATTATTGAGAAGTTATTGAGAAATAATTTGATATTTAAAAGTGTGGGGGTGCCTAAGATGTGAGATACCTTGTAAAATTTATTAATAAAAAATTATGTGTATATTAGCCTCATTTTATAATTATAAAGTATGTTATGATCAAATTAAATGGAGGCTTTGTTATTTGTTGTTGACACTAAATTTGATTATTATCAAAATTTTATGTGTGGCTTTATGATAGAAGCATGAAAATTTGATCATTTATTTATGGAGAGATAAATATGTTAGTTTTCATGATATTATTATTTATGGATATATATTTATATTAACATAAATATATATGATATGGATGACATATTATAATGTTATGCTATTTTAAATTTGAGTTTGAAAGCATGAATTAAATATGTTTTTAGGTGTTAAAATCATAAAGGAATATATCATCTTGAAAAAGTATTTAAAATTTTAGTTTTGAGAACTATAGTGTGATTATTCTTTATGATGATAATATATTATTTGAGAGTGTTATTTGCTCAATTTGTTTATGCACAAATTATGAGAATTTGGTGCGTTAGAATTAATTCTTATGATATAGTATATACTATGTGGAGAATTGAGCATTCAAACATAAAAATTCAATCTCATGAGGAGAATGAAATATTTGAGGGGTACCATAATTGTTGGTATCATGTATGGTAAAATCCCGTTGTATTAAAATACACGGATGGTAAGTGGTGATTTATCTTGAGTTTATTACTCTATAGATTGAGCAAATATAATTACTATCAAAGTAGTGAATATTGAGATGTTCTAATAAGGTTATCGAGATACCTTAAAGGCACTATGAATTATGATACACATTATAGTATATTTACCGCTGTATTAGAAGGATACAGTGATATGAATTGGATCTTAGATTCAGAGGGTTAAAATTTACTAGTGGTTATGTGTTTATTCTTGGTGGTAGTATAGTCTCATGGAAATCATCCAAGCAAACAATTCTAATCAAAAGGGATTATGAATTTATTACTATGGAATTGGCTTATACTGAGACTAAGTGGTTGAAAACATTTTAACAATTGTTTTGATGTAAAACCAACACCAAGTGTTGATGAAATGTGTTTGCCAAATGGCAATTACTTTTGTTGAGAGAATAAAGATGTGCAACACTTAATGTAAAACCAATACCTAGTGTTGATGAGATGTGTTTGCCAAATGTCAATTACCTTTGTTGAGAGAACAAAGATGTGCAACACTTAATGTTGATGAATTGTATTTGCCAAATGGCAATAACCTTTGTTAATGATAACAAAGATGTATTACTCTTAGTGTTGAATTGTGTTTGCCAAATGGCAATAACCTTTGTTAAGGAGAACAAAGATGAGCAACACTTATTATTGATGAGTTATAATTGAAAAATAGCAATAAACATTGTTAAGAGAACAATGGTGCAATCGTTTGAGATACTATGAGAATAAGCATGCTTAAAATTGTGGAGTTATCTCAATCGATTTTGGTGGGGTCAAAAATAGACCTATCGGATCCGTTAACAAAACCCCTGGGAAGAAAACAATTAAATTGTTAAGACATCAAGGGGAATAGGACTAAAGCCAGTTGATAATGACAGCGATGGCAACCCAACCTTTGTGATTAGTGATCCCATGAAGAAGGTTCAATGGGTAAGAACAAGTCGTTTGTTAGTTCTACTAGCACTAAATATTATTACTGGTCCTTTTCCTATGGTATACGAAAAAGTGCTAGATTGTATAGAGGAGGGTGAGCAAAAGCTCTTAATGATTTCAAATCCTACGGGATGGTGTATTATGTGCAAGATACACTTAAAGAAATCACCTATACAAATGAGGGGTGTGAGCCACTCCTATGAGATAGTGGCGAAATCTCTAGAGCATTCGTTAAAAACAGGACACGTGTATGGCTGCCTAAAGCGCAAAACCGTGAGGTAAATAGTGGAAATATGGGGATATAATCTGGCTGTTAGTACCTCTGGTATACACCCAAGAAATGCTAGTTCATAATACATAGGACCACTGGCATCTCTGTGTACCAAGTATTATCAGTCTAGGTCTGGTTCATAGTCCAAAGGACTACTGGATACAATGATTATGTCCATTTGTGTAACTCAGTTAATGGTATTTCTTTGACACATGTGGGGGATTGTTGGAAATATTTTAAATATTGTGAAAGGGTGTATCAAAGAAAGAAATGTCTTTCTGACATAACTCTTTGTTGTGAAAGGGTATGTTAAAGAAAGAAGAGTCTTTCTAACACAACTCTTCATTGTGAAAGGGTATGTTGAAGAAAGAATAGTCTTTCTAACATAACTCTTCATTGTGAAAGGGTATGTTAGAGAAAGAAGAGTCTTTCTAACATAACTCTTGAATCTAAAGGACATATGTCTAAAAGACATGTCTCGTGGCTTTCCACAATCTATAAAAAGGGCTTCTTGATGAAGAAGAAGTATATAGAAATATAAAAAAACATATAGAGAAATATAAAAAAAACATATAGAGAAATATAAAAAAAACATATAGAGAAATATAAAAAAAATATATAGACAAAGAGAGAATGATACATCAATCTTCTGAGATTACTTTATCTTCCACCAGTTATATTGCCCTGTATTTTTACAGGAAGAGTTCGCTTAATCCTGGAGAGAGCCGTTTCTAAATTTGATGAGGAGTCACGGAATATCTCTTAAAGACAGTGTCCTCGGACGCGACTCGAACTATAAACTTTGTTATTCTGCAGATTTCGCCTACATGTTTGTCACTGTTGTTGGGTGGAGTCGACTGGAGTTGGTATGGTGAGATGATGATCTATGCTTGTTACCGACAGCTTGCAGAGAAGATGATGATGACGGCGTGAGGTGGAATGGTGAAGTCGGCTTATAGATGGAGGTGGAGATGGATGGAGGAGAATTGAATGGTTGGTGACGGCAGAGAGAAGATGGGAGAAGGGACGACCAAATTGAGGGATGGAGGCGTGGGTATACAGACAACTATTGACTCTCTGCGTGTATGTTCAGAATATATGCGAGAGAAAACCTAATGGGCATAATATTGATATTTGATAATGATAATTATAAAATTAATGAGAGTTCAAATTTTATTATATTTTATAATTTTTTTTAATTTTATCATATATATAAATGAGGTAAATTTTTTTTTGAGATTTATAAATTAAGAAATAATAATTATAATATAAATATTATAAATAAATAGTAAAAAAATTTAAATAAAAAAATAATGATATATTTATCAACTTTTAATTAATTACTTTTCTTTTTTATTTTAAACTAAATAATAAATATTATCTCTCATCTCCTACTTTTATTTCTATAATCTTATCTACCTTTTACTATCCTCCTCTTCATTGAACTAAACATAGCGTTAATGGCTCATAACATTATAATTGATATATACACACATAATTTATATGCCGTTTACGGTGCCCTTGATTTCATTGGATTTGTTTACCTTGTTTGGTTATATATATATATATGTTGTTTATATAATACGTAATATATATGATTATATAATATAATTTATATGTTTTTGGGTTTATTTATTCTTTATATTCGATTCTGAGGTTGAATATTTTTAATTTAGTTCTTTATAGTATTATTCTTGTCTTAATTTAAATTGTTTGTGTGTATGTATATATATATTAAATGGTTAATAGCTATAATATTCTTAATTTTATGATTAGATGGCTAGAAGTCATTATTGGTAATGATTTTTCCGTAAAAGATCATCTTGTGGTTCTAACAAATGGCATAACAAAAAAAATATGGTGACATGCCCACTTTAATGATCTAATGATTACAGATATCAAAACCCTAAAAACTAATTATTCAAACATCAAGCTACACAAAAGAGCTTTGTATCTTTGGAATTTTTCCTATAGTCTTTGAAGACATACTTGTAGAGAATCATGTGATTAGAAAAAAAAGAGTAGATAGTCTTAAAGACTAATTCACATGTTCAATTTTGAGAAATTCCCAATGTGCCATTGAAAGCACAAAATATATTTATGAAAATGATAATAACCATGATCACATTATATTGAAGATATTGACAATTAAAAGCCAATAATATTAAGTTTTTGGGCATTGAAAGAAACATAGTTGTCTTGTCATAATTGTGGGAATGATAATATCTCCATAGTGGTTAAAATTATAAGTAAATATTATAATATGACTAAAAGTTATATATAAATATATACATATATATATCAATTTTATTGAAAGTAAAGGCCAGAATGGTTATGAAATTAAAAAGACTATGAGATGTTATGAAAAATATCAAAAGTAATTATGATGCCTAAGACAATAAGTTGTAGAGAAAGATGACAAAAGTTATTGTAAAGTAAAAAAGAAATAATTATAAACTTAGAAAGCTATATAATATTTAACTTTTATTACTTTTTAAGTTTATTGTGACTAATTTGTATGAGAAAAATTAGTATAAATATGTGACATTATGATATTAATGAAAATTTCAAGAGTTGATGAAAACAAATAGACTAAAAAGTAGTTATTGGTTATATTATGAAAGTAATATATTGTATCAATTTATTTACAAATTTAAATATATGAAATACAAATATTGTTTGTATATATTTTAGACATTTATCATAATATGATACATATATATTGGAATTAAATTAGTTTCATGTGATATGTGTAAAAAAAAAATATTTATCTCACATTTGAATAGAGAATGGGATTTTATTTAATTTTATAAAAAAATCATTATGAATAGTTGATTTTGATTTGTTGAACAAAATCATCTTTTTGTAACTGGTTTAAACTATATATAAAGAAACTCAAATTTATGGAGGTTAAAATAGTTGGAATAATTTTAAAGAAAATTGTAAATATATTATATATTCTATTGAGGAGGTTCAACTTAATTAATAATATCTAGTGCGTATTATATTAGTGATAAATTTCTATTTTATCATATTATTTTTTTATATAAAATTTATTATGTTTTATAGGTATTATTATAGTAATTTTGTTTACTTTTTGCTTTAATTGATTATATGAATTAAAGGATTAAAATATTATTTTTTTATATTTTTATTAATTTTATTATTTATCTTGATTAAATCAATTTGCATGAAGGTATTTTGCTTTCATGTATTTCAGGAAATTAGAAATAATAAATAAATGATGTCTCATATCCACATCAACTATCACATAACTATATTATATGAGGAAGGTTAATTGAGGAATTATCAAATTGAATAAGAAAATTATAATATTTAAGTAGAAAAAAAATAAAAAAACCTCAACTAATATTATATTATATTAATATTATATTTTTATATTAATTCATTCCTTTAATATAATATAATATTATATTAGTATTGTGTTATATTATATTAATTAAATATAATTTGAAGATAATTTTTCAATATCTGACATTTGAATTTAATCAAAGTATAATAGATAAATGTGTTATCTTTTCCTATTTTCTTATTAATTATTTTATCTCTTTTATCCTATTATTTTTATTTAAATTGTTTATAGAATATTTGAGTTAAAAAATGTTATCTCTAAAGATATTAAAAAAGATGACAGTTTATAAGGACATTAAAGATAAATAAATATCATTATTATCTTTTAGAGAGACAATCAATGAAAAGATTTATATTAACTGGACTTACTCTAAAAGTTATATAAAAGAACACAAGGTTCCTCCATTCAACACACCAATCACCAATCACCAATCACCACCACCATCACAATCATCTTCTTCATGTTTTTTACAATTTTATCTATTTCTTTCTAAGTTCTTGAGGAGAGATGTATTAACATGAGTTCTTGTGCTTTAGAGTTAGGATATTGAACAATTTTATGTTTAGATCTTTTTCTTTATGTAAATTTATGATTTTCAAAATTTAAATTTTGAGATTTGTATATATTGGACATAGATTTCGGTTGAGACACCTTTGTGATCAAACCCTTGTGATTTATTATTTTCAATTTATAATTAAGAATTCTTTATTTAATATCTTTAATTTTCTCTTATAATTATATATTCATATTAGATTCACATGTTTAGTTATAGAATTTTAAGTTGAATATTTATGTTATATTAAGGTTGTAAATCAATCATATGTTATGATCATTAAAAAATTTATTGTTTATTCTAGTAAACTAGTAGTCTATTGATCTAAATAAATTTATTATTAGCATGACTTGTTTGATCATTCTGAATCATATATATGATATAACAAATTATTAAAAATCATGTATTGACATCCATTGAACAACTAAAAGATTCTCCTAGCAAATATAAGAATTAATATGTGTTGATTATACTCAAATAAAATTGATCATAAAAATATTATTAGTTATTATTTGGAATGAATCTCTACATTTTTAGAAATATATCAAACTCATAAGAGCCTACTCCTATAGCATGTAAACTATACAAATATTTAATAAATTTGATAAATCCATTTATAAAAATGGTTACATGTGTGATTATTAAAAGTTTGTAATAAGAAGTTTGCAAGTTATTTGAATAAATTATTATATTGAGTGCATAATTTCCACATTATAAAAATTATTTATTAATACCTTCATAAGTAACTATATCAATATTTATGAAAACAAAATTTATATTTTAGTGTTAAAATATTTAATTTGATATATTGAAGCATTCATGCATATCAATCAAATAAAGTTCTCCTAATAGAATTAGCTTTTGGTCATGAGCCAAATGTTTTTAATGTACCATACTTATTTATATTGATCTACCACAATACATACATATGAATATTTAAAGAAAGTTGTGATAAATGTTGAGTAGAACCTCCTTTTTCTTGTTTGACTCTAAATGAAACACAATGGTGTTTTTAAAAGAAACAAATAGATTTAAAAGATTTATACTATATGATTAGTTTGTTGTCATTCAATAAAGTTTTTCCAATATGAGAGGGAGAAATTAAGCAGTCAGAAAAGAGAAACTAATAAATATATTATTATTATCAAATGTAGATAATTAAATATAGTAGTATGAACCATAAATTCATTAAATATTATATTTATAAAATATTATAAAATATTTGCTAGAAATAATTATTGATCTAAATGAGAATTATCAAATCTCATATTTCGGTTAAAAATGTTTCAATTATTATAAATGAAAGTGAGATATAGTTGAAGTATAAAATGTTAATCAGTTCTAAATATAATATTAGAAATATTAATGATTATATTGAGGAGATATGCACTCTAGAAGAGTGTTAAGATATAACTACTTACAAAAAATTGAAAAGACCTTTAGGTACTTAAAAGTAATAAAGAGGGTTGGATAAGTTACATTATAATAAGAAAAAGTAGAACCCAAAAAATAAAGTTGTTGATAACGATATTAATAATAATATCATGTAATTAAATAAGGATCTTGTGTGTAAATCTATTATATAAGATAGACAGAAAAAGGTGTATGGACAAAAGGAAAAATAAAAGGACAAGACACAAGAATAATAATATTATATTATTTTAATATATGAAAATTATAGACCTATAGTATAAATATAAATGTGAAGTTATTATTTGATATATGGATATTTATGTGAAATTAAAGATTTTCACATAGGCTAATAATAATTATGATGAGGAATATTATTTGTCGTAGACACAATAATTTTTTACATATGTTACTAGTCTGACAATAGATGAAAACAAAATATGCTTATAATAAACATTGTTATAACTTATGAATATGACTCACTAAATAGTAAAATTTATATAATAATCTTTTATGAGTTTAAAATACTTGAAGTATATAAAAAAATTCTAAAACCGAATATCCCAATGATCTCAAAATCTATGGATTCTCATTATGATGTATTTTTTACTATAAAAATATATTAAATTTAATGGACCATAAGTCCTATATATTTATTCTATGATAATATTTTCATATTTTATTGATATTGTATGTTATAATTTTGTTGGTAAAATTAAATTCTTGCAAGTATGAGATTGGGTAATGAAATTGAGATTAGATATGATAGTTCCATGAAACTATTATATAAGATCATTTTATTTATAATAAATTGAATATGGTGATGTAAGATATATTGATGATTTTCAAAATAACTTTTCTTTTTCTATTTTCACAATGCATAAGATAAATGAAAAATATATTGATAATTTAATATATTAAGAAGATATAAAGAATGATGTTATCAAAGAGAGTAAAAATGATATTGGCACAAGCAGAAGTAAAAGTAAACAATTTTTCAAGAGAAGAAAATATTATATTATATTTTTTTAACTAAATTTTTGTGCCTGAGTTATTTTAGTAAGATTTTTAATACAACAATTTTAATATATATTATGTATTTTTTTACTAAGTTTTTATCTATATAAATTTTTCTAATAAAATTTTAATAAAGTATAATATTTATATATAGACATCTAGTGTTATCAATATTATAATATTAAACATAGATGTTCATGACTTCTTTAATTATTTGTTGAAGTTCTATATTAAAATTATATAATTTATAAATAAATAATTTTTTAAGAATTTTTTATGATAAATACAAATAGCATTTGAAAATTATATATTTTATAATTATGTAGATTTATTTTTTATATAACTTTTATAATAAAATTTAAGGATTTGTGGTATATAAATAATAGATATATATAAAGTGATTGGAAGATTGATATGAATGAGAATAACACGTTTCTTCTCTCTAATTTCTGTAGTTTTTCTCGTCTCTTTCACCTCAAATATCCCTCGTTTTTTCTTCTTCTTTATATCCCTCGTTATTTTTCTTTTGCATTTCATCATTTTTAGGCAAGCATTCCACCGCCTCTCCCATTATTATTTTGACCTTCCCATTCAACCCTCCATCTTCTCTTGCCTCTATCATATGTTTTATTAATTCTTTCAGGACAACTTTTTCGATTTTCATCTCTCTCTCCTTTTCTCCTCACATGTTTCTTCATTTACCAAAGCTTTTCCCATTGTCATTTTACCACCAATCGTGTTCTTCCTTTGAAGGGATCAAGGCAGAACGAGCTGGAGCAACCCGCCACGGCGACGGGGACGGGGAACCAGACAAACACCAGACACGACGGTGAAACACAGGCGAGGCAGGACAAAACACAAGGTTTTTTTTTTCTTGGTGCATATTTATTCAGAGTATTTGTAAGCTTGTAAAACGTAAGGCTTGGAGATAACAATATAGAAATTTCACTGCATTGCTTTCTGGTTTTCTGCAAGTACTTCCTCTATTGCTTTTTTTTTTTTTTTACTATTTTGAAGTTTCCGCCATTTTTTTGGTCTTCGTTTTGCTTGCTTTTTACCGTCTCGGGAAGGTTGAGATGATTGTAGTGTTAATTGATGGCGTGGCTGATTTTTGAATGTATTAAAGCAGTGGGACCGCTGCGGTGCTGACTCAAAGGAACAGGTTTCGTTCGCGCGCTCAGTCAAGTTGAAGGAGGTGACTCTTGTGCTACCTTCTCGCATCTTTTTCATAATCATCCTTCTAGCATTGAAATGGATTGTGGGTTTGCTCCACCGGTTGCTTCGGATGGCAATGAAGGCAAAAACTTTTCAATCACTGTGAGTATAACAGACTTGATTATGGATTTGCGAACTGCATTTCGTAGGATTGATTATGACCGTGTTGAGGAGTTATTGGTTGAGAAGGAAAACAAACTGAAGGCTGAAATTAAAGAACTAACCGAGAAATTGGAAATGGAGACATTGCTGAGGATGCATGCTGAAGAGGAATGTAAGGAGAGATATGAGAGAATGTTGGAATCGTCTAAGAAGAATAATGATATGGATCACGAAAATATTGCTGAGCTGAGAATTCAGAATGTTAAATTAGAGGATGAAAAACGTAGGGCCGAATTAGTGGCAGAGTCTTGGAAGAGGAAATTTGAGGAGTTGAGTGAACGACTTTTGACGGTAGAGAAAGGTGTGAACTCATTCATGAATGGAGATACTCATGTGGGAAATGGAGGAAAAGCTGAGGAGCCATCCAGCATTCAAGGGACCACAGATCCAGGGGTTTCTAATAAAGTCATAGGCGAAAAGGATATGAGTGTTGTTGATAGATGTGACAATGAGAGAGGAAATTCTACTGCAGTGTCCTCTCCTTTGCAGAGGAATGACCTCGAGTCTGGAAATACCCCCGTCTCTGCTGCTGAAGTCACTAGGCAATCCCTGGACTCTCCAAACAAGGCTTTGCTTGGCGCTTCATGTATGAAAGTTTGGCGCGTGTCTCCTTTTGCTATTTTGATACGTATGGTTGAATTCAATTTTAATTTAGTAATGTTCTCTGGTTAAAAATGTCAACTTGTTAGTTGCATTAGCTGGCACCTTGACATTTCTTGCTTTATTATGGCAATATGTGATTAGATACATGAAACATGACATTTGTAGTGAACAAGTGATTAATTGGGTCCATATGTTGTGCATACATCTTGGGCAGTTGGACAGGTCGTAAAAATTTTTGAAGTAATTTTGGAATAACGTACCATTTCTTTAGGAATTTAGAGGACAAGGTTAATGGAGACGTTTGTGTTGAAGGGAAAAAGAGGGATGGTATTTACCTATATTCTGTTTGGAACATTAGTTAAAATGGAAATAGATTTTTTGTCATATATTTAGGATTTAAGACAACGGGCGTGTAAGGTAAGCTTCACTATAGGGGTAAGTGTCAATTTTTCACTTTTTCTAAGGTGTCGCCCTTTTGTGGTGGAACTGCATATGAAAATTTGCAACATATCAGTAGTGTACTCTCAAGGCTCAATTATTTTGATGGAACAGTGATTAAGCTGATGTGATTGTATACTGAAAAGAGGAAGCATTCAAATCTATAAAATTTGATTTACACAAGTGTTTGGAAATCCTTTGGATTTGGTTAAAACGTGATTTTGACTAGTATAATGTGAGAGTAGTTTTGTCTTGTAAATTGGAAAATTACTTTTGCAACGTACTACCAAACAAGCCTTATGCTATGTACTTATTATTAGTACCAATTATCAATTAAATTAGCTCTCTTCTTTTAGTCATTATATGGCTTTGTTTTTGGACAAATGAATTGGGAGAATGACAGCAAGAATACTTAAATTTAGCTTGCTTTTCTTTTTGTTACTTGGATAAGCATGAGTAATGTTGCTTGGAAACTTTTTGAATGAGATAGAAATGATAGGATGGATTCAATTTATTTATGTTTTTGGATTTAGGGGTAAGTGGGGATATTTTTTCACTCCATCTTATGTGTTGTGCATTTGCAGTGGAACTGTATAATAATTTGCGACATATAAATAGGGCACCCTCAACTCTCAATTTTCTTGAAGGTATTGTGACGAAGCTGATGTGATTGCCTACTGAAGAGAAGAAGCATTCAAATCTAATTTTCTTTGTGCAAATGTTTTTGTGAAGTTTAGTATACTGTGATTTTCTAAGTCATAAATGTGATTTTCTAAGTCATAAACGTCCTATAGTACTTACTATCAATTTTTAATTAAACGGGCTCTCTTCTTTTATGCCTTCTATGGCTTTGTTTTTGGGAAATGACTTGGAAGAATGACAGCAAGTAAGAATACTTATTTGGAAGATTAGTATTCATCTTGCCTCTTTGTTGTTCAGCTGATGCCTTAGTCATGAGATTCCTGCTTATCCAGATGTTTCCGCTGAAGACATGGAAAAAAAGGGAAATAATGTTGATATGGATGACCATGAGTCTCCATCTCAGGAAAAGACAGACGATTGTAGAAATGCCCATCTTACTGTTGAAGATTATGCTAGGCAATCCCTAGAAGCTCCAGACACTTCTCCTTCTCCAGACGTGGCTGTGGCGGGTCCATCACCAGACCTGGCTGTGCTAATTGCATCAGACAATTGCGGAAATGCCCATCGCACTGTTAATGATGATGCTAGACAATCCCCAGACGCACCGGGCACTTCTCCATGTCCAGACTTGGCTTTGCTAGGTGCATCAGGTATGGATCTTTAGCATGCATTTGTTTTAGCTGCATGGATTATGCATGATATTTAGATAAAGAGAGGATCTAAGGCTGGACTTTCCATTATATCCAGAAGCAACAATCAAGACTACATTAAGTTTATGTAATCTAATCTTTTTGTTTGTCAGCTAATGCAAATTCGGGATCACAAAAAGTTGTTATTGAGATCAAAGACAGTGATGATGATGATTGTATCTCAAGTGGAGCTTTGAATAGAAGGGAAGCAACTCGTGACATTGCAGCAGCAGTTGATGATATTGGGCATTCAAGTTTCTCAGGACTCTTAGGATCTCTGAAAAGAAAATGGTTTCCAGATGCAGGAAATTCAATTGATGGATTGAATAAGAATCTAGTGGATGGTTCTGATAATGACGATGATAGTTCCAGTTCTGCATCCTCTTTGGAGCCTAGGATCAAAGAGGTCCAGCTTCCTCCTAATTTTCTTTGTAGCATAGGTGGTAAAAAGAGGAAAACATAGCCTTTGGACTAAGCACTTTGCATAGTTGTAGAAATATTTCTCGTTATTACCCTCTATAGCCAGGCTTTTGGATGCTTTGATTATGTTGAACATTATTGAAAGCCAAAAGTTAAATACTACTGACCGAGGTTTCTCACTCACTTTAGCTGCTGGATCAAGAATAGTTGGTTCCAAACCAAGGTTGTACAAAGTGAGGCTAAAATTGTTTACTTATTGGGGGCTGATATGTATTGTACAGGATATTATCGTGCTCAGTCAATAGTAAGAAAGTTCTCCAATAAGGAAGAGGTTGCAAATTTGATCTCATTTGTAACCTCATGACTTTTTTACCAGTTCCTTTTAATTTTTTAAAAAAGTATATTATTATGCCCAGTTCATTTATTAGATAGTTGACTTTATGGCTTGGAATTCTCATATGGCTCTCATTTTTTTTAAATAGAAACATTTTTGTGGGGTTTGTAGATGTAATAATCTTGCATTGAAAGTTGTGGGTTTTGTCTGATCACCATAATATACCTCCATTGGTTTAAGATGTTAGTAGCCAAGTCAATAAGTTGGCACTGATCAAAGAGGCAAGTGAGAAAAGCATGTTTGAAATGAAATTCATGAAAAATTAGTTAGAGGACTTTAAGAATGTTTTAGAGCTAAACTTGAAGTACTCAAACAATGTGGTTAGATCTTTATATTCATTTATTTTTTTGAAGGAGACAAAAAGATTCATTAATATAAAAAGGAGATACAACCAAGTTCAAATTTAGACAAAAGGTACAGAACTACAAGTACTATAATTTGTGGAAAGCAAGTCATCTAAAGGGTCAGAAAAGATGAAAAGATCCCTATAAACTTGAAGAAGATGATAGATGTCTTTGATGACCAAACAATTTCTTCCAACGTGGATGGTACCATAATAATAAAAGAAATTCAAGTTTGGACTTCTTTGAGTGCAGATAAATTGATGACCATTAGTTCCCTCAAGAGAAATGTGGACATGACAAGATTTAAGTCTTATTTTGGGCCCAGCTCTTTTGATGAAAATGATCTATTCACTCGAATTAGAATGATGAAATGAAAGGGGTGAGACATCGTCTATGAGTTTAGCGGAAAAAGGAGTAAGATATATGATAATTTGTAACATGTTTAATTTTTAAAGAGTATTATTTTGTTGTAGTTCTAGTCGTGACTTTTGAGGAGATATCTTAACTCATGAGTGTCTAGATTTACGTCTGAGATAATTGATGGCTCGCTTTACCTTTAAATTGTAATTGAGTCTAATCATTTTTTAAAAATTTTTGTACAACAAAAAATGATGAGATGAAATGTGCCTGAGAAGGAGCTGTCTTCAGAAATTTGGTGTCTTCTGAGGTCGGACTAACAATGATGAGATCTTTGAAATCAAGTACCTCCAGAATTTCTGATATAAGTTTAGCAGGAAGGTCTCATTTTCCTGGGTGAAGGAAAATATTTCGTTTAAACTAGATAATATTGACAAGAATGATGACACTTCTGACAAGCCTATTTTCTCCCTTCTTCCAAAGGGAAAGTAGAGTTTGCTTGAGCCAAATTTTGAAATACTTAAAACCAATGTTGCCTAAAGTGGAGAAGCAACCAAACCAAATAGCCTTACTGTAGGGGCAGTCAATGAAAAGATGGTGGAGGTATTCATCATCATAACATCCAAAGACACATGTTCCAGAGATTTTAAGATGGTGGTTCTTAAGGATCTCAAATGCAGGAATTGCCTCATGCAGAAGTTTCCGTGTGAATAAAAGATGTTTATTTGGGAATGAAAAACTCCAAAGAAATTTCCAAAAAGGGTCACCTTCATTTTGAGACGCATAATTGTAAGAAATAATTTGAAAACCCAGTTTGACAATGTAATCACCAGAAGGGTTGCCGGTTCATACTAATTTGTCAGAACTTGGATAAAAAGGCAAGGGACTGCTAATAATTGCAGCAGCAATCACAGGAGGAAATAAACACCTGATTAAAGGTATGTTCCATCGCAATGGGTTCCATGGACATTGATCATGCATAATGAGATCCGAAACTTTGCTAATAGAATGAGCAAAACTCAGTTGAACTTGCGTGTTTCCCCACAGAGGGTGGTCCAAGGGAATAAGGGAGTCATCCCTAATCTGCCATTTGACTCTGCTTTTAATTAAATCAGCACAATCTAAGATACCTTTCCAAATCCAAGATGAATTGTATGTCTTTTTAAATAGGTCCACAGAATTGTCATAAAGTACTTTGTTCGCAAGGTGGAGAAGAGGATGGAATCCGGTCTTGCTGTCAGAATTCTCTAGATTTGTTTGGTCACCATTGCCAAGTTGAAGTCCTTTATTGGGCGAAGGCTTAGACCACCTTTGTCAATAGTTCTGAAGAGAGAATTCATATTGAGCAACTGCATTTTGTTTCTATCACCCACTGATCCCTAGAAGAAATTAATGCATTTTCTATCAATTTGATGGCAAATATTTGCAGGCAGCTTTATGCATGAGATAACATGAGTATTAACAATGGAGAGAACTGATCTGATTAAGGTAAGGCGAGATGCTTGAGAAAGGAGACGCACTTGCCAAGCATTCAATCTTTTGTCCACATTTCCAAGACTTGTTGGTAGATACATTGTTTACTTCGACCAAGATCAATCCAAGTTCGAGGATATTTCCCAAACCTTGGAGAGCAATGTATGTTGAAATGCCGGGCAATTGTATTCCTTAAGTTCAGACGTGTACCAGGGCTGAAAACCTATGTAGATTTTGAGCGGTTTATCTTTTGACCAGACCATTTGCAATAAGTGTCGATAGTGGATTTAACAATATCAAAGCATCCTTCCTTACATTCAAAGAAGAAGATTGAATCATCAGCATAAAGAAGGAGAGAGATAGGTTCATCATTCTGAAAAATTTTAACACCCTTTCAACCATGATGAGAAACCGCTTTCTTTATTAGAAAAGAGAGCACATTTGCAGAAAGGATATATAAATAAAGTGATAAAGGATATGTTGGTGAAATGTACAAAATAATAAAGTATATAGTTTAAGTCATATATGAGGATATTGTCCTTAAGAAATATTCTGTAGTCCCTCTTTAAATTAGGAAGTGACACTTCTCAAAATTAAACAAATTATTCCTGTAAAGATACAAGGTGACAGAACTAGTGGAAAATTATAAAACTTAGCGGGACAAAATATGTAAAAGGAAAAAGATCTCAACAACAATATATTATTAATCCTTCATTAATAACCCTTTTATATAGACTATGGAAGGACACGAGATATTTTTTTAGACATATATCCCTAAAGCCTAATAGTTATTATATTAGAAAGACACTTTTTTCTTTTACACTCTTACATAACCAAGAGTCATGTTATAAAGATGCTTCTTTCTTTGTATACATGGATATAACCATTATATCTAGTAGTCCTATAGACTATAAACCATACTTATACCGATAATACTTAGTCTACAAAGATGCCAGTGGTTTTATGAACTATAAACCCGTACTTCTTGGGCGTATATTAGAGGTATTAACAGTCAGATTATATCCCCACATTTCTACTATTTACCGAACGGTTTTGCACATTAGGCAGCCATGCATGTGTCTTAGTGTTTAACAAATGCTCTAGAGATTTCACCATGATCTCATAGGAACAACCCATACTCCTCATTCATATAAGTGTATCTATACTGAATACACTATATCGCAGGATTTGAAATCATTAAGAACTTTTACTTAACCCTCGAATATACAATCTAACACTTTCTTGCACACCATAAAAAGGGACCAGTAATAATATTTTGATGCTATCAAACATAATAAGCGACTTATTCTTATCCATTGAGCCTTCTTCATAGGATCATCAATCACAATTAAACTGGCTTTAATCTTATTTCCCTCGATATCTTAACAATTTATTTTCTCCTAAGGGACTCTATTAATAGATCCGATAGATCTATTTTTTACCTCATAAATAGATTGAGATAACTCCACAATTCTTTATTAAACATGCTTCTTCATATAGTATCTCAAACTATTGCACAATTGTTCTATCAATAATGTTTATTACCATTTGACAATTATAACTCATCAATATTGTTTGTTTTATACCAAACTTTTTTGCTAAGAAGTTTTCAACAACTCAACTTTCAGTTTCTCTTATCTCCAAAGTAATAAACTTTCATTCACATAATATTTTATCTTTACTATAACTAAATATAAATCACCATTTAATATCCATATATTTTAATATAGCAAAAATACTCAATACATAATATTTTCTCACGTATATAAAATTAAAATTTAGGCATCTGTATATTTTGATACAACATGAATATATCGTATAGAAACCAATATCTATGATACTCTTTAAACATTTCATTCTCTTCATGAGATTGAATTTGTATGTATGTATGTATGTATGTATGTATGTATGTATGTATGTATGTATGTATGTATGTATGTATGTATGTATGTATGTATGTATGTATGTATGTATGTATGTATGTATGTATGTATGTTTGTATGTATGTATGTATGTTCCATCTCTACACAACATACATATCATATAACATGAATTAATATTAATGCACTATAAATTTTTCATAATTTATGCATAAACAAATTGAGCAAACAATACTAAAATAATATGTTAGTATCATAAGAAATATTCACATAATAATTCTCATAACTAAACTTTGAAACACATTTCAAGATGTGATATATTCCTTTATAATTTTAATACCCAAAATCATATTTAATTGACCTATTATTTGAAACTCAGATTTAAAATAACATAATATTATAATATATCCTCTACATTCAAAATTCAATATATATTCATAAAAATTATGTATATTTATTCTTAAAATAAATACACCCATAAATAATAAAAATTTAAACACATTTATCTCTCTAGACAAATGATTAAATTTTTATATCTTCAAAATACTTATTTTAAACAACACACAAATTAGATTATTCACAAAATTTGTTCTCATCAACAAATAGCAAAGCTTATACAAAATTTGCATTTATCAAAAAATAACAAGGCCTCAATTTAATTTGTTATTAGCAACAGAAAGCAAAGCATTTACAAAATTTGTATTAATCAATAAATAACAAGGTCTCCTTTTAAATAATTTTTACTCACAATACATAACTTATATATATATATATAAAATAAGGCTAACAGGTATATAATTTTCAATGCATAAATTTTATAAGGTATTCCACATCTTAGACACCTTCACATTTTTAAATATCAAATTACATCTCAATAACTTCTAAATAATAATTCTAATTAATCAAATTACATCTCAATAATAATTCTAATTAAATTATAATTTTATACCATATAATCTTGAACAAAGATACTCATTTGAGTTCATATATGTATCTAATTTTTGCAACCGAATTAGATAAAAACCACCACTTAAATAAATACATATTAATTTGATAAAAAAATAAGACATATTAAATTCATATAGAAGCCATATATATGACGATGAGTATTACAAGGTCCAACTTGGTGATTATTGCCTGGCACCGTTTCTCGGAAACTACCACTTTTCAAAGGCATTCAAACCAAGTAAAATCTTCATTACTGAATGAAATCTAGGCAGAAAACTTCATCATAAGTGCTCATGTCTGACACTCAGTTTTTTCCATTAATTCAACAATGGTCATCACATGATCATCTTAAGTAGTTTAGCGTTTTTAATATTAAAAACCCATGACACCGATTTCATATAATCCCATGAAATGAACGTATATCCACATATCAGCTCAACGGATAGAAAATTAGTTTTGTATATGCATACCTGGAGACCAGGCCATATAAATGACCCAACGATTGATGGCAGCGTTGTGGTCTGCGCCACCGTGGAGCAACCATCCAGTCACCATACCGTTGCGTCGGAAGGATCTCTTTAGCGCGTCGGATGTGTCTCTTCACTACCACTGGACGACGAGGCCACTTGTGCACCCCCACTCGTGTTATCCTTCTGCATCAATCGGCTTGGACAGTGTTCAGAGTTGTGCCCATACTTCCCGCATGTAAAACAGATCAAGTGCATACCTTCGTACACAATGTTTTTTCTCCTTCCCATCAATAAAGATAGATGGCATTAACGGAGCGTGTAAGTCCATTTCAACGCAAAGTCTAGCAAAACCGCCCTTAGTATGGCGTAGAGTAGTTTTATCAAATTTGATAACCTTACCAATCGGATTGCCAACAACGGGAAGAATACCCTCATCATAATAGTCCACGGGAAACTTAGGAATCCTTACCCATGCTGCGATTCTCGTGACTTCAATTGCACCAGGATTAAAGTCAGATTTCCAAGGTTGAATTGGTAGATAATGCCCTAAAATTGGCCAGCGACCCTCCGTGAGGGCAAACTCATAATCTTCCTTGCTACCCAGACGGACGAGAAAAAAAGCCAGAACCAATCTCTGTTGTCTCAGAAAACCAGAATCGGAGAAACAAAAAACCCTTCTTGAAACCCAGAAACTTCAGGCATTATTTTTTAAGATCGTTGATAAAATCTTTAAAATAATATAATATATAGTTAGAGTTATGTCTCTACACAATCCTTAAAAGATATTTTACACCCTCACTTTAAATTAGGAAACGACACAAACAACAATTTTTATTAATCTTTCATTAACATTTTTTTTTATAGATTGTAAAAAGATATTAGACATATCTTATATATATATATATATATATATACACCTAAAACTCAAGACTTATATTAGAAAGATATTTCTTTCTTTGATATACCTTTATATAATTAAGAATTATGCTAGAAAAAAAATATTTTTTTTATACACCTTTACACAACTAAAAGGCATGTCAAAAAAGATGTTTCTATTCATACCCGATGCCTCTTTGGGGAGAGATAACAGGAGACAATAGACCATTGAATTGAACTTGATAACTAACAGTGGAAATGCATTGATAAATCAAATTAATCCACTTGTCAGGAAAACACATTCTTAGCATACTGATTATATTCTTCTGGTCTTAGTACTCGCTTACAAAGGAACCGGACCTGTTTCATTCGTGCGCCCAGTCAAGTCAAAGGATGTGGCTCTTGGGCTACCTTCTCGCATCTTTTTCATTCTCATCGTGCTAGCATTAAAATTGAACGTGGGTCTACTCCATCTGTCGCTTCGAATGGCAATGAAGACAAAAACTATTTAATGACTCTTAGGCTTTGTTTGGTTGGGAGTTTTTAGAGGGGAGGGGAAGGGAGGAGAAAGTGTGTTTGGTTAGAAAAAATGGAGGGGAGGGGAGGGGAGATTTTTTGTCATTTAGTGCTCCCATTCCCTCCCCTCCAAAAGTGGGGGTTTTTGGAGGGGAGAGAAATTTGTGCCACTTTTATGACTAAATTGCCCCTTATGTAATTTTAATATTTCAATTGTACCCTCAAGCCTTTTTTTTTTATTTTTCTCACAACTATTTTTTTTAATTACTAAAACTTAATAAACATAATAAATTATTTATATATTATATTAAAATATATAATAATTATAAAATTAATAAGAAATAATATTAAAATTGTATCATATTTTTTAATTTTTTAATTTTATTACATATATAAATGAGATAAAAAAATTTAAGATTTATAAATTAAAAAAATAATAATTTTGATATGAATATTGTAAATAAATTTAAATAAAGAGATAAGGGTATATTTGTCAATTTCTAATTAACTCCCCTCCCCTCCCCTTCTGAACTAAATAAAAAACATCATTAATTAACCTCCCCTACCTTTTCCTACCCTCCCTTAAATTAACTTAACCTACCCTTCCCTCAGCTGAACCAAATAAAGCCTTAGTATAACAGACTTGATTACCAAATTGTGAACTGATCGTGTGGTTGATTATGACCGTGTGGAGGAGGTCTTGGTAGAGAAGGAAAACAAACTTAAAGCTGAGATTAAGGAAGTTACCTAGAAATTGGAGTTGGTGATATGAGAGACTGTTGGAATCGTCTAAGAAGAATAATGAATTGGATCATGAAAATATTGCTGAGCTGAGAATTCAGACTAGTAGATTAGAGGATGAAAAACAAATCAATGGCAGAGTCTTGGAATAGGAAATATGAGGAGGTGAGTGAATGACTTTTGATGGTAAATAAAGGCGTGAACTCGCTCATGAATGTAGATGCTCATGTTGGAATTGGAGGAAAAGCTGAGGAACTGTGCAGCATTTGAGAGACTACTGATCCATGGGTTTCTGATAAAGTCATGGGGGAAAAGGATATGAGTGTTGTTGATATATGTGACAATGAGAAAGGAAATGCCACTGCAGGGTCCTCTCCTTTGTAGAGTGAAGGTTTTGGGCATACCTAGAATCCTTTGTTTGACTCACTAGATACCCACACGTAACTGGAGTACCCTGTATGGACTCTGGTTCATTTTTCACAACAAATGCACCAGAAGGAGAAAGAAGCAGAGTGTCAAAAATAGAGGAGGAGAAAATACTTTTCTATCAACCTATTCTTCTGTCCAAGAATGCATGTATATATAGCCTATGGGGAGGGGAGTTAGATAACCGTATCTAACTCCCTTGTTTCAAATTCAAATGTTCCTTGCTTCTCACGCAAACGGGTTCCCTCCCCTGCTCCTCACGGTTGGGTCTGATCTACCATGGGTGGATCGCCTGTTTCCTTACATCTCCCACTCACACATGGTGGATTAGATATTTTGGCTCCAATATAATTTTCTTCCTTCTTTTATACTAGGTGCTTTGCCGTGACTGCGTAGGCATGAAATCTCCTTTTGGGCATTTGTACTAAAAATCCCTTTTTCAGGGACCAGCACTAAGCAACCCTTGAGTGCAGCTCGATCAGAATAAGTTATGGTTCCTAGAATGTCCTAAATTTTCCCGTATACACTTTTCTTATGTCTAATCTAATCCCTCTTGAGTCAATATATAACTCAGATAGCCTTCCACTTATGCATAGTATCCACACTTATGAAATTAACAAAATAATATCATAAGGGATCGGTCACAGACACTAGCATGGATGTGTATATTCTGGCAATCTTTCTTTCGCCCATATATCATTTTGATATGAATCAACCGCTTTCCTAGCATAATACCTTTAGTTCATATATAATTTGACCACAGGACATATACCAAAGTAGCAATCACTGAAACATACCTCCATAATATTGTCAAAGTCAAATGATATTAATGAAAGGATTATACCTTTCTGGAACTCACACAACAATGAAGCAGGGATTGATTTACTTGCTTTCCATTTGCAGTTCTTTAGCATATGTGATATGAATCACATGTTACGGTGTTCCTCTTATCCTTAAAGAGTGTACGTCATTTTGATTATATCAATCACACCGTACAGACTTAAGTCTAGACACTTATAGTATCTAACCCAAACTCTTTAAGTCTATTCACATAATATAACATCAATTTTTGAAGAATTTGTCATCTGGCAACAGGTTTTATGGATGTGGGAATTCATTGTTCGATCCATACCCTTACTCATGGATCTCATCTCGACTCACTGCACTTTTAACCCAAGGCGACACTTTGTGTTTCTTCTTTACCATATCAGTACTCTTGCTGTTTTACTGGTGAACACATGTCTCATCTTTTAACGCTTCTATAGCATCAAAGGGCGGTTGCTCATGTGAGAGAGCTACCCTTTTCAACCTATACGACATACTAGACATACGTTGTATACTTTTACCCAGACATATAAGTAATAATAAATGACATGATATCATTAATAAAAACAAAAGTATTACATACAGTCTGCAACTTTATATTTTTAACATGCCAATAGTTTTTACATGTTTCTCGAATGTTTCTTTGCCTATTGGCTTGGTCAGGGGATCTGCAACCATACATTTAGTTGAAATTTATTGTACAGTTATAATTTTCTATGCTATATAATCCCTCACAAAGTTATACTTTGTATCAATGTGTTTAGTCTTACTGTGATACTTATGGTCTTTTGTGTAGGCTATAGCTGCAGTATTGTCACAGTGTATTAACACTGGATTGGTACTCTCATTCTCAAATCCTAGGTACTCAATAAATCTCTTCAGCCAAACAGCCTCTTGCGCTACTGCAGTGCATGCCACAAACTCAGCTTCCATAGAGTGTAAAGCAATGCATGTTTGCTTCTTGTTACTCCAACATATGGCGCCATTGTTAAGCAAGAAGGTGTATCCTAAAGTCAATATTTGTTCTTCTTCATCACCGCCTACATCAGCATCAAAATATCCGATTAGGCGTAGATCGCTTCCTTGATAACACAATGCATAGTCAGTTGTGCCCTTTAAGTATCTCAAGATCATTTTCACTGCTTTTCAGTATTTCTCACCAGGGTTGGACTGAAATATGCTAACCAGCCCTACGGCATAACAAATATCTGGTCTTGTACACATCATTGCATACATTAGGCTACCAACGGCACTAGCATATGAAACTCTTTCCATTTGCTTTTTCTTTGATTCAGTTTTGGGACACATGTCATAACTCAAGGCCATTCCAGTGGCCACAGGGATATCCATGAGTTTGCATTCACTCATATTGAATCGCTCAAGTATCTTATTGATATAATTCTCTTGTGAAAGAGTGAGGATTCTCTTGGAACGATTCCTTCGAATCTTGACTCCAAGTATGTATTCTTCTTCACCTATGTCTTTCATCTCGAAATTTGATGAAAGCCATTTTTTAATATCTATCACAGAGGCAAGACTATTTCCAGCTAATAGTATATCGTCTACGTATAAGGATAATATCACAAAGTTACCTTTAAACAGCTTAATGTAGACACAGTGGTCTTCCTCTATTATTTGGAAGTTATATGAGGTAATCTCCTTGTGAAACATCAAGTACCACTGTCTGGATGATTGTTTTAATCTATAAATGGATCTTTTGAGTTTACACTTCTTGTGTTCAAACCCTTTTTCAATGAATCCTATTGGTTGTTCCATATAGATTTCTTCATCCAGATCACCATTCAGGAATACGATTTTTACATCCATATGATGTAACTCTAAGTTTAAACTGTTTACTATTGCCAGAATAAGTCTTATTTAATTGAAGCGCACAACATGTGAAAAAGTATCCTTATAATCTATTCCTTCCTGTTGTGTATATCTCTTAGCAACCATTCGAGCTTTGAATTTGTCAATTGATCCATCCACCTTTCTTTTAATTTTAAGAACCCACTTGTTCCCAATGGCTTTACATCCTTTTGGCAGATCAACCAATTCCCAAACTTGGTTTTTCATCATTGAGTCCATTTCCTCTTTCATTGCTTTCTTCAATTCCTCCTTTGTAGGACTTGCTAAGGCTTCATGAACAGTGTGGGGTTTATCATCCCCTTATGGAGTAACTAAGAGTGCTTCACCTTCTATTTGGAAGTGTCTCTTTGGAACACTTTCCCTGTTACTCTTTCTGGTAGGAGCAACTTGCTTATCTTTTCTCATTTGTCTCAGTCTTTGTGTTGACCGTTCTTGGCTCCCACTCAGATTGACATGCCTAGATGATTCTGGTCTGTCAATTTGTTCGGCACTGTCCTATTCCTGAGTCTCATAAAGAGATACAGTACGGTTAACATCTCCTTTACTGGGAAACTCCATCTTAATAAATACATCATCTCTTGATTCTATTTCAGTCATTGTTCCATCTTCAATTTCACTTATGAACACATATACTTTTGAGGGTTCATAGTGCCTTATAAAAATATATTTTTTTCCTCTAGGACCCAGTTTCCTATGTCTATGAGAATTGTCATGGATGTATACCGCCGAGTATACCTGGAATCCTTTGCTTGACTCACTAGATATCCACACGTAACCGGAGCACCATGTATGGACTCTGGTTCATTTTTCACAACAAATGCATCGGAAAGAGAAAGAAGCAGAGCGTCAGAAATAGAGGAGGAGAAAATGCTTTTCTATCAACCTATTCTTCCGTCCAAGAATGCATGCATATATAACCTGTGGGGAGGGAAGTTAGATAACCGTATCTAACTCCCTTGTTTCAAATTCAAACGTTCCCTACTTCTCACGCAAATGGGTTCCCTCCCCTACTCTTCATGGTTGGGTCTGATCCACCATAGGTGGATCGCCTGTTTCCTTACACAGAGGAATGACCTCGAGTCTGGAAATACCCCCGTCTTTACTGCTGAAGTCACTAGGCATTCCCTGGACTCTCCAAAGGCTTTGCTTGGCGCTTCAGGTATGAAAGTTTAGCGTGCATCTCCTTTTGCTATTTTGATACGTATGGCTAGTTTTGACTCGCAAAATATCTAAATGTGATATAAAGGATAGGTTGAATTCAATGTTAATTTAGTAATGTTCTCTGGTTAAAAGTGTCAACTTGGTAGCTGCATTAGCTGGCACCTCGACATTTCTTGCTTTATTATGGCAATATGGGATTAGATACATGAAACATGACATTTGTAGTGAACAAGTGATTAATTGGCAATATTTTGACTCCAGATGATGTAGGCTCAGATGCAGAGAAGGCCCAATTAGAAACAAAGGATACACAGTCAGATACAGAGGATGGACATGATGACAAAAGTATACAGCAACAACATGATGAACCCTACCAGCGTCGAGGCTCTCATATTGAGATGCAAGGTAAGTTTCAAAGTTAAACTTTATAGTAACATTAACAATAGATAGTGAAGTTAATATGTTAATTAATCATTGGAATTTTACAGATTCATCTAGAAAGTCGTTTTGGTGTAATATGCCTGAGAGGCAGGTCCTTAGCGCCAGTCCCTGTGAAGATTGTATGTTAATAATATGTTATGCAAAATCATCATCTCAATATATCTTATGTATGATTTAACAATTTGGGACACTAATAGCCTATCATGGTGCTTCAAAACAGAGGCCTTTATTCAAATGTTTTTAATTCCCAACATCGTATTCCATGAGCATTCCATTATCTTTAAAATTTTGGACAACATTCTTCATTAAATCTTTGAAATTTTCCAGCTTCAAAGTATTATTCAAGCCATTCTATTAGCATCCCCAATCATGCTTAAATAATTTTAAGATTCTCATTTAACGATTGGAAGCATCAACCAGTAGGTTTCCTTCAACTTTCGCTCCCAACACTAGGCAATCAAATTACACTTATATAATCTATCTGTTCTAACATTTAAATATTTCCACGAGAATTTCATAAGAAGGAACGAACAAAAATATCTCTGAACAACCAAGACAGGTTGGAAAATCAATCTCCTCAAAGCAACAATCAACGTGCAAGTCATAAACACTAGAAAAAAATTGATTTTCAGTGGCGACATTGTCGCCGCCTATGAGACTATCGCCTATATACATTTATGGCAACAACTGAAAGTCTCCACTGAATATCAATAATTAGTGGCGACAATAAGTCACCGCTGAATGTCAATCATTACTGGCGATAATATGTCGCCGCTAAAGGTAAGTCAAAGGCGGCGACAAAAGTCGCCACCTAAAGCGTGAAGGTGGATCTGTGGCGACAATATTGTCGTCGCCTAAACTTGAATCAGCGACAACAATTTTGTCACCGTTGAAAGTTGTTTTTTTTTTAAAAAAAATCTAAAAATTTTTCTTATATAAAAAGTATATAATTTAATCTCAAAGATAATAATAAATAACTAAATAAATCAAAAATATAATATCATGTATAAATAATTTCAATCATTATATAAAATATGAAATTATTTCAATTATTGAAATACTTAAAATTAAAATAAAATTGTTCATTTTATACATAAATATTATATAGAATGATCAATAGTAGGAGTAGAAGAAGTAGGTGCATGTGGTTGTCTCCTCTACATCAAGGTAGCAAATTGAGCTTGTATCCTTTGTTCTATTTGTTCCATTAGTCTTTGCTCAAATTGCACACGCTCTTCTTGCATCTTTTTACGCTCTGTTGCATGCTCTTCTTCTATCTTTACACGCTTTGCATATATTTTTTCTCTCTCCTCTTGAAATTTTTTATCAAACTCTTCTTGTAATTGGGCACGCACACTCTGGACAACTGAACTATAACTAGATTGATGGCGATTTCTCTTCCTTGAAGGCTCTGCTCCATACTCTTTCCCTCTTACATGCCCTGACCTCTCACCAAGAACTGTTGCCAATATTTCTTTTGACGTCATTTGGGCATCGCTCTTTAAATCTTGGTCTTGCTGCTGAGAAAGTTCGTGCATACAACTCTATAAATAAACATATGAAAATATTAGAATAATAATAAAAATAAATCAAAATAAAATAAAATACAATGCATACATGAATATGTTCAGAGTGTGGATCAGCCCATATTACTTGTCCATCTAATGTCTTCCTAGTATGCGTTATCTCCCACAGCTAGTCAGGAGGAGTAGGTTGTCCAGTAATAGGATCTCTCTACAAAATAATAATATATAAAATACAAACAATAGATTTTAAAATAAAAAATGATTAAAAACTTAAATTATAGTGGTAACAGATTGAACTTACTGTAGCAAATTCAATCTCTGCAAATGATTGAGGACCACAAGTATATTTAGTCATTTATTTTTCTCTCTTTATCATGTTTCTTGCACTTTTATTCTACAACAAAATTTTGGTAACTAATAAGAATTTAATTATTGAAACAAAAAAATAATTTATTTAGAAGGATAAAGAGGTACCTTAAACATGTCAGACTTAAAATATATTAATAACTATTCTCAATCTTAAAAACTAATAGTTTGAGGATGATCAACTAACCTATCCTCATCAGTCTCATATTTCTTATAGTGAGAATATATATTAGTCTTCCAATTTCTGAATGCATTTTATAAAATAATTGATATAGCTATATGAAAATTTTCTTCAGCAATTGTATCAAGAGGTTCAAATTTATCCTGAAATAAATAAATATGAACACTTTATATAATAATATAAATAAACTGATTTTTAAATAATATAAATATGAACACTTTATATAATAATATAAATAAATATGAAACTTTTCTTCAGCAATTGCTATATGAACACTTTAAATAATACCTTTATTTTTAAAATCATATCCTGACCATATTTTTTAAAAATATTCTTCCAGTTACCTCCATTATCCTTAAAAGAGATTATGGTTCTAAGAGTTAAACCACAATAATTAAAAAAGTCTCTTACTTCTAGACCGATTGCTCTTGATATGGAATCTGAAAATTTGACTCGAATCTTTGATCCTTGTGCAGTCCTCAAATTCACATTAATAGACTTGTAAACTCCTCTACGCTTGTTGATTGCAGTAGAAGAGCCTGTCATTGAAGTTGAATTAGAACAATTAAATGTTACAAGCGATATAAATTAATTATTATAAAATTGAAACAAACTTACTTGCACTACTATTTTGAGTATGGGGAGTAGGAGGAGAATTGACAAGCATTTTCTCAAGTTGTTGTTGCAGTGATAGAGATAAAATAACAGGTGTTGATTGAGGTATAGAGTATGTACCTCAGCTATTCGTGTTGTCATGAGATATAACAGAAAGACTTTTCCTACCTCGACCTCTCTTTAATATTGACATATCCTGTAAACTTGCTCAATTTAAAATGCTAGAATAAATAGTTCATTCGTTTGTAATGAATATCACATGTTAATTATATAACTATATGTAATGAATAAAAGACTTATCTAGTTCACTAAAGCAATCAAAGGTATAAAAAAATAGTTCCATTTCTAGACACTTATATGGTTCAATTTCAATATCAATAAAATTTGAAGTTGACAAAGTTAAAAGTTCAAGTGAAGCACTCAGAATATTTAATCACCTCTATTAGTCAAGTAAACCACATAAGATTTACGTGCCAATTACTACTCGTTGTGAAATAACTACGTCAGATATGTGGCTTGAATAAAATGAGTTGCATTATACATCCCTGATCACAACTTACATTCCATCTTCCTCTAACGTTTTCTTTAGCTTTTTTTCTTCAGTTTCTCTCTCTAAAGTCGGGTTTTTTAACCATCATCATCTTCCCAAAAAACAATATTCCTAAATAAATTCTAGAAATTAATCTGCCGCACTATATAAATATTTTACACCTTAATTAGCTTATTTACTTTACCTTTTAAAATAATATTCCTAAATTTTTTTAGACTAAGCGAAAATCTCTAACTATTTTTTCTTGATTTTTTAAGGAAATATGCTCTTAGTTTTTGAAAAATAGCTATTTAATCATATAAGCCTCTTTTGGGGAAATAAAATTTTCTATAATTTTTTAAATTCCCAAAATACTCATTTCATGATTTTTTCTTAATTTTCTTAAGTTCCAAAATATTTATATTATTATTGTTTTTTTTCATTTTTTTCTCAAATTATATTTTTGAAACTTTTTAATTTCAGAAAAATACTCTTAACCTTAATAATATCTTATAAATCATTTTTATCAAAATTTAGGATGTTACACCAAACGCGCATGAGGTGCATTGTAGATAAATATTTATCATATATATCTCTTGGCTTATGGATATGCATAATATTTACAGAGAGAGGATCTAAGGCTGGACTTTGCATTATGTCCAGAAGCAACAATCAAGACTATATTCAGTTTGTGAAATCTAGTCTTCAATTTCTTAGCTTTTGCTCATAAACTTTTGTAAAAAAAACTTATTTTATTCATGTATATTGGTCTAATATATCTTTTCTTTGTCAGCTAATGCAAGTACGACATCACTTAAATATGTTATTGAGATCATAGACAGTGATGATGATGATGATGATGATGATGAGTGTATCGCCAACGGAGCTGTGAATGGAAAGGAAACAACTCATGACATTGCAGCAGCAACTGATGATATTGAGCATTCAAGTTTGTCCGGATTCTTTGAATCTCTCAAGAGAAAATGGTTTTCAGAAGCTGAAAATTCATTTGATGTATTGAATAAGAATCTGGTGGATGGTTCAGATACTGACGATGATAGTTCCAGTTCCACATCCCCTCTGCAGTCCAGGATCAATGAGGTCCATCTTCCTCCAAATTTTCTTTGTAGCATAGTTGCTAAACGGAGGAAAACATAGAAGGGCATAGCCTTTGGACTAAGCTCTTTGCACAGTTACACTTGTAGAAATATTTCTCGCTATTATTCTCTATAGCCAGGCTTTTGGATACTTTGGTGAGGTTGAAAATTATTAAGCCCAAAAAGATAAATATAAGGCCCATTTAACTTTAGAGCCTTTTAAGTTTCATTTGAAGTGAAAGGTTGACAAGTATTATTTGAGATCAAAATAATTTACAAATCAATAAAGTCTCATTATTAAGATAATTAAAAATGCAGAAAGATATGATTTAAAACATATTAAACTATAAACAATAAAACTTGATAAATCTAAATTTCCAAAATATATAATCATAGCAATAATGAAACTGTATAAAAATTATTAATCAAATCAATTTAATAGCAAAAAAAATATTTAATTTAAAGAAATCTGTTTAAAACAATAATCCTCAAATCATACTTTTTAGTAAGACTTCAATAGAATGAGATAACAAGCGTGCAAATATAGTCTGTGAGGGTAAATAACCCATTCGGCGTAGCTCGAAGTCACGAAATAGGTGCAAGTATAAGACTTAAGAATAATAGGCATGAGAATAAATCTCACAAACATCTGGCATGAGTATGAAACCAACTAATATCTATCGAGCTTTAGTTTAACCATTGTGCACTAAGGACTAATAGTACTGTTATTAACAACCAGTGTTCTGTATTCAATTCTCTTTAAAAATATTTTCAAATATGCATGAGGTCAATTTAACATTCATAAAGAACAAATTTTGTAAATACTAAAATCTCATAACAATATGTTATAATTAGTGACCCCATCATAAAAATCATTGAACAAAATTTTCTTTAAATCCTCATACATATAATTTGTAAAGACTAAAATAATACAAATAATTTAAATAAGTATTGTCTATATTTCAACTAAATATTCATATATCCACTAATAAATATTCAATTTCCAATAAACCCATTTTTAGCAATTCATGCTTTAAAATTGAGACTTCAGTAAAATGATTCAAGTAGCAAGATATTATTAAAACTATTATTATTATTATAGGACATTATTCACTCATTTATTAACTCCCAATAACTATAATATATCATATTTGATAGCTTTCAATATGCTTCAACTTTAATTCCCTCACTCAGTCATTACAAGCACCCAATTCTTTTCCCTTTCCTAGTGTCACGACTTTCTGTTATTCTCCTTGCTATCTCACTTTCTCTTCTTGTCAGTACCCTCACAAGCGATGATGTTGCTTAGCAGAAAAGGAAGAAGAAGAAAGACAGCGATTGTCGGCAACATGAGCGACAGGAACATATAGAATCACAGTTGTCGGGGCTCAGTGAAGTCACGAAGCTTTTCTTTCTCTGTTCTCTCGCTATCGCTGCATTTGGGAAATGAAGAAGGGGAGTTTTCATATGTAAAAGGGTAGAGGAGTAGTTTTATAATTTCATGAAAATGGGCTGAAAAATAAAAATTGCCTTGGAAGATAGCTGTGATTCGAACCTAGGACCTCTTACTGATTCTACCATCTTAAACCACTCACCACCAATTTTTCCCTTAGCATAAATGCAAAAATGAATACATATATTATTAAGGTGGTGTTATTTACATATTTATTTTCTAGGGTCATTATATTTTTTCCCTCTTAAAAAATTCAGTCCTCCGAATTAAAAAAATATACTCACCGTAATTCTTGAAAAGTGGGGGGTATTTAATTTACATCTTACTTTCAATTCCCTAAGTAGCTTCTTCTTTTAAATGGTTACGCTATAAAACCTTTACCGAAGGAATCTCTTTTGATCTTAATTTCTTTACTTATTTATCAATGATAGCTACTGGTCCTCATCATATTATAAGTCTTTATTTACACAAATTTCTTGGTATACAATAACGCGAGAGGAACTCTAATTCCATGAGATTTAGGAAGAAGGGTAGGCTAAGTCCAAAATATATTGGTCAATTTGAGATTTTAGACATAGTATTTGTTGTAGCTTACCGATTAGCTTTACTATCAGAGTTATCTGGCATCTATCTAGTGTTCCATGTGTCATCGCTATAGGAACTCTAATTCTCTACGACAGTGACCTACATGAGATTTATGCAGCTATCAACAATCTTTGCTTGATCACCTTTACATTCTCTTTAACATCCTGAACTAAATCTAGTCATAAGATCTCTTTATCACCAACTTCAAACTTTCAATTGTAGATCTACATCGCCTATCATAAAATGCTTTAGATGGTATCATTTGAATACTTGCTTAATAGCTATAATTATAAGCAAAATCCACTAGTAGTAAATAATTATCCTATCTTTCACCAAAATATAAGATACAAGACCTCAACATATACTCAACTATTTCAATTGCTCTCGCGAATTGCCTATTAGTTTGTGGAAAAAAATAGTACGTAGATCAAATCGAGTACCCAATACTTTTTGGAATGCTTTCCAAGATCAAGAAGTAGATTGGGGCTTTATGACAAACATTATAGGCACTAGAACTCCATGCAATCGCAAAATCTTAGTAATATAAATCTCGATATATTTAGTGGACGAAAATGAGCCAACCTAGTGAATATATCAACAATTACCCAAATATAATCAAAGCCTTTGGCAATGTGAGGGAAACAAATGATAAAATCTATTGTTATATTTTCCTATTTCCACTCAAGTATTTCCATTCCTTGGAATGGTCCTACAAGTTTATGACATTCTATTTTAACTTGTTGACAACTAAGCAACTTTGGTAAAAGCTCAAACTATCATTTAAAAACCTTACTTAATCTTTGAAATATTTTCTATTAACTTCAAAGAACTTTTATTCTCCAACTATATTGTAGCCATTCACTAACTCATTTAGTTTTATATCTCTTATTAAAATACCTCAAAACAGTAGGCCTTTACTAAAAGCTTAGCCTAAAGGAATTTAACACAATTAATGTTATGACTCTAAAAATTTATTAGATAAAATTTATTCAACAAAGAACATATATTATTTCTTGCAGAATTTTTACAAAGTGTTGTAGGCAGTTGAGTGGTTGAAGGCGGAGGAAGTGAACATGAGGTCCCGTATTCGAACCCTGGCAACTGCAAGAGTGATGATTTATTTTTATTTTACAATGCGCGAAATGTCCATTTTGCCCCTTCCTCCTTTAACCTTCAGACACCGTACCCTCCCTGCATTCTGCTCAGTATCGAGTCGGCGAGGCAGCAGGGAACCAGTGATGGCAGCGGCGAATGCATCACGCCATCAGTGCCGTGTGCTCAAGCGATTCCTTCTGCCAGTGTCTATGTAGTCTTGTTCCATCACCACCGACTTTCATCTTGCTCTGCTAATATAACTTCCCATCTGGGTTTCAGTCGAACGCGCGATGAGAAGAGGGGTATAGAAGGCGACAAAATAGAAGGAAGATGAACTCGCGATGTGGGTGATAGAATAGCAAAAATTGTCGTTTGGGGTGAGTATTTCTCTAACTCTGTTCAATGATGCTGTCAGTAGATTTTTGATTTCTGGGGGAGGAGAATCAGTGCGTTGAAGGAATAGGTGTGCGAGAAAAGGGTGTGACAGAGAAACTGAGACCGCTAAGATTGAAGAAGCTCTGCAATGTCGTCGGCAACCAAGGTGAGAATTTTAAGCTCTGTTCCGCCGTTGGTTTTCAGCTCTTCGATTGTTGTGGCTGTTAACTGGGAAAGTGATTCCCTATTAACTTTTGTCCAGATTGCCGTGAGGAGTGATTTCCAGTCTCTGTTGAATTTGTGTGATTCCTGTGCGCTGTGTATGTGTTTTTGGCAAATATATTGTAGTTTCATGTTGTGGTGGCCTGACTCCTCTGCTCTTGACTTTTTGTTATGTATGTAATTTCCAGTGCTCCCCTGATTTCTTCCTGTGTTCTGTATGAGTATGTATGTAGGTGGAAACTGTGAGGAAAGGGGGAAAAACAGAAGCATGTTGCTGTGCGGACATTACAGTTGTCGGGTTTGGTCCTTTGGATTGAGTAGGAATGGCGTTATTATGATTATATTTCTACTGTTGTGAATGATATATATATATATATATATGAATGCATTGTGTGCACTGAGTATTGTAAATACAGCTGCTGGACGGTGATCTATGGATATATTTATACATGCTCTATGTGTGCGCTGTGAGGATATATATATGTGTGTGTGGGAAATACAATGGGAAGAAGGAAGAAATGGATATCTCTGTCTTGGCATGCCTATATGTTGCTACTGTTTGAAGGTGTATATATATAGGCTGTGTATGTGTGCGCGGTGAATGTATATATGTACTTGTGATGATGTTGCATAAGAAGAAGATAAAAAAAATCAGAAGAGGAGTTATGAGTTTTGTGCTTTGGAGTTGTAGTTTGCTGTTTTGGAAATTGGAAATTGGTGTTTGGTAATCGGTTTTAAAGTTGTTGAATTGAAACAAAAGTAATGTTATGGGCTATAATTTGGAGAGAGAGAAAAATTCGGCTCATAAATATTTCGATTTAGTGGAAAGAATGTTTTGAGGACTAAAACATCATAGGAACTATTGGAGTTATTATTTTGAAAATAATAAAGTGATAACCTCGTCATTGGGATAAGTTCTGGGTTAAATGATGCTTGTTGTTAAGGATTTAATGAATAATGTCTTTGAACTGATAATCCCAATATGAAGTGATCAGTTGATGGTTAGTAGCTTGGGTACTGAATCTTTGATTGAATGGTCAATGGTATATAAGTAGTTGAAGTGATAGATTAAGGATGATTATTTCTGTTGAGACTCAGTTTAGCATGTTAATATTTTGTTTCGGGATTCCAGGGGATTGAGAAGTGAAATTAATCGAAAGTTGATTGGCTGAAAAGAGTAACGGTTTAGGAGCGTGGCAGGTGAGTGAATAACGTTCCCTAAAATTTATATTTTCAAATGCATTGTCATTTCAAATGTTGAATTTCAAATATGAATTTCGAAAAGCAAATTTTACGAAAGTATGGTTTAAATCGTTAGAAATGATTTTTCTTT
Organism: Leucaena leucocephala; assembly: GCA_037074615.1. Lineage (NCBI taxonomy): Eukaryota > Viridiplantae > Streptophyta > Magnoliopsida > Fabales > Fabaceae > Leucaena > Leucaena leucocephala. The sequence continues at coordinate 11,516,797 of CM073542.1, forward strand.
CGATTGGTTTACAAAAGAATTATGATTATGTATGAAAATGGATGAATAAGCTTTTGAAAAGAGTTTGGCAAAAGTTGCATTGAACTGATGTTATTCATGAAATATATTCTTATGCGAATTTCATATGATTTTACAGTAACTTGATTTTTAATGTACATGCTGGGGTTTTTTTGAAATTCAAAGTGGTTTTTACCAACAGTTATGGCATTGAAACAATTGAGATTATTACATGTGAAGTAAACCCCATGCATGACAGAAATGTTTTAGGACAGAATACAGAACGCTGGTTGCTAACAGCAGTACTGTTAGTCCTTGGTGCACCTTGGTTACTCGAGCTCGACAGTTTGTGGCATAGCCACCAGAATTATTTTGTGGGATTTATTCTCGCGACAGTTTGTGGCCTTGAGCCACCAGAATTATTTCGTGGGATTCATTCTCGCGACAGTTTGTGGCCTTGAGCCACCGGAATTATTTTGTGGGATTCATTCTCGCGATAGTTTGTGGCTTCAAGCCACCAGAATGGTTAGTTACCCTCGTGGACTGTGTGTCCATATCTGTTTTTGTTCTGTTGAAGTCCTACAGAAAGATCATGGTTTTAAAAAAAATTGTTTTGAATGAGTTATTTGAAATGGTTAGTTCATACGGTTATTTCCCCTGAAATACCAATGTTAATAAAAAGGTTTGCATTAGCTTTCGAAGCGTTATGAAATACATTTTCAACATGATTAGGCATTATTTGTTCCCGCATTCTTTTAAATCATGTTTTTGGGACGTTATTCACGAGTAGATTATTTGGCTTCAGATAGTGCAGGTGACCTTAACCCTTTCGCTGAGCAGTGAAGAGCCTTATTGCCGATTCGAAGCGTCGGTTTTGACAAAACTACTTTTGATGAAATTATCATTTAGAAAGTGTTTGTATTATTTTGAAAAGAAGGTAAATGCTCCACATAATCCTTTGAAAAGATTCTATTTATTTTGAAAGTTATAATGGAAAGTTTGACTATTCTATTTAAAGTATTAGGCTTTTAGAATGTAAAATTATTCATATTCTGTACCGGTCATGTCCAAATTTCGGGATGTGACAATTAATATTTAAACTTCTTTTATATCTCTATTAAGGAACCTAACGCCCATGTTTATGAAACAGTAACCCTCCTACTTTGACAATCAGTGTTTTCTTAACAACTTCTATTACTAACCTATTTAGCACAAAATCCTTCTTCTTCTTCTTGTTTTTGTTTTCAAAACATGACTTACATATTTAATATTTTACATATAAGTTGCCCATACAAAATTATAGCACAAACTTGAACCTATATGCATAATTAGATTATCAGAAGTCCTTTAACTCAAAAGTTGTAAGGAACCATTTTATAATTTTTTACCAAACCTTTCATATCACCAACCCAAATCAATCTTTTCCCTAGAAAATATGATCTAATGACCACACTTAGAGTCCAAATTTGAACAAACTTGTGAAGCATTCCAATAATGATGTTTGGCCTAAAAGTTTATAACCGAATGAATTTATGTATTAGATTTTAGTTAATTCCTCCAATTATAATTAGAAACCAGTTTTGTTTAAGCCTCTTAATAACTCAGACTTTCAACAAAAAGATTATTATACTGTCAACAAATAATCAAGTAATTGGATTTAAGTATTAATTGTCCAAATTCCCAAAATCTATTGGCCCACATTCAATAAATAGCAAAGCATACACGAAAGTGGAATTTAAAATTCTATTACTTCGGGTCAAATCCATAATTTCAATCCTTTATAACTTCCTAATATAATCCAATAGAATTCCATCTTCAAGAATATCACCATGATTCCTATTGAAACCTCAATCATGATCTAATAATCTGAATTACTCTTTTCTATCCAATAATATGTATACCATGTTTTCCAAACAATCCATATGTATACAACACTTGAACCACAAAAAGATATACACCTAACATTATAGCTACACTATAATCAAAAGAATGTCTCTCTATTCTTTTTCCTAAACCATCAAAATTTAGATCTATCAAATGAATCTATCATTGTTCAACTTCAATTATAATTCCTTATAGCTTGAGTACACTATAACCATTAAAACAAGAAAGCTTCTCTTGAATTTCTAATTTCTAATTACTCCCTCAAATATTATATTGGAGCCTAAGAAGTCCTCAAAACTAATCTCCAACTCTTTTTTCTAGTGTTTAACTCAAGCATATCTTTATTAGCTCTAAGGAAAGATATATAATTAGAATCCCCTTACAAACTCCAAACAACATTTCAACTATTACCTAATGTAAGCATTTAACTTTCTTAAGCATCAAACAATAAGCTTTTTATATATATATTCCAATTTCAAAACCTTAATTCAATCCTCCCTTAAGCGTCTCTTAACACTCCATTGTACCTTCTCAAACTTTTATTGTCTAAACCAATGCCTCTTATTCACCAGATTGAAACCTATGCATTCCACAAATCAACACCAAATAGAGCAAAGGAAACTTTATCATTTACACTTCTATTTTCACTAATTATCAAAGATCAAAATCATTAAAACATAACCAAAAACCTTAAATTAGAAATAACTATACAATGGCAGATAATAATTATGGATACATTAAATAAGCTCATATGCATCTCATTCCTAAAGAAGCTGAAATTACAACACTAGAACAAATTATAAGCTCAAACTCTACAAGTAGAGGCAATATTTTTCTCTTTCACATAAATCTAACTCATAATTTCACCATTTAATCACCCTCCAATCATTAATTCTCGAAATTTCAAAGCCTTACTACTTGGAAACAACAACATTTACTTTAAATATGAAAATTTTATGCTTCATAACCATCATTTTAATATTTTCCTTCTTTAGCGATAACCAATACCAAACAAACACTAACTCCCTTATAGCTATCAAAATATTCTTTTTAAATATAAAATAATTTCCAACTTTGGAAGTATTACTTTATATATTTGTAAGCTATTTTAGATTCAAAACTCCAAGTTAAACAATATCATTCATAATACTTTTATATATAATTTTTAAAGAATAAATCGTATAGCTATAGATTTAATGTGAGTAAATTTCAACTTTAAGAATGTTAGCCAAGCCATCTTTTTAAGATGCTTTAGCATGCCCTGACAATCTATAATACTTATTTATCACTTTAAAGTGTCAAATAGTGGGTTCCGCCCGATTCTTAACCCCAAAAATATGAACTCCACAAACTTTAAGCAACATATACATATTCTTATACTAGATATACTCTTTTAGTTTATAGCACCCTTTAATCTTAAAACTAATTTCGAATGGCAACATCTTTGCATCTAAATTTTTCTCTTCAGATTGAACAATTATTTCTTGACCATATGTAAACATTTTACATATAATAAACTCAGTCACCACAATTCTTAATCTAATGATTGAACATGATTTCTATAGTTTAATCCCTGTTGTCAATAATTTCTTTTTCTAGCTCGTCACTTTTTGCAACAACCTATGCACCCTCTCATCTCATTTTCCTCTTTTATGCTTCTTTAAAACATTTTATATTTCATCATAATCGTTCACACCACCTCATTTACTTTTACATTCTCAAATAGTTGCTCATACACTACTAGTGCTTGTACTTATCACTTAAAATTTTCAAGACATGTTCACTATATAAGTAAGCATGTTATATGTTTAATACAATATATATGACTTATATAAATGAAATATGGGTGATATAGATAAGGAAGGCATTGGACTACCTAAAGAGCCTTCAATGATACCTCGATTATGATTTTGCCCATGTTCATAATGATAATCAAGACCCCAAAGAAGAATCCTTGCTTCACGTAACTATAGGAGACCTAAGCTTTGATACCAAACTGTCACGCCCCAAAAATTAAAGGATGACTGGCACAGAATATGAGAGAACTCACATTCCATAAGCCTTTAAATATCATAATTAATATAAAAATAATTTTAGATATGCATAAACTATTTTATTATTAATCATATATGGAATTATTTATACTTTTTAAAATGATAAATATTATACCATATACAATTATTATTACATTTTGAAAAGATAAATGATGACAAGAATACTACCTATAGATTATGTTGAGCATCTATAGGTTTTGAACAACCATTAGAGCCTTCTAAGTTTTGCTAGAAGTGCAAGGTTAGCTGTGTTATCTGAGGCCAAAATAATATACTGGTGAATAACATCCCATTATTAAAATAATTAAAAATGTAGAAATATATCATTTAAAACCTATTATACTATGAATAATAAAGCTTGTTGATAAATCTAGATTTCCATAATATATAATTATAGTAAGAATAAGACTATATAAAAATTATTAATCAAATCAATTTAATAGCAAAAAGACATGTAATTTAAGGAAATCTATTTAAAACGATAATCCTCACATCATACTTTTTAATAGGACTTCAATAGAATGAGATGACAAGAGTGAAAACATAGTCCACGAGGATAAATAATCAATCCAACGTAGCCCGAAGTCACAAAACAGGCGCAAGTATAAGACCTACGAATAATAGGCATAGGTACAAGACCTACAAATAATAGACACGGTAATAAATCTCACAAATATACAGCTTGAGTATAAGACCAACTAATATCCATTGAGTTTGAATTTAACTATGGTGCACTAAGAACTAATAGTACTACTGTTAGTAACTAGTGTTTTGTATTCAGTCATCTTCAAAAATATATTTAAACATGCATGGGGTCAATTTAACATTCATAAAGAATAAAATTTGTAAATACTGAAATCTCATAACAATCTGTTATAGTCAATAACCCTATTACGAAAATTATTGAACAAAATTTTCTTTAAATCCTCACGCATATAATTTGTAAGGACTAAAATAATGCAAATCATTTAAATAAGTATTGTCTTTATTTCAACTAAATATTTAAATATCCACTAATAAATATACAATTTTCAATAAATCTATTTTTAGCAATTTATGCTTTAAAATTGAGACTTTACTAAAAATAATTCAAGTAACAAGATATTTTTAAAAGTATTATTATCGTAGAATATTATTTATCTGTTAACTCTCAATATCTATAGTATATCATATTTAATAGTTTTTAATATGCTTATTTAATTCCCTTAGTCGGTAGTTGCAAGCGCCTAATTCTTTTCCCTTTCCCAGTGTCACGACTTTCCGTTATTCTTATTCTCCCTGCTATCTCACTCTCTTCTAGTCGGCGCACTCACAGGCGATGCTGTTGCTGAGCAGAAAAGGAAGAAGAAGAAAGACATCGATTGACGGCAACACGAGCGACGAGAATGGATAGAATCACAGTTGTGGGGGCTCGGTGAAGTCATGAAGCTTCTCTTCCTCTATTCTCTCTTGCTGTCACCATGTCTGGGAAATGGAGAATGGGAGCTTTCAGATGTAACAGGGGAGAGGGGCAGTTTTGTAATTTCGTGAAAATGGGCTGAAAAATAAAAAATTGCCTTGGAAGAGAGCTGTGATTCGAACCCTAGAACTCATTGTTTTCACGATCTCAAACCACTCAACCACCAGTTTTTCCATTAGCATAAATGAAAAAATTAATATATATATGATTAGGGTAGTGTTATTGACCAATTTATTTTCTAGGGTCATTACACTGGAGTTAGAAGAAACCCTGATCAAGGGGTTTACACTTTACAGTGAAGCCATAGACAAAATGGAAATGAACGAAGTTGTTACACGTGGCCATGAGGGTGGAAATAGCCCTGCAGAATCATCTCCTTCAAAGAGAAAGTCGGAATTCGTAAATTTACTATCAGGTATGGAAATTTAGCATCTACCTCTTTTAGCTATATGGATAAGCTACGTTCAATTCTCAATATTTTGGAAGGACTAGATATTTACCTTTCGCACATACTCTCTACCACAGCACTTCATCCTTATATCAAGCTTTGGTGAAGTACCCTCTTGTATAAGCCTTGATTGCAGCAGTTTCCCCACCGTCTTTTCTATCACATCTTTCTGAGCTGAAGGATATCTATAAGGCTTAATATTGCACTGGATAAAAAGGCTTAATATTGATATGGTTAGTCCCTTCTTGTAGCACAATGGGGTGGTTGTGGGCTTCTGTCAACAGTGATAGTCCTTTGGGTTTAGTAAAGACACATATGTAATCTTCAAGTAGATTAGCTACACTCTTAGAATACCCTTCACTTCTTTACCCTCTACTATAAGGCATTCCACATCTTCATTACTCCTTTTTACTAATTGCAATATGGACAATTGATCCTTCGCCACACGTTCACTGCCTATCCTCATAGATTCAACCACCTTGAGGACATGAAATTAACTTTTAATTTAAGCATTCATCCATATCCACATGCGAGCTCGAGATGGTAACCTTCAACTCTTTTGGTGTCTCACCTAGCGAAAATATCTCTCACACCTCAAAAGCCAACCAACAAAGTCATTCCCTTGGAATTTTGGAATTTCTTCTTGGTAAAACCTTTCAGTGTCTAGCAGTAACTCTACTCGGTACAAGTCCATCCCCTGTTTGTCTATGGCCATTCATCAATTCCTCTCAATCTTTCATGACCCTCGCACTCGCAGACTTTGCTCATTGGCGCCCACACCATTTCTTAGTAATTTGTAAAATGCTGCTCCATCTCCTGTTCCATTGAATGCATATGATCTTCTAGTTCACATAGAGAAGCTTGGGCCCTTTGTCTTGGTCAGAGGAAGGACCTCTCTTATGTCACTGATAGATAAGAAGAGATAGGAGAGAGAAAGATGAAGGAAATAGAGGGAGATAGGATGGAGACAGACAAGAAGAGAGGCACACAGAGAGAGAAAGAGGAGAAATTCTGTACTATTATTGCCCTAGTCTATTGTCAGCGCATTACACACTTCTATAGACATTGCCCCTCCAAAAATTATGATTCCCTTACAAATACAACCACATAAACAAAACTCTACACATGCGCGCGCGCACATTACATATCATATTCACTGCAAAAGATGTGTATTTTGCATACGGTTGTTCAAAAAGCTGCAACCAGTTGGCTGCCTGAGGTTTTTCAAAGTTGCTGCCATATCATAGTGGTTTCATAAAATCCTACTAGGCCTTGAGGAATGCAACAGTGCCTACAATTTTTGTTTTAACTATTGCAAATGATGGTGGAGTTTTAAAACCACAAGCACTTGCCTCAAGGAATGAAAAATTGCCCTCAATTGGCTGCAGCTTTGTAGAAGGATTTTGCCACAACCATTTATTGTTGGAGCATGCAAAAGGTCTTCATTGGTTGTGTTGTAGATGTCTATTTATTAGAAGCTGCAACCATGAGTGGTACTTTTAAACAACCACCGCTAGGTTTTAGCTATAAAATGAATCTGCTGTTGGGATAAAAAGGAAAGCACTAGCTAAACACTATAATTATTTGAAAGAAGGATATACATAAGCACACTTGTATTCAAAGTAACTCTTTCCTGTATACTCATTGTTTACTATCACACATAGAACAAACCTATTTATATTATATTCTGAAGGCCCTTAACCTGATGATATTAAATATCATATTCATGATTCAGTGATTCACACATTAATGCATACATATATTTCTCACTTTTACATGAATCTAATAATGAATGACACAATGTTAAATTCTTACTCATTTATAAACACAACGTTAAGAGACACAAAATAATTAGTTTAATATTTACGTTTACTATTTCCAACACTACCTTATATATTTATTTGTAATTAATGATGTGGACTTACACCATATCCTGGAGGGAAATCTCTGCAGAAACTGGTCGTCTGATTTTCCCCCTCCATTGCAATGAATTTTCATTGTGACTAGACACTTCAGCTTCATTTTCTTCATTCTTTGTCTTTAGAGCTAGTAACTTTTATTTAGTTTCTATTTTATACTCATGATCATTTTTGTAATTACATAGATCAAATATGATGTTAGAGACATCTTTTTGTTTCATGCCCCAAATTACAGCATTTTTAGAACTCTTTAAAATGTCTTATTACATGAATTGCTGCTTCATTTTCAGCTCAGCTTCATATATGCCTTGTACTCAAATAGCTTATGTCACCTAAAGTTGTCTAAGATTTTAATTTTGCCCACAAAGGTTGGTTCATGATCAGGATGACACTTTCACAAGAATACTCTAGTGGTGGGAGATTCAGTTTTCCTACCAACTCCTTGAGTAATCTTGATCTGAATAATATGGGATAATATGCCTAGCTTTGAAGAAATAATGACTAATACTTTGACTCCAGATGATGCAGGCTCAGATGCAGAGAATGCCCAACTAGAAACAAAGGATACACAGTCAGATACAGAGGATGGACATGATGACAGAAGTATACAGCAACAGTATGACAAATGCTACCAGCGTCGAGGCTCGCATATTGAGCTGCAAGGTAAGTTTCAAAGTTATAATTTTGTAGTAATATTGACAATAGATGGCGATGTTAATATGTTTAGTGATTATTGCAATTTTACAGATTCATCTGGAAAGTCGTTTTGGTGAAATATGCCTGAGAGGCAGGTCCCTAGCCCCAGTCCCTGTGAAGATTGGAAAAACTATGTTTGGAAAAAATTTGTTATGGACCAGAAAGCTGAGGTAGTACATTTTATTGTAATATGTTGTTTTTTTTATAATTATGCAGTTATAATTTTAAACATAATTCTGTGTATGTTTAACTTTTTTAGTAGGTTGCTAGAATTAATAAGAGGAACCGAGGGAAAAAGGAAACAATCCATCACACTAGTGGATTAAAGACCCAGGCAAGCAAGAAGGCGAAGATGGTTAGTAATTTCTTTCAATTACTTAACACAAATCAAATAAACAATATATCTAAGGATGTTGAAATAGTTAATATCAATTTTATATTTTGTAGGATGCACAACATCAAAGAAAGATCAATGGTAATGGGAAATTTAGTTCTGAAGTGAACAAGCACAAAGATAGGATAGCCTCATCAACTGTTCAAACGAAAATTGTAAGTCGTAGTTTTGAGATTTGCCTTGGATCAAATTGTAAGCACGAAAATTGTTAACCCTTGGATCAAATTTTGAATGATTAAGATTTAACATTTTATAAAATATTTTTTAATTTTTTCTCTTAATTATAGTTATAGACTATTTAGATTAAGTTGACACAATTTAAATTTATTTATTTTCATAATTTTATATTTTAATAATAATTTTGTAGAATGTTGAATCCTACCCATTCAAAATTTGATCCAAGGGTTGAGGTGGGAAGTAGAGAGGAAGTGGAGAGAAGCCAAGTCCGTAGTTTTTAGAAATACAAGTTATTTATTAACACTTTCATTGTATTATTATTTGATGATGAACATCATTTTTCTTAAGAAATTATGGGACACAATCGATGAAAAGCAATCTCAAGAGGGGTCCTCTGATGAAATGGCTATTGATGAGCGAGGTGATGTTGCCATATAAGCCTTGGGAAACCCAGAACCGTCGGGCCCCACCTTAACCCAGATGTTGGATGCTTATATTTCACACTATTCAACACCGTCATGTGAGAAAGGAACATCGCTTGAACAACAATTAGAGGAATTAAATGCATTGAATTCAATTTCACACAAGTCATCGTGAAGAATCAATCAAGTTGTAGACATATGTTGAGTCGGGAAAAGGAGTCGAATCCAACAAGGTGGCCCTCATTGGGTTTGAAAAATTGTGGCCATATAAAAGAAGGCTGAATTAGGTTAACCTAGTTCATGGGTTCTTCATGCTAAGCTTTGGTTTCCCCGTCTTGATTGTTCTTAAACTTTGCCTAACTTGACTTTTTTTTTTTTTGAACGGAAATGTTAATATTTGTTTAGTGTTATACCACTTTAACTTGTAAGGTGCATAGAGATTTAGGGCATTTATAGATTTAACTTTCTTGTTTTCATTCTTCATTCCCCATTATTGTTTTTAAAGGTATGGAATCATGTCTATCAAATTAGACGGTGCCTAAGATAAATTGATATGATATTATAATTGTAAGAATAAAAATGTTTTGAACATAAGTAAATTGATTTTTTCTTAAAAAAGAAAAGGCTAGTATGCCATCCTACCAGCTCGCTCGCTAGTTTGTTGGACTAAATATATTTTAATTTCATAGGGAAAGCCAAATATGCATTGTTTATTAGCTATATATAGGGTTTGTTTGAATAGATTTTTAGATAAAAAATTTATTAAAAAAATAGTAGTTGGGCAACTTTTAAAAAATAGCTTATGGGAAAAAAATTATTCTGAATAAATAAGTGTTTAAATAATTATTATCAGAAAGACTTTTGATATTGATAAATTCCTATAAAGATATAATCTTATAAAAAAATAATCAATTTTTTTACTCTCTCTCCCCTTTCTCTCTTCTATTGCCGACAGAGAAAGATGAAGGCCAACAGAGGGAGAAGACCAGCAACAGAGGAGAACGACCAACAACAAAGGAAGAAAAGATGACCCGCATCAATTTGTTCCAAAAAATTCTGGTGTAGATCTTCTTCCTCTTTTGCGAAAGTCTAGCGAAGGCAATAGCAAACGGAGCGACCCATAGCACACTGTCACAACACATGGTAGAGGCACATGGTTGGTGATGAGAAGAAGAGCATAAGAGAGAAGGGAAGAGAGAGAAGAGGGAGAAGAGAAGAGAGAAAATAAAGGTAAAATAGAAATTAAGTAATTCATAAACTCTTTTACTGTGTCAGAAGTTATGTTCAGTAGTTTATTCAAAACTATAGTTTTAAATTATAATTTGGTCTAAAAACTCTTGAACAAATATGATTATTTATTTTAAAAAAAATAAACTAAATTTTGTGCCAAAAAATATTTTAAAACATAGGTTATATGTTTATCTAATCAGGCACGTATATACATATACATGCTTCCTCTAGTTCAAAATGATTGATAGAAGGTAAAATGAAGCAAATATAATTAAATCCCTTTTTAATATTCTAAAAAGACATTAATATTTTGAAAAAAAAATCCAAAGCTACAATATTTTAAAACAGGGGAGTATAAATTTAGAATCACATCTTATTTCAGCTATTAGTTAGTACTTAGATGACAACACTATCTCGATAAGTGAAGTTGATAATATGGATCATGTGATATTATTGTGTTTTATTTATCATTAAATCTTTAGATAAATTTTTAATTAAGAGGTATTGCCCAATAATATTATTGAGTATTATTGTTTTTCTCTATCACTTTACTAATGGTTTCATACTCTTTAATTTACCCTACTTATTAAAACATCAAATGACCTTCTTTGAACGTGTTTAAATAACCTTAAACAGTTTTTTATTGTTTTCTCTTCTATAGAAACTACTTCAACTATCCATTGTATATACTCATTACAAATTTTGTCTTTTCTTATTTACTCATATATTCATCTCATCATCCTCATTTATGTCACCTCATTTTATACTCTTTTTGTCTCTTTAAAACCCAACACTCATTGCCATATAGCATTGTTGATTTTATAATAGTTCAATAAAATTCTATTTTATTATAATATATATTTTCTGATAACAAATAACCCTAATAACCTTTTTCTATTTAAACCATCCCACTTGAATTTTTATTATTAACACCGCCATCAATTTCACTCTCTTTTTATATAATTGATCACAAACATATGAATTTTATTACTTATGGAATAGTTTATTTCCATTTAAACCTCTAAATTACTTCCATGTTGTCTCTTGTGGAGTGGTTTGTAACATCCAACTTGTAGTACTTAGACATCAATAACTTTTGGACAGTTTTTAAAAAATGACTTATGGATAAGAGTTTGTAAAAAAAAATAATTTTGAATAAATGGATGTTTGGATATTTATTTTCAGAATGACTTTTTACATTGGTAAATTACTATAAAGGGTATGAGATTAAAAAATATAAATTAATCATAAGCAATTGTTCATCATATTAGCGACACATCGTACATTGACTCATGGCAAGTTCCAAGCGACAAGCAAAGAGCAACAACTAGTAAGCAACGAGCAATAACGGCGAGTAGCAAGTGGTTCTTCTACGACAACGACTTCCTTTTCTTCTCTATAAGCAACAAAGGCGACCCACTGCTTCTTGGACAACCAGATTTGCGATGACGACTTGTGGAGGATGGTGACACGGAGGCTAAAGAAAAGCAGAGAGAAATAGAGAGAGAGAGGATAGAGTGAAAAAATGAGATTAAAATAGTAAATATGTAATTTATAAACTCTTTGACCATTATATAAGTTATTCATATGAGTTTAATCAAAAATATAGTTTTAAATCATAGTTTAATCTAAAAATTCTTTTAAATAAATATAATTATTTATTTTAAAATTTTAACAAACTAATGTTTAAACAAAAAACTCTTTTAAAATTTAAATTTAGAGATTTCCTAGACATGCCTATCAACTAAATATTGAAACTTTCTGTATGAACATTCTTTCTATAAAGTATATAGGTGATTTTAATTATGAACTTCAAATAGCTAACTAATGTTTTGCATGTTTGTGGCATTTGTGTTAAAAAGGACAAAAAACATGGTAGTACTTGATGTGACATGTACCAAGTTTTTTCTTTAGCACTCAAATTATAGATGTCAAGAGAAACATAATTTATGTTCCCTACCAAACAACTAATGTTTAAAATACTACTTCCTTTATTCTTTAATATAATATATAATTAATTAATTTAAAAAATTAAAAAGAATTAATGTAATATGTACAAATTCTAAAAAGTGTATTTTCGGTAGAAAACAATAGTTCTTAAAAGTGATTTTTTTTAGTTTTCACAGATTTCTATGTGGTTGGGTTATTATCACAAATGCAATATTGTTTCTTCTTAAAATACACTCCACAAAAGCTACATCCTCTCTTCTCCCATTCAAAACATACCCATTTTTTTAAATTTTCTAAACATATATTTAATCTTATATATACACACATATTAATTATTAATTAATTATAGACGTGATAAATTGGTCTTACGTATGTATATATAATTTATTTATTTATTACTTTAAATAAAAATATAATTTATTCTCTCCGATCTTTAATATATGACTTAATTGAAAAGTATATCTTGATCATAAATATAATACATATTTCTTATATTTATTAACTTTTTTAAATTACCCTAATTGATAATCTATCAACAAAAATTAAGTAAAAAGGGGAGGGAGAGAGTTGAGAAAAATAATTAAGGTAATTTAAAAAATGTCATATTAACTAAATTTTTTAATATAATCAAATTAGTTAAAATATGTCTTATATTAATTATTTGAGGAATATAGAATTTGTAATTCATGTAATTATCATATAAATTTATGTTCTTTATGGTAATTTACATATGAAAAAGTAATTATGATAATAATTATCTAAATATTATCTTTCATCAAAATTACTTTTTATCACTTTCCTCCAAAAATTAATTTAAACATGTTTTAGTCTTTTTTATAATCCGTATGCTAGTTTAAGGGGTATCAAATACTTCTTTTAAGTATGCCCATACATAATAAAGATAGTAGGAGAGAGTAGAAATGAATATGATATTAAAGTTTAGTGTAGTTAACAAGTATAATATTAAAACTCATTTAAATTTTATGATATATTTAATATTTATAATTATTTTTATTAATATGTATACATTAGTTAGAAATAATTTATATTTGACACAGGAGAGTATGGGTCTATGTACATCTCACCCATAGCTTTGCAAGGTCTTGGCTTAGAAAAGTAAGAAGCTGCCAGAATGGAATGCAATTGTCAATAGTTAAACAATTAATTATTTGACTTTAAAAATATATATTAAGTTTTCTGGTCATCATCATTGAATTCATCAATTAATTCAACAATGCAAGTAAAAAAAAACAAGGACAATTTAATTATTCAACTTCACCATACCTCTAGAAGCATGCATATCATTTTATCACGTGTCTCCGATATTAGGTTGGTTTGAATGAAGGGAAAATGAGAAAAAAAAAGGAAGAATATTATGCAAGAAAATTTTTAAAAGTAGTAGAACCTTTACTGTTTATTATAATTTTACTTTTAAATATTCTTTTCTGTCTAATTTTCTTTCCATACCTAGCTAATTTATATATAACCTTGTTAGTAAGTTACCTTGTCATTTTAAATTGGTAGTTTGTAATTAGTTTCCCTTGCAGTGAAGCAAGTCACAGGTTAGGTAGGGATCTTTTAGAAAGAAAATATTTAATGCACCATGATATTTTTAAAAGTTAGGCCTCACATAAGACTAGATGATATAATAATTAAATAAAAAAATTATATTTATATATAACAATATACAAGAAATAAATCTATAATAAATTTAATTGTCAATATAATCACATTACAACATACCAATTTTTTAGTGAAATAATGTCATAGGGTTACAAATGGTTTGAAAATATATTGAGGTTTTTCGCAGGGCCATTTTTTTTTTATCTTTTTTATGTTAAACCCGAAAACAGTCCAATTTTTAAAAATTATTCCAATTTTTAATATAATTTTAAGTTATAGATCCGTTTCATCTCGATTTAACTATAAAAATAAATTTTAATTCAAATCAAGCAATTAACAAGTCCAATTAGATTGTCTGATCCAATCTGAATATTCTGTAATAAATGGAAGCGAACAAGATCTTACAATAAAGTCTAAATAAAATCTTAAAAAGGTTATATATTTTGGACCGAGAAAATATTATATATATTAAACGAAGCACTTCATTCCTCCCTGCCCAAAACCGCACACTTTTATAGAACCAGTTCTGTTCTGTCCGCCATGGATTCTCTGCAGATTCTTTTCTCTACCTTCTGTGCTATCTTCTTCTTCATCTTCTTCTTCTTCTTCCTCCTTCCAAGCTTCAAGAAATCTCCCAAGACTTCTCTTCCACCAGCACCATCATGGAAGCTCCCTCTTATAGGGCACATGCACTATCTTTTAGGGTCACTACCCCATAAATCTTTACGAGACATAGCAACCAAACATGGACTACCAGTGATGTATCTGAAACTAGGAGAGACCTCTAATGTCATAATCTCTTCACCAGAAGCCACCAAAGAGGTCATGAAAACACACGATGCTGTCTTCTCTAATAGACCTTGCCTTTTTGCTTATGAGATTTTGTCTTATAATGCCACCAACATTGCTTTCTGTTCCTCTGGTAGTTACTGGTCTCAGCTCAGAAAAATATGCA
Organism: Leucaena leucocephala; assembly: GCA_037074615.1. Taxonomy (NCBI): domain Eukaryota; kingdom Viridiplantae; phylum Streptophyta; class Magnoliopsida; order Fabales; family Fabaceae; genus Leucaena; species Leucaena leucocephala. Next base: position 11,532,005 of record CM073542.1, read on the forward strand.
GTTCAGAACTTCTTTCTGTTAAGAGGGTCCAATCATTCAGGTTCTTTCCAATACTTGTTGCTTTATTTTTCTTTTTCTTTTTTTTATTCGTGTAATAATGGCTATGCGATCTAGAGTAATGCATAAATTTTGAGTTATTCACGGTCAAATTCCAATATTACCCTCCTATATAAAAGATCTACATTTTTTTCTTAAAAAAAAAACATTGCACATAATAATTTCAGGGGTCCATAATTTAACGACAGGATAATTCTTTTCCTTTCTTTTTAATAAAATTTTATCAACGGAACACCTTTTCTTTCGATTAATGAGTCAAATACAAGTAATAAATTAATTGAGTCAAATAAGGAAGTCAGATCACCCTCAATTTATCATACTTGATTCCGATGAACACACGTGGTATTGCAGTGTCTCACTGTTAAATCCGTCTGCATCTCAAATTTAATTTTTATAGGAAAAATATTTATGTTAGGAAGTACAACTACAAATTTTAAAAATAAATACTTAATAATATGATTAAGTAAATATTATAAGTAAATAGCATAAAAAATGAAATTTTCCTTTCAAATTTTATATTTGATTAATTGAGTCAAATAAGACAATCAGACTAGCTCTTCAATACGATTTCTTTTATTATATAAGAATGTGTGTTAGTGTCCTATTTATTTTTAATTATTTAATTATAATTGAGAATTTGTTTGTATCAAAGTTAAAAACAATAAATTTCTTTTTCCATGTGACACTAAATTGCGCCAATTAAGCAACATGTATTTCTTTTATCTCACAATAATCCCCACGACATATAAATGCACTGATCTCCTTCTTCACGGAACAACATCATAATTGAAAGAAAACCCTAACTGTTTCCAAAACACGCAGGTTTATCAGAGAAGAGAAGTGTTAGAACTGGTGAAGACAATCTCAGAAAAGGAAGGATCAGAGGTGAATCTGAGCAACATGATAATGTCGATGACAAACGCCATTGTTGCACGAGCAGCTTTTGGTGAGAGGTCAAAAGACCAAGAAGCCTTCCTTAGGTGTACTAAGAAGGCTTTGAAGCTAGCTGGAGGATTTTACATTGCAGATTTCTTTCCTTCCATGAAAGTTCTGCAAAATATTTCTGGTATGAAGGCTAAGCTTGAGGGGCTTCACTTAGAGATTGATAGAATACTGGAGAACATCATTGATGATCACATGAAGAAGAAGAAATGTGACAAGGTTGAAGAAGATCTTGTCGATGTTTTCTTGAAAATTCAGCAGCAAAATGACCTGGAGGTTCCCATATCTGTTAACAACATCAAAGCAACAATTCTGGTAAGTAGGATTGGAAGCTTATAATACTTCTCCAGTACTTAATAAAAGATATATTTAACTAATTTAATTAGATTAAATAAATTAGTTAATTTAGTTAATATAACATATTTTTTCTAAAGCATTTTAATCATCTTTCTTAATTCCTTCCTTACTTCTCTTACTTGATTATTGTTAAGAGAATATTAATAGAGATAATTTAAAAAAAAATTGATAAAGATAAAAAATATATTTTATATTAAGGATAAATATTAACTTATCAATTATGTCATATATATTAATGATCGGAGAAATTTATGTGTATCACTCCAAAGAGACAACATTTTAAAATGGAGGGAGAAAGCTTGCACAATTCATTTGGGTAAATAATTGAAGGAAATTTATTACCTGCGCTTTATTTGTTTATAAAGAGTTAGTTATTCAATTGATTGGCACACGGACAAAAACAGACTGAACTACCTACGATGCTTATTAAACTTGATAATGATTTTTTTTTTCTCTGCAAAATTCAACTCCAAATCAAGAACATGCTTGGTAATTAACATGGAATTTATGCTTTCTTTTTTCCAAATTAAAATGGCGATTAAACAAATTCATCAATTTCAGGACATATTCATTGGAGGAACTGAGACATCATCAACAACTATAGTGTGGGCAATGTCAGAAATGTTGAAACAACCTAAGATATTGGAAAAGGCACAATCTGAGGTAAGAAGGGTTTTCAAAGACAAATCACATTTGGATGAGACAGAACTTCACCAACTTGAATACTTAAAATGTGTCATCAAAGAAACTTTAAGGTTACACCCCCCAGCTCCATTACTACTTTCCAAGAAAAAACGACGAAACGTGTGAAATCAATGGATACAAAATACCTGCAAACACTAAGATCCTCGTGAATGCTTGGGCAATAGGAAGAGATCCTAAGTATTGGTCTGAAGCTGAAGAGTTCAAACCAAAGAGATTTATTGAGGGCTCTGATAATTATAACTTTCGAGGAACGAATTTTGAGTATATCCCGTTTGGTTCTGGAAGAAGGATATGTCCTGGAATTGCTTTCGCTACACCAAACGTTGAGCTTCCACTTGCAAGTTTGTTGTATCATTTTGATTGGAAGCTTCCTAATGGAATGAAGCAAGAAGAGTTTGATATGTCTGAGAGTTTTGTTGGGACGGTTAGAAGAAAATTAGATTTGTGCTTAATTCCTGTTTGTTATCGTCCTAATTAGCATTACAACTATATATTATATTTACATTATCAGTCAATAATCCTTTGATGATCTATTTTCTCATCATATGAAGAATGGGAATCTGGTAGTTGTCTCATGTCTTTGCACGATTATATAACTATATATTAATTTAGTTTGCATATTGTTAAAAATTTGCCGATTACAGATTCAAGCACTATGAAAAACTATAGATTTGGCCACGACTTTTCAGCGGCAATATTTATTCTTGAGTTTCTGCGGTGATAAAAAAGTCACCGCTGAAAGAAGTACTTTTAGCGGCGACTTTACTTTGTCGCCGCTGAAAGCAATACTTTCAGCGGTGACCTTTCGTTGTCGCCACAGAAGCAATAAAATTGAAAAATTTTGGCGATACTTTTCTACGGCGACATTAATTGTCGCTGCAGAAGGTCATAGTATCTACAGCAAAATCTATAGTTTCTGCGGCGACAATTTTTTGTTGCCATAAAAGGTTTGATTCAACTGCGACTTTTGTACCCTTTAGTGGCAACATTTGTCGCCGCTAAAAGTATTCATACAATTTTTCCCAATTTAAAGGGGGTTTTAAACAACTATATAATATATAAAATTAAATTATTGAATAATGTCATTTTTAAATAATAAATAAAAAAATTTCACATGTTATTGTAGTAAAGAAATATTATATAGATAATAATGGTGGACTCTTTCATTAGGGAAGGGAAGAAGAGGACTAAGCACGGCAGATATCATACACTTGAGTGTCAAATGAAAGGGAGATTGTACCCATTTTTCTAGGCCTGTTTGAAGATCAAGTTGGTGAGTCGTGTGATGGGAAACCTTCCCGCACTGTTTGGAGAGCACTGATGTATGTGAAAGGAGATGAAGCAGGGATATGTGTATGAGAGATATATTATAAATATGTGTCAATAAATGTGAGAGTTAGTATGTGTGTGTTAGAGACAATGTGGGGGAGGAGATAGAGAGAGGGAGATGTGTGTGTGAGAGAGATGTAAGGAGAAAGAATATACATAAAATATATACGTACATACATATATTTTTAGTTACTATTGCATATGCTCTCTATTGCTGCATTTCATATAACATCCTAACTTTTATAAAAATGATTTATAAGATATTATTGAGTTTAAGAGTGCTTTTCTGTAATTAAAAAGTCTCAAAAGTGAAATTTTAGAAAAAGAATAAAGGAAAGAATAATCATTAAAAATATTTTGGGTTAATAAAAATTAAGAAAACTATGAAAGTTTATTTCCCGAAAAGAAACCCAAATGATTTAATAGCTATTTTTCAGAATTAAAGGTATATTTTCTTAGAAAATTCAAGAAAAATAGTTAAAGGTTATTATTTGTCCAAAAAAAATTATAAAATTTCTATAATGAGTTATAGAATCTATTGGAGTGAAAATATAGCTTGTTGTTAAGAGGATTATTTGTTACAAAATGTTTGGTAAAGAAGACTTTCAGCAGCGACTTTTTTGTCGCCGCTAATACATTTTATAAGTCACCCTGGGGCCCCTCCTCAACTAATTTCTTCTGGATAGGTTTAACCTCGCAGCGGCGCTCTCTCCCTTCCTCACTCAGTCAGCCATCGTGCTCCTAGTCACTCCTCGTCGTAGTTTGCCAAGTCCGTCCTCATTGTCGTTCGCCAAGTCGTCATCTGACTCTTCCTTCCTTCCTTCCTTAGTCAGCTAGTGTCATTTCCCCTCACCGTTAGCAGTTGGCACTCCATTAAGTCTCAAATACACGTCGCTCCTCCATCACTCCTCCTCAGCTTCAAACCCGCTTGGTCTCAAAAATTGGTCTCTTCATCGTCGTTCGCCTCAGACCATCGCTGTTGTTCAAAGTAAGTGGTATTCATTCTTGTTGCTCCTTTAGTCATTGCACAAGTCATTTAAATTTTAATTCATGTATATATGCTTGGGGTTTCTGCAATTTGTGTCATAAGCATAAATGTTGCGCCTGTTTGTGACTATCCTAGAGTTTCTTAGCTTTGGGGTTTCTGAAATTTGGGTAATTTGATGTTGTTCTGTAAATTTTTTGAGCGTGGCTTTGACAAAAAATTAGGGTGATGATGAACACAGGACCACATTGAGCGAGATAACTGAAGAGACAATTAAGTTTTTATTTTCTTTGTGGATACAATAGTTACCGTCCTTGAGGAGAAGACCTTTTTTGCATTATCACCTTGTCTTCTCTAGATATGACACTGCTGATTAGAATTAACATTGATGAATCTTCTTTACTAGCTAGCTAGTACCACGATAATGTAGTTAGTGTATATTTGTACGTATAATGTATATTTCTTTGGATATGGCTTTTAGGCTTGCATATTCTATAGTCCTCTTCATGGTTTGGTTTTACATTTCTCTTCTCCTTTCCTTTTTTGATGATGATGACGATGTTGTTGTTGCTGTTTAGGGGTGAGGTGAATTTAACTATATGCCATTTTGGTTTGTGTTTTCCAGGGGTCACATCAGAAGGAAATTCAGAGAAGGAACATTGCTGCCCAATACTTACAAGGTAGTCTTGGCTTGAAAGGAATAGATTGAATATAATGCTTCAATCAATTCATTTCTTCAAGTTCTCTGCGATGTCACTTTGCAATCTCATTATCCTTTGTTTGGGTCACAATTGAGTTTCTTTCATTAGGAAAAAGAGGTTGGATCTTACAAACAATTAAAGACTGAAAAGGAGTCTGATATTTGACTACCTATACTATGAGTTGTGTTGTTTTGAAAGCCCGTTATTGCATGCAACAAAGGTTTCATTTTCTTTATTTAATTTATATAAATAAATAAGAAAGGAAGTTTAAGATATTAGTATAAAGTTTAATTTGTGTGTCCTTACTAATTTTCAACTCTTCAATTGGCATGAATTCATGGGTGTGCCTACTTATTCTTATTATGCGATAGGCTTTTATAATATAAGGGGTACAGGCTTTTCCACAAGGGGTTTGGGAATGAAAGACATTTAATGCAAAGGAAGAAAATTGCTGTCATACAAGCTGTGGAGGTTCCAGTTTCAGTATCTCCAGCTAACAATGCTGAGCACATAAATGAACTAGCTGAAATGAACTGCTTCCAGAAAATATTACTTTAAAGGATATTATTGATTCCCTTCCCAAGAAAGTAAGTTTCATCATATCCATGTCCATGTTGTTATGGCATCATTGCTGAATAAAACTTGTGTTGTTATATAATATAAATGGATAAAAGTTGGCTACATATTAAAGACAGAGCCAACCCATCATATATTAGAGGAGTGGATACTTTTCTAGAATAGACATTTAGTCAACCTGGTGTGGTAAATCAAATATGTTGCCCTTGTAAAAGATGCATGAATGTTATATTTAAAGTGAGAAAAGATGTTAGGACAGACTTATTGAGCAAGGGTTTTTGGAATAGTTATAAGTTGTAGGAGTTGCATGGGGAAATTAAAAGATTTTAGACAGATTGTGATACTTTTAGTCATGGCCTAGAAAATGATACTGAAATAAGAACTTTGTAAGGATGGTATGCGATGCATATGGAGTTCTGTGTGTGGATTATAAAAATACTAGCTACTATGAGAGCGAAGAGCCTAATATGCAGGCTAAAGGGTTCTTTGACTTTTTAAAAGATGCTGAAACTGAACTTTATCCAGGTTGTGTAAAGATATCAAAACTTTCTTTTATTGTAAAGTTGCTTCAAGTAAAAAGCCTAAATCATTGGAGTAACAAATCTATGGATATGTTGTTGGGATTGTTAAAAGAAGTTCTCCCAGAGGGGGCTTCAGTGCCAAACTCATTCTATGAAGCTAAGAAGATAATTCATGATCTGGGCTCAGATTACCATAAAATTGATGCTTGTGAGAATGATTGCATATTGTATTGAGGGGAGCACACAAATACAGAATCATGTCCTAAGTGTAATATGCCTAGATGGAATTTAAAGAAATAGAAAGGGAAGAAGGTTCCACATAAAGTCTTGAGACATTTTCCCATAACACCAAGGCTACAAAGACTATACATGTCAAGATATATAGCTAAAGAAATGAGGTGGCACAAGGAGAAACACTCAAATGATGATATACTGAGGCATCCAACTAATTCTTTAGCTTGGAAACACTTTGACAACCAATACCCTAACTTCTCAGCTGATGCAAGAAGTGTTCGACTGGGTTTAGCAAGTGATAGATTTCAACCTTTCGCGAATATAAGTGCCAATCATACTATTTGGCATGTTATCTTAGTGCCATATAACTTGCCACCATGGCTATGTATGAAAAGCCCATACTTTATTATGGCACTTCTTATTCCTGGTCCAAAGTGTCCAGGTGATGAAATAGATGTTTACCTCTAACGAATGATTCAGGAGTTGAAGCAATTGTGGGAAGTAGGGGTACAGACATATGATGCATATTGTCAACCAAATTTTATCATGCATGCTACAATATTGTGGATTATAAATGATTTTCCCATATATGGAAACCTTTTACGATAGTCAACTAAAGGTAAACTTGCATGTCTATGTTGCCACAAAGACAAGCATTGTATTTCGATAAGGAGCAAGTTGTCTTACATGGGGCATAGGCGCTTTCTTCCACAAAATCACCCATGGCGTAAAAATAAGGTATCATTTGATGGTAAAGAAGAGTATATGGATCTACCAGTTCCATTGACTGGAGATGAAGTACTAAAGTAACTACAACACTTAGGTGATGTGTCAATTGGGAAGGGTACAAAACAAAAGCGTCATACACATAATAGTGCTTATAATTGGAGGAAAATAAGTATTTTTTCCAATTGCCTTATTGGAAGAACTTGCTAATACGGCATAATCTTGATGTGATGCATATAGAAAGAAATATTTCTCATAACATTGTATGCACGGTGATGGATTTGATTAGAAAGAAGAAGGACATAATTAAAAGTAGGTACGACTTGATGGACTTGGGTATTATGAGTGATATGCACCCAGTTGAAGATGGTAATAATGTTTCTATTCCTCTTGCTCCTTACACATTGTCTCCTAAGAACAAACAATCCCTTTTAAAATTCTTGGCTAACTTAAGAGTGCCTGATACTTTTTCATTTAATATTTCAATATGTGTCAATATTCAGGAGCAAAAATTATTTAGTTTGAAGTGTTATGATCACCATATGTTATTGCAAGAGATATTTCCAATTGTAATACGTGGGTTATTACCTTTTAAGGTGTGTGAACCAATTATAGAGTTGGAAAGATTTTTCAAAAATCTTTGTTCGAAGTCTTTGTCTTGTAAAGTACTTGACAAACTCCAAAGTAAGATAATATTGACATTATGCAAGTTGGAGACGATCTTTCCACCTGCTTTCTTTGATGTGATGGTTTACTTGCCAATACACTTGGCAGGGGAGGCAAAAGTTGCTGGACCAGTTCAATATTGTTGGATGTATCCAATAGAAAGGTAACATGGATCAATTGCATTGTATATTTATAATTCATAATTATAGAATGTTAACTACTTTTAATGCATTCGGTATTTACAGAAACTTAAATCTTATGTTCGTAATAAAGCTCGGCCTGAAGGATCAATTGCAGAATGATACTTGGTAGATAAAAGTCTTACGTTCTATTCAAGATATTTGAAAGATTTTCCTACAAAATTTAATGTTCCATGTAAGAATGATGATACCAATGATGATATCAACCCTGAGTTTACAATATTTAAGAAAAATAGTCAAGCTAGGAGCATTGTGAGCCAATTTCTCTTCCCTATGAAGAATACTGTCAAGCAAGAATGTATGTGCTACAAAATTATGAACAAATTTGGCCATTTATGGAGTAAGTTTCCTGACTCAAGAGCCAAAATTTACTTGTCATATTGCATTTTTATCTTATTGCTATGAAAATTTGTAAGGAATATACAACAGAGCTGGAAGCCTATGGATCAAGGAGTGAGTAAAGCCAATATGAGTTTCCTCAATGGTTTTGTTCAGAGTAAGTTATAACATTTTGAGCCTTAGTATTTCTAGCAATTACATTTATATAAAATATCTAACACATGACTTTTGTCCTAAAAGGTGACATCATTATCTACACAGAGCCATGCCAGTGATGAACTCATAAGTTTATCAATTGGTCCATTGACGATGGTGAATCGCTATTCCATGTTCATAGACAATGGATTTTGTTTTCACACAAAAGACCATACAATAGGAAAAAAACCCAAAACAATGGTATCCTAGCTAAGGGTGATGACACTAATACTGACAAAGAATATTATGGTGTGTTAGAGCATATTTATGAGTTATCTTACATAAGCAACAGAAAAATATATTTGTTTAAGTGCCATTGCTGGGATGTGGCTCATTATGACAAAGGATATAAGGTTGATAAGTACAGGTTCATAAGTATCAATACACGATACTCATTATAAACAAATGAACCATTTATTCTAGCATCTCAAGCTAAGCAAGTTTTCTATATGGATGACATTTTTGCACCCGGTTGGCTCGTTGTTGTCAAAACAAACCCATGCAACTTGTTTAATATACCAACTGACAATGATATTGATGATAGTGGGGTCCATGATCCTATGGTTGATACAGAACCTTATCAATAGTTGGTGCTAGACTTAAATGTTTATCGTATGAGTCCTACATAACTTGATGATATTATCATTAACTTATATGGAGAAGATGGACAAATGCATACCTTAGCTCAATGAGAACCATCACAAATACATCAAAATAATACCATTAATACTGGATTTAGTGATGAAGAGGATTTTCTTGATGACTTTGATAGTGATACTGAAGAAGAAAGTGACACAGAAATTGAAATAGAAGAAATAGATGAATCAGAAGACATTGATGGAAGTGATAGTGCGACGGAATATTCAATTGAATGAAATTAATTGATATGTTACATTTTATTAATATCTACATTGATTATTGTTTGATTGATTGCTTTTTCCTAAATGATATGCATTTTTTTGTAGGATATGTCAATATTAAAAAGAGGTTGAGGTGGGTAAGGTCTTTCTGTTACATCTAATGACAATATAAATAGTCAAGGTACATGCTCTATACCTCAATCAAGACCTGTTATTTCACCTCTATTACTGCAATAACAACTTCAAGAAATGCTTGTGAACTCTCTTCCTACTCCCCATACTCAAAATAGTAGTGCAGGTAAGTTTACTTCAATTTTATAATAATTGATTTGTATCACATGTAACTTTTAATTGTTCTAATTGAATTTTAATCATAGGCTCTTCTACTGCAATCAACAAGTGCAGAGGAGTTTATAAGTCTATTAACGTGAATTTGAGGACTACACAAGGAGCAAAGATTCGAGTCAAATTTTCAGATTCCATGTCAAGAGCAATCGGTCCAGAAGCAAGAGACTTTTCTAATTATTGTGGTTTAACTCTTAGAATCACAGTCTCTTTTAGGGATTGTGGAGGTAGCTGGAAGAATATTTTTAAAAAATATGGTCATGATATAATTTTAAAAACAAAGGTATTATTTATGTAAAATTTTTATACTTATTTTAGTTTATTTATATTATTATAAATTTGAGCATAAATTTGAGGATAAATTTGAGCATGCTGATGTAATTACTGAAGAAAAGTTTCATATAGCTATATTAATTATTTTACAAAATGCATTCAAAAATTGGAAGAACAATCTACACTCTCACTACAAGAAATATGAGACTGATGAGGATAAGTTGGTTAACCTTCTTCAAACTATTAGTTTTCAAGATTGGGAGTGGTTATTAATATATTTTAAATCTGACATGTTTAAGGTATCTCACTATCCTTCTAAATAAATTATATTTTTCAATTATTAAATTATTATTAGTTACTACATTTTGTTGTAGAACAAAAGTATAAGGAACACGATAAATCAAGAAAAATAAATGACTAAACATACTTGTGGTTCTCGATCATTTGCAGAAATTGAATATGTTACAGTGAATTCAATCTGTCACCACTATAATTTAAATTTTCAATCTTTCTTTTTTTAAATATAATCTTTATATTTTCTTGTATGTTATTATTTTGTAGAGAGATTTTACTACTAGATGACCTATCCCTCCTGACCAGCTGTGGGAGATAACGCATACTAGGAATACATTAGATAGACAAGTAATATGGGCTGACCCACACTCTGAACAACTTCATGTACGCATTATTGTTTAATATCTTATTTTGATTTAGTTTTATTTTTAATATAATAGTTTTATGTTTTTATTATAGAGTCGTATGCATGAACTTTCTCAACAACAAGACCAAGATTTAGAGAGTAATGCTCGAATGACGTCAGAGGAAATATTGACGACAGTTTTTGGTGAGAGGTCAAGGTATGTAAGAGGGAAAGGGTATGGAGCGGAACCTTCAAGGAAGAGCTCAATCTACTGATAGTTCAGTTGTAAAGAATGTGCGTGCCTAATTGGAGTAAGAGTTTGATAAAAAATTTCAAGAGGAGAGAGAAAAAATGGAGGCTGAGCGTGTAAAGATGGAAGAAGAGCGTAAAAAGATGCAACAAGAGCGTGTGCAATTCGAGTAAAGACTAATGGAACAAATGGAGAAAATGATACAAGCTTAATTCATTGCCTTGATGCATAAGAGGCAACCACATGTGGCTACTTCTAGTTATAGTATTGGTCCTTCTACATAAAAATTATGTACAAACTAAACAATTTGATTTTAATTTTAAATATATTTAAGTAATTGAACTAATTTTATATTTTATACGGTAATCAAAATATTTATTAATATTATTAGATTATGGTTTATTTAGTTATTTATTATTTATCATTTGTTATTAACGTATATTTTTTTCATATCACATAAATTATAGAAAAAAGTTTAAAAGCTAATATTAAGTTTAGGCGACGACAGTTCTATCGCCGCAGAATCCGCTTTAATCAGCGACGGTTTCTATCATCGCATAATCAGCTTTAGGCGGCGATATTTCTGTCACTGTAAAATTCTCTTTAGGCGATGACAGTTCTATCACCGCGAATCTCACATTAGGTAGCGACTTTCAATTGTCGCCACCAATATGTATAAGCGACAGTCTCATAGGCGGCGACAAAATGTCGCCACTATAGGCATTCAGCGGCGATTTTTAAACCTTCAGCGATGACTTTTGTCGCCGCTGAAAATCATTTTTTTTGTAGTGAAGTATTATATGATTTACGGAAAATAAATAAATCAATTAATTATAACAAAAGTGATATGATTTCTTTAAAGTATTTTTATATAACATTAGATTATATAGTAAATTAGATTCAAAAAATAATAAATATTATATATAAAATAGATTAAAGATTTATATTTATTATTAAATACAATATTCCAACTAGCTCATATATTAAGGATTAAACGGAGTATCATTTTGCTTTTTATGAAAAAGAAAAGAATCACTTCTAATAGGAATATGCAAGTAAAAAAAAGACAACATATTTAATTAACATTAGGCTTCATCACAAGTATCATGCATAACACACACATATATTAAAATGTCTGTATAAAGTACTCATAGATTAAGTTATGTAGCTGGAGAGTCTTTTAACGGGTGCGCAAACCACACACACTTCCTCTAGTTCAAAACATTAATAAAAGGTAAAATAATATTATAATAATTAAATCATTCATTGAAATTAAAAAGATATTAATAATTTACCATAATTGTAGATGGGAGTATAAATTTAGAATCACTTCTTATTTCAACTTTTGATTATTTAGAGTGATAGTATCTCAACATCAACGGAATATTAAAACTGTCTATATGATTATTCTTTCTACGTACAGTATAGAAATATTCTTTGTGAATATTTTCATTATTAAAACTGAAAATGGCTAACTAATATTTTGCATGTTTTTGTGGCATTTGTATTGAAAGGTTAAAAAAAAGGTGGTAGTACTTGTTGGCCCAACTAATGTCAAATAAATTAATCAAGTTTTAATACATCTGATCACATTGGCGCTCGAATTGTATAAGTAAAGACGAATGTATCATAAACCACTCATGTTTAACATACTTGAATATTTTATATATTAAAAACAAAATCACCATAATATGTATAAATATATGAAATTTCAATAAAATAAGACTATATGCCTCCATTTTATTGAGCTTTTTAATTTGATAGGATGTACTTTTTATATTGTTTTATAGTTTTTTATTAGGCCCAGAAATTATTTTGTTTTCTAAAAAATGTTAAATGTTCCTGGTTTAATTTCACGTTCCAGTTCAACTCGAGTCCAACCATAAAAATATTCCTTTTGTCCAAATTGTACCGCTAGCGAGTCGAGTCCACTTTGATTCTTTAATCGTTATGTAACAGACAAGAAGTACTAATAAAAGTTAATACAAATAATAAAGAATAGTTTTGTATTTTATAAGGATGCGAATTTGATTCCCGATGTTATCGTGAGAGTTTCTTTAGGAGGCGATCTTGTAAGTTCCCTGTAAAATCTTTCTGAACTATGAGCTATGCCTTGATCTTAGTGGAGGACTGATGTTAAATTTACCTAAATCTTTTTGTAAAAAAAATAGAGAAGAATTAAGTGGAGTCTTATATTAAAGTCTAAATAAAATCGTAAAAAGAAATTCTACGTGACATTTTTTTACGGGAGAAAGTATTGTATATTGAGCGAAGCTCTTCGTCTTCCTCTCAGCCGTAAACCAACATATACTTGATTATATATAGTGCTAGACTACCAGTTTTGTTCTGTGTCTGACATGGATTCTCTACATATTATTTTATCTACCTTCTTTGCTTTCTTCTTCTTCTTTTGGAAGCCGATTTCGTAAATTTCCTGTAAACGCTCTCTGAGCTCTAAGCTATGACCTGACCTTAGTAAGGAACCGATCCTGAATCTATCTAAACTTTCTTGTACAAATAAAACAAACAAGAAGTAAGTGAAATCTTATATTAAAGTCTAAATAAAATCCTAAAAAGAAATTCTACATTACATTTTTTTACGGGAGAAAGTATTGTATATTGAACGAAACTCTTCATCTTCCTCTCAGCCGTAAACCAACATGTACTTGATTATATATAGTGCCATACCGCCAGTTCTGTTCTGTGTCCGCCATGGATTCTCTGTAGATTCTTTTCTCTACCTTCTGTGCTATCTTCTTCTTCTTCCTCCTTCCAAGCTTCAAGAAATCTCCCAAGACTTCTCTCCCACCAGCACCATCATGGAAGCTCCCTCTTATAGGGCACATGCACCATCTTTTAGGGTCACTACCCCATAAATCTTTACGAGACATAGCAACCAAACATGGCCTACCTATGATGTTTCTTAAACTAGGAGAGACCTCTAATGTCATAATCTCTTTACCAGAAGCCACCAAAGATGTCTTAAAACGACACAACGCTGTCTTCGCTAATAGACCTTACCGTTTTGTTTATGAAATTTTGTTTTACAATGCCACCGATATAGAGCTCAATTCCCTCATGCTACTTCTACTGTGCATCTTCTAATATTCTTCTAAGCCAAATACATTGGCAAGCTACTACAATAGCTGTAATGTACTCAGATTCTACCATTGACAGTGCAATAGTGGCTTGTTTCTTGGACATCCATGTGATTGCTCCTGTACCTAAGCTAAAAATGTTTCCAGAAGTGCTTTTTGGATCATCTAGAGAACTTGCCTAGTTGCTATCAGTGAAACCAACTAACTTGAAATCATCGTAATTAGTGTACCAGATTTCAAAAGTCAATGTACCAGTAATATACCTCAGAATTCTCTTAGCTACACCATAATGCTTCATTGAAGGATTACTCATGTACCTTGACACATCACCAACTGAAAATGACATATCTGACCTTGTGTGTGTTAGATATATCAAACCACCAACCAAACTTCTATATTGATTTGGTTTTACTTTTGGGGATCTATCATCTTCTTGCAACTTTTGATTAACATTCATGGGAGTAACCTTCTTCTTGCAATTTGACATGTTAAACATTTTCAACAAATCTACAACATATTTCTTTTAGGACACAAAAATTCCAGCTTCATCTTGTATAATTTCTAATCCCAAATAATAATGCAACAAGTCTAAATCTGTCATTTCAAACTTCCTCAACATATTGGCTTTAAATTCTTCTAACAATGACCTACTTGAGCCTATATAGATTATATCATTAACATACAAATAGACTATAATAAAATATGATGTACCTTGCCTTTTTACATAGAGTGTAGGCTCATTATCACTTGTGAAAAAATTGTTTTGCTAGAAATAAGCACCAATCTTGTTGTACCATGCTCGAGGAGCTTGTTTTAAGCCATAAAGTGCTTTCTTAAGCTTTTAGACTTTCTCCTATTCACCCTAAATCACAAATCCTTCTAGTTGTTTTACATAAACATCTTCTAGCTCTCGATTCATAATTGCTGATTTGACATCCAACTAATATACTTTCCATTTAAGTTAACACTACCAAAAAAATTGATTTTTAGCGGCAACTTTATAAAAGTCATCGTTGAATACCTTTAACGGTGATATTTTATAATCGTCAAGTTGTCGCCTATGAGATTATTTCCTATAAACATTGGCGGAGACAATTGAATGTCGCCACTAAATGTCAACAATTAGTGGTGACTTATGAAAGTTCAACAGAAGTACTCGATGTGGCTGTCACCACCAAAGGTAGGACAAAGACGGCGACAATTAAAGTCACCATCTAAAACTAAATTAGTAGCTACTGATATTGTCGTCGCCTAAAGTTTTATTTGTGGCAACATGAACTTTCTCCACCTAAAGTGAAATATGTGGCGACAATTTTGTCACCACCTAATGTATGAAAATTGATATTAATTTTTAAATACTTTTCTCTAATTTTTCTTACATGAAAACATGTAATATAATAATAAAAATAAAAAAATTAATAAATAACTAAATAAATTAAAATATAATAACATTGATGAATAATTCAAATCATCCTATAAAATATTAAATTACTTCAATTACTTAAACATATTTAAAAACAAATAATATTGTTTAGTTTATACATAAACATTATATATAAGGACAAATACTAGGAGTAGAAGAAGTAGGCACCTGTGGTTGCCCCCTCTATATCAAGGCAATGAATTGCACACACTCTTCTACTATCTATGCATGCTCTGCCTCCATTTTTTCTCTCTCCTCTTGAATTTTTTTATCAAACTCTTGCAATTGGGCATGTACACTTTGAATGTCATATCCCAATTTTCACGCCTAGAAGCTCAGTATGTAGCCTGAAAAGGCAGGCTACTATACCCTAATATGCATGAGTCTCAGAAGTATATAGATGATGTTCAGGGACTAAAGTGCAAGAAAGTGAAAATTCAGGGAAAATATTGAAAGTTAATGTGGGCATAAAGAAGAAGTAAGAGGTGTTTCTTGGAAACCGAGCCACCAAAGTGCTTGGGCTTTGTTAGAAACCCAAGATAGAAATCCAAAAGCCCAAAAACGTAGGCCCAAGGATTATGGAGTTAAAGAGGCACTAAAATAATATTTTAGTGCTTTTCCATAAATTAAGGTTACCCGGTTAAGGATAGAACTGGGAAAAGTGATCAGATATGACTGTAGACCATGAGGTGGCATGAAAGGTGTCCTCATGAGACCCACAAGATGCCACATGGCATGATTACAGGAAAAGAAAAAAAGTTAAGGACACATGTCATGAGATTAGAAAAATGGGGAAAAGTAAAAAGGACACGTGGCATAATCTCAGCGCTCATTCCAGGAAAAGGCTTTGGAATTCTCTGGAGAGGCTGAGTCATCTGGTGAGGTGTCCCAAGGGCCCCACCATTGTGCCACGTACCCCCTGAGGTATCCCATGGATGATGTCATATTGGTGAGTCATCAAGGAGGGTGATGTTATCATGATGATGCAGGCAAAGCTTCTTGAGGAAGCAAGCAATTTGAGCCATTCATCGCGAATCAATCTGAGCCATCCATTCCACCTCCCTCCACCTATAAATAGACCCTTTCCCCTCACTTCATTCCCATGGCCAAGCAAGGCAAAATAAGAGAAAGAGAGAAAGGAAGAGAAAGAAATGAAGGAGTTCTGGCAGAGCCAGGAGCAGTCCAAGGAGTTTAGGGACTGGGCAGAGCTTAGGAATGAGGTAAGTAAGTTATCTAGTCTCTGCTCTAATAAAGTAGAGGATTTCTCTTAGTGGTTAGAATAGAGAAATATCTCTATTAATAAAGGTAGCTAAAGGTAGAAAGAAAGCCAGGGGAATGTCAAATTAAGAATATTACCCCTAGTTAAGCATGAGTTAAGTAAAGCTATACTAGATAATAATAAATATATTATTATGCTATGTATAGGCTCTGAATGATGAAAACAAGGGGCCTTAGAGGCTAAGAGTTGGAAGGAAAGGCTACATGTCAGGTAGTAAACTTGCCTACTTGTATGCTTATACTGCTTGGATGTTTTATGTGATATTTTCTTACCTTGATGATGTGAGGCATGTATGATTAAGTAATGCTCTATTTATTTTTATGCTATGGCCATATGTTATAATTAAGTAACATGGAAGCATATATGTTATCATGATGCAAGCATATCATTAAGTACACACATAGTAACATCAAGCATATAGTTGCATACATTGTATGGTTTCTGTTTGCTATCGAGATTTCTCCAAAAATCTCACCCCCTTCCATGTAATCCCAATCCCACAGGTATGTTAGAAAAGGATTGAAGAAGCATGAATGCTGGAATCAGGAAAAACGTCAGATGAACAGTAAACTTCATATGTTTACTGATGTTGACCTGATCAAGGCGTGGTCAACGATATATTTTTCACTGAAAGAGCATTAAGTTAGCTTCTTGTAGCAATTTAAAACACTATGTTTCAATTTTTCTAAAATTGGTTATGATTTTTCGAAGTCAGGTCACTCCATTGGAATTTATACAATGAACAGTACTCACTAAGAGTAAAATTCTAAATTGAGTAATTTGACTTCAATAGCTTTAGAAGTGGTTCCATATGCTACCGTTTGATCCCTAAGACGTAAGAAAAGGAGGATGTTTCATTGAACAACTAAACTATCACTAGACTGAGGGTGATTTCTCTTCCTTGAAGGCTTTACTCCATACACTTTCCCTCTTACATACCCTGACTCTCACCAGGAACAATCGTTAATATTTCCTCTGACATTATTTGAGTATCACTCTCTAAATCTTAGTCTTGTTACTAAGAAAGTTCGTGCATACGACTCTATAATAAAAACATGTGAAACTATTAGATTAAAAATAAAAATAAATCAAAATAAAATATAAAACTATAATGCACACATGAATCTATTCATAGTATAGGTAAGCCCATACTACTTATCCATCTAATATCTTTCTAGTATGCCTTATCTTCCACAACTGGTCAGGAGGGGCAGGTTGTCCAGTAGTTGGACATCTCTACCAAAGAATAACATACAAGAAAAAAATAATATATTTTAAAATAAAAAGGATTAAAAACAAATTATAGTGGTGATAAATTGAACTTACTGTAGAATAGTCAATCTCTACAAATGATCGAGGACCACAAGTGTGTTTAATCATTAATTTTTCTAGGTTTATCGTGTTCCTTGCACTTTTTTTTACAACAACATTTGGTAACTAATAAAAATTTAATTATTAAAATAAAAAATATAATTCAATCTCTACAAATGATCGAGGACTACAAGTGTATTTAGTCATTAATTTTTCTAGGTTTATCGTGTTCCTTGCACTTTTATTTTATAACAACATTTGGTAAATAATAAGAATTTAATTATTGAAATAAAAAATATAATTTAGCTAGAATGATAGTGAAGTACCTTAAACATGTCAGCCTTAAAATATGCTAATACTTACTCCCAATCTTGAAAACTAATAGTTTGAAGAGGATCAGTCAACCTATCATCACCAGTATCATATTTCTTATAGTGGGAGTGTAGATTGGTATTCCAATTTCTGAATATATTTTGTAAAATAATTGATATAGCTATATGAAATTTTTCTTTAGCAATTGCATCGGCAGGTTCAAATTTATCCTGAAACAATATAAACACTTTATATAATAATATACATAAACTAATATAAGTATAAAAATTTGACATAAATAATTCTTTTTTTTCAAAATCATATCCTGACCATATTTTTAAAAAATATTCTTCCAGTTATCTCCACAATCCCTGAAAGAGACTGTGATTCTAAGAGTTAAACCACAATAATTAGAAAAGTCTCTTACTTTTGGACTAATTACTCTTGACATGGAATATGAAAAATTGACTCAAATCTTTGCTCCTTGTGCGGTCCTCAAATTCACATTCATAAACTTATAAACTCCTCTATACTTGTTGATTGTACTAGAAGAGCCTATCATTCATGTTGAATACTGTACAATTACATGTTGCATGCCATGTAAATCAATTATTATAAAATTGAAACAAACTTACCTGCACTACTATTTTTTGTATGGGGAGTAGGGGAGAGTTGGTAGGCATTTTCTCAAATTAATATTGCAAGGATCGAGGTAAAATAATAGGTCTTGATTGAGGTGTAAAGCATGTACCTTGACTATTTGTGTTGTCATGAGATGTAATAGAAAGATATTTCCCACTTTGACCTCTCTTTAATACTGACATATCCTACAAAAATATACATTTTATTTAGGAAGTAGCAATCAATCAAATTTTAAATAGTAAGCGATCAATAATCAATCTACATATTAATAAAATCTACTATATCAATTAATTTTATTCAATTGAACCACTATCACTTCTATCAATGTCTTCTAAGTCATCAGTTTGTTCTATTTCATTTTTTAGGTTACTTTTTTCTTTAGTATCACTATCAAAATATCAAGAAGATCATCTTCATCACTAAATCCAGTCTCAATGGCATTATTTTTATTTATTTGTGATTGTTATCTTTGAGCTAAGATTTGAATTTGTCCATCTTCTCCATATAAATTAATAAAAATATCATCAAGTTATGTAGGACTTGCATGGTAAATATTTAAGTCTACCGCCAATTGTTGATAAGCTTCTTTATCAACCACAGGACCATTTACCCCACTATCATCAGTATCATTCTCAATTGGTACATTAAATAAGTCATGTGGGTTTGTTTTGACAACCACGAGTCAACCAGGTGGAACGATGTCATCCACATAGAAAACTTGCTCAACTTGAGATACTGGAATAAATAGTTTATTAGTTTGTAATGAATATCGTGTGTGATACTTATGAACCCATACTTATCAACCTTATATCCTTTGTCATAATGTGCCACATCCCACCAATGACACTTAAACAAATATACTTTTTTATTGCTTATATAAGACAACTCATAAATATGCTCTGACACACCATAATATTCTTTTTCAGCATTAGTGCCATCATTCTTAGCCACGATACCATTGTTTTGGGATTTTTTCCTGTCGCACGATCTTTTGTGTGAAAAAAAAATCCATTGCTATGCATATGGAATAACGGTTGCCCGTCATCAATAGACTAATTGATAAACTTATGAGTTCATCACTCACATAGCTCTATATAGACAATGGTTTCACATTTGAAGAGAAAAGCCATTTGTTAGATATCTTATACTAATATAGTTGCTAGAAATATCATGACTCAAAATATTATAACTTAAATGTGAATGAAACTATTGAGGAAGCTCATACTGGCTTTGCTCACTTCTTGATCCTTAGGCTTGAAGCTCTGTTGTATATTATGTAAAAATTTTCATAGCAATAAGAAAAATATACATTATGATAAATACATTTTCTCTTTTAAGTATGTCTGACTGACTCCATAAATGGCTAAACTTCTTCACAATTTTGGAGCATGTACATTCTTGCTTGACAGTACTATTCATAGGGAAGAGAAATTGACTCACAATATCCCCTAGCTTGACCACTTTTCTTAAATATTGAAAAATCAAGGTTGATATCATTATTGGTATCATCATTTCTACATGTCATATTAAATTTTGTAGAAAAATATTTCAAATATTTTGAACAAAACGTAAGACTTTCATCTGCCAAGTATCTTCTGTAATTAATCCTTCAGGCTGAGCTTTATTGCAACATATGATTTGAGTGTCAACAAATACTTAGTGCACAAAAATTAATTAACTTTATATAGTTATGAATGATAAATATACAATGATATTGACATATTTTACCTTTTTATTACATACATCCAATAATATTGAACTGGTCCAGCAACTTTTGCCTCTACTACCAAGTGTATTGGCAAGTGAACCATCATATCAAAAACAACAGGTGGAAAAATAGTTTCCAACTTGTATGATATCAATATTATCTGACTTTGAAGTTTGTCAAGTTGTTCAAAAGTCAAGAACTTTAAACAAAGAGTTTTGAAAAATCTTCCAAACTTCATAATTGATTCACACACTTTAAAATATAATAACCCACATATTACAATTGGAAATATCTCTTATAATAACACATGGTAATCATGACGCTTCAAACCAAATAATTTTTGCTCTGAAATATTGACATATCTTGAAATATTAGATGAAAAAGTATCATGCACTTTTAAGTTAGCCAAGAATTTTAAAAGAGATTATTTATTTTCAAGGGACAATGTGTAAGAAGCAAGAGGAATAGAAATACTATTACTATCTTCAACTTGGTGCATATCACTCCTAATACCCAAGTCTATCAAGACGTACCTACTTTTAATTGTATCATTTCCAATCAAATCCATCACCATGCACACAATATTATGAGAAACATTTCTTTGTATATGCATCACATCAAAATTATGCCATATTAGTAAATTCTTCTAATACAGCAATTGAAAAAAAATACTTCTTTTCCTCTAATTGTAATCATTATTATGTTTTGTTTTATACCCTTCCCAAATGACACATCACCCAAGTGTTCTAGTTTCTTAAGTACTTCGTCTCTAGTCAATGGAACTGGTAGATCCATATGCTCTTCTTTACCATCAAATAATACCTTATTTTTATGCCATAGTGATTTTGTGGAAGAAAGCTCATATGCCCCATGTAAGATAACTTGCTCCTTATCAAATACAATGTGTGTCTTTATGGCAACATGGACATGCAAGTTTACCTTTAGTTAACCACCCTGAAAGGTTTCCATATGCAGGAAAATCATTTATAGTCCACAAGATTGCTGCATGCATGATAAAATTTGATTGAGAATATGCATCATACGTTTGTACCCCTACTTCCCACAATTGTTCTAGTTCCTCAATCATTAGTTATAGGTAAACATCTATTTCATCACCTGGGTACTTTGGACTAGGAATAAGAAGTATTGTCATAAAGTATGGGATTTTCATATAAAGCCATAGTGGCAAGTTATATGGCACCAAAACAACAGGCCAAATATGTGATTGGCACTCGTATTCCCAAAAGGTTGAAATCCATCACTTGTTAAACCCAATCGAACACTTCTTTTATCAATGAAGAAGTTAGGGTATTGGTAGTCAAAGTGTTTCCAAGCTAAAGAATCAACTGGATGTTTTAGTACATCATCATTTGAGTGTTTCTCCTTGTGCCACCTCATTTCTTTAGCTGTATCTCTTGACATTTAAAGTCTTTGTAGCTTTGGTGTTATGGAAAAATGCCTCAAAACTTTATGTGGAACATTTTTCCCTTTTTGTTTGTTTAAATTCCATCTAGGCATCTTATACTTATGACATGATTATGCATTTGTGTGCTCTCCCTAATACAATATGCAATCATTATCACAATCGTCAATTGTATGGTAATCTAAATCCAGTTCATGAAATATCTTCTTAGCTTCATAAAATGAGTTTGGCACTAAAGCCCCTTCTGGGATAACTTCTTTTAACAAGCCTAAGAACACATCCATAGATTTATTAATCCAATAGTAAAGGCACTTCACTTGAAGCAACTTTACAATAAAAGAAAATTTAGACATCTTAACACAACTTAGATAAAGTTCACTTTCAGCATCTTTTAATAAGTCAAAGAACCTTTTAGCCTACACATTAGGCTCTTCGCTCTCATAGTCGCTAGTATTTATATAATCCACACATGGAACTGCATATACATCACATATCATCCTTATAAAGTTCTCATTATTAGTATCATTTTATAGGTCATTATTGGAAGTTCCACAATCTATCTGAAATCTTCTAATTTCCCTATACAAATCCCATACCTTGTAACTATTTTAGAAACCTTACTTAATAAGTATGTCCTAACATCTCTTCTCACTTTAAATATAATATTCATGCATTTTTTACAATGGTATTTATCAGCCAGGTTAACTAAATGTCCATTCTATAAAAATATCCACTCCTCTAATATATGATATGTTGCCTCTGTCTTTAATATATAGCCAACTTTTATCCATTTTTATTCCCTAAAAAGTTAAACCTAGGATACAACAAAAAAAATCAAACAAATATATCAATACATAAACATATGTTGTTCCTCATAAACACATTATATAAATAATAATAATAATAATAATAATAATAATAGCAAAAACAATAGAAAAGCTATGAAATATAACTGTCATTTTCTTTCATTTACTATCACAGCGAATATCAAATCTTTTTTCTTGTCCAACAAAATCTTCAGTTTCATGACAAGACCTTCATTTACAAAATAACGGAATCTAAAACCATAACTTTTAAATATAACAAATAATAAATGCCCAAAATAGGGGATAAATCATTAGCTCCTTTTCCCAATTTCATCCTTCACACCACACATAAGTATATATATGTATTACATATATAAGCACTAGGTATTCTCTTGTTTAGACACTTATTTCCTATTGAACTACTTTAACAGTAGCGAGTATTTTACTACTGATTTCGCAGGAAGTTACCCACCTTCACGTAAGGATTCTATATACATATGAACACCGAGTTTTCTATATCTGATCAAAGTAATGTTTCTGTTAAATTATCTTGGATTATGAAATTGTTATTTTGGCATAAATCCTGGAACGAAGTCATGAACTCATTGAAAATTAAAGCTGCATTTTAAATTTCTATAAGCCTCTGCAGAAAGTTTTGGTTTCGAATTTTATTTTATCTGGTTCATTGTGCTGTGATAGCATTTGTCTTGAAGTTAAGATTGGGAAAAGGCTTTTCATCGAAAATCCTGCGCATCCCGCCTGACTGCGGAGATGGCAAAATATACAACATCAGCGAATAATTCAGCTCCAGTGTGCATCCAACACCACCCCACCATATAATTCACATACCCTTTATTTACTTTAGTATTTGAATACTCCTGTGAGATTTTCATAAAGATAGGTCCAATAATGTCCCTTGTGCAGCAAATTCCAATTTAAAGATTCATCCTTTACACATTTGAAAATATACAACAGCAGCAAAACAAGATCTTAATTAGGTTCAAAAGTAATCACCCTAAATACTTGTGTCTTCTATTCCCTTTAAAAGCTTAAACTTATGCCTAATCATATTTCTAGGCCACTTGAAATTAAAAGCTTAAACTTATGCCTAATCATATTTCTAGGCCACCTGAAAGCAAAGCTTTACTAGTATAATATATTACACTTCAAAAATCCAAACTTCCACTTGCAATTGCATTCAACGATATACAACAACAAAATATTCAAAGGCTCTTTATGTAGAACCCTAAACTTCTGTTTTCATAAACCATGACCCAGAGTAGAAAACAAACATGCAACAACAAAATTCCTGATTTATCCTAAATCCCAAGTTAGGAAGCTAAATCTTACTTATCTTCACCAAATTAAACCTTTGCTCTCTGAAAGCCTTATAATTGTAATTGGCTAAAATACCCACAAAGACCCAGAAATTGCAGTAAACAAAAATGGAAGAAGACAGATGAGGCTTACTTTGGTCAGAAACCATCTTTACAAGCGTGTTCTGGCATCTCCTTTGCCGTCGTCAACCTCCGTTATCTCTCTCACTCTGGCCTCAGTTGGAGGAGAGGTGGAGACTCATAGTCGTAACTTTGCAATTGGTATCTGGCACTGTTGACAGAAGCAACTATAATCAGCAGTGAAAATCAAAGGGCTCACCAATTACTCTGCAGACTCTTTGTTCTCGCTCTCGCTCTCGTTTTCTCACTCTATCTCTCACGCTCAACTCTCACTTACTGAAGAGGAAGTGTTTGGGCAGGCCAATTGTTTTTCCTTTTGGACAAGCAATGAAAATGAACAGAATCCTACCTTCTGTGGTGACAAAAAATTGTCACAGCTGAACTAACTTTGTTACTGCTAAAAAGTCGCTGCCAAAACTCTAACTTTGACCTTCTACAACGACAAAACAAAGTCGTCGTTATAAGTCTTATTTTTACCAAATAATTTTTAAGAAATAATCTTCTTAATAAAATAATGATATTTTTCCTCCAATAGCTTCTTCAATTCATTAGGGAATTTTTACAAAATTTTATGAGCAAATGATAATCTCTAACTATTTTTCTTGAATTTTATAAGAAAATAGGCCTTTTATTCTTGAAAAATAATTATTAAATCATTTCGGTCTCTTTTGGGAAAATAAACTCTTTCATAATTTTATAAGCCCCCAAAATACTCATTTTATATTTTTCTTAACCCTAAAATATTTTTAATGATTATTCTTTCCTTTATTCTTTCTCTAAAATTTTACTTTTGAAATTTTTTAATTTCATAAAAATACTCTTAAACACAATAATACCTTGTAAATACTTTTTATAAAAATTGGGATGTTACATGAAATGCAGCAATAAAATGGCATATGCAACAGTAACTAATAATATATGTGTGTAAATATTTTACGTCCCTTCTTTCTCCTTCTCTCTCTCACACATACATCTCCCTATCTCTATCTCCTCCTCCACATTATCTCTAACACACATATACTAACTCTCACACTCATTGACACATTTATAATATCTATCTCATGCATATACCCTACTTCATCTCCTTCTTTCACAGATACCATATTATTATCTGTATAATCTCTCCTTACTACAATAACATGTAAAATTCCTTTATTTATTATTTAAACATGACATTATTCAATAATTTAATTCTATATATTAGATAGTTACTTAAAACCCCTTCAAATTGGGAAAAAAATGTATGAAGACTTTTAGCCTAAAGGTGACAAAAGTCGCTATTGAATTATACCTTCTGCAGTGACAAAAATTGTCACCGCATAAACTATAAACTTTTTACCATGACACATATATGTCGTTGCATATACTATGACAAGTGTTATCGCCATAAAAAATATTGACCTGTTGCGGCGACAATTAGTGTCGCCACAGAAAAGTGTCACCAAAAATTTTTTAGTTATTGACCTTCTGCAGTGACAATTAGTGTTGCCGCAAAAAGTTTGACTTTCAGCGGTGACAAAACAAAGTTGCCGAAAAAGGTCTGACTTGTAGCACTAATTTCATCAGTGACAAAGAAAGTCGTCGCTGAATATCTACTTTCAGCGGTGACTATTTTTGTCGTCCAAAAAAATTCGTCGCCAAAACTCTTTATTTTTTTTATAATGTGAACTGCTATTGCTAAAAGTAATCACATAGTCTCAAATTGTTCCACTGATAAGAATGTCTCTTCACAGTCTATTCCTTATTGTTGAGAGTATCCTTTTGCCACCGGCCATGCTTTATGTTTTGAATACTCCTATCTACATTTAACTTTGTCTTAAAAATCCATTTCAGGCCTATGACATTTTTTTCCTTATGGCAAATCAATCAACTCCCACGTGGCATTCTTTTCTATAGCTATGAGCTCTTCTTTCATAGCTTTCTGCCATATTTCTTTTTCTGATGCCTCATCATATGTTGTGGGGTTTGGGCCATCAATGCAAACTCGTCATTTGTATAAATCTCTCTCAATAATCTAAATTTTCTTGGTAATGTCTTGTCTGAAGACTCACTTGATGAATTTGTGCTCCTTCTTGATGGTGTTGTTGCTAGACTATTGTCAGTTAAAGTGACTGGAGTAGACATATTATCTAAGGTAGGATATGTTTCGTGATAAGTTAATGGCATCTAAAGTGGATTTTTGTTGTTGTCTGAGTTGTTGATCTCATTCAAATTTTGGCTTGCATATTCATTAAATAACACATTTCTGCTAACAAGTATATTTCCATCAATAGGATCATACATTTTATATGCCTTAGATTCAATACAATAGCTAATAAAAATACACTTTTGTAACTTCCCATCAAGCTTATGATGACTTTGAGAATTTATAGAAATGTAAGCAATACAACCAAATATTCTTAAATGGCTTACAATACCTTTTCTCCCTTTCCATTCTTCATAAGGAGTGCAATCTTGTACTGTTTTTGTTGGGGAGAGATTCAACAAGTACATCGTTATTGCTACAATATCTACCTAACAAGTATTTGGCAGTCCTTTCCCTTTTAGCAAGCACCTCATCATTTATACCACTGTTCTATTTTTGCATTCTGCTATATCGTTTTATTCTATTGTGTAAGGTGTTGTAAGCTCATGCCTTATACCGGTTTCTTCACAACAACGGTTGAAATCTGATGAGGTAAACTCTCCACCTCTATCTGTGTGAAGTACTTTAATACTTGCATCGCTTTGCTTCTCCACCATTGCTTTAAATTTCATAAAAATCTTAAATGTTTCTAATTTTGATTTTAGGAAATATACCCAACACATCCTACTACAATCATCAATGAAGAGTATAAAATAATAACTGCCACCTAAGGATTCAGTGTTCATTGGGCCACACAAATCTGAATGAATAAGTTATAGACATTTTGTTGCTCTCCATGCCTTTCCAATAGGAAATGGCTTCCTTGATTGCTTATCATAAACACAAATTTCCCATATTCAATTGCAAAAATTTTGGGTAAGCCATAAACCATAGCTCTCTCCTCCAACAGCTACAGACCATTAATGTTTAGGTATCGATAGCTCAAATGCCACACCTCAAAGACATCTTTCTTACTAGCCACTAGAGTGTACTCTTGCATGGCTTTGATATCAAATGGGAACATTCTATTTTTGGCCATCAGTATCCTTACAACTACTTATTAGTTTCCTTATAAGTTATAACACATTCTCTATTGTCAAATAGAATATAATATCCACTTTCCATTATCTATCCTAATCTTAACAAGTTATGTGCTAAATTTTTAACAAACTAAACATTCTCCAAGAGTTTAGTTTTACCTATAGCAGTGTTAATTGTTACTATTCCTTTTCCTTCAACTCTCATCTCCTTGTTATCACCAATATTCAATGAAGAAGGATTTTTTCCCTAACATGTGATTTGACCAATGACTATCGACAAACTATATTTCACCTTCTACAGTTGGTTGATTACTATATGCCATGAACAATTTGCTTTCACCATCAGTTGCTTCTATAAAGTTTGCTTGCTTGTCTTTATACTAGCACTCAACTTTCATATGCCCATATTTCTTGCAATCATGACATTGAATATTGCTTTTATCTCTGTAACCAGATTGCCTTCACCTCTGCCACGGTTGGATTTTTTTTCCCTCTAAATCCTCCTCTGCCTTTTCCTCTACTAGCATGCTTTGTAGCTTATCCCCTTATTTGAAATGCTTTCTCTTTAGTCTCCTCTTCTTTTTTGTTGATTCTAGCTTCATGATATTGTAAAGAACCCACCAACTAACTCATCAAATGTATAAGCTGATAGATCTTTAGATTCTTCAATAGCTGCAACTACATTATCAAATTTAGGAGGTAAGCTTCTCAATACATGTGTTACCACTATTTTTTTTTGAAACATCTTCTCCAAATGATCGCATCTGGTTGACAATTGCTGCTACCTTTATCATAAACTCCTATACTGCTTCTTTATTCTTCATGTGTAGGTTCTAAAATTCACGATGTAGAGTCTGCAACTTCACTCTAATCATGGTAGATGAGCCATGAAACACAATTCATAGATTTATCCATGCTTCCTTTATTGTTGAAGTAGCTGTGATTTTAGAAAAGATAGAATCATCTACTCTTGCTTAATGAAAAACAATGCCATTGAGTCTTTCTTCTTATCTTCTCTCACTCTAGCCTCCTCTTCATTTTCATCATACCCATTTTCAACTAAGTCCCATAACTCTTGAGACTTAAACAGAGTTCTCATTTTAATGCTCCAAACTCATAATTTTCACCTTTGAAAATAGACATGGAGGGTTAAGAAATGCTCACTGCTCCGTTGTTGTTGTTGCCTGCCATCACTCCCAGCTTTGGTTGCACCAAGCTTTGATACCAATCTGTTAGTTTAACTGGGGAAGACACACTGCATGGTGAAGAAAATAGTAAGGGAAAGTAGTAAATAGAGAACAAACGTTTGTAGAGGTAATATACTGCTTTATTAATTTTCTAGTGCATCCAAACAAAGATAAATAGCTACTGAATGAATAGAATTTTACTGCAACAATAAAGTAGAAAATAAAATAGAAATAAATCACACTTAGTTGCTAAAAATCATGAAACTAACGGACTAATATCACAATTCATATTTTTTTTTGCTGACTTAGTTGCAGCTTCCTATTCTGCAAAAATTTGTTGGACCAAACTTTAAATCGATCTTCCAACACATGCAACCTCTCTCATTTATAAAAGAGTTTTCATGTCAGTGAACTATATAACTAGACTATATAAGACGATAAGTATATCTTGCTATCTCTTTCAAAAGATAGTGGCTCAAAAGAGTTCTATGTTCATCTTTTGCGTTGCTTTTTTAGTTGGTTTTTGAATGAAGCGTTAAATAATGAAGATAATTAATGGTTTGGTGTATGGGCCAAGAGAAAGATTCAAATTTGATTAGTACTCCCTCCCTCCTCTCCATTCCTTAATATATTAGTTCATTGAATATTTTAAGTAGATTAAAATAACCAATTAAATCAGTTAATTTTGACCAAATTTAATTTCTTAAGATAAATTCATACTATGTACTCTTTAATCAATCAAATTAAGCAATTAGCTCTTATATTACTTATAATTAATTAATTTATTTGTCATCCTTATAGATATGCAATGACCTCCTTCTCTTCAAGGAAGGGCCAACTTGATCATTTTTTGAAAAAACCCTAATTGTTTCCAAAACACGCAGGTTTATCAGAGAACAGGAGGTGTTAGAACTGGTCAAGACAATCTCAGAAAACGAAGGATCAGAGGTGAATCTGAGCAACATGATAATGTCGATGACGAATGCCATCACAGCGCGAGCAGCTTTCGGTGAGAGATCAAAAGACCGAGAAGCCTTCCTTAGGTGCTGTGAAGGGTATAAAACTAGCTGGAGTTTACGTTGCAGATTTCTTTCCTTCCATGGAAGTTCTGCAAAATATTTCTGGTATGAAGGCTAAGCTTGAGAGCCTGCATTGATAGGATACAGGAGAACATCATTGATTATCACAGGGACAAGAAGAAGAAGAAGAATGGAACATGTGATAATAAGTTTGAAGAAGATCTTGTTGATGTTTTCTCGAAAATTCATCAGCAAAATGACCTGGAGGTTCCCATATCTGTTAAAATTATCAAAGCAACAATTCTGGTAAGTAGGATTATTATTAGCTTATATTAACATTAGATATCGGTTTCTGTTGCACTTTCTACACCGGTTACAACGAGCAATCATTGTAGAGAGTAAATTTTAAGATAAATAATTAATTTAAATATAATTATCTACACTGGTTCTTGTTTTAACTAATGCAGAAAATATTTTTACACTGGTTTCCAAAGGAACCAGTGTAAAAAAAATCAATAACCTCGTATTTCATTTATGAAAATGCTACTGGTTACACTTTGTACATGGTCCCACTAAAACCCATCTAAAAGGCTTGCTTTAGAAATGCTCTTACACTAGACTCATGAATAATTAGTTTTCTCATTAATTGTGGTAAATGGTAAAAGCGTACCCTTTTCAAAATCTTGGCCACCATAGAATTTTTGTTTTGTTACAACTTCCTAAATTCAATCTTATTCCTTCCTTTCTTTATCACCTGAGTTAGCGTTATAGGTTGCACTACTCTAGATTTTTCCTGAAACATTAGCTATTATTATACTATTTTACCCTTAATTAAACCACATGCTAATTAAATAAATTCATCATTTTCAGGACATATTCATTGGAGGAACTGAGACATCATCAACAACTGTAGTGTGGCAATGTCAGAGATAAACAACCTAAGATATTGGAAAAGGCCCAAGCCGAGGTAAGAAGGGTTTTCAAAGACAAATCATACGTGAATATTTAAAATGTGTCATCAAAGAAACTTTAAGGTTACACCCACCAGTTCCTTTACTACTTCCAAGAGAAAACAAAGCATGTGATCCATGGATACAAAATTTGTTAGCAATATTAATTGTAGAAGAACATTTTTATCTTCATTAACCATAAAGCAATAAGCTCATTACAAGATTTCACAATAATTGATCTATCATTACATAAGTATGTAAGGGTGATAAACTAATCATATAACCTATAAGATTTTCTAGAAAGAGACTCAAGTTACTATATTCCTCATTATAGTGAGCATTATACAATCCTACACATCAACTATTCTCTTAAGGTCCCTATATATATAGATGACCCATTCACCATATGAGTAACTAACTAACTACCTTACTAATTCAACCTTCTAACAAAAATACTTGGGAACACTAAGATCTTTGTGAATGCTTGGGCATTAGGAAGAGATCCTAAGTATTGGTCTGAAGCTGAGAGTTTTAAAACAGGACAGAGATTTATTATTGATGGTTCTTCAGATTATTATAACTTTCGAGGACCAAACTTTGAGTATATCCTGTTTGGTTCTGGAAGAAATATATGTCCTGGAATTGCTTTTGCTACACCAAATGTTGAGCTTCCACTTGCAAGTTTGTTGTATCATTTTGATTGGAAGTTTCCTAATGGAATGAAGCAGGAAGAGTTTGATATGTCTGAGAGTTTTGTTGGGACGGTGAGAAAGAAATTAGATTTGTTCTTAATTCCTGTGTGTTATAGATCATCCTAATTAGTAATTAGCGCATTACCATAATATTTATTATTGTTACATGAGTCGATAATCATTTGATGATCTATTTCTCATCATATGTATGTAGAATGGGAATCTGGTAGATTGTCTATGTATTTTTATATAATTATATGTTAATTTAATAATTATTATGGTTTGCATATTGTTATACATTTGTAATTGATTACGGATTCAAGCAGGATATGATTTATCATTTGATATTATTATACTGTAATGAAGTGTTATACTTTATCAAACAATTTGGAGTACACATACGTATACGTACATACATACATACATATATGCATACATACATATATTGTATTTTAGAAGAAATAAATAATGAAATATCTCATATATTGTACACATACATACATGTGAGAGATTGATTTTTACAAGCACGTGGGTTGCATTCTTTCTAATATGATTTTGTTTGTAACAGATTTAAAAAATCTCTTTTATCCATGATAGTGTTTTGTAAATAATAAGCTTGTTCTTTTCTATTATAGATAAGCTTTGTAGATTTAGTAGAACCCTTTTATATCCATCATAGGTATTCGATCATTGGTTGCTTCTTTCTTTCTTTCTTTTATCATTTAGATATCTCTTTGTGAAAAAGGGATTAATCCTTTTATAACTATGATGAGAATCGTTTTTGTTGTATGTAAATCCTTTTTTTTAATCCTTTTTTTGATCATATTCTTTCTCGTTGAGTTAAATCCTTTTAATAATAATAGTCTTTATGGTTAATGATATTTTATCTTTTTTATTATTAACAAATGAGAAACTCTTTTATAACTATGGCATTCTTTTTACAGCTTACTAAATTATTTTCTACCATTGTTAGGTTTGAAATGTTGGTAACATCTTTTCTCCTATAGTAGACATTTGATTAACTATTTTTCTTTTCTACCATAGTAATAAGTTATTTTTTTTAAATAGCTAATTGTTGATATTAGAAGAATAATTTTTTTGGTACAAAAATTTTGGAAAAGGGTTGGGCCTTAGGTGCCGTGACTGAAACCACAACAAAATAGTACTATCCAGGGATCAAACGCTCTAAATAGTTGTATATTTCACCCATTTACCAGTTGAATTCATGGACAATGATTAGAAGAATAATTTTATACAAAATATATATATGTTGTTTGTTGCTGATTTGATATGTCTAGGTATACTTAATTTAAAGCTTACAATTTGAGTGTTCTATTATCTAAACAATGTTAGATTTGTAAAATTACATACAGTTATTAAATCCAATCCATCTAGTTCACCAATGAGTTTGCAGGTGCACCACAGTTCTCCTCCTCTATCCACAATGACGTCATTCTAGCCATACCTCAAGCCTTTTCTTCCCCGTTGAGCCTTGCCGGTGCCGGCTCCCTTGTTTGGGTTTAAAATGAATCTTGTGAACTGCATTGTCTCCTACATATGTTTCAGAATGCTTTTCTACGTTCCTTATTTTGTAGGTGGCAAGTAGTTCATGAGTTTTTTCAAAAAGTATCCTTATTTATGTTCTTTAACTTTTGGAATTAGGGGCATAATGTGGCTGAATAATTAATTGAAAAACAAAGCAAGCAAAAGATTAATAGAGAGAAGTGAAGCGCTGTCCTTGATTTGTCAACGGCAAATAGTAATGTAGGTTTTGGCATTGATTTGCTGAGGAGTTTAATGAGTCCAGGTGGTTTTAATTACCACTTGTATTTTTTTTTATTTCTTCTCCAGTATCCTAGATAGAGCTGTTTAAATTTTCCTGTCCCGAGTTATCCCGACCCGATCCCAGGCAATTCGGGATTAGTCCATCCTATTCCGTGATAACCCAAAACAGGACGAGGGCAAAGATTAGGACGGGACAGGTCTCGGTCTGACCCTTAGGATTCCCGTCCCGAATATTTTTTTAAAAATATAAAAAATATTTTTATTTTATTTATTTTTTATAAAAAATAGAAATAGAAAATAGTATTGGTTATATCATATTATTTATTAGATGATTGTATTTTTCTCTTTCTTATATATATTTGTTTATTTACAAATGAAGTAGTAGCTTCAGTTGATAAAGTAAAAAAGTAATAATATTTGTAGTATAATTAATAGTATTTATTGTTTAAGTTGGTAATCATAATAAAGAGAATTTAAATTTTTTTCTATTATTTTTTGTGTTCTGATTATATATTACTAATAGATAGGATGTACATAAAATATTTAGTAGTCTAATTTTTTTTAAAATATAGTTCGAAAATTCTCGAACCCGTCCCGACTCGTCTTGGTCCCGAAAGGGACCGGGACATACATGGGACAAGACAGGACACAGGACGCATTTTGCATTCCGTGTCCTATCTCAGGACAGGGTTATCCTTGTCCTGTCCTGTGCCTACCCCTAATCCTAGGGCAGGCCATCTTTTAAGCATAACAATGGTTTCAGACTAATTCAAATTGAGAATTAAATGACTATTTCGAGCAGCTACCTTACCACCTATATTTATTGCATATCCATGCTTCGAATTCAATACCCTTGGTTAAACTATATATAATCCCTTAACTAGCTCACATGATGGCACGATAGTTTAATTACCACATGTATTTTAATCCATTGTTAAAACTCAAACTTGTGAACAATCATCCATTCTTATTAATTAATATCAATCAAACTACAGTGTCATCACTATATAATAATAGGACAAATAAATGGTGTGTCAACAATTTTTGTCATTTTAATGATTGATATAGTTTTAAAAAACTCAAAAGATTACTTTCAATGCCATCTAATTAAATAGGAAGAATTATATTTTAAGTCCCAAAAGGTTAAATTAATAACCATTACAAACTAATTTGAAGATTTAAATACGTTATATATAATTGAGACTCCTGAATTCACAGTTATTTAAATCGATATTTACAATTCATATTTAAAAAAAATTATCAACAAATTGAATAACATTAACTATATATATGAATGGACCACACTTTTGGCTGACAAAGTTTGTTAAAAAAACACAGCTTGTTACACATGTTTTTAAATTATTCCTCTAATCAATACTATATATATATTACTTCTCATATTTTTAATATGAGATCTATTTTGTAATATAAGAGGAATATTAAAAAATAAATAAAACCTGTGTTCTTGTCACATTTGCCCTCATTGATTTGCATGTCGTTTTCGTCCATAGAAATTTTGGAAACCTGTGTAGTGTTCCACTGGTTTAAACCTATTCTCTTTTTTGTTTTCAGGAAAAAAAACTTGTTTTTTCCTGCGGCTATTGGCGCAAATAAAAGTAAGACGGTGGGCTCTCTCTCTCTCTCTCTCTATAATCAAAAGCCGATGGGCTATAATATAATTTAATTATTTGTAATACCAGTATCACTATATAATAGAATAAGTTGAACCAAAAAAATATATAATAAAATATGCAAAAAAAATTAGGTATAATAAAAGGGACTAGTCTTTTATAATATGATGAATTAAATGATAAATTTATTGAATTAAATGATAAATTTATTAAAACCTCTTATGCACTTGAATCTAATTTTTAATGCTGTTAAGTTAGACAAGAATATTTTGTTAAAAATTTACTTTTATTGATTAAAAATCATAATCAAGTGCAGTGCAGGTAATACAAACTAGATGGTGCGGGTTGGATAACCCTTAACCCTGATGGGTTAGCATTTAGCCAAACCTAACCCGTCATCTTCTTTTAAAAAACAATTAGTTTTGTAAACATTTATATATATATATATATATATATGGACCAATTAAAATAGATGCTTTTTGTATAACCAACCATATGACTGTCACTCATACTTATAATTTGTTAAGAGAAATTGTGTTAGTAACTTATGTGTGTTGTGACTATCACTTAACATATAGTTAGATTAATTTTACCATATAGATCTAAATAAAAATTAAAATCAATCATATTATAGGTTATATATAGATGCAAGGAATATAATGATGTTTTTATTTTTATATTGATAATATGTAAAATTTATTCCATCATTTTATTTTTTAAAAAAAATAATTTATTTTGTATTTTGTGATTATTTATATATCGCTTAATCCACATCCACATATGTCCTAATTAACAAATCATGAGCATAGAGACTAATAGAATTGAGAAAATTGTAATGTTGATGATTAAAAAAATAATATTAATTATGAATATTTTTAACTGTTGAGATGACATTGATCATTTTTAATAGTCATAAGATAATATTGATTTAAAAATATCTTTCAAATACCTATAGTTTCTATACGAAAATTTCTAGGTCAAAATTCAACTTCAATCCTTCAAAGTTTATCTTGCACTACTATGGTTTATTGTTCTTCTTTTTAATTGCTTCCCTTCTCCTTGTGACAGAAGTTTTCAAAGTCATCCCATTTTACTCTTTTAGGTGCCAGCATATCCAACGCTTAGGTGGTATTTTTAACATTATGAAGAAATAGCATTTGTTTCCATTTATACCTTTATTTATCACATTAATATAAAAAATAACATTAAATTCTTTTAAACACCTCTCTTTCGTTAATTAAATTTTGAATTCTCATTATCAAGATATTAGTATTGTCTTTTTAAAAACTGACCACCTACCCCTTAAGTACTAATACATCCTTATTAAAACAAAAAAGGGTAAGATGGTACAAAAATTTGTTAATACTACTTCTAGTCCTAAATATAATAACTGGATAAAGAGTCTACTTTAATTTTAAATATAATATCTTAATCCACTTTATTTTTTAAAGTTATAATTTTCTCTCCATAATTTCTCTATATGATTTCACATATTAAGGAGTTTATATTCAGATAATTCAAATGCATATGATTATAAATAACTAATTTAACTAATTTTTTTAATTTATTAAAATTAGTTAAATAAATATTATATTAAAGAAGGAAGGTAGTACTACATATTGCTCTACCCTTTAGACCAAATAATGCTTCTAGAACTATCCCAATGTTTAGGATTGCATGGAGTTGTCCAATAAACTACTTTATTTGATAGGATTAATTGATAGAGTTGAGTACTTGTTTAATTAGGTAATCTCATAATTGAAAAGAAAAGACGCTTGAATTCATGGAGGGCATTGTTCTTTGTACTAAGGTCATGTTTGCTTTTATCTTCTTAAAATTTCTTGAGATTAGTCATTTCTATAGTATAATTATTATATATATTCTAATATATAAACATACTTTACATGATGTTTTTATAATATAATCATGTTCCGTTTACCATAATCATATAATTCATGACCTTATATTAGTAAATCCTTATTTTCACCATTTTATTACTTAATTGTCATTCTCTCACAAATCTTTAGCTATTTATTCTCGTCTTTAATATAAGAGTTAGTTAAATATTAAATTTAATTCTAAATATAAAATTTCAATTCATTTTTTCGCTAAATTTATAATTTTTTTAAATATCTTTATTGATTACATAAAAAAAATGGATTTCCATCTAAAAATAATTATAATAAAATATCTTATATTAAAAAAACAAAATAATATTTGCTATATTTATTATAACTAACATACAAATTTTTTTAATTTATTTAAATTAGTTATATAGTTCTTATATTAAGTATTAGGAGAGTATTATTATTTTATTTTATTTTTATCTATTACTATATTCTATTCCATTTTTGTGTTATCCGCCAATAACCAAACCACCCAGCTCCTCTCATTGGTGAGCTTCTTATTCTCATGTATGAAGACAGACAGACACCAAAAAGGTAAGGCGTGGACATTTTGTAAGTATATCAATTTAATATTATAATTAGTGTAATTTTCTAATTTTAGTCATGATTTAGCACTATTATATCACTGTGCAATTGGACAAATAAAATATAACAAAATATTCATTTTTATAATTTAAAATGTTTTTGTCTCTATAGATAGGAAAACGATTAAAAAATAATTACTGTTGAATAAGGATAATATAAATATTGTAATTTAAGAAAATGGTTTTTATTCTGGGAAAATAACCAAGTTTATCTTTTACTATATTTTTTTTGTGATTATTCTGCACTTATTTTTTTCCTATTATTTCATTTACAAATTCATTCTCATTTTAATTATTCTCTTTTCTGATACGACCTTTTTAAAGTTTGTGATGATACACTTCAATGTTTTCAAATAAAATTAACAAAGCTTTTTGTTTTATGTATTTGCTGTCTTATGTTAATTTGTATTGCCTTAAAATATTATTATAATCGCTTTCATCATTATTAAAATAGCGTACCAAATAAAAAATTGTATTGACAATTTAAAAAATTAAATAAATCTATTAATTTAGGTTAAAGTATACATTTAATCTTTTATATTTATATCAAATTTTATTTTATTAGTCTCCGAAATTTAAAAAGTATATTTTTATCCTTTAAGCTTAATACTGTTAATCAAACTAATAAAAAAAGTTAACTCAAAAAATTTAAAATGATAAATCAGTAATTAAATACTGACAAATTATATCAATTTTTAATTTATTAATATAAACTAGAAAAAATATTATGTGAATTTTAAAATCTAAAATCAGTTTTGTTTAATAAGTATTGACTATACTTGATAATTAAATAATAATATATTTTTATAATAATTTTTTATTTAGAATTTTAAAATTGAAGTGAGATTTTTCCTATAAAATATAACATGAGGTAAAAAGAATTAAAATACAAACACGATTTATTAGTGTTTAACTTTATATTTATCATTTAAATTTGTTGAGTCATATTTTTTGTTAAAGAAAAAACTTATATCAAGTTCCTTAAATCTATTTTATCAAAATTTCCAATATTTTTTTTACCATGTGTCCTCTTTTTTTAATATTTTTATTTAACTTAAATAATAGTACATAAGAAAAAATATTATTAGAGAACTTGACATAATAAATATAAAAAACTTGATGTGAGTATGATCCTTTAGCTAAATGAGATTAATGGTAGTATTAAATTTAAAAAACTAAAAATATATATATTTTTTAATTTAAAGAATTAAAAGAAAATTTAATATAGATATAAAAAATTAAATATATACTTTAGCCATTAAATTAACTACCAGATTTGGCTATGTCATCCAATAATTGTTCTATGAATTGTCTTGTTTCTAGTTATTCTACATCCCAAACCCCCCGTGATTGGATAAAGGGGGAGAAAAGTTTGAAGAAACTAGTATGTAGGACCTACATGCTTTTTACTTCAAGTATTTTCAATTTTGTCCAAACTTTTCATTCTTTAATCAAATTTCGGAACCCACATACATTGTTTTTTTTGACGGAATGTTTTATATTTTTTTATTTTCCAATTATTTTACGATTTTCAATTATTGA
The DNA here is from genome assembly GCA_037074615.1 of Leucaena leucocephala. NCBI lineage: Eukaryota > Viridiplantae > Streptophyta > Magnoliopsida > Fabales > Fabaceae > Leucaena > Leucaena leucocephala. Next base: position 11,570,827 of record CM073542.1, read on the forward strand.
TATATTCTTTATTCTCTAAATTTCACTAATAAACATTGTTTTTATGAGTATTTCTTTGATTATGTTTACTTTACAAACAATTTTTATAAATATTAATTGTATTTAGAATAAGAATGAATTTCTGCCACGTAACAAATTTTTATTTCTACCAAATCATACATAAAATCTCCTCCCCAATTTTTTGAGATAAAAAATTATTTATTTAATCATTATAAGAGAAATAAATAAATAAAAATAATTAAATCATCAAATAATTTTCTCTTATAAGAGAAAATAATTATAAGATCTCTAAAATTTCCTCCCACTTCCTTTCGTTTTTCTTTACTCTCCTCTCCAACCTCACCGTTTCCCATTTCACTCTCTTTTCTCTTCACTCCTATGTAGATGTGGTTTTCCGGGCATAAAAGGAGAAGTCGTTTACCTCTTGAACGACTTGAACATTTTTTTTATTTAATATATATATATATATACGTATATGTGTATATATATATATATATATGTCAGATCATGTGATGGAGAGGGACAAAAGGTAAGCAAAATCGTTTTTTTATAAGAGCGACTTCTCATAATCTTAAAAATTTCGTTTGTTATAAAAATATTTAAAAAAAATTAAACTATCCATGATTTAAAAATAAAAAAATTATTATTTTTAAATATAAATTTAAATATTTAAAAGTTATAATATCTTTTTAATATTACGATTAAAATTATAAAAATAATAATATTTTTTAAAAATAAAATATATTATAAATAATCGCGTTTTAACTTTTTTTAATTAAATTTAAGAATGATGGGTTCATAATCTTAAAATTGATGCCACTACGAAACTTTAAAACAGAATTTCCATAAATTTTTTTCACCGTGTAGCATTTCGGTGAATTTTTTACTGTTTACTGTATATTGGTAAATGTGCCGTAGTAGTAGCAAGATAACACTACTTGATATATATATATATATATATATATATATAATATCGTTTTGTTATTCGTTCAAAAAATAAATAGTATTATGTAGAAAATTTGGTAACTGCTACATGAAGTCAATGCAAGAATGATTAATTATAAAACCTTTGTGGAGATTTTCATGAGCTAATTCAATTAATTAAGTTGAGGATTTAATCAGTGGGATCTCATAATTGAAAAGAAAAGAGTTCAATATTCTTTGTCACCCCTCTAGTCTCTCAAAGGGACGGCATGTCCCAAGTGACCTCAAATCAATGATAGTGACTTCAATGGTGGGCTTATCGGTCCTCATGTATGAATACAAACAGATACCAAAAATTTAAGGTATGGAAAATCTGTAAGCATATCAATTCAATATTTCAATAAAAACCTCTGCTCCACTTTTGAAATTTCAAATTCTCTTGAAATTCCAAGACCTCTGCTCCATTTTATTTTTACAGTTGATTGATCCTCATCTTTTTTACATTTTCTCCGGATATTTCACTTTTGTGCTTCCTTAAACCACATATCTGTCATTAACGTACAAGAGGATTTTGTTGAATGGTCTTCAGGTTTACTAAAATTTCAGCAACTTATAAAATGATACAATTTTTTCAGCTCCTATTACTAAATATTTAGTTTTAAGTTTGAGACTGTCCGTGCTAATATAGGTATTTTTTTTATAATTTAAACTTGAAATCTAAAAGAATCAAGTAAACCTTTACATCGCTATATTAATTCTATATTAGTTGTATTTTTAATCTTTTAACCTTATCCCCATAAAAAATGATGATATTAAATTTTTTTACAAAGTATAGATTTATTCCTTTATTCAAGTTTTATTTTAATTCTTTAAATTTAAAAATTATATTTTAAATTTAACACCATTAGTGATTAAATTATATTTAGAAATATATTTTTTAAACTTAAGAGATTAAAATAAAATTTAAATAAATGATTTAACGTATACTTTAGTCTAAAATTTTAAATATTAACAAAATATTCTTAAATACCAATATATTAAGTTTAATTTTGAAAATAACAATAATTTTCATAAACATTTATTATTTGAGAATAATAGTATTGAGATTATAGGACTGAAAAATATTTTATGAAATTAGAGGATTAAACTAAAATTTTAAATAAAGTTAGAGGACTAAAATTGATTTTTTTTTTTGTCTAAATTAAAACAAAGTAAAAGGCAATGGCATAGGAAAAGCATATTTTCTTTTATCCTAAATATAAAAGTTTTACTTTGATATTAAATATAAAATTTTAATTCTTTTTAACTCTTAAATTTATAATCTTTCAAGACTATCCTATTAATTGCATGTTTTAAACGTAGTTTCTATTAATTTGGTAAAGCTTAAATAGGATATTTTAAAAAATTAATATATATTTATTATAAATAATTGATTTCATTAATAATCTTAATATTTATAAATTAATTATATAACTCCTATATTTACTATAAAATAAAGACCTTCAAGTTGTAAATATATAAGTTTGAGGTGTAAATTAAAAGTTTTAGCTGTAAACGTCTTTATTTTATATTATTTTTATAGATTTTTTAATTGTCATTCTCCCTTGTCACTAGTAGTTAAAATTAAAGTGATTTTATTTGTTTTAAATAAATTAAATAAAAAATTCATATTAAAAAATTATTCTGATCTCAATAATATTTAAATCTAATTTAGTAATATTAAATAATAGATAATGTATGAGGGAAGAAAAAGGAGAGAAAAAAACAAAAGAAAGTATCGTGTGGAACATTGCTAAGTACATGAACATGAAGTCAACTTAGTCAAGCAATGAATGAATAATTATAAACCTTTTGCGGAGATATTCAAATGCTTGTAGTAATATAGAAGGGCAAAATGGGCAAACAAATGTTTCAAAAGTTGGACCTGTGAGTTTTGGTTTTTATTATTTGACCATTAGATCAGCAGTTAAATTGATTACATAATAATTAAATAAAAATTTAAAATAAATTTAATTTTCAATATAATAATACTACCACATGTGAAATATCGAGTATAAGTAAAACTGATATGAAAATTTAATTTTTATAGATTTCTAATTTTTTTTTCAGCTTGTTTTACGTCAAGCTCAAATATGATTTTCTAAACACAGTTCTAGTTTTTAATCTAATTTTGGATTTTGGTTGAATAGCAATTTAACTACTATCAAAATTAGCCTTATCTCTTTATTTAAATTTATTTATTCTTTATTTACAATATTCATATCAAAATTAATATTTTTTAATTTATAAATTTTAAAATTTTTTATCTCATTTATATATATAATAAAAATAAAAAAATAAAAAAATATTAAAATTTTAACATTATTTTTTATTAATTTTATAATTGTTATATATTTTAGTATAATATATAAATAATTTATTATACTTATTAAGTTTTATTATAATTATTATGTAATTAAAGAAAAAAATTAGATGTAAAAAAAATATTTGAGGGTATAATTAGAATATTAAAAAAATTAGGGGCATTTTAGTCTAAAAGGGGGTAAAATTTTCTCTCCCCTCTAAAAACCCTCACTTTTGGAGGATAGGTGAGGGAGGGAAGGGTACCACAAAAAGATAAAAAATCTCCCCTCTCCTCCCCTTCAAAACCCCCCAACCAAACAAACCCTAACATTCTCTCTTCTCTTTCATCTCATCTCTTATCTCTCCTCATTTAATACTTATACTATTTTCTATAATTTACTAATAATAAAATATTTTTTAAAATAACTATCCAAACACTTATTTATTAAAAAATATTTTTTTTATAATTTTTTTTAAAATTATTCAAAAAATTAATTTTTTTATAATTTTTTTTTAAACTCTTACTCAAATAGCGTTAATTAAGGAGGAGGACGTAGAATCTAAGAATCCAACAAGCAAATGAGAACCCACATAAAGACAAGTGACTTTACTTGGGGACTACATTATACCATTAATATTTAATATCCACACATTTCACTTTTTCTGCCGTGGCTGGTTTTGTCGCCATCACAAGTCACAACACTACAATTTAGTATTCATCATTTATTAATTATTAATCTTTTCCAAAAACATTTATTGAGCACATTTAGCTAGATAGTGGTTGAAATCAAATCAAAGTAAAATATATTTTTCATTATTATATGCCATTTTTAGATTTGTTTAGATTCTTATTTTTAATTTTAAAATTTCATTTGACTTTATTTTTTCTATTTATCTAATATTTTTCTAATTTAATATCTTTTTCTAGGTGTTATAAATTGAATAGTATTTGAAAATATTTTACTTAAAATATTTAATTAAAATTTTTGATTCCAATATATCCATGGCCATGCCACGCTATTTTTTTTAAATAATTTAATTAATTGATTAATTTAATTATGTCAGAAGTCTAATTAAAAAAAAATCAAAATATCTTAACAAACAATTTCTTTATGCCTAAATATTAAACTCAATACCAGCAAGTTAAGGGGTTAAGTATTTGCTACCGTGGTCAATTTCATTGGTTAATTAAAAAGAATTTGAATAAAGTAAAATCAATATATTAATATAGATGATATACAATATATAACGATAAATTATAGAATCTATAACAATTTTTTCTTGAAAAAAAAATTGTGATACGTATCCTAATTTTCTTGAACTCCGTGGCGTCTCTCTTCTCTGGGCTCGCCGCATTCCTAGAGATCAGTCTCTCCTTCCTTGGTCGTCTCCTCCTATTCAGCCTTGGGCGCCACGTTAACCCTCGCCCAAGGAATCCAATCTTTCAGTCTCTCACTCTCTGCCTTTTAAGCTTAGTTTTTTCAGATTTTGATTCTCAGTCTTGCACGAACCTGAATCTGAACTAGAGAACCCCTCACCTGAACCCTCTAGAGCAACGCCCATTTCAGAAATTTCCGTATTTTACGGTAATTTTTGTTTTTATTCTTACTTAAAACTACGTCGGTTGTTTTCTCACACAACTCGCTAATGGACTCTGCCTCGAGTCTTCTCCTAAAACCCATTTTCTTGCATTTGTTGTCTGCTTCTCTCCACCTAGTTTTGTTAGTAGCGTTCTTCTTTTCATGGGTGTGGAGTAAAATTGGTGTGGGTGCTAGAGATGGTTCCAAGGAGAGATTCAGGGGTACTTTGTATCCTAGGACTCTGTTTTGTTCTTTGGGTGCTTCTGCATTTAATCTTGTCATGTGTCTACTGTATTACTTCTATTGGTATAGAAATGGTTGGTCTGACGAAAAGTTCGTGACCCTTTTGGATTTGGTGCTTAGAACAGTTGCTTGGGGTGTCGTTTTTGCTTACTTGCGGACAGGATTCTTCAATTCAGGTGAAAGGAAGTTTCCGTTCTTCTTCAGTGCGTGGTGCTCTTTCTACCTCCTTATTTCTTGTTACTGCTTTATACTGGACGTTATTCTCCAGCTTAAACACGTTTTGTTACCACTTCAGTGCTTTGTTTCTGATGGTGTCTCTTCCTTTGTGGGTATATTCTTTTGTTACGTGGTGTTTTATGTGAAAAATGAGAGTGAAGATAACACTCTTCAAGAGCCTCTTTTGAATACTAATGCTGACGTAAGTAATGCGTTAGAGTCAAATAAGACTAAGGGGGAGGAATCTGTTACTCCTTACTCAAATGCTGGATTTTTCAGCATTCTTACGTTCTCTTGGGTTGGTCCTCTGATTGCTGCGGGCAAGAAGAAGACATTAGACCTTGAGGATGTCCCACAACTAGCTATTTGTGATAGTGTAGCTGGAGCTTTCCCACCTTTCAGAAATAACCTTGAGGCTGACTGTGGAACAATAAATAGAGTGACCACACTTAAGTTGGTGAAGTCGTTAATACTCTCAGCTTGGAAAGAGGTTTTTGCAACAGCCATTCTTGCACTTTTAAACACTTTGGCTTCTTATGTTGGTCCATATCTCATTGACACTTTTGTTCAATACCTCAATGGCAAAGAAACCTTTAAGAATGAGGGATATGTTCTGGTGGCTGCATTTTTTGTTGCGAAGATCATAGAATGCCTGACACAGCGGCACTGGTTCTTTATATTGCAACAAATTGGAATTAGGATTCGAGCACAGCTTGTGACAATGATTTATAGTAAAAGTTTGACCCTTTCCTGTCAAGCCAAGCAGAGCCACACTACTGGAGAAATAATCAATTTTATGACTGTTGATGCTGAAAGAGTTGGTGATTTCAGCTGGTACCTTCATGATCTGTGGATGGTATTTTTGCAAGTAGCATTGGCCTTGTTTATTTTGTATAAAAATCTTGGGATGGCTTCAATTGCCGCATTTGTTGCTACTGTTATTGTCATGTTGGCAAATGTTCCCTTGGGCTCACTGCAGGAGAAGTTTCAAGACAAGTTAATGGAGTCAAAAGATAGCCGAATGAAGGCCACATCTGAGATTTTAAGGAACATGAGAATTCTCAAACTACAGGGATGGGAAATGAAGTTTCTGTCCAAGGTTATTGAACTGAGGAAGACAGAGGAAGGCTGGTTAAGGAAATACTTTTACACATCAGCCATCACCACCTTTGTCTTCTGGGGTGCGCCCACATTTGTATCTGTGATTACCTTCGGTACTTGTGCACTTATGGGGATCCCACTTGAATCGGGGAAGATCTTATCTGCACTTGCAACATTCCGAATACTTCAAGAGCCCATTTATAATCTTCCAGATACAATTTCAATGATAGCACAAACTAAAGTATCTTTGGATAGGATTGCATCATTCCTTAGACTTGATGACTTGCAGGCTGATGTTATAGAGAAGCTTCCAAGGGGTAGTTCTAACACAGCAATTGAAGTAGTGAATGGTAATTTCTCTTGGGATTTATCTTCCTCTAACACAACATTGAGAGGTATAAATCTCACTGTCACACGAGGCATGAGGGTTGCTGTCTGTGGTACTGTTGGCTCAGGCAAGTCCAGTCTACTGTCGTGTATTTTGGGAGAAGTGCCAAAGATATCAGGAACAATAAGGGTGTGTGGAACTAAGGCGTTTGTTGCTCAGTCTCCATGGATTCGAAGTGGGAAGATCGAAGAAAATATATTATTTGGTATGGAGATGGATAGGGAAAGGTACGAGAAGGTCCTTGAAGCATGTTCCCTGAAGAAGGACCTGGAGATTCTGCCATTTGGTGATCAGACAGTTATTGGAGAGAGGGGAATCAATTTGAGTGGTGGACAAAAGCAGCGAATTCAAATTGCACGAGCTCTCTACCAAGATGCTGATATATATCTATTTGATGATCCTTTTAGTGCTGTGGATGCACATACAGGATCCCATCTTTTTAAGGTAACCCATTATGATATTTTGTTTCATATATGCTATGAATTTGGCGGTAGAACTTAAATGCTCTTTTAGATTTAGTATTCTACAAATTACTCTTTTACATAATTTTTTGAAACATGATCCTCATTTAGTGTCACACTTGTTTAAATATTTTGGTTAATTTTCTCTTTCATTATTTCTGTATATGGCAGGAATGTTTACTGGGTTTTTTAAGTTCAAAGACAGTTGTTTATATCACTCATCAAGTAGAGTTCTTACCTGCTGCCAACCTTATTTTGGTGAGCCCTATTCTCATAATTTAATCTTTATCATTTGAAAGAGTATTTGCTATATTTAGTTTCCTCTAATATTTTTATATGATATCTTATATATCAGGTCATGAAAGATGGGGAAATTACTCAATGTGGAAAGTATAATGATTTGCTTACCTCAGGGACTGACTTTATGGAGCTTGTTGGGGCACATAAAAAAGCGTTATCTGCACTTGATTCGCTGGATGGGAAGGAAGTGTCTGATAAATTAAGTATTGCTGATCAAGAGATAAATATCTCTGGTTTACAAGTTACAGAGGAAAAAGAGGCAAACAATGATAGGCAAAGTGATAAATCAGATAATGTAGTTGAAGCAAAAGGCCAGCTTATTCAAGAGGAAGAAAGGGAGAAAGGCAAAGTTGGGCTTTCTGTCTATTGGAAATATATTACAACGGCTTATGGAGGAGCTCTTGTACCATTTATATTGTTGGCTCAAATTCTGTTCCAACTTCTTCAAATTGGAAGCAACTATTGGATGGCCTGGGCTACCCCTATTTCTTCAGATGTAAAACCACCTGTTGAAACCTTTATGCTTATAATTGTCTATGTTGCTATGGCCATAGGAAGTGCTTTCTGTATCCTTGCCCGAGCCATTTTTCTATCCACAGCTGGTTACAAGACTGCAACTCTACTCTTCAATAAAATGCACTTCTGCATCTTCCGTGCACCTATGTCATTTTTTGATGCCACTCCAAGTGGGAGGATTATTAACAGAGTAAGAAGTTGAAATATTTCATTGTTTTTATCTTCTTGTCTTTTTTTTATCTAATCTAATGAGCAATAACATAGTTTATGAATTTTAAATGTCTTTTAAATTTATAGTCCCCTTCACCTTGTTGGTTTCCTTTCATATCTATTTATCGAGAATAATGTATTGAGTCATTGATAATCCTTTTCCTTTTCTCTTTGTTTCCTTGTAGGCCTCTACAGATCAAAGTGCAGTGGATTTAAACATTCCCTATCAAATTGGGTCATTTGCCTTCTCTATGATCCAACTTTTGGGAATAATAGCGGTGATGTCCCAGGTTGCATGGCAGGTTTTTATCATATTTATACCTGTGATATCAATCAGCATTTGGTATCAGGTATTTTTCTTAAACCATGTCTGTTTACTTGATATGAGGTTTCTACATATTTCTTGTATGTTCTACATTTATTGTCCTGCAATCTATGGTTGCAATGATTATGGACTTATTCCTGAACTCTTTGTTTCTTCTGTTTAATTTATCATGTTATATGTTGACAACTTGTGTCTTACACACATTATTCTGCAGCAATATTATTTACCTTCAGCTCGAGAACTATCACGATTAGTTGGAGTGTGCAAAGCTCCAGTCATTCAGCACTTTTCTGAAACTATTTCAGGAGCAACAACCATCAGGAGCTTTGATCAAGAGTCAAGATTTAAGGAAGCAAATATGAAACTGATGGATGGGTATTCTCGCCCAAAATTTAACATTGCAGCTGCTATGGAATGGCTTTGCGTCCGCTTGGATATGTTGTCTTCTATCACATTTGTCTTTTCCTTGATATTCTTGATATGTATGCCACGGGGAGTCATAGATCCAGGTAAGTGATTAGATTTTGGCATCTGTTGGTCAAAAGAAAGTTTTGGCACCTTAACCAATTGACAATTACTTTGCTTATGTGTTGGAGGTAATGGAAGCTTATTGTTTACTTCTATTATATTTATGATTCTGAAGGTATTGCTGGTTTGGCCGTTACATATGGACTTAATCTGAACATGTTACAAGCCTGGGTGATATGGAATCTTTGCAACTTGGAGAACAAAATTATATCAGTTGAGAGAATACTCCAGTATAGTAGCATTCCTAGTGAGCCTCCTCTTGTAATAGAAGAAAATCGTCCCAATCCTTCTTGGCCATCGCACGGAGAGGTTGAAATTTGTGATCTGCAGGTACTGAGTTAGTCATAAATTTGACTTCAAGTGCATGTCTCAATCATATGGAGCATGTTAGGATTATAGTTTCTTTCAATCTTCTGTCAATTTTGTAAAACTTGAGCTGTGAGTCTTTTATCAGGCGTTAGAATTCATCTTCAAAAGGAAATGTTACTTCTTGTAAAATATTTTTTGCTCCATGGATTTAACACTGTACTCAAAATTATTCATGTTTATGATGAAGGTTCGTTATGCCCCACATCTTCCCCTCGTGTTGCGTGGCATAACATGCAAATTCCCTGGTGGACTGAAAACTGGCATTGTCGGGAGAACAGGAAGTGGTAAAACAACTCTCATTCAAACACTTTTTCGAATTGTTGCGCCAACTGCCGGGCAAATTGTGATTGACGGCATCAACATCTCATCAATTGGACTTCATGATTTGAGGTCTAGACTTAGCATTATTCCTCAAGATCCAACCATGTTTGAAGGCACAGTGAGAACTAACTTAGACCCATTGGAGGAGTACACGGATGAACAAATATGGGAGGTAAGTTTGCTATATTTGCAAATAAACACATGCATGTCCACTCAACATTAGGTTCTGTACCAAAATTAAACTTGTGTCTGTTTCCTAATATGGCTTTGCCTTCATTGATTGACATGCTTTTAGTCTCTGGATAAGTGTCAACTTGGAGATGAGGTTCGAAAGAAAGAAGGAAAGCTAGACTCAGCAGGTTTGTCTTTTGTTTTTTCCCCTCAAATTAGAGATAGTATACCATTCCAGATCCCAGAACTGAAACTTCAGTGCTTTTATGAAAATGGTTGTAGTTAGTGAAAACGGTGAGAATTGGAGCATGGGTCAGAGGCAGTTGGTATGCCTTGGTAGGGTACTACTCAAGAGAAGTAAGGTGTTGGTGCTTGACGAAGCTACTGCTTCGGTTGATACTGCCACAGATAATTTGATTCAGCAAACTCTTCGGCAACACTTCTCTGACTGTTCAGTCATTACCATTGCGCACAGAATAACTTCTGTTCTTGACAGTGATATGGTTCTGCTCCTCAATCAAGGTCAGTTAAGTTGCTTGTTATTCTTCTTTGAATATGTAAGTTTCTGTACTTTGATATGCTTTATTTTCTCTTCTCATATGATTTTCCATTGATCTTGATGCAGGACTAATTGACGAGTTTGACTCTCCATCAAGATTGCTAGAGGACAAGTCATCTTCTTTTGCTGAGCTTGTTGCAGAGTATACCATGAGATCCAAGTCCACATACCACTAAATGAGCTTATCACTGATTTTGCTTTCTGAAATGAAGATAACAGTGTTTGGATGATGACGAAACTGGGAGAAACCTGTCCATGAAAATCTTATTAATGGATTAGTATGAAATTGTGATAATTCAGTCAAATAACGTTAACAACTCTTGTTTTGAGTGGCATATATTAGTAGTAGCTGTATGAGGTGTTTTTACGTTAGCTTGGATCTTGGGAACAATGTATGTATGGAGAGAGTTAAAACCTGGTCGAATGAATAAAAGAGACTGGTTTTTTATTTACCGTCACACTGGTTGTTTGGAGTGCTGATAAGATTATGTTATTTGGCTGAATTAGTGTGGAATCTGTTCAATACTTGAGATATCATGTCAATGCGGTTAAATTTAATAAATTTGATTGGATGTGTTCTTTTAGTTATGATTATCAAACAAATTATGTTTCTTATTCTTTTTAAGTGAGTTTGTTGGTTCCATAAGCTTGGCAAGATTCTATGTTCTCTACAACTGATCAAGTCACATATATCACAAGATAAAAAGGACTTTTTTTCCTTTGAAGTATAAATAGTTTTTTATTAGAAATAATTCTATTTAAAATACTATATTATGTGAGTATCTTTTTTACAGTAATGTGAACCTTAATTGAGTGCGTTCCAATTCGTTTTTTTTTTCTTTCCATCATGCACTAATGAATGACACTATAGGTAGATGCTTCTTAAGACGCAAAAGGTATGTTATTTTGTTCTCTTAACATAAATACTCTCTCAGGTTCCACTTGATAACTAATTTATTAATATTAAAAAAACTAGTATTTATAGTAAATGTGTGTTAGTTTTTTTATAATATATTTTTTAATAATGTGTGTTGCAACTACTCTTTGATAGCAATATAAATTTAGAAAACATTAGATTTGGGGCCTTATATTTAAAATTAAAATAAAATATTTATTTTATTTCTATATTTAGGATTGGAGGGAGTAGATAATAATGACCATAGAACTAAGCGCAAAGGCAAACGAGTGGTAAAACACGTGAAAATATAGGCTAAAAGATACTCTTCTAATCCTTGATGTAAGATATATTTAATAAATTTAATTATATTAAGAAAATTAGTTAAGTTAATTAATAAGACATAATTTTTCTAAAATATTCTAATAATTTTTCTTAACTTCCTATTTCCCTTTCTTACTTGATTATTGTTGAGGAAGTATCAATAAGAATAATTTGAGAAAAAGTTGATAAATATATGAAATAGATATTATATTTAGGATTAAGATTAAATCCTCAATTAGATCCTATATTAAGAACCAGGAGTATATGGATTAAGAAAAATGAATGTCTTTATTATTTTTGGGTAATGCAAGTGACAAAATAATAGCTCCAAACAAGAATAATGGCAAGTTCTGGATTGGAAAGTAAATAAGGAATTTACATATATAGAAAAGGAAGAATCATTGAGGCTCAGATCCTCACTAGCTTTGCATCTATCTTCAACTGCCATTAAAGACCATAATGTTGTAGTTTATTTATAGAAATGGAAGAATGCTTGGAAATAAGCCTTGTTCAATCAAAACCATCAGCAATTGATGAGCAAGAATTCACAAACTGATATGCCAACTAAAGCCTAAATTAGCGTTATACACACTCTTTCTCCATTGATTAGAAACTCCGATTGATATTCAAAATTGAGATTGTTCTCCTCCAAACAATCAAATTGTTTTGTATGTGATACCGATGGGGACTTGGGAGATACATGATCTGGGGATGCTGCCGTGAAAGATGTATCTATTGTTTTCCTGTAGAAAAAAAGCTTAGAATTGTTGGAAACTCTGAAGAGACCTTACAAAAAATGGCTTTCACTAGACGCATTTAAAGCGTGCCAAAAACCCAGTTAACGTGTTAGGTCAAGTGATCAGGTTGCTCTCATGAGAGATGTAGCCAGAGCCGTGGATTGAGGGGAATCATGGGATCAGTAAGAAGATGAAGTTGGGCTTGAGTTGTTTAGGAAATCTTTTGTGACTCTAGGAGCAAAAGTGACCGGGTCATTTAAGTAATTTTGCAATTTTATTTAGTTTCAAATAAGGACCTTGGTCCTCATTAGCAAATAAGTAAGTTAGTGGTGGTCCTAAATCACAAATAGTATTGTGATAACTTATAAGGTCCTTGTCAGGAATTCTCCCCTTTTTAAAATTAGGCACCCCAAAGTCTCGTTTTTCCCCACTGGAGCACAATGCTCTTTGAACTGAAGTTATGTTTGTTTTAGCTCCTTAAAATTTGTTAAGAACAATATTTTCTGTAGTATAATTATTATTATATTTCTATATAAGCATATTTTACACAATTTTATTTCAATATAATCATGTTCGATTTACCATAACTATATGATTCATGACTTCATATAAATAAGTAAATTCTTACTTTCACCACTTCATTATTTTATTGCCCTTCTCTTGTAAAAATTCAAACCCTATTCTATTCCATCCTTATCTTATACAATTAAGACAGTGACCTTATTGGTGAGCTTGTCATTCTCATTTATGAGGACAAACAAACCCTAAAAAGGAAAAAGTGTGAAAAAAGATAAATCATTTTTTTCCAATCAGCCAATCGTGACCATATCATTCATCAACTCGCTTTTTGGTCCCTCGACATAAGTATGTTACATTGTTACTGAAGCAGTCAAAATTTAGTTCTCTTATTTCTTTATAAGTACACATCAACTGATAAAGTTTTCCGTGCAACGCACATGCCATAAAACTACTCTTGTTTGTTTATATTTTTGGTGGAGGTTTAGTTTGTTGGTATTTAGATTTTCTATTTGATTTTGAATAACATTAAACTACTTTATATCATTATCAGAAACCTAAATCAACGTTCTGTACGCTTTTTCTCCCTTGATTAGATACCTAGATTGATATTTAAAAGCGAAATTGTTCTCCTTCAAACATTTTTATTATTCTATCTATATGCGATATCAATGTGGTCTTAGGAGAGATACGCGATGTTGTGGTTGCTTTTTTGAGAGGTATAGTTATAGTTTTTCTGAAAAATTAGTCATTAGAAATAAGTTTAGGGTAGTTGTAAGCTTTAAAAAGACATTTAAAAAAAAGTGATTTTCTCTAGACACATTTAACACGTGCCAAAAACTTAGTTAACGCATTAGGTCAAGTGACTAGTTGCTGCTTTGAGAGATATAGCAGGAGGCGTGGATTGAGGAGAATCAAGAGATCAGAGTAAGAAGATAGAAGCTGGGTTTGAGTCATTCAAAATATTATTTTTGGCGCTAGGAGCAAGAGTGACAAGGTCATACAAGTAATAACACAATACCTAAATACCCGTAAGTTGACTGTGAGTCCATTTCAATTTGTTTGGTTGGGTGATTACTGATTAGTCAAGCCATGTCATTGTCGGTGATGTCGGAAGAATAGAATGGGGATGTGGGGTGGTTGGGTGTTAGTCAAGAAAAGTTGCGGAATGAATAAATAGGGTTGAGAGTGAAATATTTTAAATTATAAAATTTATAGATAATTTTATTTTTTTTAAATTATAAAAAATTATTTTGCTTTATTTTATGTTAAGTTATAATATATCTACATATATATCAATTTTATATTTTATATTTATTTTATTTTTATTGTCATTTCTATTACTATAAAAAACTTCTATTCTATTAAATATATAGATTCCCTTCTTATATTGTATTTATCATATAAAATTTATAATTTATTTTTCTTCAATTAATGAATATTTATATTCAGATTTTTTATCTAATTCATTCTAACTTATTTTATATATTTTTTAATTTATAAATTTTTATTTTTAGGTTTTTTATATCACTATATACTAGTTTTTTAAATTCTAAAAATTCTAATTTATATTTAAATGTTTTCTCTAATATTTTCATCATTTTTCATTTTTTAGTTTTTTACATTATATATTTATATGTCATATCTCTCCACAATTATAACACTTACATTTATTTTAGTTTTTTACTATAATTAATCTTCTTTTTCCTTTTCTTAAAATATCTCCTAGGTTTAAATTTTCTATAGAACTTTTCTTTTGGATTTTTTGAATTTATATTTTTGTCTAAATTTTCTCTTTTTTTCTGGTCTACATCCTCATTTATGGGGTGTTTATAATTCTCCACATTTTAACATTATTTTATTAATTTTATAATATTTTATATTTCTCTAAATTTATTTACATTTATGTGATAAATAATTTCTTGCATAATTTTTTATTCTTCCCATAGTATCTAAAAATGACATTAAATTTATTATTGTTCCAAAAGCTCTATTATAATAATCTATTACAGTTTCTATATCAATTTTGGTGATTTTCTATAAAATAAATCTAAGTAAAATTTTATAATTCATATTTTTCTATTCTAGTTTCATAATAATATTTTTTAAATTTACATATATATATTGATTTAAATATTTTGGATCTAAAGTATATATTTCTATTTCATGTAATTTTTCTATAACTTTTTTAATTTTTAGTTCTTCATGAAGCACTTCTTCCTACAAATTAATTTATTAATATTTGTTTATATCTTCTTATTAAATATGCATAAAATCTTTTATATTTTTATAAATTTGATCTACTTGTCTCATATTTTCTCTAAATTCATGAGTTTTACTTTTTCATCAATTATGTATATTTCCTATAAAATTTGATTCTACTATTAAACAAGTCATATTTATTTCTATATTTCTTCCCATTAATGATAGTAATTGTGCTTTAGTCAATTCTTCTAATATTTTTTTATTATCTAAATCTAACCATATTCCTAAATTAAGTATATTTTTAGTTTTATTTTGTTCTAAAAGTGTAGGTGTAAATCATGATTTATTTGGGTTTTAAATGTTGTTTCAAAAAGTATATCAATATTTGTGATGCAAATTACTTTCTACTTCTACTTCTATTTGACTTCCTTCATTAGTCCTTATAGTACTTGTTTAACTATATTTTTAAGTTCAATTATATTACTATTTAATATTTCTACTTCTTTCATATTTATTTGTCTTAAATCTTCAAAATTTCCTATTTTTGTTACATTTGTAACTTCTCTTCTTACCATTATTTCTTCTATTTGTTCCTCATTTGATTCTAAAACATTAATCATATTTATTATGACATTTTTTCTTTTCTTTTTCTAGTGATGCTTTTAATATTTTTAATAAATAATCTATTTATGATCTCATATTACATACTATTTATGCAAACTTATTACTTTCTTTTCTTTATCTCAATCTATTTCTTTATTTTTTTATTCTGTTACAATTATTCCACTTTTTTCTCTTTGTAAATCTATTTTTTTCAATTTTTTTATAAATCATTTATATATTTTTATTTAATACTTATTGTCCTTTTTTTAATTTCTTCGGTTAAAATTCTTGTCTGTTTAACATTTTAATCTAAAGTTTGTTATCTTATTTTACTCTTATTTATCTCATATTCTTCTATTTGATCTAATATTCTCAACATATTAATTTCTATTTTTTTATAGGTTCTAATTTATTTTCAATTCCTAATGCTTTCATTTTTTTTATTTATATTTCCTTTTATATATGCTAATTCATTTGTATTGTTTCTAATTTATTTTTTCATATCATATAACTTTTGTTATAATGGTTTTGATAATTATATTAATCTATCCATCTTATGTTTAGTTGTTCTTTATCTATTATCTATTTTGTTTCTTTTGTTAATTTTTCTATTAATTCTTCTAAAGTATAAACTTGTAATAAATCTTCTATATTTTTATTTATATAACATCTTAACTGGTTAGTCATTTTGCTCTAGGGATTTTAGCACATCCATACCACTTAACTTGTTAGTTTTTTGAGTGGTCAGTTATCACTAATTTATAGTTTAGTAGGCAAGAATAAGGCGATTCTATTATATTGATGGGAGGAACTTGGATGAGTTACCTATTTGATTTATTATGATAATATGTTATTTTTTTATATTATACTTTTTGATGTCCCACTTGAAATTTCATGAGCACATATTAATATAATAATGAATATAATTGCTGGTTACTGAGACGTTTATTATATCATATTTTTATTAATATTTTTTAGATAATAGTTTTATCTTAAGACCCCAGGAAAAACTTTACAAGCTTAATTAATATTATATTAATTGTATAGAATTCTTCTTTAAATGTATATGTAGAATACTTGTATATTGATATATTAAGGTTTATTATGCATACTCTAATATTATATAATATATTATTTGGATTTGATTTTGAGAGTTCGTCTTGGGGATAATATTTTAAATATCTATAATAGATTCTTCTAAATTATTAATTATTTTTTTCATTTTATTAAAACTACATAGACTCTTGCATGGACTCTTAAATTACTTTTATATATACACTTTAATATATTTTTTAATATCTTTAAGCATATTTCATAAAAGATTCTATAATTACCATTTTATTAATTAATATATATATATTTATAGAAAATTAGAATATTTATATTATAAAATTAAGCATACTTTATAATCTATTTAGTTATAATATATAATTTATAAAATATTTAATAATTTATATATTTTAAATAATTTAATTTATTTTATTATTTTTCTATTATAATTATTTATCTATTAAGACAAATCATTTTATAACTATAGTAGAGTTTTTTCTAGATTTTAATAAAAAAATTATACTATAATTAATTCTTTTAAAATAAATGAAATTTATTTATATATATTATTTTTTATTTATATTTTTATATAAAATGATTCAAAATAATTAAAAATAATTATATGTTACACATGTGAAGCTTCAAAGTGAGTGTTTCACAAATATAAAAGAAATGGGGAAAAAAGTATTGTTCAAACTTCAAGTGGTAGTCTGGCCAAAAATTAGAAGAAATGGTGTTGGTTCTACCTCGTAAACAACAAGCTCTGAATCTGGTCTCTTTGGAGGAAGATGATCAACTGTTGCGCAGGGCAAAGAAGATTAAGAATAAGTCTACTAAGAACAAGGTCACTGTGGGTTAGAGTATGGAGGTTGCCACTATAATATTATAATGAGAAAACACTAACGTTGATCGGTAATAGAATAGGGATACACTTAAAGTGGACATAAATACTACTTGCCAATTGAGAGGTTATCATTCACGACTATGTATTCTTGTTGATTTGGAGAAACAACTGATGGAGGATTTACTTTAGATGGAGAAGAAAACTATCTTGCATACAAAAAGGCTATATTCCTTATGCATATACTGTAGGTTCTATGGCCACTAAAGAGAAGTTTGTTCTGTCAGAGGGAATCAGACACAGAACGCTAAGTCTGTTGGTAACAAGCCAACAGGAGCGACGAACTCGGATCTGGGGCAGTGTGAAATGGAGGGGGTAGGCTGGCGGGTACCAACAGGAGCATTTAATGAAGTTTGTGAGAGTTTTGTTCGAATAAGGAAGGAGAAAAGGACAAGGGATCTGACGAGAAATGACGTGAAGGCAAAATGGGAGTAACATGGGATAAAAGGAATGAGGAAAGAGAGGAGGCGGGAACCTTTTTTTTTTTTTTGGTAAAAAAAATTTTAGAAAAGGGTTGGTCTCACTCACAAACTAAGGGCAGAGCGAAATTTCCCTCCTCCTAGATGATATTAATATTGGGCAGGGCGAGCCGTCTATTACCCTCAGGTATAAACCTAGGTACCTAAGAGCTAGAATACTTTATCAAGCATCGTGACTAAAATCATAATAAAATAATACTCTCAAGAGATCGAACATATTTCAAATGATAATATATTTCACACTTTTACTAATTTGGTGGAGCGGGAACTGATGAGGAACAAATGATGGATGCTGATGGGCTTGGACTTGGGGTTGAAATGGCTGATGGACTTGGGCCTCAACCAAATCTTTGATAGATTGAGAGAATTTATTGTTCCTACTTGAATAATTGTTTTTCAAAACTAAACTTTTTTTTATATAAATTTATTTCATATTTAATTTTATTGTTTTAAGATTTTATTTTCAAATTTTAAAACTATTTCCCTAACATGAAGGTGCAAGCTGAATTCAAAACGCAAGTAAAAAAAGGGACATCAAATTTTAAAACTATTTTCCTAACATGAAGGGGCAAGCTGAATTCAAAACGCAAGTAAAAAAAGGGACATCAAATTTTAAAACTAATTTTTCTAGCTACAATTGAAAGGAAGGAAGGTACATACATAAAGATCACCAAAATAAACAAATCTTAAAATGGTCCTGAGAAATTATTTAATTTATATGAAGTCTCTAAAAATATTTTAAAATTAACTATTTTTTGTCAAATTACCTTATTATATTTATGTTTTAAAAAAACTAAAGCTCTTCATTGTTGCTCATGGAAACTCCATCGTCAATCAGAGCTCCGGGGTCCAGTGGTCAAAGTTTATTCATTGACGAATTGAGAATTATTAGGAAAGGGTGGGTGGGGGGGGGGGGTTGGAAATGAATTATTTCTTCATTTTTAAAAATATAAACTTCAATTATACGAAAGGATTAGGAGGTTAGATTTATCCATAATTTAAAGGTATGACGAATTCTCTCTTCCTCTTAAGCAATATTAATATCGGGTAGAGCGAACTGTTTATTACCCTCAAGCGTAAATCTAAACATCCAGGAGATAGAATATTTTTCAAAGTGTCACGAATAGAACCACAATAAAGTGGTACTCCTCAAAGATTAAATACGCTCTAAATAATCACATATCTCACCCTTTTACTAGTTAAATCTATGGATGATAGGTCATTAATTACCTTGTTGTAACCAACATAGATAGTGTAATCTGTATTGGTTGTTTTATATAAGAGCATAACAGTATATCTTAAATAATCCAACGGACATAAGCCTTCTTTGATCAATATAGAATTTGCATTAGTACTCCATGATAATAAGAGTTGGAGAGAATAATTCTTGGTGACCAATAAATCATTTTCTATATAATAAGAGTTAATTAATTAATTTAGATAAATTAATAAAATTAAATAAATTAATTAATTATGATTAAATTTAATAATAAATTCATATTATATATTTTTTTATCTTCTTAAATTAATTAAATGACTCTTATATTAATTATAATTAATTAGTTTATTTAACTTTATTAATTTATCTAAATTAATTAATTAATTTTATATTAAAAAATAAATGGAGTAATAAATTTGTAAGAAGTTGGGTAGTTGAGATATTTATGAGCTTGTGGAAATATGGACATGGTATCTTCATGTGATTAGTACTTTTCATTTGGTGAAAAAATTCTCTCAATTTAACACAGGTTAAAGTCTACTGTGAAACTTTTTTGTTGGTCAATTGTTATATTCTACTCTCGCGGCTTGACTAAAACACCCCCGCCCCCAAAAAAAAACAAAAGCCTGGGCTCCATTTTATGGAAGATTTTGATGATTGAAAAAAAGTTAAATTTTAAATAATATTTAAAGATTTTTTTTAAATGGAGTAATAAATTTGTAAGAAGTTGGGTGGTTGAGATATTTATGAGCTCGTGGAAATATATGGACATGGTATCTCCATGTGATTAGTACTTTTCATTTGGTGAAAAAATTCTCTCAATTTAACACAGGTTAAAGTTTACTGTGGAACTTTTTTCTTGGTCAACTGTTATATTCTACTCATGCGGCTTGACTAAAACACCCCCGGCCCCCCCCCCCCCCCCCAAAAAAAAAAACAAAAGCCTGGGCTCCATTTTATGGAAGATTTTGATGATTGAAAAAAAAGTTAAATTTTAAATAATATTTAAAGAACTTTTTTAAATAGAGTAATAAATTTGTAAGAAGTTGGGTGGTTGAGATATTTATGAGCTTGTGGAAATTAGGGGTGTGTATGGGTACCCTGTACAAAAAATACATGGGTTACATTTTGCAGCCTGATGCCCGGCCTTACCCGGTAAAAGCCCTAACAATTTTGGGCTGGACATGGGCGAGTTGGGCATGCCCAACTTGTGATGTCATGCTCATGTTATGAAAAAAAATCTGCAATTATGAACTTATAAAATAATACCATATTCATGTATCTTTAAGAGTTAAATAATATCTATAATCCACTAAGAATAAGAGAACAAAGATAATAATTAAAATCTTGAGATCCATTGCATATAAAAAATAAGCATTAAAATCTAAATAGCTTTTAATTATAACTTTATATCAATCTTCCCAATTTTGACAAAGATAAAGTATCTAAAAAAATAAAATAAATAATTATAATTTATAATATAATCATATGATAATTAATAAAGTTAAAAAAAAGAAGAAAAAATTAGTATAGTTATAAATATTAAAAGATACAACTTACCTACTTATATTTCTAAAATTATCTTATAGTCACTAGTAGCTATCACATTCTCCCTTCTAAGATAGAGAAAAAATAAAAAAAAAAATAAAAGAATGGGTGTTCATGGGCAATACTGCCCCTATGCCCGGTGTCCAGCCCGAAAAATACATGGATTGTATTTTACAACCCGATATCTAGCCATGTCCTATATTTATCGGGCTGGACAAGACTTTTTTATTGTAAGCTGGACAGGGTATACCAGACCATAAATTTTATGCATAGCCCTAATGGAAATATGGACATGGTATCTGCATGTGATTAGTACTTTTCATTTGGTGAAAAAATTCTCTCAATTTAACACAAGTTAAAGTCTACTGTAGAACTTTTTTTTTGTTCAACTGTTATATTCTACCCACGCGGCTTGACTAAAACATCCCCGCCCCCAAAAAAAACAAAAGCCTGGGCTCCATTTTATGGAAGATTTTGATGATTGAAAAAAAGTTAAATTTTGAATAACATTTAAAGATTTTTTTTAATGAAAGAATTACTCAAAAATTATATAAAAGAGAATTTATTATTAATTTTTTTATAAAATTATCAAATAATTAAACAGTCTAATTTAGAGGTGATAAATTTAATTTATATAATTATTAAATTATCTTTATATATAATTAAAAAATTATTAAGAACGTGATGATAATTTAATATAGAATAAATGAAAATTGCAATAAATATAATCATAATTATAGTTATATTATTGCTCATTCTAATATCCGATTTGTCAATTAAACTCTTTGTAATTAAGTCTTCTAATAGCCAGACCAATTCCAATTTCTATATCCACCAACGCGTTCAACGAAAATTCTGAAATTGACTGAGTCAATCTCATTGCATCATACTGATATGGTTATGTGTCTGTCCGTGTGGGGTAAGGGACTTCTAATAAGCCGACCTTGTAATGCCTTGTATAATGCCCTAACCTTTTAATTTTTATTAATAATTAAATTATATATAGAATAAGTGATATTTTAATATTTTATAATAATAAAATGGTGCGATTTTAATTTTTATTATAATTTTTAAAGCAAAATACTCTAAAACATTGTACAGTTCTAAGTTTTCTTAAAAAAGTAAGAAAAATAAAAACCACACCATTTTTATAGGGAAAATTCTTGAGAAAAACTTTAAAAATTGATAAATCCTAAATTAAAAATTTAAATATTATAAATCCTAGAAAAATATTAGGACCCAAATTAAAATTTTAAACTTTTAAACTAAATAACTAAAATACCCCTTATTTATTTTAAAAAAAGTCAACCGTCTTCCATTCTATATCAATTCAAATTCAGATATTGATAAATTTAAATAAGGGTAACTCTTGAAATACTACGCTTTTTTATCCATATTATCCAACCCGCATCTGATTGAATGAAAAATATTCATGCCATTTTATTTTCCATTTACCTTTCTCCTCATTAATTATTTCTATTATATGCATATAACATCCATCTCTTCGCTTTCTTTTATGAACAGTGCCAATATATATATATATATATATATATATATATGTGTGTGTGCGTGTGTGTGTGCGTGTGTGCGTGTGTGCGTGTGTATCACTTTCCATCTTCATCATATCCTCATTCACACATGAACAAAAACAAATATACACTATTTTTTTTATTGTTGTTCATTGTAAAAATCCTGGCTTGTTAATTAAACTCTTAAAAGTAATTAATTCTTCTAATATAGGCGCGCGGGGGGGGGGGGGAGAATTAAGGGAGGGGCAAAGAGGATGGTAGTTAGAATTTTCTTGTATTCCTTTGCCTGACAAAAAAAATTAAATTTTTTAAATAAAGGCTACTGTAACTAATTTATTCCCCAAAGTCTTAAAAAAGTTTTGAAACTTTATTGCATTTTAGAGGCCCAAATGAATTAAAGAAGAATAAAGTCTTTAATAAGAGCATAATAAAAAAATTAATAAGATAAATATGTGTCTTGTTAATATATTTTTCATCTATTAATGCCCTATTATTCTTGTTAAAAGTTTTTATTTGTCTTGTTAATGTCTCTATTCATTTTTCTTTTATTGGTGGGGTATTTTTATCTTTTGACATCATAAAATTAATTTTAGTTTAACATCTGGCTAGACAGCAGTAAAATTTCTGAACGTTTTGGGGAATTTTGAAAAAAAATTAGCTACAGTAGCCCTTGTCTAAATTTATCCAAAAAAAATTTCTGGTTAAAAGTTTATTTGTTCAACTGATTAAAAGAAATTAGTAAAAATCACTCTTCTAGTCCCAAGTTTCTTGTTGAGCGAATGTTGTAATAGCTAAACCAATTCCAATTTTTGGACCCTCCAACTATTTCATGGAAAATTTGAAATGGACTCAGTCAATCTACATTAATTGCATAGTACTATGATATAGTTATTAGTCCCTCTCTCTCTCATATTGCAGAAGGTTGAATTCCCTATAAATAGGAGCTGTGTCTCAGTTCGTAGTTCATATTCGATTCCTCATTATAGCCTCTTCGCGTGGATTTAATACATATATCAATGACGTCGACCATCCATGGTTCCCACCTTGAGGTTTCTGGTATATATATAGTTTACAAAACCCTAGCTTTCTTTCTTTATTTTTTATACGAAAAAAAAAGAAACCATATCTTTCTGCACATATGTGTATTCTTTCTTAGTTTTGTAGTTTTATTTACTTAATTATGATCCTAAAATCAAACTCATCTTTCGTGTGTGTGTATATATATATATATATATAAATATATGTGGTTCCTGTCTCTCTCGATCAAGTCGTAGGATGCAACATGGTTTCAGAGTCATATTATTTGGTTCCCAGAAGCCATCCCTTATACATCTGTTTTCAATATGGCGGCAACACCTACATCACAATACCAAGTCAAGGTGAATTCTTAGTTAATATAATATATTTTATCTAAATTTAGTCTATGAATTATATATACTTATTGGGAACTCTTTTAATTTTCTAGCATTGATTGCTGCAGATGTAGGAATGGACACCACTTGTTTGAATAAGTTCGACTTCGAACTGACTACTGAAGGCCAAAGCGAGCTTAATTTCGTGGTTTGGAAGAATATTCACACTAATCTTCATTACGATGATTTTATGGGCAGTGGCAGGCAATTATTCTGTTTTCTAATTAATTTTAGTCCTAAATATGAGATATATTTTTTATATTTATCATTTTTATTTAAATTACTCTTTTTGATATTCCCTCAGCAATAATCTAATAAAAGATGGAGGGAGGAAGTTAAAGAATAAGATCAATCATGGTGTTTTATAAAAGAATGTCATATATTTATTAACTTAACTAACTTTCTTAATCTAATCAAATTAGTTAAATATATCTTATATTAAAATGTAAGACTTACTTTGTGTATTAATATTAGTTTTAAATATAAGATATTTCCTATATTTATTAATTCTTTTTAAATTAATCAGATTGATACTGTCTCAAATTACTTAAATATGTAATATATTAAGAATAAGGGAAATATAATATTTAGTTTGCTATATTCTCCCTTTTATTTTAATGAGATTTAAAGATGGAAATCACCTAATGGTTAGTTTACGCACTTACTACTATAAAAATAGTTTTAAACGTCAATTAATGTCTATTTTTAAAGGAACGTAGAAATCAACGACGCTATTTTGTCCATCTTTTAATGTCGATTATATACAACTGATCTTAAAACTAAGCTTTAATCGAAAATCACTCTTTTCACTTTTAAGATAATTAAAATAAATATAAAAAATTAACTTAATTTTAACATTTCCAGCATCTTTCTAAACAAACTCATGATAAAGATAATTATATTACGTTCTATTCTCTATCTTTTCCTTCCATTGCATTCCCTCTTATTCATTGAACCAAATGAGCAGTGAAGTTTTAAGGGCTCAGTTGCATAATGTATATTTTTAATCTCATTATATTGTATATTTTGAAACTTTCAGGGTTCAATTGCATGATATCGCTTCAAAAGGTTCTGAAGTATCCTCTTGTCCCTTTCAAAAAGGAAACAATAGGTAATCAAGCATATCTAATATTTTTGTTTAGATTTATTTTGGGAGAATTTTATATGACAAATTTTTCTTTCGCAGAGATACTATTGGGGAAATAAAAGTTGTGTTGCAGTGTACACATGACCCTTACAAGGTTAGTTAGATTAAACTTTGCAATAGATAATTAGAGAAAATTACACTTGTAATTCTCAATATGTTTGTCTTTAATTATATTAATTTTTAATTGTATTGGAAAAATCATATGTTAAATATTATTGAGTCTAATACAATTATTATATATCTGATAGGTGTTTGGATTAGTTTTGTTTTTTTTAAATGATTTTATATAAATATATAAGAGGAATTTGGTGTAAAAGTTCTTCTAAATTCTTCAAACAAATTTCCAGTAGCTTAACAATAAAATTTCTGTTGAGGATTGTTCAGCAATTTCCCCAAATAAATATAATAAATACTACATACCTCATTTTTGGTACAATAATAAAAAATGTTTGGGTAGGATTGTTATCAAATAACTTGTAAATGTTTAACATTTGAAGTGATTTGGTATGCAGAAGAACGATGAAAACTTGGGACCACGTAGCTACTCGCAAATTCCCTATTCTTCACATACTCTCTCCACAGAACCAACATTGTTATATTATTTACATCATTCCCAACCGCCACCGTCTCATTATCCACCTACATATCCATCATCACCGCCACACTATCATTATCCGTTTCAATATCCACCAACAACAAATATCCCTCCACCGTTCCTACCACCTTCTTATCCACAGCCTAACATCCCCCTGCCGCACTCTTATCCACCACCACCGTCTCATTATCCGTCACCCTCTTATTCGCCACCACCATCTCATTATCCGCCACCCTCTTATCCGCCACCACTGTCTCATTATCCGTCACCCTCTTATCCCCCACCACCGTCAACCTATCATTATTGGTATCAATATCCACTACCAGCAAATGTCCCTTCATCGTCACCTAATATCTCTCGACCAACAATTAATCCTTTATCAGCGGTTGCATCCCTAGCTTCAATTGGAGCAAGCTTGTTTCAGTTCTTTGGAGAATGAATATATATGATATATCATTTCATTCACCGTTATAATGTGCAAGAGCAGAACCTAAAGCCAACAATATAGATCGCATTAATTTTTAAATATATATGAATGAACTTGATATTTGATTGTACCTCATTTTACGTGTATCAATTATTACTATCTGACTTATGCATGTGTAATGGTGAATAACACTTTGTTAAGTTCAATTATAAGATATTTATTCAATGTTACATCTATATAGATAGAGGTGAGGATGGGCAAATGGCCAAAGTCAAGTTGACAAAATTTATGACATTATAAATTGAAAACATTGCTGAAAAAAATTTGTATTGTAAAATTTATTACTTAAATCTACCTAAAATTTATTAAAAAATATATATACAACTTATCTTTATCTTTAGTGAGTGCAATACCTTTTTAGCTATATGTAGTTTATGTTTAACTATGTATAAAATAAAAGATATTTACACATAGTTGAAGAAGAATGGAAGCTGCTAAAAATGAATCAAACCAAATGGAAGGTGGGTTCTTAGATATTTTTTTTACAATAAATTTTGTAATGGAGACTTTTACCAATTTTTCTTATAAATTGTAAAATTTCACCAAATCCTATAATTTTAAATCTACTAAACCCAAGTTCATATATATATATATATATAAATATATATACGTTAATATTTTTTATAATTTTTTATTTGATATAGTATGTGTTTGGTTTGTGGCAAAACCTAAGTTTTAAATTTAAATTTTGTCAAAACTTAAGTTTTAAAAAATTTTAAAACAAAGAACTATATTTATTCAAAAGGATTTTTGGACCAAACCATGGTTTAAAATTAAGGTTTTAGATAAGTTGGTCAGAGTAGTTTATGGAACAGTAAAAGAGTTTATAGACTAACAAATTATTATATTATCCTTAATTTTTCTTACACCATTTATCCTCTATCTTTTACACCTCTTCTCCTTCATTTCTTTACTACACCCTCTCTCATCTCTCCTATATTTAATAATTATACCATTTTTTATAATTTACTAATAATAAAAATATTTTTAGAAATAACTATCAAAACACTCATTTATTCAAAATCACTTTTTTTCATAAACTCTTATCCATAAACACTTTTCTAAAAGCTACCCAAAAACCATTTTTTTATAAGTCATTTTTTAAAATCTTATCCAAACAGGCCCATAATATATTTTAGAGATAGTATTATACTCCTCCAATCCTTAATATATGATTATTTAATTAATTCTCTTAGATTAAAAAAATTAGTTAAATTAGTTAATATAATATATTTTTCCTAAAACACCCTATCTTCCTTAAATATCGTTCTCATTTTCTTATTCGATTACTGTTAAAAGAGTATTAATACGAGTAATTCAAAAAAATTGATAAATATATAAAATAACTCTTATATTTAGGATTAAGATAAAATTTTCAATTAATTCTTATTAGCTATTAGAAGAGTATTTGTTATTTGTTATTTTATTTATAATGCCATTGTCCATTCGGGCATTCATCCCGGCAGTAGCGGTACAACTGCCTCCTATGCTCATTAGGGTTAGGGATTTTATTTATGCGGTGTTGGTTTTTTTTTTTCTCGTGTCATTTGGAATTAGGTTTTTGTATATTTTGTGACTGGTTATAATCTGATTTTTTATGTAAAAATACCTGTTTGTGGCAAAAAAAATTATTACCCCCATATTGTCATTAATCAACAA
Source organism: Leucaena leucocephala (assembly GCA_037074615.1). Lineage (NCBI taxonomy): Eukaryota > Viridiplantae > Streptophyta > Magnoliopsida > Fabales > Fabaceae > Leucaena > Leucaena leucocephala. The sequence continues at coordinate 11,598,688 of CM073542.1, forward strand.
CAATCCTATCAAAAACGAGTTGGGGCTAACCCAATCCTATCATGAACTTGTTGGGACTAACTCAGAGATAAAAGTACGATTATACACGCGCGCGCACACACACATGATTTTCGAAGTTTCATACCCTCCTTACATATTAGCCAAAAGAAAACTCTCCTTACATTAAAAAAATAAAAAAAATAATATGACTATCCTAATATCAACATATAATCATATAGTAGATGATTTATAATTGTCTGAAAATAGTCTTTTAAGATCCTATAATAATAAAAGTTAGAATTTAAGGCAGAAAAGATAATAATATAATAATAAATAAATAAATCAATAGGGATAATAATAGTAAAAATGATACATATAAAAAATTATCAGGAAATTAGTTATGAAAGGATTTTTAAAACACTTACAAATGTTAGATTTGGTAGAAAGTATTAGTCTCTTATAAAATGATAAATCAAATTTTAAATCCCTATTAAAAGTAAGAGGTGCGTGACTACCCACATTTAATGTAAAGTTCATCTTCTAATACCTACACTTAACCATATCGAAACATAAAGGTTTTGCAATACATATCACAAAGCAAATAGGAAAAATTATTTTTTTTAGTTTTTGAACTATTGACTCACTTAAAATTCAATTATTCAACTATGACTAGGTTAATACTTAGTTCCTAATCTTTTTTATTTTTAATAATTTTGCCCTTATCATGTATAACTCATTTCAAATCTTCACTCGCTACTAAAAAAATATCTTTTAGACAGCATCTTTTATACAGAAACTCACAGAGATAGAGGAAAAAAATGTGATCGATAGCATTTATATAAATATAAACTAAGGCTGAGCAATGGGCAAGGTGTGCTAGCTCGATAGTTAGCCCGTGCCCTGCCCATTTATTTTTTTATGGGCATGGGCCTATTTAAGCCTATATTAAACGAGCTGGGCTAAACCCGTTTGAGCTTCAACGGGTATGGGCAACCCGTTTATCAAAGAAAAATATTTTTTTTATTTAAACCCATTTGAAGTTTTAATAACAATAAAAATAAAACAATAATAGTGCACACATGATATGATTGTTCATCCTAAAATCAAAAAATAAAATACTATAATAATAAGTATAAATTTATAACCACACAGTCCACAATACTCACATAATATAATCATTCATAATCTTAATTATTCAATTGGATTATGATTATACATCATCTACATTATATTTACTTGTGATGGTTGTAGATAAAACTGCCTCTACCTCCACAAAACAAATTTAAAAAAGTATATTAGTATGTAATAAAAATAAATTTAAATAAATATAATATAATAAATTAATAAAAAAATATATGGGCGGGCTATAGGCTACTCAATGGTCAGCCCGTAGCCCGTCCATATATTTTACGGTTTGAGCCCGTTTAAACCCGCCCGTTACGGGCCTATTTTGGGCGGGCTTAAACGGATAAAATAATACCGGATTGTGGGTTTCTTGCTCACCCCTAATATAAACAACTCTTTACACTCGAAGTACCTATATTTTGTATAAAAAAATTACCCTAGCTTTTAGACCTGATCTAACAAATTGAGAAATAAATTAAAAATTAATGAAAAAGTTTGATTAGAATTCTTTTAACATCGGCAATCTATACAAGCAATGTAAATATCACTTTTTGTACATGAACCAATATAGAACCTTCTTTCTTCATTAGAATGTTTCCTTTCCAGTCCTTTTGTCTTCCAACGTATATCTTCTAAGTAATTTGTTCTATCTCTTAGAAATCTGAACGTATCATTTCCCTATCAGTGTGTTTGGAACGTCCACAAACCTAGGTTTTAAACATAGGTTTGGGCAAAACCTAGATTTTGAAAAATTTTAAAACAAACATCTATATTTGTTCAAAAGAGCTTTTAGACTAAACCACGATTTAAAACTAAAGTTTCAGATAAACTGGTCAAAATAACTTATGGAACAGTAAAAGAGCTTTTGGACTAACCAATTACTATATTATTCCTACTTTTTCTTACACTCTCTCCTCTCTCTTCTCTCCTTTCTTTTCTACACCCTATCTCATCTCTCTTCTACACTATCTCTCCTTTATCATCTCTCATCTACACCCTCTCACCTCTCTCACCTCTCATATATTTAATAATCATATCCTTTTTCGTAATTTAGCAATAATAAAAGTACTTCAGTAAATAACTATCCAAATACTCATTTATTCAAAACCACTTTTTTTTTCATAAGATCTTCTCTAGAAGCCATTTTCTAAAAGCTACCCAAAAGCCCTTTTCCAAAATCTTATCCAAACAGGCCCTGTATCATTTTACTATAAATACATATCCATGGTGATATCTCTATATCCTAAAAATCTCAAATCTCTCTCTTCTCTTTCTTTGGTATAGCAAAAAAAGGTAGCGACTGTACCTGGGCCCTTCCTCCCCTCTGCCCACGCCTCCCCTGCCACTGTCTCTATCACCATCACTACGGCCGCCAAGGCCATCACCAGCACCTTCAACTCCTGCCATTGACCCAACCACCAATGATAAGTTACTTGAGGTTATTGTGTACCTCCACGTTTCTGTTATTGAATTGATAAAAGACTGTGCTCGCATTGCTGATAATATGAATGATCTCATATGGATTTTTGGCTGTATAGGGGCCAAAGTTGATAAGATCTTGAGGCATATAAATAGGTTACCTAGTGACAACGACAATGACAACTTCATTAACCCTCCGCCAAATGGTAGGAAACATGCGAGTTGGATAACCTCTAACTCTGATAAGGATGAATAATGTTAGTTTTTTTTAATTTGTTGTTTGGGTTTTAATAATTTAGGTTTGTTTCTCTTTAAAAATATGTATTTTGGTGACCCTTCCTGGACCACATATTTATAAAAAAATATTAAAATATATAAAATATTTTTTATTTTTCATAATCTTAATTTAAATGCTATTAATATGGCCATATAATAATGAAGGGAAAATAATATTAGGTAATTCACAATAATTCACATTTAATTAATTTTTTTACGCATATTCTCAAGTGTGTACACTGGTTGATAAGGGAGACTCAATCTAAAAGGTCTTTAATTTACAAATGCCAAAAAGATTGGTTCCTAAATTGCCTCGTGTAAACTTGTATATCTATATTGGTTTCTAAGTATGTCAGGTCTACATCTTATGTCTTAATTTATAACCCTTACTAGCATGCTTAACTTCATCTGGCACCCACATTCACTCCTCATTTTCTCATGGCATTGCAAACTCTCACTATCGTTAGGTTCTCTCGCTTTCTCCTTATCATGTAACAGTGTCTATCCCTTTGATGTTGTTGTACTTAATCTATTTTATAAGTAGTCTCCCTCCTTCCTCGTTTTCTTTGTTTTTTTCACTTACATTATTTTGTTTAGTTTATAGATTTTGGTTTATGCTCGATTTTATGTTTATTTCTTTTGATTTATGTGCTGGTTCTTTTATTTTTCTTTGGTATGTGTTTGTTTAGTCGTTAGGGTTTTGCTATTACTTTCAAATGGCTTGATCATACTACGATTTTGCTTGCATTGTGTTTATGTAGTTGCTAGGGTTCGACTAGTGCTAAAAAATATAGTTTCTTGCTTCCAAATGGTTTGTTCACGCTAAATTTTTGCTTAAACTTATTATTATTCTGTTTATCTCATTTTTAGCCAATCAATTATTTGAAACCCCCCATACACACACATATACTTACTGAGCCTTCCTTTATTATTGGTTTTAAATTTTTTGTTTAATTGCTTTATTTCTATGCTTTGAACGGGCTTAGACTATTGGAGTGTTTGATATCTAACGATGATAGTTTCAACCAAGACATCCCACTTGCTAGTGATGCCCAATTCTTTTTGTGAGCTTTGCTAAAATTGAAGGCTGTAACTCTTAGATTGGGTGCTAGGTTTACTAAATTTAGTCATTTTTATCTTTTTTAGGATAAAAAATAGAACATAACAATGCTATACCACTTGTTTCATACGGCTAGGGGAAGATTTTTATTCAATAAATCTAATTATAAGTTAGTTTATCTCCAATTTATGAAAAATGTATCCCATATAGTTAGTTATAATAGAATGAGGTGTTGTTAGCTACACAAAAACCAAACTGAAGGCCGATATTAAGGTTTTATCTGGAAAAGTGAAAATAGTAATGAAGAGTTGAGAAATGAGTCTATTGAATTGGAAGATGAAAAATATAGGGTTGGAGAGGCTTGGAAGGAGAAATTTATCAAGTTGATGAACTATTTTTTATTGTAAAATTCAACAAGGGTTGAATAAGTGAATGGTAGATGCAGTCAAAGGGTATGTTATTGATTTTAAAAGATCTAATTAAGTATACATATTTACATATATATATATATATTTAAGTTAGAAGCATTTAAAATCAACCAACTACCTTTTACCTGCATCCACTACAAAAAATCATTGATTTGGTGACAGCTTTTTAGCGGCGACATAAAAAGTCGCCGCTGAAAATAGATCTTCAGCGACGACAAAAAAAGTCACCGCTGAAGCTCAAAAATAAAAAAAAAATTATCCACACCCTTCTGCGACGACACTAAACCTATTTTCTTAGAAAAATTAAGAAAAATAGTTCAAAGTTATTATTTACCCAAAAAAATTTATAAAAAATCTCTAATAAGTTGAAGAAGTTATTGGAAGAAAATATCATTATTTTATTAAGTAGATTATTTTTAAAAAAATATTTGATGAAAATAAGACTTTCAGCAGTGACTTTTTCTTGTCGTCGCTGAAGGTCAATTAACTAAACACGTGACTTCTCTTTCGCTTTAAACACCTTAATTCCTTCACTCTTCTCATTGCATCATCTTCAACTTCAAACATTCCAGAACCAGAATGGGAGCGTAGAGAGAGAGGGAGCAGGGTGCTGAGGCATCAGAAGAGTGGTTGGAGGAGGGACGACCGAGCAAGCAAAGCAGAAGCATCTCGATCTTGCTTTAACTTCTATTCCAATTGAGATTCTCTGTCAACTCCTCCATTTCCATTTCCATTTCCATTTCCTATTAGCACATTGAGAGAGGGAAATATAGCGAAGACAAAGGCGAGACCAGAAGCTAAAAATGTCATCGTTGAAGAAGGACGGTGACAACAGAGGAAGCTCGTGATGCTGTTGACCAATTGAGGTGAGTATTTCCTATTCTTATTTCTGGCGATTTGTGCTTGCTGTGGTTGTGAGGTACTGTAGCTTGCTGGTTCTGAAAAAAAATTTGAGGTTGTTGTTGCTAATTTGGTTTGTGCGAAACATAATACTTGGATATATGTGTACTAATGTATGTTGTGGTGCTGAGGAGTTGGAGAGTATATGTATATAGATATAGCTGTTGTAAGGAATAACAATAAAGAGAAGAACATAAAATGCCTTTGCTGTTGTGCCTTCTTTCTACAGCATTTGAGGTGAGAAAGAGATGATATGTTACGGTAGAGGATGAGGTGCTGCCGGGGTGCATGTGTCTGTAGCTTGTGAGTTGAAAAAAAAATAGAGAGAAGAAAAAGAGAGAGAGGGGGGCGTGGCTGCTGCTGTAGGAATATATATATATATACAAGACTTTTACATTTAGTTTGAACTAATTTGTTCATGAAAGCTTCTCCAATCAGTAAAATCTTCACTCAATCTCAAAGTATGATGTAGAAAGATAGACCATTTAGCCATCTAACCATATCGTAAATATACCTAACTAATTAATTAACTATGTGCCAATCCAACAAAAAGGAAAGAAATATTTTAAAATTATATATTTGCTAACATTGTTCATTAAAATTTAATAAAAGACATATTTTAATACATAAATAATAGTTCACAGTGTAATTTTCACTCTCAAAATTGGAGAAGCTGTTTGCAAAAGTAAAAGAATATATGCGGTGCCTCTTCCTTAATTTAAGATTACTTTTTGTATGCATGAGTTTTTTTTCCCTCAATCAGAGGGTAGGCATTAATGATTATAAATGAAATGAAATTTTTTATTTTTCATTTATAAATGAGCTTTTATGTCTACCTTTTTTTTTTCTATTTAACGATATTAAATGAAAGGAAATTTTACTTGTATTATTGTTCAATGCCTGCTTTTGCTCAGTTCAAGCTTTTGGATGTGGATGGAAAGGTAATCTTTTCTTAGCTTACGTGAATATTAGATATGCAGGTACCTATATTCCTGGATACTTAGTATTGTCTTTGAAGTTGGATCAGATTTCTTAATTTCACTTACATTATGTTCGCCCTTAGCCATTATGGGTCTTGTAATTTCTAGTTAGTGTCTATTTATCCTCTTCTAGTCTGGTGTGGTCCTTTTATTTGCTGCTTCTAATTTGGTCCTTTTGAAAGAAGCATTGTGTTAATAATGTATGTTGCTGATGCCCATGTATTGTATGTTGCTGTTGTATTGAAAACCAATCAGTCTAGTAAATCAACTGAACCTATAAATAATGTTGATTTATCAAGTGTTACAAGATCTCAATAGAGGATTTATTGATTTCAACTTGTGATGTCCTCTAATTGCGTTGAGGATTTATTAATAAATTTAAATCTATTCCTTAACAATAATAATAACAATAATTTGACAATAAATTTTGAATGATGTTGAAGATGCAGTATAAGAAGTTGAAGAAGATGAAGCTGATGATGAAGAGGAAGAAGCAGAATAGTTTGAAGAAGCCGAACCAGCAGACAACTAAGATATAGTCAGAGTAAATAACAATAAAGTTGAAGCTAAAAAAGCTCCTTCAAATGATTGGAGTTCAATTGTTGAAAGATTCTGATTAACATTTTTATTTTATTTTTAAATTTATCTTAGTAAATGATGTATTCTCATATTTTAAAGAATTATGTAAATTATTCATTAATATTATTAAATTTTAGTTCATTTAGTTATTTATTATTTTATTTATATATTTATAAGCCCATTATAGTTTTCATTTAAAAATTTAAGAAAAAATTAAAAATAATTATTGACTTTTGTCGCCGCTGATTCCACATTAGGCGGCGACAATTATGTCGCCACAGATTCCACTTTCAGCGGCGACAAATGTCACCGCCTATAGTACTTTTAGCGGTGACCTAATGTCACCATTGATTGTTGACATTCAGCGGCGACTTTCAATTATTACCACTAATATTTATAGGCGATAGTCTTATAGGCGGTGACAAAAAATCGTCGCTAAAAGTGTTTAGCGGCGACTTTTGTGCTTAAAGTCAATTTTTTTGTAGTGATCTACCCTTCAATAATTCAAATGCACGCTAAATTGTACAAATGAAAAGTTATTCATTTTGCTATGCAAATTTCTCTTTCCAAGACTCTTCAAACCTATGTTTTTCACTATCTAATTTAGTGATCTTAATTATTCTCAGCTCAACAATACTATTTTCAATTTCTCAAATAGAACCTTATTATTGGCTTTCATTTTGGTTTCTTCCCAACCAACATTACCACAATTGATAATAATTTATACCCAGTTTCATTGAATAGGAATCTTCCTTTAACCATATGAAGCAAGTAGTACGGTTTGAGTCATGTTCTACATTCTTTCCACTAGGCAGATGTTAATTGTCACTCTTAAAGCACTTAATTTCATTCAAAAGGTATGGTCGGTCACCCATGACTCTGAGTATAGTGAAACTTTTGGGGCTAATACTATGAATCACAATTGAGTTGTTAACCTTTTGTGACCATGTTATAGGTGTGGGTGGTTATAATATTTATTTTTAATTTCATGTGCTTTCATTTAATTATTTCTATGACCTCATTGAAAAAACGTGATGCAAAAAAAAAAAAAAAAAAAGCGCATACATATATCCCACTCCAATGGTTAAAACTGTGCTTAGTAACTGGGGTCTTAATCACTAATGTCAATCTTTGCGTCAAATGATCAGTAAGAACTATGAGCATACTACTTAACATCTTGGCGCCATTGAGTTATCAAAACTTGAATAACTAGGCCTATATATCAGCAATATAAATGTTCATGTCAAAAGGGTTTAAATATAACAGCCCAATAAAGTTAAAAAAAAAACAAGAAATCATAAAGGGAGGAATGCCTAAATGATCCCTTATCACAAATCAGTTCTAGTATACTTGTATGGGTATTGTGAATTTATAAATAAGCATGAGAATTTCCTATCCTGTCACTTGGTTATTCTGGTTGATATACCCTACGCGCACGCAAACTAAAAGCCTTTGGAAGATTGTGAATTGGGAATTGGGTAGCTACTTATGCCTTTATCTTTCTTTAGGTGTTCTTTCGTGATGATTCATCTTGAGTAAAGAAGATTTGTACAATAGTTCTAATTGAGAAATTATTAAAATATTCATTACTTGAGGACAAGTAACGAGCTATGGAGGAATTTGATAAGTCTATAATTTATAATTAAATAGGTATATATTTTAAGATATATTAAATCAAATCTATAATTATTCTATGTCTATTTAATTTATTTTATATAACTTTCCTCTAAATCTAATCATTCAGATAAAAAGAAATACCACTAGAAAAAATATTTTTTACAGTTCTAATTCACAATAATTATAAGAAAAAAATGCGGTGGCGTGTTTAGAAATAAATTCCATTGTAAAACACTTTTCAAACCATCATGAAAGATACTTTTACAGCGGTTCTATGAAAAACTGCCATTAAAAGTTGTCTAACTGAGTTTAAAAAAATCAGTTAGAGTAAAAGTTATATTGGCATTTAAAAAAAGCCGTGATAACTAATTTTAATGGTGGTTTTATAAAAAAAGCCATTAAAAGTCTTTAGGAGGATCTTTTAACAATAGTTCATAAAACAGCCGTAAAAAGTCCTACGAAAATTCAAAAACACTAAACTCGATTTCAAGTTTACTTTTACTATTCATAGCCATTTGTGTTCTTGTTTCTTTTCATCTTCACCATAGACTTAAACGAATGTCATTTTTTGACAGTTTCCTCTATTATTGGTGTCCATCTCTGTTGTTAACGTTGTTCTCCATCGTCTCTATCATTTTTCTCCATCGTAAAAGCTATAAGTCAATGTTTAACTTCTTTATTTGCTCATTTTTCTTGCTTTTTCGATTGTTTGTTATTTATAAACTGTAATACATTATATGAGATATCACCCTTATATGATTTTTATAATTATTTGGCTAACAAGAAACTTGATTGGCAAGTTTGGTGGATTTGGTTATTATTTAGGATTGCTTATTATCATTATGAATGAATTTACGTGGATATCAACTAGTAAGAAATCAATTTAATATGCATAATAAATATTTATTTCATTACCAAATTGATTGCATGATTACTATTTCTGATTCTTACCTTTTTTTTTGAAATAAGACATAGACAGTTTTAGTCAGCAATATTCAGGTCAATAAGGCAAGAAAAGAGGTAGAAGCCTGGCCTGCATGAAATGGGGGGCTAAAAAAGATGAGGGGACACAACCCACAAAGTTTTCACTATAGTTTGATTATAACATGAAGGCAATAGGTCAAAATGGTGCATTGCTGAATGGCTATATTAGCTATATAGTATGCGTTAAGATTAACGGAGGGCAATAGACTCGAAAGACAAAGATATATTTTAGGAGGATATTTTGATACATTTATAATTCTATGTTTCACCTATCTATTTTAGTTATTAATGATTTTTGTCTTTTATCACAGTTTCATTTTTTTCCTTAAATGTAGCAACTTTTTGATATTCCTGCCACAACAGGCATCAGGCATTAGATCTTAAAGTAATGCGATGAATGGTGGAGAGACTTTAAGTCGAATCTTTTAAAGGACTACCTTCAAGGAAGTAAAGTGGAAAAGCATATAAAGTACGCATACCCCAATGTTAGTGATGAAACGTGGGCACTATTTTGTCAACGGCGGGAAAATGCTACTTATAAGGTTTGATGTGTGTAAACTTACATTTTAATTAACTTAGTTAGTAATGAATATATATTTTAATGGACTAAACTAACTTTGTTTCATTTTCATAGGTTATGAATAAGAAGAATCAAGACATAACAAAGAAGAATATTTACCCGCATTACATGTCTATGGAGAGGTCCAATGTTATAGAAAGCAAAATATTGGAAGAACAATTCTAGGTTGTATAATAAGGTACTGCATTAGTGTATCCATCCAACGTTGATCTCATAAAAAAAAAAATGGAAGGCAGTGAAGGTTAAGAATGGCCAGTACATCACTTCAGATATTGCTACTATTGCTGAGAGGATTGTAAGTAATATGTTCTTTAGAGGATTGTAAGTAATTAATTTAAATAGTAATAATTTATACATTATTACATGGTCTTTAGTTATTTTCACTTAGTTACTTATTTGTTATAGGATGCATTGGTGGAACAAGCAACCTAAGGGTCTTTCATTCATAAAAAAAAGAATGGATATTTTGAATACAACTATTGGGAGGCCTAACCACCCAAATTGAGTAATAGAGGCCTTAAAGGAATTATTCGAAAAGAGTTTTTTAGCTTTGAATCATGAAGAAGTGCAAACTCCATAGACATGGCGTCCAGAGATGAGCTCCAAAAGGTTCAAGATGATCTTACTACTCAACTTACTGCACATTATTAAGCAAAATTGCAAGGATGAGCGAGGAGATGGATGTGAAGCTCCATCAAGCTATCGATGCTAGACTTAATAAGGCTGTGGATGCCAGACTCAATCAAACCATGATGACGGGCTTCCCATTGTCGGCCAATGTTCATATTTAAGAAATCTTCACTTCTTTTCAAGGGACATTTAACATGTATTTTGTCTTGAGTATTTTCTTTTATATTTTCAAGGTTCTCCTGCGGTGACAAGTGGTAAGGGCAGTTATAATAAGAAAGAGAAATTTATCTCCCAACCATATGATTATGACCTTAACCTTAACCAGGTTGAAGACAATGGGAAATATGGTTATCTCTTCATTATGATAGACAAGGTACTAGAACCCTTGCTACTATACAAATTTACCAAAAGAGAATTCCACATGGCCAAGCAAATGTGACAGTACATGCTATTAGTAAAGGCTTTTCATTACACCGGTTCCCTTCCTCATTGACGAAGTCCACAAATTGGATGATGCTTAAGGGTAGTTTCTTCTATGTGCAACAAATCTTATCAAATTGAGAAAGGAGGTCACACCAGAATCTGAACCAAAGAAGGTGACAGAGAAGTAAACATTGAAGGATCCGGAACCAAAGAAGGTGCCAGAGAAGCCTAAGCAAAAGAGGACAAAAGCAGATAATCTCCAACCTCTTCATTGGAATATATCCTTGAGATATACAATATGGTAACTCTTCATACTTTGGAAGATGATATGAACAAAGCACTTAGTTTCACAATTCTATCAGGGATTTTGAGTATAAAGGAGCCTTATAAATTCATCATAGACAGGAATGCCATAATGCAATTCCTAAATTTCTATATGCTGAATTTAGCTATCATCTAGTTAATCATATTTTAAGTTAGAAATTTATTTTAATACTTTATATTTTATCATTCGAGTACTGAAATTTCTATTTTAAACAATAGTCACTCCTATAGCAAATGCTTGAATAAAACAAAATGAGACATATATGGCTTCATGTGTCTGTAAAAGGTCCAAAAGACAATCGATAGGAGCTCAAGGATGATGTACATGGCCGATGTCATGACCCGAATTAAGAGGATGATATATTTTGTACCTTACATTAAAGGATAAGTATACTCTTATACTTGGCACATATATACATATTATAATAAAATCATATATAAAATTTTTGATATTTTGTAGTATGCATTGGACTTTATTTGTCACTGCCCCTTAAGATAATGTAGTATACTAGTTCGATTAATGTTTGGATAGACAAATCTCGAGATTGTATCCGTTGACAACACGTGAATGTTTCTTTATAGAATTATCAAGCATAAAATTTAGCAAGTTATATGATACCTTTTTTTTCCAATTGGCGATAAGGTTATGTAAAGCGTTAATCTTTTCAGAGCGCATATACATAATACGAATCCTACATGGATTTTTCTTGCAATAAGTTATTTTTAACTAATTAAGTTTTATTTTTATAAATGTATTAGATATAAAGTTTAATATTTCTAATATGCTCTATATTTTTCTATTTTGTTAGCATCGTTGTCAACCTGGTGGTGTTGAATGTGGATACTATGTGATATGCTACATTTATGAAATCACTAAGGTTCATAGAGAACTTACATAAGATATGAAAATGACACGATTAATATTTAATGATTCTTCAATTTATTTACATCTCTATTACTTACATATTATTTCTAATTTGCAACAGTTTGATACATGACCAATGAAGATGACCTAATCAACTCAGTGAGGGATGATTTGGCATGAACAATACTTCTACACATGCCTTGAAGATAAGTAGGTCAATAGCTTTTTAACTTGTTTAGGATTGGTCATTCAACTGTTTCCTTCTTATATATATGATGCACAAATACATATTTGGTTTATTGCAACATTATCAGTTTGAATTATTTTATTACCATTTGGATTTTCGTATTGCTAACTTTATAATTTGCTGCCTGAAAATTGGTTTGCCTTGATTATGCTAAATATATGATGGTATAAAATGAAAAATTAATGGGAAAACAAAAGCCTTTCCACAATAGTTAAACTAAGAATTGCAGGCGAAAGATTAAAAAGAAAAAAAAGTAAGCTTTACATGATGGTTTTAGGTAGAATCGCCAAAGCTAACCTTTAATGACATTTTTATTGTTAACTGCCTTTAAAGGTATAATTTTTCACTGCAGTTTTAGGTAAAAATAACCGTTGTAAGTTATACATTTAACGACAGTTACAAGTTTGAATTACAATGGTGAAATAATTCACGTTGTTCATAAAATAGCAATAAAATACTGTAAAATCCTCTTAAAATATAATTATTATTAATTATTTGGACCTATTTTATACCCAATATAATTTATAAATATTATTATAAATGAATTTAATTTATTTCAGAAGAGTTAACTATGGTAGAAAAGAATTTACTAAAATTCCAAAGCAACCTTACCATGGTTATAAAAGTCTTTTCTTAATCAATAATTAACGTGGTCAAAAAGACAACTTCCCATCCAATACTATCACGGTTAATAAAGTGTGATATACTTTTAAAATGTTATCTATAATAGAAAAAAGTGAAATTTATAAAATTGTACTATCATAGATATAAAAACTTTACATAATTTTTGCATGCAAAACTATACTAGAAAGAATTTAACCCTATTAACATAGTTAAAGGGTTCAGGCCTCTGCTTAACATCATCACAGTTATCAATTTGAATTTTTGGAATAGGCCCCTGGGTGACATCTCAGCGAACAACACCAATGCCCATAATACAAGCAAAATTTTCAAATAGCATTCATAATATAGTAAATAGTCCCTGTGGGATTCACCAAGTCACATATATAAGCACACATTATTCAGTATGATCATAAAAATATTAAATTATTAGAGTATAAATAAAAGTGGGCCTTATAGTGTCAATATACATATACTCAACACATAAATATAAAGAAGGGTGTTGTATAGGTCAACTAGCATAATTATACCTCCGGCACCTTCCTGTTCGAACTAGCAATTGAACTAACTCATGAAAACTGTTAATAAAAATAGGGAGAGACAAACGTCTCAGTAACCAACAATTCTACCCATCATGCATATTAACATGTGCTCATGAGGTGTCAAATGAGACAGATCACAAAGTATAATATATGGAAAATAACATATTATCATAATAAAATTAAATGGATAACCAACTCGAGTTCCCTCCATCAATCCAATCGAATCACCTTATTCCCGCCAGCTGAACTTATGGACTAGTGATAACTATTATATGACTGACCACCCAAAAAATTAATCGGTCAAGTAATATGGACTGACCAAAATCCATAGAATACATGACCGGACCATGAGTTCTTTCCCCCTCGATCAATAGGTGGGGGTATCGCAGCTCCTCGGTAAATAGGTGGGGCAAATTCCTCGTGTAAACAAATAGGGCAAGTTCCTCGATAAACATGTGAGACAAAAGCCAACTATCCAACTCTAATAGAGACTATACTACGTGGTAGAAATATAACTCCATCATCACCAATTCTCAATGCATAATTATCAAGATATTCATAATAACCAAAATCTCAATAGCTCGATAATCAATATTAATAAATATTACAATAGGGTTTTTCTCAATATAATAACTTTTTTTAAATTCCAATAAAAAGATAAAACAAGTTTCTAATCTCAATTCAACTTTCTAAATTAAACTTTAAGTCCCACAAGATTATTTTCAGTAAAAGCATCAATAAAGATTTCTTAATATAATCATATAAATATTAGTAGATTTATATATATCAAATAACTCATAAATATCAAATTATCACACACAATAAGTAGAAATTATTTATCTTTTGTCAAAATAAGAAATAATTACACAAGTAGAGTGGCCCTAAGTATAACAATATCAATAATAACAATTTAATATTTTACTAAGAGTTATTTCAAAACTCTAATGATAGTTTATAAAATTACCATATAAGAACTATCACTATAATACTTAATATTATTCTAAAACTACTCTAGAATCTTAAAGTTAATCTATGTTAATTAATATATTTTTAGTTAAATATATGTATGTAAAAATGGTTATATTTTTTATTTTAATCTAATGTTATTTGAAAATAGAATATATTTTATTCATAATATATATGTGTATATATATGTTTATTTGTCAAGCTCACTAGACTTCCCTTTTCATTTACTTTTACATATCCACGGTTATATATATATATATCTTGATCACTACCTAACCAAAAGAAGTTTGGGAATTGATTTGTACCGGTTGATGTAGAGAAAAATTGACGTACACGCTCGTGGGATAGAAATAGAGAATAAGGATTTCAAAAACAAGATAAGGATGACATCAAATTTATGTGTAGAACAAAAGGAAGGAGGAAGGCTTACAATGTTTCTTTACCAAGCCTATATGTTTATATATATATATATATATATATATATATATAGGTCCGCCTACCTGTAGGGAAGTATATAGATGTAGTTATATGCTTCAAACTAGAGCCTATTCCTTCCTATTATTTTTATGTATTGACTTATGACGTTTGGAAAAAACATATATATATATATATATATATTTCTTTATGAAGGAAAACGTTGATACCTACAATTATATATATATATATATATATATATATTATATGTACTCAGAACTTGCGTCACTACCTAACAAAAGAGACGGCAGTGGCGTACTAATGCAAAGACTTCACAAAGAAAGGAGTAGTGGTGTGACAATAAAATGATTTGATAAAATAAAGGAACAGTAGCGCTAAATGACAAATACTAATAGAATAGAAAAGAAGAGACCAAAGAAAAGGTTGAGAGGATGAAAAGTATACCTCTCAGTCTGCGGTAGTCACGGCTTCTGAGAAAGTAGAATTATTCATAAAGGAAGAAAAAATTGACGCTAGAGAAAAAGATAATAAGTAACGGCTAATATAAATAAATAAATAAATAAATAATTTTATTTTATTTAATATTATTTTATTATTTTATTATTATTTTTATAATTTGTTATAATTCTATTAAATATAATAATTTAAAATATAAACTATATTTTTAAAATTTAAATTTATATCTAACTTTAAATATAAATATTAATAAATCTTTAACTAATAATAATAATCAAATTATAAAATCCTAAATAAGATAATAGTAAGATAATCTAGATATCATATTTTATTAAAAAGATAATAAAAATATTCAACTATAATAATTTAATTAGTTAATATTTTTAAGTTATTAATAAATAATAATTTTAGTTGTGTTTAAAATTAAAAATAAAAATTAAGATATTACAAATATTATTTTTAACTGTCATTAAAAGTTATTTTTTCTATTAATATATATGTGTGTATATATGCAATATTTTTTTAATTATTAATATAATATTTATTTAATTAATTTGATTATATTAAAGAAGTTAGTTAAAATAGTATGGTATATTTTATCTAAAATATCTTAATTATCTTTTTTAACTCTTCTATTTTTTTCCCTTAATTTATTATTATTATTATTATTATTATTATTATTATCATTATCAAAGGAGTATAAATATGGATAAAGACGATAATAGGGACGTGGATTTGTAAATATTTATTGGAGATAAATCATAAGCTTACGCCACAAGGATTTGGAGCTATAAATATCAAGAGACCCAACTCTAACAAAGCATCCAGGAAGCAGCGATGGCCTTATTCCCAGCAGAAGACTTCTTGGTCCTCTAGAGTTCATCAATTCTTGTTCTTCCTTTGTTCTGTTATGTTTGAGACTTTGAGTATTTTAGAATAATATTATTTATAGTTTATTTTATTATGAGTTTCTAAATTTTCTGGTTGGGATAAGGATATAGCCAACTAGAAAGCTAGTTTTTATTTTTTTATAGATTTTTTATAAATATATTTTTGTTTCTTTTTATTATATTGATTTCTTTTATTCTTCATGTAGATTTTATGATTAGCCACCGTTTAATCTATCCCAGGGATGATCTTGATGTACGGAGAAGCGAAGAGAGAATCTAAATTTAAAGAAGTAGACATAAGTATTTATGTTGGGGATCATTCTAAATATTTGTAGTGAGTTATAACTATAATTTTATGGTTTAGTTAGTTATTTGGGTATTGTGGGAATAAATTTAAATCTAATTAAATAAAAACTAATAATTCATGAGAATATTATGAGTGAATCATAAACCCCAATGCATGAAGTATGATTGAGTTTTCCTCTTAGCTAGTGAACTTTCTTTTGCTTTTATTTCTTTATTTTCTTCTTTGATCAATCTATTCCCTTTAATTGTTAATTATTGAAATTAGTAAAAGCGCAACCACCCTCTGCATACTACCCTAGACTACTATGAGATTTATACTGCATCGAACCCATATGCTTACGGGGAGATTAGATAGGACGAGTAAATCATTAGTTGTGCTGCCGGATTTGCGTTTTTTGCACATGAAAACTTATCAAATTAAAGGAGTATCAACTTCAAATGAAGGGATGTAAAGATGTCTAATAGATCACATAAACACCTTATTTTCCTTCAAAACGTTTATTTTTACCAATAAAAAGCCCTGTTCAAAACAAACCAACCAAAACAATAATAAAAAGCCAACAATTCAAAACTCCTGTTCAAAACATTTAGTTTTATAATGTTTCCAATCAACTAAGCCTAATATGAAGGCGGATAATATTCCATTTTTAATACATGAGGGCGATATATTACTTACCCTCAACTTCAGGATGTTCAATTTATTTTGAAAGAAGATTGAGCAAAATTAAGAGTAAATAATAAAAATGCTCATAAACTTCTAGAAGAATTATTCAAAAGTCCTACTAGAAAGTCATTTGAAATTATTAAATAATTAAATAATTTTAAAAAATTTGGAGGCGATTAATTTGATTTATGATATTATCAAGGTACCCTTATGAATTTAATAGAGCATAAATGGTAAATTATTAGGCATGCGATAATAATTTAATATGATATAAATAATAGCTAGGGACATGTGATCACACTCTTAAATATTATTTATGTCATTGTCATCACTTGTCCCTAGTTATTATTTGTACCCAATTAAATTCATAAGTGTAACTAGGTAATTGTAAGGAATTGAAAGACACGCAGCAGAAATTATCTTAAAAAATTTTCATTCCTTGCCAGGATCTACCGTATGTGTTTAAGTCAAGTGGGAAGAAGCATTACCCTCAGTGTGTCTCAGCGACTTCCACAGCTTTCGGTCACGACGTTCACAGCTTCTCTCTGCGGCTCGTGCTCCCTTTCTGATCATAAGAAGTCGACGACTCAGGTCGGCTTCCTCTACTGGTATCCACACGAACAGCTTTTCAACCACGAATGACGTGCTAGCGTCTTTTGTCCCTCCAGGGCTTTCTCAAGAGTTCGTCCTCTCCGTCTCTATTTCAGCAGTTTCTTATCTGCAAACCTTTTGCAGAGTCCCCTTCGGCCTTTCTATGTTCTATGTGTGTGTCTATTCCAAAATGTAGCTCCTAATATTAGATATATAGGATGCTCTGCGTTTTCCCTAACCGAAAAGGATTTTAGGAGTTAATCTTATATTAATTCCGAAAATAATACAATATCATATATTGTATAATTTTATAAGAAACTAATTAAATAAATAATATTAAATCCGTCCCACAGATTTAATTACCTATTTATTTAACTTTAAATAAAGATGAGACTGAACTATATTTGATTTATTCTCATAAAACAAATTTGAGATATCCTATCAATTTGAATTTCAAATTCAAACATGATAGGGATTTAATTTATCCTTAAAATTAAATCTTATAAATATCTCTTATATGAGATATCCTATCAATTTGAATTTCGAATTCAAACGTGATAGAGATTTAATTTATCCTTATAAATTAAATTTTATAAATATCTCTTATATGAGATATCCTATCAATTTGAATTTCGAATTCAAACGTGACAGAGATTTAATTTATCCTTATAAATTAAATCTTATAAATATCTCTTATATGAGATATCCTATCAATTTGAATTTCGAATTCAAACGTGATAGGGATTTAATTTATCCTTATAAATTAAATCTCATATATATAATATATATATATATACGAATATAAATATAAATAAATATATATACATTCACCTGGATCATTCATTGAATCTGGACATGTCTTAGATTCAATGAATCTGGACATCATAGCTCGTGTTGGGCTATTTTGTGTGCGACCCTGTAGGCCCATATGAAGTTGGCAGTGGGCCATTTGCTATACTAGCCCATAAGTCGCAAGCGGTCTCTAGCAAGACATAACGACTACCCAAATCATATGAGGATCGATAAACGATGTAACCTTTTATAAAACCATATCATGTCCCTTCTATCACGCGATATTTTGGTCATGGATGAGGCATGGATGATGTCATCCTCCTATTCCCGACCGTTATTTTCTCGATCCCTAAGTAGTCTGACTATAGAAATGGAACTACCTTTCCATTACAGTATGGCCATACATTTCTCAGACTTACTCATCGAGGGGCCCAGTAATATCTCTCCACGAATGTGAGGGACAAATTCCATCTTGACCATTCACATTCCTCAACATGAAAAACCACTAAGCCCGAACATAGTCTTTATGATCACTCGGTCAAAAGTGACTTTTGACTAGGTCAAAGCTGAGCGTTTTGTCATGTAGGAATCCATGATGATCTCAAGTCAAAGGGCATATTGACATGGTTTGTATATGAGAGAAGCTTATGACGTTACCCATGCAGTTCTCTCATAGCTGGTCGGTCCAACACCCTGTACTCTTACATGTGCTTATGACTTTGATTTATATCTCTATACATTTTCAAAGTCATACTGGTCTTATTTCATCTGTGCTCCCACAAGATGATCGACCAGGGACATTTAGGATAATATCATGAATTATCCAAGGATGGTCATCATAGTAAACATGCAAATAATATGATAACTCAATTAATAAATTCATAAATCAATAATATTCATAAGACAATGATTGGCCCCTAGGGCACGATTTCCAACAGTAATTGTATAAATTGAATTAATAACATCAAATCCGTTAGAATTACTTAATAATTTTATAAAAAAATTTAATAATAAATTTTCTTCGATGGACCTTTCT
Source organism: Leucaena leucocephala (assembly GCA_037074615.1). Taxonomy (NCBI): domain Eukaryota; kingdom Viridiplantae; phylum Streptophyta; class Magnoliopsida; order Fabales; family Fabaceae; genus Leucaena; species Leucaena leucocephala. The sequence goes on from CM073542.1 coordinate 11,618,403, forward strand.
AAATGATTTTCCCTAAATTTTTTATTCAAAATGCACCAAACACCATATGTCTTTGAAGGTATAAAAATATTTATAAACATTCAAAATATGAGTAAAAATGACACAACATATAAGATAACCAGAAGATAATTACTTTTGCTCTCATTGTAAAAATTCATTAGTTTTGTACCTTGTAAAAGTAAATGATGTCTGTTGTACTTTGCTTTCTCATATGTTGTCTTATTTTTGCAATCATTACTTTAAATAATAATCGTACCACCAAATTAATTTGATATAATAATTATAACTTTAAATAATTTGAAGTGTTAATTATTTGAAGTGTTAATTAAACTATCAAAATTAATTTGAGTTATAGGGGAAACTATAAAAATTAATTTGAGTTATAGGGGCACCTTTACCATTCTTTTTTTGGGTAAAAATATTTAAATGAGGTGAGTTCTAAGCAGGTTCAAAAACCTCTTACAAAAAGAAACATACCTTGTGACTATTTTACGGTTTATTTTCTTTTGTTTTTTTTTTTGTCAAAAAAAGTTTGCCGTTTTCTAATTAGTTCTAAGCAGATTCAACGTTTATTTATTTATTTTTTTAAAAAAGGCACTTTTTAAAATTTAAAAGGGTAAAAAAGAACATCTAAATTTTAAAAAAATATATATTAAATCTCTTATTCAATCTGTCATTTACAAATTTAAGGTAAAAGATAAAATTATCCTTTAGTTTTTTTATAACTCTTACAATGGTATTTATAATTTCAGTAATAGTTTTGATAACTCCCCCTAAAATATTTATAACTTTAAAACTAAAACTAATTATTTTTAGGTTTCTAACTCCACTAATAGTATTTACAACTTTAATAATAGTTTTAACAACTTCAGCTAAAATATTTATAACTCTAAAATTGTAATTAACTATTTTCTGCTTTACAACTCCTATAATAAAATTTACAACTTTAATAATAAATTTCACAACTCTCATAAGATATTTACAAATATAAAATTGAAATAAATTGTTTTTAGATTTGCAACTCTTATAATTGTCTTTTATTATCATTTTGTTATTTTGGGTTTGCAACTCTCTCAAAAGTACTTTGTTCAAATTTCATATTTGTAAATGTCTTAGGGAGAATTGTGAAAACATTACTAAAGTTATAAATCCTATTGTAAGAGTATCAAATATAAAAACAATTAGTTATAATTTTAGAGATATAAATATTTTAGCTAAAGTTGTCAAAACTATTATTGAAATTGTAAATCTTATTAATGAAGTTATAAATGACTAAAAGACAATTTTATCTTTAATAAATCTTGGCAGAAATATATTAAACTAGGGGGAGATACCTCGAAGAACCGAAGGGAAGGGAGGAAATTAAAAGAAAAGGAAGTAGAGTACTGGACGGACCAGTTAATGCATTACAGAAATTTAAAATGCATACAGAGGGGATGCTCTTGCATGAACTAAAAGGTAGTAGAACCTGCCAATCTTAGCTCATAAGAGGAGGCAAGGATATGAAAATTTAAAAGAAAACTTAAAAAAGAATATTGAAAATAAATTATTATTAAAACATAAACACTTACAAGAAGAAGAAGGGATACAAGAAGAGAAAGAAGAGGAGGAAGATGAGGCTCTCTTTCTAGACTCAGAGTATCTCTTTCTAAATGTAAGGAGGGGCTTAACTCAACCTGCCAAAAGAAGGAAATAAATCTGACTTTAATAGATAGGGGAAGTTACTGTTTAAACAGTATTCTGACGTGGATATGTTTTACTGTTTGTACAGTTTCAATCATAATACCATTTACACGGTACTGTCGACACTATAATTCTTGTCGACACTACAGTGACTTACTTTTTAAATAGTACTGCTACAGTAATATTACTGTTTGAACAATACCTTTTACAAATTTGTGTACAAAAAATCTAGGATAGATTTTTCGATCAAACTAAGTGTTTAGAGAATTTTAATCTTCATCTAAGTGCACACAAATTCTTTCTCATCATCTTTCTTTGAAAGTGGTGCAGAATCAGTCTGCCTTGTAGAAGGGGTTTGCTCCTGTTGTTGTAAGAGTTGGAGTATGAAACTCAATTGGTTGATAAGTCTAACCTTATCGTTTGTTGATATGAGGATGGCTTGCACCCTTATCTTCTGATTTAGGAACTTGCTATGTTCCGTCATGAAAAGATACTGGGGATTATGTTCAAACCATCTCTCGGTTGCTTGTATGTTTATTATGGAAAGATCAAATTTAGGCCACCATTTTATCGACAGAAGTCGTTGGAGTATTGTTAGAAACCTTGATCATTCTGTATTTGAAAACCTATAATTCCAAGAAAAAAATCTAGGATACAGATAAGTTTGAAAAGTAGTAAAGTTCAATAGGAAAAGGGTTTTCTTCAATGTTGAACTTCTATTTAAAAATCTCAAAATCTTGAACTACTGTTGGAGGAAATATTTTTGGAATAGGTCCAAAGAATTTCCACCAGTGTCCAAACCATTGAGGAAAGTTGTACATAGTTTTTGTTTTAAAATAAATAAACCAAGTATCTTTAAAAAGTTTATTCTGATCCCAGAATACATGGTACCATGCATCAATATAGTCCCAATAATTGTACCCAATAGGATCAAAGTTTATCCTAAAATTTTTTATTTTGTGTAAATCTTGTCCCTACTGGGATGGAGTGAGAACTTTCAAAATTTGCAGGGTAGAATGAGTTATTAAAGACTCATATGTTTTATCAGCATTCTTTTTACTTGCAACTGACTCAGAATGAATCAATATTAATTCATAATACTCCCTAGTTTTGCTTAATTGTTTAGGCTGAAAATGAAATCCTTTCAGGAAAACTGTCACATTCTTACTTTTAACCTCAATTATACTCCATTAGAATTGATTGGAACCAATTACACGATCATTTGCTTTGAAAACATTCATTTTCAAAAAAAATTACTCTTGGGTACTGTTCACTGTTACTGTTTATTTGGTAATTCTAGAACATGTACTCTACTTTAAAAATTCATAATTAATTTTAGAAAAATTGAAATAATGTGGTTCCAATTTCTAATGAAATATCCTTCATAGATATTATAGGAAAAAATATAAAACTGAGGTTTTCTTGTCCAAATGAAATTAGTTTATTGGTTAAATATCACTGTTCATTTGGTAAAATCTGGAAGTTCCAGTTTCTTTGTCTTAACTTCAAAAATTCATTTCTCTTTGGTTAATTATTCAAATGAACTTTGTTACCTATGTATTTGAAGCTCTATATGTCCTATTTAAGATCATAAAATTTCATAGAAAAACTCGTCCATTTGGTATATTAAATCATTGCATGAATGTCACTGCCTCTCAGCACTCGTTTTATCTCAATTCTAGATCTTACTTCCAAATTTGGAAAATCATAAAAATTTGGATAATTATCCAAATGAGGAATTCTTAGTGTTCATTTAAATATATGTATCTTAACTTTGCTCATGCCAAATTTCAGACTAAAATTCATTGATTTAAGGGCCAAAAGCATCGTCACATCACCATAGCCTTAGAACAGGGTTATAAAAACATATACCATGCATACCAGCATATCATCCCATAGTGTCATGTAAGTCATGTAGCTTATTATACAACTTGATCATCAACATTTACTCTCTTCCCTTGAGAGGATCCAGCACCTAAAACATAGCTATGCATGTGGAAAGAATGAGATTTCATGGAAATCCCAATAGCAAGAGTTACACAAACTATAATATCATGCATGAATAATTGGATGTTTAACATGTTATCATGAGATGGGAGCTACTTCATAATGGTACATAACAAACTATAACGTGCATATTTTCATGACATAACTTGCAAGGAGTTGCAATCATTCATACTTCATCATAATATAATGATATAAGCTCAAGCTCAACCAAACACCATAATCAACAAGCAAGCAAACAATTAAACAAACATGAGTTATAGTTAGGTATCCTTGCTACCACTTAGTTATCCTTGTAAATGTCTTCTTGAGGTGATTTCCTTACTTTATTAATGTCAAAACCTAGTCATTACATAATAATATCAAGTTACAACTCGATTTGAACACAAAACCAAGACTAGATTTTCACTAACTCCCTTTCTTTTCTACTTTATGTTTCTTACTTCCATCTTTCCAAAATAAATTCTCATGGTTCATTTTCACATAATTTTTCATGTAGAATTCAAATATGAAACTAGAATTTCTAAAATCAAAACACTTCAGTTTCTACAGTACCAAACCGAAATGAAGCCCTTGATTCCAAAAAATTCACATTTTGATTCCAGTGTTTCCAATACTTGTTCTCCTAATTTATCCCCACACAATTTTCTATTTTAAACTCATTGGAAACATCAAAATCATTAAATTCCATCATATTAATAGTGTCACGCACAGTATCAGCAAGAACACAAAATCCTAAATTCAAACATACTTGAATTCCCAAGCTTATACCAATTGATTCTAGCTTGTCTAAGCTTGTCTAAACTATCCATAATATAAAACTCATATTTTAAACATATATGAGCAGCACTTACAGCAGAAACCATGAGGAAAATATAGCACAAAAACCCCTTTAAACCATGAGCTAACTTACTAGAATAAAGATCAAGAACAAGGGAGATGATTATCTTGCTTGTTACTTCACTTTGGTCGCTTCTTTCTTGGTTGAATGGAAATTTTGCAAGAGTTTTACTATGGTTCACCATGAATACTGAATCCATCTGAATAGTGGGTATTTATAGAGAAATTTGGGTTGAAATGGATAGCCGATATTGATTTGGTTACTATTTGATCCAAGGGCTCATATTTAATCTTAGATTTAACTTTTTCTAAAAAGAATAATTATGAAATCATGTGGGACAGCTCATGGGACACCTAATAGGGGTATGTGGCGTGATTCCCATGTGAGGAAGCTTCTGAAAAAATTCTAGTTCAATCCGGTACCGATCGGAGCAATTTCACAACAACCGAATTGTGTTTTGTTCCTAATTTTTTTATAATATACTTGGATATGTATTCTATCCTAGAAATCAATGTATAGGCTTCTCATACCATTGAAATTTTATACTAAGTATTTATCTTCCATCTATCCCTTGAAAATGACCAAAATACCCTTGGTATCTTTTCTTGCACTATACTAGCCCTAAGGGCATAATTGTCATTCTACCCCTCTTTACACTGCCTCAGGGCATATACTGGCTCTAACTAATCATATTTATACTATATGCCACATTTTTGTCCTGTCCAAAATGACCAAAATGACCTCCATCTATCACTGATACAGTATGGGCATCTAGGGGTATTTTTGTAATTTCACACTTTTCATGGACTGCTCTGGTCTCTGGCCCACTTAACTGTCTAGTCACCTTAAAGGGCTCATGATAGCACCATTTGGGCCTTGATATGAGCTCATTACCTGTATTGCCTTTATGGCCTAGTACACAATACAACTTTCTTGATCCTATTTATCTGATATTTTACTTCACTGTAAAATCCGGCATGGATTCTATAAGATTCCTTTTTTGAATCTGTCAATTCTGTAAATTTTTAGATTAAATATATGAATTTCATGTAAGGTCTCATCTAATTTTGAGATCTGAAAAATACTGTAATAATTTCTTCTGACTTCAAGAATTTATATCAATTAATCGGGATCTCAGATCAAAATTCTGTATTGCGCTAAACTGATCAGAATATTTTTGTCTATCTACTGGTAAAATTTGGGTCTGATCTGATTCTAGGTATTTTTGGCCTGTTTTGGCTCTCAACTTTTCCATATTTACATTTAGGTCCCTCAACTTTTGAATAATTGCATTTAGATCCCTCTTTTTTCTTCTACTTTCACTTTTTACCTTCAAGATTTTCTAATTTACGTTTTGGTCCCTATTCTTTCCTTAGTTATTAATCATTCCTTTTCCTTTCTCAATCTGATACAGTTTATTCCAAGAATCTCATATCTATTACAAATAAATTGTGTACACATATCAGATAAGAAAATTGGGGATATGACAAAAATATTTAAAGCCACTTAGTTTGGATTTTTGTGATAGAAGTTTGGTTCTATCTAGACAATGTTCATAGCCCTATTTTGTTTTAAAAAGGCTAGAGTGTCCATTTTCTAAGAGACAAAAGCATAAACTATTTGTTTTTTAGAAGGGTTGATCTACAAGATATTTTGTTGTTGATCAAGCAAATCATATTGGTTTTGTCAATACCTTTGAAGAAATTGGAGGAAGGGCCAATTTCTGAGCAAAAGTTTTTTCTAGAAGTATTTTCTAGGCATAACTCTAGGCATATGATTCTAAAGTTTTCTTAGAATATACTCTTGTTTGAATAGGTTAGGTTGATGACCCAGACTGAGTAGATGACTCAGATTTTGTTTGGGTTTTTTGGACCGAAGGTCCAGATATAGTAGATGACTCTATTTGGGTTTGTAGGGCTCCAGACTGGGACCCATATTTTTTCACCACCACTTGGATGATGCCTCAAGTTCAGAACTCGAGACTGTTTGGCTTTAGGCATCCTGTAGAACACCCTTTTGTTTATGGTCTTCACCAGGTTTCTTTTTCCACGGCATTTGAGTTTAGGTTTTCTCTCAGGCTTGTATTTACCCTGTAAAAATTTACGGGTAAGAAAGTCTGGAAAGGAGTTTGAAGTTTCTTTGATAAAATCAATTTCAAAATAAAAAATACTTAAAATTGCTTGCCATCTGGCAAAAACTTGTTTTGATGCAAGATTTTTAACATCATTTTGTAAAACATCCTTTACTAATTTACAATCAATGCAAAGTAAAAATCTTTTGTTTAACAAATCATATTGAAATTTGGAAATGCATAAAACAATTGCCAAAATTCCTTTTTTAATGGTGGAATAGTTTTGTTAGGTGTTTTAATTTTCTCTTTTTCTTTAAGATGTTGTTTGAGAATGCCACTATAACCTATGTTACTGGTATCAGTTTCAACAATTTTATAGACAGCTGGATCAAGAAGGCTAAGATAAGGAAGCTCCTTAACTTGAGATTTAATCTGCCTAACAATATTTGAATGAAGGTCAGTCCATGGAGGCAGATTGTCCTTAAGTGAATGATGAAGCGATTTAATAAAGTTATTGAGATGAGGTATAAAGTCAGCAACATAGTTTAAACATCTCAAAAATGTTTGAAGTTGACTATCAATGATTTGATAGGGGATTTTATCTACAAACGAAATTGCTCTTTCAATTGGTGTAATAGACCTTTGATATATCCAATGACCCAAAAACCTTATTTTAGTTTGAAACAAACTAATTTTAGGTTTTGAAACTACTAATCCATTTGTTTCTGTAATCCTAACAAATTTAGAGATTTGTTTAAAATGTTGATATATAGAATGACTATAGACTAATACATCATCGATATAAACAATAAAGTACTGACTATGATCATTAAAGATCTCATTCATGATTCTTTGGAAGTCGCAAGGAGCATTTGTTAAACTAAAAGGCATAACATTCCACTCATGCTGACCAAAAGGTACAGTAAAAATAGTTTTATACCTATCGTTTTTAGAAATTTGTATTTGCCAAAAACCAGATTTCATATCAAATTTTAAAAAGATTTTTGCAGAATAGAAACGTTTTAGTAAATTAGATTGTTTAGGATTGGATACCTGATCCATTGCAAAGTTTTGTTTAAGGGTTTGTAATTAATTACAAGCCTAGGAGCACCAAGTTCAATTTTTGCGTTTTTATTGACATAAAAAGCAACACAAGACCGTGGGCTTCATGACTTGCGAATTAATTTTTTGTTTAAGAGATTTCAATACCGTGGACCTCCTTTTTACAAGTTTTCAAAAGCTCTGGGCTCATCTGAATGGGCCTAACTATTGTTAGGATTTTCTTTTCAAAAAAATCATTTTCATATGGTAAATCTACCACATGTTGTTTTCTATTCCAAAAAGCATTTGGCAAATAAGAACAAATCTTTTTATGGATTTGTTCAAGACAAGTTTGAATTTTCTTTTGAACATCCTAATTGCCTTTCTAAATATTGAAAAGAACTCTCTTCATTTAAAAAGTATATATGTTATTGTTTTGAAATCAAAAGATTGAGCTCTTTGATCCTAGGTTTTTGAGTAAGGAAACATAATCTTTTTGCCCAAATATTCTTTTGAAATTCTATTTTTATCAGTCATATATGGGAATAATAACCTCATAAAAGCACACCTAGAATAATATAGGTTCCCATATTTTTAACCAATATAGGCGGAGTTTTAATTCTTGATTTTTAACAATAACTTTTAAAATTTTGTATCTGACATCTAAGCGTGAGCCATTGACGCCATTGAACCTTTCAATTATTTTTCAAAGTATTTTGTTGGAATGATTCCTTCATTAAAACAATTAGAATAAGCTCTTGTGTCAAATAAGACAGTTTGTTCCAATACAAAATCATTGTGAATAATAATCTTGGCATGGATATAAAATTTTTATATAGAAATTTTTGAAATCAAATTTAAGAAAGTTTGATCTTTCTCATTACCATCATTAGATGTGATTTATAGATTTTCTTCAGTTTTACCTGTGAGTTGCATATCTTGAAGTTAGGATATGGCTTCTGCACAGGTTTCTTATTAGAGTTTAATTATTTCAGTCTTGAGTTGTTTTACATCTAGATAAAGATCTTGGAGGGTTATAGGTTTAACAAAATGTTGAAATTTGTTTAAAATATCTGTTAAGTTGTATTTGTTTACAGGAAAAATAGGTTTTGAGTTTGAAGAAGATGGTTATTGATTAACTAATTCTTGAAACTTAAACAAATATTCTCATTTTTTAGAATTTGGAAGTTTCTCAATGATATATCAAGAAGTAAACCTTGTTCCTTCTAGATATCATTGATTGAAAATGAAGATTTTGGGATATCATCATTTTGAATATTTTGAATACCCTCAGAAGATTCACTTTCAGTTTCTGAACTAGAAGTTTCTTCTATCAAAAGATTGTTTATTTGTTCAAGAAGAGATTCATCAATACACATGATCTTCTTGAGTTTTCTTCTTAAGACACAATATTTTGAAATATGACCTAATTTGCCATATTTAAAACATTTAACCTTATTTTGTTCAGGAAAATCGACCTTAGGTTTGGATTTGAATTCCTGTTTCAACCTACAGGGAGGTGTGTTTTGGTTATATCTTTGGTATATATGTTTTTTTTTTCTTTTTATGATAGGAAGGTTTCCTATGTTTTTTGGTTTATTTGCAGGATGGAAGACCGAATTGCTCACAGAAAGTTCCTAACTCTCTACGATTTATGGTTTTCTCTTTGGCTAGTTGATATTGGATGCTATCATTCTGACAAATTTTAAGAGCAGATTTTTGAACATAAGAGATTAATTCTCTATATGTCAAGTGGTCATAAGGGATTATGCCATCATTTTGATTTCTAAATTTTTCTCTAACTTTATCACTTAAAGATTTAGGTAATCTAGCTAGGATTTTTTTCTTTCCAAAATAGTTGTTTGGCATCATCTCTTATGAGAACTCGAGCAAGGAAAGTATCAATGTACCATCTAAAATCAGAAAGGGTTCTGTACTTAAGATTTGACAGTAATTCAGCTTATATATCTTTCCAAATAGACGGATCACTAACAAAATGTTTAACAATTGTAAAAATTAAAGTTTGGACAGAATCTAGATAGGTTTCACCATTGTAAAGAATATGTATTCCATCATAATCAATTTGTACATATGAGAAAATTGTTTGTTTATCTTCTGGAGTGAGATAATGATCCTACCAATGTTTCAATTATCCAGTAAAACTAGATACCAAAAGGTTGGTAATTTGTTTATCCGTACAGTTATTTTGGGTTTGATACTCAGTACATAACATTGTCATCTGTTGTATTGTTGAAAGGATATTATCTTCATTAAGACCATCTATGTTCTATTCATAAATGTTCTCTCTGTTAAATGACCTAAAGTTTTGGTTAACTCATTCTTCAACCAAAATGTCTGGAGGGCTTGCCCTAGGGTAATATAGTTTGGAGGGTTGTTTCTAGTGTTGTTGATTGATTTAGAGTTTTGATTCAGAAGAATCAGTTTGGGAGGCTTGGGAAGCTGTTTGGGATTCCTTTTCTATATTAGCTACTTGCTTAGTAGAAGAGGTTTACTCAATTTGAGGTGTTTTTGGGACAGTCAATGTTTGAGATATTTGGTGTCTCTTTTGATTATTTTGTCAATCAAATTTGATTTATTTTGGTTGTATATTTTAGACTTCATTTGTGGGTTGAGCTAAAATCGTTTAAAGATTAGGTTTTCAATCATTGGTTTTGACTGTTCTGAAATAATGTTTGAAGAATACTAAGCAAAATGATCACCTAATTATTGGAGATACAAATTAGTATAATTGTTATACTAAACTATCTTTTTAATGTTTATTGGATCAATAGGTTGATCCATATTTTTACAGCAAGCACAGGTTGACCTAAATCATCCTTAGCCTGAGGAATTTGCACCAGTTTTGGATGAATAAATTCAGAAGAGATATTTTCTCCTTTGAAACTTTTTCATTGTTTAATAACATCAATAGTTTGATCAAATGGATAATCCACTTTTTAGTTTTAGCATATTCATTAAACCAATCAAAAAAATAGAATATTCACTTGAGCTCTTTCAAGGAATCTGTAGAACTTTTCTTGAATTTATTTTCTACTATATCCTTTGAATTTTTCTAAAAATCATTTCCTCTAGAGATTGTATTCTTTCGAGTAAAATTGCTTTCGCAAAGTTTCTTTGTCCATTTGAAAATCATTTTCAATGACATGTATTTCTCCCATATCAAGTGATGAATAAGTTGGAGACTCAACCGATCTTAAATCAGATCTTAAGTCTTCATCTTTTTCATATACCATTTGGGGAATGTTTGTAGAATTATCGATTCCTTGAATTGAATCACTAGTAGTTGGTTTAGTTTAGGTGATTACTGTGAGTGTTTCAGATGCCATTCCATATATGACAGAAGACGGTCTAGGAATTGAAGAACAGAAGAATCTAGATGATTATGTTTGGATAGATGTATAGTCTTCATATATTAAAGCTTCAGATCTTTGAGTTTGAGAAATTGATCTTCTGGACCAATCAAATGATAAGCTAACAGATCCATCAGAAGTTTGAGTGATTTTTCTTAACTATGAAATGGGTTTTGGAGTAGGTTGTGAGGCTTTTTCTATTACCCATTCTTCTGGTAATACAATATCTTCCCACATGATTACTTTGGGGATTATTATATTCACATTTTGGAAATCAGTTAAGAAAATTGTTGTTTGGTCAGTTTTAAAAGGAATTTGAACATAAGAAGTTAACGTATTTGAGATCTTATATTGTATCCTGTAAATTAGGGTAACAGGTATAGATCCTAGCAACATGTTTAAACCATGAAGTTTTATTTTTAGTTTAAGACCTTTGAGGACATTTTCATCTTTTAAATCCAATATTTTGTCTGGATATCAATTAAAATAAACAAGTCCTGCATGTAGGCCAGTTTCTGTCATTGCCAAAATAGCATCCTGGTATATATTATGTCTACCATCTAGAAGACAGAGTAAACATGATATATTTAGGCATTTCCTGACAAGAGGTTTTATTGCAATTTGAACGCTACTGATATGTAAAAAATTATATTTTTTTTGTGACGTTCAATTGAGTTTTTAGAAAGAAGGAAAAAATCCTCTTTTTCATGTTGGATAGAAACTGATTCTTCAATAGTCTTGATTATATAATCGGATTTGAAAAACCATTTTTTATCCTCTATTTATGCATAAAGCGAGTTTATAGCAATAGGAGGCAAAGTCCAATTATTAATGTTTTGGTGTATGTTTTGAAAAGAAATTTCTTCTTTGAAAATTCTTTTGTTTGAAGCAGATGTTGCTTCGTTTAATTCCTCATCGTTTAAAGGAAGGTTTGATGATGAAGAAATGGAGGAAGAAGTTCCACATCCTCGTTTGAAAGAAAAATAACAGAATAAAGACATAATGAAAAAGTAAAAAGTAGAAAGTAAATGAACATAATAAATAAAAGAAAACACAGGATAATAAAGCAGGAAATAGAAAGAAGAAATGATAATTGCAAGAAATAAAAATAAAGTAAAGTAAAAGGAAAACTCAATAACTGATGTTTTCTCCCTTTCGTTAGTATCTTAACCTTCTGGATCTGTAGTGGTATAATGAATAAAAATTTACCAATCTTTATGGATTTGGAGATATTGTTAGGTAATTAATATGATAGTATCAAATAAGCCACAATCTAGCCAATGTCACTAATATAGTACATACATGTACTATGTTTATTACACACTACTGCATACAATGTTTCTCCTGCCTCAGTCCATTGGGTTTTACGGTCCATTGTTGTATGGATAGTCTCATGTATAATAAACTTAGACTTGTATTGACATACTATCAATTTATGACAATCGTATCATATTAATAAGCTTAACAATTATCCTGATATCATAAAGAAAGATCCAGATTTATTTATTACATTTCTACTTCACCTTCTGGCTTTAATACCAACTAGGGGAGATAGCCCGAAGGACCGAAGGGAAGGGAGGAAATTGAAAGAAAAGGAAGTAGAGCACTAGACAGATCTGGCGTCCCAAATATTCTTTAAGATTATGGCTTATTAAGGTTGACTTAAACAATATTTGACTAGTATTCGGGCTATCCCAAATTTTCAGGGTATCTCCCTTTTCTACTGGCTCTACTTAAAGTAGCTAGATATCAAAGAAGATGACAATACAAGTCCTAAACAATATTTGGGATATGGTATCAAAGCCAAAATCTTCATCTTATTAGTCATGCAAAGGGAAAGGACAGATCTGGCTTCCATAAAACTCAACTTCAAAGATTTTTAGGATGTTTAAACTATGTTGCTGACTTTATATCTCACCTCAGTAACTTTATTAAACCACTTTATCAGTGACTCAAGGACAATCCACCTTCGTGGATTGACCTTCATTCAAATATTGTTAGGCAGATTAAATCCCAGGTTAAGGAGCTTTCTTGTCTTAGACTTCCTGATCTAGCTGCCTATAAAATTGTTGAAACTAATGCCAGTGACATAGGTTATGGTGGCATTCTCAAACAGCATTTTGACATAAAAGAAAAAATTGTTTATTTTACATCCAAACATTAGAATAGCACCCAACAAAACTATTCCACCATTAAAAAAGAAATTTTGGCAATTGTTTTATACATTTTCAAATTTCAATTTGATTTGTTAAACAAAAGATTTTTACTTTGCATTGATTATAAATCAACAAAGAATATTTTACAAAAAGATATTAAAAATCTTACATCAAAATAAGTTTTTGCTAGATGGCAAGCAATTTTAAGTGGTTTTGATTTTGAAATTGATTTTATCAAAGGCATTTCAAACTCCCTTCTAGATTTTCTTACCCATGAATTTTTATAGGGTAAATAGAAGCTTAAGAGAAAACTTAAACTCAAATGCTGAGGAAAAAGAAACCTAGAGAAAAACCTAGTGAAGAACATAAACAAAAGGGTGTTATATAAGATTCCCCAAGCCAAATAGTATCGAGTTCTAAACTTAAGGCCATCATCCAAGAAGTGGTAAAAAAATATGGGTCCCAGTATGGAGCCTAGCAAACCCAAACGGAGTCATCTACTCCATCTGGATGTTCGGTCCAAAAACCCCAAACAAAATCTGAGTCATCCACTCAGTATGGGTTATCAACCCAGCCCATTCAAACAAAAGCATCTTTTAAGAAAACTTTGGAATCATATGCCCAGAGTTATACCTAGAAGAAAACCTTTGCTCAGAAATTGACCCTTCCTCCAATTCCTTTAAAGGTATTGACAAAAAACCAATATGATTTGCTTGACAAATATCTTTCAGATCAACCCTTCTAAAAAATAGATAGTTTCTGCTTTAGTCTCTTAGAAAATGGATACTCCAACCTTTTCAAAATAAAATAGGGCTATGAACCTTGTCTAGATAGAACCAAAATTCTTTCACAAAAATCCAAACCAATTGGCTTTAAATGTTTTCCAGAAAGGATTTCATTTTTGGCCTAAACAATTAAGCAAAATCAGGGAGTATTATGAATTAATATTGATTCATTATGAGTCAGTTGTAATTAAAAAGAATGTTGATAAAATAGATGAGTCTTTAATAACTCATTCTACCCTGCAAATTTGAAAGTTCTCACTCTATCCCAATGGGGACAAGATTTATACAAAACAAAAAATTTTGGGATAAATTTTGATCCTATTGGGTATAATTTTTGGGACTATATTGATGCATGTACTATGTATTCTAGGGTCAGAATAAACTTTTTAAACATACTTAGTTCTTTTATTTTAAAATAAAAACTAAGTATAACTTTCCTCAATGGTTTGGACACTAGATGGAATTCTTTGGACCTATTCCAGAAATATTTCCTCCAATAGTAGTTCAAGCTTTTGAGCTTTTTAAACAAAAGTTCAACATTGAAGAAAACCCTTTTCCTATTGAACTTTACTACTTTTCAAGATTATCTGTATCCTGAATTTTTTTCTTAGAATTACAGGTTTTCAAATACATAAGGATCAAGGTTTCTACCAATACTCCAATGACTTTCGTTGGTAAAATGGTGGCCTAAATTTGATCTTTCTAGAATAAACATATAAGCAATCGAGAGATGGTTTAAACAGAATCCCTAGTATCTTTGCATGATGGAACATAGCAAGTTCATAAATCAGAAGACAAGGGTGTAAACCATCCTTGCATCAATAAACGATAAGGTTAGTCTTATCAACCAATTGAGTTCTATACTCCAACTCTTATAACAACAAGATCAAACCCCTTCTACAAGTCAGACCGATTCTGTATCACCTTCATAGAAAGATGATGAATAAGAATTTGTTGTGGACTTAGATGAAGATTAAAACTCTCTAAAGACTTAGTTTGATCAAAAAATCTGTCCTAGATTTTTGGTAAACAAATTTATAAAAGGTAATATTCAAACAGTAATATTACTGTAGCAGTACTATTTAAACAGTCAGTCACTATAGTATCGACAGAAACTGTAGTGGTGGCAGTACTGTGTAAATAGTATTATGATTGGAACTGTACAAAAAGTAAAATAGATACACATCAGAATACTATTTAAACAATAAATTCCCCTGTATATTTAAGTCAGATTTATTTCCTTCTTTAGGCAGGTTGAGTGAACCCCCTCCTTACACTTAGAAAGAGATACTCTGAGTTTAAAGAGAGTTTCCTCCTTCTCCTCCTTCTCTTCTTGTATCCCTTCTTCTTCTTGTAAGTATTTATGTTTTAATAATACTTTATTTTTAGTACTCTTCTTTAAGTTTCCTTTTAAATTTTCATATCCTCGTCTCCTCTTATGAGCTAGATTGCAAGTTTTACCATCTTTAAGTTTCCTTTTAAATTTTCATATCCTTGTCTTCTTGTATCCTTTCTTCTTCTTGTCGGCTAAAGGAATTGTTCATAACAGCACCTGTCCCCATAGTCCTCAACAAAATGGGGTTGCAGAACATAAAAATAAACACATTCTTGAGGTTACTAGAGATCTCTTATTCCAGTGTCATGTTCCTTTATTTTATTGGGGGGATGCCATCCAAACTGTTATCCAGCTCATTAACCGTCTTCCTAGTTGCATTCTTTCCTTCATCTCTCCAATTGAGGAGTTACAAAAAACTCATGTTGTCTCTCACTTACAATCTTCTCTTCCGCTACGTATCTTTGACTGCGCTGCTCATGTCTATCTTCACCATCCTCCCTGCAAGTTTAGTCCTCATGTCACAAAATGTGTCTTCTTGGGTTACTCTACCTCTCAAAAGGGTTACAAATATTTTGACCTCATCTCCAAACACCTGTATGTTACCCGGGATGTCACTTTCGATTAGCACAGGTCCTTTTATCTCAGGTCTTCGATTCAATGGAGAGTTGGAATGAATCTCAACTTATAGAACCCATTGTACCCACTTCACTTACACAACATGAACCCTTACAACCTTCAGCCAACTCAAAACAACACAGATGGGAAAAAATATACTCATGTCAACATCATAGAGACCATAACTATCATATATTTGAGGTAGAGTAAATTCCTAAACTGGGTGTAGATCCTGAAAAATGGTGAGGAAATTGATACTGATTTGGATCTTTCCATTACATTGAGGAAACTGCCCTGTACATGTATAAAGCATCCTATCAAAAAGTTTATTTCTTATGACTCTCTTACTCCAAGTTATCATGCTTTTATGATTAATCGTGACGGCATCAAGATCCCTAACAATATACATGAAGCATTGGCCATCCCAGAATGGAAACAGTCGATGTTAGAAGAGATGTAAGCCTTGGAGAAAAATAGGACGTGGGAGATAGTGTATATACCTTCAGGAATAAAATCAGTGAGCTATAAGTGGGTGTTCATTCCAAAATATAATGCTGATAGTACTCTAAACAAGTTAAAGGATATACTAGTTGCTCAGGGGTTTACTCAAACGCAGGGTATTGACTACAATGAAATCTTTGCACCTGTAGCTAAACTCAATACTATACGGGTTCTTTTCTTGGTAGTAGCAAATCTAGATTGGCCCTTAGAGCAACTGGATATTAAGAATGTTTTTCTCAATGGAGATTTGAAAGAAAAAGTATACATGACACTCCCACTAGGTTTTGATGAAGGAAGAAAGAACCAAGTGTGTAAGCTGAGAAAATCCATCTATAGGCTAAAATAATCACCACGTGCATAGTTTGACAGATTTTCAAGTGCTCTCAAGGTTGAAGGGTATAAGTAAGGTTTATCATATCATACTATGTTTGTGTCCCAACATAATAACCTCATCACTATTATCATTGTCTATGTGGATGATATTATTGTTACAATAAATGATAATAAGGAGATTGATCAAATCAAGATAGCATTGAATCATGAATTTGAGGTCAAAGATCTTGGTAAGTTGAAATACTTTCTCGGTATAGAAGTAGCAAGATCCAAGGATGGTATTTATGTATCTCAGAGAAAGTATGTTCTTGATCTACTTAAGGAAACAAGAATGCTCGAGTACAAACCCTATTAGCATAGTGAAACACAAAAAGAAATCTGGAGTAGAAACTGACAAAGATGTGAAAAAATAAAAGAAACGAGAAATGAATAAAATGGAAACAGACAAAGAAGATATCAACTGCTAGTTGGGAAACTCATTTATCTCTCTCACACACGTCTTGACATCGCCTTTGCAGTAAGTGTGGCTAGTCAACATATGCATGATCCAAGGAAGAAATATATGGACTTAGCCTACAAAATACTGCAATACCTAAAAGGTACTCCTAGGTATGGTCTATTCTTTAGAAAAAGCAATAGTAGATTAGTAGAAATCCACACCGATACTGATTGGGCAGGATCACAAGAAGATAGTCGATCAACCTCAGGCTACTGCATATTTGTGTGGGTAAATCTTGTCACTTGGCAGAGTCAAAAATAGAAGGTAGTAGCCAAAAGTAGTGTAGAATCAGAATTGTGAGCTCTTGCTCAAGGAATCATGGAGGGTTTGTGGTTAGCAAGAGTTGCAAAAAAAGCTCATTTAAAAATATATGCTCCATTGAAGTTGTTTTGTGACAACGAGGCCGCCATAAATATGTCCTTGGACCATATTCAACATAGCAGAACTAAACATATGAAAATAGACAGACACTTTATTCATGAGAAGGTACCATATGTGCCTCACCTACATACCCACAAGGCTACAACAGCATATATCCTTACCTAAGAGACTACTAGAAGAAATATTTGAGCGACTTGTAAACAAGTTGGACATGGTCAATATCTATGATCCAACTTGAGGAGAAGTGTGGGAATATTCTGAATATCTAGATTATTAATATTAGGATATTATAGTTAGAGAAATCTTTGTTATTATTATAAATATATCATATTTGATTTAGGAGTAGTTATTAGATATTTGATTTTTTATCTTGGTGTATCTCATCTTATTCCCAAGCACTGTTTATATATATGAGACATATGCCAAAGCAATGATCATTGGACAATTCATATTCTAAAAAGTTCTACAAAACACCGTGAAAAGGTTGAGGAATTTTTCTCTGCCGATACTTTTTTTCTCATTGAGAATTCTGAGGGATTATATCTTAACTCAATTTGATTAAGTGAATTAGTTGGTTCATTGAATATCTTCTGAAATATGAGCGTTTTGGTTATATATGAATTTTAAGAAAGTTTTATGGATATTGTTAACCCTCAGTTGCTTGTGAATTAAGTTCTAATTTGGGACATGGGTTTGGTTTGATGTCACCATTTGAAAAGGAAATAAGAGGATTTTTTTCATTCTGTTCCAACATGATGTGAGAAATTTGTTCTGTACAATTTTTTTTCCATCCATGTGATCACAGAAAAGGAAGCACGATGGAGATGATCTTATTGATGTACACAAGCACAAAAAAAGTAAGGTAATGAAGTGAGACCCTTTGTCTTTGGATAAGTGATCATACTGTTTATTTTGTGCTTTTCCTTCTTTTTATATCAATGATATTTTCTTGTAGCTTCTTGTCTATTTATTGAATCTTTGTTTGCAATTTTTTAAATTTATTGCAGCACAAGAGCTCCAAAATCAATGAATTGGGGGCAATAAAGGTACCTGGCTAAAATGGTCGTGTACTGTATTTCACTTCTTTTTCCTCGTATGGTTATTGTCTTCTCTAAAGTTTGGAGGCTTCTTTGACTCGAAATTATCAAATTTCTTGAGGTACTTGCCATATTCACCACAACCTTAAGTTTTCTTATGCTGTTTATGAGCTTTAATCACTTTTAGAGTTGCCTTTTATTTTAGAAATGGTGACAGTTGATTATGCATCTTCAATCCTTTTTCCGTTGGGGTCCCAAGCATTAACTTTGTTTATCATGTACACCATTTGTTTTGATTAAGAATTTGCTTTTTTTTTTCAGCTGTTCATTGAATTCCTGGTTGAAGTAGTTGTGTAATTATCATGGTTATGTAGTGAACAAAATTTGTGAACCAAGCAGCAAGATTTACCATTTTTTGGTATTTTGAAACAATGGAAAGTGGAGAATGAGCTTGCTATCATGAATCATCATTTACTAAACATTTCAGCGTGCGTTTAACTTTCCCTATCGTGATTCTATGACATATGATATAGTGACCTCCTTTCCTCCTAAGAGAGAAAAGAATGCTATGCTTCCTAGAATTGGGTAGCTTATTGTTTTGCACATAGCTTGTATTGGTATGTGTTTCTACGTCTTAGGGCAGAAGGGGCAAAAATAATACAGAGTACTCTATTATATGATTTTGATGAAGAGTACAGCTGATATAAATAGGAATATATGCAAAGAAAATAAGCTCAGAATCCTTTACAAATAATTACAGCAAAAAAGAAAGAACATAAATTACTGAAGCAGCTGGTAATAAGATCGTTTGTCTGCAGAAAAAAAGAAAGAAAATTACAGCAAAAGGGAAAGAAATAGATTACATGAAGATGGAAATAGAAAAGAATAAAGGGAAATGATCATGATCTGTGACAATCAGTAAAAGGTTCATTTAACTTCATTAAGAGGAGAATCACATCACTAACCCTATGTTTGGATGGGAAGAAAATTAGAGAGGAGAGAATATTAGGAGGGGAACTTTCCAAACATAGTAAATTTTTATGATTTTTGGAAGTTTTCGTTCCTAGTATTCTCTTCCCCCTATTTTCTTTCCATTTTTGCTTCCATCGAAACGTAGGGTAAGAGTCATCAATGACATGATCAAGTCGGGTCAAATACCCTAGTTTCTAATGGGTAGCTGTTATGGTTGGATTTGAAAGTCTACGTCTGCTTCTGAGCATCTGATATTGATTCCAGATCCAATTTGATTGTAGACAACTTCATTATGGCAATGTGACAAAAAAGACTTTGGGGAGCTTTTACACCGTCAAAATTCTTGACTTGAGCTCTTTTTCCTTCTCATACAAGTTATGGTGTTCTGAGAAAAAATGCTTTGCTTCGTTTCTGTGGCTATGAACTTGAAAAACGTGCTTTTACATTGTCAAACCTGGTCGAGCAAATTCAAGAGCTTGTATGAATGAATCTTCAAACCTTTTAAAGTCTAGTGTTCTCATATTTGTCAACTGGCAGGAGTTGCTTTTGTTGCAGCAATCTTCTAGTTTATGAGACCATAAAATACTTGATTTTGCTTGATCAAAATCCCTTGAGAGGTGCTTTTTACCTCTGTAAAAACCCTTGCAAATAGGTTGTCTTTCATCTCCACTTTTCAATATTGAATGTTTTCTTTTCATACGTATTTGTTCCCTAAAATCCTATGGTTTATCCAAATGGATTAAGTTTGGTGAGGAATCCTTAACATCATGGGTTTGATTCTTTTGAGAGGCTTTTGGTGGAATGAAATGGTAGTTATTAAATTACCATCTTAATATCCTCACCTTTTATTCTGTTCACGAATGGTACAAAATTCTTTACTCTGTATGGCATTCAATCTATGCCCCATTGCTCATTGCTTTTTATGGCTAGCAAATATTGACTCTGTTCATAAGAACTTTTGGGTCTTTATGGTCGCAATATGGCATGATATCTCCAATTTTTTATGTAGAATAGGTTGTGAACTGAGGATCAAATACTATCCTGAAGGTGAATGTACGTGTTGATTGACGAAAATTTAGATACAAGGTAAAATTGCTGAAATTGAACCAATTTTTTTTGTAGATCGATTATCTGATATAATTTCCTGTAATTTTGTTAAACTGTAGCCTTCGTCTTCCCTGTAGTTCCCAGTTTTGACCCGTGGTATCTGTGTATAATCTTGATCTCCACTGTAGATTTTTTTGCTTTTGAACTATAGGTGGAATGATTTATCATTCAAGAATTTTAGGAGCATGCTTAGTTTGTCAACGAAAAGCGAAAATCTAGAAAAACCAATAAAAGAAAAAGAAGCAACAGGTCTATTCTGTCTATTATATTCTTGTAATTATTAATATATATATTAATTTTCCCCCTTTTTGCAAGCTTAACACAAGTATAGCACGTTAATAATAGTGACATTGTTTTGTCCCACTCATCCTATATCGTGATATTAGGTATGTTTGGCCTATATCGTGATATTAGGTAGAGGTATTCATGGATAGGATTGGGCAGGGCAACCCCCTACCCGGTGCCCTGCCCAAAAAAAGTATGGGTTATATTTTGCAGCCCGATGCCCGGTCTTGCCAGATAAAAGCCCTAACTATTTTAAACTGGGCATACCCAAGTTGTGATGTTATGCTCATGTTGTGGAAAATAATCTGCAATTATAAACTTATAAAATAATACAATATTTATATATCTTGAAGAATTAAATAATATCTATAATTCACTAAAAATAAGGCAACAAAAAGATAATAATTAAAGTATTGAAATTCATTGCATATAAAAAAAAGCTTTGAAGTCTAAGTAATTTGTAATTGTAACTTTGTATCAACTTTTTAAATGTTGATAAGGATAAAATATCTTAAAAAAATAAAATAAATAATTATAATTTATAATGTAATCATATTATGATTAGTAAAGTTAAAGAAAAAGAAAAAATCAATATAGTTATAAATATTAAAAGACGCAACTTACTTACTTAACTATTTATATTTCTATGATCATTTAATCACCAGTAGTTATCATATTCTCCCTTTAAAGTGTAGCATCTAGGGAGAAAGTTAAAAAAAATAATAAAAGAATGAGTACTCATGGGCAGGGCAGGGCAACCCCTCTGCCTGGTACCTAGCCTGAAAAAAGCATAGGTTGCATTTTGCAGCCCGATGCCCGGCCCTGCCCTATATTTATCAGGCTGGGTAGGGCTTTTTTTTCGCGGGCTCGGGTGAGCATATCAGGCTGCGGCCTTTATGAGCACCCCTAATATTAGGTATGTTTGGATAAGAATTAGTAAAAAGGCTTATGAAAAAAAATTAGACCATTTTTAGAAAAAGGATTTTTGGAGAAGAGTTTATAGAAAAAAGTTATTTTAAATAAATGAGTATTTGGATATTTATTATTAAAAGTATTTTTATAATTGAAAAATTATTAGAAAGAGTATAATTTTATTAAAAATAAAAGAGAGGGTAGATGGTAGAGAGAAGAGAGGAGAGAGGGTGGAGAAGAGAGAAAATAGATGAAAGATGATGTAAAAAAATAAAAGTAAAATAGTAATTAGGTAGTTTATAAATTCTTTTATTATTTCAGAAGTTATTCTCAGTAACTTATTTAGAACTTTAATTTTAAATTATAGTTTGATTTAAAAGTCCTTTTAAATAAATATGACTGTTTATTTAAAAAAAATTAAACTAAGGTTTAGGCCAAGTTTTTTTAAAACAATTTTAGTGGTCACCAAGTAGACACATTGAGATATTTGCTGCTCTTTGTAAGTCTACAAGCCTAACATTTGTAGTGCTAACCTTTTAGTAGTATAATGGTATGTAATTTTTTTTTTTGTAAATAGGTGTATGTTCAATCTCAATTGTAATGTCAAACTGTAAGAATCCATGTCTTTTAATACAGAACACATTCCTCTTGTAGTAGCTCAATTTTGTGTGACAGCTGTTTTACTGTCAAAATTTAAATGGTTTGAATTGTGAATATCCATGTATAAAAATTTGGAGTTTCATTGAACGCAAGAATAAAATGTCATAAAAATCATTTCATAGTCATTTTGCATCTGGGGGATAGTTTTAAATATAATGGGCTGTTTGGATGTAATACAAATTACGGTTTTAAAAGTCTTTTTAGGTAAAATTTTAATTTAGAGAATTTTAAAACAAACAATCATATTTGTTCAAAAGGGTTGCTGTTCAAAATTATAGTTTTAGATAAATTAGTAGGATTAGCTTTTAAAATAGTAAAATAATTTATGAACTATTAAATTACTATTTTACCCTTCTTTTTTCTAATACCCTCTTTCCTCTCTCTCTCCTCTCCTCTCTTCTCTTCGATGATGTTGCTGGTTTGCTCGCTAGAAGAAGTTCAGGAGGAAGATGGTGATGATGTTGGTCAGAGCTCAGTGTTGGTCGCTAGTTGGCTTTAGTGCTCGTCATCGGCACTTGTGCTGGTCTGTGCTTGGGGGTCCATGCTCGCCGTCAGCGCCCAGTGCTGGTCGCTGCTTCAGTGGAATGTCGTTATCTCACGGGAGGAGGAGAGAAGAAGACGACGCAGGAGGAAAGAAGATGACGTGATGGAGGAGGAAAGAAGAAGGGAATAGTTCAGGGAATATTTAATATTTTTTATTTTATACTTTTTTTAGTAATTTACTAATCATAAAAATCCTTTTAGTAATAACTATTCAAACACTCATTTATTCAGAACCACTTTTTTTCCATAAATTCTTCTCCATAAATCATTTTTTAAAAGTTGTCTAGAAGCCTTTTTTCTCATAAGTCATTTTCTAAAATCCTATCTAAGCACACAAAATAACTAGATAGAGAGTATATTTTGATCTTAAATCTAGGATCCTAATCTTGAAATTTATAATTTTTTCTTCAAAGTATTCCTATATAATTGTACATATTATGGGGTTTTAATTGAGTGTAGTTCTAATACGCATGATTAAATGAGATAATTTAGAGAAATTAAAATATAATCATTATAAATAACTAATTTAATTAATTTTTTTATCTATTTAAATTAGTTAAGTAGGTATTATATGGGTATATTTAGATGGAGAGAAAAGTGAAGAAAATGAGGGGAAGGAAATATTAAGAAAGATTTTTTTAAAATAGTAAAAAAAAAATTGGGGAGTTTTTCTTCCTATTTTTTTCCTATTCTTTTTTTTCCGTTTAAATATAGGTAAAGGATTAGAGGTAGTAATATATAAGACTAAACAATCCACCAAGCCAAGCCAAGAGTCTTGCCGCCAATATGAAATCATGCCAATAGAAATTGACATATATGGTAAGGAATAGACTCGTATCTTATAAGAATATGAGTTTGATTCCTATTGCATTGTGAGATTTTTTTTAGTAAGCGATCTCATAAGTCCCCTTTAAACACTTTCTAAACTCTAGAGCTATGTCTTGGCCTTAGTACGTAAACTTTTATGCACTAAAAAAAATGAAATCATTGATTCAAATACCCTCAAAATACAAGGGACCAATCAAATTCATAATTCTTCACATCTAGTGGAAGAAGCATAATAGTATGTTTTTAATTATTTTAGCTGTTTAATTTCAAGCGATTATGAGACTTAAAAAACGGTTATATGTCATATTATCTTAACGTTTAAATCACACTTTTTAATATCATTAAAATTGTATGTTTTGTCTAATCATATAATTGATGGTTCTATAAATTTTAACCATTCGTCCAACAAATTTGAGTGATATAATAAAATTTTAAATACTTTTGAGATGATTCACTATTTTTCAATCATAAAACTACTTTTTGATAAAATGTTTGGCGCACATTGTCTTAACCGCTCATTGTTTTATTCACTTTAAAATCTTATACCTCGTTTCGGTGGTGGTTGTTTATTTTAATTTTGTATACCGGTATTTGGGTTTCATTAGACTTCATTTTGGTGGGTTAGTTGGTGGGACATTTTTTTATGTATCATTTTATCTTATGTAACCCACTGTTCAAAATTCAGCTGGTAAAAAGGTAAAATATGCAATTATTTAGAGCGTATTCAATTTTTAATGAGTATCACTTTGTTATGGTTTCATACGAAGTATTTAAGAAGATATTTTAACTCTTGAATGTTTAGATTTGCTTTTGAGGGTAATTAACGACTCGCCCTCCCGATATTAGTATCACCTAAGAGAAATAGAGATTTTGCCCTATCTTCGGATTGAGGGTAAACTTGACCCTTTTTTAAAAAAAAAATTGTACAAAAAAATTATCTTATATAATAATAAACTTATATTTGTACGAGAAAAACCTCTTTCGTTAGAAAATGCGACTGTCCCAATCCAAATGTCATTGTCAAATCCTACCAATTTCTAGAGTCCATATTATAGATTCCAAACTTCAAATCTGGAAGTCAAGTTACTAACAAAAAATTTGGCCAAAAAAAGTTATTAAAAAAGGACGATGGTTTTCATGAAACAAGAAAATATTTTTCATATGAAGGGAAACCTATAATTATACAATCAATCTAATATTTTATATGCATTTTAATTTCTTTACACGCCAGAAAAACGAAAATATATTTCAAATGAAGGGATATAATTCGGCAACTAATCAATTATAGTTATGTGCATTTTAGTTTCTTTACATATAACGTACGGTAGTATTACTTTTAAAATTATATTACTTTAGCTGTTTAATATCAACTTTTCATGAGTCTTAGAAAACTGCTATACACCTCATCTTGAGGTTCAATCACAGTTTTCAAGGTCATTAAAATGATACGTTTATGAATCTCAGCCATTCCTTTCACGAAAATGCCTGATTTGCTAAAATTTTGAAAATAGACCCTTTTGAGATGGTCCGTCCCATTGGTTTTTTCACACCATAAACCTAGTGTTTGATGAAACTTTCTGCTTACACTGCTTTTGATGCACCATTGTTTTATTTACCCGAAACTTATTTGCTTCTATAAAATGCTATTAGCTTTTGTCTGTTTCGACACAAGCTTGCAAAATGATTGTTACCAAATTTTCTTTGCCCTAGGTTTTATAAAGAAATTACTCATGAATTATACTGGTGATGAAGAAATCAATAAAACTAGCCCGGCATCCATAGGGGTTTGGTTTTTTAGAGAAATCAGATCAATGGAATATCAAAAAGTATTAAATTTAAGCTTTCCTATAAGTTGTTTCATATGATTCAAGAGAAAAATGTATAAATTTAATATTTTGGTATGATTGTTACAACTTAGATTCTCCTGTCGTTTTTAACATTCTAACCAGCATTGTTGAGGATGGAATCATCTATGGGTGACAATGGTGGATTTCTTGCCTACAAACGCAAGAGGAAATGCAGCAGTCTAGAAGCCAGCAAGTCATTCCTATCACCAACGTATGCTATAGTACTCATGGTACATGAATCCAACTAATGAATAGATGAGATATATGATCATTTGAAGTGTGTTCGATCCCTAAAGAATATTATTTTATTATAGTTCTAACCACGATATTTGAGGATATATTATAACTCTTTGATACCTAAATTTACACTTTAGAGTAATTGACAACTCGACTTATGCTATATTAGTATTATTTAGAAGAAAATAAAATTTCACATTATCTTTAAATCATAGGTGAGTTTAACTTCTTTCTAAAAATTTATATATATATATATAAAAAAAAAGAAGCATGTGCTATAGTAGGGGATTAGCCAGTGATTCTACTTTCTATGACGGGATGTTTCCGAATACCTGCGATTAGCCAAAAGACTGCAACCCCCAACACACGCATGTACACACTCTCTCTCTCTCTCTCTCTCTCTCTCTCATTACCACTTGATATGCATTCTAAGGATTAAAAAATTACCAATGACCTTATCGTCTATAGTGAAATGAAAACTTCTCTAAGTTAGAAGTTATTAGTTTAATTTTGCTTATAATCTCAAATCTGTAGTGCCTACTCCTCTAATGCGAAAAATAAGTTAAAGATTACAAAGTATCTTAAAATTACACTTCCATTTGATTAAACAAGCATGGTGAATATAGATTCTAAAAGCATATGCTTGAATATGTTGATTTGGCATTGAGTTCAATGACACATCATCTCTATGAGGCATCTTGTCAAAAATGCTTGAATATGTTGAGCTCTAAGCAAGCACAAATGTAAGCGAGTTTGTTTTTCAATATCATTTTATCAAACACGTCGTGGGTTCTTCATCCATATTAAAGCGTTTTATAACCTAAGCAGCTAAAATGATATGCCAATTACGTTACTATGCAAAAAGTGAACTACATAGGAATGAGGCGGCGAACTTGCATTTCATAAATAATTATGAATAAAAAATAAGCTTCATTGCAACGGAAAAGGGTTTACCATAGGAAGAGTGCAAGAAAGAAATTAATAATAATGACTGGTTTCCAAGACTATAAAAAAGAAATACTTTTTACATGGATGGAAACTTAAATAATTATATAATATTTGATAAGATTGTGTTCAAAACTATAATATTTAGTTATTTAATTTCAACCGGTTCGAAAAACCTCGAAAACGAGTATTTATTATCTCATCTTAAAGTTTAGATCACATTTTTCATGATTATTTAACTAATCATCACAAGGATTTGAGTCATTTAGAAACCTATCATTACACAACTAATCAATCATCACAAGAAATTTGAGTCTTTTAAAGCAATACTATCAAAGTAAAATGCATATAAATCTATTTGATTAGTTGTGTATTTGTAAATCTCAATCAATCATCACAAGAAATTTGAGTCTTTTGATAAATCTTTGAGAATACAATAAAAAAAACAACATATATGTTCATGACTCAATTTTATTATTTGATTGTTTAATCTTAATCATTCACGAGATCTAAAAAATAGTTATATATTTGATCATCTCGAGATTCAAATCACACTCTTCAATGTCATTGAAAATATATGTTTTTCTTCCAATTATGTTATTAATGGCTCTCTATATCACAACCCCAGCCTTTCATCACATGGAATTTGAGTGATTCCATAAAACTTTGAAAATAAATTCTTTATATGCCCTATTATATCATATTGTTTTCCAATCATAAACCTATTATTTAATGAAACTTTCTGCACACACTGTTTTTACAACCTATTGTTTTTTCTACCTTAACCATATGTTTAGATGGTAAGAAAATTAAGGATAAAAGAATACCATAAGGGAAAATTATTAAAAATAGTAAATTTTTACAATTTTAGAAAATTTTCCTTCCTAATATGTCTTTCCTCCTATTTTCTCTTCACTCTTCTCTCCATCAAAACATAGCTAAAACTTACTTGTTTTTATAAAAAGCCATGGGCTTACATGTTTTTAGACACAAACTTGTAAACTGATTAATACTAAATTTTATTTGTCATAGGTTTCATGAAGAAATTGCACATGAAACCTACTAGCGAAAAAGAAGCCAATGAAACTAGCAGCTTCCACATGGTTTGCTCTTTTAGAAAATCATAGCAATGGAATACCAAGAGGATTCTGTCAGGTAAACCTCATTCTCTTGCCAAGACTTTGAGAATAAAATATCTGGATACCTCTTCTGGTTGTAAGCTAAAAAAGCTATACAATACCTCATGGTTCTGGAAAGGTATTTTGGAATCATCTAATCTCATTTTTTAAACATCTTCGATGGCAGGTTGGTTCAGGGGATTCTATCTCTATAAATCAAAATCTCTGGTGGCCTTTGACTCATTAATCTTTGTCCTCCAGCCTTCATATTCAGAAAGTTTATGATCTTTTTTTCCAATAAGCCTAACTGTGGCTCTCTCACCTACGTGGAATGAGCCACTAGTTAAAATGCTTTACTCTCTAGAGGTGGCTGACAACATTCTCAAAACACCTATTTAAATCTGTAATGGGAAGGATGAGCATTATTTGGCAGGTGACTTCCTTGGCAAAGTGTTAAACAGGGTTAACTTTGTCAATTCATAACGCTATTGCTAGGCGAGCTAATCCATCAAAGTTTTGGGAGCTCATTTGGATAATCCAGTTGCCTCATAAACGGCTTCTATTCATCTAAAAACTTATCCATTCTGCTGTACCTATTGGAAAGGTCTTGAGGAACCATCACCTCAACGTTCAGATTGTGTTTTTGGTTGTCAGGCTGAAGAAACCATTGAGCATCTCTTCTGCACATGCCCCTATATTCAGGCTTTATGGTTTGGTGCACTTTCCCTTCTCTCCACTAAGATCAAGGCTTTCAGGCATGGCTTGCAGAAACACTGCGTCAATTATTCCTCGATAATAACTTGACAATGCGGAAAGGAATTATCATCCTACTTATTCTGGACACAATGAAACATGGCTTTTCACATAGGTTTTACAAACAATCTAGAACACATAATTCAAGTTTTTCGAGGCTCTTTTTAGTATTTGGAAGGATTTTTCACATCATGCTCCAATTTCATCTCCTACCTCTACTTTACCCAGTTGTGATATTTAGAATCTCCTCAAGACAACATGAGGCTGGACGATCTATCTGAGAAAGGTTAAGATTCGGAGGCATACCCCTTGTATTACCACAATCCTTCTTGTGCAGAATGAAGTCCAAACTCTTAAATGGGTGAATCTACAATGTAGTGATCCTCGTCTCTTCTGCTTTTGCTATTTGAGACTAATGTTATACTGGGTAATCTAGTTTGTCTCTTCATTTGGCGCTTCCTTAAATCACATATCTGTCATTACATACAAGAGGAATTTGCCCAATGGTCTTCAGGCTCACTCGAATTTCAGCGGCACCTTAGGAAATGACACAGATTTGCTGATCCAATCCTTCTTTTTATTAATTTCCCCTTCCCTAATTCTACTATAACAACTTTAGGGGAAAAATATTCTCACTTTATATAATTGATCTTTTTATTAAAAAAAAACTTCCCCCTGATTTATTTGATATGATTCATATTCCTCCTTTTGATTTAAATTAGTTGGTTTTATCTTATCTTTGCATTTTTAACCCAACTAGATAAAGCGATAAAGACAAATTAGAAAATATTTGAATTCATTGTGCAGATAGTATAATTGGCGCGTTGATTCACATGAAATCATCCAATGACAAACTCATGGCTTCAGAGGGTCTAGCTTCAACACAAGGAGCAAGGTTACGTGGGGGATTGTCAAGGAATAGTGGGGGTTAGAGCTATATTTAGATGGGAAGAAAATTAAAGAGAAAAAATATTATGAAAAAAAATTCCAAAAATAATAATTTTTTTAAGAAATGGTAACAGGGGTCATTATTCATCATCACGTTCTCCATTTCCTATTCCTTAGCCTCCATCAATTTCTTCCACCTCCGTATCTCTTCCTTAATCTCTCTATTTCCATTAAACATTTATGTTCTCATTATTAGTCTTTTTTTGCCATAAAAAACAACTATCATTAAAATAAAAACACCAAAGTCGTCTGGTGACAAACTTAAATTCACCTACAACAAAATAAAAAAAATAAATCAGCCAACTCCTACTCCAGCTTCCTCAGACAAGTCTCTATTATCAACACCCATATACAACAATTTCATGAGGCGGCGGGCAAATGACCCGATCATAAGGACACACCCCATTAAGAGCAGCCTTGTCAAACCAATCAGTAACCAAATTTACCTCTAGGAATCATGATGAGTTTCCTTGTGGCAATATAATATCCTCATTTTCAGAAGTTTTTTGCTGGAAACTATGGAATGCCAAAAACCACTCTTTTCTGCCAAGACACTGCACAAGCTTATCAAGCTTATCGCTTGGTCAATGAAGCCCTTTCCTTGGCCAAGAACACTATAAGTGCAAATGAATTCCAAAAGAGCACGCATCTATGCTAATTACATTGCTGTCCATCTTTTGTACGTACTTCCTTTTTTCTACGACTTTCTCCATACATATTTTTTGGTAATGAAATTCCTTATTCCAGACAATAACAATAACAACAAGCATTATCCCATTAAATAGAGTCAGCTACATGGATCATACGACGCTATTGTGTTCTATCAAAAACTAAATCCTTAGATATGTTATTGACCAGGAGATCCCGTTCAATGACCTTTTTGAGTGTTCTCTTTAGCCTTCCTCTACCCCTTTTAACCGGTGTCCATACTATTTGATCCACCCTCTTCACCGGCGCATCCCTTGGCCTTCTTTGTAAGTGTCCAAACCACCTAAGATGGTTCTCTACCATTTTCTCTTCAATAAGTGCCACTCCAACTCTTCCCCGTATATGTTCATTACGAATCTTATCTTTTCTTGTATGTCTACACATCCATCTCAACATCCTCATCTCAACTACCCCAACTTTATACTCTTGCTGTCCTTTTAAAACCCATCATTCACTTCCATAAAGTATTGTTGGTCTTATAGCAGTACAATAAAACTTTCCTTTTACTTTATCTGGTACTTTCCGATCACATATAACTCCAGTAGCATTTCTCCATTTAAACCACCCGGCCTGAATTCTAAATTAACATCCTCCAAAATTTCACCGTCCTTCTGTATCATTGATCCCAAATATTTGAACTCTTAGACACTAATATCACCTACTAAATGGTGATGTTACGTGGGCTCACAACAGAGTCCTCCCTTTCAGTAGGCGGGAAAAACTAACATCACCTTCTTTTTACATAGATAATATCCAAGTGCAAATTGAAATGGAACGCAAATATGCTGCAATGGTTCGCAAACTAAAATACCACAATGAAAAAAAACACAGAAAGTATTCCAGAGGTGTAGGCGAACCAAAATTCTGATCCATGCTGAAATAAACTCAAAAGGGGGGGGGGGGGAAAGGCTAAAAGACCCAGTTCAATGCCAAAAACTCATGTCAGCGCGGATATAACAAGACACATAAGTCATACCCAAGCAATCATATGCGAAGTCTTTATTTTCCATCTTTCAATGGATGAATACTTATACACACAAAAGTGTCAGATTTGGGTAATGTTGCAAGGACAATAGAGAATTCCTTTTGACAAAAGAACAAATGCTGAGAATATTTTTAGAGTGGGTCTAAATAAATAAAGAGTGACCTTGACCTTATCAAGATAACGGACCACATGTTTGCTTAGCATCAGGCCGAAAGAAAAATATTCATCAATAGCATTCTTATTCTTTAAGAATCTGAGAGATGGCATTTTCAAGTATGGAGTCACGATGATTATGATTATGTATGGTCACATTACAGCAAACTGCATCATCACCATAATTAGTTAAAACAAATATAGTTGTGTTTCTAATGTTTTCTCTTCTTCGTTAATGAGAATCTGAAATTTACTGAAGCAACATGATTCCATAATCATTTAAATAGCAACGTGCCATGAAAAACAACTAAATTTTTTATGTATGAATAATGATTATTGTATTTGAATCAGGTTGTTCTAATTCTAATGGTGCACCTGCCAACAACATATTACTAGAACAAACCAAATCAAGAATCATTTTTGCCAAATCAGCTAGGAGTTGCCTGTCAAGTTGATTATAATTCAGAAAATATTGTTACATGTGTAAGCTAGCCTAAGTTATGATACAAGATAACCTTTATAACTTTCCTACAAGGAAAATGCTAATATTAATGATGCCAACTATTTTTCCTAAAGGGAAAAAAATTCTGTATGAATCTATATCAGGATTGAAGGTATGTATGTTCAACCCTCCTATTGAACTAACCTCATTTATGGCAGGCTCAGTTGGAAGAAGTATAGATCCAGAACAGCAAACAGTCAATCCTCTTCACCCCTCAGTATCATCAGATAGAATAGATTGCTCAAAATCAGAATCCATAATAACACCATCCCTTATCCCTTATATGCATAACAATCTTCCTCTTTCTAACATCTATGGTTTTTGATCGAATCCTATTCACAAATAGCATTCTATCTATGTCTTTGGCAATGTATAATTGGAACCCAGATAAAGAATCATAGGACACCAGCTCACCAAGAGGTACATGAACTGAAGATAGTTCCCGAGGAACAGCTAAAAATTCCAATATACGAGTGAGAATTGCATAGGTATCATTAAATTTCTCTGGTATCAAGCCGTCATTTACAGATAAATGTAAATCACGCTTAAAAGTTTCCTCTGAAGGAATAAAAATTGTAAAGGCAAGATCTTGAGGCAACATTTCAACCATCATTTCTCCAAATTTACCTAATTTGAAATTCTGAGGCACTTTCCTCGATTTTAGTGTTGGATGTCCCCATTTCCGTGTTTCTAGACGACGCCTCTGGAAGCTTAAGAACAGTAACTATCACAATCAAAAGGCAACTAACACACCAGCATGCCCACAAGAGCAATTGAATGCTTCAAGACCAGGCTCCTACTCATTTTCCTTAATAAAAGCAGTATCTTGCTAGGTTTATGGATGCAATTTTCAGAACTATGAAAAATATAATTTAGAATATAAGTTCCAAATGTTAAAGTGTGTATTTGGCAAACTGTCAAACCTAAATTTGACTCAAAACCTAGGTTTGGAGAAATTTTAAAACAAACAACTATATTTGTTCAAACGGATTTTTGAATTAAACCATGGTTTAAAACCAAGATTTCAGATAAACTGGTCAGAGTAGCTTATAGAACGGTAAAAGAACTTATGAACGAATCAATTACTATATTACCTACTTTTTCTTACACCCTCTCTCCTCTCTACTATTTTTTCTTACACCCTCTCTCTCCTCTTTCTTACACCCCCTCTCCTCTTTCTTCTCATCTCTTATCTCTCCTCATTTAATACTCATACCCTTTTTTCGTAATTTACCAATAATAAAAGTACTTCTGGAAATAACTATCCAAGCACTCATTTATTCAAAACAATTTTTTTTTCATAAATTCTTCTCCAAGATTGTCTAAAAGCCCTTTTTTTTTCATAAGTATGTTTTCAAAATTCTATCCAACGGGCCCAAAGTTGAAGATAAGCGGGACTAGTTTTTAGCCAAATCACACTTGAGTCGTATCTTTGATGTCAAAGATGATCCAATATGAGACTAAAACTCCAAATTAGAAAGTCAAGAAAGACTTAAAAATCAGAGACTGCCTAGGTCCGTAAAGAGAAAAAATAGATCCCATGAGTCCCTTGATTCTGGATTGATTGAATCATCAAAATGATGCATGTAACAATAGACTTACAGCATCAGGAGCAAAAACCCCAGATCGAGCGGAACCTCTTGCTTTCAAGAGAAACAGTATTTGCTCTCGCTTTCCATTTGTTAGAGGATCTCAGTTTTATGGAGCTTTAGAATTACATCTGAATTTCTTGCCACATCAGCAACTATCAGCAAGGGAACGCTGCGTTGACTCGGGGGGCAAAATAAGAAAATAATAAACTTTTTAAGTTATTTCCCTCCAAAAACTTTTCCTCCCTCTTGGCGCTAACTTAATTCAGAGAGAAATTTCACAGTCCAAAAATCTTCATCTCTGTTGAGTGTTGACTCTATTTTTGGCCTTTGGAGGAACAAGTGAATTGATCACTGATCGTAGAAAAATTTCAGGTTTGAAATACGGATTTACAAAATCACATTCATATGATTGAATTGCAATCAAAGCTCCGATTGAAAAACCCCAATGCTTCTACCCGAGTTCAAGAAAATATTAAATCTCCAACGAAATTGAATTAAAAAAAAAAACAGAAGATCAACTGTAAAGAAAATTTTACCGAAATTAAGAGAAGCAAGATGACGACTGGATGGAGATTTCAAAACCCAAAAGCACGTTGTCAGGAAGAAGTAGATCTGATGCGTCAAAACGGCGATCTGTTACTCTGAACTTCCGACTATCAGTTTCCGACGATGGGAAGGAAAGAATTCCGTTGCTTTCTTCGCTGTGAATGATGGCTTGGGAAAAGAAGGGGTCACCTTTTCTCTCTTTCGCCTGAATCGCTTGCGCAGAGGGAAAAAATTGGTGAGAATGCATAAATATATATAAAAAAAAAACTTTAAAAAATAAAAAATATATATAACATATTTAAGTACTAGATTAAAAAAAAAAATTGGTAAAGTAACATATTTTTTTAAAAATATTTTTATAATTATCCATAACTCTTTTTTCTTATCTTATTTAATTATTATTAAAAAATATTATTAATAATAATTTAAAAAAATATTAATTAATAAAAAATATATTGTATATTTAAAATTAAAATTAATTTTTTAATCAGTTATATGTTAAAAACTTGAGGACTTTTTTTCCCTTTTTTTTTAAAAGTAATAAAAACATTTAATGAATATAAATCCTAATTTTTTTAACATATGATCTAGATCTTCTAACTTTGAAAATAATTTATATACAAATATAAATGAAGCCATAGAATTTAATTAAAAAGTTTATTTTGATTTTAAATATAAAATTTATTTTTAATATTTATTAATTTTTTTAAATTATTTCTATTAATACTTTTTTAATAAAAAATGAGAGAGTTAACAAAAAAGAATATATTATGTATAAAAGTTTTCGCTTCCTTCATCTCAAGGGGGGAAGGCATAATGATAGATCTGAAGTTGGCCAAGATGGAAATGATGAAGCGGAGCAAGAAAAGCTATCAAACATAGATTCTACCATTTCCTCTCCAAAATCAGGTCTTACAAATAATTATAAGACCCTCACTAATGAACATGTTGGCTTTAATTACAAAATCAGGTTTTGGGTATTATATTAACGCTAGATTGTTATTAATGACTCGATGTCGAATTTAAGCTGTCCATCACAATGATTTTGGGCTGTCAAATAAAATTCCCAAAGCACATGGTTTAGATAACCTAATTAATACTCTATTTTTTTATATAAATTTAGGCAGTATTTTTTAACTAATAATTAGAGATTAATTCTTTTAAGATTAAAGATTATCAAAATAAATTTTATCTCTCATAATAATTTTTTTTTTATATCCAATATAATATATCAATAGTTTATTATTTTCTTTATTATAACATGATCTTCTATGAAACCACCAAAGCACATGGTTTTGACTCAACCAATAAACCTTATCCAGTAGCACTAGAACGCAAGTAACCTATATCTTTATATCTCAAGATTCAAAACATAATCTACAAATTTAAGGAGATGATGCATTTTGTTTATTCATATATACTAGCCGGCAATAGCTCAGTGAATCTGAGCCGTCCATCTTAAACATTTTAATTAATCTAATAAATCTCTCAACACACATAATTTCAATAGCCCATCCCTTGTTTTATAATCATTCACCAAAGATCTGATAAAACCTTTGTTACAGAGCGTCGTTTTACTCATATGTTAGGGGCGTCGTTTCCTTAACCTTAAAAGCTTGCTGATTTGACAACCCACTGTTTTGTCTTCCGTAAACATCACATATCTTTCATATAAAAAGGAAATTACACAAACTTGCAATCAATTTTCAACAAATTTTATTTTGCCTATCTTTTACAAAGACCCTACCCATGAAATCTAACACTGATGAAGACGATGGAGATGATTCTAATACTGCTACTACAAGGGTATGGTTTTCTAGAAA
The DNA here is from genome assembly GCA_037074615.1 of Leucaena leucocephala. NCBI lineage: Eukaryota > Viridiplantae > Streptophyta > Magnoliopsida > Fabales > Fabaceae > Leucaena > Leucaena leucocephala. The sequence continues at coordinate 11,654,521 of CM073542.1, forward strand.
AAAATCATATCAACGAGATACCAAAAAACGGTATTAAATTAAACTTGTTCTCTTAGTTGTTTGATATATATATATATATATATATATATATATATATATTTCAGGCAACATGCATGATCATTTAAGTAAAATGAGCTTTTTATGAATTGAAAGCAGAATTGGTGATTTATTTTGGAGAGATGCTTAGTTTGGTGGTTTTCTTTTCGTCGTTTCATCCTAATCATCTTGGAGGCACCCTATCTCAGAATGTTTTTGCATCTGAGATCGATGATGAAGACCATTCACAACTTCTATAATAGGTGAAGTCTGTTTGATTATTAATTTCCTTTATAATTTGTTAACATGATTGTGATTTTTTTTTTTTTTGCATTTGTTATACTATTTTCCACCTCTTGTCTATAATTTGTTGTCTAATACAGACAAGAACTTGCAGGATGGAATGGCACTCACCCTAGTAATTTTCGCCACTATATATGAGATACAACATAAATAAATAAGTAATAACAATAGCAGAAAACAGTAATTACCATGTTGGTCATGCGTGATCATACTATATGTTGTCCTATTTTCTTCATGAAGTGGTCAAAATACCATCAGAAGGTTGAATATCTCTGCATATTGTGTTTGCAATTAGGTATGGAAGAATTTACCACAAAAGAGAATAATGAGAAGATGAACTATATATATTGTAACGTATTGTCTTGAACAATGCAATGTTGGATATGTAAAGCTCTTTGCAAATAGATGTTATGCAAAGGGGAAGTTAAAAGATATCTTTCATAGAACTCAATTTTCTTTTATAATAATAGCTCTTCTTGTAATATAAACATTTATAGTTTTAGAGATATCTTGTTTGGGGGAAATTTTTAATGCATCCACTTTAAGAATAACAAAAATCAAAACTTAAGTATAAATTACGAAGACATATCATGAGGTGAAATACATAAATTAAAGATGGGAATCGCAAGTGAGATCCCAGGTATTACTTTTCAACACAACAATAGTGGTAGCAATAACCCACTAGGCCAAGTCAATTATATATATTATATGAAATTATTATACTTTATCAACTATCAAATCATTAAATAGATTGTCAATCAAAATGTTCCTATCAATAATTTCATGAAATGTTCTCCTCCTTATTTATCTATCCCATTTCACATAAGTCTATACTACTTAATATATCTTATATTAACGTATCCATTAATCTTCTTTGCATGTCCCAATATTTTTAAACATTTGCTCTACAATAAATGACATTCTAACTTTCTCTTATGTCTTTGTGTTTGCTTTTTCAAAAACATCTCCATTAATTAAGAAAAACAATATAACAACAATCTTCTACAACTTAATATTAACCCACTCATCAGATTGCAATTCACTGATTTCCCCAAATTCTTGTCATCATCTAGAAACCATCTTACCTTATTTTACTAATAACCAGTGAAAGCTCATAACTCTAAACTGGACTTGGATCTCATGGTATACTCTGCTACAAGTTGTGCGAAAGAAGATGATTTGTTCTCTAGCAATCTTGTGGGTGAGTCACACTCCTGCATCAATATCCATGGAAATTTTATATAAATTGAAAAGCTATATATATCAAAGTACAGAAGCTAATACTCCCTCCTCTAATCCTTAATATAAGAGCTAGATAATTTTTTTTAGATATATTAAAGAAACTAAATAAATAAATTAATTATAACTAAATCCAATCACTCATGACGAATTTATATTATATACTTTTTAATCTACCTAAATCATTCAACTAACTCTTATGTTAGTTATAATTATTAATTAATTTATTTAATTTTATTAATTTAGCTTTATATTAAGGAATGGACGGAGTAAAAAAGTTCAAAGAAGAATAAGCAAACCAGCATTTTATTTTACCTTGATAGAGCAACAGAACCATATCACTTTCAAGAACAGGGTTATTCTATGTGCAACGGCAATGACTGTACGGTCAGATAAGTGTTGCCGGAGAGTTAGCTGAATCAAATTATCTGCGGCAGTATCGACTGACGCAGTAGCTTCATCAAGAACTAACACCTTACTTCTCTTAAGTAGTACCCTACCAAGGCACGCCAATTGCCTCTGACCCATGCTCCAATTCTCACCATTTCACTAACTACACTCATTTTCACAGAAGCAATGAAGTTTCAGTTCTATGATCAGAAACATTACTATTTGTTTTTGTTCGTGGGGAAAAAATTAATTTGTCAGTCGCCTCATTTTTAATTGAGTCCCTATAGTTTTTATTTTCTTTTTATTGGGTCCTTACATTTTTCTCAATTACAAACATTTCCATATGTTCATAATCTATTATTTAGGGTTGATGTGAATGTTAACTAAGTGACATATAAGTTGTCACAAAATAAAAAAAAAAGAGGTTTTTTAAAAAATAAAATGATAGAATAAAATTTATTTGTTATTAACAACAAGCATTATCCCATTAAATGGGGTCGGCTACATAGATTAAACGATGTCATTGTTCTCTATTAAAAACTAAATCTTTAGATAGATTATTGACTAGGAGATCCCTCTCAATGACCTCGTTGAGCGTTCTCTTTGGTTTTCCTATATTTCTTTTAACCGGTATCCATATTATTTAATCCATCCTCCTCACCAGCATATCCCTTGACCTTCTTTGCACGTGTTCAAATTACCTTAGATAGTTATCTACCATTTTTTTTCAATATGTGCCACTCCAACTCTTCCTCGTATTTGTTCATTACGAATTTTATCTTTTCTTGTATGCCCACACATCCATCTCAACATCATCATCTTAGTCACTCTAACTTTATGCTATTACTGTCCTTTTAAAGCCCAGCATTCACTTCCATAAAGCATTGCTGGTCTTATAACAGTGCGATAAAATTTTCTTTTTACTTTATCTGGTACTTTCCGATCACATATAACCTCAGTAGCTTTTCTCTATTTAAATCACCCAACATGAATTATATGATTAACATCCTCCCAAATTTCACTGTCCTTCTATATAATTGATCCCAAATATTTGAACTTATCTATTTGTGGAATAACTTGATCTCCCAATCTGACCTCCAAGTTACTTATAACTTGCATCTTATCAAAATTACAATGCATATATTCAGTTTTACTTCTATTCAGACGAAAACCCTTCGACTCTAACGTACTTGTCCATAACTCAAGTTTAAAATTAATCTATTCTCTTGACTCCGCCACAAGAATTATATCATCTATAAAAAGTATGCACTTAGGGATTTCTTTTTGAATATGTTTAGTTAGAATATCTACTACTAGATTAAATAAATAAGGACTCAAGGATGATCCCTGATGTGGACCGATCCTTATAAGAAAATCTTTTGTTGCTCCACCAGACGTTCTTACAGTAGTTGTTACCCCCATACATATCTTTTATTTATACTATTCGCACACCTTTCTTTTCTAAAGATTTCCAAAGCACCTCCCTTGACACTCGATTATATGCCTTTTCTAAGTCAATGAAGACCATATGTAAGTCTCTTCTTTTAGTCCAGTACATTTCCATTAACCCTCTTAATAAATAAATCACCTCTGTTGTAGACCTACCCGGCATGAAACTACACTGATTTTCAGTAATATCAGTCTCTAATCTCAACTTGTGTTCAATTACTTTTTTCCACAACTTCATAGTGTGACTCATAATTTTATTCCCCTGTAGTTTGCACAATTTTGAGTATCCCCTTTATTTTTGTAAATAGGAACTAAAGTACTTTTCCTCCAGTCATCCGGTATTTTCTTAGAACTTAAGATCACATTAAAAAGTTTAGCAAGCCACATCACCCCCACTTTACCTAAACACTTCCAAACTTCAATAGAAATATCAAGTCCAACAGCTTTAATATTTTCTATTTTCTTAAGCGCTTCTTTAACCTCGCCAACACGGATCCTACGGTAAACGCCAAATTTGGTTCAACTTCTCATGTTAAATCCCTTAACTCATAAATCGACCATCCTCCCTCGACATTAAACAATTTGTAAAAGTATATCTCCCACCGTTCTTTAATATCACTATCTGTAACTAAAACCTTGCATTCTTCATCCTTAATACATCGTACTTGATCCAAATCTCTCGATTTTCTTTCCATATCTCTTGCAATGTTATAAATCTTTCGTTCTCCTAACTTTATCCCTAACTCGTTATAAAATTCCTCAAAAGCTTTAAAACGAGATGTACTTACCGCCTTCTTAGTTTCCTTCTTAGCTAAACGATAATTTTCCCAATTTTCAATATTATTACATAAGTGTATAGCTTTGAAACAGTCTCTCTTGTTCTTAACTTTCTCTTGTACGTCCTCGTTCCAACACCAAGTCTCCTTATCTCGTCGACCAAAACCTTTAGATTCTCCCAAAATTACTTTTGCAACCATTCAGACCTTCTCAACTATTTCCTTCCACATGATATTAGCATTTTCCTGCGCCTCCCAAATCTCTTCATTTAACATAATTCTTTTAAAAGTTTCCCTCTTCTCCCCATTTAGCTGTCACCACTTGACTCTTGTATTTAAAACATGTCAACAATTTTCCTTTCTATACTTAATATGCACGTCAATAACCATTAATCTATGATGGGTTGTCACTCTGTCCCTTGGAATCACTTTACAATTTGTACAAAGTCTTCTGTCACGACTCCTTACCAAAAAAAAATCAATATGTGACCTGTGGACCACCCCACTCTTGTATATGATCAAGTGCTCATATTGACAATATTAAAGTTGTAAGCTAAGGAAAACTCAAGAATAGATCGCCTTTCATTATTAATTTCTCCAAAACTAAAATCACCATGAGCCCTTGTATATTGCCATGTCTCCTTACCAACATGACCATTAAGGTCCCTACTAATAAAAATCTTCTCAGTAAGTGGTATGCTCTGAATTAGCCTCTCCAAATCTTCCCAAAACTTTTCCTTAAGATGTGTTTCTATTCCCACTTGAGGTGCATAAGCACTAATAACGTTAATTGTATCCCTACCAACAATTATTCTTAAAAATATAATTATGTCATCAATCATTTTAACATCCACCACATTTTCTTTCACTCTTTATCCACAATGATACCAACACCATTCCTCATACCTGTTTTACCTATGTACCAAAATTTTAACTTATTTATTTTTTGAAATTTTTCTACAACTCATTTAGTTTCCTAAAAACACAATATGTTAATCTTTCGCTTTACCATTACACCCACCACCTCCCACATTTTTTCACTCATAGTTCTAATATTCTAAGTGCTAAATATGATCTTTCTCTCTTGAACTAGCTTCTTTAGCCGCCTCCGTCCATAAGAGAGCAGTAGTCCTTACTCATTTAACACTACATCCGGACGACGATGCAGCGGCCCTTGCTCACTTCTCATTGTACTCGAGTCATACAGCACGTTACTTACGGGCAACGACCTAGTATTAGCACAATTTCTTCGTATATCCATGTTCATAAGATTTAACAAGTTTTACGTTGGCTGTCGGGGCCTAACAAAATCATCCTCCTTTACCCGGGCTTAGGACCAACTACATGCGTAGGCGGAGTTTTATTTGTTATTAACATATAAATAAAAATTTATTATGGTATACATGTCTCATTCATATATATAATATGTGATCTGATTAATTTTGATTTTATTTAGATCTATGTGGTAAAATTAATTTAGGTATATGCTAAATGAAAACTATGTCATCAATTACTAATGTTTTTTTTTATAAATTGACAAATTATGAGTATAAGGACTAGTACCTATAATTGAGGAAATTATAAGGACTCGATAAAAAGGGAAAAAAAAGACTATAAAAGCTTGATTGAAAACGAGGTAAAATTATAAGGACTTGCATATTAAATTTAAAAAAAAAAAAAAAAAAAAAAGACCAACCTGCAGAGTCTAGCATTCCTTCTTTCTTTCGAACCACGTCTCCGAGTAGACATTTATCCAGAGCCTAAAAGTATGTCAATCCATAAAAGGCAAAGCCATATTAAGAAACAAAACCAGTAATATTTGTGTATTGCTTGGGTTTATCAAATAAAAGCATCTTAGTTACCTCCCAAATTTGTTCATCATTGTACTCTTCCAATGGGTCCAAGTTACTTCTCACTGTCCCTTCAAACATGGTTGGATCTTGAGGAATAATACTAAGTCTAGACCTCAAATCATGAAGTCCAAGTGTACAGATGTTGATGCCGTCAATCATAATTTTCCCGGCACTCGGCTTAATTATTCGAAAAAGTGTTTGTATGAGAGTTGTTTTACCACTTCCTGTTCTCCCTACAATGCCAGTTTTTTGTCCTCCAGGGAATTTACATGTCACGCCATGCAACACAAGTGGCAGATGTGGGGCATAACGAACCTTCATCATATGCATGAATACTGACAATATTAGCATGTAATGATAAATGCATTGACAAAATACATCTTTTTAGCAGGCATAACCGTTCTCTTTTGGAGATATAGTCCAAGCCTCAATAAATGGAAGCCTCAAGTATTATTTATTCTGGGAAAATTTATATGCAAGTTTCTATAATTTCATCTCATTTTTAATTAGTCCTTGCAGTTTTTTCACTTTTATTAGGTCCTTATAGTTTCCTCATTTATAAGTATTGGTCTCTATGCTCATAATTTATAAGAGAAACGACGTCAGGAGCTAATGATTTGGCTCTCACTTAACATAAGCCAAAATTAATTTTGCCTCAGATATCAGATTACATATTATATATAGATGAAAGGACACTATTATTAGCATAATAATTTTTTTTATTTTTATATTCATAATAAATAAATTTTATTCCATCATTTTATTTTAAAAAATCTCTTTTTAATTTGTATTTTGTGGCAACTTACGTGTCATTTAGTCATTATCCACATTAGCCCTAATTAATAGATTATGAGCAGACCAATATCTATTACTAAGGAAATAGCAAGAATCTAATAAAAATAAAATAAAAAATACAAGGACATGATTAAAAATCAATTAAAACTATGAGGACCGAAAAAATAATTTTCACTAAAATTTTTACCACAAAATTACTCTAAAACAAGATCCCAACATGCAACATATGATTGAGATAAGCAAAGCGAGTTAAATTCATCACTTGATTACACTAACCTGTAGATCACAAATATTAACTTCTCCATATGATGGCCAAGAAGAATCTGGTTGATTTTCTTCTATTTCAATGGGAGGTTCACTTGGAATGCAACCGTACTGAAATATTCTTTCTACTGATATAATTTTGTTCTCCATCTTGCATAAAGTGGCTATCAACGAAGCTTGTAACAAGTTCAGATTAAGTCCATATGTAACAACTAAACCAGTAATACCTCAAAAATTAGGGGGGAAAAGAACAAAATAGAAGTAAATAATTACCCTCCATTACCTCCTTTATGTAAGTTGAGTATCTGTCAATCGGTTAAGCTAACAAAATTGAATTAGGTACCTGGATCTATGGCACACCTTGGCATAAATACCAAACATATCAAGGAAAAGGCAAAAGTGACAGGAGACAGCATATCCAAGCGAAAGCACAACCATTCCGTAGCACCGACATTATTGAACATTGGCCGAAAGTACTTATCCATTAATTTCCTGTTTGTTTCTGAAAATCTTGATTCTTGGTCAAAGCTTCTGATGATGGTTGATCCTGAAATTGTTTCAGCAAAGTGTTGAATGATTGGAGTTTTACATACTCCAACTAATCGTGATAGTTCTCGAGCAGCTGATATATAATATTGCTGCAGAATGACAAGATTGTGAGGCATAGTTTGTTAAACATACAACACTATAAAGTATTCATATATAACATAAAGTTAGCAAATACTCCTCTGGTCCTATTTGTCACTTTCAACATATTTCACCGAAACTAAGAAAAACTTTAATACTCCTTAATTTTATCTTAAAATTTAATAACTTTTCAATTTTATCCCTATTTAATATACACATTTTCTAAGAAAATAATAGTCTACACAATAATAAATGAAGAATAAAATTTTACATTCATGTCAAAAATTTAATGATGTGACTTATATATAGGACAAAAATAAACCTTCTCTCTACAATCAGAGGAGAAACTACATAATTAATACAATTCCCACGTTCACTTATTAGAGGCATAAATTTAGGAAGTTAGTTATATGCATCCCATTTATTTATTTTGTTTAATTACATAATTATCAGTAATTATTAATTTTTATTAAGTAGAGTCAGTTAACATGAGAATAGGTTCACTATAATTAAGCAGAGTCAATCCACTAGTTTATTAGAGCTGTTAATCCCAAAAATGTTGGGATTTTTCTGTTGCTTTCATTCCCATCCAATTGTATTGTTGTTTTATAAATATGCTTGCAACTCTTCTAGCTAGCATATCAAATCAATAATATTCAAAATATTTCAGGAGATTCTCCATTGGCTATTAAATTCACTGAGAGTGAGATTCTTACTTTGAGTGAATCTATTAGAGTGTTCTTTATTTTTCCAATCGACTCAAATTAATTACTGACGGTACATACCAATAATCTTTGTTGGAAGAACCGTAGAGCAGGAAAGAAAAGGAAGAACATACAAGAAACATGTGGAAGCTTATATCACATGGTTAAAGCAAAATACCTGATACCAAATGCTGATTGATATCACAGGTATAAAGATAATGAAAACCTGCCATGCAGCATGAGAGATTACTGCTATATTTCCCAGGAGCTGGATTACAATGTAGGCAAATGGCCAAACCTGATATGGAATGCTTAAATCCACCGCACTTTGGTCTGTAGAAGCCTACAAGAGAACAAAGGTGAAAAGGAAAGATTGTTAGTGATTCAAAATGTGTTATTCTTGATATATATTCCCTCGAGTCCTTTTTATAAAATACAAATAACTAAATTATGTAAATAAAAAAGTTAGTTCAAATTGGTTAAAGGTAATAAATATGTAAAAAAAAAAAGCAATTTATTTTCCAAAAACACCCTTATTTATGAAGAGGTTGAGAGAGATAATGAGTTGGGAAAGAGATGAGAGAAACATGAAATTAATTCGGGGTAAAAATAGAAAAAATGAATTAAATTTTCAGACAAGTACAAGGTGTAACTTATAAAAAGACCAACCTTATTCAAGAAATTGCAAATTATTAAAAGGAGCCGAGAGAAAAGCCAACAAGATAAGAAAGACAAATAATTTAAAGGAGACGGTTATTTAAAATGCATAAACTATAATATTTTGTTACTATTTAGCCTAGATAAGAAAACAAGAAATTAAAAATGGAAATTCTAGACTTCTACTTACTCTGTTAATGATTATTCCACTTGGAGTGGCATCAAAAAATGACATAGGGACACGGGAAATGCACAAGTACATTTTACTGAAGAGTACAGTCGCAGACTTATACCCAAAAACAGCGAGAAGTATTACTCTGGCAAGGATGAAAAGAGAACTTCCTACCGATATAGCAACATAGGTAGTTATAAGAGTATAGGCTGTGACTGGTGGTTTCACATCTGATGAAGTGGGAGTTGCCCAAGCCATCCAATATAGCTGCTGCCAATTTGAAAAAGTTGAAACAGAACTTGGGCCAACAATAGGCATGGTACAAGAGCTCCTCCATATGCTGTTGTAATAAATTTCCAATACACGGAAAGCCCAACTTTACCTTTCTCCCTTTCTTCCTCATGAACAAGTTGGCCTTTCGGTTCATTGACTACATCATCTGTTTTCCCGCTTCGTGTATCTTTGTTTACCTCTTTTTCTTCTTTTTTAACTTTTGCACCAGAGATATTTACCTCTTCTGTTGTACTTAAGTTATCAGATACTTCCCCTCCATCTAATGAATCAAGTGCAGACAAAGCTTTTCTATGTGCACCAATAAGTTCCATAAAGTCAGTCCCTGAGTTGAGTAAATCATTGTACTTTCCACATTGAGTAATTTTACCACCTTTCATGACCTAAACATTAGATATGATACTAAAAGATCAGAGGATATGAGACATGGTAATTTCTCATTGATTTTATGAGGATTAAATTTTGAGAATCACTCACCAAGATAAGGTCAGCAGCAGGTAAGAACCCAACTTGATGAGTGATATAAATGACTGTCTTTGAACTTAAATGGCCTGGTAAACATTCCTACCATATACAGAAGTAATAAAAAAGCTGATCAACTATAATACCATGTAAGTTAGAAAAGCCAGATCTATATTGCGTATAGTAAACAGAATTGTCACAAGGAGCTACCTTAAAGAGGTGTGATCCTGTATGAGCATCCACAGCACTGAAAGGATCATCAAATAGATATATATCAGAATCTTGGTAAAGAGCTCGGGCAATTTGTATTCTCTGTTTCTGCCCACCACTTAAATTGATTCCTCTCTCTCCAATAATTGTCTGATCTCCAAATGGCAAAATTTCCAAGTCCTTCTTTAGGCAGACTGCTTAAAGGACCTTGTCATAGATTTCCTATCCATTTCCTTGCCAAATAGTATATTCTCTTCGATCGTGCCACTTTGAATCCATGGGGATTGAGCAACAAAGGCCTTTGTTCCACACATTCTCAATATTCCTGATTTCTTTGGCATTTCTCCCAGAATAGAAGAAAGTAGACTAGATTTGCCTGAACTAACAGTACCACAAACAGCAACTCTAGTGCCTTTAAAGATTCTAAGGTCTATCTTTTTCAACGTCATATCATGTGAAGATAAATCCCAGGAGAAATTTCCATTAATTACTTCAATTGCTATGTCAGAACTACCCTTTGGAAGCTTCTCTACAGCATCTGACTGCAATTCGTCGAGACGAAGAAATGATGCAATCCTATCTAGAGATTTGTCCTATCATTGACATTGTGTCAGGAAGACCATAAATAGATTGCTGAAGTATTCGGAATGTTGCGAGTGCAGATAAGATCTTCCCAGATTCAAGTGAGATCCCTCTAAGTATACAAGTACCAAAAGTAACCACAGAAAGAAATGAGGGCACAACCCAAAAGACAAAAATGGTAGTGGTTGTTATAGAAACAAATTTCCTTAACCAGCTTTCCTCTTTTTTCCTCAATTCAATAACCCTAGACAGAAACTTCATTTCCCATCCCAGTAATTTCAGAATCCTCATGTTCCTTAAAATGTCAGATGTCGCCTTCATTCTTCTATCTTTTGACTCCATCAACTTGCCTTGAAATTTCTTTTGCAATGATCCCAAAGGAACATTTGTTAGCATTACAATAACAGCGGCAACAAAAGCTGAAATTGAAGCCAGCCCAAGATTTTTATACAAAATAAACAAGGCCAACACAACTTCTAGAACTACCTTCCAGAAATGAAGCATGTCCCGACAGAATTCACCTACTCTTTCAGAATCAACCGCCATCAAATTGATCATTTCCCCAGTAGTGTGCCCCTGCTTGGACTGGAATGAAAGAGTCAAACCTTTACTATAAATCATCGTCACAAGCAGTGCTCGGATACCGATTCCAACTTGCTGTAATCTAAACTACCTTTGCCTTTGTGACAAGCATTCTATAAGCTTTGCAACAAAAAATGCTACAACCAAAAGACAACCTTCATTTTTAAAACTTTCGTTTCCATTGAGGTATTGAACAAAGGAGTCAATGAGATATGGATTAACATAACAAGCCAATCTGTTTATAAGTACAAGAATAGCTGTTTCAATAATCTCTTTCCAAGCTGAGTGAATTAATAACTTCACCAGCTTAAGTATGGTCACTCTCTTTATGGCGCCACAGTCAGCCTCAAGTTTATTTCTGAAAGCAGGAAAAGCTCCAACTATGCTGTCAGAACTTGCGAGTTGTGGAACATCTTCAAGATCTTCTAAAGTCTTCTTCTTTCCAACATCAATCACAGGACCCACCCAAGAGAAGGTAAGAATGCTGAAAATTCCAGCATTTGAGTAAGGGGTAACAGTTTCTGCCCCCTTGGTTTTATTACTAAGGTTAGTATAATCCTTCAAAAGATGGTTAGTATAATCCTTCAAAAGAGGCTCTTTAAGAATACTATTTTCATCCTTGTTTTTCTCAGAAAATGCCAAGTAACAAATGAATACATTCACAATAAAGGAGACAGCATCAGAAATCAAGTATATGATGATTAACTGAACGTCTTTGCTATAGAGGAAAATGTGCAGCAGAAAACAATAACAGGAAATAAGAAGGGAGACAGCGCACCAAGTTCTGAAGTATGGAAATTTCATATAACCTGAACTGAAGAATGATGTGCCCAAGCAAGAACATATAACACTCAAAGCAACTATTTTAAGCTCCAAATCCAAAAGGGTCACAAACATTTCATCCGACCAACAATTTCTTCACCAATGGAAGTAATACTTTTGACAAATGGCAACATTAAATGCTGAAGCACCCAAAATACTAAATAGAGTTTTCATATGCAGAGTGCTTATAAATTTCTCCTTGGAACCAATTCTAGCACCTTCTGCAATTTTATTCCGCATCCATAAACCGACAAACGCAAGTAACAATACCAAATCGAGAGAAGAAGACAATAAGTGTAAGAAACTGAGTTTTAGGAGATGATCCGCCAAATCGAACGATATTGCTTACTTGATGAGTAGGAAAAAACTAACAGTCAAATAAGGAGCTTTCTGAAATGGTTCTCTTTTTGAAATGGGTACGCCCGATGGTTCCGTAGTAGGTCCAATTTCTGGTTCTACAAGAGCGAAAATTGGAAATTTCGAGCTGAAAAAGAGAGGAAGTGAGCAAGGGAGAGGGAAAGTTAAATCAGATGTCTTGGAGGGAGGTTAACGTGATGCCCAAGGAAGAAGCGGGAAAACAAGTGAGTCTAATTTCCGGTAAAGGGATGAGATTCTGAAACAGAGAGCTTCGTTGAAAATTAAGTGAAATCTTAATAACACGTTGGTGAGGGGAAAATGGGAAGAATATGAGAAGAGAGATTCCCTTCAATTATGAATAAATAAAAATATTTTATATTTTAATATAAAATGTGGGTGAAGGAGGAGTCATTTATTCGCCTTGGTCTAAGAATATGGAGTTATAAAATATCAACTAGCACAATTCTATAGGAAAGTATTTAAAACACGCACGCAAAGATTAAAGAATTGAGAGAAAATTACTCAGAGGTTCCGTCAAAAGAAAATTTATTATAAAAAATATATATATAATTATCAAATAATAAATATTCTCAAATAATTTAAGTATAATAAATTTAATTTATATAATTAATAAATTATCTTTATATAAAAATGACAAGTTAATAAAGACTTGATAATAATTTAGAATGATATAAATAATAAATAGAAGATATACGATAATAACTCTGAGTTATTTGATTGGATATACTATTAATGGAACTCGCTAATTTTAGAATTGAAACTCATTTTTATTATTATTGAGTTAAATTAGATTAAATTTATAAATAGACTGGGACACAAAACAATTTCTAAAAAAGAAGATAGATAGATTTTAGACTTATTAGAAGGAAAGAAATGACTATACCTTTAGTGGTACCTTAAAGTATTTAGTATTGCAGCTATTATTTTAAAATCCATCCTAAAAAAACGTGGCTTTAAGGTGCCTCTATTGTCATTATTCAAAGGTGCCTCTATTGTCATTATTCAAAACAGAAATCAATTGCACATCTATCAATTACAGAAAACATGCATTAAGGGCAAAATGTTATCACTTGATACTTTAAAGTGCTAAATATATTTAAAAAATAATTCAAAATATATTACGCCTAACTAAATACTTTAAAGAGCTTAATGCATCTTAAAATATAGTTGAGGGAGTTTAGTGCACCTCAACCCTTTTAACATTGGACTACATTGTGAGTAGTTAAAAATTAGACTACTGACTGGATACAATAGTTATAAAGTTTGCATAACATTATTTAAAAAAGAATATTATTTTTATTATTCTTAATAAATAAATTAATTTAAGAGTTAATATTAATTTTAAATATACGGTATATTTTTTATATTTATCAATTTTTTTAAGTTATTCTTACTAATAGTCTCTCAATAATAATTAAATAAAAGATAGGGTTAAAAAATCATTTAAGTATTTTAAATATATTATATTAATTATTTTTTAATATAATTAAATAAATTAAATAAATTTTATATTAAGAATTGGATAAATAATTTTACTAAAATTTTATACTTGTATAGGGTGAATTTTCAATTGAGGTTAGTGCCTCTTAATAATCGAGTGACACAAAGTCAATACTCAATAGACACCTTATGCATTTTCAGTAGTTTCAATTTTAGTTACCAACAATTTTAGGCCAAGTCAGTGCATACCTGTATTATATAGAAAATTGACTTTTGTCTTAACTAATGTTTGCCTACTTGTCAGGCACAGCTTACAAAATAAAACGAAAAATGTATATGAAAAGTCAGTTTTATAAACGCCAGTTAGAATCGCTTTTGTCAAAAGCTAGCTGGTTCAGTTTGACAAAAATAGATTTTGGGAATTGCAAACCAAACACGGACTAACATAAGTAAATTTTTAAGTGAGGCCATTGCTTTTCAATAGTGGGATCACACAAATTCAATAGGCACCTTGTGGTTTATCAATAGTCTTATTTTTAATTACCAATAATCTAGTCTTATCACCTTGTTCCTTAGTGGGGGAAGGAAGTGTCATTTCTCAGATTTGGTAGAATTGGCACTTTCATCACCCTCAAGTCCACTTCCAACTCCTCAATTCAATAGTACCCAAGGGTGCATAACTATCTGCAGTGTGAAATTAAATAAATTTAAACGATACTTGTTCTAAATATTTTTCTTAATATAAAGGCAACTATTTCTTTTTACAATATTAAGATTATATAAAATTTATTATTTTAATATTGATTATTTATGCTTATTTGTCACTAAAGTAGCCATCAATTTTTTTACCAATTTTTTATATGAATATTTCATTTAGTCAAATTAAGTATTGTCATACTTAAACTCAAGACATCATATTTAAATAGTTAAAGCCCTTTTTATTTATATATTAACATATGTTGATGGTTGACACAATTAATAGAACCATTAATTGCAACTAAATATTTTTTATCAACCATATGACTTATTATACTTCCTCTTGTCTTTTTTTATAAGACTTAAATTTTAAATTAGTCACTCCTTTTTATAAGATTTAATAGAGGATTGTCTAAATATTAAATATATTTTATATTTTATTCTTAATTAATTATATTATCTTTTCTAGTTTTTTTTTTATATTCTCTTTCATTCTTTTTCTCCCCACTTTTTCACTTTCTTACCGGCTCTCTTATAAATAAGGGGATATTTAAAATTTTTTTTTACATATTTATTATATTTAATTAAGTTTAATCAATATCTTAAATATCATAATTCAATTAAAAGAATATTATAAAAAGAATTGGAGAGAGTATAATTTTTTTATTTTAGGCTAAATTTAACACAAACTCCTATCTTAGACCAATAGATCGCATTCATAATATTTTTGAAACTTTATAATGAACCCTTTAAACTCTTATATTTAAACAAATAACTCTTATAAGTGTAATGCGTGTCTAAATTTCTTCGGTTGGATGAAGAATGACGAAAAATTTTTCAAGCCATAGATCAACTCAAATATTGAATAGATACATCAAACATTTGAGTTTAATTATTATAATTTTTAGGGAAATATAAGGCCTGTTTGTTTCTATTTTTAAAAATAGAAAAATAAAAAAAACAACTTACTTGACAACTTATTTTTGTTTAACTATTTTTAAAAAATAAATAAATTTAAATTTGTTTTTAAAAATATAAAACTTAAGTACAAGTTTTAGATGTTTTGTGTAATTATTTCCTTGTATTTTTATATTATGTAATTTTTGTTTTGAAAAAATGACTAACTATTAAAAAATAACTTCTTATCGCTACATATTCCTATTGTTACCACTACTGCCCACTAACAACCACCTTTGCCATGATGGGCACTGCCACCACCAATGGGCTCTGCCACTAGCAACTACTGTCAATTATTATTTAAAAATAATTATTTTTTACTTATATATGTTATCTCTCAATAGTTTTTACATTTCATTTGTTGTAATTACACTCCCTATCCTATCTCTCATATTATTTTAATTCTTAAAATTATTTTAAAAATAATTATTCTAAATAAATTTATTTGTTTTCAAATACAATTTTTTAGAACAATTATCTCAACTATTTTTTTCTTACAACTTATTATTTTTAAAATTTGTTTTATAAAACTTATTTTGAGGTAAAAAATGCAACATAAACAAATAGGCCCATAAATTTTAATTTATAAAATTTTTATTGATTATTTATTATATCCCTAAACAAACTTAGTTTCTATAATTCATTATTAACTTTATAAACTATAAGGATTGAATTATTATTAGTCAAAGTTTGTTTAGGGACTAAAGTTATTTTTTTCCTAATTTTTCCAAATAAAAATTGAGAAGGACCTTCGGATATCTTACCAATTTCCATCATCCCGAGTGAGTTAATAAAATATTTTAATTTAAATAAAATGTTGACAATATGATCATAAAAGTACCTACTAGCACATTTAGTTAGAAAATATACACTTTTTTTATTTTTTATTACACAGATCAAAGACCTAAAAATTTTCTCTCAACGATCCAATTTTTTTATAATTAGCCATTGACCAAAAGGAAGAATAATTTTTTGTTCAATTCTACTGAGACAAAAGAGAAAGACCACGCATATAAAAACTTGGAAAGATTCACGTAAAGGGAATACCATATAGGGAAAATCACAATTAAAGACTCTATGCAACTATTTATTACATTCAAGACCCACAAATTATTAAAATTCAAATAAAAGACTATAGTTCTTGATTGTAATTAAAATTATAAGGGCTTGTTTCACTAAAAAACAATTACAAGAGATTGAACTTTTTCCCGAGTATAATATAGCTAAACCTCTTCAAACTTAAAATATCATTTAAGGTTATTTTAAACAAATAATTATATTTATTTAAAATTAATTTTAATTAAAATTATAATTTTAAATAAACTATTAAAATTAATTTTTTAAATAATAAAATAGCTTATGAAATATCTTATTACTATCTTATTCATATTTTTTATACCATCTCTCATCTTTTCTCTCTCCTCTTTTTTCTTTACTCTCTCTCATATCTCTTACTTTTAATCAAATCATACACTTTTTAGTAATTTACTAATATGAAAAGTAACTCTATTATTAATTATCTAAATATTTCTATTTTTAAAATTTATTATTCTTAAAATTTATTTCTCCTAAAATTTATTCTTTAAAATTTATTCTTTATATAATTTTTCTAAAAATTAATCTAAAATAGGTACTAAATAATTTGTGTTGAATGTGGCTTCCAAGGCCACTTTTTTAACTGACGTTAAAAAGCTAGGAAATAATATTACTGATTCACATGTTCCTTTTAAAATTGACATTAAATGCTCAATATGACCGACGTTAATGACCTTTTCTACAGTAGTAAATGACATAAACTGTTTGCTGATGAATTTATAAAACTCTACATCTGAAAAGCATAAACCTGGCTTCGAAAGCCCTATTGGACTAAATTGTTAGTAGCTAAAAATATTGTTATTATAATTTTTATTATTTAAATTTATTTTTATTTTAGTCTTAATCTCTCAAATTTATTTTATCTAAAATATTATTTTTTACAATTTAATAAAAATATTTATAAAAAAAGCATATTATAAATATTCTAAAAAAAGCTATACTGACAAAAAAAAAAGTTGTATTTGTGTTAGATTCATACCAATACTCAGAATTATTTAAATTCGTAGTATCTCTTGAGTAGAGTAGACTTGAGTGAATTACATTAATTGTAAATTTCCGTCAATGATTTACTTATAAAAAACTTGAATGCTTGACGGAAAATCTAAGTTTCTCCACTGCGAAATTAAGAAAACGAAAAGGATACTTGGTTTAAGTGTTTTTCTTAATAAATAGGGTTAAGGGGTTTAAATACCCAAAAAAATTTCCTAAGGAGCACCCATAATTTATTTTTGGATCAAATATTTCCTAAAAAATTTATTTAATGATAATTTTGACTTAGCCATTAGTCAATATTAAATTTAACTATTAAATTTTCCTTTTGACCCATTTGTCTTTAACTGTCAAAATTAATATTAACTAACGGCTAAGACAAAATTGTTAAAGAATAAAACTACCAGAATATATTTCATCTAAAAATAACTTTTGGGTGCTAGGAGTTTTTTGGTGGAAATTTCCAGGCCATTTAATAACCTTAATTCTAGTAAATAAAAGCAAGTTAATTCTTTATAATCATATGATTATTTAAAATTTAAAATTTTAATATCGATTATTTATGCTTACTTGTCACTAGGTAGCCATCAATATATTTTTTTTCTCTGCCTACACAAATAATAGAACCATTAATTGTAGGAGCTATATTCCTCATATTTTATTTATAAGATAGAGAGCATTTTTTTAATCTTTAATATAAACCACCATGTTATATTTATTATATGAATATATAATTTTACTTATAATTTATATTATTATTAAACTCCTCATTTCTCATTTGTTTTTTTATATTAAACAAGGGTAATGTTAGAAAATATTAAGTTTTAAAATAGTTAATACTCATTATAATCCTATTTATAACTTTTAAATTTGTGAATGAGTGTAGTCCTTTTTATAAACATTATTTTGGTTTTATTTCAATATTTAAGCCAGAATCTACAAAACCTTCTTGTCAGTTGCATATGACCCCTTAACGTATCAAAGTTTAAATTGAACTTCTCTAATATTTTAATATTTGATTTTAAAACCCCTATCGTTAGTCTATCACTAACTTACTAATGGAGATTGCTGCATCAGATTAACGATGATAACATGTCATCTTATATGATTAAATGGAGAATTTCATTAAGGGACAACGGATTAATCTTATTTCAAATCAGGCTCAATAAATAATGATATTCCACTATAGTATCCTGGTCCAAAAGTTGCAAAGGAAATTAGCAACAAATAGACCCTAAGTGATGAAAAAAGAATTGAGGTTTGTGAAGACAAATCTTGCCAGGGTTGCGTATGATAGGATCTCTTACCATTTTGATGCTTCTTATTTCATACTCAATGGAATTGAATTTAAAAAGACCAAAAAGCCAAGACATCATCACAAGAGAACTCTCATAGTTCTTGACTGTGTTGATATTTTTAATATTCTACAATCATTGATCATTGCTGCAAGAGTAAAGCGGTTAGGGGAGAGAGTAGAAGCGTGGTGACAATTAGAGATGAAGGGGTGACATGTTATCATCAGTTTTGCAATTTAGCTGTAATAGTAAGCAATTTTGCTTACTATATCTTTCGGCTAAATCTTTTTCATCAGTTAGGTTTTTTTGTGGTTAATTTCTTTTAAAACTTAATTTGATTTTGGCCCAAGATATTAGTGGGATGTCATAATTTTTTAGCCTGTTTCGAAATAAATGTTAATTTTGTGGTTCCTGATGAAATTTTCCCTTTAATCTATACCAATGTCACATGTCAAGTCATAATCATTAATTTGATATGTCAATTTTTATTAGTAAGTAATACTAGACTAATGATGGTAAGAATTTTAAAATTAAACAATAAAACGTCAGGGATGTTGAATTTAAACTTTGATATTGGGGAGTTACATGCAATTGACCTATATTTAAGAGGTTTTTGTGTATTTTAGCTCAATATTTCTTATAGTTTTTTAATTTTACCTATAATTAATTATATGTCTCTCACTTAGCTATTTTTTCCACTCACTCTCTCTCTTACTCTCTTTATAAATAAGCGTACAGTTGAAAAAAAATTATACTCCTTATATATTTATTGCTTTTAACTAATTTTATGATCAACACAAATAAGTTATTTGAAACTTATAAATAAGACTGAAAGAAGTAAAATTTAAGATTTTTCATAATTATTAGGAAACATGTTAAAAGTACCTTATAAATATGACAAGATCAATATTTTTATTAATGGGTTAATACAATATTTGATATGTCAAATTTACCTTTATTTTGATTTTAATTCCATAAGTTTTTTCTGTTTAAAATATTAATATCTATAATTTAAGAAAAACTTCAACTATTTTACCCTAAAAGATCAAAACCTATAATTTAAAATTTAAAGGATCAAAAATAAAATTGATATAAACTTATAGAACTAAAGATTGTATTAATCCTTTATCAATTGAGTAACTACATATATATATATATATATATATATATTAAAAAGAGTATATTCATTATATAACATTACCCTCTTAATTTTTATGATCTTGTTATACAAAAGTAAATCTCAAAAAGAAAGAAAAGTGTATTTCAAGAAGATTAATATAAATTTGGCCAAAAAAGAAGAAAAGATTAATATAAAATATAGAGTCACAATATTTAATCATGAATAATGAAATTTATTTTTAAGACTTCACATAATGTATGAAAAAATATATTATGCTTTGATGTAATTTTGCCTGTCCATATTGCATGGATTTTATAGCTAATTATTGACACTTATTTTATTCAGTCACCGGCTCCATCATTGCTTGAGACTTCTTTGATTCTCATAGGACATGTGCCCAAGGACATCCTCAATCCATAATTAAATAAATGTAGCAGCCTTTGTTTCAGTCAGTCAAAGTTTTATTTTAAAATATAATAAATATTTTATTCATTCCCATTCAGTGGAAGCATTCACCAACCATTTTCAGTCATCGTGCATCTCAAGTATCATTTTTTATGATTCCCAGTCCTTAATATTATATGCATTGTTTTGGTCTAATGGTCTTCTTTTCCTTGGGCGCCAGGTAACCTACCTCCAAGCCACCTCTTTTTAACTCTTCTCCTCACTCTCTGCATTTTCGAGCTTAAATTTTGATCGTTATCAAACTCTTATAACCTTCAAAGGAACCAGAACCACTGAACCTCGAGCACACTCATTTCACAAAAACTCTGTTTTCAGAAAGTTCCCTACTTTACGATCAATTTATTTAATGTCGTGGTTTGCTTTGGTGGGTCTTCTCCAAACACCCACCTTCTCGCACTTACTGTCTGCCTCTCTCCACTTAGTTTTACTACTAGCGATTTTTGTATCATGGGTATGGAAAAAAATTGCATTGGATGCGAGAGATGGTTAGAGAGAGAAATTTAGGCGTACTTAGTATAAGAGGACTCTGTTGTGTACTTTTGGTGCTTTTGCATTTAACCTTGTTATGGGTCTACTCTTTTGCTTATATTGGTATGGGCATGATTTTTCTGATGAAAAATTCGTCACACTTTTGGATTTGGCGGTTAAAACAGTAGCTTGGGGAGTCTTGTGTGCTTCATGGCGCGCATCAGTAGCTTGATAATATTAAGAGATATGGACATCCAAGGACCCAAAATTAAATAGGTATCAAAATGTCCTTCTAAAAATTCAAATGTATAGGATAACATTAAGAGAAATGGATATGGTACAAAGAGAAAGGGGCATCCAAGAGTTTCTCATGCATTAGTGAAAGTTATATCACTAAAGAGAACTTATGGAAAATCCATTGCAACAACTATGAAGTCAATATATAAGAAACAATAGAGAAAAACCCAAAGAGTTTGTTCTATCTCAATAATGAACTATTATACTATAACATTCAATTATTTTGAGGAGAATAAAAGAAGAAGGATCTCTTGAGTATCAAATTTCATATCAATTGAGAGGTCATTGCAAACAAGCATTATATTTGACAAAAGAAATCTAAAGATGTAATGGATATATAAAGGCAATTATTTTTCTACAAAAAGTAAAAGATACAATGATAAACTCTGTGCATTTTCATATTTATATTTTTGAAATTTATGTTTGTATCTTTAGTAATAAACATTGCAACTGATTTTAAAATATTTTTTTACTCATACAAAAACCAAATAAATATTTTTAAAAGAGAAAAATATAATGTTCAGTAGTTTAAATCTTTATGCATACATGTTTTATAAAAATAAAAAATATTATTTTTATATATACATAAAGTAAACATGCTCATCCGTTTAGAATTATTCATGTTTATGAAAATAAAAAATATTATATTTATATATGCATAAAGTAAACATGCATACCTATTTAAAATTATTCATATTCTTTAAGCATGTGAATTTTATCTTGTGTTCTACAAACTAACTGTTGAGGATCTAACTAAATTTGGATACCGGAAAAAAGAAATTATTTTTTTTTATTTTATAAGAAATCCAATTAAAAGTTTCATCTATAGCTACAAAGGAGAACAATTCAAATCTTGATAAAGATGAATTAGGTAAACTTGAGTTTTGGTGATAAAAAAAAGTCCAATATCAATTCACCAAAATCAATTAAATTGCCACAAAGACAAGAGTAAACACGGTCACGGTAAAATTTAATCTTTATCTCATTAATGTGATTAATTGAATTATGTATTAAATTAATGATTATTTTTTTAATTGCATTTCTTTAGCAGTCAACATTATTATTTAGATTGATAAATGAATTTTGAAAGATTCATAAAATATTTGAAAGATTGTTTTCAAACAGGTCAATCTTTCAAATGTTTTATAAATCTTAATCATAAATCTATTTTAATTTATAAATATGCATTTTCATGATTTCAAAGACAAGATATTTTTCAAATTTCTGCATTAAATATCTTAATTTTACAAAATATATGGAAATGATTTGAAAATTTGTTTTTGAAACATATGAGAATTAGTATTGGAGATTAATACAAAGGTATGGAAATCTTAAAAGTCTCCAATACCGTTTGCTAGAGTTATCAATTGTGTACTATCATTTGCTTAAACTCCATAGCTTTTCTATTTAAACCATCTACATGATGAAGTTCAAGCCTATTTGTTTGTGAAGTAAAATATGCCAATACCTCAAAGCCTTACACTTAAAGTATTTATTCAGTAGAATATGTATGCTACTCGAGTCATTTAGACTAATGAGTTAATGTGCTTCATTACTTAAACCTCTTTTGAATATGAGCAAAATCCTAAAAGCCTTCATTTTTTAGATCCTATATGATTTCCAAAGATGTTAACATTGTGTTCAACATGTTATCCAATTCATTGTCAATATGACTATAAACTACTGGCCAGGATAATTAATGAGGAGAAAGTCAACATAGGAGACTTGATCCACAATGAGATAAGGAATTTATACTTTTCAAAACCAAGATCACTCCAATGCACTTTTAATACTCTCAGCTTGGAAAGAGGTTTTTGCAACAGCCATTCTTGCACTTTTAAACACTTTGGCTTCTTATGTTGGTCCATATCTCATTGACACTTTTGTTCAATACCTCAATGGCAAAGAAACATTTAAGAATGAGGGATATGTTCTGGTGGCTGCATTTTTTGTTGCGAATCTTGTAGAATGCCTGTCAGAGAAGCACTGGGTGTTTAAATTGCAGAAATTTGGAGTTAGGATCCGAGCACAGATTGTAACAATGATTTACAGTAAAAGTTTGACCAGCCTGCCAAGCCAAGCAGAGCCAAACTACTGGAGAAATAATCAATTTTATGATAGTTGATGCTGAAAGAGTTGGCAATTTCAGTTGGTACATTCATGATCCGTGGTTGGTAGTTCTGAAAGTTGTATTGGCCTTGTATATTTTGGGTAAAAATCTTGGGCTGGCTTCTATTGCCTCTTTTGTTTCTACTGTTATTGTTCCCTTGGGGAAAATGCAGGAAAAGATTCGAGGCAAGTTAATGGAGTCAAAAGATAGACGAATGAAGGCCAAGTCTGAGATTTTAAATAACATGAAATTTCTCAAATTACAGAGATGGGAAATGAAGTTTCTGTCCAAGGTTATTGAACTGAGGAAGACAGAGGAAGGCCGGTTAAGGAAATATGTTTATACATTCGCCATTATTGTCTTTCTGTTTTGGGGTGCGCCCACATTTGTATCTGTGGCTACATTTGGTACTTGTACTCTTATAAGGGTCCCACTTGAATCAGGGAATATCTTATCTGCACTTGCAACATTCCAAATACTTCAGGGGGGCATTTATAAACTCCCAGGTATTATTTCAATTATAGCACAAACTAAGGTATCTTTGGATAGGATTGCATCATTCCTTCGACTTGAGGACTTGCAGTATGATGTTATAGAGAAGCTTTCAACGGGTAGTTCTAATACAGCAATGGAAGTAGTTAATGGTAATTTCTCTTGGGATTTATCTTCCTCTAATGCAACATTGAAAGGTACAAATATCATTGTCATGCAAGGCATGAGGGTTGCTGTCTCTGGTAGGTATTGTTGGCTCTGGCAAGTCCAGTCTACTGTCATTTATTTTGGGAGAAGTGCCAAAGATATCAGTAACAATAAGGGGTGTGGAACTAAGGCCTTTGTTGCTCAGTCTGCATGGATTCAAAGCGGAAAGATCAAAGAGAATATATTATTTGGTAAGGAGATGGATAGGGAAAGGTACGAGAAGGTACTTGAAGCATGTTCCCTGAATATGGACCTGGAGATTTTGCCATTTGGTGATCAGACAGTTGTTGGAGAGAGGGGAATCAATTTGAGTGGCGGACAAAAACAGAATTCAGATTGCACGGCTCTCTACCAAGATGCTGATATATATCTATTTGATGATCCTTCTACTTCTGTGGATCTCACCTTTTTAATGTAATCCATTTTGATGACCTTCTTTGTCATATCCTATATGGATTTTATAACTTAAATGCTTATAGCATTAGTATTCTACAAAGGATTCCTTTTCATACTTTTATGAAGCATGGTCTTTATTTGGTGTCATACACTTAATTAAATATTTTAGTTCACTTAATTAATTGGCTCTTTCATTATTTTATGGCAGGACTGTTTTGTTTAAGTTCAAAGACAGTTATTTATATTACTCATAAAGTAGAGTTCTTGCCTACTGCCAACGTTATTTTGGTGAGCTCTATTATGATAATTTAATCTTTATCATTTGAAAGAGAATTTGCTATATTTAGTTTCCTCTAATAATTTTATGTTATATCTTACATATCAGGTCATGAAAGATGGGGAGATTACTCAATGTGGAAAGTCTAATGATTTGCCCAACTCAGGGACTGACTTTATGGAGCTTGTTGGGGCACATAAAAAAGAGTTAACCGCACTTGATTCACTGGATGGGGGGGAAGCGTCTGATAAATTAAGTTTTGCTGATCAAGAGGTAAATATCTCAGGTGTACAAGTTACAGAGGAAAAAGAGGCAAACAATGATAGGCAAAGTGATAAAACAGATAATTTAGTTGAACCAAAAGGCCAGCTAGGCAAAGTTGGGCTTTCTGTCTATTGGAAATATATTACAACAGCATATGGAGGAGCTCTTGTACCATTTATACTGTTGGCTCAAATTCTGTTTCAACTTCTTCAAATTGGAAGCAACTATTGGATGACCTGGGCTACTCCTATTTCTTCAGATGTAAAGCCACCTGTTGAAACCTTTATGCTTATAATTGTCTATGTTGCTATGGCCATAGGAAGTGCTATCTGTATCCTTGCCAGAGCGACTTCTCTATCCACAGCGATTTCTGCAACTTTACTCTTCAATAAAATGCACTTCTGCATCTTCCACGAACCTGTGTAATTTTTTGATGCCACTCCAGTTGGGAGGATTATTAACAGAGTAAGAAGTTGAAATATTTCATTGTTTTTATCTTCTTTTTTTTATGTAATCTAATGAGCAATAAAAGTTTATGAATTTTAATAATTTATGTTCTTGACAGTGATATGGTTCTGCTGGTCAATCAAGGTCAGTTAAGTTGCTTTCTATTCTTTGAATATGTATAGTTTCTGTACTTTGACATGCTTTATTTGCTCCTCATATGATTTTCCATGGATCTTGATGCAGGACTAATCGAGGAGTTTGACTCTCAGACAAGATTGCTAGAAGACAAATCATCTTTTTTTTGCAGAGCATACCATGAGATCTAAGTCCACCTACCAGTAAACGAGCTTACGATTGATTTTCCTTTACTGAAATAAAAATGATAACACAGTTTATAGATGATGTCGATGATAATCATATGAACGAATTAGTATGAAATTGGGATAATCCACTAGAATAAGCTTAACTACTATTGCTGTTTTGAGTTGCAGAAGTTACTGCTTGTGAGTATGATGTGCTTTTATATGAGTTAGAATCCTGTTGAGATAAAAAAAATGTATAGAAAGTTTTGGTTTTTGGAGTACAAAAAAAATGTATACAAGTATAATATTATTATAAGTTATCCAAGAAAAGAAAGAGTTAGCATTAAAGAAATACAGATGCCTAACAAACCCCTCAATCGATAAAGTAAAACCCCAGATATTATACAATGACCTATAAGATGTCGGACGATGAGATTGAGGGAAAAGATTTACCAAAGTAGTTGAGCATAAAATCAAAAAGCTTTTATAGTCTCTTCTTGACCCTCTACCCCTTTCTTCTCATGAACATTTCTAATGAAATGAATGTAACATCCTACAAAGCCAAGATACAAAACAAGTTGAAATAATATTGAATTAACATTATACCAGTAGAGAGAGATTAAAAAGTCGGTTATTCCTCCATGTTTACAATGAAAGCAATCAAAGTGGACACAACTGTCAGAAACAATGTAAGAAGTTGCTCGCATATAGGTGTCCCTCTGTAATTGGTAAATGCTGAATAGAGGAACACGACGATCTTAAAACCGCTCTAAAAAACGACGTCCAGCAGAAGTGATAAGCAAGCAGTAAGAACAGCAAGGAGGAGTGGGCTTTCAGGGGGCGGACAGAGATGCCATCGGATGCGAATTTACCGTTAACAGAAGTTCTGGGTGAGACATACTACCATTTGGAGTGTGTTCGAACCCTGGGGAGTACCATTTTATTGTGGTTCCAATCGCGGCACTTTGGGAGGCATCCTAGCTCTTGGGTGTTTAGGTTTACGCCTGAGGGTAATAGACGGCTCCCTCTGCCCGACATTGGTATCGCCTAAGAGGAAGGGAGACTTCACCCTACCCTTGGATTAGATCGTGGTGAGCCTAACCCCTTTTCAAAAATTTTTATATTAAAAAAAAAAAAAAAGTTCTGGATTTCATATATGTAGTCTATATAAAGGGCGGTGAAAGGTACGTAATTTTCACTGTATATTTTTCGAGGTAAAAATAAATGGGCCAACCGTTTTATCGAGTAAAGATAAACGGGCAAGGTGTTTTATTCAGGTTAAAAAAGGCAGTCATTTTTTTTTTGTAAAAACCATACTTCCCAATAAAACTTCAAGAAAAAAAGCAAGCACAGCTGTTTAACATTAAAGGGCATAACCAGTAAAGGCCCAAATTGCCTGTAAAAAATTAAGACCCAAAGGACCGGTTAAAATTTTCTTAAGCCTCCTATATATTCCCGTAAGCAAGGCCTCATTTTTTTTTTCCTTTTTTTTGTAATAACGTAAAATGATACTCGTACATTTTTTTAATCAAAGCCTCCTTTGATTCACCCAAGTCAGCATACTTCTTTTATTTTCAACCAAAATTAAAATTATTTATTAAAAAGCAAAATTAAAATACATATTTTACATATTTATACTCTTTAGCCAAAGAAACAATTATGCTCACAAATCTAATAAATTTCAGTTCAAAAAAATGAAGTCTTTGAGGTAGCCCCAAAAATATGGAGCACGCCTTATAAAATAAAAGTTGATAAATCTATATTATTATGTGGTGTTTGCCAACACACAATGTAGTATGGTTTAAAATAATACTACCCAGTGTTGATATACTTATCTGAATATGTTATTCTAAATTATTCAGAGAAATAATTCCTCAGTATCAAAATGAAACTTTGATAATAATTCCTCATTTGCACCACTAATTTCAATTATTAACAACGCGCTATATATTTTTGGAGCTAAAAAATTAAGAGGCTAAAATCAAAACAAAAATAAACTTGTGAGAACTAAGTTTGTAAACCCCAAATGATTTGTAACAAAATATAGTAAATATATTATAATATATTTCATACTAATTTTTTGAAGAAAAATTAATCTAAAAATCCTTGTAATTTCGCCAAATTCTAATTAGGGTCCTTATAATTTTTTTTTTGTTTCTTTTTTTATCACATCCTTATTGTTTACTAATTTATAATAGTCCTTCCATTTATAATTTGTGAAGATGCCGAGCTAACATGATCCTGATGCACCCTCTTCCTCCCTTGCAACACCACCTCTCTCAGCCTCTCTCTCCATTCCCCTCCCTCTCAAGTATCGGCATCTTTCACACATTATAAATGGAAGGACTTCAATAAATAACTAGCAAATAATAAGGATGGAATATAAAGAAAAACCTATAAGGACCTAATTAAAATTCAGATAAACTATAAAAACTGAGATTAATTTTCCCTTTTTATACAATATTTTAATATATTAAGTAGGCCTTGATATGTTTAAAGCTATTCAAAGCTTTAGGCTTAGGTCTCTCAATAGGCTCAAGTTTGAGCCTAAGAAAAAAAATCCTGATATAGACCACAAGGCCTGACTTGAGGCCTAATCAGACTCATTTGCACCACTAATTTCAATGATTATACAACCTAAAAGATATCTAACCACAAAAGCAGTAGGTGCTAATGCATGCATGCACATTAATAAACATCAACGGTGAATATGAATATTGTTCACAGTTAAAAGAAAACGGTGGCAATGGTGAAAAACTTCCATACCTAATTCCTTCTCTCCATTGATATTATATAAAGAAAAAAAAAATCAAAATAGACAATCAATCACTGTAAATACAACATACTTTGAAAGTTACACGGTGACCATATGGCTTTGCAGAGGGCATGATAGCTACATGGCAACACAACATGGGAGAGGTCTGTGCATATTTGTGGATGACATGAGACATTAGAAAATGAAGTTACTAAGGAACATAACATAAATAAGTATACTGGTTTTACCTTTAATTTTGAAAATAATAATTGGGAAGTAATTCTATCAAACCTCTTTTTGACTCATGATGGTTGCAAAAGCAGTTTCAGATACAGTTTTCCCAGCCACTTTGGCTTCAATCGAAAATGTTCTACTTGTTTTTTTATTTCAAAACTGCAACTCCAAATTATGAGATCAGGACAATTCTTGCAAATCATAAACTACTCAAGCTTCCCTTCCCTCTTTGTTGATCTATGAATTCTG
The DNA here is from genome assembly GCA_037074615.1 of Leucaena leucocephala. Classification (NCBI taxonomy): domain Eukaryota; kingdom Viridiplantae; phylum Streptophyta; class Magnoliopsida; order Fabales; family Fabaceae; genus Leucaena; species Leucaena leucocephala. Next base: position 11,683,669 of record CM073542.1, read on the forward strand.
ATTTCATAAGTTAGTAAAGACCATCTCATTCTTCCCTCATCAAAACTCTGCCACTTTCAAGTTTCAATCTACCCAACACCATATAAAAAATCTAACAACTTGGTGTAAGAGCCATATGTTCCAACCATGGGCATTTGTCCGCTGTTTCTGAGGCAATTCCAATTTGACCGAATTTTTCATTGTCCTAGGCTTCCACTGATTCCATAATGCACCACTTACTTTATATTACAGCCACATTGATATCATCAATTCCCAATTGAAACACCATTCCTATCTTTTCGCAACTCACAAAAATTAACAGGTAGATCAAATCAAATTCATTTGAGAGTTGAGCAATTCCAAAATTCATGAATTTACCCAAAAACCAAAAACAGAATAGAACAATTATGGACACCTTATGCTCCAGCGATGATAAGCTTATCAACCTAAGCAGAAATTAGATCAGAAAGATCACCTCTTATCCTTACTCTTCTAGTATTTGTGCATGTGTTTAGATGAGCTTCTTATCAATGATAGAGTTCTTAATCAACTCTTATGCTCCCTCCTCTAGTATCTTGTTAATGTTGTTCCTCTCTATCTGTAACTACGATAAGCATAATCCCCACTTAGTGCTGCAATACAATCTAGTAGGCCACATATAATATTTAAAGCGTCATAATAGTTACATGTATGGGACATTTGAAAATCAATCATTATTTAGGCATCCAAATTGGGGGTACTAGAATGAGTAGAGACACATAAATTATATACTACAAAGACAAAATTGAACCCCTTTTATACATTTTTTCACATCTAGAGGAGGTACCAAAATATACACTTTGATTTATCCTCTTAGTGGTGCATTACATATCTGAAGTCAAAACAACACACCCATATAAGATCAAATAAAACATACTCTAGTAGGCCACATAATTTTTTGAGTCATAGCGGTTACTTTCGAGCAACATTAGAAAAACAATCACTATTAGGCAACCATGTTCGCGGTACCGAATGCAATGGAGACACACAGAAAACCTAAAAAATTTTGCACGAGGAGGTTTCAAAATAAACAACTTTATGGACCCTCTTAGTGGTACACATAGATGAACAAAAGGCAACTCACCCATATCAGATGAAATCATAAAGCTTACTCTAGTAGGGCACACAAGTTTTAATGGGTCACAACGCTTACATGTTAGGGTACAAAAAAAAAACAGTAGACACGAAAAGTCTTAAATGTAAATATATAAAGTGAGCCCCTTCTATAAAGTTGTGCAGATCTTAAGGAGGCATCAGAAAGTACAATTGCAAATCCAGTAACCAATGTTTAATTTTTTGACAAACCACATCGCATCCCATGCAATAAATGACAATTTAATAAATTGACCCCTTCATATTATATATATATATATATATATGTTGATTGAATCCCCTCAGGTATACGAAAATAAGTCTTAAAATCTGGGTTCACCTGTCGGGCCATGGTCGACTGCAGATTGCAAGAAGCATATATCTTTGCCCCCAATATCCATCACTTACACTTCAAAGCTGAGAGCAAACAAGTTTTGGGACATATAGCGGAGATCCAGATGCATATCTATAATCGATAAGAGTGGAGACCTCCTCTCTCTCCTTCGGACGCACTCATTTCTTGCCCCTCACCTTGGCTCGTTGGACTGAGACCAAGGAGATGCTACTATCTCCTCCCTCCTTCGGAGCCTTGCCCATTAAGAGTGTGCATGAGCAGAGTTGAGTAAAGTAGTCCTCCTACTTGGTATTCTACCTAAAAAATATATAGGTTATATTTTACAGCTCGATACCCTACCCTGCCCGGTTAAATCTTTAACAATTTTGGGTTGGGCATGAGCGGGCTGGGCATAGACGGGTTGGGCATGACTAAGTCATGATGTCATTCTCATGTTGTGAAAAAAATCTACAATTATAAACTTCTAAAATAATATCATATTCATATGTCTTCAAAAGTTAAATAATATCTATAATTCACTAAGAATAAGAGAACAAAGATAATAATTAAAATCTTGAGATTCATTGCATATAAAAAATAAGCGTTGAAATCTAAGTAGTTTGTAATTATAACTTTACATCAATCTCCCTAATATTGATAAAGATAAAGCATCTAAAAAGATAAAATAAATAATTATAATATGTAATGTAATCATATGATAATTAACAAAGTTAAAAAAAAAAAGAAAAAAATAATATAGTTATAAATATTAAAAGATACAACTTACCTACTTAACTACTTATATTTCTAAAATTACCTTATAGTCACCAGTAGCTATCATATTTTTCCTTCTAGGATAGAGAAAAAATAAAAAAAAAATAAAAGAAGGAGTGTTCATGGGCAGGGTAGGGCAGAGCAACCCTTATATCCGGTGCCCAGCCCAAAAAATATATGGGTTATATTTTGTAACCCAATACCCAATTTTACTTTATATTTATTTGGCTGAGCAGATCAAGCCGTAAACTTTATACACAGCCCAATTGCCCATCCCTTTTCGAATGATTTGGTGTAATCCATTTTCACCACTCCCTCTAGATCCAACCAATCGACCCCCGATAGCGAGAGGAGAACGCTTTGTCTGAGGTCTTGAAATCAACCAGAAGGCGGGAAAAGATGATGAAATGAGGGGTTTTGGCGGGTACACGTCCCTCTTTATAAAATTTTATCGGATTTACTTCATGTGTAAAATGTGGAAGCTGGCACAAGTAATGGTGATTGTTTGACAGCTGTCAATCCCCATGGCACTCTACGGAAATTCCGGCTTTTTTTTTAATTTGATTTCTTTGACCGAAAAAAAATGGAAACGGCTAGTAATTATTTAATTAATGTACGGAAATTATTAACTAGTTTTTTATGTTTTATTTTTTCCTTCTCTATTTGATTTCTTGACCGACAAAAAATAGAGACCGCCAATAATTATCTTGACGGAAATTTTTAATTGATATTTAATTTTTTCCTAAATCTAAGTTTTAAAAATCCTTTTACACAAAATTTAAGTTTGTAAAAATTTTAAAACAAACAGTTATATTTATTCAAAAAAAATTTTAGATTAAAATATAGTTTAAAACTAAAATTTTAGATAAAATAGTCAAAGTAACTTATAAAACAGTAAAAAAGCTTATATACTAATCAATTACTATATTATTCCTATTTTTTGTTATCCCTTTTATCCTCCCTCTTCTACACCCTCTCTCCTTTCTCATCTCTCATTTATCTTCTCTCCTCTCTCCTATATTTAATAAGCATATTATTTTTAATAATTTATCAATAATAAAAGTACTTTTAGAAATAACTATATAAATATTAATTTATTTAAAATTATTTTTTTTATAAACTCTTTTTCAAAAATCATTTTTTAAATACTGTCTAAAAATTTTTATTTTCATAAGTTATTTTTTAAACATTTATCTAAACCACTCTTAATTATCTACTCATAAACGTATATAAAACTTTTTTTGTTTTTTTAAGTCAAAAGGTCCGTTTCTATTTGGAAAAAAAAAAGTGAGATCTGTGAGATCGTGTGTGGGAAATTTTCAACATTTACAGAAATGATTCGAGAATATTGAAATAAGACCTGATAAATCCATATTATCATAGTAACTGGTGTCACACATGTTCTATTATTTTAAATAAGTACCATCCAATGTTTGTTTTGGCAAAATATATTTATCTTAGTGTGTTATTATAAATTACTTTTGTGAAATATTAATCATTCCCCAATGCTAAAATGAATTATAGTTTTTTTAAGATATAATGCTAAAATGAATTATAGCTCTTTTAAGATATAAATATTATCTAAAATTTTAAATGTCAATGAGAAATTATTTTGGAAGAAATAGATTACCTCTATTAATAAAACCAATAACACATGTAACAAATGAAATTTGTAAAGATATTTTTAATTATGAAAATAATTTTATTTTCTCATTACAAAATATAGAAATAGAATTTTTTTTAATATAGAAATAGAAATTAGATGCAATAAATAAGACGGAAGAACTCGGTCAACGGTCACCAAATCATGAGTTGAGACAATATATAATAAATAAAACAGATTAAAGGCAAATTTTGCCCTACCAACTTGCCAATGATGCTTTCGTTTACATCTGGTGGGCTATGGTTATCGGTATAAAAAAATTGAAAAGGAAAAAGGAAAGTAAATCTTTTCATCAATTGTAGACCGTTAAAACAAATTGGTAAGTTTAAACCTATTAGTCGCATATAATATTAATGGCCTCTATGCTCAAAACCCTCTCTGATCTGTGTGATTTCAAGGAGAATCATCATCGAGGGGTATGAGTGAAGATAATCTTCCTTGGAGAATTTTGACAAAAATTATATTTTACCTGTTTATGCGACGTGTTATATATATAATCGGAAGCACCACTATGAGCATGTTCGATATAACTTTCAAAATTATAGTTTTAACTTAATTTCTTCTTTTCAAGGAAATATATTCTCTGAAAATTATTTTTATAGAAAGTATTTTCAAAAAGTTAATCTAAACATACTTGAACGAGGGAACATTAAAATCTCTACCTTTTCTCCAACTTAACCCTATTAAACCAAGCATAGGGTTTAACTTTATATCGTACAGGGTGTCGAACCATATATCATGTGTTGACAATTTTACTCTAGACATGGGAGAGTCAAACCTTTAATCTCCAAAACTAGTACTTTCTTCTCTTTCCAGGATAAGTTCTTCCATTCAAAAAATAAAAAATAAAACAAAACACAAAGTTTCAGCCAATGCTACCAGACAAATCACCAGAAAATGCACTTCCATACGAGACTGATCCAGTTTGTGAAGTGCTACTCGCTCTAGCTTTCTGGAACTGTCGTATCCGAAAAGCATCTTGAGGAAGTGGTTGGCTTTGGACAGTTCTAGTATCATCATCCTCTTGTCCTGGAAATTTATATTATCAAAATCTTCAAAAGAGAAAATCCCAGTATTATGATGAACAAGATCATGTTCCAAAGAAGCAATCAATAATCTCGATTATTGAGGACGTAAGTATACACATAAAGCATCAGACAGACAAGAAAACTCTGAAGTGCAAATGCGGCTCCCATATAAAGACGGAGTTCAAGTATGAGTAAAACCATAAGCCATATAGTCAAGGTGAATGTCTCCAATATCTAGTTATTAAACAATGATGAAATGGCTAAAATGCCAGCTCAGCTTCAATAAAAGAATCTGAGGTAAACATAATGCATACTTGCTGGTAAACCAAAGTCGTAGATAAAAATGTTCATTCCATATTTGAGCACCCAAAATATGATTTTATATGGCAGAAATATCTTAAGAGGTACCAAGGATGAGATTTATGCAGAATATTCTTGAGTAAAATTGCATGTTTATCAATTTTTTGAAGGAAAAATGGCAATAAATTTGGTCAGCATGGATGATGCACATACTGTCTAATTCCTTCCTCTTTCCATGTTGTCTTCTACCGGTTGGTTTAAAAGACGAGGCACTTGGCATGGGGTGTGACTTGCTTGAACCAGAAATTTCACTTGTGGAAGGTGCAGCACCTGTTGGCAATTGTGCTGGCGTCCCTATCTTCCCACTTTGTACTATCGGCAAGTCACTCTGCAAGCAAATCGACAATACAATATCGACGTTTGGTGTTGGACCTGTCATTTTGATAACACGTTTCAGAACATGTTGATTAAGATGACCCAAACACGATCAAGTTCGTTTTGAATTCAAAAATTCCCTAATCCATCAAATTCCTCAGGAATCCAAAAGTCTTTCAATTTTCAAATATCATGCGCAACAAAAATTGTGGACACAAGTAGCAAATAGGACTAAACAAACAAGAGTCAGACAACTCGGGTTTTCGTGGTCAAAAATAACCACAAATATGGTGTCATTTTCAAGCTTAGCACAATAAATCTAGAAAAGAAGACATTGAAGGGGGGAAATAGAACAACAAAACGAACAAGTGCTAAATAAAGGAAGAGGACGAGAAAGTAAAAAGGGAATCAGATATAATCGGCTCATTCACCAACAAAACCAATATTCATTCCTGTTATTTTCTTAAGCCAATTGTTTACAAAACAAAGGAACAATATGAATAGATGCTTGATTTATATCACAGGTCATGGAATTTGGAAAATTACCCTCAACTGCAGGAAGATTTGATAAAAATCCTATTAAAGCAGGTGGTGTAGATTTGAGAATTTCATCAAAAGCATTTGTTCCTGCACCTGTTATTGTAGTCATCCAATAAGACAACATCACAGATGAAACCGAAATTCCAGTCACAGTTGTGCTCTTACAAAAGAAAATCTCACGTCTCCTGAACCTTGAAATTTGAAACAATGCATGTAGTACATATGGTGGAACTAAAATGAAACTTAAAATGCTCTTCTTCTATTGAACTAACATAAGATAGAGTACAACCCAAGCAAAATTAAGGAAGCTAGAAAGGAACACAAAATACTCCCCGAGCTTTAGGGAAGCTAGGACTCTCTTCTCACACATCAGCCAAATTCTTCCTTAAAACCCCTCAGACCTCAGACCCCCTTTTAGACGTCTCTCCCCCTCTTCCAGCTCACCCCCCTTACATCGTTTGTGACAATTTGTTACAGCACCCAATTCCCTCTTTCTTCTTTTGGCCACCACACTAACGGAAAATGCAACCATAGCTCCTATACCCCGTCTTTAATCTCTTGCCATAGCCCTTCAACATTCTGGGCCCTAAAGATACGGATCCATCAACATGCCATTGTTGCGTATGTGACAAAAACAGCAAGGAAAAATCTAGGAGCTCATAATTTATGACTGCTATACTTAACATAAAAGTTCAATCCTCAGAAATTTTTACAAACGTATTTAGCGTAGCAATATCTTATGGAAAACCGTTGACTCGTGCATTGAGAAGCACTTCAGATATGTTGAAATGGGGGGGGGGGAGATATCATAACCAGGATGGCTAAAACGGTCTACCCAATTTCAATAATTTTCACTTGATTTTCCACCACAATACCTAACCTTTAAGCCTGTATATAAATTATAAAGAATGCATCCAGTGAAAATTCCAAACATTAAAACATAGCAGAACAATCCTCCCCTTATTCTAAAACATTTGCTTATTATTGAGTCAATATTAGTTAGATTTTGAATATTTAAATTATATTATTTAGTTTATCTTGAATCAAATATTCAAATATTTGATTAGAGATATTAGGATTATTTTTAGTTTATCTTAAACTGAGATGTTAGGATTATCTCTAGATTATTTTATTATGAAGTTTAGGTATAAATAGGCTGGCTCCTCTAAAGCTAGTAATTGAGTCAAAAATATTTGAGTTTAATTATTTGGACTTTTGGAGATTCTCCTTAAGTATTAGCAAATAGAGGGAAGTTGAGCAAGATTCTTTCTCTCTTCTTTATTAGAGTCTATTAGTGGTATGAGTTTAAGATCCTTGCTCATATTCTAATAGAGATTTCCTAATAGAGATTTCCCTTCCACCTTTATTAATTTATGAAGTTAGATCCTAATTTCATAATTTAATAGAGACTTCTCTTTTCTATTTCTCTACATATGTTGGTTCCTAACAGATGGCCATCTAGGAATTATCATGTACTTCCTAAAAAATAATATTTAATGAATTGATGTAAGTGTAACTATCATTTATTTGTAACATAATTCTCCTGTCCCTCTTCCTCTTATTCTTTTATACCTTATATATAGTAGATACTTGATGCGTAATTTAGCAGCCTACATAAATGGCTAAAAAATTAGCTGTGAATGTAAGCAGACATGTAGGACGCATCTGAGTTATGTAACTTCACACATACACTAGAAAAGCAAAATCAATTTTCTTGTTTTCAGGTCTTGATACTGTACCTTTAAGAGGAAATATAAAAATATCACATGACGTCAAGAAAAAAGAGAAGTGTCAGAATATCATCAAAAGTATTAAAGTATTTATTTTCACATGTCAGTGTTGTCCTGTTTCTGTTCCTCTTGTTTTCGTAACTCTGTATGGGATATTATGACATAGTAGGAAAGAAAATAAAAGATAGGAATAACAAAAGAGAGAAATTAAGAGACTAAATCAGCTATCTAATATGAATACAACAAGAAGCCTTATTCCACTAAGTGGACTCGGCTACATGGATCACATGCCACCTAGTATTGTCAAATGCATGTTAAACATCAGTATAAGTAATTGTTATTCAAATTTCAAACAGCAAGCGTTGCATACCAGGGTTAAGTGTGGGATCATAGATCACCATCTTTGAAGTATCAGGATAAACAACCTTTGTTGACATAGATGAAATGTTTGTTATGCCCGTAGACACCTTGTCTGCACCAACAGTGCAGCATTTACCAGATACGAAGGCATAATGAGAAGTAGTCGGGTAAATAAAATATAAGTTGCGTACCTAAAAGGCCGGTTCCATTAGGCAGAAGAGATTTCTCCACTTTCTTATTGATATTTTTTGAAAGCCACTAAAGAGGTAGAAATGAACAGTGAATTACTACATAGGACAATTTACAGACAAAAATACAGACAACAAAGATGAGAAAAGGAATAATTCTTTGCAATCTAAACATAATCTTGTCTATAGAAACCTTTTCACAAGTTACTGTTCGTCAAAAGCACTTTGAAAATATTGAAATGGTGCTATTATTATAAGAATCAATCTTCATCTTTATCATGATATGACTAACAACATTTCTAAATCCTTATCGCCATACATTTCAATATTGAATTTCTTGCATTGTGTCATGAATAATTGTAGATATTGGTTATTATGGTGATCACATTAAATCTACAAACAATTACTGCTATCATTACTGATTAAACTCCGGAATCTTAGCCTCTTGGTTTTCTGTCCTTTGGTTTTCTTTTCATCGCCTAGTTTAATGTAGTTTATCTTCTTTGACCATCTTATGGCCAAAACTGAAAAAGTAGATTTAACATTAATTAGATCCAACATTTCAAATTTAAAACTGAAAAAGAAATGTATGAAAATCAGTTTTTGTATGCCCAAAAAGTAGTTAGAGACAGTAGTCATTTATAAAAAAATGATCTAATTAAATTCCGACTATCTCAAACTGGAAAAAATTTGAACTACTTGATTCGTTAATTTAGTTACAGGGTTGATGTCACTCCTAGTAAAACCAAATATAAAGGGGGAAATAACCCATCAGATGTTAATATGTCCAAACTTTCTTTCAAAAAATTGGTAAAATCCCAAGTATGACCTTATTCCAGAACCTTGCCACTGATAGTAGTTAGCAGCGAAATTGCTAATGTTGATGTCAAGGATTTTTCTGTTTGCTTTCATTTGGGAGAATTCAGGAAAATATAAAATGGGTCTCATGGATGCTCAACAACAGATGCTAATGAGACACAATAGACTTTGCTATACACTTCAACTTTTATGAGGGAAAAAACCACGTTTAGAAGCCAAACCCACCCACCCTCCAAAAAAAAAAACTAGTACCTCCTCCCGAGCAAAATGGTCAAGATCCTTAGAGGAGCATGGCCAAAGCTCCTTGAAACTATACCGTGATACAACATCCTGCAGAGAGCTCTCCAATCCTGATGTTCCATCTTCACCTGTTCCAGAAAGTGCTTCTTTTCTTCTTTGCTCAACCTACCATAATATTCATATGCAAATCAAGAAACTTTTTCAGAGAGCTCACGGCCTCCAACAGCATGATAATAAAATAAAGTAGATATATAACAGAGGAAATAACAAAATATCTAGTAAATCAAAGCGGATAGTGACCGATTTGAATTTTATGAATCATTCACAATTTCTTGCCATCCCACAAGATCTCGTTTCCAACTATTATTGCAGAATAAATCGATTACAAGATATCGCTTTGAATAAATCGATTACAAGACGTATAATGCCATTGGACTTTGTTAAAAATCAGCTTCCGATGATCTTCAGCCCTTTCCTTACACAGTCATAATGTATCCTAAAAGTGGATGTTTGACAGACATACTATTCCCCTAAAAGCCAACTAACCTCTAGATACAGCTTCATAGAAGGAAAAAAACAAAGCTATTGTGAAGAAGTAGAAATTTGATAAGCCTAAGTGTGATATGATACACATGTACCCAAAAGCTAACGTGATCACCTTCAACATGCTAGCAAGGTCCCCGTAAGTTTGCTCAAACTGGGTGAACTTCTTCCAGACCTGTGTATAGAAATGTTTAAACAAAACCGCATTCACACTTAAGTCTGTAAGCAACACCTAATAGACATACAGACCTAAATAATAGCATAAATTACAAGTCAAAAGAACAATACGTCAAACTGACAATATGGAAAATGTCGTGCATTTCTTCTCACATACTGCTCATAAGTATTGCAAAAAGAAAAATGCAAAAGTATTATATAATTGGTTTTGAATGATTTCCAGCAACGGAGAGACCCTTGAACACGTGATCATTGAATTCCATAACAAAATTGGCAACAATAAAGAACTTCCACCAGGCAGCTTCAACTATATCATGTATCAATGTAATGAAGATAGTCATGCAAATAGTCATTAAGACAAAAGCAATTTAACAAGATCCCAATGTTAGAATCCAAAGATTAGGAGGTCTTCAGTTGAATGCGTTATTCTTCTAACATTCACCAAAGAAATGGAAAACACCAAAGCCATTAGGCATTAAATGGAGTACACAGTAAGCAGTATTTATCAAGGAAAACAATTATTTCCACAGGGAGGAAAACAAGACTTGAGCATTTTATTGGGCAGCAGGAGAAGTGTTCTTTTAGGTCCCACGTTACCTATGATTCTTAGATTCTTTGCCAATCAGGCCTAGAATGGAGTAAACACGTGCAGCATTGGGGCGGGGGGGATCGGGAACACAATATGCACATACTTGGTTTACTCTATTGTTAGAACGAGATAAGTAGGTGTGGCATACCTCAACTGATTCATGAAGTGGAAGTGAACTTAAAGCTCGTTCAAACAGAGCCCTTATATTTTGGTCATCATTCAAGCATGCCAAGAAATCTGCATATCTGAATTATCAAGAAAATCAATCACAATAGTCAATCACTGCATAAAATTAGAACAATGATAGTAATACATTTTTCAGAAAGATTCAACAATAACATAAAACAACATGAGGCAAAGGATCTTTGAGGTATTGCATTTAGAGTAGATAAATAGACACTAATATTGCTGGGATGTTTTAAGCAAGTTTGGTTGCCAATATGAAGAGCTCAAGATTTACCCAGTCATGTATAATAAATCCATGATTCATGCTGACAAAACAACCAGTGCTGTTCCTATAACTAGGCGTGGGCAAAATTTCCCAAACTAGGTTGTCCAGACTCGATCCCAAGTATTGCGGGATGGGTCCATCCCATCCTGTGAAGGACCGGGATGGGATTTTTTCGGGTCTTGGCCAAACCCTTGGGACATCCCGTCCAGTACTGATTATATATATATATATATTTTAAGAAAAAAATCACATGCAGGTCAAGCTGGCAACTGAAGAACTTTCCCTTCTCTCACTTCAGGTTGTCAGGTCAGTCACTCACCTCTGGCTTCACTCTTCTCTCTTCTCTTCAGGTTAGTAGCACGGCTTCACCAGGAGTCCACACACACAGCACCACCGGCTACCACCAGTTCCTCTCTGATTTAGGTCTCCCATTCTCTGCTGCCAATCCCCCTCCCCTTACGGCCTCGATTGCTCCTCAGCAGCAAGCCACACTTGCAAATTCGAAATCCCTTTAGGTCTCCTATACTCCGCTGCAAGTCCCCCTCCCTTCACAGCTTCGGTCACTTTTTTGAATTAATCCGTGATGTCTCCAGTAGACCAGTACTCCACCATCGTCAATTAACTTCCAATTTCCAAATCCCTTTTAGGTCTCTCATACTCCGCAGCACTCCAGGCTTAAGGTAGGTTGCTCACTTTCAAATCCCCTTTTAGTTTCAATTTCTGCAGCTATTTTTCGATATTTTGTTATTGACTTGCTCTCTTGCTACTTCCCTAAGGCTGTGAAAATATGTATCTTTGTCTGATTTGTGAGTATTTGTGTGATTTTGGGTGCGATTATATCGATACATGCGTGTGGCTGTTTTTTTAACAGAGGGATGCTTTTGGAGCTTTGTAATTGTGTTTCTACTACTTGGTGGTTGCATTCTTAGGCATGTATTTTTTTATTTGCCTAATCATCATATGTTGTAACAAATCCTTGCTTGCACAGTCCTTAAGACCTGTTGATGAAGACAGTTACCATGTTTGGCTTGTGATGCCTACAATGCTTATTACTCAGCTCTTTTTCTCTGATCTGTTAATTTAAATGTATTCCTTTTCTGTTTTCCTATATAACCAAGGCCACACAATTACGGTAAGCATTTATTTGCATCAACATCATCCCATCTTGCATGTTATTAGAGTTTTGAAGAAATAACTGAACTTCATTTGATTGGCACCCTTCATTATTGTAACTATTCATGCTAAGTGATAATTCTAATTCTCTGTTGAAATTGTGTTGGCTAGATTCATGTTAAGATGTCAATGAAGGAAAAGTAAATGTAGTACTTGGGGTCTAATTTTCTTCTGTATGTGCTCATTCCAATACAGGAAAATACATAAAGGCAATGCTGATGAGAACTGTACCTGTTTTAATCATTGCTTGATTCACGAAAGCCAGATTTTGTAAAGAATGAGACATTAGAATGTACCTGTTTCCTTTTGCAAAATATCAAACCTTGCATCCTCTTGACAAAGGATTTGATTCTCTTTTCTTACAGCATTAGCATTCAAAATCTACCGATCTATTTGAAGTTTGCTTGTCATGAAATATATTCTTTACTACCTGAAACTGATATTAATTATTCTTCTATTTGAAGTTTGCTTGTCATGAAATATATTCTTTACTACCTGAAACTGATGTTAATTATTCTGTTTCTGTACCCACAAAATCTTAGTATTCCAGGAGCTATTGCAATCATTTGTAATCTTCCGTTACCCACGAAATCTTAGTATTCCAGGAGCTATTGCAATCATTTGTAATCTTCCATCAATACTGCCAGTAATATAATTTGGTTTTTGAGTTTCTTCCATTCATAGTTACCATTAATATAGCCTGTCAATTGGAAAAAAGGAACATGCTTGGAGCAATTACATTGCTTAAAGTTAATGAGTTTGAGCTGCAAGCATACTTGTCTACAACCGACGGGTGGTGTGTTGTCCTATATGTTACCATGCACTCCTGGATTATTATTTTGATTTTCCTTATATTGATAACTCTGGTCTTTATAATTACTGCAGGGTTGTTGCCTGGCATTGATTCAAGCTGCGTCTGATCAAGAACAAGGGGGAGTATGCTTGTTAACTTACTAATGTACCTAGAATCCATAATCATTCTTTTCTACTACGTTTCTTAGATGTTCAAGCTGCAATATCAACATATGTATCAGCACCAGGCATTGTCCAGCAGATATCATCTCTCCATTCAGATTAAGGTGAAAGTTACCCTTAAGATGGTAGACTTCTTTAGCACCCTGAAGCGAGATGTGCTTAGAAAGTGCTTGCCCAAGTGAGGACTAAAGTTAAGAAGAAAAGGGAAGTGATTTAATGGTTGTATTATGCCCTGTTTAATATTCTGTTGCATTTAAATAAGTAGATTTTATTATCTATATTTTTTTCTAAAGGTGTACACTTGTACATAGTCTCCAGCAACTGCTCTTTGCATCTTCAACAACAGCACAACGAATACTGACACCTAGGGTACAATGACATTCTGAATTTGTTCTATCTTTTAATATTTTGCTATAGTGTTCTAGCATTTTTCTTTTATTGTGATTAATGTTGGGACTGTTCCGTCAAATCTCTTTAGCCATTAATGAAGAGCTCAATTATATGAAAAAGATCAACGCAAAGCTCTCAGTTGCTGTGGAAGAGGTGACATTAGAGCATGTTAAAAAGAATGAGGTAATTTTGCTGTGGAAGAGGTGACATTAGAGTTCCATTTTGTATTTAAATATATGTCATGTTTCAAATTTCAAGGTAAAGTTATTACTTGTTTCCAATAATACCCCTTTTAGATAGAGGGTGTTATGAAATAATTTACTAAGATGATTTTATTAGTGTTTTTTTTAAAAAAAAATGAGATTCGGGAATTCCAGTCCCGTCCCAGTACCGAATAGGACCAGGGACAAGTTCAAGATGGGACAGGATACGGGACACATTTTGCGTTCCATGTACTATATCGGGACGGGGTTGTCTTGGTCCCGACCCGTCCTGTGCCCACCCCTACCTATAACTTTAGCAACACTTCAGAAAAAAATTTCGAGACTGCAGCTTAACAGCTAAGACATCAGCACATATGGCCAAAAAAGCTGGTAAAAAGTACCAGCAAAATGTATTACCACAGACCCTGCTAAAATGAAGATAACTAACTAAAAATCAGAATATAAAAGAAATCACCATGGACACACGGCAATCACTACAAAACCAAAGTCTTGTGAACTCTCCATGTGCTGTCACTCACCAAAGAGAAATCAAATAAACAAACCAACTACCATTAAGGCATAAACTACCTAGAATGCATGACAGCATGTAGTACAAAGGGGGATACTTGGGGGCCATGGACAAAGATAGAAGAGGGTGGAGGGAAGTCCCTACATGATGTCCTTTTTTCAAATGATAGCATTAATAATATTACAAACTAATTACCACTAAGTATACGAGAGGTGATAAACACAGTACAATAGAAAAAGGGATGTTAAGTCGGACGACAAACTTACTCAAGAATGTAAACAGGTTCATGCATGAACCGTTTTAGTCCTGCTTCAAAAACATTGTGCGCCATCTGCATGAATTGAGCAATTATAGGCTGATTCAAAGCTTATTTGCCAACATTTTATGTTTTTGGCCGTGCCATTTGTTGAAAATTAGAACAACTTCACATTTAGTGGAACCCGTGAAGGACATAACAAGGGCAAGAAGCTCTGATAGTGAGCATGCATTATTAGATTGACAGGGAAGAACAGCACCAAGATTTGAGAAATATCAATTGCAAATTAATAACAGACTGCTCCTTTCTTACACACAAATTTGAGGTTATAGAATCACATATCCAAGCATGCACGTATAAACTCGCAAAAACTTGTTTTCAAATGTAGAACAGCAGAATGAATAAAAAAACCACCAGGCACATGATTCTGCAGATAATATACTCCCAATATCTACAGTAAGAAGATACAATAGAATTGACCTCAAGTAACTGTCGCATAAAGAAAGGAGAAAAGTGTGGCACCTTTGGATCCTTGTCAAGACAAAATGTCATCATAGCATAAGCAATATAAACATGATAAGT
This sequence comes from Leucaena leucocephala, assembly GCA_037074615.1. Lineage (NCBI taxonomy): Eukaryota > Viridiplantae > Streptophyta > Magnoliopsida > Fabales > Fabaceae > Leucaena > Leucaena leucocephala. Next base: position 11,698,998 of record CM073542.1, read on the forward strand.
GCAATTTGGGGATTTGCGAGCATCTAGAAAGTATTTCCGAGCTGCTTCAACACCTTCTGTTCTTCTTAGGAAGCGAATGAACTGCAGCATGAAACACAGATATTACATTTCTCTTGGAAGGAAATATGTTTGACCCATCTTTGATAGCACATATTTTACTACAATGAAAATTTAAGTTAAAAATTAATGAAATGATATCTAATCAACTAAACTAGTCTGGGTAAACCCACTTTTAGATATGAAAATTCTACTGAAGAACTTTTCTGAGAAAGGTATTCAAATGGGACACTAAAGAAAATTTTAAATAGTTCAACACAGAATAATGCAAACTTGAAGATCAGACCTGAATTTTAAAGAATCCAACATAACTTATGTCAGAAGAAAATTGTTCATCACTAAATTTATCCCTCCCCTCATTTATGGACCTAACATATTCACCTCCCAAATATAGGCCAACCCCTCTGATCAGCATTAAGCATATATTCGAACTATTTAACATACTTGAATATGTGCAAGTGCAGTTGTACTGACACCATCACCCAAAAGGCTTTCATATATTTTCTTCGCAGCCTGACATCAAACCAAAAAAAGCAAAAATATTAAAGAGCTAAAAGAAAAAATGGTGACAGATATTGAAGAAGTTGAACAATGTGTCACACTTGAATTGCACCACGAGATTCCTCCATCTCGGCGTAGGCATAACGTAGCATTTCTGAATCTGCTTATAAATGAAATGTCAAAAAAGAGGAACTAAAAAGGAGTTAGCAAAAAATCCCCTTGAACCATATTGATGGAAAATTAAATGCAATATTGAGCCCTGCCAAGGGATAAGAACAGGACCTTAAGCAACATACATTCTACAGTAGACATCAAATAATGACAAGGTAAAGAAAAATACAACAAAGAAAATAACACTCTTAAGTCTTAAGTTTTAAAGGCCATCAGAAAAATTGGATTCTGCGGGTCATACACACACTTTTATAATTTCATAGTACAAAACAGCTTCTTTTCTTCTTGCAGCTGGACTTCAAGGATGCGAGTCAAAAGTCTTTTCCTTGCACAATGGTGCATTACAAAAAAAAATCTAGAAGTTAAGGTTGCAATTAAAAGTTGGGATATGGAGGCAACAGTAAATGCATTTGCAAAATATACTAAAATTAATGAAAGAAAAGGACCACATACCAGGGAGAGCCTTCAACGATCGCTGAAACACTTTGATTGCAGCATCTATTGAACCACCTTTTGCATGCCATGTTGCATAATCATACCATACATCAGGATAATGGTACAGATACATCAGACACTGAATACCAGCGCAATGCAGTAAGCAATCCCATAAATAAGAGGACAAAACAAATGGAACATAATAACAGCAAAACACATGATTAATGATGTTGTTAACACCACGTCTCCATGAGGGAGGGAAAACATGTGAAAAATACCGTATTTGTAAGGAATTGGAAGACACGCAGCGGAAATAAACTTTAAAAATTTTCCATTCCTTGCCAGGATCTGCCGTATGTGTTTAAGTCAAGTGGAAAGAATCATTACCCTTAGTGTTGCTCAGCGAATTTCACAGCTTCTCTACGTGGGTGGTGATCTCTTTCTGATCGCAAGAAATCGATGGAGTGTTCCTCAGCGACCTTCACAGATTCTCTCCGCGGACGGTGGTCTCTTTCCGATCACAAGAAGTCGACGCCTCAGGTCGGCTTCCTCTACTGGTATCCACACGAACAGCGTTCCAACCACGAACGACGTGCTAGCGTCTCCTGTCCCTCCAAGGCTTTCACAAGTCTCCGTCTCTATTTCGGCAGTTTCTTGTCTGCAAACCTTTTGCAGATTCCGTTCGGCCTTTTGTGTTCTGTGTTATTTTCAAACGTAGCTCCTCCAATCAGATATAGAGGATGCTATGCGTTTTTACACTTTTTTGATTGGATTTTGGAGTTAATCTTATATTAATTCCGAATTGATACAATATCATATATTGTATAATTTTATAAGAAACTAATTAAATAAAATAATATTAAATCCGTCCCACAGATTTAATTACTTATTTATTTAACTTTAAATAAAGATGAGACTGAGTTATATTTGATTTATTCCCATAAATCAAATTTGAGATATCCTATCAATTTAAATTTCGAATTTCAAACGTGATAGAGATTTAATTTATCCTTATAAATTAAATCTTATAAATATCTCTTATATGAGATATCCTATCAATTTGAATTTCGAATTTCAAACGTGATAGAGATTTAATTTATCCTTATAAATTAAATCTTATAAATATCTCTTATATGAGATATCCTATCAATTTGAATTTCGAATTTCAAACGTGATAGAGATTTAATTTATCCTTATAAATTAAATCTTATAAATATCTCTTATATGAGATATCCTATCAATTTGAATTTCGAATTCAAACGTGATAGGGATTTAATTTATCCTTATAAATTAAATCTCATATATCTCATATATATAATATATATATATACGAATTTATATATATACGAATATAAATAAATATATATACATTCACCTGGATCTTTCATTGAATCTGGACATGTCTTAGATTCAATGAATCTGGACATCATAGCTCGTGTTGGGCTATTTTGTGTGCGACCCTGTAGGCCCATATGAAGTTGGCAGTGGGCCATTTGCTATACTAGCCCACAAGTCGCAAGCGGTCTCTAGCAAGACATAACAACTACCCAAATCATATGAGGATCGATAAACGATGTAACCTTTTATACAACCATATCATGTCCCTTCTGTCACGCGATATTTTGGTCATGGATGAGGCATGGATAATGTCATCCTCCTATTCCCGACCGTTACTTTCTCGATCCCTGAGTAGTCTGACTATAGAAATGGAACTACCTTTCCATTACAGTATGGCCATACATTTCTCAGACTCACTCATCGAGGGGCCCAGTAATATCTCTCCACGAATGTGAGGGACAAATTCCATCTTGACCATTCACATTCCTCCGCATGAAAAACCACTAAGCCCGAACATAGTCTTTATGATCACTCGGTCAAAAGTGACTTTTGACTAGGTCAAAGCTGAGCGTTTTGTCATGTAGGAATCCATGATGATCTCAGGTCAAAGGGCATATTGACATGGTTTGTATATGAGAGAAGCTTATGACGTTACCCATGCAGTTCTCTCATAGCGGGTCGGTCCAACACCCTGTACTCTTACATGTGCTTATGACTTTGATTTATATCTCTATACATCTTCAAAGTCATACTGGTCTTATTTCATCTGTGCTCCCACATAGATGATCGACCAGGGACATTTAGGATAATATCATGAATTATCCAAGGATGGTCATCATAGTAAACATGCAAATAATATGATAACTCAATTAATAAATTCATAAATCAATAATGTTCATAAGACAATGATTGGCCCCTAGGGCACGATTTCCAACAACCTCCCACTTGCACTAGGTACAATCATTAATTTGACTAATTCCCATTGACCTAACATGACGCTCATGCTTTGCCTGCACAAGCGGCTTTGTTAGAGGATCAGCAACATTATCTTCTCCTGCTACTTTGCATATTTTTATATCACCTCTATCGTTGATTTCTCTGATGAGATGAAATCGCCTGAGTATATGCTTGGTCCTTTGATGTGACCTAGGCTCTTTGGCCTGTGCAATAGCACCGCTATTGTCACAGAGCAAAGTTATTGGATCTGAGATGGTAGGTATCACCCCTAGTTCTGTGATGAACTTCCTGATCCAAACGGCTTCCTTAGCTGCATCAGATGCTGCTATATACTCAGCTTCCGTTGCAGAATCTGCTACAGTGCCCTGCTTAGAGCTCTTCCAGCTTACTGCTCCATTATTGAGGAGGAATATGTATCCAGACTGCGATTTTTGGTCGTCCTGGTCAGTTTGGAAACTCGCATCTGTGTAACCAGTTACACAGAGCTCATCATCCAATCCACCATAGACCAAGAATAAGTCCTTAGTCCTTCTTAAGTACTTAAGGATATTCTTGACAGCAGTCCAATGGCCCTCACCAGGGTCCTGTTGGTATCTGCTAGTCATACTTAAGGCAAACGAGACATCCGGTCGAGTACATAACATGGCGTACATGATAGATCCTATGGCCGAGGCATATGGAACCTTACTCATGCGACCTCGCTGATCAGATGTACTAGGACACAGATCTTTGCTGAGGTGAGTACCATGAGACATGGGTATGAAACCCCTCTTTGATTCGTGCATACTGAACCTATGCAGTATTTTGTCTATGTATGTACTCTGACTGAGTCCTAGAAGTCTTTTAGATCTATCTCTATAGATCCTGATTCCTAGGATGTAGGTGGCTTCACCCAAGTCTTTCATCGAGAAAGACTTTCCTAACCAAGACTTGACAATCTGCAAGGTAGGAATGTCATTCCCAATAAGTAGGATGTCATCGACATAGAGTACCAAAAACACAACTGTGCTCCCACTAACCTTCTTGTACACACAAGGTTCATCAATGTTTTGAAGAAATCCAAACTCTTTGATTACTTCATCAAAACGATGATTCCAACTCCGAGAGGCTTGCTTTAGTCCATAAATGGACTTTTGAAGCTTGCACACTTTACCAGAGTCCTCGGAACGCACAAACCCTTCAGGTTGTGTCATGTACACATCCTCAAGGAGCTTTCCATTAAGGAAGGCTGTCTTGACGTCCATCTGCCATATTTCATAGTCATAATATGCTGCAATAGCAAAGAGGATTCTGATTGATTTGGCCATTGCTACTGGGGAAAAGGTCTCATCATAGTCCACACCATGAGTTTGAGTAAAACCTTTTGCAACCAGTCGTGCCTTGAAGACATTTACATTGCCATCCATGTCAGTTTTCTCTTTGAAAACCCACTTGCACCCGACGGTTTTTACACCTTCAGGCGGGTCGACTAAGGTCCAAACCTTATTGTCGTACATGGATTGCATCTCAGACTTCATGGCACTAAGCCATTTTTCGGAGTTTGGTCCCACTATAGCTTCTCGATAGGTAGTCGGCTCATTATGCTCAATGAGCAACACATCACGACTATCAGAAATCAGAAATCCATATCTCTGAGGCTGAAGTCGTGTCCTATTAGACTTTCGTGGACCTTGCGTGACTTGAGGAGTCTCAACAACTTGTTGTGAGTCTTCTCTATTTTCCATCTGCAGTTCTGTGGTGTCTTGTAGCTCTCGAACTTCTTCGAGTTGTACCTTACTCCCACTGGTTCTTTTAGAGATAAATTCTCGTTCAAGAAAGATACCATTTCTGACAACAAACACTTTGTTATCAGCAGGGTTGTAGACGTAATATCCCTTGGTTTCCTTAGGATATCCCACAAAAAGGCATTTTGAGGATTTGGGCGCTAATTTGTCTGAGGCTTGTTGCTTAACATAGACCTCGCATCCCCAAATCTTGAGGAAAGACAAACTAGGCGTCCTCCCAGTCCATATCTCATACGGAGTCTTTTCGATTGCCTTAGATGGAACACGATTGAGTGTGAACGCAGCTGTCTCTAGGGCATAGCCCCAAAAGGAGGGCGGAAGATCTGTTCGACTCATCATGGATCGAACCATATCTAATAGTGTTCGATTTCTCCGTTCAGAAACGCCATTCCATTGTGGTGTCCCTGGAGGAGTCAATTGTGAGAGTGTCCCACAATTCCTAAGATGATCTATGAACTCTTGGCTCAAATATTCACCACCCCGATCAGATCGAAGGGCTTTAATTGTTTTGCCAAGCTGGTTTTGTACTTCATTTTGAAATATCTTGAACTTTTCAAAAGATTCAGATTTATGTTTCATTAGATAGATGTACCCATATCTGCTGAAATCATCTATGAATGTTATAAAGTACGAATAACCTCCTCTGGCATTTGTGTTCATCGGTCCACACACATCTGTATGTATGAGGCCCAATAAATCAGTGGCCCTCTCACTGTGCCCAGTGAAAGGTGACTTTGTCATCTTTCCTAACAAGCAAGACTCGCAAGTGTCATATGATTCAAAATCAAATGAGTTTAGAAATCCATCTTGATGGAGTTTGGAAATGCGTTTCTCATTTATGTGGCCCAGACGACAGTGCCAGAGGTATGTGGGATTCAAATCGTTTGGTTTGACCCTTTTGGCGGTTATGTTATAGATATTTCCATGATTGGGTTGTTCCAAATTTAATATGTAATGATCAACATGCAAATCACCATGAGCATATAAAACATCATTACGATAAATAGAACATCTACTATTCCCAGCAATGGAAGTGAAACCTTCCTTATCCAAATAAGAAAGTGAAACAATGTTACTACTTAAAGCAGGAACATAATAGCAATTGTTCAAAACTAACAAAAGCCCAGTGGGCAGAACTAATTCATAAGTGCCTACAGCTAACGCAGCAACCCTTGCTCTGTTTCCAACTCGTAGGTCAACTTCACCCCTTTTCAGCTTCCTACTGTCCTTTAGTCCCTGCACATTCGTACAAATGTGAGAACCACATGCAGTATCTAATACCCATGAGGTGGAAGTAGAAAGATGAATGTCTATAACATAAATACCTGAAGCGATAGCCCCGCTATCCTTCTTGTTCTTTTTCAGATCTTCGAGGTAGAGTTTGCAATTCCTCTTCCAATGACCCGGTTCATTGCAGAAGAAGCAGACTCCTTCCTTCGGAGGCTTTGCCTTATTTGGTGCAGGCTTGGTTTCGGGCTTGCCTGACTCTTTGGTCTTACCTGATGAGCCATGACCCTTCCCCTTGCCTTTGCCTTTCTTTTTCGTACCCTTTCCTTTCTGAACCATCAAAACACTACTGGGTTTCTTCTTAAGACTCGGCTCAGCAGTTTTAAGCATCCCATGCAGTTCAGAAATAGATTTCTCCATGTTGTTCATGTTATAGTTCATAACAAACTGGTCATAACTTTCCGGGAGTGAGTTTAAGATCAAATCTGTAGCTAACTCCTGGCTCATGGGAAATCCAAGCCGTTCAAGGTGATCAATGTACCCTTTCATCTTTAAGACATGAGCACTGACTGATGCACCTTCAGCCATCTTGCAGGAATGTAAGGCCTTAGTGGTCTCATACCTCTCTTGCCTTGCCTGTTGCTGGAACATTTCCTTGAGATGCACAATCATCTCATAAGCCTCCATGTGTTCCAGATCTCTTTGGAGCTCCGGAACCATGGTGGCTTGCATCAAGCATCCCACATCGACAGAGTCTTCCTTATGCTTCATATAAGCATCTCTCTGAGCTCTGGGAGCATTGGCGGCTGGCTCCTCAGGAATGGGTTGATCTAGGACATGCGCCTTTCTTTCCTGCTTGAGAACAATTCTCAAGTTCCTAAACCAGTCAAGAAAGTTTGTCCCATTGAGTTTGTCCTTCTCAAGGACAGATCGCAGCGATAATGTAGCAGTATTACTAGTCGTCATGATTCTACAATTAAAATATGCAATGTAATTAGTAATCTCCCACTAAATAAACAACCCTCAATGCAATAGTTAGTGGGCTAAGATCCATATTTGGCTCAAACTTAAGTCCGCTTTGGCAGGACGCTTAGATTAAGTTATTTAGGTAGGTAACACCTTTACCAATTACATCAAATGTAACTCTTAGATATTCATGGGATCCTATCATCATATGATCTGGCATGTTCTAATCCCATCTAATGCCTTGAGATCCAAAACCGTTTTGTTAATCTCAATTAAGTCAAACAATAATGAACCTATGAGAGTAGCACCATTACTCTTTGCTTATCTCCCCAAGATAACTCAAAAGCACCCACTTTGGTGGAGTCCACAATTGAGCGATCAAGGTTTTGACAAGTGTTCATAAATTGACAGCATTATGACTTAAGATTTCTTTTAGAGGGCCTAATTTAACTATCTGGTTTATAAAACGCATGTTTCTCAGTTCGTATCTCATACAAGTAATATGCATGTGCTGATCTAATCATAAGATGCATAATTCAAACGTGATACAATATGGCTCACCTATCCTAAGTCCCCTCAAGCCAATGAGAGGAGCTCTCTAGTAAGAAAAGAGAAATTACATATAGAAACCTCTTTTAACATTCGAGGGGAGTGAGATGAGAGGAGAAGGTACATTGAGAGTATATAGAGGAAGGCACGACACGCAGGCCGTATTTTTAAAAATTACAACACTTGTAATCTAGAGCCATATTGTTCACCATACCCAAACATTCAAGAATCAATATTCAGATCTAATCGAAGGGCAAAAAACATTTACAAAGTAACATATGTTACGGTTATGTTGCGCTACGAACAGGTAGCTACGGCGGTCCCGCTAGCCGGTTAGCGGGCGGCTGTCCCGCTAGCCGGTTAGCGGGCGGGGTCTCTGGGGCAGCGCCCCGGAAGAAATTTTTTTTTGTTTTTGTTTCATAAATAATCACGAATCTGAATTCGGTTTTCACAAATAATCACAAATTCGAATTCGGTTTTCTTAGACCCCATCTATGCGGATTGATCAAATCAAAAAGCATCACCACCGATTTCAATTTCCTTTTAGATTCCTTTTATGTCATACACAACAAGGATTCCATATATGTCACACATACAACGCTTATTATATGATCGGCTACTAATAACATATATCATATAAATCACAAATCAAGCCTAACTTAAACACAAAACGGCATGGCTCTGATACCACTGTAAGGAATTGGAAGACACGCAGCGGAAATAAACTTTAAAAATTTTCCATTCCTTGCCAGGATCTGCCGTATGTGTTTAAGTCAAGTGGAAAGAATCATTACCCTTAGTGTTGCTCAGCGAATTTCACAGCTTCTCTACGTGGGTGGTGATCTCTTTCTGATCGCAAGAAATCGATGGAGTGTTCCTCAGCGACCTTCACAGATTCTCTCCGCGGACGGTGGTCTCTTTCCGATCACAAGAAGTCGACGCCTCAGGTCGGCTTCCTCTACTGGTATCCACACGAACAGCGTTCCAACCACGAACGACGTGCTAGCGTCTCCTGTCCCTCCAAGGCTTTCACAAGTCTCCGTCTCTATTTCGGCAGTTTCTTGTCTGCAAACCTTTTGCAGATTCCGTTCGGCCTTTTGTGTTCTGTGTTATTTTCAAACGTAGCTCCTCCAATCAGATATAGAGGATGCTATGCGTTTTTACACTTTTTTGATTGGATTTTGGAGTTAATCTTATATTAATTCCGAATTGATACAATATCATATATTGTATAATTTTATAAGAAACTAATTAAATAAAATAATATTAAATCCGTCCCACAGATTTAATTACTTATTTATTTAACTTTAAATAAAGATGAGACTGAGTTATATTTGATTTATTCCCATAAATCAAATTTGAGATATCCTATCAATTTAAATTTCGAATTTCAAACGTGATAGAGATTTAATTTATCCTTATAAATTAAATCTTATAAATATCTCTTATATGAGATATCCTATCAATTTGAATTTCGAATTTCAAACGTGATAGAGATTTAATTTATCCTTATAAATTAAATCTTATAAATATCTCTTATATGAGATATCCTATCAATTTGAATTTCGAATTTCAAACGTGATAGAGATTTAATTTATCCTTATAAATTAAATCTTATAAATATCTCTTATATGAGATATCCTATCAATTTGAATTTCGAATTCAAACGTGATAGGGATTTAATTTATCCTTATAAATTAAATCTCATATATCTCATATATATAATATATATATATACGAATTTATATATATACGAATATAAATAAATATATATACATTCACCTGGATCTTTCATTGAATCTGGACATGTCTTAGATTCAATGAATCTGGACATCATAGCTCGTGTTGGGCTATTTTGTGTGCGACCCTGTAGGCCCATATGAAGTTGGCAGTGGGCCATTTGCTATACTAGCCCACAAGTCGCAAGCGGTCTCTAGCAAGACATAACAACTACCCAAATCATATGAGGATCGATAAACGATGTAACCTTTTATACAACCATATCATGTCCCTTCTGTCACGCGATATTTTGGTCATGGATGAGGCATGGATAATGTCATCCTCCTATTCCCGACCGTTACTTTCTCGATCCCTGAGTAGTCTGACTATAGAAATGGAACTACCTTTCCATTACAGTATGGCCATACATTTCTCAGACTCACTCATCGAGGGGCCCAGTAATATCTCTCCACGAATGTGAGGGACAAATTCCATCTTGACCATTCACATTCCTCCGCATGAAAAACCACTAAGCCCGAACATAGTCTTTATGATCACTCGGTCAAAAGTGACTTTTGACTAGGTCAAAGCTGAGCGTTTTGTCATGTAGGAATCCATGATGATCTCAGGTCAAAGGGCATATTGACATGGTTTGTATATGAGAGAAGCTTATGACGTTACCCATGCAGTTCTCTCATAGCGGGTCGGTCCAACACCCTGTACTCTTACATGTGCTTATGACTTTGATTTATATCTCTATACATCTTCAAAGTCATACTGGTCTTATTTCATCTGTGCTCCCACATAGATGATCGACCAGGGACATTTAGGATAATATCATGAATTATCCAAGGATGGTCATCATAGTAAACATGCAAATAATATGATAACTCAATTAATAAATTCATAAATCAATAATGTTCATAAGACAATGATTGGCCCCTAGGGCACGATTTCCAACAGTATTGTAGGGAGGAATTAAAATCAAGGGATAAAATTAGTAAAAACTAAGTATATTTCATATTACCTGCTCATAAGTAAATATGATTCGCTTGTTTGAGGAACCAGTATCTATTCTCTGTGGATTTCCTCTGGAATGCAGAATGATTAATAAGAACCTTTTTTAATTACTTAACCTTAGTCACATAGATCAGTATAAACTGCTATAAAGATAAAGAAATGAAGATGGCAAGGCATCATATTCATCTAATACCTTTTCTAAATGATTAAGAGCGTATAAAAGCATAATACCAGAATTTTTCAAATTTTTTAGACAAAAAAATATTTCTTTTGACAATCCCACTTCCCAGCTGTAAGATGATTCTTTGTAAGTTTTTTGAAAAACCTTTTAGATACACCAAATTGTCATCCTAAGTCCATAAATACAACATTAAAAACATTAATTCCCCTTTAGAAAATCAATAATATTCCTAAGTAACTATTTTTCTTTCCCTTCTCCCCTTTTTAGCCCTTTCTGTCAGCTATGCTTAATTAGTAATATATGCTACCTTTTTATTCTCTGAAAAAGTTCCTTAAAAGTTCCTTTATTATAAAAAAGAAGAGGCGAAAAACTTTTTTGGCCTAAAAAACTTATAAAGGAATGGAATATATGATCTCTTTCTTGCTTCCGTTTTACCTTTATGTCAGTTACTAAGTTATACTTAGAGGACATTTTATACTATTACGACCTACTTATTTTCTTTCCTTGTGTGATCAAATCCCCTATTAACTTGTTAACAGCCCAGGTCTTTGATGGATGTATCAACTTATCAAAAAGATGCATGTTTTCATCAAAGCAGAAAAGGAAAACAGAATGCACAAATACATAAAATCAAATAGCTAAAACATCATCAGCATCAATCATATGTTTCATCCCCACAATGTATCAGTAAAGGATTGTACAACTACAAAAATAAGAAAGAACAATGTAATTCTCACTTTTCAAAAGCCAACAGTCTCTTCCATGCCATCCACTGCCCTTCTTCCTGTCAAAGAAACAAAGTACGACTGGTCATGACAAATAATCACAGGATAATGTCCAACATACATACAGTAAAGAATCACTTCAAATCAAAAGCTTAAATTGTTAAGTGAAGATCCATGATTGGTTTTATCAGTACATTTAAAAAATATGAACCTATAACACAACACAATTTCCAGAAAACCGTTATACTTTGTAGCTTAAGCAGGCTGATAAAAAACTTTCCAAGGGAATTAGTGCACAAAGATGCAGAAAATTGCCTTGGCAGATCCAGTTGGTGGTACAGCAAGCATGTTCCAGTCAATTTCATCAACATATTTCTTCCTCTCCCTGTATACTGCCCTGGCACTAGTATATTTTGGTTGATATTCAGATATCAATCCTTTAGCCTGTGAAATACCTTTACCATCAGAGAGTATGCCTTCAGCTTATTCTTCAATAATTACCACAGAATAACACCTACGGGTATAAGTAAGCCATAATTTCAGATAAAGTATATTACCAACTGACGACTAACGGAGTTTTCAAAATTTTCATATTCCTTCCAAAGCTGTTCAATGTGATGGGTAGGAGTAACAACGGCCTTTTGGTATGCTTTCCGCACAGTAGTCATCCGGTGTGATTCTTCTTGAGAGTTTAGAGCCTGAAAATGGAGTCAATAAAAATAAATGAAAATTAACAACGAATTATGCCATTCATCCCTATTTTGCACAAAACAATGGAACACAAACCGGCAATGACTTCAAAAAGGCTATGTACTCCATCCATACGGGGCCAGATGCTATGTCTGCTCCTGTCAGTTAATAATTGGAATTCATTAAATTATTGGAAAAAAGCACCATTTTGTTATTCTTGATAATATAGGCCACATATATATTTTACCCCTCCTTTTCCCCAAGTATATTTTCAAACCTTAAACAGTATTATAAAAAGCGGACATTACCTAAGGAAAACAATAATAACTATAAATAAGGACTTCAAATAACAGAAATTTTCCGGCAGTACATCTTAAAGGAGAAGGCTTCAAGCAGAAGGCTCTAAATACATATAAATGTAACTGAAGGATACTTCCAGTCCTCATGCACATATTTGGCAGGGTGACTTTAACTAGTTGAAACAAAATTGAAATATACTATTGCCAGATCCACCAAATGATGCCCAAAAAAACAAAAATTAACCAACATATAAGAAAATTAGGGTATTTAAATATGTTCAGAAAGAAAAATGATAAAGTTTCTCTAAGCCAAAACGTAACCTGCTTCTCTCTTATGTTATACATGTTAATTGCCAAGACATACTCTTCAACACTAGTTAACTTCAGGACATCCAGTTCCCCAGAAGCCCCTCCCTGAACCTTGACCAAGTTTACATCAATTAATTTTCATGTTGACCTCTACATCAAATAGATGCTGAACAAACCCCTCAATCAGTAAAAAGTAAGAGCCCAGATATTATACAATGACCTATAAAATACCGGACGATGAGATTGAGGGAAAAGATTTACCAACGTAGTTGAGCATAAAATCAAATGCTTTTCTAGTCTCCTCTTGACCTTCTAACCCTTTCTTCTCATTAACCTTTCTAATGAAACGAATGTAACATCTCCTACAAAGCCAAGATAAAAAACAAGTTGAAATATAAAACATAATACCAGAAGAGATAAACAGAGGGTTATTCATCCATTTTTACAAGGAAAGCAATCAAAGTGGATATTTAAGAAAGCCTCTAATGATCATGACAGACATTGAGCTATTATATTCATATGGTTTCAAAGTACATATATGTGGAAAAGTCGTCAGAGCATAGTAACAGCACAAAACTAGATATCATCTTCATAGTGACATGCAGACTATTTCTATCCCTTTCAATAACTAAGAATTGAAAAGGGTGGCCAGAGGTCAAGGGGTCAAGGGGAAAAATCCAAAAACAAATATTTTGGATTCTAATAGTGTGTATTTACAACATATTCATGTGGAATATTAATGTTCAAAATACTAGGAACAAAACGAGTGATACAATATATTGACACAGTTACAATAATAGTGATCCGAAAGCAGGTTTACTCCATCAGTCATTGGGCTCATAAGATTAAAGAACTGATATACCAGAGAGGGATCTGAAGGCAAATTAACAAGCACCGACTAAAGATCTGTTTGGTGGCATCATCATTATTTGCAGCCATATGCGCCTCCACATATTGCTTCCAAAACTTGGCCTGTGCCATAGCAAACTTTGTTGAGCAATAGTTCTTTGTGATACTATACAAAACTATGGCGCTACTACAGCTGAGTGTAACTGAGGAACCAAATAAAAACACTCACAGCTGTCGGAAACAATGTGAGAAGTTGCTCGTAGATGGGTGTCGCCTCTGCAATTGGTAAACGCTGAATAGAGAAACACTCGAGTGAGTAACTCTTTCTTCACATAGGGGCGAAAGTGTTATAATAAAAACACGAAATTTGAACTTGAAAATGGGTCAAACCTGAGCCTCATTCGCCAAGATTTCCGCGGCTTCAACACTGTAATTGGCAGGTTTGCTAGAGTCGGTGGTATTGTCCTGAAAGGAGAAAAAATCATAAACTTATGTACAACCTGCAGAAAGTAATTTTTGTACAGAAGAAATGAGCTAGAGCGTAGTACCATAGCCGGACGGAGAAGACGCCACTCCCTGATTAAGCACAATCTTAAAACCTCTCAAAAACAACGTACAGCAGAAGGGGAACAGCAAGGTGGAATGGGCTTTACGGGGCGGGCGAAGAACCCATCCAGAGGCGCCATCGGATGCGAACTTGCTTCCAAAACAGGAACGGGCAAATCACAAATTTCTTCTTCTCTTTCTGGCTGCTACGCTCCTTTCTTATTCAATTTTTCTGTCTCTGAAGTGAGTGAAGTCATGCTAGTGTCAGCAAATCGGACATAAGCAACACGCGTAAATCCCCGTCCTTTAGAAAGACGATAGCGATTCTCTTCCAGTGCTTTAATCAAGAGTTAAGAGTAAAATTTGTAGGAATACCAGGAGCGTAGCTCTATAGGAAGTCGGGACTTAGGCTTTGTTTGGTACGAGGGGTTTGGGAGGAAGGGAGAGATTTTGCTCTTCTCTCTTTATTTGATTTATTAAAATATTTAAGAGTTTTTCCTCTTTCTAACTTTATTTTCTCTCCAAATTTAGGGAAATTTAGAGAAGAAATATGATATTATTATTTTATAATATTAATATATTTATAATTTTTTAATATATTAATATTATCTTTATATTATATTTTATAAAATAATATAAGGTAAATTTATTTATATAAAAATATTTTTTCTCTCTTTTCTTCTTAAATCAAATAAAATAATATGAAAATCCCTCCCCTCCTATTCTTTAATGTTAATCTAAATAAAGTAATAATAAAATCCCTCATTTTCCTATCCTTCCATTTTCCTCTATTAAAATCTCTCCTCTTCCCTCCCTTCTATTGAGCCAAACATAACCTTAGTAACTTCAACTTTCTATTAGACCGAACGAGAGAGAGATAGAGTCCAGAAGTAGGGATGGAAAACTTCTCTGCCTAGCCTGTATTGGCCTCATATGGTTTAAACCTCTTTAAAAAATTATACAAGTCTAGATTTGTTTAAAAACTTATTTTTTTTAATAAATTAGGCTCAACCTTTTTAAAAAATTTATTAAGTGTTTCATAAAGTTTAAGCCTATTATTCAAATCATATTTAATATAAAAATATAATAAATAAACATTTAACTTATAAATTTTATTCTTATATTTTATTTTAATAGGCTTGTTAGGCGGGCCTATTATAAGGATCTATTACTAAAATTTGTTATAAAAGCTTGTTAAAAGTCTATCAGTATAATTAAAAAAATTAAACTTTTTAAGCAGACTTCAGACTAGGCTAGGCATGTATACAGGCTAGATTTAAACAAAAAAAATAATTTATAACAAGCCACAGGCATGACTCAGGCTAGATTGTCACTTAATAGGTTTAATCTATTAAGGCCAAAGTCTAACCTAACCTAGTCTTAGTTGTTTTCATGTATATTCAAAAGAGATCTTATATTGTGAAATTTTTTATATAAAAAACTTTATAAAAAGAGATTTGCATGTACAAGGGGAGCTTTTTTTTTTATTGCCCATCCTGTCACCGGAGCTTTACCCCGACTACATCCTGATCTCACCTACATTACGTACCTGGCTATGGTAGGTGAGTCTCCTAATGAAAATTTTTTATATATGTCAAGACTCGAATTCGATATCTCGTTTAAATGATACTGAATTGTTTAACACTTAGATTAATCTTTTTTAGTATATATAGAAGGCTAGCTTTCTAACGTTTAAGGCCCTGGCCTATAAATGCCCAAACTATTTGCATATAAAAAAATTAAGGCCCAGAGGATCGATGAAATTTTTTTAAGCCTCCTACTTTTTTTAGTAATCAGAGCCTCTTTTTTTCTGAAAAAACGAACCTCCTTTTTTTTTAATAAATTGATGATATATTTTTGTAATCAAAGCCTCCTTTAATTTGATGCATATTATAGAATAAGAGAGGATGAATAAGTTAAATAAGAGAAGAAATAACAAGATAAAAAGGTAAAATGGAAAGTAATAGAGTATTCCTTATATTCTTATATACTCACTTGTATAAACTACATTGTGCATGGCCACTATTTATAGGATACAATCATTAAAGACTAAATATTATGTTACAAAGAAATAACAGTGAATATAATGGCATTAACAACAAGAAACTCCTCTCAAAATATTCATTGGGAAGGTTATAGGTTTATTACATAAAGGAAAGAATGAATTCTAAGAAGAATCCCAAGATATAGGAGTTATATGGACATCCACATATGTAAGAAATATTTGTAACACTCCCCCTTAGATGTCCATGATAGAAATTGTGCCTCATTAAAACCTTACTAGGAAAAATCTATTGGGACAAAAACCTAATAAAGGAAAAAGAGTACACAATACTTATTTAGGTTATCTCATTAAAAGCATTTTTAGGAAAACCTAGTGTGGAAAAAACTTTACAAAGGAAAGAAGTACAGCAAGTTCTTGTTTACTCATCTTGATGATATTGTCAATTTATATCTTTGAATCTACGCATTCTAATACCATATACTAGCTTCTCAAATGGTTTAATTGGTAATGTCTTGGTAAATAAATTTGCAAGGTTGTCACAGGGTCAAATTTGCTAAACATCTATATCACCATTCTTCAAAAGATCATGAGTGAAAAAGAATTTTGGAAAAATATATTTTGATCTATCTCCTTTAATATATCCTCCTTTCAATTGAGTTATGCATGATGTATTATCTTCATATAATATTGTTGGAATCTCTTGTTCTAGAAGTAGACTACTCATTCTTTGGATATGTTATATTATTAACCTTAGTTAAACACATTCTCGACTTGCCTCATGAGTTACAATTATTTCTGCATGATTTGATGAGGTAGCTAATAAAGTTTGCTTTATCAAACGCTAAGATATAGCTGTACTTCCACAAGTAAATAAATATCATGTATGATATCTACCTTTATGTGGATCTGATAAAAACCCTGCATCTGCATAACTAATTAATTGTGATCTAAATTCATTAGAATAAAATAATCTCATATCAATTGTCCCTTGAAGGTATCAAAATATATGTTTATCTCAATTCCAATGTCTTCTTGTTGGGGAGAACTAAATCTTGTCAATAAACTCATAGTAAATACAATATCAGATCATGTTGAATTAATAAGATATATTAGTGTCCCTATAGCACTAAAATATGATACTTCTGAACCAAAAAAATCTTCTTTTTTCTCTTGAGGACGAAAATGATATTTTTCTTTAACTAGCGATATCACAACAATTAGAGTAGTTAATGGATGCGCTTTATCTATATAAAATTGCTTTAATATTTTTTTAATATAAGCTGATTGATGAAGAAAAACTCTATTTGTTAAGTGCTCAATTTGTAAATTGAGATAAAATTTTGTTTTTCTAAGATTTTTCATTTCAAATTCTCTTTTTAAACAATCCACTGTTTTTTGAAGCTCTTCAGGAGTTCCAATTATATTCAAGTCATCCACATAAACAGCAATTATAATAAATTCTGATGTATTCCTTTTTATAAAAATACATAGGCTAATTGAGTCAGTTTTATAGCCTGCTTTCAACAAATATTAACTTAAACGGTCATACCACATTCTTCCATATTAGTTTAATCAGTATAAGGATTTATGCAAATGAATTGCATAATTTTCTCGAGAATTCTTACATACTTTGGGCAATTTAAATCCTTCAGGGATTTTTATATAAATTTAAATATCTAAAGTACCATATAAGTACGATGTAACAACATCCAAATGCACTGCCAGACTAATTAGATATCTTAAAGTAATTGTATCTACCATAGGAGAATATGTTTCATCATAATCAATGTCAGGTCATTGCAAAAAATCTTGTGCCACAAATCATGCTTTATATCTAACAACCTCATTTTTCTCATTTCATTTTCGCACAAAAACCCATCTATATCCAACTAGTTTAACACCATTTGGTATTCGGACTACAAGTCCAAAAGCTTCATGTTTTGAAAGTGAATTCAATTATGCTTGAATTACATCTTTCCATTTTGGTCAATCATTTCTATGTCTACATTCTTCAATTGACTTAGGTTCAAAATCCTCACTTTGATTAGTTATTTCAATAGCAACACTGTATGAAAAAATATCATCAACGACTATATTTTCTCGATTTCACTTTTTTCCCGTGGTGATATAACTTATTGAGATCTATTCATTATATTCAGGTACCTAGACCTCTTCTGGGATCTTTTAATTTGTTATATCTTGAGTATCTCCTATAAGATCAGCCTCCTCAATTTGACCATCTTGATTATTTACTCTTTTCTTTCTAAAATTTTTCTCTTTAAAACCGATTGGTCTACCACGTTTCAAACATGGTTTAATTTTATTTGCACTTGCTACTTGTCTTGCTGGGATATCAATTCTAATTGGAGCATTTTCAGCTAGAATATGAGATTTAGTAATTCTCTTGGGATTAATAAATGCATCTGGCAGTTAATTTACAATATTTTATAAATTAATTATTTTTTGAACTTCAAATTCATATATTTGTCTTCGAGGATCTAAATGAGACAACGATAATGCTTTACATATGATTTCTTTATCCAGCTGCTTATTATCTCCCCCTAATATTGAAAAATTTGTCTCATCAAAATAACAATAATCAAAACGTGACGTAAACAAATCTCCCGTTAACGGTTTTAAATACTTAATTATAGAAGGAAATTCATAACCAATATATATTCCTAACCTTCTCTGATGTCCCATCTTTATGCGTTGTGAAGAAGCAATTGAGACAAATATCTCACACAGTCTAATTTTTTTTGCTTCCCTCTTCTATATATAAAAAAAGCCTCTTTTGATTCACCCGAGTCAACATAATTTTTTTTATTTTCAACCAAAATTAAAATACTTTATAAAAAAAAATTAAAATACTTATTATTTAAATATTTATACTCTTTAGCCAAAAAAATATATTTATGCTCACATATCTAATAAATTTCAATTTAAAAAAGAAAGTCTTAGACGTAGGTTGTATCTTGTCCCAAAAATAAATAGCATGTCTTAGAAAATAAGACTTGATAGATGGGAAAATGACTCGAAGACCCTAGAAAATAAGAAAATCTAAATTGGGATTATAACATTTTTCAAATGATACAAAGGTGTCGAGACATTATGATATTTTGTAGTAAGGGGTGAAAAGACCAAAATGCTAATATCCTCTCTCCACCGTGGAAACATTCCCTCTTCTTCGTTCTCTTTCTCGGATCCTTCAGTCCAATAATCTCAAACCGTCATTAAGAATCTGCCCATCAAAATGTTCAGAAAGATGAAGTAGAAGCACGTGGAGGGCAATTTTGTACTTTTAATTTTATATTTTAATACTTAGTCCTTTTAAATAATCTCAATTTTTATGGTTCTTTTAAATAAATATTATTTTCTCTATGTTCTTAATCCTAATTCTCCCTAGAACGAAGAATATAATAATAGAAAATAAAATGATAATAATTAGAGAGAATTATTATGAGTTTTTAGAAAAGGATTAAATCAATAAAAAATTTCAAATAATATAAAGTTATTGTCAATTTTACGCTAAAATCTATCATTGTTAACCTCCTCAATTGCATTAGGACTCTTAAGTGATTCAATTACTTATTTAGAACTTCATAATAATTCTCTTTAATAATTATAAATAGATTTTTATAAGAGAAGGACAATAAAGTAATAAAGTGTTAAAAATAAGAATTTGTTTAACCATCATGATCATATGGTTATGGTAAATTAAACATGACTGTTTTTTCTATTGTTCTTTTACCATAGTTGAGCCATCGCCTTAGACTCTATTGGAATAAAGCAAAGGAGGTGTTAGGAGAGGTAAAATCTATTTCAATAATATTTATTTTATGAGAATTAATCTCTAACTATTAATTAAGAGATAATGCCTAGGTTTTACCAAAAAAAAAGTCAAACATGATTATATTGAAATAAAATCATGTAAGATTGCTTATATTGAAATATATAATAATCATACCAAAGAAAATATTAGATTTAAGGAATTTTAAGGAGTTAAAGCAAATATAGTCTCAGGACAAAGAGCATTGTACTCCATTAGAAAATATGACATTGGAATGCCTAAATTTAAAGAAGGGAGAATTGCAAATAAGGATCTCATGAAAAAAAAAAAATCGGATGAAGACCTTATCATTTATTACAATAATATTTATATTTAGGACCAATAATCTCCTATAGGAGATTTTTAAACAAGTTCTTTCATTTTCTACTATAGTATAGTTATTAATTATGATTTAATCATTAATTGTTCGGTTTAAAGAAAACGAATGGTACAGATTAATTTTCCCAATTCACAATTACATTAATGAAAGAAAAGGAAGGGGGCATAAAACTTCAGCAATTTATGATTATTAAGCACTCCAAAACGTTACAAACAGTAAGAGGAGTTAACATTATTTAACTGATTCATCACAAAAATCATAGTAAACAATTCATAATAGTATAATTGGCTGATTTCCCCAAAATTTCATCATCATCTAGAAACTGACTTTTCTTATTCAATGATATAATCCCATCACCCTAAACTGGACTTGGATCTCATTGTATATTCTGCAACAAGCTGAGCAAATGAGGATGACTTGTCCTCTAGCAATCTTGCTGGTGAATCATACTCTTCAATCAGTCCTGCATCAGAATCCATAGGAATCATGTGAAAAAGACAAATTAAACCAAATCAAAGCACAGAAACTATTCAAGTTCAAAGAAGAGGAAAAAGCGTCTGAATGGACCTTGATTGAGAAGCAGAACCATATCACTGTCAAGAACAGAAGTTATTCTATGTGCAATGGTGATAACTGTGCAGTTAGAGAAGTGTTGCCGAAGAGTTTGCTGAATCAAATTATCCGTGGCGGTATCAACCGACGCGGTAGCTTCGTCAAGAACTAACACCTTACTTCTCTTGAGTAGTACCCTACCAAGGCATACCAACTGCCTCTGACCCATGCTCCAATTCTCACCGTTTTCACTAACTACACCCATTTTCACAAAAAGCAATCAGTTTCCATTTCTGAGATCAGAAATAGTGTAATATCTCTTTATGATCAAGAAAAATAAGACAAAAACCTGCAGAGTCTAGCTTTCCTTCTTTCTTTCGAACTTCATCTCCAAGTTGACACTTATCCAAAGCCTAAAAGCATGACAATCAATGAGGGCAAAGACATATCAAGAAACAGAAACAAGTTTAATTATGGGACAGAACATGATGTTTGTGTGTATGAATGTGTCTATCAAATATAAGAAACTTGCCTCCCAAATTTGTTCATCTGTGTACTCCTCCAAAGGGTCTAGGTTACTTCTCACTGTGCCTTCAAACATGGTTGGATCTTGAGGAATAATGCTAAGTCTAGACCTCAAATCATGAAGTCCAATTGATGAGATGTTGATGTCATCGATCACAATTTGCCCGGCGGTTGGCTCAATGATCCTAAAAAGTGTTTGTATGAGAGTTGTTTTACCACAGCCCGTCCTCCCTACTATGCCGGTTTTCATTCCTCCGAGGAATTTGCATGTTACACCGCGTAATACAAGTGGTAAATGTGGCGCATATCGAACCTTCATCATATTCATGAAAATATCTTTAACATCAGTACAAACATCATGCTCAATCCATGAACAAAAGCAACCTTAAATTTATGACAAACACACAGTACCTGTAAATCACGAATATCAACTTCTCCGTGTGAAGGCCACGAAGGATAAGGTCGATTTTCTTCTATTACAAGAGGAGGCTCACTCGGAATGCAGGTGTACTGTAATATTCTCTCCACTGATATAATTTTATTTTCCATTTTGCTAAGATCCACCATCACCCAAACTTGTAACAAGTTCAGGTTAAGTCCATATGTAACAGCTAATCCAGCAACGCCTTGAGAACCAAGAAACAAAATAAGCAAACAATTATCTATAATACCTCTCTAAAAGGTTAATATGGTAAAATTGAATTACTTACCTGGATCTATAACTCCCTGAGACATAAATATCAAGAATATCAAGAAAAAGGCGAATGTGATGGAAGACAGCATATCTAAGTGGAAGCACAGCCATTCCATAGCGCCGGCAATATTGAAATTCGGACGAGAATACTCATCCACTAATTTCATATTTGTTTCCTGGAATCTCAACTCCTGATCAAAGCTTCTGATGGTTGTTGTTCCTGAAATTGTTTCGGCAAAGTGTTGAATAATTGGAGCTTTGCGAAGTCCAACTATCCGTGATAGTTCTTGAGATGCCGGTAAATAGTATTGCTGCATGATTATAGGTTTGTAGAAACACACAAATTAGACTTAGCAAATCAGTGCAGAATCTATGTAGGACAATAAGGGAGGAATATGCAAGAAACATGTGGAAGCTTATAATATGTAATACCTGATACCAAATGCCTATAGATATTACAGGTATGAACATGATGTAAACCTGCCATGCAACTTGAGACATCACTACTATAACTCCCAAGAGCTGGATTAAAGAGAATGCAAAATATCCACATTTATAAGGCATGTTTGTATCCAATACACTTTGGTCTGTAGAAGCCTGCAAAAGACCAAAGAGGAAATAGAAAGATTTAGTGACTCAATCAATGCACTATTCATAACATAGTTCTTGAATAAAACCAACAAGATGAAGGAGACTGTTGATTTAAGTGATATAACATTTCAAAATTCATAGATTACTTCTACGTACTCTGCTAATGATCCTTCCACTTGGAGTGACATCGAAAAATGACATAGATGCACGGAAAATGCACTTGTGCATTTTGTAGAAGAGTAGAGTCGCGGTCTTAAAACCGGTGGTGGAGAGAAGCATTTCTCTGGCAAAGATGCAGAAAGAACTTCCTATAGCCATAGCAACATAGACAGTTATAAGCATAAATGCTCCAACAGGTGCTTTTACATCTGCAGATATGGGAGTTGCCCAGGCCATCCAATAATTGCTTCCAATTTGAAGGAGTTGAAACAAAATCTGAGACAATAATATAAATGGTACAAAAGCTCCTCCAAATGCTGTGGTTATATATTTCCAATAGACTGGAAACCCAACTCTACCTTTCTCCCTTTCTTCTTCTTGAATGAGCTGGCCTTTTGGTTCAACTATATCATCAATTTTTCCAATTCGCCCATCTTCGTCTGTCTCTTTTTCCTCTGTAACTCCTGCACCAAGCATATTTACTTCTTTACTTGTTGCACTTAATTGATCAGATACTTCCCCTCCGTCAATTGAATTGAGTGCAGACAAAGCTTTTCTATGTGCACCAACAAGTGTCATAAAGTCGGTCCTTGAGTTAAGTAAATCATTGTACTTTCCACATTGAGTAATTTCCCCATCTTTCATTACCTAAACACAAGGTACAATATGAAAAGATTAGGGGATACAAGATAACGCAATTTCTCGCTGAAACTATGAGGACTAAATTTAGAGAATCACTCACCAAGATAAGGTCAGCAGCCGGTAAAAACTCTACTTGATGAGTGATATAAATGACCGTCTTTGAACTTAAAAGGCCTAGTAAACATTCCTACCACATACAAAAAATAATGAAAGAGCTAATTAACTAAAATATTTTAACAATTTTAATTCCAATTAAAAGATCGTGTTTCAAAAAGGTACCAATGATCATAATCAATAATTTACCTTAAAGAGGTGGGATCCTGTATGAGCATCCACAGCACTAAAAGGATCATCAAATAGATATATATCAGCATCTTGGTATAGGGCTCTTGCAATTTGTATTCTCTGTTTCTGCCCGCCACTTAAATTGATTCCTCTCTCTCCAATAAATGTCTGATCACCAAATGGCAAAATTTCCAGGTCCTTCTTCAGGGAACATGCTTCAAGGACCTTCTCATACTTTTCCCTATCCATCTCCTTACCGAATAATATATTCTCTTCGATCTTCCCACTTTGAATCCATGGAGACTGAGCAACAAAGGCCTTAGTTCCACACACCCTTATTGTTCCTGATATCTTTGGCACTTCACCCAAAATACAAGATATCAGACTAGACTTGCCTGAACCAACAGTACCACAAACAGCAACTCGCATGCCTCGCCCGATTGTGAGATTTATATCTTTTAATGTTGTATTAGGGGACGAAAAATCCCAAGAGAAATTACCATTAAGTACTTCAATTGCTGTGTTAGAACTACCCCTTGGAATCTTTTCTATAACATCAGGCTGCAGGTCATCAAGACGAAGGAATGATGCAATCCTATCCAGAGATACCTTAGTTTGTGCTATCATTGAAATTGTCTCTGGAAGCCTATAAACAGGCTCTTGAAGCATTCGGAATGTTGCAATAGCAGATAAGATCTTTCCTGATTCAAGTGGGATCCCTATAAGCATACAAGTGCAAAAAGTAACCCCTGATACAAATGCGGGGGCGCTCCATAAGAAAAAAGTGGTCATGGCTGAAGCATAAACAAATTTCCTTAGACAGCTTTCCTCTTTTTTCCTGATTTCCATAACCTTGGACAGAAACTTCATTTCCCATCCCTGTAGTTTCAGAATTCTCATATTCCTTAAAATCTCAGATGTGGTCTTCATTCTTCTATCTTTTGACTCCATCAACTTGTCTTGATATGTTTCTTGCAATGACGCAAAGGGAACATTTGTGAGCATTGCAGCAACAGTTGCAATAAAAGCCGCGATCGAAGCCATCCCAAGATTTCTATACAAAATAAACATGGCCAATGCAATTTGCAGAACTACTATCCACGGAGCATGCATGTTCCAAGCAAAGTCACCAACTCTTTCAGCATCCACTGTCATGAAATTGATTATTTCACCAGTTGTGTGGCCTTGCTTGGACTGACATGAAAGTGTCAACCCTTTACTATAAACTACTGTCACGAGCAAAGCTCGGGTCTTTATTCCAACTTGCTTTAGCCTAAAGAACCATTGCCTATGTGACAAACACTCTATAAGCTTTGCTACCAAAAAAGCAGCCACCAGAACATATCCCTCATTCTTGAATGTTTGTTTTCCATTGAGGTATTGAACAAAAGTGTCAATCAGATATGGACCAACGTAAGAAGCCAAAGTGTTTAAAAGTGCAGCTATAGCTGTTGCAAGTATCCCTTCCCAAGATGAGAGTATCAATGACTTTACCAGCTTAAGTGTGGTCACTCTCTTTAAAGTACCACAGTCATCCTCAAGTTTATTCCTAAAAGCCGGAAAAGCTCCAATGACACGATCATAACTAGTTAGTTCTGGGACATCCTCAAAGTTTAAAGTTTTCCTTTTTCCAGCATCAATTAGAGGGCCTACCCAAGAGAAGGTGAGAATGCTGAAAATTCCAGCATTTGAGTAAGGAGTAACATGTTCCTCCTCCTTGGCCTTATTTAACTCTAATGCATTTCTAACATCAGTATTATCATTCAAAAGAGGCTCTTGAAGAATATCTTCAACCTCATGTTTCTCAAAGAGCCCCACGTAATAACACAAGAATAAACTCAAGAAAAAGGAGATTCCATCAGAAATTAAGTACTGAATCGGCAACAAAACGTGTTTAAGATGGAGAATAATGTCCAGCACAAAGCAATAACAGGAAATGAGGAGGTAGAAAGCGCACCAAGCTCTGAAGAACAATGGGAATCTCCTTTCATCTGAATTGAAAAGTCCTGCGCACAATGAAGCACACAAGACTCCCCCAGCTACAGTTTTAACCGCCAAATCCAAAAATGTGACGAATTTTTCATCAGACCAATCATGCCCATACCAATATAAGCAAACGAGCAGACTCATACCAAGGTTAAATGCAAAAGCACCAAAAGTACACAACAGAGTCCTCTTATACTGAATACTCCTAAATTTCTCTCTGTAACCATCTCTCGCATCCAATGCAATTTTTTTCCATACCCATGATACAAAAATCGTTAGTAATAAAACTAAGTGGAGAGAGGCAGACAGCAAGTGCGAGAAGGTGGGTGTTTGGAGAAGACCCACCAAAGCAAACCACGACATTAAATAAATTGATCGTAAAGTAGGGAACTTTCTGAAAACAGAGCTTTTGTGAAATGAGTGTGCTCGAGGTTCAGTGGTTCTGGTTCCTTTAAAGGTTATAAGAGTTTGATAACGATCAAAATTTAAGCTCGAAAATGCAGAGAGTGAGGAGAAGAGTTAAAAAGAGGTGGCTTGGAGGTAGGTTACCTGGCGCCCAAGGAAAAGAAGACCATTAGACCAAAACAATGCATATAATATTAAGGACTGGGAATCATAAAAAATGATACTTGAGATGCACGATGACTGAAAATGGTTGGTGAATGCTTCCACTGAATGGGAATGAATAAAATATTATTATATTTTAAAATAAAACTTTGACTGACTGAAACAAAGGCTGCTACATTTATTTAATTATGGATTGAGGATGTCCTTGGGCACATGTCCTATGAGAATCAAAGAAGTCTCAAGCAATGATGGAGCCGGTGAGTGAATAAAATAAGTGTCAATAATTAGCTATAAAATCCATGCAATAATTACATCAAAGCCTACGAGTTTGTAAAACTTTGTGATAAATAATCCTTGGAGTACAAGATATCATTACATGCAAAATTATTGTCTTTAAAAATAACTTCTAATGAATAAATGTACACGTTTTTTAATTAAAAGTGAATATATTTTTACATACATTATATGAAGTGTTAAAAATAAATGTCATTATTCATGATTAAATATTGCGACTCTATATTTTATATTAATATTTTCTCTTTTTTTTGGCCAAATTTATATTAATCTTTTTGAAAGACGCTTTTCTTTCTTTTTGACATTTGCTTTTTTATAACAATATCATAAAAATTAAAAGTGTATTGTTATATAATGAATAAACTCTTTTTAATATATATATATGTGTGTGTAGTTACTCAATTGATAAATGATTAATATATCTTAAAGTTTATATTAATTTTATTTTTGATCTCTTAAATTTTAAACTATAAGTTTTGATTTTTTAGATACAAAATAGTTGAAGTTTTTATTAAATTATAGAGAATAATATTTTAGACAAAAAAACTTTTTAGGATAAAATTAAAATGAAAGTAAATTTAACTCATCAAATATTGTATTAACCTATTGACAAAAAAATATTCTTCTAGTTATATTCATAAGGTATTTTTAACATATTTTATGAGAATTATAAAAATACCTTAAATCTTGCTCCCTCCAATTTTATTTATAAGCTTCAAATAACTTATTTACGTTGATTAAGAAATTAGTTAAAAATAATAAATATATAAGAATATAGTTTTTGTCAACTGTACACTTATTTATAAAGAGAGTAATAAAAAAGAGAATGAGTTGAAAAAGAGATACAAGAGATATATAATTAATTATAGATAAAATTAAAAAAATGCAATAAATATTAGACTAAAATCTTTAAAATTTGATGAATTATGAGTTAGTTGCATATACACCATCATATGTCAAAGATTAAATTTAACCTCCCTAATATTTTAATATTTGATTTTAAAGTCTCAACTATTAGTCTGTCATTGTTATGTCAAATTAATGATTATGACGTGACATCTAGCATAAATTAAAGGGAGAATTTCATCAAGCGACCACAAAACTAACATTTATTTCAAATCAGACTAAAAAAAACAGTTATGATATCCATTACAATATCCTGTGTACATGAAATTAAGTTTCAAAGGAAATTAACAACAACAAAAAAAAAACAACTGATGAAAAAAAAAAGATTTAGACAAAAGAAATAGTAAGCAAAATTGCGACATTTAGTCAGATTGGAAGAACGCCTGAGCTGGAAAATTAGAGATTGAGGTTTCTGATTATGATACTCCCAGGAATACCAGGGAGTATTACTAATGGAAGAAGGCCGTTCGCATATTCGACTGCCCTATTTATTATCTCCTCATCATAACCTCTTACAGGAAAATCACATCTGAAAGCTTTTCTACAAAATAATCGAAGAGCTTCGGTCCTGGGTCAATAGTTTTCTCATACTTTTTAATCACCCCTTCATATCTAATTGTCATGACGATTCTACTCCCCCCGCAAAACCACTTTTCTCTTATAGCAATGGCCAATGATGGTAGAATATTAAAAATATCAACACAGTCAAGAACGATGAGAGTTCTCTTGTGATGATGTCTTGGCTTTTTGGTCTTTTTAAATTCATTTCCATTGAGTACGAAATAAGAAGCCTCAAACTGGTAAGAGATCCTATCATACACAATTCTGGCAAGAGTGGTCTTCCCAAACCGTCATTCTATTTTCATCAGTCAGGGTCTTTTTGTTATTAATTTCCTTTACAACTTAATTTCATTTTGGACCAGGATATTACGGTGGAATATCATTATTTATTGAGTCTGATTTAAAATAATGTCATTATATACACAAATACAATTGTTTTTGTCAGTATGGTTTTTTCTTGGAATAGTTATAGCGTGCTTTTTTATATGTATTTTTATTAAATTGTAATAATTGATATTTTAGATAAAAAAAATTTAAGAGACTAAAGACAAATTTAAAAAATAAAAAATTGTAATAACCCTATTTTTAGCTACTAACAATTTAGTCCAAATCTAAAATACGTCAGTTTTAAAGACAGGTTTATGGTTTTCAGATCAGCAAACAGTTTATGTCATTCATTACTGTAGAAAATGTAATTAACATCGGTCAAAGTGAGCATTTAACGTCAATTTTATAAGGGAAATGTGAATCAGTATCATTATAGGGTATGTTTGGTACAAGTAATATTTTAAATTATTTTATTTCTATTAAAAAAATTAAAAAATAAAATAATAGAAATAAAATATTTTAGATAATTTAACCTTAAATTATAAATTTTTTAGACAATTTTAACCTTTCTCAAGTTATAAAAAATATTTTAAATTATTTTATTTTAAATTATAAAAAAAATATCAATTATATACTTCTTTTTATCCTACTAAATAATTTTTTAAATGATATTTTTAATTTAATTATATTTTTACTTATACTTTTATATATATTTTTATTTCTATAAAAAAATATTCATCACATCAAACGTACGGTATTTCTTAGCTTTTTAATGTCTGTTAAAAAAGTGACGTCAACGCCGATTATTTAGTTCAGCCATCCCCGAATGTAACTTAAAATGTCACTTTATTGAGCCTAGTGACGTTAAAGTGACGTGTTAAGTTTGAAAAGGTTTACCAAAATTATACTCGGAAAAAAAGTTCAATCTTGTAATTTTTTTCCAGTGAAACAATCCCTTATAATTTTAATTACAATCAAGAACTATAGTCTTTTATTTAAATGTGGTTCTTGAATTTAATAAATGGTTGTGTAGAGTCTTTAATTGTGATTTTCCCTATATGGTATTCCCTTTACGTTAATCTTTCCAAGTTTTTACATGCGGGTCTTTCTCTTTTGTTTCAGTAGAATTGCGCAAAAAATTATTCTGCGTTTTGGTCAACGACTAATTATAAACAAATTGGATCGGTGAGAGAAACTTTTCAGGTCTTTGATCTGTGCAATAAAAAATCAAAAAGTGTATATTCTCACCTGCTCTAAATGCCTAATTTCCGATTAACTATGTGTTTGGAATATAGGTTTAAGAATAGATTATGAAATAAAATTATGGTTATGTGAAATGATTGCCAAATAATAATTTTTTTTAAAAAAATCAATTCCAAAACACAAACTATAGTTTGGAGTCCAAAACTATAGTTTGAGAATAATTGGTCATAAAGTAGCTTTTTGGTGCCTTTTGCCATGGTGAGTTTTTTTTATTAATTAATAATTTAATTTTATTAATTAAAAAAAAGTTAAAACAAATAAAATCTAATTTAATTTCTTATTTGAAAATTTTGGGAAAAAGATAAATTTACTAATAAAAGTTACAATCTTCCATATTTTTTGATGGTAATCTAGATTGGTTCTCTAATAAAGTTTTCAGTAGAAAAAAATTAAAATTTAGATAAATATAAATTTTTACTTTATTCAAATACATATGTATATGTATTATTTTGTAATCATTTAAATAAAAAAATTTAAAATTAAATTAAATTTATTATCTATAGAAAAGTGATTCTGCTATTAATCATCCAAACATCTCCAATTTTTAAAATTACTTTCTTCTCAAAATCTATTATTCCCAAAATCTATTCTCCAGAATCTATTCTTCTCAAAATCTATTCTCCAAAAACTAATCCAAACACACCATAAATGTGCTAGTAGGTATTTTTATGGGCATATTGTCAACATTTTATTTAAATTAAATATTTTATTAACTCACTGGGGATGATGGAAATTGGTAAGATATCCGAAGGTCCCTCTCAATTTTTAATTTAGAAAATTAGGGAAAAATAACTTTAAGTTTAATTTTTTTTAATTATCGATTTAGTCTCTTTTAACTAATAAAAAATTAGTACTTATAGTTTATTAAGTTAATGAACTATATAAACTAAGTTTGTTTAGGGATATAATCAATAATCAATAACAAATTTATAAATTAAAAGTTATGGGCCTGTTTGTTTATGTTGTATGTTTTTGCTCTCAGAACAGTTTTATAAAACAGATTTTAAAAATAGTAAGGTGTAGAAAAAATAAACCAGTTTAGATAATTTTTCTAAAAAAATTATATTTGAAAACAAATAAATTTATCTAAAATAATTATTTTTAAAATTAATTTTGAGAATTAGAAAAATATGAGAGATAGAATAGAGAGTACAATAATAATATATAAAAAGTTAAATAATTAAGAGATAATATATACGAATAAAAAATAATTATTCTTAAATAATAATTGCTAGTAGTCGCTAACGACAGAGCTTATCGGCATTAGCAATGGCTATCGGCTATCGCTAGTGGTGAACTAGTGGCCGATGGCAAATGTGGTTGTTGGTGGGCAATAGTGGCGACAAAGACAACGTGTATCGGCAAGAACTTTTTCAATAGTTAATTACTTTTTCAAAACAAAAATTACAAAATGCAAAAATACAAGAAAATAATTCTACAAAACATCTAAAACTTGTACTTAATTTTCTATTTTTAAAAGCAAATTTTAATTTATTTTTTTTAAAAAGCAGTTAAGTAAAAATAAGTTGTCAAACAAGTTTTTTTATTTTTCTGTTTTTTAAAACAAAAAAAAGCTGTTTTCAGAAATAGAAACAAACAGGCCTTATATTTTCCTAAAAAATTACAATAATTAAATGACTCTCAAATGTTTGGTAACTAAAAATAAAACTACTTAAAATGCATAAGGTGCTTATTGAGTATTGATTGTAACTCTATTATTAAGAGGCAATAACCTCACTTGGAAATTCACCCTATATAAATATAAATTTTTATTTAAAATTATTTCTCTAATTCTTAATATAAGACATCTTTAATTAATTTAATTAAATTAAAAAAATAATTAATATGATATATTTTCTCTAAGATATTCAAATAATATTTTTTAATTTTTTTTTATTTAATTATTATTGAAGGACTATTAATATAGATAATTTAAAAAAAACTAATAAATATATAAAATATAATATATATTTAAAATTAATGTTAACTTTCAAATTAACTTATTTATTAATGATTGGAGGATTAATACTTTTTTTGTAGTAATGTTATGCAAACTTTATAACTATTGTATTAAGCTTTTTGCAGTATACATTTTCAGTAGTCTTATTTTTAACTACCAACAATGTAGTCCAGTTTTAAAAGGATTGCATTCGGCATTCTAAACTACTTTTTTAAATGCATTTAATACATTAAAGTATTAAGTGGTGAAATTCGCCGTTAATGCATGTTTTCTCTAATTGATAGATGTGCATTTGATTCCTTTTTAATAACGGCAATAGAGGCACCTTAAAGCATGCTTTTTAGGATGGACTTTAGAATGATAATTGTAGTACTAAAAATACTTTAGGGTACCACTAAACTCACAGTATAATCATTTCTCTCATTTTGATAAGTTTAAAATCCATCATTCTTCTTTTCTAGAAATTGTTTCCATCTAGTTTATTTATATACTTTCATCTCCACTTTAATCTAATCTAGCTTAATCATAAAAATGAGTTTCTATTCTAAAACTAGTGAGTTTGGTCAATGGTATAACTAGTCCAATAACTCTGAGATTGTTATACTTTTAAATTATTATTTGTGTCATTTTAAATTATTATCATAATTATCATTTGTGTCACTTTAAGTTAGTATAACATCTTTATTAACTTTTTATTTTTGTATAAAAATAATTTATTAATTATACAAATTAAATTTATTATACCTAAGTTATTTGAGATTATTTAATTATTTTATAATTTTCCATAGCTTTTTTATAATAAATTTTCTTTAGACGGAACTTAGTGAGTAATTTTCTCCATTCTTTAATCTTTTCGGGCGTGTTTTAAATACTTTCCTATAGAATTGTGCAAGTTGATATTTTATAACTCCACATTCTCAGACCAGGATGAATAAATAACTCCTTCTGCACCCACATTTTCAATCTCTCATCTCATATTCTCCCCATTTTCTTCAGCTCACCAGCGTATTCATCAAGGTTTGACTTAATTTTCAACGAAGCTCTGTTTCAGAATCTCATCCCTTTCCTCGAAATTAGCCTCACTTGTTTTCACGCTTCTTCCTTGGGCATCACGTTAACCTCCAAGACATCTGATTTAACTTTCACTCTCCCTTTCTCACTCCCTCTCTTTTTCAGCTTGAAATTTCCAATTTTCGCTCTTGTAGAACCAGAAATTGGACAAACTACTGAACCATCGGGCGCACCCATTTAAAAAAGAAAACCATTTCAGAAAGCTCCTTACTTGACTGTTGGTTTTTTCCAACTCATCAAGTAAACAATGTCGTTCGATTTGGTGGATCGTCCACTAAAACTCAGTTTCTTACACTTATTGTCTTCTTCTCTCAATTTGGTATTTTTACTTGCGTTTGTCGGTTTATGGATGCGGAATAAAATTGCAGAAGGTGCTAGAGATGGTTCCAAAGAGAAATTTAGAAGCACTCTGCATATGAAAACTCTGTTTAGTATTCTGGGTGCTTCAGCATTTAATCTTGCCATTTGTCAAATGTATTACTTCCATTGGTGTAGAAATGGTTGGTCGGATGAAATGTTTGTGACCCTTTTGGATTTGGAGCTTAAAATAGTTGCTTTGAGTGTTATTTGTTCTTGCTTGCGCACATCATTCTTCAGTTCAGGTTCTATGAAATTTCCATTCTTCAGAACTTGGTGCGCTTTCTCCCTTCTTATTTCCTGTTATTGTTTTCTGCTGCACATTTTCCTCTATAGAAAAGGCGTTCAGTTAATCATCATATACTTGACTTCTGATGCTGTCTCCTTTATTGTGAACGTATTCATTTGTTACTTGGCCTTTTCTGAGAAAAACAAGGGTGAAAATAGTATTCTCAAAGAGCCTCTTTTGAAGGATTATACTAATCTTAGTAATAAAACCAAGGGGGCAGAAACTGTTACCCCTTACTCAAATGCTGGAATTTTCAGCATTCTTACCTTCTCTTGGGTGGGTCCTTTGATTGATGTTGGAAAAAAGAAGACTTTAGATCTTGAAGATGTTCCACAACTCGCAAGTTCTGACAGCATAGTTGGAGCTTTTCCTGCTTTCAGAAATAAACTTGAGGCTGACTGTGGCGCCATAAAGAGAGTGACCACACTTAAGCTGGTGAAGTTATTAATTCACTCATCTTGGAAAGAGATTATTGTAACAGCTATTCTTGTACTTATAAACAGATTGGCTTATTATGTTGGTCCATATCTCATTGACTCCTTTGTTCAATACCTCAATGGAAACGAAAGTTTTAAAAATGAAGGTTGTCTTTTGGTTGTAGCATTTTCTGTTGCAAAGGTTATAGAATGCCTGTCACAAAGGCAAAGGCAGTTTAGGTTACAGCAAGTTGGAATCAGGATCCGAGCACTGCTTGTGACGATGATTTATAGTAAAGGGTTGACTCTTTCATTCCAGTCCAAGCAGGGGCACACTACTGGGGAAATGATCAATTTCATGGCGGTTGATTCTGAAAGAGTAGGTGAATTCTGTCGGGACATGCATCATATATGGAAGGTAGTTCTGGAAGTTGTGTTGGCCTTGTTTATTTTGTATAAAAATCTTGGGGTGGCTTCAATTTCAGCTTTTGTTGCAGCTGTTATTGGAATGCTAATAAATGTTCCTTTGGGATCATTGCAAAAGAAATTTCAAGGCAAGTTGATGGAGTCAAAAGATAGAAGAATGAAGGCGACATCTGAGATTTTAAGGAACATGAGGATTCTGAAACTACTGGGATGGGAAATGAAGTTTCTGTCTAAGGTTATTGAATTGAGGAAAAAAGAGGAAAGCTGGTTAAGGAAATTTGTTTCTATAACAACCACTGCCACTTTTGTCTTTTGGGTTGTGCCCTCATTTCTTTCTGTGGTTACTTTTGGTACTTGTATACTTAGAGGGATCTCACTTGAATCTGGGAAGATCTTATCTGCACTCGCAACATTCCGAATGCTTCAGCAATCTATTTATAGTCTTCCGGACACAATGTCAATGTTAGCACAAACTAAGGTATCTCTAGATAGGATTGCATCATTTCTTCATCTCGAAGAATTGCAGTCAGATGCTGTAGAGAAGCTTCCAAAGGGTAGTTCTGACATAGCAATTGAAGTAATTAATGGAAATTTCTCTTGGGATTTATCTTCACATGATATGACGTTGAAAAATATAGACCTTAGAATCTTTAAAGGCACTAAAGTTGCTGTTTGTGGTACTGTTGGTTCAGGCAAATCTAGTCTACTTTCTTCTATTCTGGGAGAAATGCCAAAGAAATCAGGAATATTGAGAATGTGTGGAACAAAGGCCTTTGTTGCTCAATCCCCATGGATTCAAAGTGGCACGATCGAAGAGAATATACTATTTGGCAAGGAAATGGATAGGGAAATCTATGACAAGGTCCTTAAAGCAGTCTGCCTAAAGAAGGACTTGGAAATTTTGCCATTTGGAGATCAGACAATTATTGGAGAGAGAGGAATCAATTTAAGTGGTGGGCAGAAACAGAGAATACAAATTGCTCGAGCTCTTTACCAAGATTCTGATATATATCTATTTGATGATCCTTTCAGTGCTGTGGATGCTCATACAGGATCACACCTCTTTAAGGTAGCTCCTTGTGGCAATTCTGTTTACTATACGCAATATAGATCTGGTTTTTCTAACTTATATGGTATTATAGTTGATCAGCTTTTTTATTACTTCTGTATATGGCAGGAATGTTTACTAGGCCATTTAAGTTCAAAGACAGTCATTTATATCACTCATCAAGTTGGGTTCTTACCTGCTGCTGACCTTATCTTGGTGAGTGATTCTCAAAATTTAATCCTGATAAAATCAATGAGAAATTACCATGTCTCATATCCTCTGATCCTTTTCGTATCATATCTAATGTTTAGGTCATGAAAGGTGGTAAAATTACTCAATGTGGAAAGTACAATGATTTAGTCAACTCAGGGACTGACTTTATGGAACTTATTGGTGCACATAGAAAAGCTTTGTCTGCACTTGATTCATTAGATGGAGGGGAAGTATCTGATAAATTAAGTACAACAGAAGAGGTAAATATCTCTGGTGCTAAAGTTAAAAAAGAAGAAAAAGAGGTAAACAAAGATACACGAAACGGTGAAACAGATGATGTAGTCAATGACCCGAAAGGCCAGCTTGTTCATGAGGAAGAAAGGGAGAAAGGTAAAGTTGGGCTTTCAGTGTATTGGAAATATATTACAACGGCATATGGAGGAGCTCTTGTACCATGGCTATTGTTGGCACAAGTTCTAGATCAACTTTTTCAAATTGGCAGCAACTATTGGATGGCTTGGGCAACTCCCACTTCCTCAGATGTGAAACCACCAGTCACAGCGTATACTCTTATAACTACCTATGCTGCTATATCGGTAGCAAGTTCTCTTTTTATCCTTGCCAGAGTAATACTTCTCGCTGTTTTTGGGTATAAGACTGCGACTGTACTCTTCAGTAAAATGCACTTATGCATTTTCCGTGCCCCTATGTCATTTTTTGATGCCACTCCAAGTGGAAGAATCATTAACAGAGTAAGTAGAAGTCTGGAATTTCCATTTTTGATTTATTGTTTTCTTATCTAGGCTAAATAGTAATAAAATATTATAGTTTATGCATTTTAAATAACCGTCTCCTTCAAATTACTTGTCCCTCTCATCTTGTTGGTTTTTCTGTTAACTACTCTCTCCATTCCTTTTAATAATTTAATATTTCTTGAATAGGGCTGGTCTTTTTACAAGTTACACCTTGTAATTGTCTGAAAATTTAATTCATTTTTTCCATTTTTAACCCCAATTAATTTCATGTTTCTCTCATCTCTTTTCCAACTCATTATCTCTCTCACACTCTTCATAAATAAGGGTCTTTTTAGAAAATAAATTGTCTTTTTACATATTTATTGCCCTTAACTAATTTGAACTAACTTTTTTATTTACGTAATTCGGTTATTTGTATCTTATAAAAAGGACTCGTGGGAATATATATCAAGAATAACACATTTTGAGTCACTAACAATCTTTCCTTTTCACCTTTGTTCTTTTGTAGGCTTCTACAGATCAAAGTGCGGTGGATTTAAGCATTCCATTTCAGGTTTGGCCATTTGCCTTCATTGTAATTCAGCTCCTGGGAAATATAGCAGTAATCTCTCAGGCTGCACGGCCGGTTTTCATTATCTTTATACCTGTGATATCAATCAGCATTTGGTATCAGGTATTTTTCTTTAAGCATGTGATATAAGCTTCCACATGTTTCTTGTATGTTCTTCCTTTTCTTTCCTGCCCTACGGTTCTTCCAACAAAGATTATGCACTTACTCCTCAAGTCCTATTTATAAATCGTAGAGAGAAGGTTCATTTTTATCCTATATATAAGTCACATAATTAAATTTTTTATATGAATATAAAATTTTATCCTTTATTTATTATTGTGTAGACTATTATTTTCTTGGAAAATGTGTATATTAAATAGGGATAAAGTTAGAAAATTATTAAATTTTAAGACAAAGTTAAAGAGTATTAAGGTTTTTATTGGTTTAGATGAAATATGCTGGAAGTGACAAATAGGACCAGAGGACTATTTGCTAACTTTATGTTATGTATGAATACTTTATCGTGTTGTATGTTTAACAAACTGTGCCTCACAATCTTGTCATTCTGCAGCAATATTATATATCAGCTGCTCGAGAACTATCACGATTAGTTGGAGTATGTAAAACTCCAATCATTCAACACTTTGCTGAAACAATTTCAGGATCAACCATCATCAGGAGCTTTGACCAAGAATCAAGATTTTCAGAAACAAACATGAAATTAATGGATAAGTACTTTCGGCCAATGTTCAATAATGTCGGTGCTACGGAATGGTTGTGCTTTCGCTTGGATATGTTGTCTTCTGTCACTTTTGCCTTTTCCTTGACATGTTTGGTATTTATGCCAAGGGGTGCCATAGATCCAGGTACCTAATTCAATTTTGTTAGCTTATCCGATTGACAGATACTCAACTTACATAAAGGAGGTAATGGAGGGTAATTATTTACTTCTATTTTGTTCTTTCCCCCCTAATTTTTGAAGGTATTGCTGGTTTAGTTGTTACATATGGACTTAATCTGAACAAGTTACAAGCTTCGTTGATAACCACTTTATGCAAGATGGAGAACAAAATTATATCAGTAGAAAGAATATTTCAGTACAGTTGCATTCCAAGTGAACCTCCCCTTGAAATAGAAGAAAATCAACCAGATTCTTCTTGGCCATCATATGGAGAAGTTAATATTTGCGATCTACAGGTTAGTGTAATCGAGTGATGAATTTAACTCCCTTTGCTTATCTCAATCATATGTTGCATGTTGGGATCTTGTTTTAGAGTAATTTTGTGGTAAATATTTTAGTAAAAATTAGTTCTTCGGTTTTTAATTGATTTTTAATCAGGTCCTTGTAATTTTTATTTTCTTTTTATTAGGTTCTTGCTGTTTCCTTAGTAATAGACATTGGTCCGCTCATAATTTATTAATTAGGGCTAATGTGGATAATGACTAAATGACACGTAAGTTGCCATAAAATACAAATTAAAAGGAGATTTTTTAAAAATAAAATGATGGAATAAAATTTATTTATTATCAATATAAAAATAAAAAATTATTGTGCTAATAATAGTGTCCTTACATCTATATATAATATGTAATCTGATTGATTTTGATTTTATTTATATCTGAGACAAAATTAATTTTGGCGTATGCTAAGTGAGAGCCAAATCATTAGCTCCTGACGTCGTTTCTCTTATAAATTATGAGCATAGGGACCAATACTTATAAATGAGGAAACTATAAGGACCTAATAAAAATGAAAAACTGCAAGGACTAATTAAAAATGAGATGAAATTATAGAAACTTGCATATGAATTTTCCCAGAATAAATAACACTTGAGGCTTCCATTTATTGAGGCTTGGAATATATCTCCAAAAGAGAACGGTTATGCTTGCTAAAAAGATGTATTTTGTCAATGCATTTATCATTACATGCTAATATTGTCAGTATTCATGCATATGATGAAGGTTCGTTATGCCCCACATCTGCCACTTGTGTTGCATGGCGTGACATGTAAATTCCCTGGAGGACAAAAAACTGGCATTGTAGGGAGAACAGGAAGTGGTAAAACAACTCTCATACAAACACTTTTTCGAATCATTGAGCCAAGTGCCGGGAAAATTATGATTGATGGCATCAACATCTCTACACTTGGACTTCATGATTTGAGGTCTAGACTTAGTATTATTCCTCAAGATCCAACCATGTTTGAAGGGACAGTGAGAAGTAACTTGGACCCATTGGAAGAGTACAATGATGAACAAATCTGGGAGGTAACTAAGATGCTTTTATTTGATAAACCCATGCAATACACAAATATTACTGGTTATGTTTGTTTCTTAATATGGCTTTGCCTTTTATGGATTGACATACTTTTAGGCTCTGGATAAATGTCAACTCGGAGACGTGGTTCGAAAGAAAGAAGGAATGCTAGACTCTGCAGGTTGGTCTTTTTTTTTTTTTTTTTGAAATTTAATATGAAAGTCCTTATAATTTCACCTCATTTTCAATCAAGTTTTTATAATGTTTTTTCCTTTTTATTGGGTCCTTATAGTTTCCTCAATTATAGGTACTAGTCCTTATACTTATAATTTGTCAATTTGTAAGAGAAACAACATTAGTAATTAATGACATAGTTCTCATTTAGTATATACCTAAATTAATTTTGCTACATGGATCTAAATAAAATCAAAATTAATCATATCACAGATTATATATATGAATGAGACAGTTATGACCACAATAAATTTTTATTTATATGTTAATAACAAATAAATTTTATTCTATCATTTTATTTTTTAAAACACCTATTTTTTTATTTTGTTGCAGCTTACATGTCACTTAGTTAACATCCACATCAGCCCTAGTTAGTAGATTATGAATATATGGAAATGTTTATAATTGAGAAACCTGTAAGGACCCAATAAAAAGAAAATAAAAACTATAGGACCCAATTAAAGATGAGGTGAAACTATAATAACTGACAAATTAATTTTTTCCCCACGAACAAAAACAAATAGTAATGTTCCTGATCATAGAACTGAAACTTCATTGCTTTTGTGAAAATGAGTGTAGTTAGTGAAAATGGTGAGAATTGGAGCATGGGTCAGAGGCAATTGGTGTGCCTTGGTAGGGTACTACTTAAGAGAAGTAAGGTGTTAGTTCTTGATGAAGCTACTGCCTCAGTCGATACTGCCACAGATAATTTGATTCAGCTAACTCTCCGGCAACACTTCTCTGACTGTACAGTCATTACCATTGCACATAGGATAACTTCTGTTCTTGAAAGTGATATGGTTCTGTTGCTCTATCAAGGTAAACTAAAATGCATGCTTGTTTGTTTATTCATTTTTGAACTTTATTACTGCCTCTTGTCCTTAATATAAAGCTAGTTAATTTTTTAAATAAATTAATAAAACCAAATAAATTAATTAATAATTATAACTAATATAAGAGCTAGTTGAATAATTTAGGTATATTAAAAAGCATATAATATGAATTCGTATTGAGGGATTGGATTTAGTTACAACTAATTTATTTATTTAGTTTTTTTAATCTATCTAAAAAAATCATCTAGTTCTTATATTAAGGAGAGAATGATGGAGTATTAGCTTATGTACTTTGATATATATAGCTTTTCAATTTATATAAAATTTCCATGGATATTGATGCAGGAGTGGTTGAGGAGTGTGACTCACCTAAAAGATTGCTAGAGAACAAATCATCTTCTTTTGCGCAACTTGTAGCAGAGTATACCATGAGATCCAAGTCCAGTTTAGAGTTATGAGCTTTTCACTGGTTATTAGTAAAATAAGGCAAGATGGTTTCTAGATGATGACAAGAATTTGGGGAAATCAGTGAATTGCAATCTGATGAGTGGTTTAATATTAAGTTGTTATATTGTTTTTCTTAATTATTAGATATGTTTTTAAAAAAGCAAACATGCACACACGAGAAAGAGTTGGAATGGCATTTATTATAGAGAAAATAATTAAAAATCTTTAAACACTTAAAATAGATAAAGTAGTATGGAGTTATGTGAAATAGGGTAAAGGAAGACACGAAGAATATTTCATAAAGTTATTGATAGGAATTTTTTGATTGATAATCTATCTAAAGATTTGATAGCTGATTAATTACAACAACATTGTGAGATATATAGACCTCACCTAGCAAGTTATTGCTACCGCAATTGTTGTGTTGAAAAGTAATACCCTAACTCTCACTTGCTATTCTTATCTTCCCTAATTTATGTGTTTCACCTCATGATATGTCTTTGTAATTTACACTGAAATCACTTTTTGATTTTTTTGTTATTCTTAAAGTAGATGCATTAAAAATTTCCCCCAAACAAGATATCTCTAAAACTATAAATGTTTGTAGTACAAGAAGAGCTATTATAAAAGAAAAAATTGAGTTCTATGAAATATATTTTTTAACTTCCCCTTTCCATAACATCTATTTGCAAAGAGCTTTACATATCCAACATTGCATTGTTCAAGACAATACGTTACAATATATTTTCAACCTGAACAAGAGCTACATAGTTCATCTTCTCATTATTCTCTTGTGGTAAATTCTTCCGTACCTAATTGTAAACACAATATGTAGAGATATTCAACCTTCTGATAGTATTTTGAAAGAAAATAGGACAACATATAGTATGATCGCGTATGACCGACATGGAAATTACTGTTTTCTGCTATTGTTATTACTTATTTCTGTTGTATCTCATATATAGTGGCGAAAATTACTAGGGTGAGTGCTATTCCATCCCGCAAGTTCTTGTTTGTATTAGACAACAAATTATAGACAAGAGGTGGAAAATAGTATAACAGATGCAAAAAAAAAAAAAAAATACAATCATGCGAATGAATAATAAAGGAAATTAATAATCAAATTAGACTTCACCTATTATAGAAGTTGTGAATGATCTTCATCATCGATCTCGGATGCAAAAGCATTACATCAATCCACCACTTTCTCTCCAAAATAAATCATCAATTCTGCTTTCAACTCATAAAAAGCTTATTTAACTTAAATGATCATGCGTATTGCTGAAATATATATATATATATATATATATATCAAACAACAAAGAGAGGAAGTTTAATGTAATACCTTTTTTTGGTATCTTGTTGATATGATTTTTCTAGAAAACCATACCCTTGGAGTAGCAGTATTAGAAAATAAAATTTGTTGAAAATTAATTGCAAGTTTGTGTGTATTAGAGGATAATTAATTTCCTTTTCATATGAAATATATATATATATATGTGATGTTTACGGAAGAGAAAACAATGGGCTGTCGAATCAGCAAGCTTTTAAGGTTAAGGAAAATGACGCCCCTAACATATGAGCGGAACGACGCTCTTTAACGAAGTTTTATCAGATCTTTGTTACTGATTATAAAACAATGGGCGCGGAAATAGTATGCTTTGAAACAATGCGCTATTGAAATTATGTGTTTTGGGAGATTTTATTAGATTAATTAAGATCTTCGGATCCATGAACCATTGCTGACTAGTACCAGAGTATAATATAAATGTTTTTTGATAAATATTAAAAATAAATTTTTATATTTAAAATTAAAATTAATTTTTAATTAATTAATTTGTGTATGAATTTCCTCTAAAGTTAAAAGATGTAGATCAT
Source organism: Leucaena leucocephala (assembly GCA_037074615.1). Lineage (NCBI taxonomy): Eukaryota > Viridiplantae > Streptophyta > Magnoliopsida > Fabales > Fabaceae > Leucaena > Leucaena leucocephala. The sequence continues at coordinate 11,741,581 of CM073542.1, forward strand.
ATGTGGAGTGAAGAGTATAGGCCATGCCACGTAGTTAAAAAAAATAATTATATGTATTAAATGTTTTTGTTTTTAAAAAAAAAAAGAAAAAAAAGATATTAGAAGGAAAACTCTAATGTTTGGGTATTACTCATCATGTTTTAAACATAGTCCACGCATAGAAAATATAAAATTTAATTAAAAATTTTTAATTTTAAATATAAAATATATTTTTTATATTTTTAAATTATCATTATAAATATTTTATCAATATTAATTAAATAAAAGCGAAAAAAAGAAAGAATTAATGAAAATTATTAAGGGATTTAAAAAATATCATTTTAATTAAATATTTTAATATAATTAAAATTAATTAAATATATTTTATATTAAATATAAATGATTAATTAAATATAAGTAATAAATTTTATTATTATTTTTAAAAAGTTTTTTTTAGTTATACATTCTCTCCCATGTTTTTATTCTCTCTAAACCTTTATTTGGTTGGGGGGTTTTAGAGGGAAGGGAAAGAAAAAGTGTGTTTGGTTAAAAAAAAATAGAAAGGAGGAGAGGGGAGATTTTTGTCATTTAGTGTTCCCCTCCCTTATCTCCCCTCTAAAAGTGAGGATTTTTAGAGGGGAGAGAAATTTTTTACTCTATTATGACCAAATTGCCCTTTATTAATTTTTAATATTTCAATTGTACCCTCAAACTTATTTTTTTATTTTTCTCACACCTAATTTTTTTTAATTATTAAAACTTAATAAATATAATAAATTATTTATATAATATATTAAAATATATAATAATTATAAAATTAATAAAAAATAATGTTAAAATTTTATTATATTTTTTAATTTTTTTAATTTTATTATTTATAAAAATAAGATAAAAATATTTAAGATTCATAAATAAAATAAAATAATAATTTTAATATAAATATTATAAATAAATAATAAATAAATTTAAATAAAAAAATAAATATATATTTATTAATTTTTAATTAATTTCCTTCCTCTCCTTTAAACTAAATAAAAAATATTATTAATTAATTTTTTTATTTTTTTTTATTATCTTTTAAATTAACTTAACTTACCCTGCTGTTAAAGCCTAAGCGATTCAGGCGAAAGAGAGAAGAAGGTGACCGTTTTTTTTTCCTACCCGTCATTCACAGCGAAGAAAGCAACGGAGTTCTTTCCTTCCAATCGTCGGAAACTAATCATCGGAAGTTCAGTGTAGCAGATCGCCGTTTTGACGTATCAGATCTACTTCTTCCTGACAACGTGCTTTTGGCTTTTGGGTTTTGACGCATCATATCTACTTCTTGCTTCTCTTCATTTCGATAAAACTTTCTTTACAGTTGGTCTTCTGTTTTTTTGATTCAATTTCATTGGAGATTTAAGATTTTCTTGAACTCGGGTACGAGCATTGGAGGTTTTCAATTGGAGCTTTGATTGCAATTCAATCATATGAATGTGATTTTGTAAATCCATATTTCAAACCTGAAATTGTTCTACGATCAGTGATCAATTCACTCGTTCCTCCAAAGGCCGAAAATAGAGTTTACACTCAACAGAGATGAAGATTTTTGGACTGTGAAATTTCTTTCTCTGAATTAAGTTAGCGCCAAGAGGGAGGAAAAGTTTCGGGAGGGAAATAACTTAAAAAGTTTATTATTTTCTTATTTTCCCCCAGAGTCAACGCAGCGTTTCACTTGCTGATAGTTGCTGATGTGGCAAGAAATTCAGATGTAATTCTAAAGCTCCATAAAACTGAGATTGGAACGTCTAACAAATGCAAAGCGGGAGCAAATACTGTTTCTCTTGCAAGCAAGAGGTTCCGCTCGATCTGTGGTTTTCGCTCCTGATACTGTTACATACATCATTTTGATGATTCAATCAATCCAGAATCAAGGGACTCATGGGATCTATTTTTTCTCTTACGGATCTAGGCAGTCTCTGATTTGTCAGTGTGCATTCTTGACTTTCTAATTTGGAGTTAGTCTTATATTGGTTCATCTTTGACATCAAAGATATGACTCAAGTGTGATTTGGCTAAAAATTAGTCCAGCTGATCTTCAACTTTAACATTTGAAGCTTATATTCTAAAGTATCTTTTTCATACGTTCTGAAAATTGAGGAAAATTGCATCCATAAAGCTAGCAAGATACTGCTTTTGTTAAGGAAAATGAGTAGGAGCCTGGTCTTGAAGCATTCAATTGCTCTTCTGGCCATGTTGGTGTGTGTTAGTTTCCTTTTGATTGTGATCGTTACTGTTCTTAAGCTTCCAGAGGCGTCGTCTAGAAATAGGGAAATGGGGATTTACCATCCTACACTCAAATCGAGGAAAGTGCCTCAGAATTTCAAATTAGGTAAATTTGGAGAAATGATGGTTGAAATGTTGCCTCAAGATCTTGCCTTTACAATTTTTATTCCTTCAGAGAGGAAGCTTTCAAGCGTGATTTACATTTGTCTGTAAATGACAGCTTGATACCAGAGAAATTTAATGATACCTATGCAATTCTCACTCGTATATTGGGATTTTCAGCTGTCCCTCGGGAACTATCTTCAGTTCATGTACCTCTTGGTGAGCTGGTGTCCTATGATTCTCTATCTGGGTTCCAATTATACATTGCCAAAGACATAGATAGAATGCTCTTTGTGAACAGGATTCGATCAAAAACCATAGATGTTAGAAAGAGGAAGATTGTTATGCATATTATGGATGGTGTTATTATGGATTCTGATTTTGAGCAATCTATTCTATCTGATGATACTGAGGGGTGAAGAGGATTGACTGTTTGCTGTTCTGGATCTATACTATTTCAAACTGAGCCTGCCATAAATGAGGTTAGTTCAATAGGAGGGTTGAACATACATACATTTAGTCCTGATATAGATTCATACAGATTTTTTTTTCCTTTAGGAAAAATAGTTGGCATCATTATTATTATCATTTTCCTTGTAGGAAAGTTATAAAGGTTATATTGTATCATAACTCAGGCTAGCTTACACATGTAACAATGTTTGCTGAATTACAATCAACTTGGCAAGTTCAATTGGCAACTTCTAGCTGATTTGGCAAAAATGATTCTTGATTTGGTTTGTTCTAGTAATATGTTGTTGGCACGTGCACCTTTAGAATTAGAACAACCTGATTCAAATACAATAATCATTATTCATACATCAGAAATTTGAGTTATTTTTCATAGCACATTGCTTTTTTGCTTTTTAAGATGATGCTGGAATCATGTTGCTTCAGTGAATTTCAGATTCTCATTAACAAAGAAGAGAAAACATTAGAAACACAACTATATTTGTTTTAACTAATTATGGTGATGATGCAGTTTGCTGTAACATGACCATACATGATCATAGTCATCATGACTCCAAACTCAGTTGAAAATGCCATTCTCAAAGATTCTTAAAGAATATTCGGCCTGATGCTAAGCAAACATGTGGTCCATTATCTTGATAAGGTCAAGGTCACTCTTTATTTATTTAGACCCATCCTAAAAATATTCTCAGCATTTGTTCTTTTGTCAAAAGGAATTCTCTATTGTCCTTGCAACATTACCCAAATCTGACACTGTTCGTGTGTATAAGTTCATATTTTGAAAGATGGAAAGTAAAGACTTCGCATATGATTGCTTGGGTATGACTTAAGTATGTGTCTTGTTATATCCGCACTGACACGAGTTTTTGTCATTGAACTGTGTCTTTTAGCCTTTTTTTCCCCTTTTTGAGTTTATGTCAGCATGGATCAGAATTTTGGTTCGCCTACACCTCTGGAATACTTTCTGTGTTTTTTTCATTGTGGTATTTTGGTTTTCCAACATTGCAGCATATTTGTGTTCAATTTCAATTTGCACTTGGATATTATCTATGTAAAACGAAGGCGATGTTAGTTTTTCTCGCCTACTGAAAGGGAGGACTCTGTTGTTAGCCCACGTAACATCACCTTTTAGTAGGTGATATTAGTGTCCAAGTGTAATGTAGTAACTTTAGATTGAAATCAGTGTTATCACCATCCGTGTTTGTAATGACAATAGTAAATAATGTTACTTTACATAAACTATAATTAAGAGTTGAATTTTCTTTTGTGACTGGAATAAGGGATTTCATTACTAAAAAAATATGTATGGAGAGTCAAAGTAGTAGAAAAAAGGAAGTACAAAAGATAGACAGCAATGTAAGCATAGATGCATGCTCTTGTGGAATTCATTTACACGTATAGTGTACTTGGCCAAGGAAAGTGCTTCATTGACCAAGCTATAAGCTTGATAAGCTTGTGCAGTGCCTTGGCAGAAAAGAGTGTGGCTTTTGGCATTCCATAGTTTCCAGCACTAAATTCTGAAAATGAGATATTATATTGCCACGAGGAAACTCATCATGATTCCTAGAGAAGTAAATTTGGTTGCTGATTGGTTTGACAAGGCTGCTCTTCATGGGGTATGTCCTTATGATTTAGTCATTTGCCCACCGCCTCTTATGAAATTATTGTATAGGGATGTTGATGTTAGAGACTTTTCTGAGGAAGCTGGAGTAGGAGTTGGCTGATTTTTGTTTTGTTGTTTTTATTTTATTGTAGGTGAATTTAAGTTTGTTACCAGACGACTTTGGTGTTTATATTTTAATGATAGTTGTTTTATAGCAAAAAAGACTAATAATGAGAACACAAATGTTTAGTGGAAAAGGATTAAGGAAGAGATAGGGAGGATGAAGAGGTTGATGGAGGCTGAGGAATAGGAAATGGAGAACGTGATGATAAATGATGACCCCTGTTACTACTTCTTTGAAGAAATTGTTAGACTATATTTGGGAATACTAAAAAGGAAAATTTTTAAAAGTAGTAAAATTTTTTGCCATTTTTGAAATTTTTTTCTCAAAGTATTCTTTTCTCATTGATTTTCTTTCTATCCAAACATAGAGTTTAACCCCAATATCCCTTGATAACCCCCCACGTAACCCTGCTCCTGGTGATGAAGCTAGACCCACTGAAGCCATGCTTGTCATCGGATGATTCCATGTGAATCAACTGTGTATCTGCACAATGATTTCAAATATTTTCTAATATGTCTTTATCGCTCTATCTAGTTGGGTTAAAAATACAAAGACAAGATAAAACCAACTAATTTAAATCATAATGAATATGAATCCTATAAAATAATTCAAGGGAAAGTTTTCTTTTTATAAAACGATCAATTATATAAAACAAGAATAGTTATACAACTAAAGTTGGTATAGTTGAATTTAGGGAAGGGAAAATTAATAGCACATCTGTGTCATTTCCTAAGGTGCCGTTGAAATTTAAGTGAGCCTGAAGACCATTGAGCAAATTCCTCTTGTATGTAATAACATATATGTGTTTAATCCTTAAGGAGTACCACTTTATTGTGATTATAGTATTTGAGGAGACATCATAACTCTTAGGATTTTAAATTTATACCTGAGGGTAATTGATAGCTCGTCTTGCCCGACATTGGTGTTGCCTAAAAGAAAGTGATATTTTGCCTTGTCATTGAAAATTGGATGAGTCCAACCCTTTTCCCAAAATTTTTTTATCAACAAAAAATTGACAGATAGACAAATTAGATTACCCAGTGTAGCCTCAGTCTCAAATAGGAAAAGCAAAGACGAGGAACAGTGGATCGTAACTTAACCTATTGAAGAGTTAGGGCTTCATTTTGCACAAGAAGGATTGTGGAAATACAAGTGGTATGCCATCAAATCTTAACCTTTCTCAGATAGATCGTCCAGCCTCGTGTTGACTTGAGGAGATTCTAAATATCACAAGTGGGTAAAGTAGAGGTAGGAGATGAAATGGAAGCATGATGTGAAAAATCCTTGCAAATACAAATTTATGTGAGGTACTGAAAAGAGCCTCGAAAAACTTGAATTATTTGTTCTGGATTGCTTTTAAAACCTATGTGAAAAGCCATGTTTCGTTGAGTCCGGAATAAGTAGGATGATAATTCCTTTAAGCATTGTCAAGTTATTATTGAGGAATAATTGATGCAGTGTTTCTGCATGCCATGCCTGAAAGCCTTGATTAGAAATATTAGTGGAGAGAGGGGCATGTGCAGAAGAGATGCTCAATGGTTTCTTCAGCTTCACAACCAAAAATACAATTAGTCTGAACGTTGAGGTGATGATTCCTCAAGACCTCTCCAATAGGTACGGCAGAATGGATATAAATAGAAGCTGTTTATGAGGCAACCGGATTTTCCAAATGAACTCCCAAAGCTTTGATGGATTAGCTCGCCTAGCAATAGAGTTATGAATTGAGAAACTATAACCCTGTTTAACACTATATTTGCCAAAGAAGTCACCTGCCCAATAATGCTCATCCTTACCGTTACAGATTTAACAGGTGTTTTGAGAATGTTGTCAGCCACCCTAGAGAGTAAAGCCTTTTAACTAGTGGCTCATTCCAAGTAGGTGAGAGAGCCAACAGTTAGGCTTATTGGAAAAAAGATCAGAAACTTTCTGAATATGAAGGCTGGAGGACAGAGATTAATGAGTCAAAGGCCACTGGAGATTGTGATTTATAGAGATAGAATCCCCTGAGTCAACCTGCCATCAAAGATGTTTAAAAAATGAAATCAGATGATTCCAAAATACCTTTCCAGAACCGTGAGGCATTGTATAGCTTTTTTAGCTTACAACCAGAAGAGGTATCCAAATATTTTATTCTCAAAGTGTTGGCAAGAAGACAATGAGGTTTAGCTGACAGAATCCTCTTGGTATTCCATTGATATGATTTTTCTAGAAGAGCAAACCACGTGGAAGCTGCTAGTTTCATTGGCTTCTTTTTCTCTAGTAGGTTTCATGTGCAATTTTTCATGAAACCTATGACAAATAAAATTTGGTTTTAATCAATTTACAAGTATGTGTCTAAACTAATGGCGTTTTATAAAAATAAATAAGTTTTATGCTATATTTGGATTGAGATAAAAGTGAGGGGAAAATATGAGGGAGGGAATATTAAGAAGAATTGTTTTTGAAAATGGTAATTTTTTTTTTACTATTTTAAGGAGTTTTCTTTCATATTATTCCTTTCTCTTTCATTTTCTTTCCATCTAAACACATGATTAAGGTAGAAAAAAATAATATGTTGTAAAAACAGAGTGTGCAAAAGTTTTATTAAATATTAGGTTTATGATTGAAAAACAAGATAATAGGGCATGCAAAGAGTTTATTTTTAAAGTTTTATGGAATCACTCATATTCCATGTGATGAATGGCTGTGATTGTGATTCAGAGAGCCAGTAATAACATAAGTGGGAAAAAAACATATCTTGTCAATGCATTGAAGAGTGTGATTTGAATTTCAAGATGATCAAAGATATAGTTATTTTCTATATCTCATCAACGATCGATATTAAACAACTAAATAATAAAATTGAGTCATGAAAAACCAATTACATATGTTCTTTTATGGGTGTTCAAAGATTTATCAAAGGACTCAAATTTTTTGTTGTGATGATGGATTAAGGTTTATTGAGTCATTAAATACTTAAGTTAATGAAACATCCCATTTTAATAATTGTGAAGAGTGTAATTTAAACTTCAAGATGATCATGACATATACTTGCTTTATTGATCTCACGCATCGGTTGAGATTAAACAACCAATATTATATATATATTTTTTAAAAGCAATATTATCAAAGTAAAATGCGTATAAATATATTTGATTAATTGTGTAATGATAGGTTTCTAAATGACTCAAATCCTTGTGATGATTAGTTAAGATTCACAAAGCCATTAAATACACAAATTGACGAAACAAACCATTTTAATAATCTTAAAATATGTGATCTGAACTTTAAGATAATATAACAAATACTTGTTTTCGAGGTCTTTTGAATAGTTGAAATTAAACAACCAAATATTATGTTTTTGAAAGCAATACTATCATATTTATTACGCTATATGTCAAAAAAAGTAAAATACATATAAATATATTTGATTAATTGAGTAATTATTGTTTCCCTTCATATGAAAAACATTTCCTATATTTGGTCAAGAAAGCCAATTATATATAGCTTTTTTTTTGAAAAAAGATTGATCAAATTACTCAAATTCTTTATGATGATTGGCTAAGATTTACATAGCTATTAAATACATGACTTGACAAAATGCACTATCTTCATAATTTTAAAATTTGAACCTTGAGTCGATACGACATATAGCTATTTTCTAAAACTTATGAACAGTTATTAAACAATGAAAGTAAAATAATTTTGAAAAGAATAGATGAACCTTAATTAATTATTTTTATATTAACCTTTGTTTCAAAATACAAGGTTTTACCTAATTAATCTCCCCGTTAGGTGGAACCGTAATAATCAACCACCCCCTTAATGTAAATAAAATAATGGATGATTATAGTCTAAAATGTGTGTCCAAAACTCATAAAAGATGCCACGATGTGTTTGATCAAATGATTAAAAGAAACATATCTATTATCCCCTTGCTATGACATGCTGCTATTAGCTTTCAACTTTTCGGTACTTTTCCTAATATGTAAGAGTTTATGATAGAAATAAAAATAAAAATTAAATTAAATTAAAAATAAGTTTTAAAATTTTATTTAATATTTTAAAAATAATTATATAATTATGTATACTTTTTTATAATTTAAGATAAAATAATTTAAAATATTTTTTTATAAAATTATCTAAAAAATTTATAATTTATAATGAAATAATCTAAAATATTTTATTTTTATTTCTCCTATCTTATTTCTTATCTTTTTTATAGAATTAAAATAATAAAAAGTTTATATAGTATGAAATAAAAAAATATTTAATTTTACTTTCACATGTTATCAAACCTATAAATTTTTGAATTTGTGGATGTCTATATTAAAATTGGTTTCATTTCATTGTTCTAACAATACATAGGTTCCATAGGCCTCGATTTCCTTCAGTTTTGCAGCTTAAACAGCTTCAGAACCAAATTCATCTTAGGATTTTCTGTCTGCATGGACTTATCTGTTCCTCAATAATTCAATGAGTACACAACATTTAAAGGCTATGGTCCTATCCACACCGAAATAAATAGATTAAATCAATCATAAAACATAAGCATATAAGAATCCTTCTATATATATATCGTTGCCTCATTCATGGAATCTTTACTTTTGAACGAGAGTTCAACGACATGATCAACCTGCTATTCTCATTAGAAGCGTTTGGGGCTGTTACGTTGGCACTGTTCTTCGATGTGACACTGCATAAGACGGACAATCTGACTCGAAAAGATAGCGGAATGAAATGGTGGGACAAGACAGATCGTCTTTTTGGTATTCCATTAATTTAATTTCTTTTAAAAAAACAAACCCTTGTAAAAGCTGCTAGTTTCATTGCATCCCCCTTCACCTGTAGATTTCATGCCCAATTTCTTCATGAAACCTAGAACAAATAAATTTTTGGTATACCAATCAATATGTAAATTCGTGTCTAAAAATACATAAGCTAATGCCGTCTTATAGAAATAAATAAGTATTAAGGTGAAAGAACAACATGCTATGAAAACAATGGGCACGGCAAGTTTAATTAGATCCTGGGTTTATGGTTAAAAAGGCAATGGCCAACTAAAAGAGTTTGCTTTTAAAATTAAGTTATAAAGGACATAATATTTTAATTTTATTTTTTTTATATATGTATAATATTTTAATTTTATTTATAGGATAATTTTTTTAATTTGATATAATTTTATTTATATTTTTTTTAATTTCGTACAATTTTACATATAATTTTATTTCTTAAAATTATAATAAATTAAAAAAATTATAGATAAAATTATATTATAAATAAAATTATAATATTTAATATATATGAAAAATAAAGTTAAAATATTAAGTATTATATAATCTTTTTAAATTTTATTAAATCACTCAAATTTCTTGCAATGATTGGTTGATATTCATAGAGCGAATAATTACATAAGTTGATGGAACGCGTTATTTTAATAATCATGAAAAGTGTAATCTGATTCTCAATATGATGTATAATTTTTTTAAGACTCATGAATGGTTGAGATTAATTGATCATCAACAACAACAATAAGCCTTATCCCATTAAATAGGATCGGCTACATGGATCATATGACGCCATTGTGCTCTATCAAAAACTAAATCCTTAGATAGGTTATTGACCAAGAGATCCCGTTCAATGACCTCTTTGAGCGTTCTCTTTGGCCTTCCTCTACCCCCTTTAACCGGTGTCCATACTATTTGATCCACCCTCTTCACCGGCGTATCCCTTGGCCTTCTTTGTACGTGTCCAAACCACCTAAGACGGTTCTCTACCATTTTCTTTTCAATAGGTGCCACTCCAACTCTTCCCCGTATATGTTCATTACGAATCTTATCTTTTCTTGTATGCCCACACATCCATCTCAGCATCCTCATCTCAGCTACCCCAACTTTATGCTCTTGCTGTCCTTTTAAAGCCCAGCATTCACTTCCATAAAGCATTGCTGGTCTTATAGCAGTGCGATAAAACTTTCCTTTTACTTTATCTGGTACTTTCCGATCACATATAACCCCAGTAGCTTTTCTCCATTTAAACCACCCGGCCTGAATTCTATGATTAACATCCTCCAAAATTTTGCCGTCCTTCTGTATCATTGATCCCAAATATTTGAACTTATCTATTTGTAGAATAACTTAATTTCCCAATCTAACCTCCAAGTTACTTCTAACTTGTCTCTTATCAAAATTACAATGCATATATTCAGTTTTACTTCTACTCAGACGAAAACCCTTCGACTCTAAAGTACTTATCCATAACTTAAGTTTGAAATTAATCTCTTCTCTTGACTCCGCCATAAGAACTATATCGTCCGCAAAAAGCATGCACTTAGGGATTTCTTCTTGAATAGGCTTAGTTAGAACATCAACTACTAGATTAAATAAATAAGGACTCAAGGCTGATCTCTGATGTAGACCAATCCTTATGGGAAAATCTTTTGTTTTGCCCCCAGACGTTCTTACAGTAGTTGTTACCCCCTCATACATATCTTGTATTGCCTTGATATATGCCATACGAACACCTTTCTTTTCCAAAGCTTTTCAAAGAACCTCTCTTGGCACTCGGTCATATGCTTTTTCTAAGTCAATGAAGACCATATGCAAGTCTCTTCTTTTAATCCGATATCTCTCCATTAACCCCCTTAATAAATAAATCGCCTCTATTGTAGACCTACTTGGCACGAAACCATACTGATTCTCAGTAATATCAGTCTCTAATCTCAACCTGTGTTCAATTACCTTTTCCCACAACTTCATAGTGTGACTCATAAGCTTTATCCCCCTGTAGTTTGCACAATTTTGAATATCCCCTTTATTTTTATAAATAGGAACTAAAGTACTTTTCCTCTATTCATCTGGCATTTTCTTAGAACTTAATATCACATTAAAAAGTTTAGCAAGCCACAGCACCCCCATTTCACCTAAACACTTCCAAACTTCAATAGGAATACCATCAGGTCCAACAGCTTTACCATTTTCCATTTTCTTAAGCGCCTCTTTAACCTCGCCAACACGGATCCTACGGTAAAATGCCTGATTTGGTTCAACTTCTCTTGTTAAATCCTCTAACTCATAACTATACCCTCCTCCCTCGTCATTAAACAATTTGTAAAAATAGGTCTCCCACCTTTCTTTGATATCACTATCTGCAACCAAAACATTGCCTTCTTCATCTTTAATACATCGTACTTGATCCAAATCTCTCGATTTCTTTTCCCTGTCTCTTGCAATCTTATAAATCTTTCGTTCTCCCAACTTGGTCCCTAACTCTTTATAAAATTCCTCAAATGCCTTAAAACGAGCTGCACTTACCGCCTTCTTAGTTTCCTTCTTAGCTAAGCGATACTTTTCCCAATTTTCGGTATTATTACATAAGTGTATAGCTTTGAAACAGTTTCTCTTGGACTTCACTTTCGCTTGTACGTCCTCATTCCACCACCAAGTCTCTTTATCTTGTCGACCAGAACCTTTAGATTCTCCCAAAATTACTTTAGCAACCGCTCGAACCTTTTCAGCCATTTCCTTCCACATGATATTAGCATTTTCCTGCGCCTCCCAAATCCTTTCATTTAACATAGTTCTCTTAAAAGTTTCTCTCTTCTCCCCCTTTAGCTGCCACCACTTGACTCTTGTGTTTAAAACCTGTCGCCGCTTTTCCTTCCTACACTTCATACGCATGTCAAGGACCATTAACCTATGCTGGGTTGTCACTCCGTCCCCTGGAATCACTTTACAATTTGTACAAAGTCTTCTGACCTGTGGACCCCACTCTTGTATGTGATCAAGTGCTCCTCTCGCTTCTTAAAGCACATGTTGACAATCTTAAGGTTGTAAGCTAAAGAAAACTCAAGGATAGATTGCCCTTCATTATTAATTTCTCTAAAACTAAAACCACCATGAGTCCCTGCATATTGCCCTGCTTCCTTACCAACATGACCATTAAGGTCCCCACCAATAAAAATCTTCTCAGTAAGTGGTATGCTCTGAATCAGCCCCTCCAAATCTTCCCAAAATTTTTCCTTAAGATGTATTTCTGTTCCCACTTGAGGTGCATAAGCACTAATAACGTTGATTGTATCCCTACCAACAATTATTCTTAATGATATAATTCTGTCATCAATCCTTTTAACATCCACCACATTCATCTTCCACTCTTTATCCAATATGATACCAACACCATTCCTCGTGCTTGTTTTACCTGTGTACCAAAATTTGAACTCATTGAATTCCCGAGATTTTTCTCCAACCCATTTAGTTTCCTGAAGGCACAAGATGTTAATCTTTCGCTTTACCATTTCGCCCACTACCTCCCACGCTTTTTCAGTCATAGTTCCAATATTCCAAGTACCAAATCTGATCTTTCTCTCCTGAACTAGCTTCTTTAGCTGCCTCCGTCCATAAGAGAGCGGTAGCCCTTGCTCATTTAACACTACATCCGGGCGACGATGCAGCGGCCCTTGCTCACTTCTCACTGTACTCGAGCCATACAGCACGTTACTTACAGGCAACGACCTAGTATTAGCGCAATTTCTTCGTATGTCCATGTTCATAAGATTCGACAAGTTTTACGTTGGCTGTCGGGGCCTAACACAACCCTCCTCCTTTACCCGGGCTTGGGATCGGCTACATGCGTAGGCGGAGTTGGTTGAGATTAATTGATCAAATAAAATAATTTTAAAAACAATGCTATCGTGCTCCTTACGCGCTAGATGAAAAGAAACTAACATGCATTAAAAAATATGTCATGTTTTTAAAATATTATAACAATTTTTCATAACTTTTTTTTTATTAAAAGAATATCAATAGATATAAATTAAAAAAATTAATAAATATATAAAATATATCTTATATTTATAATTAAAATTAACTCTTAAATTAAATCTTATATTAAAGATTAGATGAATAATAAATTTTCTTCATATAAAAAATATTTCCTTTTTTAGTCATAAAAAGCAATTATATATGCAGTCTCTCTCATTTTTTTTCAATACCTTAAACTACATATTAGAAAGTTTGAAATGTGTGATATGAACTATAGGACAGATTTTGAATATAACATTTTGTTTGGAACAGTAGCATTTTCAAAACAAATAAGTTTTAAGGTGAAGAAAATAATAGGATGTGAAAACCATGGGCATCAAAAGTATTATCAGATATTAGATTTATGATTAAAAAACAATAGGCCATCTCAAAAGAGTTTATTTTCAAAATTCATAAAATGGCTCTAATTCATTGTCATGTTTGGTTTGAGATTTAGAGAGCCATTAATTACATAAGATGATGACACAAACTATTTTAATCCCCTTGAAAAGTGTGATTTAATCCTCGAAATGATATAACATGTAGCTGTTTTCTAGATATCATGAACAGTTGAGACTAATCAACAAAATAATATAATTTTGAATGCAATAATATCGTGCTTTTACACTGGGCATGAAGAAATAAAAATGCACATACATATATATTATACTCTAATATTTTGATAATAAATGCTTTTCAAATAATTGATTTAATTTAGTTTATTTTTCAATAAATTTATCAATAAATATATTGATTGATAAGCTATTCGATAATTAAGAGAGAAAATGTATTAAAAAAAGTTAATTTGCAAAAGATATTTTTTGAAACCTTATTTGATAAGGATATTTATCGATAAAGACTTTGATATAAATAAATATAAACTTAGCTTATGAAAAGTTTGAGTCACTGATTTAGAATTGAAATTTTTTAAAAACTTATTCGATAAGGGAATTTATCGAAGAAACTTTTGATAAGTGAATCATAGACTCATTTTATACAAATATTCTTAAAAGGAACTTATCAGAGTTTTAATTTTGATCAAGATTTTAATAAAGTTATTTATTAGTAAACTTGCTAAACTCATTTTCAAAAGACATTTATCCATAAAGACTGCGATAAATAAATATAGTTGTTTACTTTTTTTCTCTATTTCAAAAGAACTTATCAATAAAGGTATTTATTTATAAGATATTCGATAAATATATAAATTTTAACTATAAATATATTTCAAGTCTCATTTATTAAAGAGTTAATCAATAAGTCAGTTTATCAAAAAAATACCTTGATAAGTAGAGAAAGTTTCATTTTACCAAATGCACTGAAGTATTGAATTGATTTTGATAAATATCTTCTGAGTTTGATGATGTAAAAACTGTGTTTGGTTGATAACTGATTTTCAAAGAATTGATTTAACTTATTTTTCAATAAGCTTATTGATCAGTGTATTGATCGATAAACTATTCGATAAGTAAGCGAGAAAATGTGTTAAAGTAAGTGAGAATTGATTTAACTTATTTTTCGATAAGCTTATTGATAAGTGTATTGATCGATAAACACTTCGATAAGTAAGCAAGAAAATGTGCTAAAGAAAGCCGATTTGCAAAATGCATTTTTCAAAACCTTATTCAATAAGGATACTTATCGATAAAATTTTTGATATAAATAAATATAAACTTAACTTATGAAAACTCTGAATCACTGTTTTAGAATTGAAATTTTTTGAAAACTTATTCGATAAGAGTATTATCGATTGATTGATCGATGAATGTATTTATCGATAAAGATTTCGATAAATAAATACAATTGTTTAGTTTATTTCTCTATTTCAAAAGAACTTATCAATAAAGGTATTTATCTATAAGGTATTTGATAAATATATAAATTTTGACTATAAGCATATTTCAAGTTTCATTTATCGAAGAAATTATCAATAAGTCAATTTATTGAAGAATACTTCGATAAGTAGAGAAAATTTCATTTTACCAAATGCACTTAAGTATTGAATTGATTTTGATAAATATCTTTTGAGTTTGATGATGTAAAGTATGAGCTTGGTTCTTCATATCCTTATTGATAATATATTCGATAACTCTATTTATTGAAGAAGACTTCGATAAATTAGTTGTTGTGAAAATTTTTGAAATAAATCTTGTTTTTGATAAGTCTGAAATACTATATATATATATTATAAAAATGATATATTTTGAAGAACTATTCGATTGGACTGTTTATCAAAATCCTTTTAAATAAGACTTCACTTCGATAAATACTTCAACAAGTAAGAAAAAAATTCAGTATTTGAATCTGTTAAAGATTTAACAAATGATATTTTGAAAAATGATCTTAATAATCTTATGAATTGCTTTACTTTAATAAATATTCTTATGAAGTCTTGTTTCTAAATATATTACATAGTTTGAGGAAAAGATTAAACATCAAATAAAGTTTGAAAGTCTGTTCTTCATGCATTTGTTGATAAATTATACGATAAGCCTATTTGTGAAATGTTCTAAAATGAATTTGGAATTATCGATAAGTCTGAAAGCTTATAAATATAAAAAGAATATTTTTTAAAGAGCTATTCGATAAAGCTAGTTAGCGAAGTACTATTCTATAAGATCTAAAATTGTTTCAAAGTAATATGTTTGATATTTATCGAAGTCATTTTCAATAAATATTTCGATAAATTCAACTCATATTCAAAAAGATTTTTAAACTAGACTTTGATAGAATTTGATATTTAAATCTAAATAATTTGGAATCAATTGCATATACTTAAATTCTTTATATGTCTTTTATGAAAGATATTTCCAGATCATTTGCATGCAAGAACAAGAACAAATGAAGAGACTTATTAAAGAATAAAATATGTCAGAATACATACGTCAACAACCAATGACTCTATTCTTTAACGTCCACTCTAACGGCTATCTAATAGATTTATATAGAACTCAACTATAAAAGAAGCCCGAGAGACATGCTGAAAGAGAGAAGAGAGATGCGCAGTAATAAACAACAATCATGAACCACATTATTGAAGTATTCATAGCTATGTTAATAGTAACTCTGTTTCTCATTCTCTGAATAGAGTATGTTTTATTCCTTGATACAGAAACTTAGAGAGTATGTATTTTAGTACTTAGCAAAATCACTCTAATCAAGAAAGAGATAGAAATTTTATTTCTTTATCCGAGATACTTAAGAGTAGGTCTCTTGAGTGGGATTATCACTTTAAAGGATGTAAGGAGGAGCGAGAGAAAATCTCACAGTTGACATACTAAGGTGCCAAGAGTCCGGATAATCTTGGAGGATAGTAAAACACTCATATGAGTTATGAGGACTAGACATAAGTCAAGTAATTAGGTTGAACTAATATAAATCGTTTCTGTGCACTATCTCTTCTTTATTTTCTTTAATTGGTGATATCTTTATCAACTTAATTTTTTAATTTTATTCAAAGTTTTAAAATTTTAAAATAATCTAATTCACCCCTTCTAACGTGTAAAAGAGTCATTCTAACAAAATAATTGATTAATTTCATAATTATATGTTTCCAGAAAAATATTTCCTTTATTTAGTAATTAAATCCAATTATATATAGGGCCAAGTGAGGTGAGAAGGTTCTAGGGTGACTCAAGAAAAAAAATTAAACAAAACAATAAGAAATAATCAAATTTAAAATTATACGAAAGCAATAATTTTTTTCTTTTTGTTTTTTCCTTTCTTTTTATGCCTTTTATCTTTTTTGTTTACTTTTCGTTTTGCCCTTTTTTTTTCCTTTCTTTTTACTTTTCGTTCTGTTCATCTTTTTTTAGTGACAAAAACTAAATCAATAGAAAGAGAGAAAAATTTAACCAAACAATGCATTTAAGTTATGATCTTTAGCCTCTAAAATGTCTAGGTGGAATAAATCATGCAAAATAGTGCCAAAAAGGTGAAAAATTAGAGTTGACAGCAGAAGGCGAGCTGGCGCATGCAAGAGGTATGGTGCGTGGAGTCTAAACACTAGAGAAACCTGCGGTAGAGCATGCAGTGTGTGGATCTCACACGCAGTTGAGACAGGTGGTGACGGATGGCAGCGAAACTTGGATAGACGACGACCAAATTCATCAAGTCAGAGATGGTGGCAATGGAGGCGTGGTGAACGGCCGTCAGAATAGCGTGATGTTGACAATGGAGACTTGGTGTCTAGAGCTTGTTTGGCTGTTTGAAAAAGCTTATGAACAGAAGCGAGAACCTTTATCTAATGCCATTATATGTCTGCTTATAAAAACCCAATTATATATGATTTTTTTGTTTATGCCTTAAATTAACTACATGATTTGAAAGTTTGAAATTCGTGATATGGATTCTCGAAATTGGTTTATTTTGACAATAAAATTTTAGTTGGGATGATAACATTTTCAATTAGTTAGATTTTAAGGTGAAGACAAAAAAAACTTATAATGACGATTAAAAGTGATATTTTATGGTTATTTTTTGACCCACGGAAATTCTACTACTATTATAAGTCTATCTTTTAACGGAAGTTAAAAAATCTTCATGAAATGTAAGACTTAGAAATGTTACAATAGTTTTCTTGATAACTGTCGTTACATTATATATTTTGAATGGCCGTTTAAAAAAAATGTCATTAAAGTCTTCATTTTAATTTTTTTTTCTTTTCTATGTTTCATTTAATTTTTCCTTCAATACGCCTGCATTTACCATAATCAAGATAGAATATAGACAATAAAATATGAATTAAGCAATACAAAATTCAAATTAAATGTTAATAAATAGTAATGAAGTAATTCGAATTTTTAACCATGTATGCAATTAATGAATCAAATATTGTACAATCATATATACACGGAAATAGATTATTGATTAAGGTAGGCTCAAAAGTATGTTTTACCAAATCATTCATCATTGAGTGGATTATATCATCTTCATAGCTCATGTTGTTCTCTAACAACTACAAGTTAAAATTAATATAATAAGTAAATATTCAAGATGTGAATAAATTGAAAAAGTCACTAAATATTGATAACTTCATACCTTATGTAAGCTATCCATGATCTGTATTTCATTGATGTCGTGCATATAGTGGATTATATAATATTCATATTAACACCGCTAGGTTGATAGTGGTACTAACAAAATAGAAAAATACAAAACACATTAGTGACTAACTTTATACCTAATAAATTTAAGAGTATACAAAAAGTTAATTATTTGAAAACTATTTACTTGAGAATAAATTCATGTAGGATTATTACCAAGAAGATGGCCTGTGGATAGATGGAAGCCTTGCACATCCCTGTCTCCAATTGAAAAAAGGGATATCATATTACTTACTAAATTATGTTAATAAATCTAAGAAAAACTCACAAGATGAAGATGGAAACAATCTTGGTATCTGGCCGTCTAAACAATGAATCGAACTAGTACACCATATTATTTTTAGAGACTATGACAAGCAAAGTCCAATGCTTACTACCAAATATGAACATTATATATGAATGTATATATGCATCCAAGTGTGCCAAGTACAAGAGTATACGTATCCTTTAATGTAAGGTGCAAAATATATCTTTCTCTCGATATGGGTTATAATGTCCACCATATACAAAATCCTCGAGTTCCTATCGATGCCTATCTCTTGGACACGTTGAGGACACATGAAGCCATATGTGTCTCCTTTTGCTTCATCCAAATATCTCCGATAGAAGTGGCTATTGTTAATAGAGAAAGGAGTCAGTACTGCGTAAATGGTTAAACATAAAATATTAAAATAAAATTATAACTTACAATATGGCTAACTGAATGATAGTTGAATCCAGCTCCTCAAAATTCAGGAATTACACTATGTCATTCTTGTCCATAGTGAATTTGTAAAGCTCCTGTGCGGTCAAAACCTTGTACGGAATTGTGAAACTAAGTACTTCCTCCAATCTTGTTGCTATAATGTGAAGAGTTGCTATACCAATATATGTTGAGGATATGATATGAGGAAGAGGTCTGAGCTTGTCTCCTTTTTCCCTCTTAACCTTGTATTATGTGGTGACTTTTTTGGTACTTGGTCTTTTGGGATTTGCTTTTTAGGCACATTCTCTGGCACTAGCAACAGTATGACCTGCTTTCTCAATTTGATCTGATATATTGACTATATAATAAACTGCCTGGAGCTTTGTCCAATATGCAACCTCGTTAGTGGGGAAGGGAACCGATACAGTGCCTGAACCTTTCTTTATGTGCTGTACCGTGATCTTGACTTCGCTATCAAGAATTATTTTCTGGTGAATTGTTGTAGCATTTGGGTATATGGTAGTATGAGCGATGAATGTTGTAGTCCCTAAGTCTCATAATATTGGACCACATTTCTCCCTATCGTCCTTAGTGTGCTCAAGGGTAGGGTCAAGACCAGATGGTTGGGAGACAAACTTCTCTTTATTGGCTCTGTCCTTCTCACTAGTCACCGTAGGAGAACCCTAAAAATGTAAACAAAATTAGTCAAGATAAAATATATGTTAAACGTCCCTTCAAAAGAAGCAAATGAATATGTTTTTACCCTGAACTCTGGTCGGGTGTAGGGAAGCCCATCATCATCATGGCCTATAGTAGCCTGACATCCATATACTGGACTCTAGCATCCATCTTATGGCGCATCCTTTCCAACTCCTCCTCGCATCTATCTCGAACCTTTTGCAATTCTTCTCTAATCACCATGTCTGTGGAGGGTACGCACTTATTCTTTGAAAGACAGAGACAAAAAAGTCTTTACGTATCACTCCTTTGGGCCCCCTCTCACTCGACTTGGATGGTCAGAAGTCCTAATAGCTGTCTCCAGGATATCCATTCCTTTTTCACAAATGAAAAACCCTTAAGATGCTTGTTGCTCCAGTGCATCCTACAACATATATAAGTTACAAAGTTAAAATAACTGAATAAAAAATAATAACGTATAAATTCTTAGTATTTAAATTAATTACTTATAATCCTCTCATCAACTGTAGCAACCTTTGGAGTGATGTATTGTCATTTCTTCACCCTCGCATGCTTCCATTTTTGCTAGAGAGATAGCGCTACACTAGTGTCTGATGCAGTTTCTTGTTGTGTAGCTTGCAACTGCTCTTGCATTATTTTCCTCTCAAGGACACTGTACCCCCTCGAGACATATAATGATGGTACACATTCTTCTTGGCTATTTCTTGATTCCTCTTACAAATAGCCTCTAAAAAATAAATAAAGTTAAATTAGTTGATTAAAATATACATTCATTACCAACTAAGTTAATTAAAATGTAAGTTTATAGAACATATTAAACCTTATAAGTAGTCTCTTCCCACCATTGATGAAATAATGTTTAAACTTTGTCACTAACATTATGGTATGTGTCCTTCGGATGCTCCCCCATCTTACTGCCTCAGAGGTAGTCATTCTCAAGGTTCGACTTAAAGTCTTTCCACCATTCATGTATTGCTTTAAGATATGATGCTTTATGCTTATAGTGGCGAGAATATCGAAATTTTGCTGCATGAAAGTATAAAAAATTAAAATGAAGCTGCAATAAGGGATAAAAATTATGTATAACTAAAGTAGATAGGTGGAACATAGAACTAGAAATCTACCAAAATGTCCTTTCAAATCATATCCTTGTCTTTAACGTCGACTACCTTCCACTTGGTGTACGCAATGTTAATCTTAGCACGTACTATATGGTAGACATAGCTATTAAAACATGGCTCATTTTCACCAATTGCCTTCATGTCAGCATCAAATTCCACCGGTAACTTCGTGGGATGTGTCCTCTCGTCTGTCTTAGATACTCGTTTCATATGGTTCAGACCTCTTCCTCTTTCCTTCCCTTGCTGACTAGAACTTGAACTTGCTAAATGTGAACCATCCATGCTTTGTTCAAAAAACAATAAATAAAGGTAAAAATATGATACAATTAACTAGCAACTGAAAATAATATTTGCTACTGAAAGGGAGTAACAAATCACATTAGGATATACACTTGTGCAATTCTCTCTCGTAATAATTTCTACTCATCAGGGACTAAATACAGTACACTGAGAAGATCAATATCGGCCAATTTCATCATCCTTATAGATTTTTACTATCTTGTAATCACTAATAATGGGGTTGTACACAAATCTAAAATAAAACACATTTGGAGGACTAGATACATAAAAGGTTTTGAACCTAAACCTATGCCCATATCACATAAGCTTACCTTAGGTGATGTTATTCATTGTTTTGTTCATTTCATTTTGTTTAGAGGTCAAATATAACTATGTAAATAATGAAGCCAAATGATTCTTCTTCTTCTTCTACATTTGCCTCAATAGATACAACTATGTAATGAAGAAATTAAACAGTGACTTAGCTTTGAAGATGAGAATGATGATGGAGGGAGTTAACGACGACAAAGATAGTCAACGACGATAGAGTGCACCAAAAATAGGTAAAAAATGACAGAAAATGCCTTTCATCCAAGTCTATGGTGTTAGGGCAAAGAATGGGTCCACAAGCGGCTATGTGAAAAGTAAATTTGAAGCTCACCATGGATATAGGGTTTTGAATTTATTATGCCTTTTTACGGCGATTTTAATAAAAATTGCCGTTATAGAACTTGTAACGTTTGTTTTTAATAAAACCACAATCAAAATTATGACTTTTACCATATTAGATTGCTTCTGTGAAGACTTTATATGGCAGTTTTATTAAAACCATTGTTACAAGTATCTATAACTGTGGTTTTTATTAAAACTGCCATAAAAAATTAGAAAAGTCAATTCATTAAACTACTTGTTTACATTGATCCTATTATTTAAAGATAATATATAATCTTGAATTTAATAAATTAGATACTATTATGCCAATGATATTTAGTAAATTGTTGCATTATTAATTCATTAAACTACTATTGTTTACATTGATCATATTATTTGAATATAACATATAATCTTGAATAACTATTATGCCAAGTGGTATTTAGTAAATTGTTGCATTATTAATTCATTAAACTACTTGTTTACATTGATCATGTTATTGGAAGATAACATATAATATTGAATACAATAAATTAGACACATGTGTCAACGTTATTTGTTAAATTGCTGCATTATTTCTTTATGAATATTTTTTAATTTCCTTTAAAGTACTCATTGTTGAAAGCGTAACTAATAAGGAAAAATTGATGTAGGTCCCATAAAGAAAATAATGTTCTTTACATATATTTTGACAACCATAAGGAGAAAGCGATATAATTGATCAACAAACTGAAACTAATTAACAATGACTGACTTTAGAAAATATTCTAACTATAGTTTGACTATTTTTTATATTTTTGTAACTTATGATAAAAAAAAGAGATGAAATGAAGGTAAAACCTTTCTATCAGATGAAGCAGAGTCGTATATGTTTTGGGTTATTTGAAGGGTGGTGGAAGTGCCGCTAGTTACATTGTCGGCGAAAATCAGAATGGAGACTATTGAACCTTTCTTGAAGGTTCTCTACCTGAAGGGAGAGCTCTTCAACTGAATTCTTCAAACTATCCATTTGGTTTTTCAATTATTCCAAACGTTTGAGGAGGTCTAGAAATGACGAAGCAGATATCAAGTTAGGGAGAGGATGCTTGTCATCAAAATCATCATATGATCTTTTCTATGAATGGGAAGGAGAAGATCTTGAAGAGAATGCCGTTTAAAGAAAAATAAAAAAAAAGTAAGACAGATGATACAAGGTAACAGATTGAGGAAAAGAAGGTTCGTAAGAGGTATCTGCGGACTTCCCTCATGATGGCTGGAGACATTGGAAACCAAAAAGGCAAGAGACATACTCTTTCTTTCTGTAGATAAGGAATGAAGAGGCAAAGACAGGAAGGTAGAACGATTGACTTATAATGTCAGTTTTTACAAAAATCGTCATTCTAAGTTATCAGAGTCACTTTTAACGGCAGTTGTATGAAAAATCGCTATTAAAAGTTTCTAAAATACATATTTATTTACAAATGTCACCTCCTTTTTTTACAGCATTGTTCTTTTTAATCACCATGAAGTAGCGTTGTAATAAATATTTTTTTTCTAGTAGTGAGAAATGAATGAGCTATTAAAATAATGTGTGCTAAAAGTTTTATTAAATATTGAGTTTATGATTAAAGAACAATGGCCATCTCAGAAGAGTTGGTTTTAAGGATTCATCAAATGGTTCAAATGCTTTGTGATAATTGATTGAGATGCACATAGCAATTAATTATGAGTTGAGGAAAACAAACTATTTTAATAATCTTAGAAAATGTGATTTGAACCTTAAGATCATCTGATGTATGTGTTATTTTTTATTGGCTTAGCTTTTCAATCAATTTTACTTACATAGTTGGCTTACTCATTTTTCTCCAATAATTGCAAAACTATATTATTAAAATAGGAGAAAACTATATCAAAGACCTAATAACACTATTGTTCCTTTCATCATCAAACACCCCCTTAATTTAAAATGATAGATGATTAAAGGTACAAAAGTTAATAGAGCATATTTAACAAATATATCAGAACAATTAACAAACTCTATATTGATCAATCACCTTGTTTGGTCCACGGTTCCAATAAACTTGATTTGACAACTTATTAAACCAAGTGTTATTACAAAAGGTGCTACAAAAAATTGAAGATATAAAAACATAAAGCGAATAAAAAAATAAAAGTCTAGGAAAATAAACCCAAATCTCATTGAAGAACATAAAGATTTTCAATCATTTGCCCTCAAAAGTCTATATAATATCTTCTTTACCAGTTTATTACGACAAAAGTAGAACGAAGGAAAAAATTGAAATGAAGGGAAAAATATTAATTTCTAAAAAATTTTTTGAATCCCAAAAATAAAATGAAATTACTGCTTATGTCATTCCAAACACTTCAGCATGCCAACTATAGAGGATAAATCATCCTTCATGGAGTCCACCCAAAGGCGCATCATGTTGGTTACCAAGAAGAAGTACAAATCCATCATGTTCTTCCAATCCCTTTAAAATCGTAAAAACATTAAAGATCGTCACCATATGAATAGTCTAATAACAAAAAAATTAATTTGATACATTTTTGTATTCCATTAAAATATAATATTTCTCTTAAAAAAATCATATGGAAGCTGTTAGCATCGTTACTTTCTTCTACATCACAATTACATTTCATGAGCAATTTCTTCATGAAAACCAGGGTTAAATGGAAGTTGGTAAGAATCAATTTGTAAATTTGTGTCTAAACAAAAATAAGCTAATGGTGCTTTATATATAAAGTTAAGTTTTAAGATGAAGAAAATAATAAGCCATTAAAACAGTGCAAGTCGAAAGTTTTATATATTAGGTTTATAATTAAAAAACAATGGTCTGTTCAAATATTGTTATTTCTATAATTAATTAAATAACTCAAATTCTATATGTTGAATGGCTAAGATTTTATTGCATCAAGATAATGTGAAATATAATTGTAGTCAGGAATGGTTGAGATTAAACAACTAATAAGTATAATTTTAAAAGTAATACTAGCGTGCTACTTACATTTGATGTAAAGAAACTTATATTAATATAAATATATTTTACTTCCGCTTTTATTATATCAATTCTCATCTTTTATAATAAAAATAAAATGACTTAAAATATTAAAAGTAAAAATAAAAATAGAAGTGCCCTACATTGTACTAAACAAGAAAATTAGAATATTTCACTTCTACTTATATTTTCTTATTTTCACTTCTCGCCTATGTATCAAACATCACACAAATTTTTAATGATGAATGGCTGAGATTTTATTGCAAGAGTAGACAAAACATAACATTTTAATAATCTTAAGAAGTGTGATTTGAAAATCAAGACATTCAACAACTGAGATTAAAAACCTAAAATAATATAATTTTAAAAGCAATACTAATGTACACTTGATGCAAAGAAACTAATACTAACATAAATACAATTGATTTTATTGCATGATGAATGGAACGTCAAATTGCTTTTTTTAAACTCTCGTCAGATTTTTTATGATGAATGGCTAATATTATATCATAAGAGTGGACTAAAAGAAACATTTTAATAATCTTAAAAGTTTGATTTGAACTTCGAAATGATTTGACATGTGTAACTGTTTTTAAGGTCTCATTGATTGAGATTAAACAATTAAATTAATATAATTTTAAAATCAATACTAGCATACTCATTACGCTTGATGTAAAGAAATTGATATTAACAAAAATATAAGTAATTTATTATATAATTATTTATGTTTCCTTCCATATAAAGTATTCCTTTTTTAAGTCATGGAAACCGGTCATGGTTTTTCTTTCTTTCTTGAATTTTTCCTATGGTAAACCATTTTTTGTTGCAATGAAGATGATTTTTTATTCATAATTATTTATGAAATACAAGTTCGCCGCCTCGTTTCTAGTTCACCTCTTGCATAGTAACGTAATTGGCATTTCATTATGGCCGCCTAGGTTATAAAACGCTTTATGTTGTGTATATGGATAAAGAGCCCACGATGAGTTTGATAAAATGACTGTGAGAAACAAATTCACTAACATTAGGCCCTGCTCAGAGCTCAACATATTCGAGCATTTTTGACAAGATGTCTCATAGAGATTATGTATCTTGGAACTCAATGCTAAATCAATATATTCAACCATATGCTTTTAGATGGGTATGCGCTAATCAGCATCATTATCCACAATGCTTGTTTGATCAATAGTACTGTGATTTTAAGATGCTTTTTAATCTTTAATTTATTTTTCATATTAGAGAGGCAGTACAAAAAATTTGATGTTATAAATAGAATTCAACCTCCCACTTCTAACTTATAGATGAGCCTTCATTTCACTATAGGCTACAAAGTCATTAGCAATTTTTTAATCGTTAGAACGCATATCAAGTGGAAAGATATAGATAGAGACTGTGTGTGCACGTGCGTGTGTTGGGGGTTATAGTCGTTTAGCTAATCGGAGGTAGTTAGAAGCATTTCGTCATAGACGGCAAAGCCACAAACAAAGACTGGAAGATTTGGAGAATTCCCTGCCAGATTGGGGGCCGTAGGTGATGGGAATGACTTACTGACGTTTGAACTATTGTTTTTCCTCGTGTTTATACACAAGACATCCACCATTGTCTCCTGTAGTTGATTCTATCCTGAAAAGTTCTAGCTGAAATGTTAAAAACGACTAGAGAATCTATGTTGTAACAATCATACCAAAATATAAAATTAATACATTTTTCTCTTGATTCATATGAAATAAATTATAGGAAAGCTTAAATTTAATACTTTTGGTATTCCCTTAATCTGATTTCTTTACAAAAAGCAAAACCCTATAGAAATTGTTTGTTTTATTTCTTTCTTTATCACCAGTAGAATTCATACGCAATTTCTTCATGAAACCTAAGGCAAATAAATTTCTTTATTGCCAGCTTGAGTCGAAACACGCAAAAGCTAATAGCATTTTATAGAAGTAAACAAGTTTAGGGTGAAGAAAACAATGGTTTATCAAAGCGGTGTACGCTTCATCAAACACTAGGTTTAGGGTTTGAAAAAACAAATAATGAGCCGGACCATCTCATAAGGGTCTATTTTTAAAGTTTTAGTAAATTAGGCATTTTCGTGCAAGGAATAGCTGAGATTCATAGAATTATTATTTATATGAGTAGACAAAACGTACCATTTTAATGACTTTGAAAAGTGTGATTTGAACCTTGAGATGGTGCAATATACAACTATTTTATATTTTTTATGAACGGTTGACATTAGGCAAGCAAAATGTTATAATTTTAAAAGTAATAATATATATCATGCTCCTTATGCTATATATAAAGAATTAAAATGAACATAAATATAATCAATTAATTGTAGAGTTGTAGGTTTCCTTCATTTGAAAATATTTTCTTTTTAGTCAAGAAAACCATATATGCTTTATAACTTCAACTATCTAATATAGAGGTTTTGAACCCGTGGTATGTATTCTAGAAGGAAAAATTAATTATTTAATTATTATAGTTTCATTGAATTTATAATTTAGTCCTTATAGTTTGACTTGTGGTGACTAAGTCTTTAAAATTTTATCATCTTTGTGACTCGGTCCTTATTCATCTTATGTAGTAGTGATCGTGTTAAAATTTTTCATATTACAAAATCTTGATCAAGCACACCCGAGAGAAAATGATGCGTTTATTTTGGGGCAATCTACTGGATGTGTTTGTTTAATTTGATATGACATGACAAGGATGCCAAATAAGCAAATTTTAACACTATAAGTATCATATAACATGAGTCAGGACAAACTCAAAAGCTAGAATATGAGAAATTTTTAAGAACTCACAACTACAATAACGAGTCAAATTATAAGAATTAAATAATTAATTTTTTTTTATTTTAGAAATTGATGGATTTTGACGGTAAGATTTGGTTGGAAATGTGACAGTAACATTTAAAGATAGATTAGTATTTGGATGAAGAAACCAATGGGTTGTCAGAACAATGTGAGCTGAAAGTTTTATCAAATATTAGGTTTATGATTGAAAAAATAATAGCTCATCTCAACTTCCTTATGACTAATGACTGAGAGTCATAGATCCATTAATAATATGAGTGCACAAAATGTAACATTCTAATGTTATTAAATTGCGTGATTTGAACCTCCAGATGATGTGTAAGTAGCAGTTTTCTAATACTTACGAAAAATCTATATTAAACAACAAAAGTAACATAATTTTGAAAGCAATACTACCGTAGGTTATATGTAAAGAAACTAAAATACATATAAAATATTAAATTGATTGTATAGTTATAGGTTTCCTTCATATGAAAAATAATTTCCTATTTCATCATGAAAACCATCGACTTTTTTATTAATAACAATTTTTGGTCAATTTTTTTGTTAATAACCTAACTACCAAATGTTGAGGCTATTAGGAGTATTTAAGATGCCCAGTGCTCGGTGTGCCAACTCGAGTCTAGAGAAAAATAGCTCTGTTTAGCTAAAAAAACCTGGCCCGAAATATAATATGGCAAGTTTGAGCCCAACACCGGGCCTAATATATATATTATACTTTTTTAATTACTAATACCCATCTGACTATCTGTTTGCCTTTGCCTTTGCCCTAATTCTTAAAAGTTTAAGTTCAGAACTTTAGAGTTCAGGTTCAGAGTGACAGAGCATATCACTGTATCCATCGCATTACTCTCTAGCTCTCTGCCTACACCCGTCGACCAGTTCCCTACCCTCCTGCAAATTTCCAGCAATGACATTGTCCATTCTTGTCACTGGCTCTCTGCCTAGACCTCTTTTGAGTTTTCAATTCATAGTTCTTTTAGATCCTCTGTTTCTAGCTTTCTCAATTTTGGATTTGTAGTGAATTTTCAATTCATAGTTCTTTTAAGGCTTCACTTTCAAATCTTGAAAGAAGCCTACTTCTCGCTCTTCTCGTACCAGACTTTAGGTCATTCTCCCTCTTCATCTAGATCTCCATCTCTTTGGGATTCCTTTCTTTAATTTGACTTCCTTGAGTTGATGTCTTTTTCTAGCTGTTTGCAATATGCACATTATTTCTCATAGGAAACTATGAGATTTGTTTGTTCTAGAAATTTATGGGTCTTGCTCGTATATTTGCTTTATTCTGTGCAAGTTTCGCTAAATTCTCACGTGACTAAAACACAAAACTAGCATTTTTTTGTCAATCCTTTTCTTCCGTACAATTTGAACAGGGTACAAATTCAACAAGTGAACTCTTGAATTTGAATGTTGATTTTTCCTAAAATAGTTGCTATTAGCTACAGTGTGCATTTTAAATGGCATATTTGGTTCTTTAGGCTAGTTATCAACTATTATGCATCTTACACATACGACTTACTCTAGTTGTTTCTTATTTCCTTTCCTTTTTAATGTTTGTGAGTGGGCATTCTTAGGAAAGTATAATATTTGCATGACTCATGTAACTTAGATTCACAACTTATATACGTTGTTCACCTTTTCATTTTGTTTTTTTTAATGTTTGCGATTGTTTATTCTTAAGAAACTTTTCACCCACAAAAATTCTTAGAAAAGTTTGTATTACTGTGTGATGTGAAATACAGAAATAGTTGGCAGACCCTTTTTGTTGTTTACTTATGACGTTAACCATATAACTATATACTTGGCTCTTTTTCCTTTTATGTTATTGAAGGCCCTGGTTTGGGAAACCCATTCGGTTTGAAGTCATTTCTTGCTAGCTGATGGCAGCAAGTTACCTTGAATATTGACAACTGATATATTATATTAAG
This sequence comes from Leucaena leucocephala, assembly GCA_037074615.1. Classification (NCBI taxonomy): domain Eukaryota; kingdom Viridiplantae; phylum Streptophyta; class Magnoliopsida; order Fabales; family Fabaceae; genus Leucaena; species Leucaena leucocephala. The sequence goes on from CM073542.1 coordinate 11,771,182, forward strand.
CAGTATTTGGCTATCAAATAGCACTGTGATGCTATTGTTTGAATTATGAATCTCATCAAAAACTTAGGATTCTTTAACGGATGCATGTATTTGGCTACATTATGTGAATTCACTGAATCTATTTATGCAATTTTAATTTGTTTATTGATTAATTTTATTAATTAGCGTTGTAGTGAGACCCTTTGAGAGGTCACAATGACACTTCTAATATCAATAATCTTGTTGACATCCTCTCATTCTTGCCCTGTTGTTGCCATCACAATCACGTATGCCCTGTTGTAATTTTTTAATGGATTTTAACTTTTAAGAGTTTCATATGTGAACTTCTTTGTATTTCAATGGATAAGAAGTGGGAAAACTCTTAGCTTTCCTCTTAGTAAGACAATAATATTTCTATTACTCATTAGTAAGATAATAATGTTTAAATGGTTGGCTAATTTCTGAGGTTTCCATGACTAATTTTAAGTTGAAGATACTTTGTTTAAATGGATGATCAAGCTTCTAAAGTATCGTCATCCTCTCTTGAAGATTATTCAATTTCATCCGCTTTTAAAACTTCTATTGTATCACTAACCCCTAATCCTGTCCATAATGAACTAGTGCAACTTTTACCCTTGATCATACTCATATGCCTCCTCCACCTACCTCTCAATCTCTCCTCACCTATCCCCACCCTCCTACTACTCATGCTCCCAATCCTACCACCCAAACACAAACAGAATTTGTTGCACAAGAAACAAATGTGGAAGGTAGGGGTACAAAGAGAAAGGAAAGAGAACCCATGCACACATCAGAGGTGTGTGATCACTTTGTTAGATTGCCATTAGAAGAAACTAATGGGGAGCACTTAGCAACTTGCAAACATTACCATACGACCTATAAGGCTGATCCAAATCGTCATGGAACACATTCTTTGTTAATGCATATCCCAAAGTGTAAGGAAAACCCAAATAAGGCCACTTCAATCACTACAGATAGTTGATCATTAAAGGAGCTATTTGCTTTATAAAATGACAGAAGCACTAATTTGTAACCAAAATTGTCTACGAGCTAACCAATCTATCAATGATTTAGCTAACAAGCTTCAGGAGTTTGATAATTTTGATGAAAAAGAAAATGTCATTCAGCTTGCAAGTAATTTTTTATCAATGGGGATAATTCATCAATAAGCTAATCAGTATCGATATTCACAATGCTTGTTTGATCAAATGGAAGTGTAATTTTAAGATACTTTGTAATCTTTAATTTATTTTTTGTATTAGAGAAGTAGGTACTACAAATTTGAAGTGTAATTTTAAGATACTTTGTAATCTTTAACTTATTTTTTGCATTAGAGGAGTAGGTACTACAAATTTGAGATTATAAGCAAAATCAAACTAATAACTTCTAACTTAGAGAAGTTTTCATTTCACTATAGACGATAAGGTCATTGGTAATTTTTTAATCCTTAGAACGCATATCAAGTGGTAATGAGAGAGAGAGAGAGTGTGTGTGTACATGCGTGTGTTGGGGGTTGTAGTCGTTTGGCTAATCGCAGGTATTCGGAAACATCCCGTCATAGAAAGTAGAATCGCACACAACTTGGAAGCCCTAGCTAATCCCCTACTATAGCACATGCCTTTTTTTTTTTAATATATATACAAATTTTTAGAAAGATGTTGGGTTCACCGATGATTTAAAGATAGGGTAAAATCTCATTTCCTCTTATGTGATACTAATATAGGACAGAATAAGTTATCAATTACTCTCAAACATAAAAGCACCCAAAAGTTGTGGTATCTCCCCAAATATTACGATTGGAACTATAACAAAATAATCTCTTTAGGGATCGAACATATTTTAAATAATCGTATGTCTCATCCATTTACTAGCTGAATCCACGAACTGTGAGTACTATAGCAGATGTTGGTGATAGGAATGACTTGCTTCTAGACTGCTGCATTTCCTCTTGCGTTTGTAGCCTAGAAATCCACCATTGTCACCGATAGATGATTCCATCCTCAACAATTCTGGTTAAAATGTCAAAAAGCGACCAGAGAATCTAACCTGTAACAATAATGCCAAAATGTTAAATTTATACATTTTTCTCTTGAATCATATAAAACAACTCATAGGAAAGCTTAAATTTAATACCTTTTGATATTTCATTGATCTGATTTCTCTAAAAAGCAAACCCCCATGGATGCCACTAGTCTTATTGCTTTCTTCATTACCAGTATAATTCATGAGTAATTTCTTCATGAAACCTAGGGCAAATAAAATTTGCTAAAAATCAATTTGCAAGCTTGTGTTGACACACAAAAGAAAACCGCGTTTTATAGAAGGTAAATAAGTTTAGGGTAAAGAAAACAATGGTCTATCAAAGTGGTGTAAGCCGAAAGTTTCATCAAACACTAGGTTTATGGTTTGAAAAAAATAATGGGCCGGTCCATCTCAAAAGGTTTTATTTTCAAAGTTTTAGCAAATCAGCCATTTTCGTTCGAGGAATGGCTGAGATTCATAGACTCATTAGGTATATGAGTATTTATTATCTATAGTTTTAACTAGTGAATAAATAAAATATATGATCATTTAAAACGTATTCGATCATTGGATAATACTATTTTATTATAGTTTTAATTACATCACTTAGGAAGACATTTTAACTTATGGGTATTTAAGTTTATGCCTAAAAGTAATAAATGGCTTGTCCTACCCTGTATTTATATCTTTTAGGAGGAAGAGAGACTTTACTCTGCATTAGAATTATGAATGAGTCTAACCCTTTTTAAAAATTTATTATACCAAAAAAAAAGTTATATGAGTAGACAAAACATATCATTTTAAGGATCTTAAATGATTTGAACTTTGAGATGGTGCAACATACAACTATTGGCTTTTAATCATTTCATTCCCTTCATTAGAAATATATTTTCTTTTTTTCTTTGGCGTGTAAGAAATTAAAATGCATATAAAATATTAGATTGATTGTATAATTATAGGTTTCCCTTCATATGAAAAATATTTTCTTGTTTCATCATGAAAACCATCGTTTTCTTAATAACTTTTTTTGGCCAAATTTTTTGTTAATAACTTAACTTCCAAATTTTGAAGTTTGGAATGTATAATATGGACTCTAGAAATTGGTAGGGTTTGACAATAACATTTGGATTGGGATAGTCGCATTTTCTAACAAATAATTTTTTTTTATATAAATACAAGTTTATCATTTCATAAGATAAAATAATACATAAAAAAGGGCCGACCAACTAACCTACGGAAATGAGGTCTAATAAGGCCCAAATACAAGTATACAAAATTAAAATAAACAACCACCATAGAAACGGGTCTAACATATAAGATCTTAAAGTGAATACAACAATGCAGTTGTGACAATATGTGCCAACTGTTTTATGAAAAAAATAGTTTTATGATTGAAAAATAGTAAATCATCTCAAAAGTATTCAAAATTTTATTATATTACTCAAATTTGTTGGACGCATGGCTGAAATTTATAGAACCATCAATTATATGATTAGATAAAACATACTATTTTACTGATATTAAAAAGTGTGATTTGAACATTAAGATAATGGACATATAACCGTTTTCTAAGTCTCATATTCATTAAAAACATACTATTATGATTCTTACACTATATGTGGAGAATTATGAATTTGATTGGTCACTTGTATTTTGAGGGTATTTGAATCAATGATTTCATATTGCTGGCAAGACTCTTGGTTTAGCTTGGGGGATTTTTTAGCCTTATATATTATTACTTTATGCCCTTACCCTATGTTTGGATGGAAAGAAAAGAAGAGGAGAAATAATACTATGAGAGAAAACTTAGAAAAACAATAATTTTTTTACTATTTAAAAAAAAAATCTTCATAATATTCCCTTCCTCTTGTTTCCCCCTACTTCTCTCTATTCAAACATACCTATATAAGATCTACTTAATTGATTTAGATAAATAAAAAAATTAATTAATTTAATTATTTATGATGATTATATGTTAGTTTTCCTAAAAATTTTCCTTTTATCATGTGCATTATAACTACACTTAATCGAAATTCCCATAATATATACAATTATATATGGATACTTTAGAGAAAAAATTATAAATTTTTTATTGGCGTTTTATATGTATAACAAAAATAATTTTTTATCTAGCTATTATATTTAAGACAATAAGGAGTATAAACAATATTTGATGAATTATCCCCTATTGCAAAATGACTATGAAATGATTTTTATGACACTTTTTCTTGTGTTCAATGAAACTCTTTAAATTTTTATACACGGATATTCGCAATTTAAACCATTTAAATTTTGATAGTAAAACAGTTGTCACATGAAATTGTGCTACCATAAGAGGAATGTGTTCTGGATTTAAAGACATACACACTAGCCGCTTGATGTTACAATTGTGATTGAATATAAACCTCCTATTTATTAAAAAAACTTACATATTAAACAATGAAAAAGTTACACCCACAAATGTTAGGTTTGTAGACTAACAAAGAACAGCAAATATCTCAATGTCACACTTGATTCAAGTGATATGGGACGAGGGGGACAAAACAATGTCATTAACTTACTAGACTTGATTTAAGCTTTAAAAAAGGGAAAAATTAAGGGTTAAAGTAAAAATTTGCCCTACAACTTCTTACTTGATTGGGTTGGGTATTTGGAATCATTTTTAGGATCTATATTTTCTCAAAAGTTGTGAAATCATAACAATATCACCCTTATTATTATCCAAAGTTAGTTTGATTGTAAGTTTACTAATATACTGATGTGATGTTTATATTATCTTTTATTTTAAGTTAAGGTACAAATCTATCTAAGAAATTTTTATTTATAAGCACTAGGTATCTATAAATATTTTTTTAGGTTCAATATTACCATAACTATTATTTAGGTATAGTTTGACTATTAGTTTGACTAAATATATTAAGTTATACATATACTATTAGAAAAAATATTTTTCACGAAGCAACTTTATGGTGATTTTCCTAAAAACTACCGTTCGAAAAAGGTAATCACATTTTTGTAAATAATTAGCTGTTAAAAAACTTTTGACAACAGTAGTTGTTATAAAAAAATGATGTGAAAAGAATTTTTGATGCGCTTTTTAAAAACAACGCCATGGAAAGAAGTATAAGTTTGTAAAAAATACCCTCTTGGATAAAAAAAACTTATTACCACGTTTATAAAAGCGTCATGGTAAATACTTTTAATGGAGGTAAAAAAACGCCGTTAAAAGTTCATTTCATGATGTATTTCTTTAAAACTGCAATGATTAACTGTCAAAAATTTAAAAATCCCTATCACACGTATCATTTTTATTTTCACTTTTCACGGCCATTGTGTCCCCCTTTGTGTACCCACCACCACATACTTTGGCGAAGTTGAAATTTTGGCATTTTTCTTTTACTTTCAGTGCCATCACTCATGTCTTTGCTGTCGATGTTGTTCTTCGTCATTTTGTGGTGATTTCAGTAAGCCTTAATTTTCTTTCATCTTTTGCTCATTCTTATTGCTTTTTTATTTGTTTGTGTTAGAAGTAGTTATTGGGGCATAGTATTGGGTCTATAAGCCCAAAGCCCACTTTAAATGTATCTATATATATGAGGGCTCTGTAAACATTTAAAGCAATGGAATAGAAAATCATTTTTGTCATGTGTGTCTCCAATAGTTAACATGGTACTAGAGCGCAGGTGTTATTGAAGGGTCTATAGCTACACAAAAGAAAGCCCAACAATTAGTCCAGTTTTATTCTGAAGAAACAAGAAACCCAAGAAAAAGGAGAATTATTGCCCAACAGTAAGAGAAAGCACTTGTTGCCCTAATCACCGAAAGGAAATCACCAAAAGAAAACAGCGTCAAGTGCTGCGATTGAAGGTTTTCTTTGGCACAACACCCTGTGTTTGGTCAATCACCTTCAGTTACGGTGACAGAGAAACCTATGAAAGAGGGCTTACCAGGCATTTATGGGGTTAATAGCAGAATCGAAGATTGCTCATGAACCACACCAAGATCTTCAGGATCTTGAAGCCACATAAAGAAATCATAGCAGACCTGTACGCCTGGACCTTGTAGTCAGAATCAAGAAAGGCGCGAAAAACTCTGGTACGTGATTTCCACATCGATGGACTCCAAGAAAGAATCCGAAGGTTCATCTGTTGAAAGATTGTCATTTGCTCATCCTTTATTCCTCCACCCTTCTGAAACCCAAACCACTACCATCATCTAGCATGTTCTCATTGGAACCAACAATTACACGGTCTGGTCACGAGCTATGCGTATTGCCTTGTGAGGAAAACGGAAATTAGGCTTTATTGATGGGTCCTGCCTCAAAGACACTCAGGAAGTGCCACGCAGAGAGCAATGGGAACAATGTAACGCTGTTGTTCTTTCTTGGATCCTCAATTCCCACTCCAAAGAATTGGCCAGCAGTGTAATATTCTACCATGATGCATATCTGGTGTGGACTGACTTGAAGGAACGTTTTGATAAAGTGACCGGTTCCAGGGTCTTCTGTCTTCACCGTGAGATAGGTAATCTACGCCAAGAGTCCTTTACAGTTTCAGGATATTATTCCAAGTTGAAGGAACTATGGGAAGAGCAATCAATGCTGGTTCCCATACCCTCCTGTAAGTGTGAAACATCAAGGGCCTATTTTGATATGATTCAGCAACAAAAGTTGCTTTAATTTCTGTTAGGATTGAACGACTATTTTACCACGGCAAGGAGCCAGATCCTTATGATGAGTCCTCTCCCATCTGTTAACCAGGCTTTTGCATTGATAACTGAAGATGAAGCACAGAGATCAATTACAAATTCATCAAGAAGCCATCCCATGGAAGGAGTTGCTATGAATATTAGAGGACGAGGCCGTGGACGTACAAGACTAATACCAGAGTGTGCATATTGTCATAAAAAAGGGCACGTGAAGGATGCTTGCTGGGAAATTGTGGGATACCCGCCAGACTTTAGGGGTAATAAGAGCAAACGCAATCAGGATGCAATAGTCAATTAACTTACCACAGACGGTAATACTGAAGGAGAAGGGCTGGCCAATAACATTAAAGAGACCACTGCACCAACTCTGACCAGAGAGCAATATGATAAGCTCCTGGACATCCTTAAAAGAGACTCTGAAGGGACCATGCACGCCTTAACGGGTACTACAACAGGTTTGACTAAACCCATTCATCATACACACGCACACACTACCTGGGTCATTGACTCAGGAGCTACTAATCACATGGTAGGTAAATTAACACTGTTCCATAGTTATCAAGAAAATAATGGCATAATAAGAACAATACAAATACCGAATGGGAAAGAATACAAGTAACTCATATAGTCAATATCAGACTCACTAATGAAATAACATTAACTAATGTATTGTATGCTCTATCATTAAAATTCAATTTAATTTCAGTTCCTAGATTGACTAGAGAACAACATTGCATGGCAGCATTTTTCTCTGATCATTGCATCATACAGGGCCTTCAGGATGGGAAAGTGAAGGCGACTGGTAAACTGATAGAATATCTTTACATCTTAAGGTTGAAACCTACGTGTGATATTCTGAACTCTTCAAGTGATAAGGGAAATGTTTTTGGAAACTCACAGAAATACATTGATGTTTGGTTACTACATAATAAACTAGGCCATGCACCTATGCCTATATTGAAACACTTGGATATTGTAAGTAATGTGAATATGTTAGTGAATAAAATTTGTGATGTCTGCATACAATCAAAATAGACACGACTTCCCTTTATATCCTGTTCTATAAAATCTAGTTGCTGTTTTGAATTGGTTCATATGGATGTATGGGGACCATATCGAGTACCGACACATCAAGGACAACAGTACTTTCTTACAATAGTAGATGATTATTCTAGAGCTGTTTGGATTTTTCTAATGAAAAATAAATCAGAAACTGTTGGTTATGTTAAAGGTTTTGTTGCATATACTTTGAATCAATTTTCAGCTAAGATTAAAAGGGTAAGAAGTGATAATGGAGCAGAATTTGTTAACAATCAACTAGCACAATACTTTACTGAAGAAGGAATTTTACATGAGACCACATGTCCCTACACTCCACAACAAAATGGAGTTGTGGAAAGAAAGCATAGAACCCTAATACAAGTTGCTAGAAGCTTGATGATACAATCAGGAATTTCGATTGAATATTGGGGAGAATGTTGGAAAATGTGCCATAGGGGCCAATCATTGTCTTATGAACATTATTGATTTATGAATTTATTAATTGTGTTATCATATTATTTGCATGTTTACTGTGATGACCATCCTTGGATAATTCATGATCTTATCCTAAATGTCCCAGGTCGGTCATCTATGCGGGAGCAGAGATGAAATAAGACCGTATGACTTTGAAGATGTATAGAGATATAAATCAAAGTCATAGGCACATGTAAGAGTATAAGGTGTTGGACCGACCTGCTATGAGAGAGCTGCATGGGTTACGTCATAAGCTTCTCTCATATACAAACCATGTCACTATGCCCTTTGACCTGAGATCATCATGGATTCCTACATGACAAACGCTCAGCTTTGACCTAGTCAAAAGTCACTTTTGACCGAGTGATCATAAAGACTATGTTCGGGCTTAGTGGTTTTTCATGCGGAGGAATGTGAATGATCAAGATGGAATTTATCCCTCACATTCGTGGAGAGATATTACTGGGCCCCTCGATGAGTTAGTCTGAGAAATGTATGGCCATACTGTAATGGAAAGGTAGTTTCATTTCTATAGTCAAACTACTCAGGGATCGAGAAAGTAACGGTCAGGAATAGGAGGATGACATTCACCATGCCTCATCCATGACCAAAATATCGCGTGACAGAAGGGACATGATATGGTTGTATAAAAGGTTATATCGTTTACGATCCTCATATGATTTCGGTAGTCGTTATGTCTTGCTAGAGACCGCTTGCGACTTGTGGGCCAGTATAGCAAATGGCCCACTACCAACTTCATATGGGCCTACAGGGTCGCACACAAAATAGCCCAACACGAGCTATGATGTCCAGATTCATTGAATTTAAGACGTGTCCAGATTCAATGAATGTTCCAGGGTGGATGTATATATTTATTTATATTTATATTCGTATATATATAAATTCGTATATATACATTATATATAAGGGATATATCATATTTAATTTATAAGGATAAATTAAATCTCTATCACGTTTGAATTTGAAATTCAAATTGATAGGATATCTCATATAAGAGATATTTATAAGATTTAATTTATAAGGATAAATTAAATCTCTATCACATTTGAATTTGAAATTCAAATTGATATGATATCTCAAATTTGATTTATGAGAATAAATCAAATATAGTTCAGTCTTATCTCTATTCTAAATTAAATAAATAGATGAATTAAATCTGTGGGACGGATTTAATATAAACATTATTTATTTAATTAGTTTCTTATCAAATTATACAATATATGATATTGTATTAATTTTAGAATTAATATAGATTAATTCTAAAATCTAATTCGGTTGAGTAAAACGCAGAGCATCCTATATATCTAATTTTAGGAGCTACGTTTTCAACAATAGATAACACAAAAGGCCGAAAGGAATCTGCAAAAGATTTGCAGATAAGAAATTGCTGAAGTAGAGACGGAGAGGACGAATTCTAGAGAAAGCCTTGGGGGGACAGGAGAGGCTAGCACGTCGTTCGTGGTTAGAATGCTGTTCGTGTGGATACCAGTAAAGGAAGCTGACCTGAGGCGTCGACTTCTTGCGATCGGAAAGAGAGTACGAGCCGCGGAGAGAAGCTGTGGACGTCTTCTTGGGATCAAAAAGAGATCACTGGCCGCGAAGAGAAGCTGTGGAAGTCGCTGAGAAACACTGAGGGTAATGCTTCTTCCCACTTAACTTAAACACATACGGTAGATCCTGGCAAGGAATGAAAAAAATTTTAAAGTTAATTTCCGCTGCGTGTCTTCCAATTCCTTACAGAGAATGCATAAAAATGGCAGCCCATGTGATCAATAGAGTCCCTTCTAAGATTATCGCATATCAAACACTATATGAAAGGGTTTATGGGGAGAAACCAGATTATACTGATTTGAGAGTCTTTTGGTCCTTAGCTTATGCAACAAATTTAAGAGTCACAGATAAATTTCTCCCTAGAGCCATACCATGTGCTTTCCTGAGATATCCAAGAGGTCAAAAAGGGTTCCTAGTGCTTAATCTAAAGACCAGAGAGATTATGGTCAGTAGACATGTAACCTTTTGTGAAAACCTTTTCCCATTCAAGGAAGTGGAAAGGAGTAACCCAAGGGGAGATAACCTTCAGGAACATAGGAAGCACACACAAGCTTTTGTAGAACCTTTTGTTCTTGATGACATAGCTTCCAATGAATCATATAGGGTCACAGAACTGGAGGTACAAGAAAGTAACCAAGAAATAGATGCGGAAAGATAGACCAGTAACAGGTCAGTGAGATAGATAAGACCACCAGTATGGTCAAAGGATTATGTCTGCAATGCAATTGCTACAGATTCTGTATATGGTAGGATCAAAGGTAAAAAAATTATATCCCATTAAAAACTGTGTCTCTTATTCAAATATATCTACATCATACATGTGTTATTTATGTCATATTGATTCTGCAACTGAACCGTTCAGTTATGAAGAAGCAATAAAGAACACAGAATGGGTTAAGGCAATGGACATGGAGATAAAAGCATTAGAAAATAATGGAACTTGGGAAATTGTTCCACTCCAGAGAGGTAGGAAGGCAATAGGTTGTAAATGGGTGTTCAAAATTAAATATAATTCAAAAGGTAAGATAGATAAGTTCAAGGCAAGATTAGTTGCTAAGGGATATAGTCAGAAAGAAGGGATTGATTACCAAGAAACGTTTTCTCCTGTAATAAAAATGACAACCATTAGGATAATAATTAAATTTGCTGTCTCACATAATTGGAACTTGTACCATATGGATGTGCATAATGCTTTCTTGCAGGGGGATCTTGATGAAGAAATATATATGTCTATACCCCAAGGTTTTAATAGCAAGGGGGAGAACGTGGTTTACAAACTTAAGAAGTCATTATATGGCTTAAAACAAGCCTCTAGACAGTGGAACATCAAGCTGTCCATGGCTCTCATTAAAGGGGGATTCACACAAGGTAAGCATGACTATTCACTATTTTTTAAGAAATATGAAAAGGATATAGTATTTGTACTGATTTATGTGGATGACTTGTTAATTACCGGCAGTTCAAAAATAAAGATAAGGGAAGTTAAACAGTTTCTGCATGATAATTTTAAAATTAAGGATTTAGGAATTATGAAATACTTCTTGGGAATTGAAATGGCCAGGTCTAAACAAGGTATAGTGTTATCATAAAGAAAATATATATTGGATTTGCTTGCTGACACATGTATGAGTGGGTGCAAACCACTTGCAATTCCTATGGCTCAAGGTCTGAAACTATTGGCTTATGAGGAAGGAAAAGATAAACAGTCTGATCTATTAAGAGATCCAGAGACATATAGAAGGTTGGTGGGGCAGTTGATATATTTGACTGTCACCCGTCCTGATATTTCCTTTTCCATGCAGGTTCTTAGTCAGCACATGGCAAATCCTATGAAGGTACACATGGCAGCAGCAATGAATGTGGTTAGATATCTAAAGGGAACGGCTAGACTAGGAGTGTTAATTAATGCTTCAGAAAGCTTGGAACTTGAATGCTATTGTGATGCTGACTGGGGGGCTTGTGGAACAACGAGAAGATCTGTAACTGGATACTTGTTGAAGCTAGGAGGGTCACTCATCAAGTGGAAGACCAAGAAGCAAGGTATAGTATCCCGATCTTCTGCAGAACCTGAGTACCGGGCACTTGCAGCAGCCGTGGCAGAAGTTGTGTGGCTTGTAGGATTACTCAAAGAAGTCAGAATTGAATATCCTCAACCAGTGAGGATATACTGTGATAGCAAAGCGGCGATACATATATCTTCAAATCCTGTATTTCATGAAATGACTAAGCACATAGAGATTGATTTACATTTTGTGAGAGAAAGAGTTCAAGATAAGATGATTAAATTAATACATGTAAAATCTGCAGATCAAGAAGCAGATATATTGACTAAGGCAGTAGGGAAAGATGTTCAATCTAGGCTACTTCTCAAGTTGGGAGCAATGGATATATTTAGCCCCCAACTTGAGGGGGAGTGTTAGAAGTAGTTATTGGGGCATAGTATTGGGTTTATAAGCCCAAAGCCCACTTTAAATATATCTATATATATGAGGGCTCTGTAAACATTTAAAGCAATGGAATAGAAAATCATTTTTGTCATGTGTGTCTCCAATAGTTAACAGTTTGTTATTTATAAACTATAATATATCATATGGACTATCTTCTTATATTCAAGACTTATTTTTGTATTGTTTAGATTGTTACATTAATTCCTATTTATTTATGGTGTGTTTTTATGAATTTTGAGAAATAATACATTTTGATTGGAATTTTTTGTTGTTAATTGGCATGACTATGTTATTTATTTGTTATGGTTATCATTAAAATAGTTATGAATATTGATTGTAATATTATTTTTCATGTTATATTGATTTATTATTTCTAGGTACGTCTATGTGGTATTTTTGTATTATTTTTATTTTGAACAATATAAGTATTATTTAAGAAATGTATAAATTGAGTTTAAAGCATTGATTAACAATAAACTTAATTTTTAAATTTGATGAATAATCGATTTTATTTGAGTTTTTATTTTAAACTCAAACTTCTACTCTAAAATGAGTTATTTAGTATTATGGAATGGAGTTTGTTAAAATTGGTTTATTACTTGCTGCTATTTTTGGATTATTTACCTATATTATTATTTGGGATTGTTTATATTCTAGGGGAAACTTTGCCAATTTTTTTATAAAATATAAAAGGTCAGCATATTCCATTTAATAACGTGTGCACTTACTTCTTTTGAACAACAACTATTTCTGTCGAAAATGCTAGGACAAAACAAAATGAGATATATATAGCTTCATGTATTCGCAAGAGGTGCAGGAGGTAGAAAATGATCATAATTCAAGGATGATGTACATGTTGGATGTTATGACCCGAATCAAGGTCACGATATATTTTGCACCTTACATTAAAGGATTAATATACTCTTATATTAGAACAAACATATGCGTATTATAATATAATCATATTTAACATTGTTAATATTTTATAGTATCCATTGGACTCTACTTGTCATTAGCCCTTATGAGAATGCTGTTTATTGGTTCGATTTCATGTTTGGATAGCTAGACCCTGAGATTGTACAAATCGTCAACATGTGAGTTTATGTTGATAATTTTATTAAGTATACAATTTAATATGTTATATAATATCTTTTTTTCCTAATTGGTGATACGACTATTTAAGTGTTAATTTTTTCAAAGCACAGACACATAGTACCAATCAACACCGTACATGGACTTTTTTTTTAAAGTAATTTATTTTTAACTAATTAAGTTTTTTTTATAAATTTATTAGATAGAGTTTAATATTCCCTAATATGCTTTATATTTTTCTATCTTGTTAGTACTGCCATCAAGTGGTGGGTGTTGAATGTGGATACTATGTGATCTAGTATATGCATTAAATCAATGAAATAGGGATTACTGAGAAAATAGATAAGGTATGAAGATCACACGATAATATTTTTTTTATTCTTCAATTTATTCATATATTTAATATTTACTTATTTCGTTACTTATAATTTGTAGTCATTTGATAATAAGTTGAGATATGAAGATTGCCTAACGGACTCAATGATGAAGATTTGGCAAGAATAATACTTCATCATATGCCTTAAAGATGAATAACTTGTCAATTTTTTGGTAAACATTTGATCAATAGCTTTTTAACTTGTTTAGAATTGGTTATTAAACTAGTTGATGTTGATATACAAAAAACTATTTGGTTCATTAAAAGTTTATCAATTTGAATTTTTAGTTCATCTGAATTTTTTTATTACTATTTAGATTTTGATATTGCTGACTGCATATTTTACTACTGAAAATTGGTCTATATTGATTTTGTTAAGTGTAGGATGGTATAAATAAAAAATGAACAAAAAAAGAAAAAAATATCTTTTCACAATGGTTAAATGGAAAACTACCGTAGAAATAATAAAAATAACAAAAATAAGCACAGTTAAAGTAACACAACAGCGTGAGAAATAAGCATTAGCCGAGGAATATTAATAAATTATGCACTTTCCACTGCAGTGAAAAGATTTTTTTTTTCTAGCAGTGACATATCATTCACTTCAATTTTCTTTTAAGTTATATTTATAAATTAAAAAAAATTAAAAAAATATCCTTTCAAGCTCTGTCGCTACCAGAGTATTACTTTTAGCTTATCAACTCTAGCAATTACTTGAAAAATAACATATGATAGTCACATATATTATCTTTTTATACTTATAAATTAACATATACTTGTGGTTATTCATAAAATTAACCCATCATTTACTTTTTTTTAAGAATTCTCATGAGTTCTCCTTATATATATTATCTTCTATATATTTTTACTCTACTTTATACTTAGAAAATGTATCAAATTGAAATATGGTCTCTTAATAGTGATACACTATTAACGTCCGAGCTTGAAGGAATGCTTTTATTTTTTAATTTTTTTTATCTATAAATTTAACTTTGAAAAAAATTAAGTAGATTGTATATGGAATGGTTAACTCAGTATATTTAGTCAAACTAACAATTAAATTGAATATAAATAATAGGCGGGACAACATTGAACATCAAAGACTTCTGGACACACACCATTCCTAAGTGAAAATTTTAAGGACAAATTTATATCATAACCTAAAATAAAATATACATGGAATGTCACGTCAATATATTGATCAACTAACTGTTACATTTAACTTTGGGTAACGGTCAAAACAATATTGCTATGATTTATAAACTTTTAGGATAACATTATTCCTAAAAAAAAATTGAATATTCAATGCTCCAAAGTGTAAACTATAAGGGGAAATTTATATTTTAACTCAAAAATTAATATATAATAATAATTAAAAGAATATAATAGACGGAATATAACTGTTGCCTTCTTTTTCTTTTATTGGTTTAGTTTATATTTCCCCTTTTCATTGACAAACTAAGCATGCTCCTAAAATTCAATATTATTTTTTGGTACAATAAAATTCAATAATTTGAATGAGAAATCATGCTTCCAAAAGTTCAAAAGCAAAAAATCTACAGTAGATATCAAGATTATACAGAGAAATCAAGGGTCAAAGCTGGGAACCACAGGGAAGACGAAGGTTACAGTTTAACAAAATTACAGGAAACTATATCAGATAATCGATCTACAAAAAATATGGTTCAATTTCAGCAAATTTTACCTTGCATCTAACTTTTCGTTAATCAACAGGTAAATTCATCACCAGGATAGATCATCAGTTCACAAACTATTCTGCATATAAAATTGGAGATATCATGCCATATTTGCTACCATCAAGGTTCAAAGTTCTTATCATGAACTAAACTATGAACAGAGTCAATCTTTGCTAGCAATAAAAAAACAAACAATGAGCAAGGGGGCATTGATTAAATGCCATACACAGTAAAGAATTTTATTCCACTCGTTATCAGAATAAAAGGAGAGGATATTAAGATGGTAATTTAATAATTCTCTGGTCCTTAATATAAAATTTAATTGGAAAGTTAATTTTAATCATAAATATAAGATCTATTTTTTATATTTATTATTTTTCCTAAATTATCCCTATTAATATTCTATTAACAATAATTAAAAAAGAGAGGGGGGAGTTGAGTAATATGATTAGGGTATTTTAGAAAAAATATCTCATATTAACTAATTTCTTTAATCTAATCAAATTAGTTAAATAGATCGAAGTAACTACTATTTCATTCCACCGAAAGCTTCTCAAAAAAATCACCCCCATCTACTACATGAGATTTGTATTTGGAAGGATTTTTCACATCATGCCCTCACTCCATCTCCTACATGTACTTTACCTAGTTGTGATATTCACAATCTCCTCAGGTCCACACAAGGCTGGACTATCTACATGAGAAAGATTAAGATTTGGAGGCATACCACTTGTATTGCTGCAATCTTTCTAGAATAGAATAAAGTCCGAACTCTTAAATGGGTGAAGCTACAATCGACTGATTCCCATATTTTTTGCATTTCCTGTCTGAGATTGATGCTATACTGGGTAATTAAATTCTCCTCATCACTTGATGCTTCCTTAAACCACATATATGTCATTACTTACAAGAGGAATTTGCTCAATGGTCTTCAGATTCACCGGAATTTGGCATCTTAGGAAAGGATATAGATTTGCTGCTCCAATCTTTTTCTAGTTTCTCATTTTATAAAACTGATGTGCTTTTAATTTCCCATCATACTCTAACAACTTTAGTTGTATAACTATTCTCGTTTTATATAATTGATTCTTTTATTAAAAAAAAAAATAGAATCAAACCCATGTAAAGGATTTCTCGCCAAGCTTAATCCATTTGGGGAAAAACACAGGATTTCAGGGAATGAATGTGGATGAAAAGAAAACATTCAATGTTGAAAAGTCAAGATGAAGGACAACTTAACAAGGGATTTTTAATAAGGTAAAAATTAAAGCACCTCTCAAGGGATTGTCATAAAGCAAAATCAAGTGTTTTATGGTCTCATAAGTTAGAAGATTGCTGCAACAAAAGCAACTCGCCAAAGTCTTTTTTGTCACAGGCATAATTGAAGTTGTCTACAATCAAATTGGATCTGGAGTCATCATGAGATTGAGTTATGATTCAGACAGATGCTCAGAAGCAAATGTAGACTTTCAAATCCAACAATAACAGCTAACCCCATTAGAAACTAGGGTATTTGAATAGTGTGATTTCAACATCAAGATAATGTGACATATAATTGTTTTCGAGATTGTTGAGATTAAACAACTAAAGTAATATAATTTTAAAAACAATACTAGCATACTCCTTATATTTTTTTTGGTGATATCATCATACTCCTTACATTTGATGTAAAGAAACTAATTTTAACAAAAATATTGATTTTATTGCATGATGAATGGCTCATCAAATTGCTTTTTTCCAGGTCTCGTCAAATTTCTTATGATGAAGGCAAATAATTTATTACAAGAGTGTGGACAAAAAGTAATATTTTAATAATTTTAAAAAGTTTGATTTGAATGCGAGATGATTTAACATATATAACTATTTGTAAGGTCTCGTGAATAATAGAGGTTAAACAACTAAATTAATAGAATTTTAAAATCAATACTAGTGTACTCTTTACGCTTAATATAAAAAAACTATTTTTAACATAAATATAATTAATTTATTATATAATTATTTATTTTTCTTTAATTTTCATATAAAAATAGTCGCTTTGCCTGATATTAATATCACTTAAAAGAAATGAGATTTTATCTTACCTTTAAATTGTAAGTAGACACAACTCTTCTCTACAAATTTTTGTATTAAAAGAAATAATTGCCATATCACTATAGCTGCTTCGGTTATAAAATGCTTTATGTGGGTATGTGGATGACGAGTGCACGATGTGTTTGATAAAATGACCATGAGAAACAAATTCACTTACACTTGGGCGTGCTCAAAGCTCTATGTTCAAGTATTTTTGATAAGATGGGTCATAGAGATCATGTATAATGGGACTCAATGCTAAATCAACATATTTAAGCATATGCTTTTGTTGGAGATTATGCACTAGTCCAATCAATTATATATAGACATTATAATTTATTTAATCAAAAAAACTTTATTAAATATATATTTATTATATTGTTTTGCATTTTTTTATAATAAAAATTCATGAATAATTGAAGGATTATTCTAAATGTCCCTCTTTGATTATTATTGTGTGAACAAAAGTAAATTAAGATTAATATGACTTTTATTAATGAGCATATATAGATATACAAATTAAAATCATAAGCTATTTCATCATAGCTACGTTACTGTGCCTTTATACATGAGATAACCATAGAATCTACATGAGGAATATTGTGCTTTGACATGATCAAAAGTCAATTTTAATCGAGTGATTATAAATGTCGTGAATGAGTACAGTGGAATTCATGCGGAAGAAAATGAGTGGTCAAGATATAATTTGTTCCTCTCATTATGAGAGAGATATCTCTAAACCCCTCGATAAGTGAGACTAAGAAATGTATGACCGTGCTCAAATAAAATATTTTATTTATCTTGTTAATCTAGTTAAAAATCGAGAAACTATGAATGAGTAATATGAGTGCCTTCCCTATATCTCATGTTTATGAGTTTATAGGTTATACACAAAAATAACCCAATACGAACTAAAATGTCTAGGTTTATTGAATTTAGAAAATATTTAAATTAAATAAATATAAAATGTCATCATTTAATATAAAAACTTTCTTATTGTAAAATATGAAAATTCTAGAAGATATTATAATATGGATTAAAAGAATATAATATTATTTATGGTGAAATAATTTATCATATTATTATTTGAAAAATAATAATATTATATTTAATTTAGGATTTGAATTATTTAGAAGATTTGTTATGAAATATGATATCTTTGAAAGATTTTATATGGAAGATAATATATCCTAAATTAAATAGAATAAGAATCTTATTAAAGACATTGGTTTTTGAAAATCAATGTATATATGATATACATAATTTTTAAAAAGATATTTTAATAAAGAAAAATATAATATCTATATTCTATTGGTGGGGACGAATTTATATATTAAATATATAAAAATTTTATATAATTTATTATTTAATTTAAATATGAGATTGAAGTTAAATAATAAGATATCTTAGTGATTAGGGCAACAAACTAGATTTATAGTTAGATTGGGATTTATTTAACAGTCGAGAACTATATGAAACCATGCAGAGAGAGAGAGAATTGTGAAAAGAGTTGGGGTGATTTTTAGGTGAGTCATACTATAATGAATAGGTGTGATCTGATTTTTGGAGATTAGACCTCGAGTTCAATTAGTAAGATTCTTTTTCTAATTTGATTTAAGCAATATCGATAGATCTCTTTGGGGGGTTTTAGTAAAAAAGTATTTAACGGGTGCCCAAAACCCAACCGCTTTTAGATGGGTATGAGCTAATCAATATCAATACTCCCAATACTTATTTGATCAAATGTTGTGTGATTTTAAGATACTTTTTAATTAATTTTTTTTAATTAGAGCGGTAAATATTATACGAACTTGCGACTTCCAACTTAGAGAGAAGCCTACATTTCAATATAGGCTACAAGATGATTGGAAATTTTTTAATATTTACAACAGATATTAAGTGGTAATGATATATAGTGAGAGAGAGAGTGCATGTGCGTGTGTTGGGGGTTGCAGTCGTTTGCCTAATCGTAGGTATTCAAAATGCATTTCGTCATAGACGATAGAGCCACAAACAAGAAGTCGAAGCTTTGGGGAATCCCCTACCATGTTGGGGGTTGCTAGTGATGGGATGACTCACTGGCTTCTGGACTGTTGCATTTCCTCTTGCGTTTATACACAAGAAATCCACCGTTGTCACCCATAGATGAATCCATCCTGAAAAGTTCTGGCTAAAATGTGAAAAACGACAAGAGAATCTAAGTGGTAACAAATGTACCAAAATATAAAATTAATATATTTTTCTCTTGATTCATATGAAACAAGTCATAGAGAAGCTTAAATTGAAAAGATTGATCTGATTTCTCTGAAAAAGTAAACACCTATGGAAATCGATAGGTTTATTGCTTTCTTCATCGCCAGTAGAATTCATACGTAATTTCTTCATAAAACCTAGGGCAAATAAAATTTGGTAACAAATCATTTTGCAAGCTTGTGTCGAAACACACAAAAGCTAATAGCATCTTTTAAAAGCAAATAAGTTTAGGGTAAAAAAACAATGGTCTATCAAAAGTTGTGTTCGCCGAAAGTTTCATCTACCAGGTTTATAGTTTGAAAAGAACAATGGGCTGGACCATCTCAAAAGGGTCTATTTTCAAAGTTTTAGCAAATCAGGCATTTCCTAGGAAGGAATGGCCGACAGATTTATAGAGTCATTATTTACATGAGTAGACAAAGCGTACCATTTGAATGATTTTGAAAAGTGTTATTTAAAAATGATATAATTTTGAAATTAAATATATATATATCATGCTTCTTACGCTGTATGTAAAGAATTAAAATGAACATAAATATAATCAATTAATTGTATAATTATAGATTTCCTTCATTTGAAAATGTTATGCTTTTTTAGTCAAGACAAGCAACTATATATGCTCTTTTTTTTATAACTTAAACAACCTTATTTGGAGGTTTTGAACCTGTGATATGTATTCTAGAAAGAAAAATTAATTATTTAGTACTTATAGTTTTATTGAGTTTGTAATTTAGTCTAAGTACGAGGATATAAAATTAAAATAAACAACCATCAGAATGAGTCATCTCAAAAAGTGTCTGAATTCAAAAGTTTATCATATCACTCAAATTTATTGGACAAAAGGCTGAAATTTATAGAGCCATTAATTACATGAATAGATAAGCCATACCATTTTAATTTTAATAACCTTAAACTTTGTGATTTGAACGTTAAGATCACATGACTTCTAACCGTTTTCTACGTCTTAGACGTTGGCAATTAAGCAGCTAAAATAATATGATTTTTTTACCAGTTTTAAAAGTATACTATTATGTTTCTTGCGTTAGATGTGGAGAACTATGAATTTGATTGGTCACTTGTATCTTGTGGATATGTGAATCAACGATTTCACATTGGTGACAAGACTGTTGGCTTAGCTAGGTGGATTGTGTAGATTCATATATTATAAGCATTATTTGATGAATAATCCCCCATTGAAAAAATGACTATGAAATGATTTTTATGACACTTTATTCATGTGTTCAATGAAACTCTTTAAATGCTTATACATAGATATTTGCAATTTAAACATAGTAAAAACAGTTATCACTCAAAATTGAGCCACTACATGAGCAATGTGTTCTGAATTCAAAGACAGACACAGTCTGATGTTACAACTGTGATTAAACACACTGCATCTTATTTACAAGAAAGCTTACATATTATTAGACCAGAGTTATCGCACTTCAAATGTTTGGTTTGTAGACTTACAAAGAGCAGCAAATATCTCAAGGTCACACTCCATCCAAGTGATATGGGGGGCGAGTGGGACAAAACAACGTCATTATTATTAACGTACTAGACTTGCGTTAAGCTTTAAAAAAGGGAAAAAATTATATAATAATTACAAGAATATAATAGACAGAATAGAAATGCTGCCTTCATTTTCTTTTCTTGGTTTTTAAATTTTCGCTTTTCATTGACAAACTAAGCATGCTCCTAAAAGTCAATAATTTGAATGATAAATCATTCTACCAATAGTTCAAAAGCAAAAAATCTACAGTGGAGATCAAGATTATACAGAGATACCACGGGTCAAAACAAGAAACTACAGGGAAGACGATGGTTACAGTTTAAAAAAATTACAGAAAATTCTATCAGATAATCGACCTACAAAAAAAACTGGTTCAATTTCAGCAAATTTTACCTTGTATGTAAATTTTCGTCAATCAACAGGTAAATTCACCTTCAGGATAATATTTGATCCTCAGTTCACAACCTATTCTGCATATAAAATTGGAGATATCATGCCATATATTGCGACCATCAAGATCTAAAAGTTCTTATCATGAACTAAAATTTGAACAGAGTCAATCTTTGCAAGCAATAAAAAAATAATGAGCAATGGGGCATAGATTAAATGCCATACACAGTAAAGAATTTTGTACCATTCGTGAACAGAATAAAAGGTGAGGAAATTAAGATGGTAATTTAATAACTACCGTTTCATTCCACTGAAAGCCTCCCAAAGAATCAAACCCATGTTAAGGATTTCTCACCAAACTTAATCCATTTGGATAAACCATAGGATTTTAGGGTACAAATATGTATGAAAAGAAAATATTCAATGTTGAAAAGTGGAGATGAAGGACAACCTATTTATAAGGGTTTTTACAGAGGTAAAAAGCACCTCTCAAGGGATTTTGTTAAAGCAAAATCAAGTGTTTTATGGTCTCATAAATTAGAAGATTGCCGCAACAAAAGCAACTCCTTCCAATTGATCATGTCATTGATGACTCTTACCTATGTTTTGATGGAAGCAAAAATGGGAAGAAAATAGGTGGAAGAGAATACTAGGAACAAAAACTTCCAAAGATCATAAAAAATTACTATTTTTGGAAATTTCCCCTCTTAATATTCTCTCCTCTCTATTTTTCTTCCCATCCAAACATAGGGTTACCGATGTGATTCTCCTCTTCATGAAGTTAAATGAACCCTTTATTGATTGTCACAGATCATGATCATTTCCCCTTATTCTTTTCTATTTCCATCTTCATGTAATCTATTTCTTTCCCTTTTGCTGTAATTTTCTTTTTTTGCTGCAGCCAAATGGTCAATTCTTACCAGCTGCTTCAGTAATTTAGTTCTTTCTTTTGCTGTAATTATTTATAAAGAATTCTGAGCTTATTTTCTTTGCATATATTCCTATTTATATCAGCTGTACTATATCAAAATCATATAATAGTACTCTATTATTTTTGCCCCTTCTGCCCTAAGACGTTGAAACACATACCAATACAAGCTCTGTGGCAAACAACAAGACTACCCAATTCTAGGATGCATAGCATTCTTTTCTCTCTTGGGGGGAAAGGAGGTCACTATATCATGTATCATAGAATCACGATAGGGAAAGTTACACTCACGCTGAAATGTTTAGTAAATAATGATTCATGATAGCAAACTCATTCTCCACTTTCCACAGTTTCAAAACACCAAACAATGGTAAATCTTGCTGCTTGGTTCACAAATTTTGTTCACTACATAACCATGATAATTACACAACTACTTCAACTAGGAATTCAATGAATAGCTGAAAAATTAGCATATTCTTAATCAAAACAAATGGTATACATGATAAACAAAGTTAATGCTTGAGAGCCCTATGGAAAAAGAATTGAAGAGGCATAATCAACTGTCACCATTTCAAAAATAAAAGGCAACTCTAAAAGTGATTAAAGCGCATAAACAGCATAAAGAAAACTTGAGGTTGTGGCAAATATGGCAAGTACCTCCAGAAATTTGATAATTTCGAGTCAAAGAAGCCTCCAAACTTTAGAGAAGTAAATAACCATATGAGGAAAAAAGTGAACTACAGTACGCGACCATTTTAGCCAGCTACCTTTATTGCCCCCAGTTCATTGATTTTGGAGCTCTTGTGCTGCAATAAATTTAAAAAGTTGCAAAGAAAGATTCAATAAATAGACAAGAAGCTACAAGAAAATATTATTGACGTAAAAAGGAAAAGCACAAAATAAACAGATGATCACTTATCCAAAGACAAAGGGTCTCATTTCATTACCTTACTTTTTTTGTGTTTGTGTACATCAATAAGATCTTCATCTCCATCGTGCTTCCTTTTCTGTGATCATATGGATGGAAAAAAATTGTACAGAACGAAGTTTTCACATCATTTTGGAACAGAATGAAACAAATCCTCTTATTTCCTTTTCAAATGGCGACAACAAACCAAACCCATGTCCTAAATTAGATCTTAATTCACAAGCAACTGTGGGTTAACAATATCAATAGAACTTTCTTAAAATTCATATATAACCAAAACGCACATATTTCATAAGATATTCAATGAACCAACTAATTCATTTAATCGAATTGAGTTAAGATATAATACTTCAGAATTCTGAATGAGAAAAAAAGTATCGGCAGAGAAAATTCCTCAACCTTGTCATGGTGTTTCTTGCCGTGATCAGTATTAGAATCATGATGCCCATTCTTATCTTTCTTTTTTTCCTTGTCTTTATCTTTGCTTCGGTCTTTATGACGATGCTTGTGCTTCTTATGTTCCCTGTCTTTCTCTTTGTCCCTGTCCTTATGCTTTTTATGCTTCTTCTCCTTGTCTTTAGACTCACTTTTTGATTTTCTAGTAATGGTGGGAACCCCCTTCTCTGCCTATTAATGAGATGACAAGACAAATTATTTACCAAGTATATAGAACAATTATGTAACGGCAAAATGAAGTTCAAAGCAAAAGTTCCTTACTGGAGGCAAATCAACAGAACCTGTTTCCCTTAGTTTAAAGGCTTCCTTTAGAATATCTAAGTCAAAAGGCCGAATACGAGCAGCTGTATCTCTTGAGAAGGATGGGTTTTGAATAAGCTGATTCAACTGCAAATTGTCTCCTTTTCTAATTTCTGTGTCTCCCACAACATTGTAAAGATAATGTGTGTCCAAAATTGACTCAGGAAGTGACCTCTTGCAGAAAAACTCATAGTGGGGTAGTAGTTTGAAATTACTTATAAGATCCGCAGCCCCTGTCAATTCCCTAGGTCCTAATGATAACATTGTGAAAATAAAAGGGGAAAATATCAGCCAAAGAAAAAGTTATAGGTAATTTCAACCAATAAATTGTAGAAAGAGTCAGATCAAGAATGTTAAAAAGGGTCCAACTGAAATTGGAAAAGCCAAAGAAAGGGTACAGTTTTCTAGACCCTTCATACAAAAATTAAAAAATAAAAAACAAAACAATAATGATAAAATATATTTCATGACCAAAAAAATGTAGAGAAATTTCACATATTATAAACATGAGCCACAACAAAATGCCTTTAAGTCCACTCATACTGTCAATTACACAGCAAACTTGATAAGAATCAGATTTTTATCAAACATATAATGCATACATTGATATGAAATTTTATGCTGAAAGGGAGAGAATTATAAAGTAGATCAATGTTCCTCATCACACTCAAAACAATATTAAATTAAAATAAGACCAAAATAAAACCTAACTATATCTTCAAACAATTAACAAATCCATCACCTTTGCCAACATCAACAAACTAAATGAGGTTTCAAATTCAGATAAAGAAAGAACTAGAGCTTAAAACAGAGAATAAGGGAAGGTTTACAGAGACGAGGGAAGGAACACTAAATCCAGCAGATATTTCTGGATTGAATAATGAGTAGCAAGGATTTGCAGTTTCCAAGTCTCTAAGCTTCAGCGTTTTTAAATAGAATCCAAATTTCAATAAGAATCACAACTCAAATAACAGTTCATCTACGATGAAAGCTTATTTCAAGTTAGAAAGATGATCTAACAAGCTCCCCGGTCCTTGGAACAAAAAATCACACACCTATACAGCTTGAAACATGATTTCAATAACCTTGATCGTAATGGAATGAAAGGCATGCTGGATTTAATTTTCTGAAAAAAAGATGCAACTAGCTCCAATACTCTACAGCTATTGATAAAAGTTTTCCAAATTTTTTTGGAAAGTACTTCTCCCCTCTTTCATCCATCATCTTCCCCTTCCACTGTTTCCATCCCATTTCTACAACAATTTCATGATTTCCAGCTAAATTATTGGTCTATCGCCCTACAAAATGTTATGTATGATTCTATTCCAAAATTAATTTTACTTTCGGTAAGGATACAGCAGATTTATTTTAATTAAAAAGTAAATGAGTTTTAATTTCTCCACATTTCACACAAACAGGAAAATTTTTAATCATATTCTATGAAGTACAAAACTTCGTTAGCCCATAACACATTTAGAATGATTTTATGTTTAAATACATTTTAAAAAACATAAGGAACTGAACTGAACATAGCTTTACCGCAGCAACATACTGCAAGTCCAGAAAGGCATCAAAGAAAACTAAAAGCTTATCAAACTCATGATAGCCAAGATATCCACAATGTCCTCTTATACCACTTACAGCTGGATCAACTTCAAATGAAGGGATGTAAGGATCACTGGTAGATTGCATAAAACACCCTATTTTCCCTCAAAACAATATTTAAAAACCAATTCATTATGACCAAAGCATCATCTTACAGATAAATCCAGACAAAAACTTACATAAAAATCAAAACAAGATGCATTAAATTACATACACTAAGCAAAGCACAGTATGACAAATGATTACCTCCTCCAAACTTCTTGCCTTCTGGATCCATGTGTCATTCTTCCATGACACGTACCATTATCAACTGCACTTTGTTATAAAATATTGTTCTTCATCAATTAATTTTGGATTGCAATACTAATAATAATAATAATTAATTTCATGATGTTTAAATAGAAAAACATTAAGATGAACAGATGTTAAGCACCAGAAAAAAACAATAGTAAATTTGTGGATTTGAAAGCAAATTCTAGCCCTGAAACTACTTGATTCTTTCATCTGAGATTAGTAGTCACTTTTCCAACTGACATTAGGGCATTGAATATTCTTTAAAAAACAATACTCTTATTGGTAGCTTATCTGTTATTGACCTCTATTTTAAATTTGAAAGACTTCTTCAAAACTCAAGTTTTCTTTTATCTTATTTACATTTTTTATGTGTCAGCTTGTTGAATATAATATACATATAGATACCTTCATATTCTTATAGATGGTGGCAAAGAGAGTGAGAGGGAGAGAGGGGGCAGGGGCAAAGGAGAGAGTGAGCGGATTTTCTAAATAGTACTCTGAATATTCAAAGCATGAGCATCTAATTACAATTCATCTAACCTTATAATTAGCTTACACATATAACTACCCTTCAACATCTTAATTAAATTTTATACATCATATTCCCACCTATGCATAAACGTAGGTACACACACATATACCTCTCATAGCTGTATACAAACATTTTAACAATCGAAGATTCCGATATTTGTACTCATAATGGTATATCCTTGTTCATCAATATACAAAATCAGGTTTGTGGAAAGGAAGAGTGGAATTTACATCCTTGAAGAACAAATGTATTCAAGATTATGAATTTGTAGCAAACAAAGTACATTTAGGATAAACTGTCAAAAAAAATCCTAAATTATCATATAAAATTTAGAGAACCAAAATATCCATTCATTGTTTTAAGAAGAATCGTGTTTTACCCTCATATTTGGCCAAGCAGCCTTAGCATTAAGAGAAGGAAAGGACATACAGAATCCCACGACTTCTTTCAGAAAATTCCCCTGTACATCCCTTCCATTCAATTGATTTTCAGCCATTCAAATACATCATGAAAATCTTTTAGAGAATATTAGTGATATGAAAAGAATTGAAGACAAACAATTAATTTGTTTTATACTTCTATAGGCAGCTTATAATGAACATCTTCATCTTAAATCTAACATCCCATGATTTTCTATCATATTGCATATCACACTCCGTATCAATGTTTCCTAATTCTCAATACATAAATCAGGTTTGTGGAAAGAAATGGAGTACAAAAGCACTCAAGATTCCCAAAAGAAACAAAAATAGAATTTTGTGATAACCTGATAAAGAATCCCAACTTAGACTACGATATTCCATCCACTTAAGCACAAAGTGAGAACCGATTGCCAAAAATTTAGAAAACACACCCTGGAAGAACCCAAACTCCCAGAACGAGACCAAACGATTAAGCTAAATAAAACTAAGTTTCGTTGGTCCAAAATAGAAAACTAAAACTTAGTTTCATTACCGAACAAGTAGAAAATAATAACCAACCAAAATCTAAAATTGATTTGACCGACTCAACATATGGCGGAAGAATAACAGAGCAACAACAAAAAAGAACCGACATGGGTGGGTAGCAAAATGGAAAAACCTTACCAGGAGAAGTTTGAAGAGGAGAAGAACGAAAGTGGCGCGGCAAAGAACGGGGGCCAGCAGCGGCAGGCGCCAGGCGGTGGCTAGGGTCCAAAGTCAGAGGAGAGAATAAAGAACATTGAAATAAAACAAACGCGGAATCAATCGACCGGATCAACAATTAATAAATTAAATGCATAATGAATAGATTTTTATAGAAAATAACATAATTTTGTTTTTATTGAAGAACTTCTAAAAATTTTTTTAAAAAGAGTTTATAAAAAAAATAATTTTAAATAAATAAATATTTAGATAGTTATTATTAGAAGAATTTTTGTCATTAATAAATTATCAGAAATAGTATGATTTTATAAAAAAAAAAATATTTTTTTTGTTCTCTCTTTCCTGTTATTTTCCATTGATGAAGCGCAACCTCCACTAGTGATGATGAACCCCGATGACAAGCACAGATGAGGAGAGCAATAGACCAATGGTGACAAGCAACATAGATGAAGCCCCGACGTCGACCTGTGCGGCGACAACGTTTTATCGCATGGACAAAGGAGAAGATGCAACCGTGATGAGGACCCTCCTCTATGAAGTATGATTTTTCTCGAGTGACGGTGGCGCTCATCTCTTCTAGTGACAACGACGGCGACTATAGATGGCATAAAAGAGAGCGACGGAGGCAGAGCTGAAGCACAGAGAAGGAGAGAGAGAAGATGGAGAAGAGAAGAGAGATATTGTGAGAAAAAGTATGGGTAAAATAGTAATAAAATAATCAACAAGTTCTTTTACTATTTCAGAATTTAGTATCAATAATTTATCTAAAATCTTAGTTTTAAACCATGGTTTAGTCCAAAAGTCATTTTAAACAAATATAGCTGTTAGTTTTAAAATTTCCCTAAACTAAAATTTGAGCTAAAATTTTTTTTAAAACTAAGGTTTTATGATTTGCCAAACATGTACTACATCATGTGCCTAACATTAACCTTTAAAATAGTTTTTAGCTCAAATTTTTAGTAAAATTTTAAAATAAATAGTTATATCTGTATAAAAAGACTTTTAGACTAAATTATAGTTTAAAACTAAAATTTTAGATAAACTACTAAAACTAACTTTTAGAATAGTAAAAGAATTTATGGACTACTTAATTACTATTTTATCTTTACTTTTTCTTATACCTTCTCTCATCTCTCATTTCTTTTTTCCACCATCTATACTCTCTTCTCCATTATCTCTCCTCCACCTTCTCTCATTTGTCCTCTTTTTTCTCCACTTTTCTCCTATCTCCTATCTCCTATCTCTTTTTTCTTTTCCACTCTCTATCCCTCTCCTATTTTTAATAAAATTATACAATTTCTGATAATTTTTTAATTACAAAAGTCCTTCTAGTAATAAGTATCAAAACACTCATTTATTCAAAAATATTTTTTTCTATAAACTCTTATCTAAATACCTTTTTCTAAAAATTGTCCAAAAATATTTTCTAAACTCTTATCCAAACAGGCCGTATTGCTTATCATAACAAGATCAAATCTCATTGTTCATACAAAAACTTTATTAATGGTCAATCTATAAATATATTTATAAACGATATTTTCATAAATATTTTTTGTATTTGGATACATGTCATGTTCTTAGTGAGTCCTAAAACCTAATTTACTTAAATGTTTTCACAAAAAAATGGTGAAGGTGCACAATCAAATTGACATCGTGTGTTTAATATCTTATCATTTATACTATCTTAAATTCATAAAAATACATCCATAATATTACAAGTCGAATTAATTACTTCCAAATGTTTAATAATTTCAAATAACTTTTAAATAATAATTTCTCTTTACCAGGGAGTTTTGAGTAATTCTTCCAAAAGTTTGTGGGAACATTTATTCTTTACTCTTAATTTTGCCCAATTTTCTTTTAAAATAAATTGAACATGCTAAAGTTAAGGGTACGTAATATCGTCCTCATGTATTAAAAATGGAATAGTATCCACCTTCATATTAGGCTTAGTTGATTGGAAACATTATAAAACTAGATGTTTTGAACGGGAGTTTTGAATTGTTGGCTTTTTATTATTGTTTTGGTTGGTTTGTTTTGAACAGGGCTTTTTATTGGTAAAAATAAACGTTTTGAGGGAAAATAAGGTGTTTATGTGATCTATTAGACATCTTTACATCCCTTCATTTGAAGTTGATACTCCTTTAATTTGATAAGTTTTCATATGCAAAAAACGCAAATCCAGCCGCAGAACTTATGATTTACTCGTCCTATCTGATCGCACCCTAAGTACATGGGTCGAGTAAATCTCAGTATTCTAGGGTAGTACCTAAAATGAGGTTGCGTTTTTACTAATTTTCATAATTAACAATTAAAGAGAATATATTAAACAAAGAAGAAATAAAAGCAAAAGAAAGTTAACTAAGAGGAAAATTCAATCACTTGAAGCATTGTGGTTTAGGATTCATCCTATATCTTTAAAATAACTATTTAATTTATTATAATGACAACTATTTTTAAAATATCATAATATTGTATTGAATTATTAGTCTTTATTTAATTAGATTTCTTTATTCTTTTGATTCTCTTGCGGGTCCATGTATTTGCTGCCCCTTATATATATATATATATATATATATATATATATATATATATTCTTGTAATCTTCCTTTTTATTGATTCTCACAATATTTCCTAAAAATAAAATAAGATTTGGGTAGATTTTGTAACAATATTTCTTTTTATCTTAATGATTAGATTTAGAGGAAAGATATATAAAATAAATTAAATAGACATAAAATAATTATAGATTTGATTTAATATATCTAAAAATCTACACCTATTTAATGATAAATTATAGTCTTATCAAATTCCCCTAGCTCATTATTTGTCCTCGGGTAACAAATTATTTTAATAATTTCTCAATTAGAACTATTGTAAAAATCTTCTTTACTCAAGATGAATCATCACGAAAGAACACCTACAGAAATATAAAGGCATAAGTAGCTACCCAATACCCAATTCACAATCTTCCTGAGGCTTATAGTTTGTGTGTGTGCAGAGTATATCAACCAAAATAACTAAGTGACAGGATAGGAAATTATAATGCTTATTTATGAATTCTCGATACCCCATTCAAGTATATTAGAACTGATTTGTGCTAAGGGATCATTTAAGCATTCCTTCCTTTATGATTTCTTGTTTTTTTTGTTGGCATTTTTTGTTTTTGTTTTCTTTAAACTTTCTTGAGCTATTATATTTAAATTTTTTTGACACGAGCTTTCATATATACCAGTGATACACATGCCTGGTTATTCGAGCATTTATAACTCAATGGCATCAAGATGTTAGTTAACCCACTCATAATTCTTATTGACCATTTCACGTAAAAATCGACATTGGTAATGAAGATTTAGTTATTAAGCACAACTTTAACTATTGGAGTGGGATATAAGTATGTGCTTCTTCTTTGTTTTTTTTTCTTTTTTGCATCACTCTTTATAAATGAGGTCATAGAAATAATTAAATGAAAGCACAAGAATTTAAAAATAAATATTATAACCACCCACACCTATAAATTGGTCACAAAAGGTTAACAACTCAATTGTGATTCATAGTATTATCCCCAAAAGTTTCACTACTCTAGTCATGGGTGAGATACGATACCTTTTGAATGAAATTAAGTGCTTTAAGAGTGACAACTAACATCTGCCCAGTGGGAAGAATGCAGAACAGGACTCAAACGTATCACTTGCTTCATATGGCCAGGGGAAAATTCCTATTAAATGAAGATGGGTATAAAATAGTTGATATCAAATTTACGAAAATGTATTTAGTATGGTTAGTTATTATCCAATGTGGTGATGTTGGTTGGCAAGAAACCAAAATGAAAGCCAATAATAGATTGCTATATGAGAAATTGAAAATAGTATTGTTGAATTGAGAATTAAGATTGTTAAATTACATGGTAAAAAAAACATAATGTTGAAGAAGAGAAATTTGCATAGATAAATGAATGACTTTTCATTTGTAAAATTCAATGAGCATTTGAATGATCGAGGTGTAGATGCAAGTAAAGAGTATCTGGTTGATTTCAAAGGCTTCTAACTTAAATACACACACACACACACACAAACACAAGTATATACTTAATTAGATCATTTAAAATGAATAACATACTCTTTGCTTGCATCTACTCTTCTAAAATCCTCCTAAAATATAACTACTATTAATTATATGAAGATGTTATTATTTTATAATTTATAAATCAAATCAAATAGAGCATTATATCATATCAGAGTATGTATAATGAGCTATACTGTGACAATATACAAATATTCTACACATAAATCAACAGGAGGGACTATATAATGATATAATACTAATTAAACCTCTGAAGCCTTCACTGAGGTCTTAACACAAGACTATCATATGAAAAATATTAATAAAAATAAGGTGAGACAAATATCTCAATAACTAGCAATCCTACTCCTCTGCATACCAATATATGCTCGTAAGGTGTCAAGTGTGATAGTTAACAAAGTACAATAGATAGAAAATAACACATCATCGTAATATAATTAAATGGATAAACCACCCCAATTCCTCCTATTAAACTAACCCAACCTCCTTATACTCGTTGACCAAGGCCATGGGCTAGTTATAACTACTATATGATTGGCTACTCAAAGTGTTACAAATCGGCCAAAATTCATAGAGCACAAGCATAGACCATAAGTTCATTCCCCCTTGGTAAACAGGTAGGGGTGTCACAACCCCTTGGTAAATTGGTAGGGCAAATTTCTCAATAAAACTAATAGGATAAAAGCCAACCATCGAGCTCTAATGGAGGCTATACCATGTGGTAGACAAATAACTCTATCATCACCAATCCCTAATCACCATATATATAATTCTCAAGATAAATCATAATCAAAATCTTAATAGCTCGATAATCAATAATATCAATAAATATCACAATAGGATTTTCCTCAGGATAATAACTTTTTTCAAATTCCAATATCAAGATCTAACAAGTTTCTAATCTCAATTCAAACTTTCTTAGTTAAACTTTAAGTCCGATAAGGCAATTTTCAATAAAAATAATCAATCAAGTTTTCTCAATAAAATCATATCAACATCAGTAGATTTATATATATATATATATATATAATCACTCACAAACATCATATTAGTACACACAACGTGTGGAAAGTGGTTACCTCTCGCTTAAACATAGGGATAATTACCACAAAAGATCTGAAAGGTAAATCGTAGCTTTGGAAAAGACTAGTATGTAGAGGATGTAATGGTCCTAAACTAAAAATAGGAATAAATGAATAATACCACTTTAATGATATATATATTATTTCTTGTTCTTAAGAACTAAGAGAAGCTGGCGGTTGAGTGGTGTTTGAGGCAATGGAATAATAGAGTGAGAGGTACTAAGTTTAAATCCCAGCTCTCTCTAAAATGAATTTTTATTTTCTAGCCCAAGCAAAATTACCAAACTACCCATCTGTCATTTTAAATCATATTACTTATCCTTTCCCATTTGTTTGTCAATGATAATGAGAGAGAGTAAAGAAGAAGCTTTGCAACTTTCCCTAAAAACCCATCGCAACTGTGGTTCCTGCTGTGTCCTTCGTTTGAGCTGTCGTTAGTGGACACTATGCTATCGTCTGCTGTTGTCTATTCCTTCATTCAGAGCTCAGTTGTTGTTTTAGATATTCTTCTTTTTCTGTGTGACAAGAAGTTAAATATATATATGTACAATCAATAATGCAATTGGTTTCCAACTGAGACATAATTAAATCCTAATATAATTAAGTAAATGACTAAATCCTAATAGAATTAAGTACATAACTAAATCCTAACATAATTAAGTAAATGACTAATAACAATATTTGTTATGTGGTTGACACCCCTGTAAGCTAGAGCATGAATATTCTTTATGCTTAGCTTGGAAATAATCTCATGAAATCTTGTAGCATGTATGGGCTTAGTGAATACATCAGCCAATTTATCTTCAGAGCGCATTGGAAGTAAGTGTATGATTTTAGCTTGCAATTTTTCATGAACTAGATGGCAATAAAGTTCAATGTGTTTAGTACATTTATGAAATGTTAGATTTACAGCTATTTATAAAGCAGATTGGTTTTCATAGTAGATGAGACTTGGATCAATATGAGATAAATCAAAATCATGAAGAAGATAAGGAAGCCACTGAATCTCTCAAGTAGTTGAAGCTAAAGCATGATACTTAGCTTTGGATAATGACCAAGATACAGTAGCTTGCTTCTTGGCTTTCCAAGAATTAGATAAGACCCAAGAAAACTGCAAAACCAATCATAGATCTTCTAGTGTCAACA
This sequence comes from Leucaena leucocephala, assembly GCA_037074615.1. Lineage (NCBI taxonomy): Eukaryota > Viridiplantae > Streptophyta > Magnoliopsida > Fabales > Fabaceae > Leucaena > Leucaena leucocephala. Next base: position 11,805,314 of record CM073542.1, read on the forward strand.
CTCCTGCCCAATCATAATCACTAAAGCTTCCTATATGTTAGTCAGATTTTATAGAGAAGAAAATTCCTATACTAGGAGATGACTTGATGTATCTTAATACTCAATGTCCAACTTGTAAGTTAATATCTCTAGGTTCTGACATGAATTGGTTTAGCTGTTATGTGGCAAAACTCAAATTAGGTATGGTAGTGGTCGGATATTGAAGTTTGCCTATGAGCTGTTGATAAACCAAGGGATTAGCAAGTGGTTTACCCTTGTCTTTTGAAAGTTTTAAGTGAGGATCCATGGGAGTAGATGTTGGTTTACAAGCAAGATAACCTGAATCTTCAAGTAACTCGAGCAAATTTCCTTTAAGATATAAAAATTCCATCTTTTGATTGTGCAAGCTCCAAATAGAGGAAATATTTGAGCATACTAAGATATTTGATGATAAATACAACATGTAATTTTTTCCTTAACCAAATTGACTTTAGTCATATCATTGGCAACAAGCACCATATCATCAAAATATACAAGAATTGTACTAATGGAAGAGGTAGAAACTTTGAGAAAATAGTGATTAGAAGTATATGGACAATAACCATATGATAAAAAGGCAGTATATGGTTTTGAATACCATTGTCTACTTGCATGCTTCAGACCACAAAGAGACTTTTGTAGTTTGCAAACCATGTTGAGTTGAGGAGCTTTGAAACCTTTTGGAAGTTCTATATAAACCTCCTCATGTAAATCCCCATCTATGAAAGCACTGTTGACATCTAATTGATATAAAAACCAGTTTTTAGTAGCAGCTATAGAGACTAATAACCAAAGAGTTGTCATTTTGGCAACCAGGGAAAAAGTATCTAGATAATCTACACCTTCAGTTTGTTTGTAGCCTTTTTCTACAAGTCTGATTTTATATTTGTCCAAATCACCAATGGACTTAAATTTGGTTAGAAATACCCATTTATATCTAACCAATTTCTTTCCAGGTGGTAATGTAGTAAGGACCCAGATCTAGTTTTGTTCAAGAGCAAGTATGTCTATAGCCATAACTGTAAGGAATTGGAAGACATGCACCGGAAATTAATTTAAAATTTTTTCCATTCCTTGCCAGGATCTACCGTATGCGTTTAAGTCAAGTGGGAAGAAGCATTACCTTCAGTGTTTCTCAGTGACTTCCACAGCTTCTCTCCACGGCTGGTGATCTCTTTCGGATCGCAAGAAGACGTCCACAACTTCTCTTCGCAGCTCGGGCTCTCTTTCTGATCGCAAGAAGTCGACGCCTCACGTCGGCTTCCTCTACTGGTATTCATACGAATAGCGTTTCAACCACGAACGACGTACTAGCGTCTCCTGTCCTTCCAAGGCTTTCTCAAGAATTCATCCTCTCCGTCTCTACTTTAGCAGTTTCTTATCTGTAAACCTTTTTTGCAGATTCCATTCGGCCTTTTTGTGTTGTGTTGTTCTTAAAACGTAGCTCATAAAATTAGATATATAGGATGCTCTGCATTTTTCTCAACTGAATTGGATTTTGGAATTAATCTATATTGATTCTGAAATTAATACAATATCACATATTGTATAATTTGATAAGAAACTAATTAAATAGATAATATTTATATTAAATCCATCCCACAGATTTAATTCACCTATTTATTTAATTTAAAATAAAGATAAGACTGGACTATATTTGATTTATTCTCATAAATCAAATTTGAGATATCATATCAATTTGAATTTTAAATTCAAACGTGATAGAGATTTAATTTATCCTTGTAAATTAAATCTTGTAAATATCTCTTATATGAGATATCCTATCAATTTGAATTTTAAATTCAAACGTGATAGAGATTTAATTTATCCTTATAAATTAAATCCTATATATCCCTTATATATAATGTATATATACGAATTTATATATATATACGAATATAAATATAAATAAATATATACATCAACCCTGAATCATTCATTGAATCTGGACACGTCTTAGATTTAATGAATCTGGATATTATAGCTCGTGTTGGGCTATTTTGTGTGCGACCCTGTAGGCCCATCTGAAGTTGGCAGTGGGCTATTTGCTATACTGGCCTACAAGTCGCAAGCGGTCTCTAGCAAGACACAACGACTACCCAAATCATATGAGGATCGATAAACTATATAACCTTTTATACAACCATATCATGTCCCTTCTGTCACGCGATATTTTGATCATGGATGAGGCATGGATAATGCCATCCTCCTATTCCTGACCGTTACTTTCTCGATCTTTGAGTAGTCTGACTGTAGAAATAGAACTACTTTTCCATTACAGTATGGCCATACATTTCTCAGACTCACTCATTGAGGGGGCCCAGTAATATCTCTCTACAAATGTGAGGGACAAATTCCATCTTGACCATTCACATTCCTCCGCATGAAAAACCACTAACCCTGAACATAGTCTTTATAATCACTCGGTCAAAAGTGACTTTTGACTAGGTCAAAGCTGAGCATTTGTCATGTAGGAATCCATGATAATCTCAGGTCAAAGGGCATAGTGACATGGTTTGTATATGAGAGAAGCTTATGACGTAACTCATGCAACTCTCTCATAGCGGGTCAGTCCAACACCTTGTACTCTTACATGTGCCTATGACTTTGATTTATATCTCTATACATTTTCAAAGTTACACTGGTCTTATTTCATCTCTACTCCCACACAGATGATCGACCAGGGACATTTAGGATAAGATCATGAATTATCCAAGGATGGTCATCACAGTAAACATGCAAATAATATGATAACACAATTAATAAATTCATAAATCAATAATATTTATAAGACAATGATTGGCCTCTAGGGCACATTTTCCAACAACCTCCCACTTGCACTAGGTACAATCATTAATTTGACTAATTCCCATTGACCTAACATAACGCTCATGCTTTGCCTGCACAAGCGGCTTTGTTAGAGGATCAGCAACATTGTCTTCTCCTGCTACCTTGCATATTTTTATATCACCTCTATTGTTGATTTCTCTGATGAGATGAAATCGCCTGAGTATATGCTTGCTCCTTTGATATGACCTAGGCTCTTTGGCCTGTACAATGGCACCGCTATTGTCACATAGCAAAGTTATTGGATCTGAGATGGTAGGTATCACTCATAGTTCCGTGATGAACTTCTTGATCTAAATAGCTTCCTTAGCTGCATCAGATGCTGCTATATACTCAGCTTCTATTGCAGAATCTGCTACAGTGTCCTACTTAGAGCTCTTCCAGCTTACTTCTCCATTATTGAGGAGGAATATATATCCAGACTGCAATTTTTGGTCATCCTGGTCAGTTTGGAAACTTGCGTCTGTGTAACCAGTTACACAGAGTTCGTCATCCAATCCACCATAGACCAAGAATAAGTCCTTAGTCTTTCTTAAGTACTTAAGGATATTCTTGATAGCAGTCCAATGGCCCTCACAGGGTCCTATTGATATCTGCTAGTCATACTTAAGGCAAACGAGACATCCGGTTGAGTACATAACAGGGCGTACATGATAGATCCTATGGCCAAGGCATATGGAAGTTTACTCATGCGACCTCGCTGATCAAATGTACTAGGACACAGATCTTTGCTGAGGTGACTACCATGAGACATGGGTATGAAACCCCTTTTTGATTCGTGCATACTGAACCTATGCAGTATTTTGTCTATGTATGTACTCTGATTAAGTCATAGAAGTCTTTTAGATCTATCTCGGTAGATCCTGATTCCTAGGATGTAGGTGGTTTCACCCAAGCCTTTCATCGAGAAAGACTTTCCTAACTAAGACTTGACAATATGTAAGGTAGGAATGTCATTCCAAATAAGTAGGATGTCATCGACATAGAGTACCAAAAGCACAACTATGCTCCCACTAACCTTCTTGTACACACAAGGTTCATCAATATTTTGAAGAAATCTAAACTCTTTGACTACTTCATCAAAACGATGATTTCAACTCTGAGAGGCTTGCTTCAGTCCATACATGGACCTTTGAAACTTGCACACTTTACCAGAGTCTTCAGAACGCACAAACCCTTCAGGTTGTGTCATGTACACATCCTCAAGGAGCTTTCCATTAAGGAAGGCTGTCTTGACGTCTATCTGCCATATTTTATAGTCATAATATGCTGTTATGGCAAAGAGGATTCTGATTGATTTGGCCATTGCAACTGGGGAAAAGGTCTCATCATAGTCCACATCATGAGTTTGAGTAAATCCTTTTGCAACCATCCGTGCCTTGAAGACATTTACATTGCCATCCATGTCAGTTTTCTCCTTAAAAAACCACTTGCACCCAATGATTTTTACACCTTCAGGCGGGTCGACTAAGGTCCAAACCTTATTGTCGTACATGGATTGCATTTCAGACTTCATGGCATTAAGCCACTTTTCAGAGTTTGGTCCCACTATAGCTTCTCGATAGGTAGTCGGCTCATTATGCTCAATGAGCAACATATCACGACTGTCAGAAATCAGAAATCCATATATTTGAGGATGAAGTCGTGTCCTATTAGACTTCTGTGGACCTTGCGTGACTTGAGAAGTCTCAATAACTTGTTGTGAGTCTTCTGTATTTTCCATCTGCAGTTCTGTGGTGTCTTTCGGCTCTCAAACTTCTTCGAGGTGTACCTTACTCCTACTGGTTCTTTTAGAAATAAATTCTCATTCGAGAAAGATAGCATTTCTGACAACAAACACTTTGTTATCAGCAGGATTGTAGACGTAATATCCCTTGGTTTCCTTAGGATATCCCACAAAAAGGCACTTTGAGTATTTGCGTGCTAATTTGTCTGAGGCTTGTTGCTTAACATAGACCTCGCATTCCCAAATCTTGAGGAAAGACAAACTAGGCGTCCTCCCATCCATATCTCATACGAAATCTTTTCAATTGCCTCAGATAGAACACGATTGAGTGTGAACGCAGCTGTCTCTAGGGCATGGCCCCAAAAGGAGGGCGGAAGATCTGTTCGACTCATCATGGATCGAATCATATCCAATAGTATTCGATTCCTCCGTTCAGAAACTCCATTCCATTGTGGTGTCACTAGAAGAGTCAATTGTGAGACTATCCCATAACTCCTGAGATGATCTATGAACTCTTGGCTTAAATATTCACCACCCCGGTCAGATCGAAGTGCTTTAATTATTTTGCCAAGCTGGTTTTGTACTTCATTTTGAAATATCTTGAACTTTTTAAAAGATTCAGATTTATGTTTTATCAGATAGATGTACCTATATCTGCTGAAATCATCTATGAATGTTATGAAGTATGAATAACCTCCTCTAGCATTTGTGTTCATCGGTCCACACACATTTGTATGTATGAGGCCCAATAAATCAGTGGCCCTCTCACTGTGCCTAATGAAGGGTGACTTTGTCATCTTTCCTAACAAGCAAGACTCACAAGTGTCATATGATTCAAAATCAAATGAGTTTAGAAATCTATCTTGATGGAGTTTGGAAATGCGTTTCTTATTTATGTGGCCCAGATGACAGTGCCAGAGGTATGTCGGATTCAAATCGTTCGGTTTGACCCTTTTGGCGGTTATATTATAGATATTTCCATGATTGGGTTATTCCAAATTTAATATGTAATTATCAACATGCAAATCACCATGAGCATAGAAAATATCATTACAATAAATAGAACATCTACCATTCCCAGCAATGGAAGTGAAACCTTCCTTATCCAAATAAGAAAGTGAAACAATGTTACTACTTAAAGCAGGAACATAATAGCAATTGTTCAAAACTAACAAAAGCCCAGTGGGCAGAACTAATTCATAAGTGCCTACAGCTAACGCAGCAACCCTTGCTATGTTTCCAACTCGTAGGCCAACCTCGCCCTTTTTAGCTTCCTACTGTCCTTTAGTCCCTGCACATTTGTACAAATGTGAGAACTACATACAGTATCTAATACCCATAAAGTAGAAGTAGAAAGATGAATGTCTATAACATAAATACCTGAAGCCATAGCCCCGCTATCCTTTTTGTTCTTTTTCAGATCTTCGAGGTAGAGTTTGCAATTCCTCTTCCAATAACCAGGTTCATTGCAGAAGAAGCAGTCTCCTTCCTTCGGAGGCTTTGCCTTCTTTGGTGCAGGCTTGGTTTCGGGCTTACCTGACTTTTTGGTCTTACCTGATGAGCCATGACCCTTCCCCTTGCCTTTACCTTTCTTTTTCATACCCTTTCCTTTCTGAACTATCAAAACAGTACTGGGCTTCTTCTTAAGACTCAGCTCAGCAGTTTTAAGCATCCCATGCAGTTCAAAAATAGATTTCTCCATGTTGTTCATGTTGTAGTTCATGACAAACTGGTCATAACTTTCTGGGAGTGAGTTCAAGACCAAATCCATAGCTAACTCCTGGCTCATGGGAAATCCAAGCCTCTCAAGGTGATCAAGTACCCTTTCATCTTTAAGACATGAGTACTGACTGATGCACCTTCAGCCATCTTGCAGGAATATAAGGCCTTAGTGGTCTCATACCTCTCTTACCTTGCCTGTTGCTAGAATATTTTCTTGAGATGCACAATCATCTCATAAGTCTCCATGTGTTCCAGATCTCTTTGGAGCTCCAGAACCATGGTAGCTAGCATCAAGCATCCCACATTGACAGAGTCTTCCTTATGCTTCATGCAAGCATCTCTTCGAGCTCTAGGAGCATTGGCCGCTGGCTCCTCAGGAATAGGTTGATATAGGACATGCGCCTTTCTTTCCTACTTAAGAACAATTCTCAAGTTCCTAAACCAGTCAAGAAAGTTTGTCCCATTAAGTTTGTCCTTCTCAAGGACAGATTGCAGCGATAATGTAGCAGTATTACTAGTCATCATGATTCTAAAATTAAAAATATGTAATTTAATTAGCAATCTCCCACTAAATAAAGAACCCCCAATGCAATAGTTAGTGGGCTAAGATCAATATTTGGCTCAAACTTAAGTCCGCTTTGGCAGGACGCTTAAATTAAGTTAATTAGGTAGGTAACACCTTTATCAATTACATCAAATGTAACTCTTAGATATTCATGAGATTCTATCATCATATGATCTGTCATGTTTTTAATCCCATCTAATAACTTGAGACCCAAAACCGTTTTGTTAATCTCAATTAAGTCAAACAATAATAAACATGTGAGAGTAGCACCATTACTCTTGCTTATCTCCCCAAGATAACTCAAAAGCACCCACTTTGGTAGAGTCCACAATTGAGCAATCGAGGTTTTGACAAGTGTTCATAAATTGACGGCATTATGACTTAAGATTTCATTTAGAGGGCTTAATTTAACTATATGGTTTATAAGAATGCATGTTTCTCAGTTCGTATCTCATACAAGTAATATGCATGTTTCTGATATAATCATAAGATGCATAATTTAAATGTGAGACAATATGGCTCACATATCCTAAGTCCCCTCAAGCCAATGAGAGGAGCTCTCTAGTAAGAGACGGGAAATTACATATAGAAACCTCTTTTAACATTCGAGGGGAGTGAGATGAGAAGAGCAGGTACATTGAGAGTATATAGAGGAAGGCACGACACGCAGGGCGTATTTAAAAATTACAACACTTGCAATCTAGAGCCATATTGTTCACCATACCTAAACATTCAAGAATCAATATTCAGATTTAATTCAAGGGCAATTAATGTTTCATATATAAAACATTCACCAAATAACATACGGTTATGTTACGCATATTATATGATCGGCTACGACTAACACATATCATATGAATCAACAATCAAGCCTAACTTAAACACAAAACGGCATGGCTCTGATACCACTGTAAGGAATTGGAAGACACGCAGCTGAAATTAATTTAAATTTTTTTCCATTCCTTGCCAGGATCTACCGTATGTGTTTAAGTCAATTGGGAAGAAGCATTACCCTCAGTGTTTCTCAGCGACTTCTACAGCTTCTCTCCGTGACTGGTGATCTCTTTCGGATCATAAGAAGATGTCCACAGCTTCTCTCCGCGGCTCGGGTTCTCTTTCTGATCGCAAGAAGTCAACGCCTCAGGTCGGCTTCCTCTACTGGTATCCACACGCACAACGTTCTAACCACGAACGACGTGCTAGCGTCTCCTGTCCCTCCAAGGCTTTCTCAAGAATTTCTCCTCTCCGTCTCTAATTCAGCAGTTTCTTATCTGTAAACCTTTTTTGCAGATTCCATTCGGCCTTTTTGTGTTATGTGTTGTTCTTAAAACGTAGCTCCTAAAATCATATATATAGGATGCTCTGCGTTTTCCTCAACCAAATTGGATTTTGGAATTAATCTATATTAATTCTGAAATTAATACAATATCACATATTGTATAATTTGATAAGAAACTAATTAAATAGATAATATTTATATTAAATCCATCCCACAGATTTAATTCACCTATTTATTTAATTTAAAATAAAGATAAGACTGGACTATATTTGATTTATTCTCATAAATCAAATTTGAGATATCATATCAATTTGAATTTTAAATTCAAACGTGATAGAGATTTAATTTATCCTTGTAAATTAAATCTTGTAAATATATCTTATATGAGATATCCTATCAATTTGAATTTCAAATTCAAACGTGATAGAGATTTAATTTATCCTTATAAATTAAATCTTGTAAATATCTCTTATATGAGATATCCTATCAATTTGAATTTTAAATTCAAACGTGATAGAGATTTAATTTATCCTTATAAATTAAATCCTATATATCCCTTATATATAATGTATATATACGAATTCATATATATACGAATATAAATATAAATCAATATATACATCAACCCTGAATCATTCATTGAATCTGGACACGTCTTAGATTCAATGAATCAGGACATCATAGCTCGTGTTGGGCTATTTTGTGTGTGACCCTGTAGGCCCATCTGAAGTTGGCAGTGGGCTATTTGCTATACTGGCCCATAAGTCGCAAGCGGTCTCTAGTAAGACAGAACGACTACCCAAATCATATGAAGATCGATAAACAATGTAACCTTTTATACAACCATATCATGTCCCTTCTGTCACGCGATATTTTGGTCATGGATGAGGCATGGATAATGTCATCCTCCTATTCCTGACCGTTACTTTCTCGATCTTTGAGTAGTCTGACTGTAGAAATGAAACTACCTTTCCATTACATTATGGCCATACATTTCTCAGACTCACTCATCGAGGGCCCCAGTAATATCTCTCTACGAATGTGAGGGACAAATTCTATCTTGACCATTCACATTCCTCCGCATGAAAAACCACTAAACCCGAACATAGTCTTTATGATCACTCGGTCAAAAGTGACTTTTGACTAAGTCAAAGCTGAGCGTTTGTCATGTAGGAATCCATGATGATCTCAGGTCAAAGGGCATGGTGACATGGTTTGTATATGAGAGAAACTTATGACGTAACCCATGTAACTCTCTCATAGCGGGTCGGTCCAACACCTTGTACTCTTACATATGCCTATGACTTTGATTTATATCTCTATACATCTTCAAAGTCATACTGGTCTTATTTCATCTCTGCTCCCGCACAGATGACCGACCAGGGACATTTAGGATAAGATCATGAATTATCCAAGGATGGTCATCACAGTAAACATGTAAATAATATGATAACACAATTAATAAATTCATAAATTAATAATGTTCATAAGACAATGATTGGCCCCTAGGGCACATTTTCCAATAATAACATCTTTCCAATATTGATGTTTAATAGCTTGTTCATATGTTTTAGGATCAGGAACAATAGAAATGGATAAAAAAAGCTTTTATATGCAAGAAAAGAGAAGAATATGATAAAATAGAAGATAATGGATAATAAGGAGTACCTTTGCAAGATGATTAGTTAGTAGTAGAGCTAAGGGCATAATGATAATCATGCAGATATGGTAGTAGATTACGAGATCTGGAGGAGCGACGAGTAAGTTGAGAAGGATTTGTGCAAATAGGATCATTATAAGATGCAAAAGGTTGAGTGATTATAGGTGGTTGAGTAGTGTTTAGAGGAGAAATGTCGTCAATCAGTAGAGGAAGAGGTTATAGCTTAGGAGTTGGCAGTGTAGAAGAAGAAGCAGTCTTAAAGGGGAACACAGGTTCGTAAAATATAACATTGCATGAAAGAAAAATTTAATTTGTTGACAATTCTAGTAAAATGTATGCTTTAGATCTATATGGTAAACCTAGAAAAAACACATTTATAAGCCCAGGGGCTAAACTTGGAACGATTATTTTGAAGGGTGGAAGCAAAACAGAGAGTCAAAAGACAATTAATGATGTGAGTAACATGTAAAACAACAAAAGACCAATAAGAAATGGGTAAAGCAGACATAAAGAATAAAGCTTGTGAAACATTAAAATATGTTGATGCTTCCGCTTAACAATGCCATTTTGTTGAGGAGTCTCAACACAAGATTTTTTTTATGTAATATACATTTAGAGGCAAAAAATTAAGGCACAACAAATTCAACCCTATTGGCAGATCTTAAAACCTTTAAATTGGCTTAAAGTTGATTTTCTACAAGTGCTGAAAAACTTTTATCTCTTGTATCAAATTTATAATACATTAGGTATAACCATGTATATACAGAAAAATCATCAACTATTGTTAAAAAAATAGCAATGTCCCAGAACATACGGTATAGAAAAAGAACCTAAAATGTCAACATGTATCAAATTGAAAATCTTATTACTTGAACTTGTTCTTAAATGAAAAGGAAGGCATTTCTGCTTAGCAAAATGAGAGGTGTCATCAGTAAGAGGGTAAGGGGTACAAGAAATAATATCAGCAACTTTTTATGTAAAGTGAACAAAGTAGTATTAGAATGATATCCCCATCGATGATGCCAGAAGGTCAAGTCAGAGATTGAAGAATTAGTGGAAGAAGTATGAACTTGAGGAATTGAAAAGGAAGATAACGTATATGCATTCAAGATATAGAGCCCATATATGGCTTTAGTTGAACCAATTTTCTACAAAGGCTGGAGTAAGTTATTTGACAAGAATGAGAAGAGAAAGTCATAAAGCAATTGAGAGAAATAGTAAGTCGAGAGACAGAAATAATATTGAAGGAAAAAGTAGGAAAATAGAGAACATTGAAGAATTAGATGCGGAGAAAGTTTGATTGTTCCTGAGAAATAGGCAAGAGTATTAGTACCAGTAGGTAAACTAACCGAGAAAGGAGAGATAGATTTATAGGATAAGAAAAGATCCAAAAAGCAACATACATGATCAGTAGCACTTATATCAATGATCCAGGTGGTTAAATGTTTGGCATAAATAGAATTACAACTACCTGTTGAAGTAGAAGTAAAGATATAATTAACTGAAGGAGATGGATTTGGGGAGGAATTTAATTGAGCAATAATCTTTTGGTACTAAATAAGTGTGAATATGTTCTTCTATTGATGATGAGGGTTTCATTATAGTGTTGTTGCCTTGAACATTACCATATTCCTGAGCTATCACTTGATTAACGAAGGAAGAGGAATTGGACGAATGAAACTTGAAACTAAGAGGAAAATCATGCTTGCAGTAGGAAGTGTCTTCAGTGTACCTACGCTTACTACAATATGTACAATGCTTGTTATTCTTTAAAGAAGATGCATAACCAAAAGAATTAGAATTACCAGATAAACCAGTAGAACCAAGGTATAGGACCCTTAGCCATTAAAACCTTTGGCTCAAACAAATGAAGCTCTCATTCTTGCTGAAGAACTAGAGAAAATACATTGTTAATCGGTGGCAAAGGATTGATATGAAGAATTTATGATTTAACAGATAAAGAATTATTCATTAAGGCCCTTTAGAAAATGTATAAACTTATCTTCTTCACGATGATGAAAGGCGACTGCAGTAGAACCATAATGACAGGATCGTAATAGACGAATGTTGGAGAGTTCATCCTATAGAATCTTCAACTGAGTGTAGTAGTCATTAACACTTCGAGATCCTTGGTTGAGAGAATAAATTTCCTCATAAAGCTCAGCAATTCTAAAAATGTCAGACTGATAATACGAGTCCAAAGATCAAGATAGATATCATAAGCTTTATCAAACCAAAGAATGATCTTCACGATCAAAGGAAAGAGTGACTTAGTGAGCTAGCTTTGAACTAGTATGTTGCAATATTCCCAAGCTGGATAGAGTGGATCACTGGTCGTCAGTGGTAGAATTGATCTGTCAATGAATTTTAGCTTGTTCTTCGTCAAGAGCGCTATCTTCATGGCACGTGCCTAAGCATGGTAATTTGCTCCATCAAGCAGTGGAGCAACTAGGACGAGTAAAGGATTTTTACTCGGGTGAATATAGTAGAGACTGGCCAGATCGCTTGGTACTTCAGTGACCATAGCAAAATGAAAAGAAGAAGATAGTAGTTGAAGAAAGAAGAAAGGGCAGGGCTTGGAAAAAGAAAGATAAATGGAGGGCAAAAAGGGAAAGATATAGTAGAGAGAAAAAGAAAATAAAAGTGATAGTAGGGAAAACTCAGAAGAGCAGAGAGAGAAAAAAGGAAAAAGTGATGGTATGGAACACTTAGGCTCTAGATACCATGTGACAAGAAGTTTGGTTAAAAGCTTGCTTTTTCATTGATTATTCAATGTATATATGTACAATCGCTAATGCAATTTAATCCCAACTGATACATAATTAAATCATAACATAATTAAGTAAATAACTAAATTCTAACAGAATTAAGTAAATAACTAAATAACTAATAACAATATTTGTTATGTGGTTGACATTCTGTTCTGCAGCCTCGTCATCCATGTCGCCGTCGTTGCTATAGGTATTGAAATTTTCCAAATACTCTTCTCCTTCCTCTTACATTTTGGTCTGTGTTTGTGTTAATTGTTGCCATTGGTATAACTTAGTTTGTTGCTCTCCCCTTCATTATTATTGCTATGTGTGGATGTGTTCAGCTATACCTATGTTTCTTGTTGCTTCTGAGTTTTGCGTGGGATTATAAGGAAGATGGGTGGTAGGTTTGAAGTCCTTTTCCCTTTGATTATTCTATATTTTTTTACCTGTTTGTGTGTGGGAACAAAGGAGAATTTGAAGCTAAATTTTGGTATGATGTTATGAAAAGAATGAATTGGATTTGGGGGCTGCTATATTTTGGTTTTAGGCCAAATATCATTAGGATGTTGGATTTAGGGGATGTTGTAAAACTACTTTGATGCTTGAAGGATACATAGTTGTTAGTGTATGAAGCATAATGTTACTTTATGCCTTAGATTAAATGTATGCGCATCATGTGTTTGATGAATTGTTTGATAGATAAAATTTGAATTATTGTAATATAAGTGTGATGGATGTATTGTTAAATTCAACCAGAGGAACATAGTCTCTATAATGAAGTGTAGAAATGAAATTTGAAAGCTCTGGGAAAGGTATTTAATTGATAGTTCAAGGACTATGTTTGATTTTATGTTAGCGTAGGGAAGCTATATAGTATTATGCTTGAGGAAAGAATTTATGGAATTGAATTGGTGATTGTAACATTGAGTTAATGATTGTGTATAAATTTATCTAATTCTTCAAGTTTTATTATAGGAAGTGAAATTGGCTTTTTTATAACTCAAGAAAATTATGATTGCAAACAAAGGTGTTTTTATTATAGTACAAGAGGTAATTGTTCTGTATAATGAATTTTGAAATGAAATTGATAAAATTGAATAAATTATTAGATAAGAGTCAAGAAGTGTTATACAATATGTTAGAATGAATACTATTGGGAAATTCTTGTTATTTAGTTTGTTTATTATCATGCTAATCTTGAATGCCTGTAAGATGTTTGGTGGTTTTTGTTGAGTTGTTGGAAATTATTGAAAGATGATTTTAGAGAATATAAGATTGAGTTAGAATATTAATATATATTATAAGGTAATGTGCATGAATTAATTAGATGCACTCTTATATAGCATAATTTGGTTCTATAATAATTCATTGAAAGTAATGACAATGTTTTTGTTTGAGATAAACCGAAATGGCAATAGAGTATATAATAAAAGAACTAAGAGTCATAATAAATTAAATATAGTGAATATGTTATATAAAGTTGTAACGAGAGTAATAATTTTTATGTTCTAGGACATTAGGAAAAAAGAAGTAAATAAGTGGTGAATAGCAGAAAGTGATATATATTTGAGAAGTAGTTAGGTAGGAGTAAGTCATATATTTGGAAACTCTTAGATAAGTGAATAATGTCCAATATTTTTTTTGAAGTATTCTTTTGCCAGGAAAATTCTATTTAAATTCATCACTATTGGATTTCATTTTCTAAATATTTTAATATTTTAATATTGTGGAAAACATACCCATGTTTGTATGATCAAGAGCTTTGATTATTGTCTTTGATCTTTCTATCGAATGGCTTATAATATCATTATACTTACGTATGGAATGGATAAAGAAAGTTTTGAAAGATATTTTGTAAACTTTTATATTGAGATGATTTTACATTGTGAAATTTTCTTATGTGAATTCTTATTATTTGAAAAGAGTTTCAATGCATTTTGATTTAAGGAAATCTTTTGAGATTCTATTTTAATTTTAATGTTGGAGTCCTTGGTTATGGAATATTTTTATAAAATTTAAGTATTAAAAGATGTTGTTCTTTATTAATGTTAAATTGACCCCATACATGCTTGGAAATCAATTCTGAGAAGATTGAATGCAGAACGCTAGTTATTAAAAGTAGTAGGTTAGTCCTTAGGGCACCATGGTTAAAATTGAGCTCTATTGATATTCATAAGCATAGTACTCATGCTAGATATTCGTGGGATCATTCTCACGCCTATTATTTGTATGTCCCCTACCTGGGCCAGTTTTTTGTGGCTCTCGAGCTAAGCCAAAATGGCTACTTACCCTCGTGAACTGTGTGTCCACGCCTATTTTTGTAGCTACGAGTCACACCGGATTGGGTTAGTTACCCTCGTAGGCTGTGTGTCCATGCTTGTTATTAATTCTGTTGAAATCCTACAGAAAAGATGAGATTAGAGAAAATTGTTTTAAATTGGTTTCTTTACACAAGTTATTTTACTGGATATTAGATTGTTTTGATTAATGATTTTATTACTGTTTTATTTTTGTTATAATTCTATCATTTGGAAATTGAGATTTATCATTAAGTCTTATTATTCAAAAGTTCAATATGTTTTAAATTATTTCTTTCTATATTTTATTTATTAATAGGATGTTATTCATAAAAAAATTTCACCTTAGATATCACTGCTAATCTTGCTTCATAGTGAAACAAAGAAGCCCTCATGACCATTTAAAATTTGTAGATGCTCCACGTAGTCTATAGGTATGATTCATATCCTCTCTTGTCTTTTCAAGATGTATAAATAATTATATATGGTATAGTTTTAATGATTTTGAAAGGTATAAATATATTCATATATAATAAATAATAACATAGTTTATGCATGTCTAAGATTATTAATATATTAATTATAATATTTAAAGGCTTACGAAATGTGAGTTCTCTTATATTCTATGCCAGTTACCTCTTGATTTTTGCTATGTGATAGAGGAGGTGCACTAAACTGTGTAAATTAGCACAGAAAGGGTGGACAATACTTATGAATGAAGTAGGCACGTGGATATCACGTGCTTGGAGTGTGACTGGAGCACATGCGAGTGGCACTCACGTGCAGATGAAGAGGCCACACGTGAGGGTACGTGAGGGCAATAGTAAGGGATGAGACTTCAGGGGTAGGCTGTGTTCCTCAAGTCAATCACAGTGGTAGTCTCATATCTGCAAACGGAAGTTGTAAGCTATGGTCTCTGGAGCATTGAAGTCAAGGTGTGTAGCCTTAGGACTATTTTAAGGCTCTATTTGGTAGACTAGAAAGTGCAATGAGTTTGGAATGGAACATAGGTGGGGTTCTTAGCCTATAAATAGGAACAGGAGAGGGAAGGTGAGATAAGAGTAAAAAGAGAGGAGCCGACTCAATAATCAAGTCTGATAAATAACTTAGGGTCACAGCTTGTTTATAGAGCCATAATAATAATTTAAAATTTATATCCATATCTAAATTTGAACTTAAATCCTAATAATTTTCTAACTAATAATAATAATCAAATCATAAAACCCTAAGTAAAGATAAGGTATGATAATCCATATATCATATTTTATTGAAAATAATAAAAATACTAAGCCTTACAATTTAATTAGATATTATTTCTAAGTTATTGATAAATAATATTTTTAATTATGCTTAACTATAAGAATAAAAATTAGGATGTTACATCACTCATTTAAACCCCCGTTGAATTTTATAATGAAAAATGGTTAATCAACTCGACAAATTTCTCCTTCCCAGCCTCTTCAACCCTGCATTTTTCATCTTCCAATTCAGTAGAGTCATTCCTCAACTCATCATTACTATTTTCACTTTCCTAGATAAAATCTTAATATCAACCTTTAGTTTGGTTTCTGCCTAGCTAACAACACCTTACTCAATTATAACTAACCATATAGGATCATGTTTTGTAAATTGGAGATAAACTAACTTGTACTTAGATTCATTGAATAAAAATCTTCCGCTAGCCATATGAAACAAATGGCATAGTATCGTTATATTCTATTTTTAACCTTAGAAAATATAAAAATGATTAAATTTAGTGAACCTAGCACTCAATATAAGATTTGTAGCCTTCAACTTAGCAAAGCTCATAACAAGAATTGGGCATCACCAGCAAGAAGATGTCATAGTTGAAACTATCATTGTTAGATATCAAACACTCAAAATAGTCTAAACCCTCTCAAATCTTAGAAATAAAGCAATTAAACAAAAAAAGACTTTAAAAACAAAAATGGAGGAAGGCTCAATAAGTATATGTGTGTGTGTGGGTTCAAATAATTGATCAATTGAAAATGAGATAAACAAAGTAATAATAAGTTTAAGTAAAAATGTAGCACTAGCACACCATTCAGAAGCAAGAAACTATATTTTTAAGTACTAGTCAAACCCTAGCAACTACATGAACACAATGCAAGCAAAATCATAGTATCAACAAGCCATTCGAAAGCAATAGCCTAACCCTAACAACTAAACAGACACATGCCTAAGAAAAATAAAAGAACCAGCACATGAATCGAAAGAAAGAAACATAAAACAAGCACAAGCCAAACCCTAACAACTAAACGAACACATACCTAAGAAAAATAAAAGAAACATCATATGAATCAAAAGAAACAAATGTAAAATCGAGCATAGGGCAAACCCAAGAAACTAAACAAACATAATGTAAGGAAAAAATGAAAACGAGGAAGGAGAAAGTGATAGAACCTAGTGATAGTGAGAGTGTGTAACGCCATGAGAAAATTGGGGTGTGAAAGTGGGTGCAAGACGAAGTTAAGCATGCCAACAATGATTATAAATTAAGACAATATTTACACATAACATACCCAAAAATCAGTGTAGATATACAAGTTTACATTGGACAATTTAGAAACTAGTCTTTTTGACATTTATAAATTAAAGACCTTTTATACCGAGTCTCCTCTATCAACTAGTGTAGACACTTTAAAATCTGCGTAATAAATTTAATTAAATGTGACGTATTGCAAATTAACTAATATTATTTTCCCATTATTATATGGCCATATTAATAGCATTTAAATTAAGATCAAGAAATTAAAACAAATTAAAACAATAATAATTTATACATTTTTGTAAATACATATTGTTAAAGAAATATAAAACCTAAATAATTAAAACCCACATAACAAATTAAAAACTTGATTAAAAAAAACTAACATTCCTCCTCATTATCAAAGTTGGAGGTTGTTGAGCTCATAGGTTTCTTACCATTAGTAGGGGTCATCAAAGTCGTTGCTAGGTAGCCTATCCACATGTCATAGGATCCTATCAACCTTGGCCTCTATACGGCCAGAAGTCCATCTCAAAGCATTCACATCATCATCGATGCTAACACAGTCTTTAATCAATTCAATGACAGAAACTTGGAGGTAAACTATAGCTTCAAGTAATTCGTCATTGGGTCAATGGCAAAAGTTAAAAACGTTGGTGATAGCGACCACAGTGGCTATAGTGATGTGATGGAGATAGTTGCGAGGGAGGCGTGGGCAAACAGGATGAGGGACCCGAGTATAATTGTTGCCTTGTTTTGTGATACCGGAGAAAGAGAAGAGAGAGATTTGGGACTTTTAGGTTGTAGAGATACCACAACAGATATGTATTTATAGTAAAAAATGATAAAAGGAAATGATTAATCGAGATTTATAAGAGATAGAACGGATTACTTAGAAGATATACGTTGGAAGACGAAAGGACTAAAGGGGAAACATTCTAATGAAGTAGGAAGATTCTATACTATTCATACAAAGAGTCGATATAAAAAGTAATATTTATATTTATATCAATTTCACAGATAGCCAGTGTTAAAAGAATTCTAGTTCAATTTTTTTTTTACTAATTTTTAATTTATTTCTCAATTCGTTAGACCAGGTTCAAAAGATGGTGTAAAAGGTTTTTTTTATATACCGAACATAGGCATATCCAGTATAAAGAGTTGTCTATATTTACATAAATGACATCGGTCACATTTTTTCCTCCTTCTCGGTGTGTTCTGGTATTAAAAAAGGCAATTTAAAAGACATTTTTTCTAGCAGTGAGTGGAGATTTGGAATGAGTTATACATGATAAGGACAAAATTATTAAAAATAAAAAATATTAAGGACTGAGTTTTAATCGTATCAAAAGTTTAGGGACAAAGTTATACTGAGTCATAGCTGAAAGATTGAATTTTAAGTGAGTCAATAGTTCATAGACTAAAGTTTATTTTCCCCTATTTGCTTTGTGATATTTATTGCAAAACCATTATATTTTGATATGGTTAATTAAGTGTGGGTCTTAGAAGATGAACTTTACATTAAATGTGGGTAGTCATGCACCTCTTACTTTTAGTAAATATTAGAAATCTAATTCGTTATTTTTTTTAGAGACTAGCTCTTTTTACTAAATCTAACACTTATGAGTGTTTTAAAAATCCTTTCATAACTAGTTTCCTAATAATTTTTTAAAATTTATCATTTTTACTATTATTATACATATTGATTTACTTATTTATTATTATTATCATCATCATCATCTTTTCTTCCTTAAATTCTAACATTTATTATTATAGGATCTTAAAATAATACTTTTAGACCATTATAAATCAACTACTATATGATTATACGTTGATAGTAGGATAGTCATATTTTCTTAATGTAAGGAGAGCTTTTTTTGGGCTAATAATGTAAGGAGGGTTTGAAACTTTGAAAATCATGTATACATATAATCGTACTTTTATAGATTTGATTTAGGCCCAACTAGTTTTTGATAGGATTGTTGTTGTTGATTAATGACAATATGGGTGTAATAAATTTTTTCCACAAACAGGTATTTTTACATAAAAAATCATATTATAACCCGCCACAAAATATACAAAAACCTAATTCCAAATGACACAAAAAAAAACCAACAATGCATAAATAAAAACCCTAACCCTAATGAGTATAAGAGGTAGTTGCTCGGTTGCTATCGGAATAGACATTAGCATTATAAGTAAAAGAACAAATAATAAATAATTCTCAAATCTTTAATATAAGATTTAATTAAAGAGTTAATCTTGCTTCTAAATATAATAGTTATTCCATATATTCATCAGCTTTTACCCAAATAACCCTGATTGGTACTCCCTGAACAATAATCAAGTAAGAAAATTAGGGAGAGATTTAAAGAAGATGATTAAGGTGTTTTAGAAAAAATATATCATATTAAATAATTTAACTAATTTCTTTAATCTAATTGAATTAATTAAATATGTCATATATTAAGGATTAGAGGGGTATAATGGTATCTCTAAAACACTTGGTTCATAAATTATATCAAATAAAAAACTTAACACACATAGACACACCCATATATATATATATATTTGAATTTGGGTTTAGTGGGTTTAAAATTATAGGATCCGGTGAAATTTCAAAATTTATAACAAAAATTGGTGAAAAATCTCCATTACAAAATTTATTACAAAAAAATATCCAAAGACCCACCGTCCAAGCAGTGTGATTCATTTTCAGTAGCTTCAATTCTTCTTCAACTATGTACAAATATCTTTTATTTTGTACATAATTAAAGATAAGCTACATACAGCTAATTAGGCACTACAGTCGCTAAAAATAAGTTACGTCTAGATTTTTGAACAAATTTAGGTAGGTTTAAGTAAAAACTTTTACAACCCAAATTTTTTTCAGCAATGTTTTCAATTTATAATGTCATCAATTTTGTCAACTTGACTTTGGCCATTTGCCCATCCTCAACTCTATCTATATAGATCTAACACTGAATAAATATCTTATAATTGAATTTAACAAAGTGTTATTCACCATTACACATGCATAGGTCAAATAGTAACAATTGATACACGTAAAACGAGGTACAATCAAATGTCAAGTTCATTCATATATATTTAAAAATTAATGCGATCTATATCGTTGGCTTTAGGTTCCGCTTTTGCACATTATAACGGTGAATGAAGTGATATATCATATATATTCATAATCCAAAGAACTGAAACAAGCTTGCTGCAATTGCAGTTAGGGATGCAAACGTTGATAAATGATGAATTGGTGGTGGAGGCGGCGGAGGTATATTAGGTGGCGGTGGTGGATAAGAGGGTGGCGGGGGCGGTGGAGGGATATTTGTTAGTGGTGGATATTGAGACGAATAATGATAGGGTGGCGATGGTGATAGATATGTAGGCAGATAATGAGACGATGGTGGTGGATAAGAGGGCGGCAGGGGGATGTTAGGCTGAGGATAAGAACGTGGTGGGGGCGGTGAAGGGATATTTGTCGTTGGTGGATATTGAAACGAATAATGATAGTGTGGCGGTGATGATGGATATGTAGGTGGATAATGAGACGATGGCGGTTGTGAATGATGGAAATAATATAACAATGTTGGATCTATAGAGAGATTATGTGAAGAATAGGGATTTTTTGGGTAGCTACGTGGTCCCAATTTTTCATCGTTCTTCTGCAAACAAAATCACTTCAAATGTTAAACATTTACAAGTTAATTTGATAACAATTCTACCCAAACAATTTTTATTATTGCACCAAAAATGAGGTATGTAGTATTTATTATATTTATTTGGAGAAATTGCTGAAAATTCCTCAACAGAAAATTTTATTCTTAAGGTACCTAAAATTTATTTAAGAACCCAAGTCTTTGAATGGGTACAATTTATCTTCAACGAGTACAACTCAGTTTTTACAAATTAGTTCAATATTGTAAGTGAAAAAATGCTTTTGGATATAGTTAAAAAAATATTTGCAATTGTTAAAAATGAGTTAGAGGTATTGTTAGAATATGGGAAAGTCCACTCTTGGTAAATTGGGCATAAGTCCATTGACATTGGGGTTATAATGTAAATTCTGATGTGCGTGGAGGGAACGGCTTTTCCAGACGTGCAGATTGAGGGAGCAAATGTAGGACCATAATCGATACTTTTGTGGAGAAACAAAAGGAACGATAACTCCCAAAAACAAATACTTCTCTTTGGACACTTGAAACTCTTTTCTCTCCTATTTCTGTTTATTTGTTGTGAAAACACACATCCGAGTTCACCATCATAACCGGACTGTTGCGTGGCTATCCGAAAAAACTCAAGAAGTACGCCCGAAAACATTATTGGCATCGTTATTCTGAGGCTATTTCCGCTGTGCACTGTATATATATATATATCTTTCACTATATATATATATATATATATATATATCTTTCACTATGCTTCATGTTTGCTACATGCCTTTCTTTTGTTTATCATATTAGTTCCCTCTATTTCGTTTTTGGTTACTATGCCTTGGGTTGATGTGATTTTAATACTAGAAAAAATACTAATCACAGATGCTACTTCATAGTGGTTAAAAGTAAAAACGTAGTAAAAAAGGAATTAGCATATTCATAAATAAGTTTTTCATACAACCGCTATTAAAAGTGACTCCGAAAACTTATAATGACAGTTTGTATAAAAACCGTCGTTATAAGTTAATCGTTCTGACTTTACGCATTTGCCTCTTCATGCTCTATCTACAGAAAGAAAGAAAGAGTATGTCTATCGCGTCTTCGGTTCCTAACGTCTATAGCCATCATAAGGGAAGGCCAACAAATACCTCTTACAAACAGTATTTTCCTCAATCTTAAATACCATTATATTGTACCTTTTATTCTACTTCCTTTTCGTCAATCTATTTCCTCTTGTATCGTCTTTGTCTTACACTCTTTTTTAGCTTTTTTAAAATGGTGTTGTCTTCAAGCTCTTCTCCTTCCCGTTCACAGAAAAGATTACGTGATGATTTTGAGGATAAATATCATCTCCTATACCTGATGCTTGCTTCGTCATTTCCAGACCTCCTCAAACGTCTAGAAGAGTTGATAAGCTGAATAGATAGTTTGGAGAATTCAATTGAAGAGATCTCCCTTCAGGGAGGAACCTTCAAGAAAGGTTCGATAGTCTCCATTATGATCTCTGCCAATATAAATAGCGGCACTTTCACCACCCTTCAAATGACCCAAATGACTCTCAAAACTCAGGCGACTTTGTTTCATCTAATTAAATTATTTCATCACCTTTTTTTTGTTATAAGTTACAAAATGTAAAGAATAGTCAAACTAGTTAGAATATTTTCTAAAGTCAATTATTGTTATAAGTTAATTAGTTTCAGTTTACTGATCAATTGCTTTCTCCTTATGTTTCATGGAATATATAGCTAAAAACTCAACAAATATATCTAAAGAACTTTTTATTTCTTTATGGGATATGCATCAAGTTTACCTTCTTATAACTGCTCGTTCAGCAATGAGTACTTTAAAGGAAATTGAAAGTGTACATATTTTGAGAAAAATATTAATCAAGAAATCAAATTTATCCTATAAATTAATAATGCAACAATTTACTAAATATCATTGGCATATATGTCTAATTTATATGATTCAAGATTATATATTATCTTCAAATAATAGGATCAATATAAACAAGTAGTTTAATGAATTAATAATGTAACAATTTACTAAATATCATTGGCATAATAGTGTTTAATTTATTAGATTCAAGATTATATGTTATAATCAAATAACAAGATCAATGTAAAAGTAGTTTAAAGAGTGGTTTTTTACGGCGATTTTTATTACAAACTGTCGCTACAGATACTTGTAACAACGAGTTTAATAAAATTGCCATTGCCTTGGGTTGATACGATTAATTTGCTTTTCTAAATATCTCAGCAAACCCTAAATTTTCTATTTCTAATCTCAGTTTCATGTAAGCTTAACTATGTTGTTCGATTGTTATTTTTATGGGTGTGTATACATATATGCGTTCTTTGTTCTAGCTTGCTTGATCTGAGTCTTGATGTTATAAATATGTGTTTAAAGATGTAGAATGTATACTAAAAACCCTAGAATGAAAGAACACGATTAAACAATCGTACAAAAAATTGTAACCATGGACTTTCGATTCATAAATTGGGTTACCTAAAAACTAGAGATTTAGACCACAAAAATAGTCCAATTATGTAGAACTCACAAAAATGAAGAGAATGACTCCAAGAACGTGAAGAACGAACATGAATTCAGGTCGGTCAGACTCAGCTGGAGGTTATAACCTCCAGCTGCAAAACGTCATCATTTTGCCTTACGTTTAGTATTAAAAAACTATCTATTTTGGCTACATTAGTGGTTTGGACCAGGTCTAATCTATAGATCTAGCTCGAGCCGAAGAATATTAAATAAAAAATTAAAGTCAGAGGCCTATAAGATATGGCTAGAATTGGGCCAACCTGATCTAGTCCATATTAAAAGAATAATAATGAATTAATAATATTAAATAAAAGGGGTATAGAGGAGTCAAGTGGAGCGTGAGGCCACATGTCACCACATCTTGACATATGGCGAGCGTCAACACATGAAGGCTTGTGTTTTTCACATGCCACATCTAAGAGTAGGCCTTGTCCTAATTTTCCATTTTTTTTAGATTTATTCTTCTAGGGGCTCGCGTAGGTGCATGTGAACTATGTTTGAGATACAGTTTGTTTCTAAAAATATCTAAATTTAAGATCTTTATTTAGATATATAACTTGCCTATATTTAAGATAATTATGGGTCTATTTATGTGCTTTTTAGTGCTTGTTTTATTATTTTTATTAGTTAGAAATTCTAGAATAATATTAATAATTCACATTATTTAATTCCTATGTGAAAATGAAGTAAGGGGCTTCAAGCAGCACTGAAAATTACTCTATATGGTGCATTAAGTTTCTTGTACGTAGATGATGAGTACCAGAGTATGAACCTCAGAGTAAGGATTTTGTTATGGAGCTTCTTGAGGAAGAAGTTGAAGATATTAACAAACTTGAAGAGAATCCAAAAGAGGATCTTGAGGAAGTTCAAGAATATAAACCTCAGAGTGAGGTTTCTAATATGGAACTTCTTGCTAAAAAAGATCTAGAAAAGGTTTATGAGCTAGATCCAAGAGTGGATCCTAAGGAGGATCTAGAAGAGGTTTATGAGCTAGATCTTGAAGAGAATCCTAAGGAACTAATGGATGTACTCAAATTCTGGATTTGTGTCTGAGCCTCATTTTCCTGATGAACCTCTAAACAAGGAAGAAGAAGTAAACCAACCGCTTTCCCTTGTTTTGGCTAAGAGGATAGCTAAAGATAATGCAACCAAACTCACAAACATAAAATGTGTTTATGAAATCCTTCACAAATATACTGAGTTCATGACCCATAAGAAGAATTATGAGTTCTTGTTAAAGTCATGATGAACTACATAAGAGTGGTAAGACCAAGACGCATACTTGTAAATAAAGCTTTATGGGTTGATGTTGTTGAAAGAGCTACAAGATTTATGTTTAAAACTCCTAGATTTAAAAAGTTAGGGAAAGCTATTAATAAGTATTATTGCTCTTATACTGATTGATGTTTGCTTATTTTTTTTCTTTCCTTACGTTTATTATGTTGAGAACATGATTTCATGTTATTGTATAAAGACTTCAAGTCGTGATTATATTTAATGGAACATGTTTCAATTTATGTTAATGATTCATATATACTTTTTATAAGGGAGAGTTTTTAGATGATAAGTCTTCTAAAAGGGAATAATTTAATTTAAAGTTCTTATAAAATTTTTGAAAGGATATAATGACTATTGCTAGTATTTGTGTGATAGAAGATATAAACGTATGCTCCTAATCATGGATCTTGTAATGTTATTATTTTCCAATCAGAAATAATATGATAACTGGGATATGTGGCATTGAAAGGTCTAGTACATAGTGGAGGAACATGATGTTATTGAGCCTCTGACAATGACTATGGTTGAACCTAAGGCTGGGAGTACAATCCAGCACATAAGACCAAGAGTCTTACCTAGCTTGGAAAAAGAAGAATATCATAGTTAGAATTATATGGCTAAGTGCCATGGAAGATGACCTTATGTGCGAGTTTGAGATGCACAAGACTGCACAAGATATATGGGTAGCACTTAAGGATAATTTTGGTGGTACTTCCATTATTAAGCTCATGAGGCTGACGATTAAGTTTGACACCTATAAGCTTAGGCCAAAAACATTCATTAAGTAACATCTGAGAGAGATGGCTAGCATGACTAGAGAACTTAAGGAAGCTAGACACACTCTGTCTGATGAGCAGTAAGTGTAGGTTGTGATTCGGTCACTCCCTTCAAGCTAGGAGCACATGAAAGTGAATCTAATCCACAATGAGAACATCCTTATATTTAAGGATGTTACAAGGAATTTGGAGTTTGAAGATGAGCGCCTAAAGGCATACAAGACCTCTAAGCAAGCCGATTCCAATAGGGCCAAAAAAATTAGAAGAAAGGGAAGAAGGAAGGTTCTTAATTCAAAAAGTGTAAGAAACAATTCAAGAAGAAAGAAAAAAATGGAAGCAAGAAGAACTTAGACCAAAAAATGGTCAAGTTCTTTGCTTGTAAGAAAATAGACTATTTCACACGAGACTATTCTAAACAAAATAAGAGCGAAAATGTATTAGTGAATTATATGAAGTCACATGTTTCTTATGTTTCAAGTACTATTTTTCTACTAGAAACTATTTGTTCTTCTTGAATTATTAATTCAGGTTCCACAAACCATGTAATTAGGGATCGAGGATCCTTCATAGAATACTGTCAGTTACCATATCAAAGCAAGTGGCCTTATGTAGGCAACAATGCAAAGATTGGGGTTAGAGGTATTGGCACTGCAAATTTACTTTGCATGATGGGAAGACCTTTATGCTCTATGATGACTTCATGCACCTAACATCTAACGGAATTTAGTTTCTATTTTATGCCTTTTGGAATTTGGTTTTGATATAAACTTTTATGACAAAGTTGTAGACATTTTACACAACTCAGTCTTTTATGGTTCAATTTTCTCTTACAAGAAGTTCTTTGTTATGGATATTATTAGTGATTATAATGTTCATGACTGATTTGCTATTTCTTCCAATAGTTTTGATATAAATACTTGGCATGCTTGGCTATGACATATTAATAAAAACATAATGATTAAACTTGCTAAAGAAGGTTTTCTTAGACAAATTTCAAATGAGAAAATATTCTTTATGTGAAAATTGTCTAGTTGGTAAGGCAACTAGAAAACCTTTGAGTAAGGGAACAATAGCTGAAAATCTATTGCAATTAATCTATTGCGACAGTTATGGTCCAATGAGTATGGGGCAAGACATAGAGCTTGGTATTTCATTACCTTTATTAACAACTTTTCACCATATGGTCATATCTATTTGATCTCACATAAATATGTGGCTCTCAAGTACTTTAAATGATAGATAAATAAAGTAGATAATCAAATGGATAATAAAATTAAAACATTACGCATTGATCAAGGTTGTGAATACTTATTAGATTAATTCAAATAGATCTATGAAGAAAAGAGAATAATTATACAACTAACTATCCTTGGCACTCCACAATAGAATGGAGTTACTGAAAGAAGCAATCAAACTCTTATAGACATGATTATGTCTATGATGGCACAAGCAAACCTATCAATTTTACATTAGAGTGATGCTTTGTCGATGACAACCTTTATACTTAACCGTGTACCCTCAAAATCAGTCACTTATACACCCTATGAGTTATGGATGAAGTGTATCTTTATTAGGTACTTTGAATAATCAAAAGGGTACTCTTCATAGGTGAAAAAGAAGATAAAACAGTGACTGAAATATAATCGAGAGATTCTACGTTTATTGAGACTGAATTTCCTAGTAGTAGGGATATTGACCCCACTATGTCTCTTTATGAGCCATATGAGCAATATAGTGCAGAATAAATTAACAAACAATAATCATCTAGGTATATTAATCTGAGTGGGAGCTAAGAAGGGTAAACACAATTACCTAAATAAAAGAAAAAAGATAAGTAGGAAACTCCCGTCAGGAGGAGTAATAGTGAAAGTGTTCTCAAGAGATACTTTCAAATAGAAGGTGAATCTATCTTAATTACTTTTGAAGGGGATGATGGGCCACATTATGTACAAGAGGCCTTGTCAGGTCATACCAAAGATGAGTGGAAGAAAGCGATAGAGGAAGAAATATACTCAATGATGAAAAACTAAGTTTGAGAATTAGTTGATCTACTAAAAGGATGTAAAGCCATTGAGAATAAATGAGTTCTCAAAATTAAGAGAAAAGTGGAGAGATCAATTAAATACAAGGCTCAATTACTTGTAAAGGGATATACATATCAAGAAGGTATAGACTATGAAAATATTTTCTCACCTGTTATGTGCTTAAATTCTATAAGATTTATTTTGGCAATAGTAAACAGTTTAGACTTGAAATTATATCATATGGATGTAAAAATCGTATTCCTTAATGGTGATATAAATAAATAAATCTACATGGAACAACAATTAGGTTTCATTTAAAAAGGAATGGATAACAAAGTTTGTAAACTTAAAAGGTCTATTTATAGGTTGAAGTAATCATTCAGATAATGGTATTTGACGTTTCACAATGCGATAACATCATATGACTTCCAAATAATTATATCCTTATATGTAGACGATATAATATTGCCCGAAAATAGTATAGATTCAGTGGTAGATATTAAAGAGTGGCTTTCATCAAACTTTGAAATGAAGGACATGGGTAAAGCAAAATATATACTTATAGTTAAGATTCAAAGAGATCAAGGAGAATAATTGTTTCTCTTTCAGAAGAGAATTACATTAAGAAAACATTTGAGCAATTTAATATGAAAAGCTACAATTCCATGGATATCCTAGTGGCTACCGGAGTAGCCTTGAGTCCTGATATGTGTCCTAAAACTGAGTTAGACAAAAAGAGGAAGTAAAGAGTTTCATATGTCAGTGTCATTGGTGGCCTGATGTATGCAATAATGTGTATAAGGCCAACTATTTGTTATGCAATATGACTGGTAAGTAGATTCTAGTTCAACCCCGGTGAAAAATATTGGTAAATAGCGAAGAGGAGTTTGAGATACTTGAAGGGCATATGAGATTATGCATTGTGTTATGAAGGAAGCGATCTATGCCTAGTTGGGTACTCTGATGTTGATGTAGGTAGAGATGAGAAAGAGCAAAGATCAACTTCAGGTTAAACCTTCCTGAACAATGGCGTTATATGTTATAGCAACAAGAAGCAGACATGCATTTCCTTCCACTCTATGGAAGTTGATTTTGTAGCATACATGCAAAAGGCTATTTGGCTAAAAGGATTTATTATACACCTTGGGTTTGGAAACGAGAGTACAAATCAGGTTTTAGTTCATTGTGACAATACTGTAGCCATAGCCTATACTAAAGACCCTCAATATCATAGCCAGATCAAGCATATTGATATCAAGTATAATTTAATAAGGGATTATATAGCAAAGAAAATTGTTAGTGTACAATACATTTAACTAAATGTATGATAGTAGACCCATTGACTAATCCAATAGGTAAGAAAATTTTTGAGAAATATGTAAAAGTTCTTGCCATGTGAAAAATATGATGTTGTAGACCTTATGTAATGATTTTGTAATTAATGAAATTATATTTTTCCATCATTACTTTATGTGTCTGTGTAAAATTATACAATGTCTAGTATGTCCTACAAGTTGTAAAGGTTGACCCTCTCACATGTGCAACCACCTTTGATACTCAGGAGTGTGTAAAGATTAAACATTTGTGTTGACTAGTAAAGTAATAAAGAGTGTTGATATGGTAGAGAATAAACACAAATTATATTTCGCTTTGGCTAAAGTGAAGTGAGTCGAGATGAGATCCATATACATAAAATTGGATCGAACCATAGAAGACCGCTTCAACTATACCTATGGCTATATAACAAATCCTTTAACACTAATATCATACAAATAAGTAAAGTTGAAGAATTTAGGTTTGGATGCTTAGTGTGTATGGACTTAAATCTGTACAGTGTTAATGATAAATTTAAAACGGCATCCGCTCTTATAGTATAAGAGTAACACCATAACTTGTACTAGAAGAACTGTAAAAGGGAAGCAACTGAAAGATCCCTACTTTATTGTTGTGTGAGTCCCAGGAAGGAACAATCATTTCTTGGTGTCCTTTGACTTTGACAATATCATTGAGATATGTTTCAATGATTACTACTTTAGTGTATATCATATGATAATGATAGATGTGATCTAAGATACTATGTTTGGAAAATGACTTATCCATATTAAAGTAATATATGTGCGAAAGAGAGATTACCTGGCATATACACGCCTACGCTAATATCTGTGACATGTCCCTTATTATAATATTTTGTTATTTATGAGTGTGGACACTAAGCATATGAGAAAGGTAATTAGAGTTAGGCACTGACTTGAGAGGGATTAGATTATCTATGAAAAAAGTATATATGGATAAATCTAGGACATCTGAAACATATTATTAAATTTAAGCTGCACAAATGAGAGGTTGTCTTGTACTAGTCCTATAAAAGATTTCTAATGTAGGCTCCTAAATGAAAATGATATGCCTACATAGTCATAACAAAACACTTAGTATAAAAGAAGGAAGAGATAAGAGACTAGACCATAGATATTTTATCCACTAAGTGTGATTAGGAGATGTTGGAATATGGGCTAGTATACCTTTAGTGGATTGGGGCCCAAATCTATTGACATTGGGGTCATAATGTAAATTCTATTGACATTGACGTTATATTTGAATTGTAGGGAGGGAACGGTTTTTCCAGACCGTGCGAATTGAGGGAGCAAACGTAGGAACCATAATCGACACTTTTGTTGAGAAACAAAAGGGACGATAACTCCCAAAAACAAATACTTCTCTCTGTACACTTGAAACTATCTTCTCTCCTGCTTCTACGTATTTGTTGTGAAAAGACACATCCGAGTTCCCTGTCGTAACCGGATTGTTGCGTAGCTATATGAAGGAACTCAACAGATACGCCCAAAAACTATTATATATCATATTTCAAAGGCAAAATAAAAGACACTAAGTTAAAGAAGAGTTACACTCCTTAGAGATAAATTGTACTCTCAAATCTTTAAATAGATTGTAGGAATTTTTGGATGATAAAAAATTTAATAAAGAATTTTTCATGTCATTTTTTATTTTATTAATTATCAACCGTAATTTTTTTATTTAGAATTATGGAGGGCATTCTTCATCTGCTACATTATTTTTTTAATTTTATTTTTTATTTTTTTATTTTAGGTATGAAGGTTCCAAATAATGTTGCAATAACTTCTATAATTGAGTATTATGCCTTTAATTTTTTTCTATGTTTTGAGAAAAGATTATAACATGTTGAGGGCCTATTTGAGAAACCCCATATCGTTCTTTTAGAAGAACTTTTACACTAAATTTATCTTATATATTTATTTAAAATCATTTAAAAAGAGCTAATCCAAACACGTATCAGATATATAATAATTGTATTAGACTCAATAATATTTAACATACGATTTTCGCAATACAATTAAAAAATTGATCTAATTAAAGACAAACATATTGAGAATTACAAATGTAATTTTCTCTAATTATCTATTGCAAAGTTAAATCTAACTAACCTTGGAAGGGTCATGTGTACACTGCAACACAATTTTTATTTCCCCAATAGTATCTCTGCGAAAGAAAAATTTGTCATATAAAATTCTCCCAAAATAAATCTAAACAAAAATATTAGATATGCTTGATTACCTATTGTTTCCTTTTTGAAAGGGACAAGAGGATACTTCAGAACCTTTTGAAGCGATATCATGCAATTGAACCCTGAAAGTTTCAAAATATACAATATAATGAGATTAAAAATATACATTATGCAATTGAGCCCTTAAAACTTCACTGCTCATTTGGTTCAATGAATAAGAGGGAATGCAATGGAAGGAAAAGATAGAGAATAGAACGTAATATAATTATCTTTATCATGAGTTTGTTTAGAAAGATGCTGGAAATGTTAAAATTAAGTTAATTTTTTATATTTATTTTAATTATCTTAAAAGTGAAAAGAGTGATTTTCGATTAAAGCTTAGTTTTAAGATCAGTTGTATATAATCGACATTAAAAGATGGACAAAATAGCGTCGTTGATTTCTACGTTCCTTTAAAAATAGACATTAATTGACGTTTAAAACTATTTTTATAGTAGTAAGTGCGTATAACTAACCATTAGGTGATTTCCCTCTTTAAATCTCATTAAAATAAAAAGGAGAATATAGCAAACTAAATATTATATTTCCCTTATCCTTAATATATTACATATTTAAGTAATTTGAGACACTATCAATCTGGTTAATTTAAAAAAAGTTAATAAATATAAAATAGATTTAACTAATTTGATTAGATTAAGAAAATTAGTTAAATTAGTAAATATATGACATTCTTTTATAAAACACCATGATTGATCTTATTTTTTAATTTCCTCCCTCCCTCTTTTACTAAATTATTGCTGAGTGAATATCAATAGGAGTAATTTAAGTAAAAATGATAAATATAAAAAATATGTATCATATTTAGGACTAAAATTAATACTCAAATTAGATCATATATTAAATATTAGAAAAGTAGTATTTTTTTAATTAAAAAATAGAATAATTGCCTGCCACTGCCCATAAAATCATCGTAATGAAAATTAGTGTGAATATTCTTCCAAACCACGAAATTAAGCTCGCTTTGGCCTTCAGTAGTCAGTTCGAAGTCGAACTTATTCAAACAAGTGGTGTCCATTCCTACATCTGCAGCAATCAATGCTAGAAAATTAAAAGAGTTCCCAATAAGTGTGTGTGTGTGTGTGTGTGTGTATATATATATATATATATATATAATTCACAGGTTAAAATTTAGACAAAATATATTATATTAACTAAGAATTCACCTTCACTTGGTATTGTGATGTAGGTGTTGCCGCCATATTGAAAACAGATGCATAAGGGATGGCTCCTGGGAACCAAATAATATGACTCTGAAAACATGTTGCATCCTACGACTTGATCGAGAGAGACGGGAACCACACACACACACACACACACACACACACACACATATACGAAAGATGAGTTTGATTTTAAGATCATAATTAAGGAAATAAAACTACAAAACTAAGAAAGAATACACATATGTGCAGAAAGATATGTTTTTTTTTTGTATAAAAATAAAAGAAAGGAAGGAAGGAAGCTAGGGTTTTGTAAACTATATATATACCAGTAACCTCAAGGTGGGAACCATGGATGAACGACGCCATTGATATATGTATTAAATCCACGCGAAGAGGCTATAATGAGGAATCGAATATGAACTACGAACTGAGACACAGCTCCTGTTTATAGGGAATTCAACCCTCTGCAAGATGAGAGAGATAGAGAGAGACTAATAACTATATCATAGTACGATGCAATGAATGTAGATTGACTGAGTCCATTTCAAATTTTCCATGAAATAGTTGGAGGGTCCAAAAATTGGAATTGGTTTAGCTATTACAACATTCGCTCAACAAGAAATTTGGGACTAGACGAAGAGTGAATTTTAACAATTTATTTTAATTAGATGAATAAATAAACTTTTAACCAGAAGTTTTTTTTGGATAAATTTAGACAATGGCCACTGTAGCTATTTTTAAAAAAAAAAATCCCCTGAAAAGCTCTGAAATTTTACTGCAGTTAGGCATAGGTTGAAATAAAATTAATTTTATAGTATCAAAAGACAAAAATACCCCACCAATAAAAGAAAAATGAATAGAGGCATTAACAAAATAAATAAAAACTTTTAACAAGAACAATAGGGCATTAATAGACGAAAAATACAGTAACAAGACACATATTTATCTTATTTTAATTAAAGAGTTTATTTTACTGGTGGATATTTTTTTTATTGGTATCACAAAATTAATTTCAGCTGAGCTTCTAAAATGCAATGAAGTTTCAGAATTGTTTTTAGGACTTTGGGGAATAAATTAGTTACAGTAGCCTTTATTTAAAAATTTTAATTTTTTTATCAGGAATACAAGAAAATTCTAACTGACAGGAGGGATGACCATCCTCTTTGTCCCCCCTTAATTTCGCCCCAATATTAGAAGAATTAATTACTTTTAAGAGTTTAATTAACAAGCCAGGATTTTTACAATGAACAACAATAAAAAAAAAATAGTGTATATTTGTTTTTGTGCATGTGTGAATGAGGATATGATGAAGATGGAGAGTGACACACACACATATATCGGCACTGTTCTTAAAAGAAAGCGAAGATATGGATGTTATATGCACATGATAGAAATAATTAATGAGGAGAAAGGTAAATAGAAAATAAAATGGCATGAATATTTTTCATTCAATCAGATGCGGGTTGAATAATAATATGGATAAAAAACGTAGTATTTCAAGAGTTACCCTTATTTAAATTTATCAATATCTGAATTTGAATTGATATAGAATGGAAGACGGTTGACTTTTTTAAAAATAAATAAGGGGTATTTTAGTTATTTAGTTTAAAACTTTAAAATTTTAATTTGGGTCCTAATATTTTTCTAGTATTTATAATATTTAAAATTTTAATTTAAGATTTATCAATTTTTAAAGTTTTTCTCAAGAATTTTCCCTATAAAAATGGTGTCGTTTTGATTTGTTTTTTCCTTACATTTTTAAGAAAACTTAGAACTGTACAATGTTTTAGAGTATTTTGCTTTAAACAATTATAAAAAAATTAAAATCACACCATTTTATTATTATAAAATATTAAAATATCACTTATTCTATATATAATTTAATTATTAATAAAAATTAAAAGGTTAGGGCATGATACCAGGCATTACAAGGTCGGCTTATTAGAGGTCCCGTACCCCACACGTATGATGCAATGAGATTGACTCAGTCAATTTCAGAATTTTCGTTGAACGCGTTGGTGGGTCTAGAAATTGGAATTGGTCTAGCTATTACAAGACTTAATTATTAAGTGTGTGTTTAGCATTATAGTTTAAAAAAAATTTAGTAAAATTTTAATTTAGAAAAATTTTAAATAAACAGCTATATTTGGTCAGAAGTAATTTTGGTCAAAACCATAGTTCTGAATAAGCTACTAAAACTAGTTTTTAGAACAGTAAAAGAGTTTATAGACTATCTAATTACTATCTTATCTCTACTTTTTTTACACCATCTCTCCTCTCTTATCTCCCATCTCTACCCTCTCTCCTCTCTCTTCTCTACACTCTTTTCTCTCTCCTCTCTCTTTTCTCTTCTCTCTTCTCTACCATATCTCTTACTTTTAATCAAATCATACTATTTTTTATATTTTACTAATATGAAAAGTGACTATACTACTAATTATCTAAACATTTCTATTTTTAAAATATATTTTTCCTAAAATTTATTCTCCAAAATCTATTATTCCTAAAATCTATTCTTCAAAAATTAATCTAAATAGACCCTAAGACTTTAACTGACAAGCCAGGATATTAGAATGAGCAATAATATACCTATAATTATGATTGTATTTATTGCAATTTTCATTTGTTCTATATTAAGGGCATGTTTGAATTAACTATTAAAGAATATATTTTCGGAAGAATAGATTCTGAAGAATAGAATTATGGAATAATAGATTTTAGAAATAATATATTTTTAAAATAGAAATATTTAAATGATTAGTAGTAGAATCACTTTTTATATTGATAAATTATTAAAAAGGGTATGATTTGATTAAAAGTAGGAGAGGAGAGAGGGTAGAAAAGAAATATGAGAAAGTATAGAGAAGAGAGAGGAGATAGGAGAGAGGAGATAAGGTGGAGAAGAGAGATAAAAGAGGAGAGACTGTAGAAAAGAGAGAGGAGAGAGAGTGTAAGAAAAAATAGGGGTAAGATAGTAATTGGATAGTCCATAAACTTTTTTGTTATTTTAAAAGTTAATTTCAATAACTTATTCAAAACTATAATTTTGATCAAAATCACTTCTGCATAAATATGATTATTTGTTTAAAATTTCTTTAAACTAAGATTTTACCCAAAATAATTTTTTAAACCAAACTTTCAAACATGCACTAAATTATCATCACGTTCTTACTAATTTTTTTACTTTTATATAAAGGTAATTTAGTAATTATATAAATTAAATTTATCACCTTTAAGTTAGATTATTTAATTATTTGATAATTTTATAAGATTGTGTAAGAATAAATTCTTTTTTATATAATTTTTGAGTAATTCTTCCATTAAAAAATTCTTTAAATATTATTCAAAATTTAACTTTTTTTCAATAATTAAAATCTTCTATAAAATCTTGAGCCCAGGCTTTTGTTTGGGGAGGGGAGGGGAGATGAATAGGGGTATTTAGTCAAGCTGTGTGAGTAGAATATAACAGTTGACCCAAAAAAAACTACAGTAGACTTTAACCTGTGTTAAATTGAGAGATTTTTTCAACCAAATGAAAAGTACTAATCATATGGAGATACCATATCCACATTTCCACAAGCTCATAAATATCTCAAGTACCCAACGTCTAGTCAAGTAGTCATAGGGAGTGTTTTTTTGGGTTTTTGGGGGGAGGGGGGGCGGGTTTTGTTTAGTCAAGTCCTGTGAGTAGAATATAACAGTTGACCAGACAAAAATACTATAGTAGACTTTAACCTGTGTTAAATTGAGAGAATTTTTCCACCAAATGAAAAGTACTGATAATATGGAGATACCATGTCCATATTTCCACAGACTTATAAATATCTCAACTACCCAACGTCTTCAAAATTTATTACTTTCATTTAGGCCTCAATATAAAATTAATTAATTAATTTAAATAGATTAAAAAAGTTAAATAAATCAATTAATTATAACTAATATATGAGTTATTTAACTATTTTAATAAGATAAAAGAATATATAATATGAATTTATTATTGAATTTAGTTATAATTCATTTATTTAATTTCGTTAATTTATCTAAATTAGTTACTAACTCTTATATTAAAAATTATATAGAATATGATTTATTGGTCACCAAGAATTATTCTCTTTAACTCTTATTATCACGAAGTACTAATGCAAATTCTACATTGATTAAGGAAGGCTTACCTCCATCGGATTATTTAAGATCTCGTGTCATGCTCTTATATAAAACAACTGATATATATTACACAATCTATGTTGGTTACAACAAGTTAACTGATGACCCATCATCCGTAGATTCAACTGGTGAAGGGGTGAGAGATGTAATTATTTAGAGCATGTTCGATCCCTGAAAAGTACCACTTTATTGTGGTTCCAGTCACGGTACTTGGAGAGGCGTCATAACTTCTGTGTATTTAGATTTATATTTAAAAGTAATAGACGCCTCGTTCTGTCCGATATTAATATCGCCTAAGAAGAAAAGAGATTTCACTATATCTTTAAATCGTAGATAAACTCAACTCTTTAGGTAACTGATGTAGATAGTCACTCTCTACATTTGTTAACTTGTCATCCTTTCATATAATTGAAGTTTCTACTTTTGAAAATGAAGTAATAATTCATTTCCAACCCTCCCCTTTCCTAATAATTCTCATTCCATGAGCAACAATGGAGAGCTTTAGTTTTTTTCACATAAATATAATAATGTAATTTAACAAAAAATAGTTAATTTTAAAATATTTTTTAGAGACTTCATATAAATTAAATAATTTCTCGGGACCATTCTAAAGTTTGTTTATTTTGGTGGTCTTTATGTACCTTCCTTCCTTTCAATTGTAACTAAAAAGTTAGTTTTAAAATTTGATGTCCTTTTTTTTACTTGGGTTTTGAATTCAGCTTGCACCTTCATGTTAGGAAAATAGTTTTAAATTTTGATAATAAATCTTAAAACAATAAATAGTTTTTAAAATAGTTTTAAAAAAGTTTTAGTTTTAGTTTTGAAAAACAATTATTCAAGTACGGTAACAATAAATTCTCTCAATGTAACAAAGATTTGGTTATGAGGCCCAAGTCCAAGTCCATCAGCCATTTCAACCCCAAGTCCAAGTCCAAGTCCATCAGCATCCATCATTTGTTCCTCCATCGTCTGTGAGTTTAACTAGTGAAAGGGTGAAACGTACTATCATTTAGAGCGTGTTCAAACTCTAAGAAGTACAACTTTATTGTGATTCCAGATGCAGCACTTGGGGAGACATCCTAACTCTTAGGTGCTTAGATTTACGTTTGAGGGTAATAGACGGCTCGCCCTGCCCGACATTGATATCGCCTAAGAGGAAGGGAGACTTCGCCCTGCCCTTGGATAGTGGGTCAGCCCAACCCCTTTCTAAAAATTTATTTACCAAAAAAAACAAAAGTTACTGCCTCCTTACCAATGAGAGTTAGTTTGAGTGATAAACGATTTGATATCGCTTAAAAGAGGTCTCAAGTTTAAGCCTTGACGTATGCAAAAAATATCCATTGAGAGACATATCTATTATAGTCAAGTGTGCGATACAGATCAGGTTTGAATATAGTAGAGACAAAACTCCAGTGAATTGGGGTGAGTAAAAAAAAAAAAAGTTACAGCCTCCTTTCCTTCCTCATTCCTTTTATCCCATGTTACTCCCATTTTGCCTTCACGTCATTTCTCATCGGATCCCTTGTCCTTTTCTCCTTCCTTATTTGAACATAACTCTTACAAACTTCATTAAATGCTTACCCTCCAACCTACCCCCTCCATTTCACACTGCCCCAGATCCGAGTTCGTCGCTCCTGATGGCTTGTTACCAACAGACTGAGCGTTCTGTGTCTGATTCCCTCTCACAGAACAAACTTCTCTTTAGTGGCCATAGAACCTACAGTACATGCATAAGGAATGTAGCCTTTTGTATGCAATAATTTTCTTCTCCACCTGAAGTAAATCCTCCACCAGTTGTTTCTCCAAATCAACAAGAATACATAGTCGTGTATGATGACCTCTCAATTGGCAAGTAGTATTTATGTCCACTTTAAGTGTATCCCTATTCTATTACCGATCAACGTTAGTGTTTTCTCATTATAATATTATAGTGGCAGCCTCGATACTCTAACCCACACAGTGACCTTGTTTATCGTTGTAACTTCATGACAGAACTTGGACTACCAAAATCTTACTGGTAGATAGTAATCATATAGTATCTAAAAGCTTCCGATTAATATATTGAAATAATCTTCTTTATTCGTCACTTTTAACTACGTAGGACCCGTGTGCAAACCTCGTTTGGCTTATAAAACTTGTAATGTCTATAACACCTTATAATCAATATTTCTATCCAAAAGCTCGATGATGACGGCTTTCCTCCGAGCTCTAAACAATAGTTTTTCATCTTACAGGAAAATGAGAATATAGGAAAGTTTCAAACTGAATCCTCCGTTGTCTTAAACAATGGTTTCTCTTTCTCCTGTTGCATACACTTTGTACAATCTTCAAACATTGAATCATAATACAATAAGTTATCGTCCTCTTCAAAGTCATTATCAGATTGTTCTTTGGTACTATCAATACCCTTCAATTTCTCCACAAAGGACGGCTGCTCCGCTTTATAACCAATATGATATGTCCCTAGTTTTGGCCATTGTTCACGATATGAGCTATCCTCAGTAGACTTATTCTTAATCTTCTTTGCCCTGCCCAACAATTGATCATCTTCCTCCAAAGAGACCAGATTCAGAGCTTGTTGTTTACGCGGGAGAACCAACGCCATTTCTGTTAATTTTTGGCCAAACTACTATCTGAAGTTTGAACAATACTTTTTTTCCCATTTCTTTTATATTTACGAAACACTCACTTTGAAGCTTCACATGTGTAACATATAACTATTTTTAATTATTTTAAATAATTTTATATACAATATAAATAAAAAAATAATATATATATAAATAAATTTCATTTACTTTAAAAGAATAAATTATAGTATAAATTTTTTTTATTAAAATCCAGGAAAAACTCTATTATAATTATAAAACGATTTTTTTAATAGATAAATAATTATAATAGAAAAATAAAAAAATATTTAAAATATATAAATTGTTGAATCTTTTATAAATTATATATTATAACTAAATAGATTATAAAGTATGCTTGATTTTATAATATAAATATTTTACTTTTTTATAAATATGTATATTAATTAATAAAACGGTAATTATAGAATTTTTTATAAAATATTTTTAAAGATATTAAAAATTAGATTAAAATGTATATATAAAAATAATTTAAGAGTCCATGCAGGGTCTATGTAGTTTTAATACAATAAAAAAATTAATAATTTAGAAGAATCTATCATAGATATTTAAAATATTATCCTCAAGATAAACTCTCAAAATCAAATCCAAATAATATATTATATAATATTAGAGTATGCATAATAAACTTTACTATATCAATATATAAGTATCCTAAATATACATTTAAAAGAGAATGTTATATAATTGATATAACATTAATCAATCTTGTAAAATTTTTCCTAGTGTCCTAAGATGAGACTATTATTTAAAAAATATTAATAAAAATAGGGTATGATAAACATCTCAGTAACCAACAATTATACTCATCATCATATTAATATGTGCTAATGAGATGTCAAGTGGGACATCACAATTTACAATATCTAAAAAATAACATATTATCATAATAAATCAAATAGGTAACCCATCTAAGTTCCTCCCATTAATATAATATAATCAACTTATTCTTGTCTATCGAATTCATGGATTAGTGATAACTGACCACTAAAAAAACTAACTGGTTAAATGGTATGGATATGCTAAAATCCCTAGAGCAAAATGACTAAACCATGAGTTCATTCCTCCTCGATAAATAGAGGGGTGTCGTAGCTTTTCAGTAAATAAGTGGGGCACATCCCTCGATAAACTGGTGGGACAAAAGCTAACCATGAAGCTCCAATAGAGGTTATACCATATGGTAGAAATATAACTCTATAATCACATATCCCCAATGCATAATTATTAAAATAATTATATTAATCAAAATCTTGATAAATATTAGAAAATAATTTTTTCAAGATAATAACTTTCTTCAAATTTCAATATCAATATATAACAAGTTTTAAATCTCCATTCAAACCTTTCAAATTAAAATTAAGTTCCACAAGACTATTTTCAATAAAAAAAAATCAAACAAATTTTCTCAATATAATCATATAAATATATTTATAAATATATATATCAAATAACTCACAGATATCACATTAGCATACGCAATGAGTAGAAAGTGATTACCTCTTTTAAAAGTAAGGAATAATCTAGTGGGTCCATGTATAACAATATTAATCACAAACAATATGATGTTTTAACAAAAGTTACTCAAAACCTCAATGATAGTCTAATGGGAGTAAAGAGAGAAACTAAATAGTAATGGGAGTTAAGTATTAAGCTTAAGGTGTTTATATATAATTCATAAGGTTTAAAATTATAATTTTACCTTATCTAATCTGATATTATTATTTTTCAGTATTATTATTATTTTCCTCAAAATCCTATCAGATATGATAATTTAAAATTTAAGCTATATTATCATTATAGTACAAATATGTATATTATTATATATATTTAATCAAAGATATAGATATATTATTAATATCTTTACTAAAATCCTATCAGATATTATAATTTAAAATCTAAACCATATTTTTAAAATTTAAATGCATAACTAAATTTGAATCCACATCCTAATAAATTCTTAACTAATAATAATAATTAAATCATAAAATCATAAATAAGATAATAGTAGGATAATCTATATATCCTATTTTTTTGAAATTAATAAAAATTTTAAACCATAATAATTTATTAGATAATATTTTTAAATTATTGATAAATAATATTTTTAATTATACTTAAATATAATA
The DNA here is from genome assembly GCA_037074615.1 of Leucaena leucocephala. Classification (NCBI taxonomy): domain Eukaryota; kingdom Viridiplantae; phylum Streptophyta; class Magnoliopsida; order Fabales; family Fabaceae; genus Leucaena; species Leucaena leucocephala. Next base: position 11,846,688 of record CM073542.1, read on the forward strand.
ACAAAAATTTGGATGTTATAGATGATTCTCAAGTAATCCACCATAATCTTCATCAAATAAAGCTTTTTTTTGTATAAATTTTTTTAAAAAGAGGTTGGGCTCGTCACAATCTAAGGGTATGGTGAATTCTTCCTTCCTCCTAAGCAATACTAATATTGGGTAGGGCAAACCGTCAATTACCTTTATGCGTAAATCTAGTCACTTAAAAGCTAAGATGTATCTCCAAGTATCACGATTAGAACAACAATAAAATAATACTCCTCAATAATCGAGTATACTTTAAATAGTAATATGTCTTAACCTTTCTACACTTAAACTTACCTCAAAGTTGGCAATTTTCCTCCAACCTGTTTTCACTCATGAGTTTCTTGTTAACTACACCTGACATTGCTACTTTTGTTACTGATAACATGGTCATGTCAGAATGCCAAGGGAAGGCATAGAGAAATTGAAAGAATAGGAGTTTACAATATTTTGGATAAAATTTGAATATTTTGATTAAGCTGAACCTCATAAAAATTTTCTTTTTATTTAAGGTTTGGAGATAGAAATACTTTAAATAAAGAGTCACAAGACATTTTGAAGCAAAGGAAAAACAAAGAAATGATGGTAATCTCTATACCGTTAGTCACAGCAAGCAGGTAGCCTCATCGCAGCGAGATCTCACAACAACTTCTCCTCTTTGTGCCTTTTGCAGCGTCAAACATGCAAAAATTGAAACTCTACATTTTAGCTACTGATTCGAAAATGTAGGGTTTTTATGAATGAAACCCAATCAAAGCCACTATTCCATACTTCTAGAGGTTGAAAGAGTTTAAGCTCGGAAATGAAGTTTTAAAGGTTTTGAGGCTTGAGATTGGAGTAAACAAGATATTTGAAGTTATAATCTTTAATTTTTCTATTTCCCCTTTCATTTTATTACTTTGTTCTATAATGAATCTAATTATGTTGTTTAGTTTAATTTATTTTAGAACTATGAGTAATTAAATATTTTATTTTTAAGGTTATCTTAAACTTAGTTATAGATTGAACCTTGTATTTATTTATTTTTATAAGTAATAATTGATATATGTATTGATTTTAATATATTTTTAATACCTCTTAATGTTTGATCACCATTAATTTGATTTGTTAACTTAAATTAGATTTGAGAAAGTTAGTTTAAATGTTAAATTTGTTTAAAATCATGTTTGACTTAAAATTCTTCTAAAAATAGATGATTTTATTTTATTCAAATAAAAATATTATTCTAAACTTATATTGTCAAGAAAATAGTTAATTATTTAACTTAATTTTTATTAACTGGATCGAGAGATTAAACATCTTAATAGAAAAGAATATTTAATTTTGACCTAGAAAACTTAATTAAATGTTTTGAATCTTTTAATAAACACATATTATTATTTCTTGTGATTAAAAGGTAATCTTATTAATGTTTATGAAGTAAAAAAAGGGATAAATTACCTTAAATATCTATTTTATCTTAAAGTTTGAATTTTAATTTAGTTCTAATTAATTAACTCTTTAATTTTTACACTAATTCACTTTTTACCATATAGTTTTATAAAACATTTTATTCTTTAACCAAATTAAGAATATAATTTATAGAATACACTATCTTTTGTCTTAATCCCTATGAAAATAAAAAAAATTATACTACTCCCGAACTTGCATGCTTACGAAGTAAACCATGATCAATATTGCTGCCATATTGAAAACAGGCATATAAGGGATGGCTTCTGGGAACCGAATAACATGATTCTAAAAACATGTTGCATCCTCCTACTTGAGAGAGACCAGTAAAAAGATAAGTTTGACTTTAGGATCATGATTAATTAAGGAAATAAAAGTAAAACATTCTACTTTTACTCCCTCAAAATACATATTTGAAAATATCTTTTACTAGCAAAAACGTTACTTTGACAAAAAAAATTAAAACTTTTCACTTTAATCCTTCCATTGTTCATTTTTTAATTTAATAATTTAATTTTAAAAAATCATAATTAATTATAAAAAAGATCATATAGAATAACTCTAAATTTCTAGTTGAAACTCATTCATAGCTCTTTATGAAAAAATATAAATAGACATTTAATAACCCATTTGGTACAATTAATTTGCTAAAACTTGCTATTAATTTAGTTAAACATGAAACTTTTAGATTCAAACCTTGACTTTAGAAAATCATTTCTCCTAATTTACACATACAATACAAGCATGCTACATATAGATTTAAAACTTTAGATGTGTAATATATATTTACCAAATTTAATGGCTAGATTCATCCATTTACTAAGTCAAACTAGAACTTAAACATAATTACTTCAGGACTTGTGGTTTCATCTCTTACTAACTTCTTATTTTCAATTCCTCTTTAATTCTACTTGCATATACTCAAGAATACATGACAATGATATCACTATTCAACTCATAGCATCTCATTACATATTATAGAATATTCATACAATTATATATCAATTGTATAATCAAGCAAACTAGTAGCTTTTTTGCTTAACTATTTCCTTCATCTCCCTTCTTCACTTCCTTTGCTCATCATCATGCATATTTCCTCCTTCTTATTGATCCTATTATGGTTGGATAAAGAGGGTGAGATTCTGAAAAATTTCAGTAGTAATCAATTATCATTCATGCAATCAAATTATGCTTCAATCTTTGAACTTATTAATAAATAGCATTGCCAAGCTCATAATCAAGAACATATTCACATAAGCATAAAATTGTCAACTACGGCCATATTACAATTCAATAAAAAAATTCAACATGTTCAAGCTTAAAAACTATTCAACTCATGGCAAGCTAAGAAGCATAATAAATATGAACGTAACTTAAATACAAGAATGAGTAAAGTTGCTACCTTTAAGCTTTAACTATCTATTTCTTTGTTTATTCTCTTATTTTCTATACTTAGATATTCATTGCCAAGTCTCTAACTCTGCTTCCATAATGTCCAACAATCCTAACTAAACATCAAACATTAATTGCGAACTCAATTATAATAATGTAAGCTACTAATTTCTCATCACTATTACTCTAACTTTGTCTCTTAAACCTAAAACTTGCACTTTTAATTCCAATGGGCTTAAGATTACTCTAGGACCATTATCTTTAAAACTTTCGACAACATTCTTCATTAAATCATTGCAATCTTCTACAAAGCACCATCATTATGTGCACACACGCAAATGGTTACATATATATATAGAGAGAGAGTGCTTAATATGATCCATGTATCTGACCCATGTAATGGGATAAGGGTTGTTGTTGTTGTTGTATAGAGTGCTTAATATCCTCTTTCATTTGTTTGTGCTTTCCTTTTCCTTTCCCGGCCTACTCGTGCAGCACACACTAACACCACACGCACATACACATTCAGCAACCAGGTTCTCTAATTTCTCATGATAGCAACATGTATATACTATATATTTCCTACAGCAGCACAATATATATGACTTAAACTTATCAAAACTCTTCTCCTTTATATCCTTCAAATCAGAAACATCATACATATATATATAATTCCCATATCAGCAGCAGCGTCCTCTCTTCTTTCTTCTTTTTTTTCTTTTCAAAATAAAACCGTAACAGACACATACATGCTGCAACACAAGCTCATAATTTTACCCATCATTTTACAGCCATACTGGTTCAACGTTGAAGGCACAACCAGCAGCAAGCTTCTCTATTTCTCTCTCTCTCTAAAATCTGCATAAACAGTGGAATCGAAGGTGAAGACAGAAATCAGAGAGCTCACCTCAACTGGCCGACGACATCTGGTCCTTCTCCAACCTCAGACGACAGCCTTCGCGTCTCCTGCTCTGTCGCCGACGCTCTCTCCCCCTTCTGTTGTCGCGCCTTCTGTCTCGATCTCTATCTCTCTCTGTTTTCTATTCTCGCTCTCTCTCGCCATCGCACTCTCTCTTCGTCTCTCTCCAGTCGCCTACTTGCTCTGTCTCTTACTTTTTCTTTTCTCTCTGGATTGCAGAAGACGGCGCTGTGGGATGAAGAATGACAGGAGTGCTCTGGACTGTCGTGGGGTTTGTTTGGTTGGAGGGTTTGGTAAGGAGGGAAAAAGTAAGGGTATTTGGTTATAAAAAATAAAAAGAAGAAGAAGGGAGATTTTTTATTTTTTTATAATTTTTTTTCTTTCTCATCTCTTCTTTAAAAGTAAGAATTTTTAGAAGAGAGAGAAAATTTTATCTCTTTTTAACTAAAATACTCCTAAATTTCTTTTAATATTCTAATTATACCTTTAAATATTTTTTTATTTTTTTCACATCTAATTTTTTTTCTTTAATAATAAAACTTAATAAATATAATAAATTATTAATATATTATATTAAAATATATAATAATTAAAAAATAAATAAAAAATAATATTAAAATTTTAATATATTTTTTATTTTTTTTATTTTTACTATATATATAAATGAGATAAAAAAATTAAGATTTATAAATTAAAAAATATTAATTTTGAAATATTATAAATAAAGAATAAATAAATTTAAATAAAGAGATAATGGTATTTTTATCAACTTTTAATTAATCTCTCTATTCTCCCCTTCCCTCCCCTCCCCTTCTAAATTAAACAAAAAATATCATTTATTAACTTTTTTTTATTTTTTTTAACTCTTCCTTAATTTAATTTATCTTTTTCTCTCCTATTCTAAACTAAATAAAGCCTTGGTGAGTGAAGCTTATGGATGAATCTGATGATGACAGAGGAAGGAAGCACGTGGGAGTGAGAAATCGGAGGAGAAAAAGCCACTTCTTCGTATTCTTTTTCATATTTTCTACAACTTTTAGAAATATTTAAAAAATAATCTTTAAAATAGAATACAAATTTTCTCTTCTAATAGCTTCTCTAATTTATAAGATAATATTTTTAAAATTTTTAAGATAAATAATAATCCTAATTATTTTTCTTAAATTTTTTAAAAACTTATCTTTAATTTTTAAAAAATAACTATTAAATCATTTAAACATTTTTTAGGAAAATAAATTCTTTTATAATTTTTTAAATTCCCAAAATATTTATTTTATAATTTTTCTTATTTTTTCTGAACACCAAAATATCTTTTAAGGATTATTCTTTCCTTTATTTTTTTTTCTAAAATTTCACCTATGAGACTCTTTAATTTCAGAAAAATATACTTGACTTCAATAATACCTTTTAAATCCCTTTCATCAAAATTTATGATGTTATAATTCTCTCCCTCTTAAAAAAAAATCTGTCCTCAAAATTGTAGAATAGATGTTGAACCCTAACTAAGAGGTCCCTTAACCATTATTCCTTAGATAATTTCTTTCATTTTTTTTTAACTTTTCTACTATCTCCTTGAACTTTGTGTATAACTTAGAATAAATGCACCCTTCTCATTATTTCCTAGAGATCATCTATCATTGGATTAATTTTACCTAAGCACACTTAACTAAATAGTACTGATAAAAATCTAAAGCACTGTTATGAATAAGCTCGAACCGTAGTATTTTATTATTTTAAATTCTTCTCACACTATCTCTTTTGGGTCTTTTCTAATTATATTCTCATTTTTAGCCTTTTTTTTATGGCAACTTTCTAATCTCTAGCCCTTTTCTTAATCCTTTGGTCATTTCCTTTGCTGAATTCACAATTATGTTTTCTTGATTCCTATGGCTTTTCAAGTGACAAAGGAGATATAGGAGATATTGGCAAATCTTCAAATACTGAAGAATTTGTTCATGACCCTTTTTACCACAATCATTAACACTAAGCTTGACTTTCTCACTACCTTTATCTCCTCCTATAATATGCTTTTTCTTAAGCTCACCATAAATTTGAGTAAGCTACTGCATATCATAAGATATTTTTCTCACATCTAGAGCTAACCTGAATACATCTTATTTATGACTTACGGCTCTAACTCTTCTAACTCTGACTGTCCTTTGTTAATGAGAAGAGAATTAAGCTCAACTTACTCAATGATAAGATTATCTAGGAGAAAATCATGGGTACTCTCTCTGTATTAGTTAATCAATGTAAAATGTCTCTACATTTGTCCCTAGTCATCGTCTTTCCAAACTGATAATATACCCTTAATCATGTGGCTTAGTAACTTTCCTTAGGTTAGGTCTACTATGACCCTAGGATTTATTGTGATCTACTATAAGCCTCTTCATCTTTGCTAGTCATATTAGGATCTACTGCAATCCTCTATAATCTACTACAATTCCGTTGTAATGTATCTAGGTTTTTGGGATACTTGAACTACAGGACTAAGGACTAAGTTGCCTATTTCTGATTGGTAACTTATTGATAATTCTCCAAAACTATTCCAAATAAATCAATATCATTCTCTTAGGCCTTATCAATTATCAATTCTGTAGGTCACCTATCAATCTTTTTAGATTTGGCTTAGGAATTATTAAAATCTTTATACTGGATTGGCTTAGGCCAGTTTACTTTAGGAGTTCTCATACTCCTTTAATTGTTCTTACCTCTAGCTGCTCTTATCATAGCTACTCTCATCGTCTTTAGCAAAATTTAGATAGTACATAAAGAGGAAGACTTATGTAATTGCTCTTTTCTATGCCTTACTTCTTTAGTAGGATCATTATTCTGACATGCATAATGCCTAGACAACGTGCTACAAGAAGCTGCATAACTGCTTTTGAATGGCTAGCTCTAATACTCAAAGCTTAAACATATCTTTTATAGACATAACATAATGCCTAGCATTTAATGCAAGGAGTAAAAGCTCTTACTTTCTTGATGTTATATCTGTAGCATATGACATGCTATCCCTATAAAAGAGAGCCTATCTTTCTATCTACAGATGATTATGTTCTTTCTACTTGCTTTCATACTATGCTAAGCTTTGTCCCTGAGCTTTGTTCTTGAGCAATCATATTTTCTTTGGGATAAAGTTAACTCTATTTCCTTGATTGCTACTTTCTATTATTAATAGAAGACATGTCACTTTCACTAAAGTAACGCTAACTCCATCTCGATTACTTCCATTTCCTACTTGGATAGAGTACCTTGCCCTGTCTAGAGCAATGCCATTTATGAATGGAGGACTAATTCCCAATTTTTAGGAAAGACTTGAGAACTCTTTTATATCGTATCCCTACTTAGAAGCCTCTCAACCTAACCTTAAGTAATTAATCTAGACTTCATGTGAATGAATATGACTTATTATTGTTAGGAACATATCTATCTCTTTATACAAGTTCTTTGTACCTATATATCTCATTCTTTGTCTCTTATCCTCTTTACATTGATCCCTAAAGATCCACTAATGATATCTATCTTGAGTTTATTATCTCCAATATCCTGTTTAACTATTCAAGAATTTAAGATAGCTATTATACTAGTCTATCTTATAATTAAAAGACCACATTAATTCCTTTAGCTTAGGTTGCCACAATACCCTTTGGCTAGGGTATAAACTCAAACCCATAACTGCCTTATCTAACTTTTTATCAATACTCTTTCTTGGAAAAGAGGGGTCCCTTAATCTTTGGTGAGTGGCTACATTTCTCTTAACCTCTGCTAAACTTACTCTCTATAGACTTCTATCAGTGATAGTCTACTAAGTCCTACTAGGGTTCTACTAACATCTGGGAGTCACTATGTTCACTGTAATCAAAATACTAGCTTGTCCTAACTACAGTCACAACCCTCTTCTAGTAATCCTTTCTATGTTCATTTGTCGCAACCAATTCCTTTGGTTCATCATGACTAAACACACTTTCCCTTAAACTCTAAAGCTCCTTTAAATATCAGTTAGTTAAGGTTTTAAACTTCATTTAAATTAATTGAGAACTCAATTTAATCTCTTATTAAACCTTAGTATTCACTTTTCCCTAGAGCAATCACTTCTAATCCATAACCTTAGTTAGACTATGAACAAGTAACTTATCACTAATATCATTTCCTTATTTTTTTTTACCTTTATTTATGCTCAATTGAAAGTAATTTGAACCACTTGAAACCCCCTTTAAGTTGAGAAAGTAAATTTTCAAAAATTCTTTTCTCAGATACTGTTTATAGGGTAATTCTAGATTATAGACTCAACTTTAAAACTTCATAATTAATTCTAAAAAATCAAAATAAAGTAATTCCTACTAAAAGCTGTTTCATTAAAATGTGAGGGTAAAATATGAAACTGAAGTTTCTTTGGCCAAATTGATATTTTATGTATTGAAAATTATTGTTCATCTGATAAATCTAGAAATTTCTATTTCTCAAACTTTAACTTAAAAATTTTATTTCTCTTTGCTCAATTATCTATATAAGGTATATTATCTATGGTTTTAAAGCTCAAGACATATACTTTATGCTCACAAAATCTCGTAGATAAATTATTTTATTTTTTCTCTCAAAACTTCATTAAGACCTCACTGCCTTAGGACACATGAGTTTCCTCTTTCTAGATTTTATCTTTAAATTTGAAAAATTATATTAAATTGAAAATTTAACCAAATGAGGTGTTCTTGGTATCCAATTAAAGATTTATTTTAACTTTCATCATGTCAAATTTCATGTCATAATTCATCCTATAAGGCATTCAAAATCACGTCACATAGTCACTACCTCCAGGTTACATACATGCTAAAGCTTACTAAAGTACTCATAATGTATAACACCATAAATATATCACATTTCAAGTTCAATGATCCATATTTAACCTTTTTCACCTATAACATGTCACAGTCTGCTGTAAGTATAGCACACATTTTAACCTGCTAAGTATGGCTTATTCCTATTGTTCTTGCCACACTTGTCACATGCTTTTGGTTGAGACTAGTAAACCCTTTGCCAAACCTCATCCTCTTCCTCTTCTTGCTAATACTATTCCCCTTACTAGAGGTCTCGGTTGGACTGTGTTTAGCTATTGTACTTTTATATTTTGGGGCTGCCCATATTGTCATTATGTGGTTCAGGCTATTCTCAGTAATAAGACAAGCTTCTACTACTTCATTAAACTTCTTTAGTTGTTTGGGAGATACCCTTTCCTTCAGGGTTGAGTTCAATCTCCTTATTAGCTTCTCTATTGTCTACCTCTCATTGTTCACTTGCTTCAGATAGGTGGAATAGTGAGAAAGACTGATGAACTTTGGCAAATATTCATCAAATGGTTCCTTCTTGCCCTGACGTAGGGTTAGGAACTCAACTTCCTTCTCATCTCTGATAGAAAAGGGAAAATACTTCTCATATAATTGTTCAAGAAATATTTTCCATGAAACTGGGGTTTCACGGGCCTACAAAATTATTTTTGTATTTCTCCACAACTGACGGCATCCTTTTCTAGCTTATAAATAGCCATCTGAACCTTATACTCTGATAAACAATTCAAAAATCTTAAGATTTTCTCCATTCGATTAGCACATTCTTTAATAGCTTGAACATCAAAAGTTTTGCCAAAATAAGGAGGATTATGCTGGCAGAACTTTGTAATCCACTGTTGAATATCTCTTGAGTCTACTATAAATCCTGTCTGTCTCTCACGCCGATTCTATTCAGGTACCAATTGTGGTTTTGTAGCTACCTATACCTCAGGCTGTTATTGAAGATTAGCCACTACCATTGCAATTACTGCTGTTATAACTGCGTCTCTCTCCTCAGCTTGATGAGCTTGCCTAACCATCATCTCTTCTATAGTCTTCTGTTGCCGATCTAAACGTTTTAATATAAGATGAAGATGATCTACTACTCTCTACCATTATCTCTTTAAGGTATCTCTAGTTCAGGTATAACTATTCTTCTAGTTCTTACCATACTGTCTAATGTCTGTGTAAGTATAAATAAAAATATACAGACATTTATGAATAACTTATATTTCCTTCATAATCATAATGTACAATCAGTATCAAAATTATCATATACATACGAATTGTCATATATCACTTTCACATATATACATATATTGTTATATATCGCTTTCATATATGTCATATCATATTTTCTTAAAAGTGTTTCTGATACTCTCCTACTATGAAGATCTACTCTGATATAGTCATTAGAGGATCATCTTCCTACCAATGATCTAACCTTGACTTCCACGTCTTTATAGTAGGCAGAATATCATTCATGATGTTGAGCCAATCTTCTAATACCAAGGTATCTGGGTCAAAAGCTTCATAAGCCTATCTGACTGTATCTATAAAATCCTAATAAATCAGGAAATCTTAATCTACTTCTCTAACTAGATATCGTCCTATATCGAACAATTGCTTAGTTAATTCCATAGCTTTCCTAGACTATTCCTCATCGACTGCTCCTATAGGGAGTATCTCTATATCTATTGGTTTAAAGTCCATGTGTGTCGCCATCCCATGTACAATTGATCTAGTTAAGCTGGCCCTATATGGGTATATCTCATTAAAAGGGTCAAATTGTTTCAAGTCTTGAACAGATAAATGGGGTACCTTGCTAGGCCTTGGAATATCTAGCTGACTGGGTCGAGGGATATAAAGTTGAGAAGAATCAAGAATAGCAAGCTGACTAGGAGTGGGGGGCTACTGTTGCTAGGACCTGAGGATAGAACTCATCTGGCTATAAAGGTTCAGGGTATGTTATACCATTCTTATCTAAATAAACTGAATCAGAATAGTCCGGTACTGGTTAAGGGTCTAGCTCTAGTAAATTAAGGTATACTACCTAGAGAGGGGAGGTTGGGATAAGCTCCTCCACTTTCACCTCCATATCATTAGACCCAACAGATGAACTCCCTAATCTGTCTATAGTAGAGGTTTCTAAACATGAGTCTTTTGGGACTAGATACCAGAATCCATGTGGATCTCAATCAACATCCTTATATGAATATGAACTGTTTGTGTAAAATACTTCTGATCTAGGGTCACTTTAATTTACTGATGACTCTGTACTCGACCTATGTAAAACCATGGCTTTATCCTTCATCCACTATCTAAAGTCAATTGTGATAACTTATTTGTCTAAAACTAATTTAATGATGGTATTTCCTATGCCAGAATCATTTTATAAACCTTTGCTCTAATACCAAAATATCGTGTTATTATTTTTATCCTCATTTATGCTCAATTAAAAGCAATTTGAACCACCTGAAAACTCCTTTAAGTTGAAAAAGTAAATTTTCAAAAATTATTTTCTCATATACTATTCATATGTAATTCTATATTACAGCTCAACTTTAAAAATTCATAATTAATTCTAGCAAATCGAAATAAAGTGGTTCATAATCCTACTGAAAGCTCCTTCATTAAATGTTAAGGGAAAAATATGAAACTGAAGTTTCTTTTAAACTAAATTGATACATTTTATTTATTAAAAATTACTGTTCATTTGGTAAATATAGAAATTTTTAGTTTTAAAACCATAACTTCAAAAATTCATTTCTCTTTACTCAATTATCCAAATAAGGCGTGTTAGCTATAGTTTTAAATATCAAGACATTTAGTTTATGCTTACAAAATCTCAAGGATAAATTCTTTTATTTTCTTTCTCAAAATATCGCTAAAACCTCACTACCCAGGGCACACGAGTTAGCTCTTTACAATTTTTATCTTTAACTTTAAAAATCGTATTAAATTGAAAACTTAACTGAATGAGGTATTTTTGATGTCTAATTTAATATATTTATCTCCAATTTCATCATGCCAAATTTCATGTCATAATTCATCTCATAAGGCATTAAAAATCACATCACATGGCCACTGCCTCCAGGTTACATACATGTCAAAGCTTACTAAAGTATTTCACAATTTATAACACCATAAATAGATCACATTACAATTTCAATCATCCATATTTAACCCTTTTCCCCTTGATGGTTCAGCACCTATAACATGGTCATTTATATGGAAAGAATGAGATTTTAAAGAAATATCAATAGCAAGATATATAAACTATAACATCATGCATACTTGATCAAAATACTTACCATATTATCATGATATGGGAGCTAATCATTCCTTATCCATAAGTAATCTCTACCCTGCATATTATCATGACATAAAATACAAGGAGTTGCAACTATTTAACCATTATCATCATGAACATAAACATCATCCAAGCTCAACCAAATAATCATAGTTAATAAGTAAGCAATCAATCAAACTGCAATAACATTATAGTTAGGTATACTTGCTACCTCTTATGGGATTCTTGATAAGTCCTTCTTAGGGTGTTATTCTTCTCAAACAAATGTCAAAACCTATGCATTGCAAATCAATGGCATATTACAACTCAATTCAAAACATAATTCTCAAACTATGTTCACTAGGTTCCCTTTCTTGTTCAATTTTATAGCTTATACTTCAATCTATTCAAAATAAATTATCAAGATCTATTTCCATATAATTTTTCATATAGAATCCAATTATAAATTTATAATTTCAAAATTTCAATTTCATCTATCAATCTGTAAAGAACCCTTCCTTTTTTTTTCAAAAATTCTTATTTTGATTTCAATACTTCTAATATTTATTTCTCTACTTATCCCCATACAATTTTTCATTTTAAACCCATTGAAAATATCAAAATCATCAAATTTTAATCCCTGGTCATTGTTCTATATAGTGGCAGAATCAATCTCAAAACCCCAATTACAAACACACATGAATTTATAAGTTAATATCACTTGATTCTAGCTTATTTAAACTTGTCTAAACTATCCATGATCTAAATTTTACCTTTCCTCATTATATACTCAGCACGTCCAGCAGCAACACAAGGGGAAAAATTGCCATTTAAACCATCCAAATTCAAGAGAAAGCTTCCTATACCAAGTCTAAGTACTAGGGAAGAAATTATCTTGCTTTGTTCCAAGATTGGTTGCTTCTTTTTGGCTCAATTGAAATTTTTGCCAAAGTTTCCCTAAGGTTCCCTTGATGCCATGCATGTTCAGGTTTGGGGTTTATTTATAGAAAAAAATCATGGGTGAATTAAGGGCCAAGATCAATTCTTGTACTATTGAAATCAATAGCCAAGATTACTCCTTCAAACTAAACTTATCCACCAAACCAAGATTACCTAGGGTAAAATTTTCATCTCAAGTGGCATTATCTAGGGTAAAAATTTGATTGAAAATTTTTAGTTCAATATAGTGCCAGCCCAGTCAAATTTCACAAAAGTTAGATTGTTTTATGAATATAATTTTTATAACATTCTATAATATGTTTTCTGTCATTAAATCTAGTGTCTAATTTTTTCCTACCATTAACATTTTTGAAATGGGTATAAATTTAATTGCTGACCTTTAAAAAATGACCAAAATGCCCTTAGTTCACAATTGTGCACTATGTTAACCCTAAGGGCATTATTGTCATTTTATACTTTATCAGAATATTTGTTTACTCTAGTCAACTATTCTTATAGCCCTCTTTGACCTTTTAACTTGGTTAAATAACTAAAATGCTCTCTATTTATTTTTATAACATAGAGATATTTTTGTTATTTTACATTTTCAGGATATTTCTGGGTACTGACCCCCTTTCTTTTTATGTGTAATTTTCTATCCATGAATTATATAATTTTTATTGGATATCTGATCCAATATTATTTTAAAATATTTTCTAAATATTTATTTATTCAAAAAAATTTATCAATTAATCAAAACCTTAAATAAAAATTCTACAGTTCAGAGAATTGATCAACAAAATCTGCTCTATCTTGTCCTACCTTCATATCATGAATTTATAAACATACCCTAATTTTTCAAAAATGACATTTAGGTCCTAATATTTTATATTTTTTCTTTAAAATTATATTTATCCCCTTAAACTTTCATAATTACCATTTGGTCCTTTAACTTTTCATAATCACACTTAGTTTCTATAACTTATTCATTTTAATCCTTGAAAACTTTACAATTAAGTCCTTTGCACTTTATGTTTAATCCATGAAAAACTTTCTTTCTTTGCAATTTAGTGCCTTCCTACCATTACATGGTAACATTTTCCTTTACTAAAATTTATGTACACTAGATAAAGACTTTATGTATACTAAATAAGAAAATTAGGGATATGACAACTAACTCTGGCCTCAAACTCATTTTGGGCCTTAAATATTATGTTGTGTACTATATTTCCTTATCAAAGTGTTCCTATTCTATGCCATAACTTCTTCCTCTATCCTGTACCAAAACCTTCGCTATGTGCCTATTCTAGAACCTCTGCTTTGATACTAAAAAATAAAATATCTTACTTTTACTCCCTCATAGTACATGTTCAGAATCATTTTTGACTAGTGAAATTAATACTTTAGCTCATAAATTAAAACTTTTCACTTCAGTCCTCAAGTACTATTCATTGTTCATTTTTTAGTTAGATAATCTAATTTTAGAAACCATAACTAATTTTAGAAATATCGTATGGAGGTGCTCCAAATTTCTACTTGAAGCTCATTCATAGCTCTCTATGGAAAAAATATAAATATGAACATTTACTAGCCTATACAATACAATTAATTTTTAAAGTTTACTATTCATTTAGTTAAATATGAAACTTTAATATTCTTATCTTTAACTTTGAAAAATCATTTCTCTTAATTACACATCCAATATAGGTGTTCTACCTATGGATTTAACGCTTTGGATGTGTACTATATGTATACCAAATTTCATGACCAGATTCATCTGTTTACTAGGTCAAACTAAAGCTTGAACATAACTACTCAAAGACCTACATTTTCATTTCTTACTAACTTCTTATTTCTAATTTCTCTTTAATTCTAGCATGTATAACATCACTTGATACTTGCATATACTCAAGAATACATGCCAATGATATCAGTATTCAACTCATAGCATCTCATTATATATTATGGCATATTCATACAATTATACATTAATTGTATAATCAAGGAACCTAGTAGCTTTCTTGCTTAACTATTTCCTTCATCTACCTTCTCCACTTCCTTTGCTCATCATCATCCATATTTCCTCCTTCTTATTAGACCTATTATGGTTGGATAAAGGGAGATGAGATTCGGGGGAATTTTAGTAGCAATTAATTATCATTAATGCAATCAAATTATGCTTCTATCTTTGAACTTATTAATAAATACCATTGTCAAGCTCATAATCTAGAACATATTCACATAAGCATAGAATTGTCAACTATGGCCATAATACAATTCAATAAAACATTCAACATGTTCAAGCTTAAAAACTATTCAACTCATGACAAATTAAGAAGCATAATAAAACATATATATAATTTAAATACAATAGTGAGTAAAGTTGCTACCTTTAAGCTTTAACCATCACTTTCTTTGTTTATTCTTTTCTTTTCCATTCTTGGATATTCATTGTCTAAGTCTCTAACTCCATTTCTATAATGTCCAATGGTCCTAATTAAACATCAAACATTAATTGCTAAGTCTATTAGAATAATTGAGGTTACTAATTTCTCATCACTATTACTCTTTGTCTCTTAAACCTCAAACTTGCACGTTTAATTCTAATGGGTTTAAGACTACTCTAGGACCATTATCTTTAAAACTTTGGACGACATTCTTCAATAAATATGTGCAATATTCCATAAAGCACCACCATTATGCGCACACACAGATGGTTACATATATATACAGTACTTAACATCCTCTTTCATTTGTTTGTGCTTTCCTTTTCCTTTCCTGGACTACTCTTGTAGCACACACTAACACCACAAGCACATACACATTCAGCAACCAGCTTCTGTAATTTCTCATGATAGCAACATACACACACACACACACACACACACACACACACACACATTTCCTACAGCAGCACAATATATATATATATATATATATATATAACTTAAACTTATCAAAACTCTTCTCCTTTATATCCTTCAAATCAGTAACATCATACATACATATATATATATATATAGTTCCCATATCAGCAGCAGTGTCCTATCTTCTTTCTTGTTTTTTTTTCAAAATAAAACCATAACAGAACACATACATACTGCAACACAAGCTCATGATTTTGCACATCATTTTATAGCCATACTGGTTCAACGTTGAAGGCACAACCAGCAGCAAGCTTCTCTTTTTCTCTCTCTCTCGGTCTATGGCTCTCTCTCTAAAATCTGCATAAACTGAGGAATCGAAGGTGAAGACAGAAATCAGAGAGCTCACCTCAACTGGCCGAAGGCGTCTGGTCCTTCTCCAACCTCCGATGACAGCCTCCGCTTCTCCTGCTATGTTGCCGACGCTCTCTCCCTCTGCTGCTTTCGCGCCTTCTGTCTCGCTCTCCCTCTCTCTCGCCATCGCACTTTCTCTCTCTCGCATCTTCTCTCTCCAGTCGCCTACTTGATATGTCTCTTCTTAATCTTTCTTTTCTCTTTGGATTGCAGAAGACGACGTTGTGGAATGAAGGATGAGAGGAGTGCTTGGCGAGTGAAGCTTATGGAGGAATATGAAGATGACAAAGGGAAGGAAGCACGTGCAAGAGAAAAATATGTAACTGTTGATCTATTTTTATTTTTATATTTTTAAATTTTTTTAAAATTTAAAAAAAAAATAGAATAAAGATTTTCTTTCTCTACTTAGAGGGTAATTTTTTTTTAAAGTTTTGAGGTAAACAATAATTTCTAACTATTCTTTTAATTTTCTTAAAAAAATAAATTTTTAATTCCCAAAAATGTCTATTAAATTATTTAAATCTCTTTTATAAAAACGAAATCTTTTATAATTTTCTAGGTCTATAAAATATTCATTTCATGCATTTTTTTAATTTTCTTAAATTCAAAAATATTTTTTAATGACTATTTTTTTCTTTATTAATATTTCTCCAAAATTTTACTTTTGATTTTTTTAATTTAAAAAAATATTCTTGATTTCAATAATATTTTATAAGTTTTTTTTATAAAAATTTAAGATGTTACAAAAAATATTAAATTAATAAAGAATATGTGTCTGTAGAAAGATATGGTTTTTTAATATAAAAACCTAAAGAAGAATTAAAGAAAGAAAGATAGGGTTTGGAAACTTATATGATACCAGTGACCTCAAGGTTGGTGGCCATGGATGATTGAAGATGCCATTGATCTATGGATTATATGCACGAAGGAGGCTATAATGAGGAATTGAATATTACGAACTAAAGAACCTCTTCTATTTATAGGGAATTCAAGCTTCTGCAACGACATGTGCGGGCTAGGAGCTTATCACTCTCTAAAATCTATTGTAATGTCCTAAATAGAAGTCTTTTTATAAACCCTGGTTTATTGGCTTCCAAAGTCTTTTCAAAAATCTTCTCATGTTAAAATGGTGTGATAATAATTTTTTTTTATTTTTTTAAAACCTAGAACTGCACAACTTTTTAGAGTATTTTCTTTTAAAAAATAGTAAAAAATTCAAAACATAACATTTCTTTACTAGTAAATATTAAAATATTATTTATTTTATATAGAATATAATTATTAATAAAAAACAATTAAAAGGTTAGGGTATTATATGAGTCATTACAAGGTCGGCATATTATGGGCCCTTTACCCCACACGGGCACTCAAAATTATATCCGTACGATGCCATGAGATTGATTCAGCGATAAGATTTTGAAAACGTAATTATGGGAGAAAAAAAAAATTAGATAGCTTATAGAGATAGCCTATTTCTATGAAGCTAAAGCTTAGGTTTTAGGGTTAGGCAAAACTTAAATTTTAAAAAATTTTAAAAAAAATAATTATATTTTTTTAAATAGATTTTTAAACTAAATTATTATTTAAAACTAAGATTTCAAATAAACTAATCAGAGTAGCTTATAGAATAGTAAAAGAGATTATGAGCTAACCAATTACTATATTACCCATATTTTTTCTTATACCATCTCTCCTCATTTTTTATACACTCTCTCATCTCTCCTATTTTTTCTTACACCCTCTCTCCTTTCTTTTCTTATACTCTCTTTCTTCTTATATCTTATCTCTCCTCATTTAATACTCATACCATTTTTTATAATTTACCAATAATAAAAGTACTTCTGGAAATAACTATCTAAACACTCATTTATTTAAAACTACTTTTTTTTTCATAAACTCTTTTCCAAAAACCCTTTTCTATAAACTGCCTAAAAGTCCTTTTTTTTCATAAGCTTGTTTCCAAAATTCTATCTAAATGAGCCCATAGAAATGAGTTTTTGGAGAAGAATTTATGAAAAAAAAATTATTTTGAATAAATGAGTGTTTGGATAGTTATTTCTAAAAATATTTTTATTATTGGTAAATTATGAAAAAGGGTATGAGTATTAAATGAGGAGAAATAAGATATAAGAGGAGAGAGAAGAGAGAGTGTAAGAAAAGAAAGGAGGGATGGTGTAAGAAAAAATAGGAGAGAGGGTGTAAAAAAATAGAAGAAATAAGAGAGAGTATAAGAAAAAGTATGAGTAATATAGTAATTAGTTAGTTCATAAACTTTTTTACTATTCCATAAGTTACTCTGACCAGTTTATCTGAAACCTTAGTTTTAAACTATAATTTAATCTAAAAGCCTATTTGAATAAATATAACTGTTTATTTTAAAATTTCTCAAAATCTAAATTTTACCTAAACCTAAATTTAAAAGCAAGATTTTGTAAACTCAAGTCAATTTCAATTTTTTTATGAACACGTTGGTGGTTCTAGAAATTGGAATTAGCCTGGCTATTAGAAGACTTACGTTAGGCTTGATTTAGTAGGATAGAAATTTTTTTAATAAAAATAAAAATAAAAAATTAAATTAAATTAAAAATAATTTTTTAAAAGTTTATTCCGTATAAATTGATATATATTTTTTATAATTTAATTAAAATGATCTAAAATATTTTTTTATAACTTATAAAGGGTTAAAATTGTATACAATTTTATAAATTTAAATAAAATAATCTAAAATATTTTATTTTTATTTTTTCTATCTTATAGCCCAAAATATTTAAAATTAAAGTAATTTTTATTATACTAAATAAATAAAATATTTGATTTCACCTTAATTTCTATTTCCACTTCCATTCTATCAAATATACCTTTAATTACTTTAAGAGTTTAATTGCCAAGTTAGGATTTTACAATGGACAATAATATAACTATAATTATAATTATATTAGTCTTAATTATCATTTTTTCCGCATCAACTTATCATTTTTTTTCTTAATAACTTATTATTTGTATATAAAGATAGATTAATAATTATATAAATTGAATTTATAATTTCAAATCTTTTTAAATTATTTAATTATCTAATAATTTTATAGGATTTTTAATAATAAATTTTTTACTATATGATATTTGAGTAATTCTTCCATTAGAAAAAGTTCTTTAAATATTATTCAAAATTTAATATTTGTTTTCAATCACCAAAATCTTCCATAAAATCTTTGGGGCTAAGGCTAGGAAAAAGGGGGGTTGAGGGGGGGGGGGGGGGTGTTGTTCAAGCCATGGGAGTAGAATAGTTGACTTTAACATGTATCTTTATCCATAATTCTCGGACATAGTTACCAGGAAAATCTTGTCACGCAATCAATCATGTTAAAGCGGCATAATTTTTCAACCAAATAAATAGTCCAAATCATGGAGATACTATGTCCATATTTCCACAAGCTGATAAACATCCCAAATCTTATAAATTCATTATTTTATTTTTAATAAAAGAGTCAGTTTATTAATTTATATATATTAAAAAAATTAAATAAATTAATTAATTATAATTAATATAAAAATTTATTAACTAATTTAAAAAGATTGAAGAATATATAATATAAATTTATATTAAAAAATTAAATTTAATTATAATTAATTTATTTATTTTATTTTATTAATTTATTTAAATTAATTAATTTTTATATTAAAAATGAGGTAAAATATAATTTATCGGTCACCAAGAATTATTCACAATAACTCTTATTATCATGGAGTACTAATGCAGATTCTACATTGATCAAGGAAGGCTTTTTGCGTCTATCTAATTATTTAAGGTCTACCGTCATGCTCTCATATATTATCATCATTTATATTGGTAAGACAACCAATATAGATAACACAATCTATGTATGTTGGTTACAACTAGGTAACTGAGGTAGATAGTCACTCTTTAAGTTGGTAACTTCTCATCATTTCATATAATTGAAGTTTCTATTTTTGAAAATGAAGTAATAATTCATTTCCAACCCTTCCCTTTCCTAATAATTCTCAATTCGTCAATGAATAAACTCTGACCACCGGACACCGGAGCTATGACTGACAATGGAGTTTCCATGAGCAACAGTGGAGAGTTTTTTGTTTTTTTACATAAAGATAATAAGGTAATTTGACAAAAAAATAGTTAATTTTAGAATCATTTTTAGAGACTACATATAAATTAGATTATTTCTCGGGACCATTTTAAGATTTGTTTATTTTGGTGGTCTTTATATGCCTTCCTTCCTTTCAGTTGTAACTAAAAAAATTAGTTTTAAAATTTGATGTCCTTTTTTATTTTACTTGCGCTTTGAACTTAGCTTGCACCTTCACTACTTTACTATTGTTAAAAGAAAAATCATTTAAAAAAAAAAGACAAGTGATATTTTCATAAATAAATTCAATTTTTAAAATATTTTCATGATAGTTTTTAGCAACCGCTATGAAAAAGTCTTTTAACAGCGGTTTTGAGAAAAACCACTATTAAAAGTTGTCCAACTGAGCTTAAAAAACTCAGGCTTATTAGGTTTTTAATGGCGATTTTTCATAAAACTACGTTAAAAGTCCCTTTGAAATTCAAAAACTTTATCCTGACTACAATTTCAGTTTCATTTTTTCACAATTGTTTGTACTCCCATTCTTCTGTTCTACAACGACAAACTTGTAGGAAAATCATTTTCTAGAGTTTTCTTCCTATTTTAGGTGCCTATCTCCATCGATAACATCCTTTTCTATTGTCTCCATCGTTAGTGTTGTAAGTCACTGTTTAACTTCATTATTTACTTATTTTTGTTAATTTTTTAGTTGTTTGTTGTTTATAAGCTATAATATATCATATGTGCTATCATCCTTGTATTAAAGACTTAATTTTTATTATTTTAGTTTATTACATTTGTTCCTATTTGTCTATGGGTACGTTTTTCATTTTTTTAATTTGTGGGCGTATTTTTGTGAATTGTTTGGTTATTTGTTGTTTATAAACTGTAATAGATCATGTGGGTATCTTCCTTTACTAAGATTTGATTGTTGTAGTGTTTGGATTGTTACATTGATTCATATTTATTTATGGGTGTGTTTACGTGTGAATTTTAAAGAATAATATATTGTTCTTAGACTTTTTTGTTGTTAATTGGTCTATTAAATGCATTAGTTCATATTTGTTCAATATATGGTTCCTATTTATTTTCTACTTGTCCTATTTGATAGATTTGGTTACCATTTGGAATTGTTTATATTTAAGGGAATAATAGATTTTAGTTAGATAAAAACTAGGATAACTACTAAGGAATATGAAGATGGAATATAAATTTTCTTGAATTTTTTTAGAGGAAAGTCTTGAAGAAAAGTGATGGGTTGTTCTTTTGTCCCTGTGTCAACTGTTTAAACTATAACCAATTATATATTACTGATATAAAATATCATATTATATGTGATGGGATAAATTTAATATATACAAATGGGATTTAACATGTTGACATTTGGAGGGGTCTTTTGTGTGAAAATGAGGAAGTTGTAAATGATAACTTTAAGGGTAGAATTTTGGATACGTTTAATGATATTAGAGCTGAGTCATTTCCATAGTTCTCTCTTATGTGTGAAAGTTTGCTAAGTGATGCTAAGATGCCATTGTACTAGGGAGTAAAGATGAGTACACAATGTTGAAATTTGTGTTATAATTGATTAATCTAAAATCAAGAAATAGTTGAACCGATTCTAGTTTGACAAAATTACTCGAGTTATTGAGTGATGCGCTTCTTGTAGGAAATATACTTCCAAAATCAATGTACGAGGTAAAGAAAATATCGTCTATAATGGGTTTGTCCTATAAGAAGATACATGTATGCCCTAACGATTGCATATTGTATAGAAATGAGTATGAAGGGCTGAATAAGTGCCCTAAATATGGCACTTCAAGATACAAAGTGAAGAAAAATGGTGATAATTATGATGAAATTACCAAAGGCTTTCATTCAAAGGAATTGTGGTATGTTCTAATAACACCACTGTTTAAGCGTTTGTTTGCTAACTCCATAGCTGTAAATAACTTGAGATGTCATTCTAATGGAACAATAAGCGATGGACAACTTTGTCATCCAGCTAGTTCTCCTAAATGGAAGACAATAGATCACAATTTTCTTGAATTTAGAAATCTTCAGCTTGGGCTATGTACGGACGTAATCAATCCATATAATAATCTCAATAGTAAATATAGTACTTGGCCAGTTGTCCTTATGATTTACTACTTGTCTGTAAATGATATCGATGTGTACTTAGCACATTTGATTGAAGATTTGAAGAAACTATGGGAGGAAGGTATAGATGTGTTTGATGCATACAAATAAGAGACATGTAAACTATGAGCCATAATCTTCATCAAGATAAATGACTTCCATACTATGAAAATTTGTCAGGAAGGGCATAAAGTATGTCCTATATATGAAGAATGTACTAACTACATGCAACTCAAATATAGAAGAAATGCAATCTACCTTTCTCATAGAAATTTTTTTAGCTGACACCACCCTTACTGTAGGTTAAAGAAGGCATTTAATGGCTAAAATGAATATGAAATGGCTCTAGTACCTTTAACTAAAGAAGAAATGTATCAACGTTTGTAGGGATTCATGTTACTTTGGGTAAAAATAATAAGAAGGCAGTTGAAAGGAATATATGGAATAAGAGATCAATCTTATATGATCTTCTATATTGGTGGATTCTTGAAGTGAGACATAATCTAGATGTTATGCATGTGAGAAAAATGTGTGTAAGAGCCTTGTTGGCATACTTCTGCATATCAGTGGAAAGAGTAAGGATATGGTCAATGCTAGACAAGACTTAGATGAAATGGGAATAATAACACCTCTGCATCCATAACAAAGAGAGGGTAGTAAGAGAGTTTATTTGTACTCATAGGCACACACATTATCCAAATATGAAAAAACAAGTATATGTGAGTGTTTGCATAGTATTAAGATTCTACAAGGGTCTTCATCGAATTTTAGGAAGCTTGTTTCAATGCAAGATTTAAAGATAATGAGTATGAAGTCCCACAATTCTCACATATTGATGCAACAATTACTACTAATGGCTATTCGAGGCATTATGAAAGATGATGTGAGGAGCACTATTACTAGACTTTGTATGTTATTCAATTATGTTTATATCAAAGTGATTGATCCTGCTGAGTTGGATGAATTGGAAAGCGAATGTTATGTTATCATCTCCCAATTGGAGATACACTTCCCCTTAGAATTTTTTGACATCATGGTCCATTTGTTAGCTTACATGATATGCGATATTAGACTTGTGGCCTTATGTGTTTAAGGTGAATGTACCCGTTTGAGATATACATGAAAATCTTTAAAGGGTATTTTAAATATCCTTATCGACCTAAGGCATCAATTGTTGAGAGATATGTAGCTTAGGAGACAGTTGAGTTTTGTAACTCAAATATTATTGGGGTAAAGGCAATTGGACTTTCTTAATCTTGGCATGATCAAGGGAGAAAAAGCAAGGGAACTTGAGGTGCCAAAGTGAAATGCATGTCTTACAAAGTGGTGATGCAAGCACATCTTTACATTTTGAACAATGAAGATGAAGTTCTGTTATACTTAGATGCTTATAAGAATATGCTTAGAAACATAAACCCAAGAAAGAGTGATATGCAATAAGTTAATAAACACATGTCTTTTATATCATTATTCAAGCAAGAGGTATTAAAGGATAACAATCCTTCAGAGACAATACAAAGGCTAGCTACAGGACTTCATTTTGAGGTATGTATTGGGAATAATATGATATAAATGGTTACTCTTTTTACACAAAAATCCAAGATGATAAAAGTACTATGTAAAACAATGGGGTGATGGTTGTGGCCGAAGTGATTCATTTTACTAGGTTAAAAGAAAAATGCTTAATTTGCATCCATGCCATATTATGGAGTGATTGAAGATATTTTAAAAACTATCAATCTTCAAATATAAGTAGGTTAATAGTAATGATGTGCAAATAGATGAGAAATTTAGATTTGTTTCAGTCGATCTTCAGAGAATTGAATACCTAAATGAGCAATTCATCTTAACAAGTCAAACAATTCAAATGTTTTATGTCACCTATCCAGTAAATAAAGATCTTTCCATTGTGTTCCAAGGTAAAAGTCAAACGAATGATGAAGATGACAATAAATTAGGGTTCAACCTTGACGAAACCCCGTATCATAACCGCTCAACCTAAAACAATAGAGTTTGATTTAGTAGATAATGTATATGTTGTTAGGGATGACTATTATGAAGGAATTTGGATGAATACCAACTGGTAAGAAATTAGTTTATTTTTTGTAATAAATGTTTGTTTGATTACTAATTGATTGCATTATTACTATTTTTGGTTCTTACCTTTATTTATTATTTTGTGAGCATGATGAAGTGTATTTTTGGCAAATATTTGATCAATAATTTTTTAACTTGGCTAGGATTTATCATTCAATCAGTTCCTTTTTGTATATATGATGCACAAAGATATATTTTTATTGAAAGTTTACTAATTTAGATTATTTTATGACTGTTTGGATTTTGACATTGCTAACTTCATACTTTGCTGCCTAAAATTAATTAGTCTATATTAATTATACTAAATACATGATAGTATAAAATGAAAAATAAACAAAAATATAAAAAAAATTCAAGCTTTCCACAGCAGTTAATGGCTTATTTGGATAGGTTTTTGGTAAAAGGTTTATAGAAAAAATGACTTTTGTACAGCTTTTGGAAAATGGCTTCTGAAGAAATACTTATGGAAAAAATTGGTAATAAGTAAATGAGTGTTTGGATAGTTATTACTGTAAAGACTTTTGTTATTGATAAATTACTAGAATTGGTATATGATAAAAAAAAATAATTCAAGATCTACAAAGTATTGTCCCATCATCATTGTGCATGTCTTCCCACTGCTTCTTCATCTTCTCATCTTCTCTAACTGACCTCTAACATCTTCAGTAGTATTAACGTCTTCATCTTCTCTCATCTTCCCATATCAGCGTCTTCAGCATCAACATCTTGCAGCGAATGAACTTTTGGACGGCCTCCAATGATGACTTGTAGAGCTCGACAAACGGTAGTAATGATAGAGGACGTAAAAGTGACTACTAGGGACGACGGACGGCGGACAACTGAAGAAGAAGACCTGCTACCATTGAAGACATAGTCTAGAGAGGAGAGAATGGAAAAATATGGGCAAAATGGTTATTATATAGTCTATAAGTTTTTTTTATTCCAGAAGTTATTCCTAAGAGGTTATTCAAAATTATAGTTTTAAACCATAGTTTAATCCATAAGCCATTTTAGACAAATATGGCTATTTGTTTTAACATTTTTCCAAATCAAGTTTTGGGATAGAAGCCCTTCTAAAACCAAGATTTACAAAATATCCAAATATACACTAAATGGAAAACCGCAGTGGAAAGCTTTAAAAGAAAAAAATAAATTCAAGCTTTTCACAGTGGCTTGCTACGTATCTGTGGTTTAGTGTCTTAACCTTTAACAGAGGTTTTATGAAAAAACCGCTATGAAATGTGATCTTTAAGAGCAGTTATGAAACTACCATTTAAAGGTAAACTTATAACAGCAGTAGAATTTATACTGCTTGTAAAACTACTATCATAGGCCACTTTTAACTGCCGTTAAAAGCCTTTTTCAGTAGTGTTCATGTTAAGAAAATAGTTTTAAAATTTAATAATAAATCTTAAAACAGCAAAATTAAATCTTAAATAAATTTATAAGAAAAAAACATATTAGTTTTAAAAAACAATTATTCAGGTAACAATAAATTGTTCTCTCAATGCTAATAAAGATTGGTTGAATTGATAAAGATGTATCATTCATATACTATATAAACAATAATTCATAACCTACTCTTGTCAAGGCTCGTGGCCTTCCTTAATTTTAGCAAGTTCTCATATCTATTTCACTTCAATTTTTGGTGTACAAAACATGTTCTTTCACTATTATTACTGGAAATTTGTTAAAAAAATTACTAATAGAGGTTGGGTTTATCATAATAGATTAATCTCTTATAACATGATAAATCAATATTTGAATCACCACTAAAAGAAGGACTTACATTTAATACCCAATATTATATTGCTTCAAATATGACTCCTTATAATAGAAGGATATCTATACTTAGGTGAGAAAATTTACTCATTCGGTTCTAAATATAGGACCTAAATAAAATATATAATTTAAAATTTAATATTGTGTGATTATGGGTTTATTTAGAAAATAGTTTGGAAAAGTACTTATACAAAAAAGTTTTTTAGACAGTTTTTAGAAAAGAGTTTTTAGATAAAAGTTTATAAAAAAATAGTTTTTAATAAATGAGTGTTTAGATAATTATTATCTGAAGGACTTTTATAATTGAAAAATTACCATAAAGTATATAATTTTATTAAAAGATAAGATAGATGAGAGATGAGAGAGGAAAGATAAAAGAGATGAGAGACGATGGAAAAGAAAAAGAAAAGATAGTATAAAAAATAAAGGTAAAATAATAATTGAGTATTTATAAGATATTTTACTATTTCAGAATTTAATTTTAATAATTTATCTAAAATCTTAGCTTAAATAATTTAACTATTTATTTAAAAAATAAATAAATTAAAATTGATGTTAAAAGCTCTTTTAATACTCAAAATTTAACTATTTAAAAGCACTGTCAAAATTAGTCAAGCTATATAGGAGTAAAGTAGTTGACATCTCAAAAAGCTAAGTCGTTCACTATTATTACAAGGAAAATCGTGTTGCGCAACCAAGCGAATTCCAACGTTTGGAGCAATCATGTACATATTTCCAACCCCTACATGTTCATAAATATTTAAACCTCCCAAGATCTTTCAAAGTTATCACTCCTTCCTATTTTTTATCTTTGTTTTTACCACCTTCTTCTTCTTCTTTTTTATGGCATTTTACCAGCTTCCTTGTTTTAAGAAATATATTGTTTATACAGTGTCCCTTCTGGTTCTATATATTGGAGAATTTTAGTAGGCATATTATATTTATATTTATAAGAGAAACTAATAATTTATATGAAATTTTAATATTAGTTTCCATTTTTTCTTCCACTAATTATTCATTAGTTGCATTAATTAACTACTCTCTCCGATGTTATGCATAAGTTATAATTTTTTTGGATAAGACTATTACTTTTTATAAGGTATACTTTGTATTTATCTGAAAATATAATTTATTTTTTATTTTTATCTAAAATTAATTAGATGTCTCATCCCCCTCTCTTCCCAACCATTCTCTCTCTCTCATTCACCATTTCCATAAATAAGAGTGTATTTAAAAAATATATTTTTTTACATATTTATTCACTATAACTAATTTTAGGATTTTTTTTAAAAAAAATACATTTTTTACATATTTATTAACTTTAATTAATTTTAACAAACTTTTTAATTTATGTAATATATTATTTGTACTTTATATTATATCATATGAAGTATTTACTCATTCTCTTTCTTACTCACTTCATAAACATTTTTGAAAAATAAGTTATATTTTTTGCCTTTAATAAATTTTAAATTAACATATTATTTAAATTTCTTAATCAAAGTGATTATTTATTATGACTCATGACCACTAATAATTATTAAAAATATTATATTATTTTGATTATTTATTATAATTCTTAATGAGTTGACTGCAAATTGTTTGTACTTCATGTGATTTGTATACGATTTTATCTTAGTTTATTGAATTAATAAATGCAAAATTACTTATGAAATTATAATAATATTTTGTTAAAATTAAAATATTAAAGACCCAAAATAAAATAATAAAAAAGTACGTTTATTAAAGTAAATAAAATTAGTTTTGTTTGTTTGTTATGGAAATATACATATTTAAAATATTGAGTACAATTCATTCCATATATAAATAAAAATTGCCTAAATTATAAACGGAACATATTTCTCCTTACATTTTACATGATAGCATGTTTATAAATTTTAGAATATATATTGATATATTAATTAATTTTTGAAAGCACAAAATGGGTGTATTGTTGGTTTCATATTTCTTGAGGAGGGCGGCTGATCCAATGAAATAAGGAAAATGGTCATCGTCCTCGCGTCAACGAAGCGGGATGGGGACTTCAGAAAAACGAAAAATATCCTCTCGTGAATCCATTCATGATCTACTAAAGCGGAAAGTTTTGATTCCTGAAGCTGACAGCTGCTATCTGAAGTCTGAGACATTACTTTTTCCCCCCCATTTCTTTTATATTTCCGAAGCACCCACTTTGAAGCTTCACATGCAGGACTCTCAAGTGATCCACCATAATCTTCATCAAATGGAGCTTCTTGATTCCTCAAAGTTGGCAATTTTCCTCCAACCCGTTTTCACTCATGGGCTTTCTTGTTCACTGCACCTGGCGTTGCTACTTGTGTTACTGATAACATGGGCATGTCAGAAAGCCAAGGGAAGGCATAGGGAAAGTGAAAGAATAGGAGTTTACAATACTGGTGTTTTGTACTACAGAAAGATTCTTCTCTGTTGTTTAGTTGTTTGTGCTTTTAACCTTGTTTTGTCCTTACTTAACTACTTTTACTGGTATAAGAATGATAGCTCTGATGAGATTGTTATTACTGTGGATTTTGTGATGAAAACTGTTGCCTGGGGTGTTCTTTGTGTCTATTTGCATTCTAGACACTCAAGTTCAGGGGAACAAGACTTTCCCAGATTCTTGAGAATTTGGTGCTGGGCTTACTCCTTTGTTTTCTGTTCTTGCCTTGTAATAGACTTTGTGCTCTATAGAAAACATATTTTCCTCCCAATAATATACCTTGTTTCTGATACCGGTTCCGCTCTCTCGGGCCTGTTTCTCTGTTATGTGGGATTTTCAGCAAGCAATGAGACAAAAAGTGCCCTTCTTGAAGAACCCCTTTTAAGTAGTGATTCTAGGGAGAGCCATAGCTATGAGTCCTATAAGAACACCCCATATTCAAAAGCTGGATTTTTCAGTATTGTTACTTTCTCATGGATGAGTCCTCTAATTGCTGTTGGATATAAGAAGACTTTAGGCCTTGAGGACCTCCCTTTGCTCTCTAGTCATGACAGCGTATATGGGACGTTTCCAACTTTCAGAAACAACCTTGAATCAGAATGTAGTGATGATCTTAGCAGAGTGACAACTCTTAAACTGGTGAAGGCTTTAATCTTCTCAACATGGAAAGGGATTCTTTTATCAGGTTTATTTGCATTCTTATACACTTGTGCTTCTTATGTTGGTCCCTTTCTGATTGACATCTTTGTTGAATATCTAAATGGAGAAGAAAGCTTTAAGAATGAGGGTTATGTTTTGGCAATGTCATTTTTTGGTGGAAAGCTTGTGGAGTGCCTTTCACAGAGGCACTGGATGTTTAGGTTCCAGCAAGTTGGGATTAGGTTTCAATCAATGTTGGTGGCGATGATCTACGCGAAAGGGTTGACCCTTTCTAGTCAATCAAAGGAGGGTCAAACCACTGGTGAAACTGTCAACTTAATGACTGTTGATGCTGCTAGGATTGGTGAGTTTTGTTGGTACATGCATGATCCATGGATGGCTGTTGTACAAGTAACTTTAGCTTTAATTATTCTATATAGAAGTGTTGGGCTTGCTTCATTATCTGCTTTTGCTGCTACTGTTTTAATGATGTTGGCAAACTTGCCATTGGGGTCAATGCAAGAGAAGTTTCAGAGAAAGTTAATGGAGTCAAAAGACACAAGAATGAAGGTCACCTCTGAGATTCTAAAGAACATGAGGATCCTAAAGCTGCAAGCATGGGAGATGAAGTTTCTGTCAAGAGTTATCGAAATTAGGAACACTGAGACAGGATGGCTAAAGAAATTTCTATTCAGTTCAGGAATGACTAGATTTCTCTTCTCTTCTGCCCCAACTTTCATCGCTATGGTTACTTTTGGTACTTGTATTCTCATAGGAATCCCACTTGACTCAGGTAAGATATTAGCTGCATTGGCCACTTTCAGAATTCTGCAGCAGCCCATATACAACCTTCCTGACACAATCTCAATGATAGCACAAACTAAGGTTTCCCTCGATCGGATTGCATCATACCTTTGTCTCGAGGAATTGCAGTCCGATGTTGTAGAGAGGCTTCCTCGTGGTAGTTCTGTTACAGCAATTGAGATAGTAGATGGGAATTTCTCTTGGGATTTGTCTTCACATGTTCCTACATTGCAAAATATAAACATCAGCATACTCCATGGCTTCAGGGTTGCAATTTGTGGTACTGTTGGTTCAGGAAAGTCAAGTTTACTCTCTTGTATTCTTGGAGAAGTTTCAAAGCTCTCTGGGACAGTTAAGGTTTCTGGGACAAAGGCTTATGTTGCTCAGTCCCCTTGGATACAAGGTGGAAATATAGAAGAGAACATACTATTTGGGAAAGAGATGGATAGGGAAAAATATGAGAAGGTTCTAGAAGCATGTTCCTTGAAAAGAGACCTTGAAATTCTTCCCTTTGGCGATCAAACTGTTATTGGAGAGAGAGGTATCAATTTGAGTGGTGGACAGAAGCAAAGAGTACAAATAGCTCGTGCTTTATACCAAGATGCTGATATATATCTTCTTGATGATCCTTTCAGTGCTGTGGATGCCCATACAGGATCCCACCTCTTTAAGGTTTTATTTTTAATTTCTGCTATTCTTTTTTATTCATTGCAATGCATTTATACTCACCTAAAGTTTCTGAAAATTGATAGAGTAATTTGAAACTCCTTATTAATTATAATTTATGCTCATCTTTCTTAGCATTTTAGGTTGCAAAGAGTGTATTTCAATGCACTTTTGTGAGATGTCTTGTAAATTCAACTAAGATAATGAGTAGGATGGTTCTTGATTGAGTGGAAAAAAAGGTTAATATAATCTTTGGTCTTTTAAGTTTACCCTCATTTTGAATTTGGTTCGTCAAGTTTGCACTCATTTTAGTTTTTGTCCCTCAAGTTTCTTTTCGTCTAAAATTTGGTCCCTCTAATTTAATAAAAACTTGGATCATTTTGCCCTTTAAGGGACTAAAAATCATGGTTTGGAACTTGTCGTCTAAAATATTTGCTTCTATAGCTGGTTCTTTATTTCTCTATGTGAGTAATCGCTTCAAAATTTGATGTTTTGATTTTCAGACAATGTTAGCAGTTTGTAAATCATTTGGATGCAAAGTTTTTTGTCTTATGTCAGATTATTTCTATACTGTTTCAGGAGTGTTTGCTTGGCCTTTTGAGTTCAAAAACAGTGTTATATGTGACTCATCAAGTAGAGTTCTTACCTGATGCTGATCTAATATTGGTGAGACAATTCCTTATCCTAATTAACTCAAAAAAGAGAATTTTACCATCATTTAACTTTGTACCTCCTATTTGCTTACATTTTAATTAGGTCATGAGAGATGGAAAGATGACTCAATCAGGTAAATACAGTGACATACTCAACTCAGGCACTGATTTTATGGAGCTTGTAGGTGCACATAGAGAAGCCTTATCTGCAATCAATTCATCATTAGAAAGAAAACCCACCTTTAAAGAAATTAATACCACTGTGAATGAGACAGACTCATTAACTGCGTTCGGCCTTGAGGAAAACGTTGAAAAAAAAAATGTTCAAAAAGATGATGATGATGATGATGATGGTGGGCCAAAAGGCCAGCTAGTTCAAGAAGAAGAAAGAGAAAAGGGCAAAGTTGGGTTTGAAGTTTACTGGAAATACATCACAACAGCATATGGAGGAGCTCTTGTACCCTTCATATTACTCTTGCATGTGCTTTTTCAGGTTTTTCAAATTGGGAGTAATTATTGGATGGCATGGGCAGCTCCTGTATCAGCAACTACTGAGCCTCCTGTTGTTGGGAGCTTTACACTTTTGCTTGTCTATGTTGTTTTGGCAATTGGAAGTTCTTTCTGCAACCTTGCTAGAACAATGCTGCTTTTTGTAGCTGGATATAAGACAGCCACCACACTCTTCAATAAATTGCATATGTGCTTCTTTCGAGCCCCTATGTCGTTTTTTGATTCTACACCAAGTGGACGAATCCTAAACAGAGTATGTCAGAATAAACACACACACACATGTGGATGCATGTCTGCATTATTAGATTTTAGAGAGATTATGTATAAATTAGGTTTGTCTTCCTAGCAAAATGGTTTAATCCAATTTGATAGAACCTACATCAAGCTTATATACTTTCAATTCATTATCCAATTAGTCGACGTGGGACTCTAATATATTTTAATATGCATGCTTGCAGGCATGTGTGGCGTGTGTGCATGAAATTTTACTTGTTTACTTTGAATAGACAACTTATATTTTTTTAATAGTTTCAACACACAAAAGATAAATACGCACAAAAAATAGTAAATAGACCTAAACATGTCAATGATGATAATATAAAGTATGCTCTATTTCATAGGCTAAATCTACATAATTTTTTTTTTAAAAAAATTATTTTAGACCATGTATTAAACATTTATTGATCTTTTTCTTCTTGTTTATCTCTCATCAAACCCCCATTTTGATTTGTTTCACTTGTCTAAATTGTTTGTTTGTAGGCTTCCACTGACCAAAGCGCTGTAGACATGAGCATTCCAATTTTAGTTGGAGGAGTTGCCTTCTATCTTATTCAGCTTTTGGGAAATATTGCTGTGATGTCTCAAATTGCATGGCAGGTTTTCTTAGTATTTATTCCTGTGGTTGCAGCTTGCATATGGTACCAGGTAGTTCCTTTTTTATTGTTCAAAGCACTTGTTTAATGTTTCCTCTTTAATCAAAATTATAATGTGCATATTATGCAGAAATAACAAGATATATTCAAGTTCTGACAAGCTTCCTATATTAATTGGTATTGTGCAGCGATATTACTCAGAATCGGCACGAGAATTATCCCGTTTGGTTGGTACATGTGAAGCTCCAGTTATACAGCATTTTTCTGAAACCATATCTGGAACAATGACCATTAGAAGTTTTGACCAAGAAGCAAGATTTCAGGACATGAACATGAAACTGATAGATAGATATTCCAAGCCCAAGTTATACACTACCACTGCAATGGAATGGCTTTGCTTCAGATTGGATATGTTATCTTCTATCACATTTGCGTTCAGTTTGGTTTTCTTGATATCTTTTCCAAATGCAATTAGTGTTCCTGGTGAGTTTTTTCACTAACATGCAATCCACAGTCATATTTCCAAAGTTTCATTCCATGTAACAAAAATTTTCTTTTTCTTGTTTAAAGGCATCGCCGGCTTGGCTGTGACATATGGGTTTAATCTAAACATGCTGCAAGCTGCATTAATTTGGACGCTTTGCAATATGGAGAATAAAATTATATCAGTAGAAAGAATATTTCAGTATACTAACATCCCAAGTGAGCCTCCTCTTGTAATAGAAGAAAACAGACCAGATTGTTCATGGCCATCATCTGGGGAGGTTCATATCCAGGATTTACAGGTATGAACCTTAATAACTTTTATGTGAATCTATCAGCAATGACGAAGTTTGAGATGGCTTTTGCGCCCGCCCACCCCCTACCCCACCCAAAAAAGAAAACTGACTTCCTCAACTCAAAAATATAATCTAGGCCCAAAATTATGTTTTGGATGACTGGGATTAGGAATAAATGACTTCTGGACCAAAAGTCAAGTTAAAGCTACTTCTTCTATTTTTGCCTTTTCTTCATATTTGGACCTTCTGAAGCTGACTTTTCAATATATCATTAAAACAAATTTCTGTTAAGCTAACTTTTTTTATAGAAGTCTATTCAAACATAAATCATACTATTCTAATCCTTAATATAAGAGCTAGTTGACTAATTTGAAAGATTAAGGAAGCCAAATAAATCAATTAATTATAATTAATATAAGAACTACTTGATTAATTTTGGTAGATTAAGGAGTATATGACATGGATTTGTTTTGAGGGTTGGATTTAGTTGTAATTAATTGATTTGTTTGCCTTCTTTAATCTATCCAAAAAGTCAATTAGCTCTTATATTAAGTACAGGAGGGAGTATTACACTAATTGACTTTTACCTTAATCATTAATTTTCAAAAGTCAGTTGGAATAAAAGTCACTTTAGCAAATGTTAATCCAAACAATCCCTGAGTATGTTTATGATGCAGGTCCGATATGCTCCTCACTTGCCTCTTGTGTTGAGAGGTCTTACATGCACATTCAATGCTGGAGGAAAAACAGGTATTGTAGGGAGAACTGGAAGTGGAAAGTCAACTCTGGTGCAAACACTATTCAGACTCATTGAACCTACATTTGGTCAGATACTAATAGATGGCATTGGTATCTCTTCGATTGGGCTTCATGATTTAAGGTCTAGACTTAGTATTATTCCTCAAGATCCAACTATGTTTCAAGGGACTGTAAGAAGTAATCTAGACCCACTTGAAGAGTACACTGATGAACAGATTTGGGAGGTAATTTATTTCTGTTTGATACTGTAAATGAAAGAACTAATCTTGATCTTTATCTATGATGAACATGTTAACTTTTTTAAGTGTATTATTTTAGGCTCTAGATATGTGCCAACTTGGAGATGAAGTCAGGAAGAAGGATGGAAAGCTTGATTCCATTGGTTGGTCTTCTAAAATCTTTAGACTGATAGGCCAGACAAAAACTTTTCAGTGAAAATTAATTTTTTTGTTAATTTTTTTATCCCTATAGTTTTGAACTCACTATAACTTAATCCTTTAGTTTTAATTATTTAAAACTTTAGCCTCTAAACTTGGTGAAATATATAATTTTATTTTTTAAAATATGAGGACTAATATTTAAATAATTAAAATTATAGTAATTGACTTGTATCAAGTTAAAATTCAAAAACTATGAGGTAATCATGTCAAAATTATAAGGATTGAATTGTACTTAGTCGAAGTTTAGAAACTGAATTACGACCGAGTCAAAATTATAGGGATCAAAATATTAATTTTGTAACTTTTTACTATTTTCAATCCTAATATAAAATCTAATTAACTAATATGGGAGATTAAGGAAATTAGTTAAAATTGTTATTTGTAATGATTGTATCTTAGTTTCCTTAAAATACTCCTTTTATTTATGTGCATTTAAATTACCCCTAATAGAAATCCCCTTGATATATGCAAGTATGTAGGGATACTTTGGATGGAAAATTATAATTTGGGGAGACAAAGTAGATTGAGATATTCTATTTAGAATAAAAATAAACTCCTTATTTAGTTCTTATATTTAGGATAAGAGGGAGTAACTTAGAAAGGAGTCTTGGTAAAATTTTATATTTAGCATAATTACATGTTTTCTTCATGAATGTGTGGCAGTTACTGAGAATGGAGAAAATTGGAGCATGGGTCAGAGGCAACTGGTCTGTCTCGGTCGAGTTCTACTTAAAAAAAGGAAGATTTTGGTGCTTGATGAAGCTACTGCATCAGTTGATACTGCTACAGATAACATCATTCAACAAACCCTGAAGCAGCATTTCTCAGAATGTACAGTTATAACCGTTGCACACAGAATAACTTCCATCCTTGATAGTAACATGGTTTTGGTTCTGAGCCAAGGCAAGAATAATGGCAATTTCTTGATTATATGTTCTTTCTTCTTCCTTTTAATAATTAATTTGTCAGTTTAATTTGCCTTCTCTTTCATGTTGATTCAGGGCTTATTGAGGAATATGATTCACCAAAAAGATTGCTGGAGAACAAATCTTCTTCTCTTGCTCAACTAGTTGCAGAATACACTCGCAGGTCGAACTTGGGTTTTGAAACTTAGCTGATACGGTTAATGGAAACTATTCTTGAATCAGATCTTTTCTTGGTGATGATAAAGATGAAGTAATGATATTGGTAGCTTGTTGGCCTTGACAGCAAATACAGCTTAACTTACCGTGTATATGAGTTATATATATTTTTTGGTGAAAGGTATATGAGTTATATAAAGTACTCTCTAAGTTATTATAGCGTGTTAGTTACATAGTTATTTTTGACATCCAGATTGTTAATTGTGTATTTTGAACTTGAAATAAGTTGTCCGGCCTAAAAATTTAGCTAGGTCTTTAAGCATCTAGTCAGGAATTCGATCCCTAACAGTATATATAGAGAGAGTGTTATGGCTAGTACTAAAGTCCATTTAGGAAATATATAATAAGAAGGGATTAGTTATTGTTTCTTACTGTGGATACCCTAATCTTACATAAAACAAATTTCTTCAAAGTAATTGGAAATGCTAAACTGAACAAAAAAATTGGAAGGACAAAATATCAAACGGAATTAAAAATAAAAAGGGTTTGAAACTTGTAAGAAACTTGTAGGGAATCGTGGCAAATTCATTTCTCGAATCTTTTAAGAATAAAACTTGTAAGCCATATTTCATCACCATCCATATTGTTTGCCAGTGGAAAAATCATCTTACAGATATCTATATTTTTCATTAAATTTTAATTGCGTACCTATACTTTTTCTCTATTTATTAAATTTTTTAATTTTACTTTATTAGCATCGTTAGCTCTTATATCAAAATAATCCTAATTGAGTAAAATTATATGGCTAAAGATGCTAATAAAGCAAAATTAATTGATTTAGCAAAGATAAAAAATAACATAGGTATCAAATTCCCTTATTTCATTATACCCTTAAACTACAAAGATGATAAATATTAAGATTTTGGCAAGAAAGAATAGATGCTATTTCATTTCTCAAAGTTAAAGATTATGTATCTGAAACGTGAACAAAATAAAAAAAAAAATTAACATGATCTCCCTTGCTTCATTAACTAATAGACAAAAAGAATCTTCAATTTCTTTATGAATCACTGCACGCACCTTTCTAACAAAGATATATACGATTTCTTCTTTTTTGACCCCAAATACATATACTCTTACTGGCTTTAATATAACTATATAAAATATATTTAATTAATTTAATTAAATTAAGAAAATAAATTAAGTTAGTTAATATAATATATTTTTTTCTAAAATATTATAATCATTTTATTTAACTTTCTCCCTCTCTTTCTTACTTGATTATTATTAAGAGAGTATCTTTAATATTATATTTATGATCAATATCAATTTTTTAATTAAGCTATAGAATTACCTTGATGGAAGCTTTTCTCTATCTTGAAATTGAGCGAGAAAAAGCATCATAGCTTTGTTAGAATTATTTATGTGAGGTAAATCTGGATTAGTTCCAATATGATAATAATATATGCACAATTAACTCTATTACAAAGTTTCCCTTTTCAATTTTAAACGTACATTAGTTTTTTTTATTGGAATAATTGGGTTTTAATTC
The DNA here is from genome assembly GCA_037074615.1 of Leucaena leucocephala. NCBI lineage: Eukaryota > Viridiplantae > Streptophyta > Magnoliopsida > Fabales > Fabaceae > Leucaena > Leucaena leucocephala. Next base: position 11,884,136 of record CM073542.1, read on the forward strand.
TTTTCTACTATACTAAAAAACCTAATTAGGTTCAAACTCTTTCTAACATATAAGTATACCTTCATTTTATTGGTTTTTTTTTCTTTATACCATTATAGGGTGTTTGTCTATGTTGAAAAAAAAATTAAGGTCTTTCATGCTACGAGTGGCTTCAATGCTTTGAATTACAAACACATCTATCTGTGTCCAATTTCATCCAATATTTTTGAGGATATATTTAACTAATTTGATTAGATTAAATATATTAATTAAGTTAGTTAATATGATATATTTTTTTATAAAATATTATAATCATTTTTTTAACTCTCACTCCCTCTTATATTTATAATTAAAATTAATTTATTAATTAAATCATATATTAAGGATTAGAGGAGTATCTCTATCAATGATTGGCTCCTATGAAACTAAGGATATTATAAAAATATGACATAATCTATAATATATGAGAAGTTTAAAGAGTTATGTGAACTATCAAAAGTAGAAATTTAGTAAAAAGATTTTGGTATAGTCCTAATATACTTTTAGAACAAAAATCGTATACTTTTTTGAATGAAATATTGAATTCCATTAACTCAAACTGATGAGTACAAGCAACCACCAAAAAGCAAGAAGCTAACTTCCTTCGTCATCTTCTGCCTCTTGATAAAGAGGTGGAGGATGATTAAAGATGTAAAGATTTCCTACAAGACTATGAGTCAATTTCGCTAAATAATTTGCTAATCCCTAATCGTGTGTCTAACTAAAACCTGCCAATATGTAACAATAATCTGACATCTTCAATCACTTCACCAAAAGGATGAGTGTTGTCACAACCTTTACTTAACAAGTCAATACTTTTAATACAACTTTTTAAAAGGTGGGCTGATCCATCTTTTATAGATTAAACTCAAACCCACTAAAGATTAGGGACCCAATAAAATTTGGGGTCATTATGAGAATAATAGAGAGAGTGGAGTATATATATAATATATCCCTTATAAGGTAAATGAGAGTTATCCATAGTTATTTTAGGAGGAGATTGTGGGGGAGTGGGTAGTGATTTTAGATCCCATTCCTCTCCACTCATGAAGCATATACAAAGAAGTAGAGCACAGTAATGAGTGATTGCATTTTGTATTTTTCTCTGCTCTCTCTTTCCGCAGCATCCAAAAAACTCTCCTTCTCCCAATGTCATTTGCTGTTAAACGTAACTAAAGTTTGTAACAAGTGTTTTGATTTCATGTGAGTATAAGTCAGAATAAAATCCAAAATACTCCTGAAATCCTATACAACTAAAAAAAAAACGTTTTCCTAGATCCTAACCCAACATAAGTTAAGACCATGAATAATTCCAATGAGTTTAGGCATGGTAGGAGGGACCTACGTGAGCTTACAATTATAGCCACATAACCAATTATTATTATTATTATTATGAATGACTCCTCTATAACCACCACTTCGACCACCTTCTAACACACTGATCCGTCTACTTTAATTCCATGGATCTTTTAACATTGTAGTTGTGCACTTCCCTACGAGAAAGATTTCACTTATAAAAATCATATTGCACTTATAGAAATCATATTTCTTCACTAGATCTTGATCTAAGAATGCTTTGAATAGACTAAAGTGCACATTGATGCTATCATTGGAGTCAATTGTACCAAATGGTTTATTACATCTAGCCACCCCAAAATCCCAGCATATATATCATAAAAGTGTAGGCCATGGGACCATTTTAGTGTGGCTGGCTCCCGCATCGCATCGTGGCTTAAATTCCATTTAACCCAATTTGTTCCTTGGATGGCAAAGAAAGAGTCCTACCAGGATGAGATAAAAGCAATTTCCATGTCTCCCTAGCATTTACACAATCCCTCATGAAGTGCATTGCTTCCTCATGAATACAACCTAAAGGGATAATATGTTGAATCTGATAGCTCCGTTTGAATGGTGGCTAGAATGAGCTTCGTTATGGGAGAAGAGCATACGAATGATTTAATCTTCTCTGTTATTGACCATCTCCAAATAAGCTTTTAGATGCTGTTTGGGTTTCTGTGAGTAACTGTAAAAGGAAACGATAAGCTGTTCTACATATTTTAACATAATATCCTAAAACTTAAATATATTTCTTGAATATTTTTTAATAACTCAATGTCAACGTTTAATTAGCACTCTTCATTAATTGCTATAGATTATTATGGTCATAACTATGCTTTTAGAGAAACTTAGCACGCTTCTCGTTACATTACATGGGTTGTTATATATATATTGATTAATATTTCATATTCTTAATAATTTATAGAGTCTTTTTTTTAATTTAAATATTCTCCAACCTTACATGCTATTCTAATTAATAATCAACAATCAATATTAATAATAATTTTTTTAAAAAAAGTCAACATTATATTAGTGTAAATTCTCTGATGAAGTGGGTAAAATTATTATAAATAAATTTAATTATATGAAACCATTTAGTTTGATGTAAATTGTGATGTAAGGAGTATTTTTTTTCTTTTGACCACCAGCATGATGTAATGTTTTTAGTGGGTAGATAAGAACCTGGGGAAAGGGTTTAATTATGCATTTTTTATTCCGATTAAATTTTTTACGTAATAAAAAATTGATTCCCTTCCCACTTGCGCAGCCGAACTGAGCATCATCATTCGGCCCCGGCAAGGTTCAACGGCGACGAATGCATTCCAACTTCCGCTTCAATTTCTCAGCAATCACTATGGCCAAGAAATCAAAATGCGATTTTCTTCTAACCCACCATTCGCTTTCATCTCTTCTTTCTCGCCTTTGCGCTTATCTGTAAAATCCCGCAGTTCACTCTCTTCCCTACGCATTTTCGCTACTTCCGTCTGAAACCCTAGTTTTCCTCAAGTTCCGATTTCAAAGTTTCAGTTCTGAATCTTGTTAAACTCAGCAGCCCAATAGTTTGAACTTCCCTGTATATACGTTTTTCCCCCTCTTAGTTTGGTGCTCAACATGACCATTGTTTTTACGTGTTTTTTCTAATATCAGTTGCTAAACAATAAAAGAACTACCGTTGATTAATTCAATTCGTCGTTTTGCATTATCAAGAATTCGGGTTTTTGGGTGTTTTTCTTCTTGTCGCATTCATAAGTTTTGGAGATGACATTCCAATCTTGGGTTCTTAGTCAGCCAGTCTTCATTTCCGGCTCCAAATTACGTTACACTGCCCGTGAGAATCCGCCGAAAAGAATACCGATGAAAGTTTTGGCGAATATCAGTAGTTACCCATTTCCCTTTGTATCAAATTGTGCTGGTCCATCCACTTCTATAAGCTTTTCTGCTTCCAGATACGGGGAGAATGACAGCTTATTTGGTGGAGCTCAGTTGAGATGTTTATGTGGAAGCAATGACTATTTGAGTGGAAACAATTCTGTCTCAAAAATAAATATGAAGTTTATTCTGGAATTAGTGAAGAAGGGTATTATTCTTGCTGCAATGGTTTGTGGCATATTGGCAGTTGGATGTCGACGAGTCTTTGCAATTGAAGGTGTAGTAAACGCTGGATATGGAGTTATTGGACAGAGCATATTGTTGCTTAGGAATGCATGGCCGAAAGTGTTACAAGTTCTTCTTATGTTTAAGGAGCAAGGTTTGGTACTGGTATTTCTTTTGGGTCTTTCAGCGTTTTTCTCCATGGCAGAGACTTCAATTACTACCCTTTGGCCTTGGAAGGTATCAATTTTTGTCCTGACAATATGCTAATTGGTTATAAATTGGGATCAGTAACTTTGTTTGGTATTAAAACATCATCTAATTTATATAGAACTAATTTATAAAGTCTAATTGACAAAAGGGAAATTGACCGGGCTGCATTGACATTTCTAGGTGAACGTAGTGGGGAAACAAGATAAGCTTGTTAATATGCATACGACTTTATGCTTTCAATGTGGCTGTAATTTTGTCCACATTGGCTTTGCCTTAACATTTATTTACATAGTTAATAATTAAGCTGGTTAAAGTCTAAAGTCTTATCATTGTTGACGATAATCTTTACAAAGGTTCGCGAGTTGGCTGAAAAGGAGTCCGAAAATGGTGTCTTTAGACTGCTCCGAAGTGATGTCACTCGGTTCCTTACAACTATACTTATTGGCACAACGTAATTCTCTTGCCCTGATTCTAGCCCATAATATGACATTACATCCACTTCAGTAATGATATCTTTCTTATTTGTCTCTATTTTTATGTACCCAGTGTAGTCAATATTGGAGCAACAGCCCTGGTTACGGAAGCTGCAACTGCTATTTTTGGTGAAGCTGGTGTTAGTGCAGCAACAGGAGTGATGACTGTATGTTTTGTTATTTTTCATATTTGAGCTGTTGAAAATTTGAGAAGTCTAGCTCTTCCAGCATATCAGAAAATGCTTAAATAGTCTAGATTATTGAATTTGACTTTCACATATCTAGACCCACCTGGCTACTAAATTTTTAATTCACTTTGAAACATTCTATTTATCAATATATGTGTACTTATGTATCAAACTGCTTTTATATAAAATTGTGAATTCCTGATTTTTTGATAATAAATAAACCATATAAGCTGCATCTATTTTAAGTACCAAGATGAAAAATCCTCATAATTTGTCCAATTATAAACCTCCTTTAGGGTGCACCTAAGGTGAAAAATTATAGATGCAGGTTATCCCCTTTATTATACTAATTAGTGTTGTTTATTTTAAATTTATATTAACTAATCACTTATATAATTGTTATTAAATATTTCTGAGTGTTTATTTTATAGCTAACTGTGATTGCATTAGATTGATCATAAAAGTGTCAGAACACTGTATTAGTGCTTCATTTGGTCTTAAGGACGTGTTGACCTGGATTTACCACATGATCATTACTTCTCTTCATAAAAATTACCAAATTTAACTCAACTAAAAAAGCATGGCTTCTAAGTTAAAGAGAAGACTTATGTAGGATTTCCTCCTTCCGTCCTGAGCTCTTTGGTTACTAGGATCATTACAGTATCTTCGTGATGGACTGAATCTTATACTATCATATGATCACTTCCTTTTCTCTCTTTCCTTCCCTAACTCCGTTGTTGTTACCTGGGTAGTGCTCATGGGTATGAAAGGAAAATTATTCTCAAAGATGTTAGCAAGAAATTTTTTGGTCTTGAATCACTAAAAGTACAACCTGCATGATTTAAAGAAAAGTGTCTTTTCGGCTTAATTTTGTAATTTTTCCCTCTAAAATTTGATGCATGCTTCACTTTCTGGCTGTTTGTGACTTCTATTCATAATCTACTTTTTGAAAAAAAAATGATATGTTAAGTACAGCATGATTTTGACACTGTATCCTCTTGTAAGAAATTCTGTTCTTTTGTTTTTACATAAATATTATATTCTATCTTTTCTCCTTATCCATTTTAGGTTGCCATTTTGCTTCTCACTGAAATCACTCCTAAGAGTATAGCTGTTCATAATCCAACAGAGGTGGCCAGGTTTGTGGTAAGTTTTTTTTTTTATTCTTTCATAGATTATTTTATTACTGAAATAATGCACCACGGACATAAACTTATCATTTTGGATTGTTAATTGTATTTACATTTCATTTACACTTCGACTACTTTTTCCAACAAATTTTGGCTCTAAATCCCTGTAGGTCAGACCAGTGGCTTGGCTTTCCCTGGTATTGTATCCAGTAGGAAGAATTGTCACTTATCTTTCAATGGGGATGCTGCAATTGCTTGGCTTAAAAGGAAGAAGGTGTGCTGTAAAGATAGCTAGAGATTGTTCTTTCTTGTTGTATTGTATATATTTTTCTAGCATTTTATTAGAGATTTTGGTGCCTAATAATTTTTATGGACAATTGTAGTCCTCTAGTCGCTGCAATAATTTCTTTGGATTTGCGTCATGGCAATCTCTGTAAATTTTCCGCGGTTCAGTTTATGATAACTTACAGTACCTAAAAGTTGTCAGGAAGCTGCAGAAGGTGCTATTGGATAGATGAAGTTGTTATATTAATAATTTAATTAATTTACATGCACTAGATAATCGGTGCTGTTTTGGACTTATAAGTTGGTGAACAGTAAAGCAGAATCCCTGTGTTTTTGTGTGTGTATTATGGAGTTTATTTAGGAACAAAATAGTTATTAATGTATTTGCCAACCCTTGTTTCCAAGGACAATGTCGGTTTAACATGTTTTATCTGTAAAAATACTTCTTATGTAGCTTAAACTTAACAGAGTGCATGTACAATTCTTTTGACATTTTGCTGGCTGGCATGATATTCAATATGTGCTTTTTGCTAGCACTGAATTGTTGTCAATGTTAACTGTACCAGTGAACCCTATGTAACTGAAGATGAACTGAAATTGATGTTAAGAGGTGCAGAGTTGAGCGGGGCAATAGAGGAGGAAGAACAGGTATGAAATATTAATTTTCTATTCTAGTAAAGTTAATAAAGTGGAGAAAAATATATTTATGTATTTTAGGATTCATAATATCAATGCCGGTATTGATTGATGTTTGTATTTAGTTTTAGAGTGATTTATACTTTATATGGTTACTTACTCCCCCATCCATAGTTTGAGTAACCATTATTTACTAATGATTTGTCTCAAATAATGGTTTCAATGGGACTCTAAACCTGGTTTTGTTATACCAGGAATATCTCATTGCTATGAAATTAAAATATGAAATGTTTGTTAACTTGCAATAGACTATTTATTGTATACAGAGAATATGTTAAAATAACTAATATATTTGCAATTGCATCAGAAAGTGATAAATGAATGGAGTGATTTATATTCTAAATGTACAAGGCTCAAACAAGGACTGGTTTTAGAACATTATTGGTATTTGATAGAACCGTTGATGTTTAATATTTGGAATGTTGGGTTATATTATCTATCATATGAGCAACTGCTTTATTTACATTAAGCTGATATATTTTATGAATATATTTTCACCAGCTGTTACTCTGACAATGGTTCTGCATGCTGTATTTGCATCCCGGTGGTATTCTTCCTATTTAATGGTCATTGCTAACATATATAAATTTAAAATGAATGTTCATCATCTGTACTATGTTGTATACCAAAGGTAATTGAAATCAAAATATGTGGTAAGAAGCTATCTAAATTTGTGACTTCTCATCATTATAAAAATGAGTGGGATGTATTGGATGAGGAAAACATGCCCTTTTTATGATGCTATATTTCAATATTTTTTTCTCTTTTGTCGAAAAAAGTATTTTTTTTTAAAGTGCTAATATTAAAACCACTCTGTTTCTCACATAAGATGATAAAAGTCTTTTGAATGGAAAATAAAAGGTTTTCTTTCCTTTCTTTTTATTTTGGGACACTATAAAAATGTTAATCTTGAAAAATGAATAAATAATTGATTATATGTAATGAAAACCTTACTTTTTCAGTGACTGCTATAGATTTCTTATGACAGACATATTATATATATATATATATATATATAATGAAATGAACAGACATGCGTGGAAAAAGTATATTCCTTATTCACGTATTTTTTGTTTTCTTGTAAGTATGAATAATGAAGTAAATTCTTTTTCATAGGATATGATTGAAAATGTGCTGGAGATAAAAGACACACATGTCAGAGAAGTCATGACACCCCTTGTTGATGTTGTTGCAATCGATGCAAGTGCGAGCCTTGTAGATTTTCACCACTTGTGGGTCACTCATCAATACTCAAGGTATATCAAGATCATTTGAGTTTATGTTGCAAACTCTTTTCTTTTTTCTTTTTTTAAGTTTGCTTACAAGGTCATGCTATGTTTTCTAGGGTGCCTGTTTTTGAGCAACGTGTTGATAATATCATGGGTATTGCTTATGCAATGGATCTCCTAGATTATGTTCGAAAGGTTGCAAGATTTAACTCTTATCTCTTGTACTTGTTATAAGTGCTTTGGCTATTAATTCTATCCCCAATCTCATAGTTTGCAGAATTGTAATCTCTTTGATTTTGAAGGGTGAACTACTAGAAAGTACCACTGTTGGAGATATGGCCCACAAGCCTGCATATTTTGTTCCTGGTAACGAATTTCTTTCTCAAACTTGTGGGAGTGAATTATGTCCATGTGATTACTTTCTTGCTGCTATTACACTTAAAAAATAGACAGGAACGCATCAAAATAAGAAGGAATATTCAGCTTCTGACCTTTCCAAATCTACCTCCTAGTTTTGGCCTTTTATTCTTTTTTCTAGTAGATAAAAACTTTAAGCTTTGGTCTATGAGCACACTATATCTATATCTATTGAATTTAATCAGCCTTGCCCCTTAATGCTATTGGACAACTATAGTTTGAAAGGCTTGTATGATGTTCTTGCCCTGTTGACCTCCATAAATCTCATTGCATGTTTTGGATAGATTTGGGGCTCAAAGGTTTTGTCCCAGAATATGGAGCAAACTTGCTAACATTATATTGCAAGACATCATATTCTCTTCATATATCATGCAATTTTTTTTACTTCTGCCAAATTACTTACTAGTTGGCATCCACAGAAGGAAAGTGGAGAACATTATGGCTTATATTCATGCACTGTCTGCATTCTTAATGGCTATTCTTTTGACTTCGGTTTGACTGTTCAATTTAGTAATTCTCCGTTTTTCCTTGTACTGAAATTTGGTTAAGAAAAGAAGCACATCTTTATATTTAGTGTACATTATTGGTTGAATGAATTCTTATAATTGGTTTTGCAGATTCAATGTCTGTCTGGAATCTTCTCAGAGAGTTCCGAATCCGGAAAGTTCACATGGCTGTTGTGCTTAATGAGTATGGTGGAACTGTGGGAGTATGTACACGCCTTATTAAAGCAACTAAATTAGATCTGTATTTGACATCAAACATTAAAAATGTGATGTAAAATGTTTGATTCATGGAAAATATATCAAGCTCATTAGCTTTGTAGATTAAAGGAAGCTTATGATAGGGTAGCAATTAAATATGCTGTCTGTGGTTTTTTGTTTCTTTTTTTTTCAATACTTAATTATTTTTTTCCCTTTCTGTTGTTAATTGGGAATTAGAGGTCACAACCACCATGATTTTCTGCACAAATATTTCTAAGTTATCTAACAATTTTAATTTTGTTTAGAACTAGAAATCTGTAAGGCTATTATATTCTTTTAATTTACTAAATAGCTATTACATCAATTGCTTGCCCTTATCACTACTAGTTTTGTAGCTGATAATTTTATATTGTCAGTTTTTCTGTTGTTCATTAAATTTGTTGTTTTTACGATTTTATGATTCACCCCGGCATCTGACTATTGCATTTTGGTTGATAAATTGAGTAAAGTAAATATTTTTTATTGATCTTAATTTAGAGGGAAGCTTGCTAGGTAGGTGAAGTTAATTAGATTTGTTGCTAAACCCTACTTGTAGTCTATTGTATATATTTTTCCTTATAAGTTCTAGCATACAGCAAGCAGATTCGTTTGGAACCTAAACATCTGATTTGTGCTTCAATTTGATAGATTGTAACTCTGGAAGATGCTGTTGAAGAAATTGTTGGCGAAATCTTTGATGAAAATGACTCAAAGGTAAAACGCATTACCAATGTTTCCCCCCTTTTATTCTCTCTTTCTTTCGCTCATTTTCAACCAACACAAGGAGCAGGATTTTTTTATGATTATTAATATTTTCTGAACATTCTCTGAAAACCTTGTTCATTTTCATCATTTCCACCTGAAAACCATGCATTTCTATACCTTTTTGGTGAGCAAATGCACATTAATCATGTTCTTTGAAGGTTGCAATGGGCACTGCTGATCTGATACTATAGCATGTTTTTGTTTAATCACGTCAGAGTGCCTTTCTGCCTTATTTCTCATTCAAGTTCTGCCCATCAGTAATAACAAAATCTAATGTTTAGGTTATTTGGCTTTTCCTCTAAGGTTGTCATCAGGAATTGTTAGCGGTTAAATGTATTTATTTTTATAATGAGTTGCAATTTGATATTCCATTAATATAAATTTCCTTTTCTTCTTTGGTGATTTAACAGGAGGAGATACAGAAAAAAACTGGGTACATCGTCATGCGAGCCGAGGGTATATTTGATGTGGATGCAAATACTTCAATAGATCAGCTCTCTGAAGATTTGAACATCAAAATGCCAGAGGTCCACTATTTTATTAGCTGTGCGACTTTTTTAATATTTGTCATATGAATGAAATAAAGTGGCAGTGTTTGTAACATGTAGATTAGTCTAATCACTATTTATTAGGCTAAAGTTAATGCAATTTTCCATGTTGTTATACCAGGATATGTTACAACATATAGAGCCATTGTTATGTTAGTTTCTGAATCAACCCATAGAATAGCAAACTAAGTCTTGAGATTTTTCCTCAAGTTGTAGAGCCTAGTCAAGCAGGTTTGTTTACATGGGTCCTGTAACGCTTAATTGGCAAACTTTCATTATTACAGGGTCATCAATATGAGACCGTTTCAGGCTTTGTATGTGAAGCATTTGGCTACATCCCAAGGACAGGTGAGAGTGTCAAGGTGGTTCTTGAAAGGGAAGATGAAGATGAAAATGAGGAGTCTAATGGTGATAAACAGGATGCAAAAGAGAAGTATCCTATTTTCAAACTTGAGGTAATCATTTTGTTATTTTCTGGGAATCGTATTTGTGTTTCCCATGCTTTCTCAAAATTTAGAGAGTGTATGAAAAGGAAAGATAAGGGGGCCAGGTGCATTACGTGTGTTTACAAATTTCGAACTTCTTAAAGATTTCAAAGTGAATTATGCAATTAAAAAAGGAATACGGGTAGATGAATTACTGAGTTTTATATGAATGTCTTGATCCAATATTCATATATTGGTTTGAAAGATGTTTTATTTGAAGATAAAAGTTATCTTTTTATAGTATATTTTGGGAAGGTGCAATATGGGTATGGGGCGATAAAGTACATGCAGGGTTGTATATAAGTTGGAGAAAACATTCCCACTGGTTTATGTGGATCATCTGGACAAAACATGGAAGAATATGACGGGGATGATAATAATTGAAAAACGTGTCTTATACCATCCTTGTTGATCATAATAAGATGGTAATCTCACAGCTCCTTCACCGTATATATGGATCTGCTCTCATTTCCGCGTTCTCCATTGTTCTCCTGTGACGTGTAGAATACATGCAAGCTTATTGTTTTTTGTTGTTGCAGATTCTAGCAGGAAATGCCAGAAAGGTGAGCGCGGTTCGGTTTGAACGAATAAACAACGAAGAAGAAATGTTGGAGAGCAAGGAAGTAACTAGGATGGTCCCAAAGATCATGAAGAGAAGATGGAATGATGAAGAAGATTCGGACAGCGCGGAGTACGATGGAGAAGCATTCTCTAAGAGACCCCATGACAGCCCATCTGATGAAGTTGAACATGAAGACGAAGAAGCTCATGACCGTTCTGGAAGCCATTAGGTTCTTGATTTGTTTCTCTTTTGGCAACACCATAAAATGTGAAGATTGAGAGAGAGAGATACTTAAAAGAATGAGAATAATTTCATTGGATAATAGGGAGATTAGTGGGATGAGATGCGTTTGCATTGTTGTTGCCTTTATTTGCGGCTTACAGTTTTCTTAATAAAATGGAAGTATTTCAATGAAAAAAAAAAAACTGTACAGAAATACAAACGAGGAAGCCTTACAAAGAAACATAAATGTCAACAAAATCAGAGAGAATTGAGAGGCTCTGGTTCAGGCCCTTCTGCAAAGGAAAGAAGTTTTGAAATGTAGAAAATCAGACCAGAATGTAGTATGTTTACCATCTCCCAGTTTACATTTTGAGGAGAAAGTAGTGTCCCGCCAAATCTTTGTAATGTTCTTTCCATTGAAGAGAAGAATTTTGCTTTAGCATCATCAAGAAGGTTTAATTATTTGAAACCATACGTCCCAGCAAGCACCTGGACCCAAAGAAGATTTTGATGTTGTGACCATTTCAAAAATAAGCTTTGAAAGAAAAGCCTTGTTTTGATCTTCCAGACTTTAAGGCCACATTCTGCAGCCAGTTATATAATCTAAATTCACTATATTTTCTAAATTTGGGATTTTTTTCCCCTAAACTCAACCCTATTAATTCTACATTCTAAGACTTTATTCTATCAAAAAAGTAGTTTCTCATACAAATGATTAGAAGGGGTATTTAAAATTAATTATCAAGCTTCTATATTTAGGATACGTTGTAGTATTATTTTTGTTCAAGGTTTAGCTAATAGAGTATCTCCAAAGTTCAATAAGAAATCTGAACTGTGCTCTTTGGCCATTTTGAACATGGTGAAATGACGAAATAAGGCTCACTAATCATGTAGCATAAAGCCTATTTTAAAATATGGAACTTTAGGTAAATAAGTCTAGTGATAAGAAAGTTTCCTGTAAGTTGGAGGTTGCATGCTTGATCCTGCCTGTAACTTACGACTGTTAGTGCCTACCCTTTTAAATTCAGAAAAAAATGGAGACTTTATATAATTTTAATAAAATTATTTTAAGTAACAAACTCACCGTTAGCAAGATATGTATGCTATAAAATTAGAAGAATTTGCCATAAATATAATTAGTTGGTTGCAAAAAAAATGTTTTAATAAATCATATTAAGATAAGAACATGTAATTTTTAGGAAAATGAATTATTAATTTCTTCAAAATATAAACATAAGTCATGCATTGCTATTATAGCCTCTTAGGAAGCATCTTGTTTGGGTAATACAAAAAAACAGTTAGACTGCCCATATATGGGATCCATAAATATATAAGATGAATAAAATAAATTATCATATAATATTATATATATATAACTAATTATGAATCATACACTATGACTATCGTTAAATATTATATATATTAATAATTTTTAGTAAACGAAGGAACATTGCAGACCCAAGAAAGGAAGGAAATACAAACAAAAGTGGATGACCCAGCTGAAGCAATTTTGGAACGTAAATCTTTGTTGAAGCCATTTTACCAAGCCGTATGCACAGAGCTTGAATTGTGTTTCCCAAGCCGGGATGCCCTTATGAACAATAATTTGTGTCTGAAGCCAAAGAGGAGCCAAATAAGCCATGGCTCATCTGGAATAGTTATTGATGAGATATTGATGCCATTTGGGTACATATTTTACAAAAGAATATTGCCAATTTCGATTTCTTAAACACATGAACATTTTTTGATATGGACAATTCTGATATATTATGGGTCCTTTTGGATAAATTTTTAAAAAAAGGATTGTAAAAATTTTTTTGAATAGCTTTTAGAAAATGATTTCTGGAGAATAGTTTATGAAAAAAAAAGTAGTTATGGATAAATGATTGTTTTGATGAATATTACCAGAATGACTTTTGTAATTGGTAAATTATCAGAAAAGGTACGAGATAAAAAATATATCACTACTGTTTAGCTATTATGCACGGGGAGCAGCAATGGATGGCAAGCAATCTAGAGCAGCGGGCATTCCACGGAGACCAGCAGAGAGCAGCGAGCAGCAAAGGATGAAGGCAAGCAGTGACATAATTCTGCAAGTAATGACGGACGATTGCGAGCAACGACAGAAAAAGCCAGATTTGGAAGACCAGTAGCAATCTCTGTTCATTATCCCATGCTTCTTCCACTTCAACTAACGACCAACTATGGCGACACGACAGAAAGAAGAGAGAGAAGAGTGAGGAGAGTGTTAGAAAAAGTAAAGGTAAAATAGTAATTGGGTAATCCATAAACTCTTTTATTATTCTAGAAGTTATTCTTAATAGCTTGTACAAAATCTTAGTTTTAAACTATGGTTTGATCCAAAAGATCTTTTAGACAAATATAACTATTTGTTTTGAAATTTTTTCAAACTAATGTTTGGGTTAGAAATCATTTTAAAACCTAGGTTTTGTATAAAACCAAACAAACACTATTAACAATTTGTAGGGACCAAAGTGTTAATAATTTTTTTACAAGGGACTCAAATGATATTCTAACCCATTTATTATCACCAAACTTTCTAATATTTAACATATATAGTGAAGATTAACTTCTAGCAAGCAGATTGTTGGGTTCTACTAAGTCCACACTTGGTGGATATTACAACACAAACCCAAAACAAATGGGATGAAATATATATTTTCATAAGCAATGATGTTCGAATTGCCTATCCAAGTGTTTTGAAAATATCCACCATAGGTATTGCCCATATATTTTTTTTTTATAAATGGCAATACCTATACAAATGGGATGAAATATATATTTCAACAAGTAATACGTAGGTAAAAATATAGGCAATATATATGTTGGTGGATTTTACCAATGTATTACTTGTTGAATAAAAATATATAAAAGATTAAATCGAGATGAAATAGTCAACTATTCATATATAAGTTTCAAAATATAATATTACAAAAAAAATATCTTTAGCAAAAATAATGGAAATTTGGTTTGTAGGATGTCCTTTATTTAAAACCAATATTTCAATCATTATTTTCATCTCGCACTTATTATGACTAAAAGTAGAAGAAATAAGATTTCATATTAAGCATATTATAGCGATAATATTGAGATTTGTCTTCTATATATAGTAAATAGCATAAATAAATTAGAAGGCAAAATCGTAATCTGTGAAATCAAAATATTAAGACTTCCATTGCTCCTGGGAACTTATATAGTCTCTTCTTTTCTGGTAGCTAAATGCAGCATTTTTTTTTTCGCAAAAAAATAGTCAATTTAATTAATATCAGAAAAATTATTACACTTTTAATATCCAAAAAAATCTCATATAAATCAAACAAAATCCAAAAAAAGAAAATGGAATGACAATGAAAGCAGCGAACAACGACAAGCATTGGCGGCATGTCCTCTCCCTTATGTCATACATAGCTTCGATGGCACCATTAGGGGTGTCTATGAGTAGGATTAGGTAGGGTAGTCTTTCTATCCGGTACTCTATTCAAAAAATACATGAGTTATATTTTGTATCCCGATGCCCAGTCCTACCCAATAAAAACCCTAACAATTTTGGACTAGGTATGGACGGGCTGGGCATGCCTAAGTCATGATGTCATGCTCATGTTGTGAAAAAAATCTACAATTATAAACTTCTAAAATAATATACAATTAGGGGTGTCTATGAGTAGGATTAGGTAGGGTAGTCTTTCTATCCGGTACTCTATTCAAAAAATACATGAGTTATATTTTGTATCCCGATGCCCAGTCCTACCCAATAAAAACCCTAACAATTTTGGACTAGGTATGGACGGGCTGGGCATGCCTAAGTCATGATGTCATGCTCATGTTGTGAAAAAAATCTACAATTATAAACTTCTAAAATAATATCATAATGTATTTTCAAGAGTTAAATAATATCTATAATCCACTAAGAATAAGACAACAAAGATAATTAAAATCTTGAGATCCATTACATATAAAAAATAAGCGTTAAAATCTAAGTAGTTTGTAATTATAACTTTATATCAATCTCCCTAATATTGACAAAGATAAATCATCTAAAAAATAAAATAAATAATTATAATTTGTAATGTAATCATATGATAATTAATAAAGTTAAAAAAAAAGAAAAAATTAGTATAGTTATAAATATTAAAAGATACAACTTACCTATTTAACTATTTATATTTTTAAAATTACTTTATAGTCACCGGTAGCTAGAGGTGGTAAAGTGGGCTGGCCCGCCAAAAATGGGCCAGCCCGCCCCAAAACGGGCTGGCATTTTGCCAGCCCGAGCCCGCCCCGTTTTGGCCTGCCACTTTTTTTTTTTAAATTTTTAATATTTTTAAAAAATTATTTTTAAATTTTTAGAATACTAATAAAAAATTTCTAATGTTATATTAGTATAATTAAAATATAGTTAATGTTATACTCTTAAAAAATTTTACTTTTTATAAAAAAATATCAAATTTTATAACTATAAATCTAAATAAACATTAACATAATATTAATCAATTATGATATGTCAATACATATTAACAAATAGGTAATTATCTTTACTAGTATTCAATAATAAAAGTATTTAAAGTAATATTTGGGTAAAATAAATAATAATATTAATAATTTATAAAAAAAAAAGCGGGCTGACGGGCTGGCCTGCTTAAAAACGGGCCAGCCCGCCAGCACTGGCGGGCTGGGCAGGGCGGGCTGTGCAGCCCGCCCCAAAACAGGCTGGCAAACCCCCCCCCCCCCCCGTTTTAATAGCTGGGCCCATTTTATCAGCTCTACCGGTAGCTATCATATTTCCCTTCTAAGATAGAAAAAAAATAAAAAATAAATAAAAAAAGAGGTACATATGAGTAAGATAGGATAATTCTTATGCCCGATGCCCAGGGTTGAATTAGAAGGATTTATGCGCACATCTGGGTGGGTTGGATTATAAGGTTTATTAAAAAAAATTCAGTATTTAATCGATTTTTTAAATTGAAAAGTTAATTTGTGTTTCATATTCTTCTTAATCTAGGCACAAATGGCCTAAATTATTTTTTATCATTTAATATAAAGTAAAAATTTAAAATTTTTCATGAAGCATCAAAAACTTCAAAATCATTCTTTTAAAATTAAAATCTAAAATAAAAAATAATTCAAATAATTAAATCTTTTCAATTCAAATAAAAGCTAGGGATTATTTGCATTTAAAATAATATACAGTAATTTAAGATTTAACATAAAGAATAAATAGAATCTTAAATTATTTTTCTTATAAAAATTAACTTCGTAGCGATTAACTCATTAAATAGAAAAATTGGGAGTTATGAAATTTATTAAACTTATAAAAAAATTAATTTATCTAACTTCTGGCTGAGCCACATGTCGCGTTTTAGAGGTTCCTGCTTGAGACCTCTTCTTTTGTATATATAATAATAATAATAATAGATATGGAAAAATATGGGTTCATAGAGAGTTTTTTTTTTTTTAGTTTAAACCCATGTAACCTGCACGCATGTGAAACATGGCGGCATAAATAGGTTTTGAGGGAGTCAATCTGTGTGTGATGATAATTTCCTTCTGGCCTATCTCAATAAAAAGATCTATTACCCTTTTGAGTGTATTTGCTAAGTAAAAATTTGAGTCCAATTTAGATTCATATAAATCATCGAATTATTTCATTAGATTTTTAAATATGTCTTAAATTTAAGATAAGAGACGACTCATTCTGCCTAATATTAATATGATTTAGGAGGAGATGAAATTTTATTTTGCCCTTAAATCGTAAGTAAACCCAATTCTTTTTCACAAATATTTATACAAAAAAAAAATATCCCTCTCAAGTCCATCACAAGCAATTGCATGCACATATAAAACCAAACGAATTGTTTTTTAGGGTAAAGGTTCCTAACTATAAAGATGAACAATATAAATTAAAATATCAAAACATTAATTAAGATAATATGAAACATACTTATTGAAGTGAAGAGAGAGTGAGAAAGATGGACTGCTCTAAATAAAATAAAAGTCTCAAAACACATAATTATTCCAAATTAAGATGAGGTACAACCAAAATACAAAACAAATTAAATATGACCTTCAATATTAGATTCTGCATATTATGAAATGGTCATTTCATTGTTGGTTCTCTTCTAGTGGACCAAATGCTACTAGTTTTGCATATTTGAGATGGTTCCTCAATGCCTTGGTCAATTTAGTTGAATCAACTCCTTCTCCTATATCAACTAGATTAGTTCGAGTGATAAACAGCTCAATATTATTTAAGCGATGTATCAACTTTGAACTTTAGCGTATATAAAAAATTTTTATTGGGAGACTCACCCATCATATCTAGGTGCACAATATGGGTCAAATCCGAATATAGTCAGGACAAAGTTTCGGTGAATTAGATGAGCAACAAAAAAAAACTCCTCCTATTATTACCATTTTATCCTTCTCTCCTCTTTCTAATGTTACGGCAATACACCTACATATATACATACATAAAAAGAAAAATTCATACATTATAAAAATCCCTTATTCAATCAAATCTCTAGAAAGGAAGATGACTTATGAAATTGAATAGTGCCAATATATATATAAGCATAAACTTCTATTCATTAAAAAATAGACAGAGAATATGTTTTTTTGGATTAGCTTATTTTTGACCTATTTTAAATATTTTTACATTGTACGAAGTAAATATGAAATAAATGTGAAACGATTTTTATCTCAAATTATTGTGTAAATAAGTGTTTTTTGTGTATCCAATGATGATCCCAAACAAACACATATATTATGGGCACAAATATTTTTATAATACAAAATAAGAGGATTTGGAATAATTTATAACTAATAAACACACCTAAGTGATCAATGTTTACATGATGTCCCAAAAGAATCAATACATAAAAACTATCCCTATAATATTTAATATAAAACATACTATAAATTATATTTTATATTAAAGATTGAAAGAGTATATTAGTATAAAAATATCTTGGTTGAAAGTACTTCCTCTGATACCACATATAAGAGTTAGTTAATGGGTTTATTTTGGTCCTAAATATAATACCATCAATATATTTTATCTTATAAATTTATAATTTTTAAATTATTCCTATTAATTACACATATTAAAGAGTTTATTTTTGATCAATGGAATAATTGCAATATGAATAATTAAAATGGTATATTAAAAAAATTAACATATATTTGTATAAGTAATTAATTTAACTAATTTTTTTAATCTCTATAAATTTATTATCTAATTCTTATATACATATAAGATCAAACTTACTAACTTCACTTAACAAATGCTTTAGAGCCAAAAAAAGGGAAGAATAACAAATAATGATCTTATAACAAGATTAATGTAAAATATGATGATCTTTAAATTGTTAAAAAAGTAAATTTGAGTTGTAAATCTCGGAATTCTAATGGATCACTCACCAATTGTAGCTGAGGCTATGGTCAACGCCCTTGTTCTCCTTCTTCCCTTGCTCAATGGAACCTCTATCTCAATCCTTTGTTTCTTCTCAAAGTTTAACATCCATCTCGTTAATTTGAATCACACATACACAAACATATATATATATATATGCTTGGCTAGTGACTAGCTAGCTATATATAAATTACATGTACTCTTCCTAAATTTCGTTGAAATTATATATATACATTATATTTAGAATTTACAAAGATTCTCCATAAAAAAATAAAATACTAATTTCAATAAGGGATGGAAGTAGCTTGCCACCATTGCCTCCTTCACTTAGCAAAAAACTAAGTTGTGGGATGAGAGAGAGAGAGAGAGATTGATGAGTAATGAAATTTGAAGAAGACTATAATCCTCTTGAATAGAACTTATATATATATATATATATATATATATATATATATATATAATGCAATCATTAGGTAGCTTCAATGAGAACATTTAATTTGTCTAAATGAAAATAGTATTATTAAAATATAGACAAACCAAATGAAGAGATCCACATATTGTGCATTCAATGTCATATTTTACCATAATTAACAAATTTATTAATAAATTTAAGTCAATTGCTGCTTACTTGTAATGAAGTCAACGTTAAGTAAAAATAATATGACTTGATCAGAGGCTAAGTGCTGAAGATTTTGTTCTACGAGTTGCCATGCGCATGCAAATAATGCACTTGTAACGCCGTTAGAAACTACTCAACTAGCAAATAGCAATACTTAAAATCAAACGACCCATTTGGTTCCTAGAAAGAATTAGAATAGAATATTGATTAATTGATGTGGCTGGCAGTTTTAAAAGAACTTATTTAATTGATAGTTGATTTTTTTTTAAAAAAAAAAACTGAATTATACATTACTCTCTAAACTTCGTCATATATACCTAAACTTTATAATAAACGCTCTAACTCTTATATGTACACATATATCTATTGTATTATAAGTTTTTTTTTTCATTATTTATATGCAAATAATTTAAAGTTTAGAAAGATATCTACATATAACTAAAAGTTTGATGAAATTATATGCTTATAAAAATAAAATTTATGAGGATCTATAATAAATGGTTAGGAATTATCCGTATAAACTTAAAAGCTTGAAAGATTTTTTATTAAGTTTTAAAGGTTAAAGCGATTATCCATATAGGATTTAAAATTAAAAAAATTCTTTTATAATTAACCTTAAAATAATTCATTTAGCAAAATCTCTTAGTCAACTATATATCCAAGATCTAGTGGTTAATAGAGCATGATAATATTATACGATCAATATATCTGACTTTATTTAGTATAATAAGACTTATTGTTCAACCTTATATTGGTAGTGTAAGAATTTTATATATTTAACATATATATAAAATTTATATATAATTTATTATTCTATTTAATTTAGGATTTATAATCTTCAATATAAAATCTTTCAAAATATTATATTTTAGAATAAATCTTTTAAAAAATTTGAATTCTAGATTAAGCATAAAAAGAAAAAAAAATGACAGAAAAATATTATAAAAATAATAAATTTTAAATCAAGTCTTTTACTACTAACACAAAATCCTATTTTAATATTTATTATTTTTCTAATTTTCTTTTTGTATTATGTTTTTAAGAAAATTCATTTAATGTGAAGATACATTAAAAGGAGTTGATGACATCACTTGCCAGCTCACCCTGTGCGTCCCACGTAATAATGAATTACGTGCACTTGCTTTTTCATTATAATAAAAATTAAAGCAAATTAATTCCGATGTGAGGTTTTTTTAATATTATAATCCTAACGAGTGTTGATTATCGAAGCGGGACTTTTATGTATCCTTCACCTTTGTTGACGCCTTTTATAATATATTAATCTTTTATTCACTTTTATCGAGTCATATTTGAATTTGATAGCTCTTACAATTTTCATTGAAGATATTCAAAACCTGGACACTATTTAAAAGAAATCAAGTCTTATACTAGGACTTTTTATGATGTTTTTTTTTTAATGTTCTTTTATTGAAAGATTTGGATCCTCTGCAGCTGGAGCTCATAAAAGGCACTGCTATATATATATATATATATATATATATATATGTATATATATATATGTATATATATATTAAAAATGGCAGAAAGAAAAGGTCAACAAAACTCCTAGCAAAAAATAAATTAATCTGCATGATCCATGAAGTAATGGCTCAGAAGTCAAGAAAATAAACTCTTTTCCTTTTCCCGGAAAATACTAAAAAAGGATCTTTAGCATGCCATGATTACTCAACTAAAGAGATGTCATCCCTTTACATTAAAACCCTCTTGAATGCATCAATCTCAGCCTCCACATCAGATTCAGAGGCTGCTTCTTTGGTGATTGAAGAAGACAGCATTTGAATAGAACTGCATATCTATAAATGATGCCATTGAATGGCCAAAAATCCTTAGTAGAGGTGGGAACTTGCATAAGGTAAATAGTAGGGTGTCTGAAGGATATTACATATAAATAACATCAAGCTCTTATATTACACAAATCCTCCTCAAATAACATAGAAGCTGACATAGTGAAAATAAGATTGATTTATTGGTTGTTTGGAATCACCTTATGTAATTCCAAACTAATTTTTCTGTGGTGAAAAATTATTTTAGCCCAACATATAATGTTTAGCATAGCTTTGACAATAATACTTTTTACTCAAAAGCTATTTTAAGGTTGAAGCAACTTTTTTTAACTTTTTCTTTTTCTTTATATTTGAACTTTATTAAACTGACTTTTTAATATATTGTCTAAATAAATTTCTGTCAAACAGGTATTTTTATAAAAGTTTATTTAAACAAAAATCACATTATATTTTTTAACTTTTACCCTGACTTCAGTTTACAAAAGTCAATTGAGATAAAAGTCACTTTTGCTAATATCAATCCAAACAAGCCCTTAGTTTATTAGGTTGAATCTATAATTTACATTTGTACCGGCTCAAATTCCTATACTAATTATGAAAACAAAGCAAAGTAAGAACTGCTATAAACTTCTGCAATGGGAGAAAACAAAAGATGCACCATAAAATAATAGTCATGAAAACAAAGCAAAGCAAGGACAATAGATAATGCAAATTAATCTGCATAATTCATGAAGTAATGGTCCAAGAGAAGAAACAAAAAACACAAAATTTGGCAAATGAATATGTGATGTGACTATCAATTCAGTCGACTCATTAATCTTCATGTATCAAACATAAAATCAGCATCTATAGAACATTTTAACACCAACAAACGATTTTTCCACGACAAATCGCATAATCTAGCATTCAGATCAGAAGATCTCACCAAGAAGAGATTAAGAATGGTTTTAAGTCCATAATTTGCTAAAGTTTTTCCATCATGACATCGCAGGAAGTCACAGAACTAAAAGCATGATATTCCAAGCAGAGGAAGCACTGATTCACAAATTCAAATAATGTAATTCAGTAGAGTTTTTTGAAAGAGGCAACTTACTATAGAATCAATAGAAAAACACCAAATTAGATGACATTGTTATAGGAGAATTACGTAGGAGAGCTAAAACACTAGGTATTGATTAATCCCTAAAACGGACTCATGAAAGCAATGCCTATCTGGATTGATAAAAAATAAAGCAATCTTCATTTTTCTCTGCACAAAATTCTTAAGTACAAAAACTAATGAAAAAGCATGTAAACGGCAGACACAGAATTCAATAGGACACGACTCTAACACACTCAAATATTCTAATAAACCTATCACCTATTAAGTTTTGTACAATAAGCATCAAGTCCTAAGTGCCTGCTTGAAACAGCACCTTAGCAGGACCATCAATAAAACAAAGAAGAAGAAATGAAGGACTAAATAGTGTCCAATCATTCATTTATTTGTACCTGCACATATAATGTCTCTTCAGCCTGCATATTAAGGTTATCTGTACATCACAACTTGTTCCTATTTCCTCCTATTCTTTTGTTTTGGCCAATGCTCCAAAGAAGTTGGAATAAAATGCGCTTCAAATGATTAAATACTATCAGGGTTCCATGTCAGCTGCCAATCAGTCATCCTTCGTAACGATCTAGCCATGTGCTCATTTGAAGCACGAATGTGAAGTAATCTGTTCTGCATATCTCTAAATGAAGGAACACTTATTGCATCAGATACTCTATCATGGTACAAAGGATCTTCAGCAAAGTTGACAAGAGCCTCAGCTGCATTATCCCTTACTTCCTCCAACTCATCATGCAGCATCATTTCAATGAGAATTGGGATTGCCCCTGATTCAGCAAGTGCCATTCTATCTGCCTCATCATAGCTCAGTTGTGCACAAGCCCCAGAAACATTCTGCTTTATCTCTTCATTTCCACTAGGCAAAAGCTCAACCAGAATTGGAATCACACCTGACTCCCGGACCAAAGAAGTTGCGTGCTTGTAACTTGCCAGATCCCATAACACATCAGCAGCAGATGCCTTTGATTCATCGTCACCTTCTCTAAGAATTCTCACCAAGTGTCTGGTGATTTCAACAGCATTCTCCTCAGCAACAGCCAATATACAAAATACATCCTCAGCAATCTCCTTACCAGACGGGTCAGGTCCTTGAAGAAGCTCAGCATAAAGACTGATAACCCCAGATTGAGCAACTAATCTAATATAATCAATATGAGCAGAGATCACACCAAGGGCATTACCAGCTACAAGTTTCATGATGTGATCTCCATGACGAAGACACTCAACAAGTACTGGAATCACTCCTAGTTCAACTAGTGTACGCCTGGCCCGTCTTGGGACACCAAGTAACCCGATTGCTTGACAAGCTCTTTCCCTAGAAACCATGCTACCACAACTAGCAGCCTCCACAAGAAATTTAAGACTTCCTAATCTAGTGAGTGCTCTCCTAACATCCCTCAACAATGCCAATGCACTCAAAATTTCCAAAAGGTATAGTCTAATATCACCTGTGCAAGAATTTAACAAACTGATGATAACTTCTACACCGCCATTACTAGCGACAACTGCACGACTTGAATTGCAAAAAGTAACAAGAACAAGCAAACATTTTATCAGGACTTCTTGAAACTCCCCATCGGAATGTGGCAACCACCATAACAAAGAACTTGCTGCACCACGTCTACCTATTTCCTTTGCCAACCCACCATCACCTCTACAAGCTACACATTTTAAGCAATAAGCAGAAGCCTTTTGAAGAGAACAACCTGAATGAATTGAATTGTAGTCATCGAGATTCTCAATGAGATGAGGTAGGATGCGAACTATTAAACTCTCAGGGGCATGTTTAGAGAGACGAGCTAGCTTCTTCATGGCTTCTATTTGCATATTCTTAGTCCCCGAGCACATCACCATTTCATACTGACTCAGAGCTTGTTCCCAATTTATACTAGTTTCATCGATATTTTCAATGTCCGAGTGATTCATTTCGGAGAATCGAAACCTGAAGCTATAAACAAAACGAGCCTTCTTTATAGTTCAAAAGAAAGAGAAAAACTACTAAGTTATTATTGTGAAACAATTTCAATACAGCTATTCACATATCAGGAATGGAAGAGGAATAAGAACGAATAACTAATGATGCAGACAGAAACAAGAAATAATTAGAAGAAAAAGACGATAAATTCAAATACCCTTTGTGAAGAAGCCGCTGAACTTGAAAGAAAGGCAATGGAATCGAGCAATCAGGGGTATGTCTCAAAGAAAACGAAGACTGTCTGGTTTGCGTCGACAATTCCACCGAGTCATGCCCAATTAAGTCGGTGATGCGGCTCAAGGCATGACTGACGATTGGCTTTAAGAAATTAAAAAAAAAATACTATAAAATTTTGTGGAAAAGATTTAATTATAAAAATATTCCAATGACAATACATTATCATTTACTATTTACTGCATGAAAACTTGTTATTAAATTTTTTCAGATCAAATTTTTTTAATAATTATATTCTTTTCTTATAACTTTATAATAACTCTTCCAACGAGATACAAGTAAATCCTTGAACGATAATTTTGATATAACCCTCTTCTAGAAAAATTTATTGTTCCCTAATATAAATAATTTATAAAATAATTAATATTTATTTATCAATTTTACATTATAATTAATGTTAAAGAAACTTATTATTTCAAAAAAAAAATGTAATATTAGTGTGGGCCCCAATGCAAAAAGTAACACTGTTAGGTTATGGAAAAATACTTATATATTTTAAAAGTGTCACGTCATTTAAACTATATCTAATTAAAGTTTAATAACTTAACATATTTTAATCCTACTTAGTCGATAATATACTTAAAATAATTTATATTTTATTTTATTTTTAATAAAAAATAACCTTTTAATTTGGTACATATTGGTTTTTATTTTTTTAAATTAAAATATTTATTTTTTAAAATAAAATTAATCTTTATTTTTTTAGATGAGCCATAAGGTGAATTGTTTTATTTTGATTAGATAAAATTTAGATAACGTGATATTACTAGAATATGTTAGTATTTTCTTAAATTAT
Organism: Leucaena leucocephala; assembly: GCA_037074615.1. Taxonomy (NCBI): domain Eukaryota; kingdom Viridiplantae; phylum Streptophyta; class Magnoliopsida; order Fabales; family Fabaceae; genus Leucaena; species Leucaena leucocephala. The sequence continues at coordinate 11,909,505 of CM073542.1, forward strand.
ATTTAATGTTCCTAATATATTTGCTCTCAATTTAAATATTGATAGGTATTTTTTTACCTTAAAAACATATGTTGTCAGATGCACCTTGAGTAAAAGTTTAAATATTTTTACATCTTTACCTTTTATTAATCAATATATGCGATAGTTAAGTGATATGAAAGGTCAATTTGGACTAGATGGACGAGTTTTTGTCAAGTTTTACTGTAGTATGCAGGCCTATGTTATTTAAATTTTAAAGATGTTTTTTTTTCTAAATTAATAATTTCTCAATGTTATTGATGATGATATGTAATTCTAGATAGGAGAGTGTAAACAATAGTTAATTCATAATACAAATAACATGTTACATGAATCCATACATACGATATATTACTTTGGTTGGTAAATTTGTTGCCTATACTCCCATTATCTTTACCTTTGCGTGTCTGCAAACTAAACATGTTATTTATATTAGGTGAAATGTAACCATATAGATATAGATATATATAATATAAATTTTATATGATCTAAATTTAGATCAAGTTACTTATATCTATTAGATCAAGTTTATAAGTGAATTTATAAGTGTACATGCACATTTTATCAATTAACAATAACAAAATAAGTATCTATCCACTACTAGAAAAAAATGTGTACATCGGTGATTAAAAGTGATATTTCACAATAACTTTTTTACTAGCGTAAATTCTACCTCCATTGTAAGTCTATTATTTAACGGCAATTGAAAAACTACCATTAAATGTATGACTTTAACTGCCATTAAATATTTATAATATTACAACAGTTTCTAGTAAAGATGTCATTACTGTTTAATTATATAACGACAATTTTAAAAGTAACAGCTGCTACAGTCTATATTTGTAACGGCAATTTTTAGAAAAAATGCCATTAAGGTTTTTTTTTATATTTTCTTTCAATTTTCGCATCTATACTGCCCTGTATTTGTCATAATGAAGACAGATTATAAGTAGCAAAGTATGAAGTAAGCAATACAAAAATCCAAATTAAATGTTAATATATATAATAAAGTAATTTGAATTCTTATTAATTTATGCAATGAACCAAAATATAATACAATAATATATACATAGATATTGTACAATCATATATATACTGAAATGGATGATTGATTAAGGCAAGTTCTCAAGAATGGCTTTTGCTAAAACATCCATAATTGAGTGGATTTGTTCATTTTCAAAGCTCATGTGCTCTGCTCGAACAACTGGAAGTTAGAAGTGATAGGTATATATTCAAGATGTGATAAATTGAAAAATCTAAATATTGATCACTTCATACATTATATAATATATCAATGATCCCTATCTCAATGATATCGTGTACGTATCAGATTATATAATATCCGTACACAACACTACAGGATGACAACGATATTAACAAAATAGAAAAACACAGAGCACATTAGTGACTAACTTTCACCCTATTAAATTTATGAAAATTAAAGCTTAATTATTTGAAAAGTACTTACTTGAGAATAAATTCATGAAGGATTAACACTAACTGGATAACCTCTAAACAAGTTGAAGTCTTGTACAACTCTATCTCCAATTGAAAAAAAAAGATATCATATAACTTACTAAATTTTATGTTAACAATTATATGAAGAAAAACTCACGTGTTGATGATGAAAACAATCTTGGTATATGGCAATCCAAACAATGAATTGAACCAGTACACAACATTATCTTCAGGGGCTACAACAAATAAAGTCCAATGCGTACTACAAAATATGAACAACATTATATATGAATGTATACTAATATGTATATGAGTGTGTCAAGTATAAGAGTATACTTACCCTTTAATGTAAGGTGCAAAATATATCTTGCTCCTGATGCTGGTCATAATGCCAGCCATATGCATAATCCTCAAGCTCCTATCAGTGCCTATCTCTTGCACACGTTGAGGACACATGAAGCCATATGTGTCTCCTTTTGCTTCGTTCAGTCATCTTGATAGAAGTGGCTATTGTTAATAGAGGAAGGAGTCAGTATTGTGTGAATGGTTACATATAAAATATCAAAATAAAGTTACAATTTACAATATGGCACACTAGATAACAGTTGAATCCAACTCCTCAAAATTCAAGAGTTGCACTGTTATTCCTATCTAAGGTGAATTTGTAAAGCTTATATATGGTCAAAACCCAGGACTTAATTGTGAAACTAAGTGCTTCCTCCAATCTTGCTACCATAGAATGAAGAGTTGCCATACCAAAATATCTCGAAGATATATTCTAAGGAAGAGATTTGAGCTTGTCTACTTTTACCCTCTCAGCCTTGGGCTTCTATAGTGCCTTTTCTAGTTCTGGTCCCTTTGGAGTTTGCTTCTAATGCATCTTCTCTGGCATCAGCTCTTATAGGACCCACTTTCTCAATTTGACTAGATGTGTTAGCTACATAATAAACTGCCCTAGAGCTTCATCCAATATGTGGACCTCGTCAGTGGGCTAAAGAACCAAGGAAGTGCCTAATCGCTTCTTTATACGATGTATCATGACCTTGGCTTTGCCATCAGGAATTATTTTTTGGTAAATTGTTATGGCATCTAGGTACATGGTACCATGAGCAATGAAGGCTATAGTCCCTTAGTCTGTCGTAATGTAGAGATCTACTTTTTCCTGTCGTCCTCGGCATACTCAAGAGTAAGGCTAGGATAAGATAGTTGGGAGAAAACTTCTCCTTATTGGCATTGCCACTCCTACTAGTCACCACAGGACTAAAAAATATAAACAAATTTAGTCAAGGCAAAATAAATGTTAAATGTCCCTTGAAAAGAAGTAAATGAATATGTTTTTACCTTTGAAAATTGGCTAGGTGTGGGGAAGCCTATCATTATCATGGCCTATTGAGGTCTGGCATCTATATCCTGGACTCTTGCATCCATTTTGTGATGCGTCCTTTCTAACTCTACTTGGAATCCATCTCGAACCTTTTGCGATTCATCTTAGAACATTATGTCTACAGAGGGTGCACTTCTTCTTCGAGAGCCAGAGCCAAAACAGTCTTTATGTATCAATCCTTTAGACTCTCCCTCGACCTGGATAGTCAGGGATCCCAATAGCTGTCTCCATGATTTCCATTCCTTTTTTAGGAACGAAATACCATTGGGATTCATGTTGCTTTAGTGTATCCTACAACATATACAAGTTACCAAGTTAAAAATATTGAAGCGTAAGTAATAACGTATAATTTCTTATTATTTAAATTAGTTACTTACAATCCTCTCAACAACTATAACAACATCTATAGTGATGTATTGTCCCTTCTTTAGCCTCACAACCTTCCATTTTTATTGGCGAGATGGACGCTAGATGCTGATGGATGAAGAAGGGTATGATACACTACGGTATTATACAATTGCTTGTTGTGCAACCTGCAATTACACTTGCATTATTTTCCTCCTAAGGACATTATACCCCCTTAAGCCATATAGTGGTGGCATACATTCTTCTTGGCTATTTCTTAATTCGTCTTACAAATAGCCTATGAAAATGAAACAAAGTAGATTAGTTGATTACAATGTACATTAATTACTAATTAAGTTAATTAAAATTTAAGTTTACAGCACGCATCAAACCTTATAAGTAGCCTCTTCTCACTATTGAAGAAACAATATCCAAACTTCATCACTAACATTGGGATATGTATCCTTCAGATGCTACCCCATCTTACTGCATCAGAGGTAGTCTTTCACAAGGTTCAACTTAAAGTCTCTCCACCATGTATCGCATTGCTTTAAGATGTGATACTTCGTGCTTGAAGTGGCGGGAAATTAAAATTTTGCTACATGGAAGTACAAAAAATAAATAAAATTAAGCTGCAATAAGGGATAAAAATAATGAATAACTAAAGTAGATAGGTGGAACATAGGATTATAAACGTACCAAAATATCCTTCAAAATCATATCATTGTCTTTAGGGTTGAGCACCTTTCAGTTGGAGCATGCGTCGCTAATCTTAGTACATGCTATATGGCTGACATAGCTGTTAAATGCTGGCCTATTTTGACCAGTTGTCTTCATGTCACGATTAAACTCAACTGGAAACCACGTGAGATGTAACCCCTATCTATCTTAGAGACCTATTTTATACTGGTTGGGCCTCTTCATCTTTTCTTTTCTTGTTGACCAAAACCTGAAATGGCCATGCTCTATTACAAAATAGTGAATTAATCTCCCAAATTATAACTTCCAAGATTAACACTTCAACTTTAAAAAAATATTCATTAAGCCACTTGTTTAGAAATTAAGAATCTTAAAACATCACACTATACACATCACACTATATTCTACTATTTAAATCTCAATGGCCCAATAACATATAGAAACATATATTTGTCTTTGTTATATACATAAATCAACTATTAAACCATTATTTTAACGATCAATTATGTTATAATAACCTAATCATCCAACTTCTCTTATGTTCCACAATCTTGAGTCCTAAAAATCATATTTAAGATTAATCAAGATTTAGTTCTCCCAAGGCTCAATGTACTGTCCAAATAAAAGAAGAGAGCAAATTTATAACTAGAGTTGTACTATCCTAAGGCATCATTTTGGAGTTTTAAAACACAATCCAAATCAATCTTTAGTCATTCTAGAAACCTTAAGAACACCTATTACAATAGTTCAAACATTTACGAATATAAACAAACAAAACTCAATTTAGTTTTTTTATCAACCAAACACCCCAAAACTCCATAACCCACTTCTTTTAATCACTTGCTTACATACTCATAGTGCAACGTTTACATATTGTATTAAATCATTTAATATATTTTAGCTTTAATCCCAATAAAGAACCAGACCACAAAATAATGAAGAAGTTAAACATTAACTTATAGCTTTAAAGACAATAATGAGGATGGAGGGAGTTAATGACGACAGAGATAGTGAACGACGATAAGGATGACAATGGAGTCACTGAAAAAAGTGGAAAATGACAGAGTATGCTTTTCTTCCAAGTCTGTAGTGGTGGGGTAGAGGATGAGACTATAAGTGACTGTGTAAAAAGTAAATATAAAGCTCTTAGAGGATTAGGTTTTTTTAAATATTTGTGATTTTTTATGGTAGTTTTTATTAAAAAAGGCATTACATATACTTGTGATTGCGGTTTTTAATAAAACTACAGTCAAAAGTCTAACATTTACAATATGTAAAGAATTTATACAACGATTTTATTAAAACCACCGTTAGAACTATCTGTAACAATGGTTCTTAAAAAGTATTGATTATGTTATTTGAAGATAACATATAATCATGAATCCAATAAATTAGGCACTAAGCTAGTATACCAACTATATTTAGTAATTTGTAGTATTATTAAGTTATTGGATAAATTAGACTTTTTGATTAATATTTTTCTCAAAATATGCGCACTTTCAATTTTCTTTAAACTCATTGCTGCTAAACAAGGTAAAATTGATGTAGGTCTTATAAAGATTTTTTGTTTACGTATTTGTTGAGTTTTGAGCAATCTATGGCAACATTTTCAACTATACCACAATTTTAGGTGAGTTGAGTTAGGCTAATATCAAACTCGATACAATATATCTATAGGTTATTCTTAAAAAATGCATACCCAATTGATCAGAACAATAATTGACTTTAGAAAATATTCTAACTGATTTGACTATTCCTTATAAAATATTCTAACATATTATTCTTTACATTTTATAAGTTTTATCATCCCATCCAATCTGTCAATGCCAAAAATATCCAAAATAGGAGATGAAATAAAGGTGAAGCCTTTCAATCAGATGAAGTAGAGTCGTCTGATTTTTGGGATTCATTTGGGTCATATGAAGAATGGTGGAAGTACCGTTGGTTACGTTGGCGGTAGAGATAATAATAGAGACTATCGAACATTTCTAGAAGGTCTCACGCACTGGTCTATCATGACCAGGAGGTCTCACACTTGTTTCATTACTTGATTCATTTGGATTTATTCTTGTGTGAGGTGGAAAATGTGTGCCATGTGTGGTATCTAGTTCGTTTTCATATATGTGAATTGGAGGAGACTCATCAAATGATGAGGAATCAAGTTTAAATGGATCAATCATGTGATCATCACAATTATCTCCCCCTTGAATGATACATGCAGAATCTCAAAAAGGATATTTATATTCAAGAAAAATAATATGGCGACTAACACACATAGATGAAATTTTAATATTGTACAATAAAAGGACCTTTTGTGCATCTAAATAACCCATAAAAAGGTAGGGCTCTGACTGGGGACTAAACTTGTTATGTTCATGCAAATTAGTGGCATATACAAGACACCTAAAGACACTAATCATGGATAAGTCAGGTTGATAACCATATAAAACTTCATAAGGGGTTTTATAACCTAGAATCCTAGAAGGAGTTATATTAATGAGAAAAGTAGCAATGGTTATACATTCTCCCCAGAATTTCAATGGTACTCTAGATTGAAAGAATAAACTGCGTGCAACATCTAATAAATGTCTATGCTTTCATTCAACCACCCCATTTTGTTAGGGAGTATATGGACAAGTGGTTTCATGAATGACCCTTTTATTAAGCAAATACGAATGTAAATCATGATTAATAAACTCAAGCCCGTTGTCAGTTTTGCAGTCATTTAATCAAGGCAGAAAATTGAGTAGAAACAAAAGCAAATAAATTCTTTAAATGGAAAATAACTTCATTTTTATTAATCAACAAGAATGTCCATGTACATTGTGAGAAATCATCAACAACAATAAGAAAATAACGAAACCCTTTATATGTAGATTTTCTATATGGCCCCCATACATCAACATGATGTAATTCAAAACAACAATTGGTCCTAGAAGAGCTAGAAACAAAAGGCAAACGGGTTTGTTTAGAGAGTGCACAAATGTTGCATTTATGTTGACGAACAATGGGAACCTCAGTCCTAACGAGAGCTATGTGTTTTAACTTGTCAATGGGAGTTTGACCTAGTCTCTTATGCCACATGTCTTGGGGAAAATTAAGTGGTTCCTTCTGTTGAATTTGCATAATAGTGTCAAACTTCATATCCCTATTTATTACATACAATCAAGAACTTTTCCTACCAATCACTCTTCCCTTCCCACTTAAGGTTTCCTGCAAAACACAATACTTAAGATAAAAACATACAATGCAATCCATATCAGCAGTTAACCGTGAGACAGAGATAAGATTAAAACAAGGGCGAGGAGAAAATAAGCATTTCTAAGGACATCTACAATATTGACTGTTCCAGTATTATGACAAGCATTGTGTTACTATTTGCCATTATGATTCTCCTAAGGGGACCAACATATTTATAAATAGTATCAAACATGGTGATACTGTGGGCAACATGACAAGTTACCCCTGAGTCAATGATCCAATTAGTGTCAAAGGGAGAATTAGGTAGAACATTAATAATACCTGAGATGCGCTCGTCAACGTAATTGGTAGCTGCTCCCACAACAATATTATCAGGCTTCTTCTTCAAGATTTGGAGTATTTGATCATATTGTGATTGCGAGATTGGCTGATGTTCTGAGACAACAGTGACTAATGAATTTTGATTCTGGGAAGAAGAACTAGTAGCATCACACTAAAGAACTTGAGTAGCTAAAGCTTATGTGGCTTATCTCCCTTTATAGTTGGGAGGGAAGCCAACAAGATGATAGCAGGTCTCTTTCTTGTGTCCTTTTCTATGACAATGAGAACACTCATTATGTGTTCTTCCAAGGCCTCTTCCTCTTCCTTGTGTACCTCCTCGAGTTACCATAGCATACCCTTCCAAGGGATAAGCAGACAACCAAGAAGTGATTTACCTCTGGGATTCTTCTTGGGAAATGAGGGGAAAAGCTTGATTTATGGAAGGCAGAGGTGACTGGAGAAGAAATTGACTCTTTACATTGTCAAAATTGTCATTAAGCCCAAGAAGGAACTGCAGAAGTCTTTGTTGTTGTAGGGCTATGGAATATTGTTGTGTAGATGAACATGCATAGGATAGCAAAGGGACTAAGGAATCATATTCAACCCAAAGATCCCTCAAACTTTTGTAGTACATTGCTACACTTATGGTTCCTTGAGTCTGTGAAGTGATGGACTTGTGCAAAGAAAATATTCTGGTCCCGTCATTTTTGTGTATCCTTGTTGAATTTGAACAGAGCAGAACACGCCAAGATTTGTTGAATCTGAACCAAGATTTCATTCGTGATGAGTCTTCTTGCTGCGTCCTTATTGAATCTGAATAGTAGCTCACCCGAACATGTCAAGATTTGTGAGTCGTACAGCGCAAGACTACTTACGGCTAAGATTTGAGAATGAGAAAACAATCATAGCTACGCAAGACTCTTTACTGCTGTGATCTTGAAAATGACTATCAGGAGCCCTAACGAAGGGTATAGCCTGCAGTACATGCGTCCTCTAACAAAGGGGAATGAATAGCGAACTAAAACCTGAAACCCACTCAATCTTGAGAGGCAATAGGCCTCCGGGATTGACGAACCTCATGTGATTTTAGCAATGAAAGAGTGGCCCACGAATCCACTGCTCTGGTACCATGTAAAGAAGCAGAGTGGGAAATAATAATAAATCTTATTAACACATAACGAAATTTGTACAGCTATAGGAGTCCATATATGTTATATTTACAGACTTCCTGTCATCCCATATGCAAGATCACCACCCTAACAACTTTTTTCTTAATAACCCACATAATAAATAATTAATATTACAATCCATTGTTTAACAATAACGTGTTTTATGCTGGTTTTGCTTAATTAAACATTTTTTTGATATTATTCAATATGATTAGCTCAAAGTATTGGGATGGTGGAAAATAACTAGGGAACTATGGACAAATATTACAATATGCTGCCCTTAGTATTAATACTTGTAATTTTTGAACGAAATCCTGAAGATATCAATTTTTTAAGATAGAGACAAACAAGATCAATTTAATGAAGAAATGACAAAAACTAAGGGCATCAAATCAAATGAAAATAATCGTATACGGACACCTATATTAGCTCTAGTTTTGAGATAATAGTTATACAAGGAGTGAGCTTTTGGATTCTCTTTTGTTGTAATATAAGGAGAGAGATAGAGAGAAGGGATGTGTGGGTCTCAACCAAATAAGTGGGACCCACACATCATCCCTTTTATTATCTCTTAAGGCAAGACTTTTCTACAATTTAAACTTACGTTTGTTAGGCACGTACGGGAATGGGATTAGGATTGCGAATGAAGCTTTAAAGTTAAGTTTGAATAATATTTAAAAAAAAATGATTGCATTAGTTAATTTTATAATCATCTATATATAAATTATGAAAAGACTATAAATATTCCTTCCAAAAAAAAAGAAAATATTATAACTCTTATAAAACTAGAAAGATTAGGAGGAGAGAAGAGATGGGGACAAGAAAATCAGAGAAGTATATATTATATTCTTCCTTCCTCTTTACAATACAAATGGTATGGCCTATTTATAGGTATAAAAGTTGAAGATGAAGAGTCCATTAATTAATGGAGGAATAATAAAGAGTCTAGTAATTAATGGAGGAGTAATAAAAAGTCTAATAATTAATGGAGGAATAATGACTTAGGGAATTTGAAGAGGAAGAGGGAGATGGAGATGAATATCTATATTTTAATATTCATAACACTCCCCCTTAGATGTCCCTTCTTTAATAATGAGCCTCATTAAAAAAACTTTAACTAGGAAAAACCTTGTGGTATAACAACCTAGTAAAGAAAAAGAGTACACATTTAATTGATACACTTACAGTGCTGCCTCATTAAAAACCTTACTAGGAAAACCCAGTGGGACAAAATCTCAGCCAAGGGAAAAAGAGTACAGCGTGTATCGACTCCTCCTTTTTGCAACGTCAATTGATATCTTTGAATCTGCGAAGTCCAATATCATGTACGAGCTTTTTAAATATTGTTGCTGGAAGTGACTTGGTGAACAAATTTGCTAGATTTTCCTTAGAACAGATTTGTTGAATATCAATCTCACCATTCTTTTAAAGATCATGTGTGAAAAAGAATTTTGGAGAAATATGTTTTGTCATATCTCCTTTGATATACCCTTCTTTTAGTTGGGTAATACATGCAGTATTATCTTCATATAGGACTGTTGGGATCATTTTACTAGATGACAATCCACAAGTAGTATGTATATGATGTATTATCAATCTTAACCATACACATTCTCGACTTGCTTCATGTATCGCTAGTATTTCTGCATGATTAGATGATGTAGCTGATATGGTTTGTTTTATTGATCACCATGAAATAGATGTAACATTACATGTGAACAAATAACCTGTTTGCGATCTACTAACATGTGGATCAGACTGAAACCTAGCATCAGCATATCCGACAAAGTCAGTCTTGTGTTCATTTGAATAAAATAATCCCATATCTATAGTACCATTCAAGTAACGAAGAATATGCTTAATCCCATTCCAATGTCTTCGTGTTGGTGAAGAACTATATCTTGCTAGTATGTTAACAACAAATGATATATCTAGTCGTGTGTGACTAGCAAGATACATAAGCGCACAAATTGCACTAAGGTAAGGCACTTCTGGGCCAAGTAGTTCTTCATCACCTTCTTGAAGTCTAAAGGGATCTTTATCTTTCTGCAGAGATCTTACAATCATTAGAGTGCATAATGGATATGATTTATCCATATAGAAACGTTTTAGAACTTTTCTCTTGTAAGTTTCTTAATACATGAAGATCCCATTTTTCAGATATTCAATTTGTAGTCCAAGGCAAAATTTTATTCTTCCCAAGTCCTTCATTTCAAACTCTTTCTTTAAGCAATTCACCGCATTGGAAATCTCTTCAGGAGTTCCAATGATATTTATGTCATCGACATAAATAGCAATTATAGCAAATTCATTTCTAGATCTTTTTATAAAAATGCAGGGACATATCTGATCATTTTTATATCCTTCTTTTAATAGATATTCACTAAGTCGATTATACCACATGCGCCCTTATTGCTTTAATCCATATAAAGACTTATTTAACTTAATTGAGTACCGTTCTCGAGAACTTGAATTGTATGCTTTCAGTAACTCAAATCCGTCAGGGAGACTCATATAAATGTCATTGTCAAGTGAGCCATACAAATAGGCTGTAACAACATCCATTAAACGTAAATCGAGGCCTTCATTTGCTGCCAGACTAATTAGATATCGAAAAGTAGTTGCATCCACCACTGGTGAGTATGTTTCTATGAAATCAATACCAGGTCTTTGTGTAAATCCTTGAGCAACAAGTCGTGCTTTATATCTTACTACTTCACCATTTTCATTTCTTTTTCTCACAAAAACCCATTTATATCCAACTGGTTTTATATCTTCAGGTGTAAGAACCATAGGACCAAAAACTTTTCATTTTTCTAATGATTTTAATTCTGCCTCAATTGCGTCTTTCCATTTTGGCCAATCATCTCTTTGTTTGCATTCGCTAATAGACTTTGGTTCATGATCCTCATAATCATTTATTACAGCAAGTGCTGCATTATATGCAAAAATATCTTCAACGTTGATTTTATCTCAATCCCATCGTATTCTATTGACAACATAATTTATTGAGATCTCATTATTTTCACATATTTCAGGTACCCGAATGTCTCTCAAAATTGAGATATTAGTGTTGTCAAAGGACTTTTCTAGAGTCACTAAATTTTGTTGAATATCCTTGACCTGGCCATCTATATTTATAACTCCTTTTCTTTTTCGAGGATTTTTATCTTTGGAACCGATGGGCCTGCCACGCTTCAAGCGTGCTTTTAATCCATTTGTATCAGTGGATTATCCAATAGGGACATCAATTCTGATAGGAGCATTCACAGCTGGAACATGTGACTTGGTCACTTTCTTGGGGTCAGTGAATGTGTCTGGTAATTGATTGGCTAAACTTTGTAAATGAATTATCTTTTGAACTTTTAGCTCACATTGTTTTGTACGAGGATCAAGATGAGATAATGATAATTCATTCCAACTAACTTTATTTTCTCTCCCTAATGTTGGAAAATTTGATTCATCAAAATGTCAATCAGCAAATCGAGCCGTAAATAAATCTCCTGTTGTTGGCTCTAAATATTTTATTATAGAAGGAGATTCATATCCAACATATATTCCCATCCTTCTTTGAGGACCCATTTTGGTGCATTGTGGTGGAGCAATCAGAACATATACCGCACATCCAAAAGTCCTTAGATGGAAAATATTTGGTTCCTGACCAAAAACCATTTGTAAAGGGGAGACCTTAAGATAACTAGTTGGCCTGATACGAATTAATATCGCTGCATATAAAATTGCATGTTCCCAAGTAGATATTGGGAGATTTGATTTTGTAAGCAATGGTCTTGCAATCAACTGCAAACATTTAATTAATGATTCTGCAAGACCATTTTGTGTATGAACATGTGCTATAGAATGTTCAACATCGATCCCCAGAGACATACAATACTCATTAAAAGCTTGTGAAGTTAATTCACCGGCATTGTCTAAACGTATTTTCTTGATGGGATAATCAGGAAAATGTGCTCTTAATCTAATTAGTTGAGCAAGTAATCTCGCAAACGCCAGGTTACGAGAAGATAATAAGCAAACATGTGATCATCTTGTTGATGCATCAATTAGAACCATAAAATATCTAAATGGTCCACATGGTGGGTGTATCGGCCCACAAATATCTCCCTGTATACGTTCTAGAAAAGTGAGAGACTCACTTTCTATTTTTATCGATGATGGTATAATAATTAGTTTCCCTTCAGAACATGCAGCACATGAGAAAATATGGGATTGTGGAATTGATTCTATTCTCAATAAATGTCCACATGAATTCTCAATTATTTTTCTCATCATTATTGTGCTAGGATGGCCTAGCTGGTCATGCCAAATATTAAATTTATTCTCACTTGTAAACTTCTGGTTTGCAATAGCATGTATTTTAATTGTACTAATAAACATGTAGTACATTCCAGATGAAAGAGTAGGAAAATTTTCTAATGTGCATTTTCTACCAGAAAGCATATATGTGATAATAAGATATTCCTGATTTTCTTTATTTGTTGTTTCAATATGGTATCCATTTCTACGGATATCCTTGAAACTCAACAAATTCCTGTTAGATTTGGAGGAATAAAATGCACTATCAATATATAATTGTGTTTCTCCAGGTAACAATATATTAGCTCTTCCAAATCCTTCAATCATCTTTATACTTCCAGATATGGTCTGGACATTGGCTTCTCGCATTACTAAAGATGAAAAATATTTTGTGTTTCTAAATATTGTATGAGTTGTTACACTATCAACGAGACATAAATCTTCTTTATTAATGTCAATGAGTGACATTCTTCATTAACAGGAATATAGCAAAAGAAACACAAAAGAATTAATAAAAAAGTACTCATAATTTTATTTATTGAGAGAAATAACTTCATAGTAAGTAGAAATCTTTTTTTTTATTGAGAGAATTATAACTTTATTATAACAAAAGGAAAGCACAAATAATCATAAAAGTTAACTTGTTTTTGGACACTCCCATCACCAATTAGGTGATCAATTCTTCCATTAGGATAGGCAAAGAAATCAGCAACATCTAAATGAGTAACATCCATGTTGCCATAATCAAAATCGCTTTTTTCCCCAGCAAAATTTGTTTCTATCTTTGGCTCTTTGCCTTTATTTTTATTTTTCCTTTTGAGCGATTCTTGGTATAATTCAACCAAATGTCTTAGTGTATGACAAGTACGAGCCCAATGACCTTTTCCACCACATCGATAACATAAATTTTCAATATAATTATCATTCCCACTAGTTTCCTTTTTGTGGTTATTATCATTGTTTGCCCACCTCGAGTGGGAACCATGAACACGACTACGGCCACAACCATGTTGACTACGGCCTTGTATATAACCACGGTCGCGTCCACGTCCACGTCCATATCCCTGACCACAGGATGATTCATTTGTTACTACATTCACTTCTGGGAATGCAGTAGAGCCAGTTGGACGGGATTCATGATTTCTCATTAAAAGCTCATTATTTTGTTCAGCCACCAAAAGGCAAGAAATCAGTTCAGAATACTTTTTGAACCCTTTTTCACGATATTGTTGCTGTAATAGAACATTGGATGCATGAAATATGGAGAATGTTCTTTCTAACATGTTATCATCAGTAATTTTCTCTCCACATAGTTTTAGTTGAGAACTAATTCTAAATAGTGCAGAATTATATTCACTGACTGATTTAAAATCTTGCAAATGTAAATGCATTCAGTCATAACGAGCTTTTGGAAGAATCATGGTTTTCTGGTGGTCATACCTTTCTTTTATATTGTTCCAAAGAACAAGTGGGTCCTTGATAGTTAAATACTCAGTTTTTAGTCCTTCATCTAGGTGGTGGCGGAGAAAGATCATGGCTTTTGCCTTGTCTTTGTTAGATTCCTGATTGCCATCCTTGATAGTGTCTCCTAAACCCATAGCATCTAGATGGATTTCTACATCTAGTATCCAAGATAGATAATTCTTTCCAGTAATGTCAAGAGCCACAAACTCAAGTTTTGTAAGATTCGACATGATGATACTATCATAAAAGTATAACAAAAGGTAAATAGAGATCAAGATTAAGAATGTTGAATAATTAAAAGTAATCTAATATGAAACTATAATTCAACATGAAAGTAATATAGAAACTTACCTTCCGATGATAGATTTTACAATAATATCAGTTGGCCAAAGCAATCGTGCTGATAACGTCTTATAAAACTAGAAAGATTAGGAGGAGAGAAGAGATGGAAACAAGAAAATCAGAGAAGTATATATTATATTCTTCCTTCCTCTTTACAATACAAATGGTATGACCTATTTATAGGCATAGAAGTTGAAGATGAAGAGTCCATTAATTAATAGAGGAATAATGAAGAGTCTAGTAATTAATAGAGGAGTAATAAAGAGTCTAATAATTAATGGAGGAATAATGACTTAGGGAATTTGAAGAGGAAGAGGGAGATGGAGATGGACATCTATATTATAATATTCATAACAATAACCCTAACTTTTTCCCCTTCTTTCTTTGCAATTCCCAACCCTTCCCCTTCTCTCATGGCTCTACCCTTTTTACCATCCATAGCCTCCCGTTGCCTCTCTAATATTTCTTTCCGTTCCTTTTTCTTTTAAATTTGTGCCCTCCTAGAGGCAGTTCTTTGGATTCACTTCAAAAACCCAATATCAAATCCAGTCGTTTAAATATACTTGCATTTGGAATATAGCAATATTTGCATTTCAGATCAAGAGATGTGTGTAATTGTTTGAGTTCAGTGTTTTAAAGTATATTTGATTGAAGGAAAAATGGAAGAAAATCCATAATAAAGATTTTGGATTTGGATTTTTTTCCTAGATTTGTATAGATGAAATAGGCATGTAAATAATGATACTTATGACAAATTTCCTTTTCCAATTAACACTTATTTCACCATCTTTATTTTACTGGCAGTTTACATAGGTTAAATACAAATGATAAATCACAATTTGCTTCATCTTTGACACGCCTTATTTGTGCGCAGAAAAAAATTAGAATTATTTATATTGTGGTATTTTATCAATTAACACAAAACATAGAAAAGTATATAGAAGGAGCCATATTACTTACAAGGAGATTATTATTGATTTGTATTTTTGTTTTGTCAAAGAATGTATTTTGTATGATAGCTAATATATTTTAAATAAAATACAACTAATTTTGATCTGTTGTATTCTTCTATAGCGAAGGAGTGCAAGGAAGATGAAGCTCAACTCAACGATCATGAGGTGTAGAAAAAAGCATTTCTGGGGAAAGAAGATGGTTGTCGGCAAAGTCAGAAGCTGCAAGCTGCCATTAGCACCCCAAGTACTCCTTTCACCATGTTTGGGTTGTATTGTGAGGATGAGCAGTGGTGGGATCCTGAACATCAAGGAGATCATAGAAATCCGTAAATCAATGAAAACAATTTACAATACGGCAAATAAGAAAACAAATTGAAAGATGATCAAAAAAAGAAGAAAAAATGACTATGGCGGTAGAAGAGAATATTATAATGCAACAACAGAAGAAGCAAAGAAGGATGACGGCGTTGACAATAGTAGAGTGCGACGGGGATGGAGAGAACAACGATGGCAGAGACAATGTCGAATATGGTAGAGTGCGATGAAGAATAAGAGAGATGAGGAGGTGTCTGACAACAAGGATCAGTGGAGAAGAAGGTTAATGATGGAGAAGAAGCGTGATGGAACGAATTTGGGTGAAGATTTCTTTCACACATACATTTGATATTCCATCGATCTGATGAGATTGTTGCATTATTCTTAGCATTAAAGTTTCTTTAGAAGTCATGCTAAAACTTCTTATTTGTTTTGCAAGTGATTTGCTCATTTGTCAAATGTTTGTTGAAATATTTTGCTACAACAAGATAAATTAAAAACAGTAGGCTAAATATGTGTGCCAATAGAAGATGAGATACAAATAGTGGGTCAAATCCATGTGCTGCTGGAAAATGATATAAAAACACTGGATCAAATCCGTGTGCTATTGGAAGATGAGATAAAAACAGTGGGTGAAATATATGTGTTACTAGAAGATAAGATAAAAATAGTGGGCTAAATCTGTGTGCTTCTAGAAAATGAGATAAATATGAGGAGAATAACATTCAAAAGAGAATATAGTCATGAGAAAACACAAACAGGTACAATTAAGTAAATTCTATAGGCAACTAAGTAAGATAACAAAGGCTGGGGCATAATTTTCAACAGAAATGGTGGGTTTTACAAACAAGAATAGTATGTAAAATTTTGTCTATTTTTCATACTTCTAAGTTTATAACATATACAAAGAAATACAAAACTCATTTTATTTGGGAAAAAACTATTTAATATACAATTACATATATAAAACACAATATGAATAAAACTGATAAAATTTGAAAGCTAATTTCTCATTGTCTCTCTCTCTCTTACACATATTTACTCATTCTATCATTAATATATGATATATTTAACTAATTTAATTAAATTAAGGAAGTTAGTTAATATGATATATTTTTTTTTCTAAAATACCTTAACCCCCTCATTCCCTCCCTTACTTGATTATTATTAAGGTTTATCAAGGAGGGTAATTTGGGAAATAGTTGATAAATCTAGAAAATATGTCTTATATTTTAGACCAAGATCAATCCCTAATTAGGTCCTATATTAAGGACGGGAGGAATATATGATAATTTAGTTACAATAATAATTATAATAAATTTATTTTCACATGGTATAACAGGCACGAAACAAACTGCTAATAAGTGAAAACATTTCAAAAATAATTTTGGTAGTTTTTAAAGATAGCACCTAAAACTATCTGCTTTTTGGTTATGTAAATAAAATAATATCTGAAACAATATTACTTTGACCGTTTTGGAGGTGGATTCGTCAAATGTTTGACACTATTTAACGATTCTAAATTGTCAAATATTCCCTCAAACTTTATGGAACACATAATTATTTGATGTTATTCACCATTAAATTTAGATAAAAATAATCGTCATATATCAACAAATTTGTAGTATTGTCAACTTGGATTCGATGGATGGGTGTATGTCAAATTGTGCAATAGTACTACGTAGGGCTATGTTATTTAAATTTTAAAGTTGTGATGATTAGTTTTCACTACTAGGAAAGAAAAGATATTTAACTACGATTAAAAGTAAAATTTTACAGTGATTTTGGGAGTTACATGAGCTCTATAGCCAGTGTAAATATATCTTTTAACTGTGGTTTTGTTATCACCATTAAAGGTAACATTTCAAGGCAATTTTATGCAAAAGCCATAGTGAAAGGAGACATAATTAACGGAGTTAATTGCTTTCTTTCTATTGCAGCTCTGGTTAAAACCATATAGAAAACTAATTTTTTTTAACATTTCCTCAGCTTACACCTACCATCAGCTACCTCGGCCATACTCATCAAAATCATCAGATCAAATTTGGAGAGAAGTCAAAGATATGGTGAATAAATTGAAGACCATAAGCTTCTTCCATTGAAGCTCTTCAAGCTCCTTGCAATAAGATCCATTTGCCACCACCCATTGTAAGCCACCACGGTCATCCTCACAGAAGTATTAGACTAGATCACGAGAAGTTGCAGATTTGACAAAAAAGTTAAAGATCTAGAAAGATGGCGAATAAAAAAAGAAAACTTATAAGTCTTTAATACAAGGAGATAGCTTATATGTATGATGTATTATAGTTTATAAATAACAAACAACAGAAAGAGTAAGAAAAATGAGCATATGATAAATTAAACGGTGACTTACGCCATGTCCATTAGATGAGTTGAGAAAAACCCTTTAGCAATTCTGCACAAAACCATAATAAAAAAGATGATATATATAGTTTAAAACAGTAAGTGCATGGTAGAACCTATGTATCTCTCTGTAATACTGCACATATTGAAAGCATATTTTGACATGAAAGATGAGAACAATATGAGAAATTCCTAAGTGAAAGGGGAAATAAATAAAGTCTTATAGAAAAATATTGTTTAAAAGAAAAAGTTTTGGGGAAATTATCAGTTAAGTTACCAACTGAGTGGAAGTGGCTAATCTTGTAACTTACTACATTGGTTTTAGGTTTTCTAAAGAATTATGACATAGTACAACGGAATTACAGTAAATTATAAAGGATCACACTTAGATCCTAGTATGGCTTATATAGAGTTCAAAGGTCATAGTTAAATCCTGAAGAGGCTTACGGTAGATCATAATAGATCCTGATAGTCGCAATAGACCATCCTTAGGAAAGGAATAAGCTATGAAGTTATGAGTACAATGTAGTATTTCTCTTGGAAAACAATTACCAAGGACAAAGTTAAGGTAGAAAAGCCTCATCAGTTGTTAACTCATATATAGAGAGTACCCACAATATTTATTTTTTTACAAGATGTTCTTATATGGACTAAACTCATAATCCTCTTACATAAATAAGGAATTAAAGTCAACAGAGTTAAAGTTTATAGTCCTGAGTACAAGGCATTCATAAGTCTATAGGGAGAATATCTAAGAAAAGGAAGAGTACCCCACATAAAATAAGAAGAGATCAAACCTAAGTAGATAAGTTTCTAAAATGAAATTAAAGAGAATAAGAGCTAGATAGACCCAAAAGAGATAGCATGAGAAGGGTATAAGATAGTAAAGTACCAGGGTATGGGCCCATTAGCACCAGTATTTCATATTTTTATTGGCATTTTTCAATTAAATGTGCTCAAACTAAAGTAGCCCAATGATGGGTAACCCCTAGAAAGTGATGAAATATGGTGCAAATGTCACACATGTTTGGCATAGATTCACAAAATATGTAAGATGATAAGAAAAGCTAAGAGTTAGAAAAAGTTATGAAAAGTAAGAGAGTAGAACTCCTTATGTTAGATGGATCTAAAAGGAAAGATTCAAATTATGAATTTATTTCAAGAGAAAGAAAGACAAAAGAGCAATATTCTCCTAAGAGGCTGACAAAGTTGTAAGTCAAAGAGAATGTTAGACTTATGGTATCTCAATATATACAAAAATATATAAAGAGAAACCTCTAATGAGACAAGAAGTATGATGAAAGATAGAAACCCCATAATTTCATTAAATTTCTAGAGAGTTATTTATGAAAGAAATGGACACTACTTATAAGGCTAATATGGTAAGTCATCCATAAATAGATGAATGAATGATCCATGAGAAAACAAAATAGAAAGAAATAAATTTTAACTCTAATTGAGTGAACCAAAAAAAGGAGTATGATAACATAAGAAGGATGTAAAGCTTTGCAGATATTAAGAAAATTTTGCCAGATGCTAAGACAAGAGATGCAATTTTGTAAAATACCCCCGAACCTTAGTCATGGAATAGAGAAAAGTAGTGATATATCCAAAAAGATTTGACTAAGGTATGAGTTAAATTTAAAGGATAAAATTTACTTAAGGGGGAGAAATGTCACATCCTGATTGTTTCCTATATGTATGGAACAAACAGTGGAACATGTAAGGGACAAATAGAGGAAAGAGTTTTGGAATCGATTGTGGCAATAATTAGAAGAAATGATAAAGGTTATATGAGTTTTGAAGAAAGAAATGGACTAAACTAAAAAGTCTACAAGTTTCATGGTGTAAAATAGAAGGAGACATAAGTTATAGGCTATTAAGTATAATTATAAAAAATTGAGGGATTAAAGTGCAATTTTCAAAAGTTCAAGGGCAAAATGGTAATTATGAAAAGTTGAGCCATAAAAGGTCCAAAACTACCCAAAATTATTTTAGTCCCAAATTTTATCAATAATTAGAGAAAATTATCCTGATATGTTTAATGCAACACGAAATTTTAATTTGAGATCCAGATTAATTTATATAGATTTCTAAAGTTTAAAAAATTTGTACATTATCTTTCGGACCTCAGAATCATATTAAATTTTATAGTAAATTGTTATAATTAATATGAGAATTTATAAAACTAACAGAACTAAAAAATAAGTTATGTAGAATTTATTATATAATTTACGATAGAATAAAACATCCGATAAATACTTTTCAAGGAGAATTTGTTGGGAGTTGAGCCCATGAAGATAGGGGACACTGTAGAAGACCCAAAATAGTGCCTTATAGATCTAATATTATTTTTAGATAGGTATGTGGTCTAGTACTAATAAAGAACCTAAAAAAAATATAAGATTATAAAAAATGTCATTATGTTATGTAAAATTAGAAAAATGCCCCTGTGTTACAATATAAAACAAGAGATGAGTTGAGGGCAATTTGGTTATTTGGACAGGGCTAAAAGGGAAATTTGGTTATTTAGATAGGGTTAAAATGCTAAGGGAGATACATGAATGATTAATTAGAGTTAGTATATACCCTGATAAGATGTAAAAAGGTGTAAAATGACAATTATACTCTTAAGGATAATATAGTGTAAGATAGTAAACTAATGGCATTTTAGTCATTTTATAAAGGATGGTAAGAAGATAAATACATAGTTTAACAATGTCAATGGTGGGAAAAATTCAAATACTAGATTTAAGATCAGAAAATATATTATAAAATCTCAGAAAAATTAGTTATTAAACAGTCTGGTTTTGTGAAGTTTGACCGGACCGGTACCATATTGGACTGAATTTTTTTTCAATCAGATCCTAGCCTTAAATTTCACTAAACAAGACCCTAAATGATGTCATGGATGATGTCATAAAGTGCTTCTAAGGCAAGCTTGATGCAAGAATGAATATGGATCATTGGATCAAATAGTAAAAAATTAAATCCTAGGTATCCATTTCCACCCAAACTTTTCTATAAATACCCCAATTTCTCTTTTCATTCATGCCAAAAGCAAGAACCATGGAGAGTTACTAGTGAAATAAAATTCAAGCAATAAGAAGAGGAAAATTCAAGAGCAAAACAAGCAAGTATTTAAGGTAATTTTCTTCTCCTATTTTTTATTATGTTATAGGAAGATTTCTCTTGGATTTGAATGGTTGAAACACCATTTTTCTCTCCATCTTAGGTGTTAGACATGATCTGGAATTAAAGGAGAAATATGAATTTTAAGTCATTGAATGTTTATACAAGCTTAAACAAGCTAGAATTTAGTTTGAGCTTAAGAAATCATATAATCTTGGAATTGTAATCTTGAGACCCTTTCTATCACTATTCATGCATCTAGGCAAGAGTTATAATTTCATGATTTTACTACTTCCAATGGTTTTAAAATAAAAAATTGTGTGGGATAAAGTAGAAAAATAAGTATTAGAAGCATTAGAATTAAAATGAGAATTTTTAGAATTTATGAAGGTTCTATAGGGTTTTAGACAGATTTCATAGGATGAGTTTGATTTTCATAATTCTAAGATCATATTTGGATTCATTAGACAAAATTATATAGGATTCGTCTAACAAAATAATTATTACAAAACTAAACCACTAAGTCCAAGAATTAAGAGTTAGGGGTTTTAAGGAACTTGATATACCATATTTATGTAATGGTTCTAATGAGTTGTATAAACAATTTAATTGTATTTAGGGCCATGATATATCAAAGAAAATGAGTTAAAGAGGATAAGCAAGCAACCAATGTTTGGTTGGAGGCAAAGGGAGCAAAGAGAAAAGGATAAAGTTTTAAGGTAGTGGACTTATCTCTTTATGTGCTTGATGTGGTATACTTATGTGTTGACATGTGTATAATGATTGAATGATATTGTGACATGATAAATGATGTTGAATATATTATGACTAACATGTTTCCCATGGCCATATATTTTTATACAAAAGTATTTAGCATGATAACATAACACTAATTAAAGAAAATTTAATAAAATTACATATAATGCATTAGCATCTATCTTGTAGATTTAAATGGTAATATTTGCTACTGAGATTCCCCAAAATCTCACCCTCCCATAACCAACTATAATAGGTTATTTATGATGGAAGAATCATGATTGATACATGAGCTAAGGAATGGAAGAAAAGTAGACAAGTAATGGCATGTCATGTATGTTATCCTTTTTATGTAATGTTATGTAATATGCCATTATATATATATATAAAAAATTTCTAAAATAATTATGGAATAACCCCATGATGTATATAAATGTATGAGAGGCTAAAGAGATAGTTTATGCATACTAGAACAATTATTGAGAATTAAATAAAGGAAACTGAAGTAGTAAAAATATAGGTCCTAAAGAAATTTTATTGTGGCTTCAGTTTGACCTAGCAAATGAAAGAATTAATCTACAAAATTTTATGAGCAACAGTACACAACCAGAGCTTTAAATTCATATGTAACATGCCTTATTTAGATGTATATATCAAAATAAATGAATTTCTAAAGTTACAATACATAATTTAAAATTTTCAGAATTTGTCATATGAACAGTAAAAAGTAACAATTTAACTGTATTGATTGGCAAAGTAAATGTCCATATTTATATTTTTTTCTTAAATAGCTATGAAAGAGCTTCAATTAAAAATTTTGATCACCTCTATATGATGTTTCTAGAATTAGTAATAGATTTTTAAAGTTAGACTGTCAATCTGGAATTTACTAAATGAACATTACATGAGAAATAAGTTTTAAAATTTTAATTTTTAGGCCAAAGTAATACTTATGCTAATCAAATATATTTCTGAATATATACCCTGAGAGGTTAAAAATAGGATGTTTCAATGTGAAAAAGTAAAAGTGAAACTATAATCAAGTTAGAGTTTTTAAATTTTCAATAGACTTTTAATGGCAATTTTTCAGAACTGCTATTAAATGTCTACTATAATCACTTTTAACTAAAAAGTCCCTCTCTCTCTACCACATCATAGTTTATTAGTGAGTGTCGTGAAAGGCTAGATTTGGTGGGTTTTAAAATCTAATTGAATAGAGTAAGCTTAACAATAGCATTTCAGAACGGGGTCATATTTGTCGAAGCAGCAACGACCTTTGCGGAGCAATTTTCTAGAAGCTCCGATGTTGGTATGGTAGAGGATGACCGGCGGTGTTTGAAGTATAATGGACATAAGAAAAAGCAAAAGGTATACAATGATGTTTGAAGGATAATATACATAAGATAAAGCTAAGGGAGATGAATGTGAATGAATGACATGACAAAGATGGAAACAATATTAATGTGGACGTTTGCAGGATAATGTACAAAAGATAAATCAAAAGGTACTCTGAGCATGCAG
The DNA here is from genome assembly GCA_037074615.1 of Leucaena leucocephala. Lineage (NCBI taxonomy): Eukaryota > Viridiplantae > Streptophyta > Magnoliopsida > Fabales > Fabaceae > Leucaena > Leucaena leucocephala. Next base: position 11,933,261 of record CM073542.1, read on the forward strand.
TATGGTGAAGGGAAAGAGGAAGGTGGGTGATGCAGACAGAGAATAAGAAATGAAGTGGGGGGATTTTGGACATGGGATACAATTGGCAGATTTCAACTTTTAATGGCGGCTTATAAATAATCAAAGTTAAAGGTCCCTTATTTTTACTACTTTTATTTTACCTGAATTTTTTAAAAATATTTTGGACTTGAATAAGAAACAAAGTGATGCAAAATGAGAATAAGAAACAAATTGAGGGGGTATTTTGGACATGGGATACAATTGGCAGATTTCAACTTTTAACTGTGGTTTATAAACAACAGCTATTAAAAGTCACTTATTTTTACTACTTTTACTCCACCTAAAGTTCTTAAAATATTTTGGATTTGAAATTTATTTACAAAAATATTATCTCCTTTTGTTTCATGACAGTTTTACTTATAACTATCATGAAGTATTGTTGTGATAAGTATTTTCTTAATTGTGGTTTCTCAACTATAGGAATTTTTTTTTCTTAATTAATAATTTTTTTATATTATTGGATATGGTTAGCTAAAAGTATAGGAATGGTGGAAAAAACTAGCTAGGAACTAGGCAAATATTGCAATGGGAATATAGTCTCAATACTATAATTTTTTTAAAAAATAATTAAGATATCAATCTTTTATGAGAGAAACAAACAAGGTCAATTTAAGCAAGAAATGGTAAAATCTATGGGCTTCTAATCAAATGAAAATAATGGTATACATGATGCTCCGGGTTAGCTTTGGTTTTGAGATAGTGGTTTCAAATAGCCAAAATGAGGGGTTGAGCTTGTGGATACTTTCCTATTGTAATATAAGGAGAGAGATAGATATAAGAGATGTGTGGATTCCAACTAAACAAGTGTGGCCCACACATTTCCTTTTATTATCTTTGAGCGTAAGACTTCCTTACAACTTTTTTTACTAACACTTTCTTACAACTTACGGCAATGTTATGCCTATTTAAATTTTGATAGGTTGAGAATTGGATTATGATTGAATGAAGATTTAAAATTACATTTGGCTTGGAGTAATATGTCAGGGCAGAAAAATCTAGGTTGTGACTGGCATATAGGATAAAGTAAATAGTTCTGCTTAGCTTATCGAACCTAAACAAATTTTACATACTTTTAAACAAACATCTCTACAACAACAACAATAATAATATTCTTATTAAACTCTTAGTTTTAAAACCATTTAAAATATCAATGAGAAACAAATCAAACAAACATAAATTACTTTGGTCCCATTGTCTACATAACACATTGATTATGAATTTATCATAATAGTCATTAGGAATGGAAATAGGCATCCTAGCCTGTATTTTTCTTAGCCTGACATATTTAAAAAAATACACAGGTTCATACCTGTTTGAAAACTATTTTTTTAAGAGGCTAGACTTAGGCTCCTAAGAAGCTTATTAGGCATGTCAGATAGCCTATGTCTATCATCAAAATATATTTAATATAAAGTATAATAAATGGTTGTCAAACCTACCACCCATTGAACATAATAAAAGAATCAAACTATTGAACCATTACATCTTATTCATGATTTTATTCTTGTGTTATAAATTTAAACCCACCTCTGTAATCTATTTGAACAATAACACTAAAACCCATTTCGAAACCTTTATGTTGATTTTACTCACTGCTCATGCTCATGCTCTTCCTTCACTATCGCTCACGCTTAGGTTTGCTTTCATCTCTTTGTCCACGTCTCTCCAGTCTCCACTCGTCGTCGCTCACTTTCCAATCTCTACTTTCTTGATCCACTAACCACCTCTCTACCTTAACCATCAACCACATACCACATTCTCGCTTGTCACCACCATCTCATAAGTTTTTTTTTAATTTAGATTTTGCTGATTAAGATGATGTGATTAATTGGGTTTCCACATCTAGATTTTCTAATTTAGTTTTATTTTCACACATTTTATCTTTTGTCTCATGATTTCATTCTCATGGTTATATTTAGCAGATTAAGATGTGATTAATTCCATGATTATTGGTGTGAGTTATAATGTCAATACTTTTATGGTCATTCTATTACTCTATATATTTTGATCATTATGTTTCTTTATATATTTTGGTACTTATAGTGTCATTATGTTGCTATCTATTCTTCTAGGTGATATGTTTGAGTCATTTATTCACTGTATGCTTTATGACTCAGTTATCGTTAATGTCACTCCATTTGAGAGTGAAACAATGTCATCAACTTCAATTTCTCCTAATGCTATTTAGGTTAGTCAACTAGTACAGACAGATTATAATTAAGCAACTAATGATAAAAATGATATTGATAATAGTATCATCACAAACAAGGGCGAAAAACCTCATCTACATGGGATGATTTTAATCAAGTTGAAACTAAAAATGGGGTCATAGGTAAAATGCAAGTATTGCAAAAATATATTTTCGTACTCAGGGAATAGAGCTATCACTACTCATCTTTGGAGACATGGCAATGTATGCTTACAAAGGAAGTTTCATGGTTCTTCACAAAAAGGTAACCCACCATTCAATTTCAATCGTCCAATTTGAACATCAATCCATTTTTGGCAATGTAATATGGTAATGGCAATAGCAAGTGTTTTAGATCCCAGGTACAAATTATATGGTCTAAATTATTGCTTTTTTCGATTTATAAGCCTAATTGTATGGCTTCTGACAATGTATATAAAGTAGTGAAGGCTTTGGAATCTATGTATGATGATAACAACTATAAGGAAGAGACATATGCTAGTAATAAAGTTTATGTCGATAGCAACTCTTTTGGTAATACACTTTGTTCTCTAAAGTTTATGGATTTGATCATTTCACGAGCATTATTCGTGAAAAGGAAGCATTTCCACTAGTGAAATTGAAATTAGAAGGTTATCTTGAAGAGACTACTTACATTCCTAAGGGTAGTTCTAACTCTTTCAGTGCCTCAGAATTCTAGAAAAAAAAGTCTTAAGTTTAAGATTTTATCCAAGATGGCTGCTGATATATTAGATATTCCAATCTCAACCGTGGTATTAGAGTCCACTTTCAGTGCTAGAGGTAGAGTTATTGATGAATATTGTTCTAGATTAAATGAATAATTAATTGAATTACTTATTTATGGTGGGGATTGGCTTTGCAACAAGTATGGTTTAAAGAAGAAACTAAATGTACAAATTTTGTATTGTAAAAATAATACTATTTCTTTTAGTTATTATTTGTTAAATTTGTGTTATGATATAATAATATATATCTGATTTCTTACTTTTATGATGTTTGAGGAAGATGAAGAAATTGTGTTGAAGATTTGGTGAAGTGTGGGTAGTGATTATACATTGATTTGGCTTAGATTGTTGTACTTGTATTCTTGTAATCACCATTGTTATATTTGTTTGGTATTGTCTTGTTGGTTGATTAGATATTTTTCATAATTTATATTGAGTTAATTTTTAATTTTAGACTAATTAATGTTATGAAAAGCTTGTTTGAAGTTTTTTAAAATGCAATTCACAAAAAGGTCTATTACAAGACCTATTAAGGATATGTTAGGAAGGCCTGTTATAAAGGCTTGTTAGGAGGCCTATCAGTATAATTAAAAAAAATCAAACTTTCTCAATAGATTTCAAGCCAAACATTTGGACATGCCAGATTCATATCAGAAAAATAGCATATAACATGCTATAGACTAGGTTCATGCTGAATTGTCACTTAACAAGCTAATCCTATTAAAGTCAAGGTGAAGGCCTAGTCTGGAGTGTTTTTATACCTACTAGTCATGACATTGATTATGATTTTATCATAATAGTCATGACGTAATGGAACCCACGTGACGCACCAATTCAATACAATCTATGCGATAACCCTATTAAACATAATTAATTAACCACAATCACTTCGAGAAGAAATATAAAGAGAGTAGTGAGTCTCCCACTGACTTAATGAGATCATAAATAACAAAGTGGGCGAATTCAAGCAAAGGCACCCAAGAGTTTTTCGAAAACATATTTTTCAAGGAGGGGAACAAAATATGGTCAATCAAACAATCACACAAAATAATGATCACAAGTCATTCAACGACAACTGTATTTTCCCTTACACATCTCAGCCATCTCACCTATATCACTGTATATATGTCCATACACACACATACATTCTATACATCGTCGTGAGGTATGTTATGAGTTACCCGTGTTAATATATGTCACACGACTGAAGTAATGATAGACTAAAAGGAAGTAAAATAGAAAAACATAAATAATAGAAATAGCAACTAATTTTTGTGTCGATTAAATTGGAATCAAAATTAATTTTTGTAAAGGAAAATATAAGAAAACATATCATGATTAGTAAGTGCAAACAAAGGCCAATAAGGAAACGTAAAAGAATATAAAAGTATCGATTCAAATATAAATCTTAGTAAATATCATCAGAATTTGAATTCATAAAAGTATAAATTGTTAGAACAAAACAGAACACAATAATAATCAAAGTTCAAAACATTGACGCAAATTCCTAATATCTACAACTATATATCTAAGAGATATAAAATAATTTTGGAATTGATTCCCAAGTAAATTGGATTTTAAAAAATAAATCTAAAAACGTAGCAGAAAAACGATTTGGAATGTCACATTGCTATTCATGCACTCCCCTATTGGCACCAATCATATATATCCTATTTTCCCTTTCACCGTTCATAACACCAACTAAGGAAGCCTAACAATCACACCTATGGTTTTTTAAGCATAAGATCATTACTACCCTTAAATATCTGCCACTAGCTAATTAAAAATATCTTATAATATCTATATCCTAACTTTTATTTTACACCACTCTCGTAATATCTAATAAGAACCCACATGTTTTGCTACTAAACTTGGATATTAACTAATGATTAAGTGTGGCGACAGTTGAGAGAAGGAATGGAAGAAGAGAGAGCTATATAAATCTAGGGTTGTTATAACTATTACATGTATGTGTGGATGTCTATAACCCTTAACTCTTGGGATTCTCCTTAAGGTTCCTTCTTCTCTTAATGTCACAAACACGTAACCTCCCCAATGAATGACTTGAGAGGAGTTTCTTCTTATTAATTTCATTACATTAATCTTTATTTCTTTATAACCTTAGGTTTAGTCTTTAATAGTTAGGGCCTATAAATAGATGTCATACACAAGGTATTTGGACATGTATGAATATACAAGTGAATGAAGAATACTCTCTTGTAGGGGTGGGCAAACATGTCCCACCTGGTCCCAGGGTGTTTTGGGACAGGTCTGTACCATCCTATGAAAGGTCAGGATAGGGATTCATCAGGTCAGGATAGAAGGAGGGTCTGGATGGGACAAGTCTCGGCCATACCCTTATGACATCCCCTCTCGATAATATTTATTTGTTAAAATAACAAAATATCTCATGAAACCACAACCCCTCTCGTGCATGACCATCCCTAGTTTACCTTCCCCTCACTTACTTTAGTCTTCAGCTTCTGCCAGTTCCCCTCCAATTTAGGTCTCCCGCACTATGCTGCTAGTCCCACTCCCCTCACATCCTTGGTTGCTCCTTTATTGCAAGTCATGCTATCTCTAATAGACCAGTACTCCAATGTCATCTTTTGACTTGCAATTTCCAAATCCCCTTTAATTCTCCCATTCTTTGCCGCCAATCCCCCTATCTTTACGGCCTCAGTCACTCCTACGCGATAATTCGTGTTATCTCTAGTAGACCAGTACTACATCATCGTCACTTGACTTGCAATTTCCATATCCCCTTTAGGTCTCTCGTACTCTGTAGCACTATAGGCTTGAGGTAGGTTGCTCACTTTCAAATCTCCTTTAGGTTTCAATTTGTTCAGCTATTTGTTGTTATTTTGTCTTATTATCCATCCTTTTGTTGTTGTAACTTTGGTCCCACTCCCTATACTTGTGTTTGTTTTTATGAAATCCATCCTTTAGGTTACACATTAAAGAGTACCCGTGTATATTATTCATGTCATATTTATTTCTCTAACAAGTGATGCAAACACCATGAAACACTTAAAGTTTAGTCCTACTCCCTACTTGAATTAATGCTCTAGCTATATATATATATATATCCATTTCCATGATCTTTTTCCAATAATTTCCCATTTACTTGTTCTCTAAATTCATCATAATATGAACTAGATGATTAGGTCAGACTTTATCATTTTCTAAAACCATTTCCATTATTCACTTTCTCTCTTATGCTATTTCCCTAAGGTTGACCTTCACAATTTCCATCATTCACTTTTTGTCTAATATTGCTTTAATTTATGGAAAAAATTTTAAACAGTATCTTTGATTGGTTATTGTGTATTTAATCCATTGACAACTGGCTTCTGTTAATCTTAATTATTTGATTATATATTTGCTTTGCTCTTGAACATTATTTGATTATATATTTGCTTTGTTCTTGAACTGGATTATGCGCATTTAATTCTTTGATGTATTACTTTTAAGGGAAATTTTTCATGGTTAATTGATTTTAAGTTTTCCAATTTAAATTAAATGGTATAGGTTCTGGCTTTTCTACTTATTTTGGATGCAGGAAATCTACTTGCATTAGACTAATGACCCTTGCTTTCTAGACTCCACTCTCTAGTCATTAAGTTTTTTTATGCTTTGTGATGTATAATATAACCTTGAACATACTAATGATCAGTGATTTTTCTTATTTTATAAGAGGATGGCTACTATACCACCCATTGTTGAAGAAAACTTTATACAAAATAAAGATGTTGAACTTGAAGATGTACAAGAAAGACAAGACATGGAGGGAGAAAAAGAATATATTGTAGAAGAGAAACCAACAAAAAGACTCAAATATATTATTTGGGAGCATTTTGATCGAAATCTTTTGGATGAAAATAATAGAGATCATAAAGCCAAGTACAAGTATTGTATAACAAGAATTGCTTGCAATCCTATAACACATGGGATAAGTGGATTAAGAAAACATCTGGATAGGTGCCCCTAAATTTGAATAGAATAAACAAATGAGGCAAGCTATATTCACTACAGTAGGGTCTTCTAAAACTATGGGTCATCATTTATTTAGTCATAAACAATGCAGAGAAGCTTTTGCAAAATATATCATATCGAATGAATGATGTTCCAAACTATTGAAGGTGAGGGTTTTAGACAGATGATAAGTGAGGTAGAACCTCACATTCAAGTACCATCAAGATCAACAGTTATTATGGATTGCTTAAAATTGTATCTTGAAGAAACAACAACTTGAAAAGTTATTTCAAAAAAAATAAGTCTATGTTTTCTTCATGACAGATACATGGACTTTCAATTAGAATTCCAACTATATATGTCTCACTGCTCATTGGATCAATGAAGATTGGCATTTGCAAAAGCGAATCTTGAATTTCTGTGTAGTTGAAGACCATAAGGGTGACAATTGCTAAAGAAATTGAGAAATATTTATTGTCATGGGACATTGATAAAGGTTTTACCATTATAATTGATAATGCTTCTTCAAATAAGAATGCATTATCAACTTTGAAGTCAGTTTTTAGATATTGGAACGGTCTTGTATGTGATAGGTACTTCTAGCACTTGAGGTGTTGTGCTCATATCATGAATTTGATTGTCATATGATGTGAATGATATGGATGACTCCATTGAAGCCATTTGGAATATAGTTAAATATGTAAGATCTTCTCCTAGGAGGTTTTAAAAATTTAAAGAGCTTGTAGAGAAAATGAAGATCGATTCAAAGAGTTTACTAAGAATGGATTATCTAACTAGGTGAAATTCAACTTACATAATGGTGTAGATTAATCAATTTTCTACACCTCACCATAAAGACAACAATATAGATGTTGTAATATTTACATATTGTTTCTACACCTGCCGGTATTCTTTGTCCGGTTTAAATGTATTTTTAAAAAATGCCCCTTCAATATTTCATTAACTTGATCACCTTCAAAGAGACAACAACAGAGACAGAGTTCAAGATGACAGAGACAAATCTTCAATTGTTCATTTTATTATTTATTTAATAAAATTCAATAAAAATATACAACAATTTGAACAAAAAAATAAAAAATATATTCTGTTAATGACAAATACTATTGAGAAAGAATTATTTGAACAAAAAACTTAGCCAAAATATTGCACAGGTCCTCAATATCTTGTTCAAAAAATAGGTCAGATTGATTAATCATTTGAAATGTCAAATTAACATAAAAGAAATTAAGGCATTACTAAGATATATTAAATTGATAAGAAATATAAGAAATCATTAAAAATACAATTTACCTTCTCAGTTAGGTTAGTTCTATTTGACAAGATGATATTGATCATGAACAATATTATGTGTCATCAGCAAAATAACTCTTGGAGCATAAGACTTAACCCTTTTATTGCCTTTGGTGTGATCCATTAGGGTCCCTCATTGAGTTACCTTTCTTAAGACCCTTTGCAATTGCAAATGTCTTCATAGCCCTATGACCAAAGTTATGAACTTAGTAACCCTTTTATTACAAAGACCATATTTAATTTATTACAAACACCATTGTTTTGTAAGGAAGAAAACTCATATGTTCATAATCTTTTTGGCATCAACCGATGGTTTATAGTGGAGAGAGCATAAGAAGAAACTTTTATAAGTATGCTTACATAGTATGATCAAATGCAAATGATTAGTATAGAAAATAATTAAACAATAATGATTATTAGCATTAAGAAAATACAAACCTAGCATGAAAAATATTAAAATATTATCATTCTTACTCCTTCATATATGGTGCGAAGAAACAATCAATATAGGTTTCACCAAGCCTCCTTGAAATATACTGAAGTTTTGAAGATTGGGAGATACCTTTTAAAAAATTTGAAATGGGCATAGAAATCCAAACTGACCTTATTTGCACTTGAAAACCAACTCAGCTTGTATATACCTACAGTTAATGCAAACACGATGTTAGTTAATACAAACACTCAGCTTGCATAAATGTTATTATTACATATATTTACATTTAAATTAGACTTATATCAAAAATACTTGAATGCACCCGGAGGTTAGTTTATTCCTATGAGTGATAACAGATTTCACATATGCATGGTCAACAAAGGCAGGTTCGCCGTGTCATCCATAACTAAATCCATAAGCAACGTATCCACATAGAACGTTTCGTCAAATGCCAATTTGATCACACGTTACGTGGCACTCAAATTGGGAGGTGTGGGAAGTTCTCTTTAGGATGACGCCACATGATCTGAAACAAGATGCTTTGGCCATAATATGAGATTCCCCTTTACCTAACCACATTATTTACCTTATCAGTCAGAATTGGGATAAGAGCATCTTCAATTATCACGTCTTCAACTGCCACCCTTAACTGATCGTCCTAAATTTGGATATGGTGGGTAGTTTCCCCTAAGATATAGATGGAAGTATGTGCCACTAAACTTTTAAGAGGATCCTCCATATATAGATCACAAGGTTCAACATCCTCTAACACTGGCCCCGCTATACAACAACTCCCTTTAGTGTTAGGACGGGCTACATTTGAGAGCATTTAGAGGGCACTTGGCTCCTGTTGCCTTAATTTCATCATGAACAACATTTCTTCCTTAATCTTTGCTAACCCCTCTTATAATTGTACCTCAACTGAAGCTTCTGCCTATGCCCTAGCCTCTGCCTTAGCCCCTACCCTCATAATGGATAACAATGATTCCACCTCTGCCCTCAGAACATTGGGGAATTTTGTGGAGATTCTCCAAAATAATCTCTTATATCTACACTTCCTCCAACTCCCCTGACACGACCCTATGCTATTGCTTACTTGTGGCAACAGTCAAGATGTGATTCGTACTATCTGACTTGAATGAGCAATAGGCTTCTTGTTGTTTAAGATTAACCTATAACATAAAAAGAGTAAACATAAGAAATCATATAATTAGTCTACTAAAACAAAATAATAGAAGTAGTACTTACAATTTTTCCACAATCATGCAAGCGTGATCGCTTGTAAATGATCCGCTCCCTTTTTAGTGAGCATACAATCATTTATCTTTATGACATATTAGAGATAGGGGAGCAAGGGTAATACTAGGATCAGACTCATCAACCTATTCCAGCCTCTTCCTCTTGGCCCCCAACAAGTCTTTTTCAGTCTTTGTGTAACCCTCTCGAGACATTATGTTGGGGCAATCATTCTTGAGAGCGTGTTCAATGGCTTTTGATCTTTTTTCCTACAAGACTTGAAGTGGTTAAAACTAATACATACAAAAGGAATAAACATGAGAAATGCAAGATTCCTTTTCTATGACATATCAACTCATCATAGCTGCTGTCATAGTCTGAAGCCTAACAAATTCTTCTCAAGTAGCTTCGTCATGAATTAATACTTGCTGCATGGAGAAAGATGATGTTGACTATCTTTGTCCTGACCATGCACATACTGATAAGCTAGTTGTGTCTTGAATGCCCTCTAACGTTCAGCACAATAAGACAATGTTTTCTTCTTCAAGATTTCATTGTTAGAAACATCGTGAGCTGCAATAATTTCTATTGAAAGCAGAGTTATCAATAAACAGTTATAGTTTTTGGTATTAGTCTATATACAATATACAATAGTTAATTCCTATACCCAGATAGAGTCCCGAATTTGATTCTTCACGCAATTATCAATAGTATCCCAAGTCTGTATGGCAATGTTAGTATTATTACATGTTAAAAGATTGACATAACTCATGTTCTTGGTCCTGTGTTCACCAATTAGGTTTCAACATGTGTCAAACTCAATATGTAGTAATTTCCCTTCCTTCTTGTCTTTTGAAATGTCTTTCAATCACATCACACTTCTGCCCCTCCTTTACTTAGAGTCACTTAAAGCATCGCTAGCCTCATTCTAATTACCACTAACCCCATATTCCTATATACACAATAACAAAAATATAGTAGGTAGAGAAGAACAACTGACCACAGTGAAAGAAGTGCAAGTATTTATTAATGGAAATAAATGCAGGCATTTATCACATAAAACTATAAAACCTAGATTAAACAAACACGTAAAAGGCAAAATATGTACACGAGAAAATAAGTGTCCTGAATACGTACATGGCAAAGCACAACGAGAGCGAGAACAGAGAAGAACGATTGACCCTAACGAAGCCCAACAAAAACCACAGAGCATGATGAGTGGCATAATGATAGACGACTAAAAACTAAGACTGAATAAAACCTGAAAAATGAGAAATGAAGAGATGTACGAAAGGGCGGGCGTCGATAAAGTATTTTCATTAAGACTTTTTACATCATTTAACATTTAAATTCGGTGTAAAAATCATATTTTGAATATGAAATGACTAATATTTTGAATTTCAAATGACTTTTTACACCGGATAACATATAAATCCAGTGTAAAAAATGTGACCTTAAGTGTTGCAACTCACTTTTTACGCTAGATAACATGTACAACTGGTTTAAATATTAGAGTTATTTTTTCAAACTAACCCTTTTATTAACCCATCACTTGTAAGTTACAACAACACAATATATGCAATCAGAACAATATACTTGTGCTATTATTATATCAAAACAATATATGCAATTACATACAAATCAATCAGAATCCACTTCTTTATTCAATTTTGGTAACCCTACTGAAAAAGAAGAGTATCACAAATTGAATCATCATCGTCAACAACCTTTTTTTCTTGGAGAGCGACATGCCATATTTTATTTATCGGATCAGTGATATAGAACACTTACTTTGCTTGGTCTGCCATAGTGAAAAGCTCATTCCCAAAACTTATACTATTCAAATCAACCAGTATAAATCCTAACCGATCCACCATAACACCGTTGTTTACATTAGCCCACTGGTATTTAAACATAGGAACTGTGAATTTGGTGTAGTCTAACTCCCAAATATATTCAACAACGCTATAATAAGGGATGACTGCTAATTTAGGATTGTTATCTTTTAAACTAGAGAAGTACATAGCTTTAGCTACTGACATAACACCACTATTCTACACGCTACTTTTATCATCTAGGGACTTCGTATAAAAGGAATACCCATTGATATCAAATGAATTCTAGCATATCACATTAAAGCAGGACTATATGCCAACTATCTAACTGAATCAGATACACAATTATCATTTTTAATCTTTTGTTTAAACTAATATGCAAAATATTTGTTGTGTTCTCTAATCAGCTTTTGCTATGTCATTCTATTATTTTATTTTTAGACAAGCTCTTTATGAACAACTATATAATCTTGAACTTTATCAATATTATTCAAGATGTGTAAGTGTATCTACTACAATTCATTACGATCAATACTATTCACTGATATTATATGTTAACCCCTGTTTGGCACGGGGTTTAGCGAGACTGGTAAGTCTTACTATAGATAGGTAGTGTTGACAAAAATCCATAGATTTCAACAAGACATGACAATCATGAGACTTTTAGCCTACTAATTCAAATTATTCATCAACACAATCTTCTTAAGATTAAATGAGTACCTAGAGGGAACTTTGATTCCTTGTAAATATTCACAAATACTTCTTCTCTCATCCTTGGACAAAATATTAATCTCTTCAACACAATAATTCCCCTCAACATCTAGCCTAGGATATAAATCCTCACGTATTCCTATTTCTTGCAAATCTAATCTTAATCTTGCCTTCAAAATGTCTTTGAAACTACCATGTAGGTTGAGAAGTGCTCCAACAATGTTGTCATACATATTTTTCTCCACATGTATGACATCAATATAGTATTTTACCTGAAGATGTTGCCAATACAGAAGCTAAAAGAAGACAGATCTTTTTTTCATATATTTTTCTCACTTCTCTTAGTAGTCTTACAGAAAGTAATATTGATGTCTTTTACCTTTTCATAAACTTGTTCTCTAATCAATAGTTCTGGAGCATTTTCAAATTCTTGGCTACCAAAATTTTTTTCTTTAGTCGACAACATGGGTGGCCTTGTGTTAAAAATCTCCTATAACCTAAATAGACTATCTTTCTTCCATGGCGAAGTTGATAGTAGCAAGTCCCTTCCTCACAAATCGGACATACGTTATGGCCCTTAACACTATACCCTAACAAATTTTTGTATGCAAGAAAGTCATTAATTGTACAAAAGATTATAGTCCGCATATTGAATACCTAATTCTTAATAGCAACAAAAACATCTACATCTTCCTATAGCTTTTTCAAATCTTTGATAAAGACATTAGGTAAACATGTATGTCATTTCCTGGTTATTTTGATCCTGAGATCAATATAGACAATATTACATACTTGTGTTTCACACATAACAAGGGATATAGTTTTTAAACCACTAAGAGGATGAGCCATTAACTATATATACTACTAAGGCTACCATAAGGGTTCCTCCCATTTGTATTGAGTCTTAGGTTTTGTTGTTCATTGCCGAACTCAGAAAATAAGTCATCAGTCTTCTTCCATTATAAAGAATCAATTGGATGATGAAGTGTTCAATCACAAATCCTTTCCATCGCATGCCGTAACATTTTTTTGCATCACCTTCATTAGCAAAAAGCCGCTTAAACCTTAGTATAATTGAAAGATACCATAACAGCTTTGTAGGAGACTTGTTTGATATATACCTTAGTGTCTTACATATTGGGCATTTCTCCTTATCTTTAAAATCTTTCCTATACAATATGCAATCATTTGGGCATGCATGAATCTTTCTATAATGTATGCCTAAAGGACATATTATTTTCTTAGCATCATAGTAGCATTTGGGTAATACATTTTCTTTTGGAAAAATGTCTTGTAACAAGTCAAATAATTTTGAAAAATCTCTATCACTCCACCTATGTCATGCTTTCACACTTACCAATCTCAATATCTTATTCAACAGGTTGTATTTTTTGCACCCTGGATATAGAGGTTTTTTTGTATCATTGCACATATTACTATATTCATGTGACTGCATAAAAGCATCTTCTCCAATATCACGAATCATGTCTTCTCACTAATCATTAGTATCCATTTCATCATCAAAGGTCTGTTCCAACTGTTCAGATGTACTCAACCTTTACACATTTTCACTATGCCATACCCATACTATTTAACTCTTGTAAAACCCCTCACAAATTAGATGAGTGTACATATCTGTAGTACTTTGCTTCCTCTTATTTAAATAACTCACACAAGGACAATAAAACCTTCCATTATCATCATCACTATTTTGTTTAGCAAAATCCTTCACCCCCTCACCATACTAAACACTTGTTTATTTAGCATTTATCGAACTACGATCCATATTTATGGAAGACTAAAAAACTAGAAAATAGAAAACAAGAAAACCTAGCTTGTAGCTAATTATGGGAGAGAATATACCAAGCAAAGTGGAAGAACTCACCAAATGAAACAAGTAAATGACAACAATTAATATAACACAAATAACAGTAAAAGCTACCACTAGTAGTACATATATCTTCAATTCTTGAGGAGTTCAAAACAAAACTCACCAGCTGTGAAGGGTCGAGAAGACTTAAATGCACGAACAAGTGAAAAATGACAGATGGGAGGTGTGAAGGGGCTTTCATTTAAATTAAAGTGCATTTCGTAAGCAAATCTACACCAGATAAAATGCAACACCGGTGTAGAGATAAATTGTTTGAAACCAAACATTATATTCTACACCGGTCACTTTTACACTAGTGTAAAATAATATAAATTGAACAACTCTACACCGAATGAAGTGGAAGATCAGTGTAGAAATAACTTTTTCTAAACTATCCATTATATTCTACACCTGACATTGAAATATCCGATTTCAATATGTTGTATTTTTTTATTTTTGAAAAATAAAAGAATAACATGTCATCAAAACAAGAAACTTTATTCATTCAGCTTTACTAATAACTTTACATCAAAAGTATGAAATTTTTAAAATAATATTTATCAGAATATATAAAATATTCTCTCTTTTCTGTCATTAAGTATAAAAAATAAAATAGGAAGGGCAAATAAAGGTTGCAGGCTTTCACTCCTCATAAAACTAAGAGGTCTAGAATTCATTAGAATCAGTAGGATTAACATGATGGTACAAGCTATCTATCTGTTAATGGCAGTAAACTTCTGAGCAAAAAGCTCTAAAACTGTCTTTTAGTCTAGTAACTTTCTAAGATAGTTCTTCCACTGAGTTCTCCAAGGCATTGAAGAGCATGATGTATTCCTCAAGGCACTCCATCAAAGTGAAAACTAGAGGAGGAGGAGAAGGAATTACAGGGTGAGGGTCAGGATGTTTGTCTTCAAAATCATCTATGTTTCTTTTGTACGGCGGATAAGGAGGTGTGCTTGAGAAAGAAGCTATTGGATCATTTAGAGAGAATAAAATAAAATAAAATAGAGATAAAGTGATGAGATGAAAAGTACTAATCATAGGAATGGTATACATATGGTTGAGGAATAAGAACGGTTTCAGAAAAGAATCTTGAAGAACGCAATTGGCTTTCTATCATAATGAGTACAAATGTTGAAAACCAAAGAAGTGAAATAAACAGCCTGAGAAGGTACAAAGAAAAGAAGTGAGAAAATATACACAGGAAATTGAAGAGTCATAATAGAAAGTATATTTAACACCGGTTATGTATATATTCTATACCAATTCAATGTAAATTCGATATAAATATTTTATCTTATTTACAAAAATACCACCAGTCATTTGTTCTAAAGCTTCTCTGCAAGGTCTAAAGAAGTTAAAGAAAAGAAGTGGCAAAGCAAAGACAAGAAACTGAAGAGTCAGAATATGACGCAGCTAATATACACCTATTAATATTAGTATACGACGTAGTAATTATATTTTACACCGGTTACGTGTACATCCAGTGTAACTATTTTATTTTATTTACAAAAATACCACCAGTCATTATTTTAAATTGTCTCAACAAAGACCGGTTTAAAAATTGGGCTTTAAAAAGCGTATTTTGTACCAATAAGAAAATAATAATGGTTGACCACATTGCAATGAAAAATTGGCAATTGAAAGCTAATGATATTTTTTATTGGTTATTACATTATGATTGTGGAAATAATAATATATCTATGTGAGTAAATGTTATAATATGACAATAAGTCATATGGACAAAAGGGCAATGTTAAAATGTGATCGAAAGTCATATGGACAAATATATATAAAATCATTGAAATTAAATTTTAAAATTCGTTATGACACCAAAAGAATTATGAGATTTTATAGAAAATATCAAAAGTAATTATGATGTTCGAGACAAAAAATTGTGGAGAAAAAAGCCCAAAGTTATTGTAAAGCAAAAAGAAATGGCCATAAGCCTAAAAGGTAAGTGATATTTAATTTTTATTAGCATTTAAATTTAATATGATTTGTGAGAGACAAATAAATATAAGTATTTATTATTGTGATGTTGATAAGTATGTGATATGAAACCAAATAGATTAAATTAAAAATGAGTTATTAGTCATTTTTAGGATAGTAATATTATGCCAATTTATTTATAAATATAGATATATAAAAAGTAAATAGATATCATTTATGAATTTAATAACTTTATGATACTAGTACACATTACAATTGAATTTGTTGTATGTGATATGGTTGTGGTAGTGTTTATAAAACTTAATGACAGATATGTATTATTAAATTTGGAGTGAACTCTATGATTGAGGTTTTTCTTTTTAAATCATGTAATAAGATATATCAGAAATTTAAGGGAAAAAAATAAAACCATGTCAAGTTTGAATTTGAAACTTGATTTATTTGATTGTCTGTAATATGATTCAACCAATTTTATCGTAAAAAGTCTAATATTTTTTCTGATATTTTACCAAGTCATCATGTTATGAATTGTGGAATTGAATACTTCAGAAAAATAAAATTACATGGGTATTACATTTGAATAGGTAGATTGATAATTGATTTAATTTTATGAGAAAATTTATTATAAATAATTGAGGTTGATCTTTGATTGGTTGGACAAAATAATTTTTGTAGTGTATGTAAACTCTATATATTGTAAATCAAATTTATGGATATTAGATAATTTGAAAGAAAATTATTAATATCATAAGTATGTATTCTATTAAGGAGTTTTATTTTAATAATTTTTGGTACATAATATATAATTATCAAACATGAATGATGAATCTATATATCTCTATATAGTTGTGCATTCATTGGAAAATGTTAGCAATTTATTATTCTCTTCCATTTGGTGGATTTATGGAAGATTTTATTGTATTTAGTTTTTATATATATCAATTGAGTCCTATATATATTTTAAAATATATTGTGATGTAAAGAGATCATCGGTGGAAATTTTATCGAGAGCTTCATTTAAGTAATGATTATTTATTAATTTTATTTAGCAATGCAAATTTATAATATATTGGGTTATCAAGAAATATTATGAGAAGATATATATAGAGTAAATAATTTTAAATACTCATATTAAATATGTATCGAGAGAAGTAAATTCAAATATATTATTAATGAGCATTGAAATTATATAGTAATAAGATATGACAATTTCTGAAGAACCTTTTATAATAAAAATGATATGTTCATGAAGAACTAAGATATATTTTCTAGAACTAAGACATTTTCTTTTGGGCAGAAAAAGAATAGATAATGAAAATTATGACACATATATTAGAACTTCGATTCCCTAAAGGATCTGAAATTGATAGCCCAATTAGATTGAAATCCCTGATTATATGTACGATGGGAAGCACCTGGACTTCTAGGTGAAATACATGAAAAATAAAAACATGTTTATATGACTCATACTTGAGTGGGATTGTTTGTATACAAGTGTGAATAAATATTGGATGAAATTCTATTCAGATCTTCATAAAAGTCTAATTGATCTCCCAATAAAATTCTCTCGATAAAATTGACTTTTGGTCACTAACAAGATATTTTTGAATTTATAATGATTATTTCTATTGATCTACCACAATGCACATAGATGGCTATTAAAAGAAAATTGAGATAAATGTTGTGTAATAACCTCATTCTTCTTCTTTGTCTCAAAATGAAACAAAATAATGTTTCTAAAGGAAACAAATAGATTTAGAAAACTTATACCACATGATTAGTTGATTGTCATTAACAAAATTTTCTCAACATAAGGAGAGAAATTGAGTAAATGAAAAGGGAAACACCATGAATGTATCATTATTATCAAATGTATATCATTAAATATAGTAGTATGAACTAGAAGTTCATCAAATATTGTATTCATAAGATATTATAAAATATCCGCCAGATGTGATTATTGACCTAAATGAGGTATCAAATCTCATATTCCAGCAAAAAATGCTCCAATTAGTATAATCCGAACTGAGACATGTTTGAAGCATGAAAGGGTAATCGGTTTCAAATATAATAGAAATATTGGAGTATATAATTAAGATGATCATATTAAAGAGGCAGGTACTCCAGAAGAGTATCAAGACATAACTACTTGTAAAAACCTTAAAAGATGTTCAAGTATATGAAATGTAATAGAGCTCAATAAGTTATTGTCACAAAAATAAAAATGAAACTGAAAAGATAAAGTTGTAGAAATGGTTTTGATAATAATATAATTAAATGAGGATTTTGTGTGTAGATACATCATGTCAAAGTAGATAGAAAAGTGATTGGCCAAAAGGAAAAGGAAAAAGATAAAGATGCAATGAGGATAGATTATATTCTTTCGATATATGAAAATTATGAACCTGTAGTCTAAATATTTGAAACATAAAGTTATTATTCGATATATAAATATTTATTGCAAAATAAATATTTTTACAAAGGTTATTATGAGAAATATTATTTTGTAGTAGATGCAATAATGTTTGCATATATTACTAGTCTGGTAGTATAAGAAAAAAATATGTGTCTAATAGATATTGGTATAGCCTAAGCATATGACTCACTAAATAGTGAAATTTACATTATAATCTTTTAAATATTTAAAATGCCTGAAGCATATAAAAAATATCTAGAGTTCAATACCCATTGATTTCATACTTGTTATTTTGTCTATAAAAATATATTAAATTTAGCATACCAGAAGACCTATATATTTATTATATTATATTATATTTACCTATTGTGTTGGTATTAAATGTTATAATTTTATTGGCAAAATTAAGTTCTTATTATGGGTACATAATGGATAATGAAATTGAGATTTGAGTACATAAAGCAAGCGAAGAGTATGTTGATAATTCAACATATCCAGAAGATATTTTAGAGAAATATATGTACAAATATTATATGATAATAATGCATTATGTATGGTTCAACTAAAAGAAATATATACTCAAAAAGTGTTGAAAGTAATTCACTTGAGAAAATATTACACTTTACTAAGAAAGTGATGTTGAAAAGTAGATGTTATCA
This sequence comes from Leucaena leucocephala, assembly GCA_037074615.1. Classification (NCBI taxonomy): domain Eukaryota; kingdom Viridiplantae; phylum Streptophyta; class Magnoliopsida; order Fabales; family Fabaceae; genus Leucaena; species Leucaena leucocephala. The sequence goes on from CM073542.1 coordinate 11,952,654, forward strand.
TTATGGGATAAAAATGATATGGTAATAAGGAGAAGTAAATGTGATATTATCATCAGGGGAGTAAATATTATGATTTACTATTTTTTCTTAACTAAGATTTTATCCCATTAGATTTTTCTGGTAAGGTTTTTAACAAAACATCTTCAATATGTATTATATACTATTTTTTCTTCAGTAGGTTTTTGTCGAACCAGATTTTTCTTAGTAAAATTTTAATGAGACAAAATATTTGTCATGAACATCCAAGGAGGAGTGTTATAAATATTACATGTATGTGTGTATATATATATCCATAACCCTTAACTCTTGGGATTTCTCTTAGGATTATTTATTTTTCTTATTGTCAAAAACCCATAACCTCCCCAATGAATGACTTAAGATAAGTTTCTTATTATTAATATGATTACATTCATCTCTATTCATTTATAGCCTTAGGTTTAGTCTTTAATAGTTATAACTTATAAATAGAGGACATACACAAGGTATTTGGACATATATAAATATACAAGTAAATCAAGAATATTCTCTTGTCTCCCCTCTCCATCTCTTATTTTATTATTTATTTTTCTCTCTAGTTTATTCATTTTTCTCTTATTTTTATACAAGGGCTTTTATGGTTAAATTGTCTAAATCTATATATAATATTTTTATTATTATATTTTTTTCCTATAAGATTTAAATTATTTATTTTAAGAGTTTAATGGGATACAAGAAACGTTTTACAAATTTATAAGATGGCTTCAAAATTTATTTTAGATTTGAAACTCACACACATTTTTTCTTATTATAATTTAATTTTACTTTTAATTTTTCTTTCTTTATTTGGAACATATCTTTGGTAAAAGTTTTGTTCCTTTCCAAAATTTGTACAGATGATGAAGTATGCATGTAAATAATGACGATACTTATATCAAATTGCCCATTCAAACTATACTTATTTGATCACATTCATATTTTAGACACATTTGTATGCGCGATTGTATATATAATATAAAGTTTATATGAAGTCATATCGTTCATAATTTATATAAATTTTGAATAGCAGTATAATTTAGTTTTTAGATTCCACATTTTTTATGGATCTTTAATATAATTAAAGTATAATGGTCTATTCAACAAGTAATTTAGTAACTTAACATACTTTAAAGCATGTCAATTGCATCATAACTACTCATTTATAAATTTTCAATGGTTAAATCAATATGACTTTAAAAGTATTAAAAAAAATAAGCACAATAGTCTAACGTTAACCATTAAATTTTTTAATGGTCAAATGCTTCATTTCCTATTTATAAATATTTCTTGATAATATTGATTTAAGAAAAACTTTAAAATACGTACAATTTCCTCTAATGTTTTTTGTAATGCCCAAACCTCTTAAATGTTTTTTTTTTTCATTTTTTTTATCATTAGATTCTACATAACATACAATTTGTGACACTTTGATATAATTTAATTGTTTATGATTTTTTTAAAAAAATAAAATTGCACAATTTTAAAATATTTTCTATCATAAAAAAATTAAAATTGTGCTATTTTTGCCCATAAGATGTTAAAATGTCACTAATTTTATGTAGAACTTATTGATCAAAAAAAAATTGAGAAATTATAAAGGACATTAGAGAGCATTAGAAAAAGGCACATTATAAACTCTAATATCTACTGAGTCAGATGTCACTTTCTTCCTTCCTCTAGTTTCATGTTGTTACTTGATGACTGCCTCATAGAGAAGGACATAATAGTGCAATATTAATATATAGAAGGGAATATCAAACTGATTTAAAGAAGTGTAAATGTAAATAATTTGAAAGGAAAACAAAACTCACATCCTTTACAAGTTGATTTGTTGTGGCAAGGTTTTCTACAAATGCTGCCATTCATAGTTGACCCTCTTTTGCTTAACTTCTCTACTGTTGTCGGGAGCAAGTCACACTCATTACTTACTCTCTTCTTTTTTGGTCTGCTTCAATTGTTTCTACGTTGATATCCCTCCTTAGAGAATTTTCAATAATTGTTGCTACCACATTCTCTTAAAAGGTTAACAGTATCTTTCAACATTTGCAGTTTGTGCCTAGAAATTTTCAACTTCCATCTATCCAAATGCTTACAAAATCCCGCAAAGCGGTTTACAAGGTTTTATAAAAAATATTGTCAAATCTGTCTTAAAATGAGAATAGAAGGTTGAAAATGTCTTTTGGTAGAGCTACCCTAATTTTAACTTCTATTAGGACCAACGCTTGTTAGGACTTGATTAGATTTAAAGCATTGTCGGTCTTAATTGGATATAACTCTCTTAAAAGCGTTTTTTTATTTTTACATAAACTTAAATTTAAGACCTGATACTTAATTTAGAGATAACCATACTTAATTTTATAAATTTGATGCTACTTTCTAGGTTTTTTGATTCGGTTTAGTCCATTAGTTTTTATCTTAACAAGGATTAGCTCATGCCTCATTGCATGGGCTTTGAAAATTTAAAGAAAAACTTATGCGAATGAATAAAACATATACTCCTTCAACTCTCGAATAAACGTTATGATTTAAGATAAAAAAAATTAATCGTTATGATTATTGCCTACCTCGTCAAAATTAAGAAAAATGGTTAAAACATTATATTTGTACCAAACTAATGTTTTTTCTTAAAAAATGCCATATTTAATGATTAAAACGCAAAATTAAATTAGTTATCCTTATAAAAATGAGAAAGCTAGACAGCAGAAAAAGAGAATAATAAGACAAGGAATTGGAAGAGAATGCAAGTGAGTATTTTTCATCTACATGTGTGTTCTTAGTACCAATACTTTGTACATAGTCTATATTTTTAGGTTTGCAACCATTAAAGTCTAATCCTAATATTACAGAGAAATAAAGAAAAATAAAATGACATTAAGCATGAAAAACTACGCACAAGATATTCATTCAGAGGTTATGAAATTTGTAACATTTAAAGATAAAATAATCCTACAAATTAGGGTTTATGTTGTTCCACTCATATAATAATAAAATGTTTATTATACTCCTCTTTGGTGGTTAATATCAAATATCGTGCCTTGTTAAAATCTTATTAAAAAAAATCATTAGGACAAAATTTTAGCAAGGAAAAGAGTGCCCAACATTCAAATACATATTAAACTTGCTTCATTAAAAACATTTATAGAAAAACCTAATCCGGGATAAAACCTTAAAAATGAAAAGAGTACGAGTACTTGTTTATTCCACACAATGACAACATTAGTTTACGTGTTTGAATTTATATATTCTAATAACATACACTAATTTTCCAAATATTTAGTTGATAATGTATTGGTAAACGAATATGTATGATTGTCACACATAAGATAATTTGTCGAATATTTATATTACCACACTTTAAAAGATCATGATTGAAAAAAAATTTTGGAGACATGTTTTTCTCCTTTGATACAATTTTCCTTTTACTTAAGCTACACATGCTACATTATCTTCATATAATATTATTTTAGAATCTTTTATTTTAGAAACAAGTCACACATTTTTTTTGTATATGCTAAATAATTGATCTTAACCCAACATATTTTTGACTTACCTAATAAACTATAATTATTTATGTATGATTTAATAATGAAGCTACTAAAATTTATTTTTTTAATGTCAAGATATAGTTATACTTTCACAAATTTAATTGAGATCTAACTCTATACGAATCTAATAAAAACCCTACATCTGAATAATGAATCAATTATTGCTAGAAAAAATATATATCACAATACTACTTCAAAAGTGTTATAAATAAAGTTATCGTGATATTTTTATAAATAAGTTATATTTTAAAATGCCTTTTTACAGTAATTTTTATCATAACCTCTATAATATATATTTTTAATGATAATTTTATAAAAAATTATTATAAAAAATATTTTATCTAAATTTAAAAAATTTAAATGAAATAAAAGTATTAGAAATAAGGGTCTTTTAACAACCCATTAAAAGAGGATGTCATCAAATAAAGAAAAGAAAACATCATGATTAATCCCATTAAAAATCAACTCTGCCGCTACCTTATACAGAGTCTCCTATTTTTTTATTGACAAAACAATTCATTTATTAAAGTTTAAACTATTTTTTTTCCTTCCATAATTCATCTAAACGATTCTCATCCGTTTCCTTTTCATCCCTTCCATGGTTCCACCGTTTGATTGTATTTTTATTTTTTCAGAAAAAAAAAATGCACAATCATTTCCATTGCATACACACTTTTGTATACTTCCCTTTCTTGTGTAGTCCTTGTCTGCTTTTTGGTACAGTGTTCAGATGAGAACACTCATGGAGAAGCTTTTCTTTCTTTGCATATTATTTAATTATACAAACCCTTACACCTTCAATGCGATGAAGTAGAGAGCGAGAGAGACTTTTGACAGTGATTTTTTAAACCATCGAGTTCATTTGGTTGGGGGGCTTTGGAGGGAAAGAGAGGGGAGAGGAGGGCAAGAGAAAGTGTGTTTAATTAGAAAAAATTAAGGGGAGGGGAGGAGAGATTTTTTGTCTTTTTGTGGTCCCCTCCCATCCCTCACCTCACCTCCCCTCTAAAAGTGGGGGTTTTTAGAGGGGGAGAAATTTTTTGCCCTCTTTTGACTAAAATGCCCCTAAACTTTTTTTAATATTTCAATTATACCCTTAAACCTTTTTTTTTATTTTTTTCACATCTAATTTTTTTTAATTGTATAATAATTATAATAAATTATAATAAAACTTAATAAGTATAATAAATTATTTATATATTATATTAAAATATATAATAATTATAAAATTAATAAAAAATAATGTTCAAATTTTAACATATTTTTTATTTTTTTAATTTTATTATATATATAAATGAGATAAAAAAATTTAAGATTTATAAATTAAAAAATAATAATTTTAATATGAATATTTTAAATAAAGAATAAATAAATTTAAATAAAGAGATAAGGGTATTTTTGTCAACTTTTAATTAACATCTCTCCCCTCCCCTCCCCTCTCCTTCTGAATCAAACAAAAAATATCATTCATTAACCTCCCATACCTTTTCTTACCCTCCCTTAATTTAATCTAACCTACCCTTCCCTATGGTGAACCAAACAAAGCCTAAGTGTTGTTGGAGTAGACTGTTAAAGGTGGTTATATAAAAAATTATTGTTAAAAATTTCCAAAAATTTTAAAAACTTTAATTTCATTATAATTTTACCTTCATTCTTTTACAGCTATTTGAGATCACTTTCCTTACGATAGACTTATACAAAAATTATTTTTTAGTATTTTTCTTATATTTTTAATGCCTATCTCAGTCATTTTTCATCATCTCTATCAGTGTCATTCATCGTAAAAGTCATAAGTTATCATTTTATTTTGTTATTTGCTCATTTTTCTTATTTTTTTAATTGTTTATTATTTATAAATTATAGTACATCATATATATAGGCAATTATCTTCGTATTAAAGACTTATAAGTTTTTTTCTATTAGCTATATTTCTAAATCTTCAATTTTCTTATCAAATATGTAACTTCTTCATATCTAATCGAATACTTTTAGTGAGGCTATCGTAGTGGCTAACAATAGGTAGTGGCCAATAGACATTATTAGAAGGAGCTTAAAGATCTTCAATAGAAGAAACTTTTAGGTTTTCAGTTTCTTTACTAGATCTTTGACTTCTTCTCTCCATATATGATTTGATGCTTTTGATGAGTGTGACTGCGGTGGCTGATGGTAGGTATAGGCTGAGAAAAGCAACAAAAAAAAGTCTAGCTTTCCACAACGGTTTTAGCCAGAATCGCCATGGAAAGAAAGCACATTTCACTTCGATTACAAAAACAATGTTAAAAGATATACTTACAATAATAGTAGAATTTACGTTGTTCCTAAAACCACTGTGAAATACCACTTTTAACTGTCGTCAAAAGCATTCTTTCTAGTAGTAAATTGACTCAAATTCATTAGAATAAAATAATTTTATATCAATTATCTTTTAGAGATATCAAAATATTAACTCCATTCCAATGTCTTCTTATTTGGGAAAAACTAAATATTGCCAATAAATTTACAAAAAATGTAATATTATGGCGTGTTGAATCATTACACCTCTAGAACTAAGATATGATACTTTAGGGCTAAGAAATTCTTCTTTATCCTCTTAAGGATAAAAATTATCTTTCTTTTTATCAAATAATCTTATAACTATTGGAGTAGTTAATCTTTATCTATATCAAATTGTTTTAATATTTTTTTAATATAAGTTGATTGATAAAGAAAATTTTTATTTGTTAAGTACTCGATTTGTAAGCTGAGATAAAACTTTATTCTTCCAAAACCTTTTATTTCAAATTCTCTCTTTAAACAATCAAACACTTTTTGAAGCTCTTAAGGGTTTCAATTATATTTAAGACTATATATATTGATATTGTTATTTTAGTTTGATATATGGCTTGTCTTACTACATTTGAGTTTATAGCTCTTGCTATTACGAGAAAAAATTATTTGTCTTAGGTCTTAGATGCTAAAATTTACCTAAATACTAAAGGTCTAGAAAATATTATTTTACATACAAATAAAGCAATGAGTCAAGAAAATGCCAAAGATATAAATTTTCTTCACCACCATCTATATAAAGGGCTAAAAGATGAATATTTAATAGTGAAAGATATATTAGAATTATAGAATATTTTGAAAAAAAGTGTGATCCCCAAAAAATGGCAATTTTGCCAAAAGGTTGTTATTAATAAAAATATTTGAGACTACAAGATTTTAAAACTATAAATAAATATAATTTAGCTATTTTTAAAATAAGTTCTCATTGAAATTGAAATTATGTGTGAGAAAATAATTGAGGAGGACTTATTAGATTGATGTACAATTTTAATTCAGAATACTTATTTTAAAGTCCTTGTCAGTTATTTTATCACCCATAATTTCAGCTAACAACTAAAATCTATTGAATTATATTCTCTTATAGATTAAAAATCATAGCCTCAAATGTATCCATTTATAATGAATTTTGGCCAAAATTATCAATTTGAAGTGATCATATCTTTCCTTCATATTATTTAACAATTCTATGGGATATTTTAAGTTTAAGTATTTAGCTTTCGGCCCTTTATGTATATGGTAACGAAAAAAATTTATTGCTTTAGCCTAACCTTAACTAGTTGTTTCATTTTCAAGTAATATAGCATTTCTTTAGACCTTTAATATTTATGTGGATTTTTCTCTAGTAATATCAAGAGTCATAAACTCAGGTTTGATAAAAATTTTCATAGATCAAACCAAAATATCAATAACAATTATAATTATGATAAAATTGATGACAAAATAAAGCATAATAAATAAATAAAATATTAGGATACACAAATCATTCATAGATAAACATTATACTATTAAAACTAATAAATTAATCTTATATACACAATATATAGAGACAACAAATTAAAAGTCTATATACATAGAAAGAGGGGGGGACATGTAGAAATACAGATAAATATACATGTTATATACAATATATATACGGTAGCTAAATAAATTAAATAAATCCATTCTCATACTCATATGAACTACATTATTATAATGCTATGTGAGTCATTAAATATATCACAAAGAAAGGAAAAGATAACACTCATAATATTAACAACCACACATATATAATATGACAACAAAATTCAAATGTAGAGAAAATAACAACCAAATAAATAATATAAATGAAACATCATATGTTGCAAAGGTATAGAAAATTAAAATTGAATATGATAATTAATTAAGTAAGAAAATAATTGGGCAAAAGAAAGTTAATATAGAGCAATATTATATACTGCAAAAACATATTAATCTATAAAGAGCTTATACCTCAAATTTTTAGCTTGAACTCATGCTAAAACAATATGTGATAGAAAAGGAAACGTTAGAGAGTAGAAAAAGAGAATGGCAAGACAATAAATTAAAAGAACAAATACTTTGTATATAGTATCTATTTATAGGTTTCTAACTATTGAAATTTAGTCCTAATATTACAAAGACATAAAGAAAAATATAATGACATTAAAAATAAAAAACTTCTCACAAATAATTTATTGAGAGGTTATAGAATTTAGATATTTAAAGATAAGGAATCTTTTAAGAGATAGAATTCTTAGAGTTAGGGTTATATACATTCACTCATATAATAATACAACTATTATAATATAATATTAATATTTTTTTGCCTTGAAAAGGGAAAAAAATTAATACATGAAACATTTGAATAAGTGACTTATAATTCCTTATCTGTCATACCTTATATATGAGACTAGTGTGACCTCCTTGTTTCAAATATAAATTAATTCTAAATAATACAGTATTAATAATATATTGAATAAATAAAAAAATTAAAAATATTAAATTCATAATAAAATTAATTTTTAATATTACTTTTATTAACTACACTCAACTCAACTAATATTAATTTATTTCTACACTATATTACTATCTTTATTAAATATTGGTATACAGGCAAAAAAATATTTAATACTCTTTAAAACTATAAAATATTTTATGAAAAAAGGACCCAGAGCATCTTTTAGAAAACGTCCTATGTAAGGTATACATGAAACTGGAGTAAAAATTAAAGGAAGCCTTTTTTTAATTTTATATATAATTTGATGCTTTATAATTGCAATTATATTTCTTAACCTTATTTATTTAGTCTTTAACTTGTTTTGAAATTTAATTAATTTTTTTATTTTATTGTTCCATCATATTCATAAAAGTTTGGCTATGGTATGAACATGCATGCTGAAATAAAATTTTAGCTCTTATAATTCAATTTTTAATTCATTTAAAGACTATATAATATGAATTTATCTTAAAATAATATATTTTATCATAATTAATTAATTAATTTGACTTCTTTAATTTATCTAAAAAAGTCAACTAGTTCTTATATTAAAGACTGAGGTTGTATAATCCTATCAAATAGCAACGTTAAAAAAAAAAACAAAATTAGAGTTGGTATCCAGGTGAACATTTATAATTGGACCATTGTGTGTTTGAATGTTGGTACCATCATATTGAAGTTTCATGGAGTCATATAATTGTGAATTTTTTAACTCTTTTTTTCTTTGTTTTGCATAGAAAATGTAAAGCCACAACAAAAACAAAGATGCACAGTTGTATAACTGCAGTGCATGATTCTAGAGAGTTTATTTATTCATAGTGACTTTTGGTTTTTAAAAATAAAATGGAAAATGTATGTTCTATTAGTTCTTGAAATTATAGTCAAGTTAAATGAAATTCTATATAGTTTTTTTATCAAGGAATTAATCCTTGAAATTATGGTCAATTTGGTCAAAATTCTTACTATTAATAGAGGCAATTGCTACATCAACACACATATCATCTCCTCTCTGTTTTTTTAACAGTACTGAATTCATTAACCCATGAGGTTAGAGCCACAACAAAAGACAAGTCTACCCTCCTTCATCAACCAACAAGTGGTCCCTATGAGTATGATAAAACAAAAGTTTCCAATCCCTATGCACAAGTAGCGTGGTATCATGAATGATGTCATAAAAGGGGTGATTAACATCAAAACTCCTAGTTAATTAAGAGATTGATGGCTTCGAAGTAGTCAGAATATATCACTATTTCCATGTAACCCCTCGTCTAGCTCAAATTGTGACCATGAAAGATCCCTAACAGTATAGTGATCGCTAGAGGTATAGCTATGAGCTTGCAGCTAAAATATATTTAGGAGAATTATCCTTAATTAAATAATGATATATCATCTCTACAAGTCTTGACCAAAAGTTTAACGAATAATTCATTAATATAAAACTATAAGGACCTTAACAAAAACTAAATGAACTTAGATTTTAACCAAAATTGCCCACAACTGTAGAGACTAAATCTTTTTTAATTGACTAACCCATTAATTTATTTTTATTTATAAATAAAAAAATTACTATGCCATATAAATTTGTGGTATGGTGTTAAAACCAGACCAACTCAATTGTCTAACCAATAAACTGATCATTTGACCAATCTAATCAATCAGTTTAGGATCAACTCAACCCAGTTTAGTTTGATTAACTAAGGTAAACCAGCTAACAGATAAACTGAAATACATATTATATATTATTTTTGCCTCTAATGAGCTTAGAATTAAGAAATTTTATTTTTTTTTAAAAAAAAAAAGAAATACATTCACGATTCATTCATCTGGTTTGAGATTCGTTAAGATTCAAATTCGTTGAGCCTTCCATCTTTCACCTCTCTCTCACTCTAACCTCGCTTCAACCCTTCATAATGAAATGTTGCAAATTTGATGTATTAATGAGGCAAAATGACTTTAGAATAAACATATACATTTGTGCTAGAAATCATAGTTAAAGGTTAATGTTTTTATATATTTTAATTTAATTATATTAATCATGATCGATCTATCCCGGCTTAATCATTGAACTTTAAACTATTATCTTGCTTGATTGAATGATTATTCCGATTTTCAAATCTTGGTTGTTGGAGAATGCTAAATCGGTTTTTCATTCTATATAGTGGGCTTGAGTGTGCATGCGAAGAGGTTGAATATATCAATTCAAGCCGCACAGGAAATAGTTAAAAGTAGCCCTTGTGATTATTATTTAAATTTGAAGCTGTCTTAATTACTAGTGCTGTTGTGCAAAGTCGTTTTCCAATTAATTTTCCATTTTCAAAAAGTGAAAACTGTAGTTTCAATTTCATTCTTGCAAGTTAATGATTTTGATTTGATATCATTATATACAATTTATTACTTGACTCACTTTACATTTTATTCGTCCAGTTGTGTTTTTAGCTACAAATTTTTTTCAGTATTCAAAAAGGCCATGCGTTGAACTTTATTTATTTTGGCTTGACGTTAACCTTTAAGCTAGTATATATCCGTCGTTTTAAGTTTTGATTTTTGTTTTCTGTTTTCAAACTATCCTGATCATTATAAAAATAACAATGAATTTAAAATTTCTAAGAGCATAAAATTATTAAAATAAAAATAGGGAGAATTAAAGAGAAGGACCTAAAAGACTAATATTTATTTAAAAAGACCAAACATAAAAATAAAAAATTATAATTACTAAATTATCCCTTGCTAAATCCCTACATTCTCCCCCACTTCTCTCCCATTGATCTCAACAATTTCACGGTTAGTCATTGATCATGGGGGGTCTGAACTGTGCGTGCATATTGGATGCGGTCGTCTCCTTGCGAGTTTCGCCGGTGCTCTGTTTGCGGCAAGCAAACTACTGCTCATGTGGTTGTCAATCGTTTGATCGGAAATTATGATACAAGATGGAATGCTGGCCGGTTTAACTATGGATTGACCACGATGGTGTTAATGGACATGGCAAATAACGTGGCCGTTGGATGAGGTAGATGGAATCTTCCGGTGTTGTACATTCCTCAAATCTAATTATGTGAACGTTTGAGTTTAATGAATTCAAAATCTCAAAATTAGTGAGGGGTAAAAATATCAAAACAGACTATATCTTCATGCAATTCCCACTAATTTCTTAGGATAAACTATTAAAATTCACTATGTTGGCTCTCTATAACCTCATTGCTCTATTGTGCTTGTTATCTGGCCGGTGATGAAACTAGATCTTGGCCAATCTCTTGTTCAAAGTTTTCTTTTACGTACGTAAATGAGTTTAATGAATTCACTTCACTTCCTTTTGATTTTGATTTTCTTGGCCCTGTTTTTATAATTATGTTGTTGGTCTTACTTTCATGTTCATGTGCTTTGTGTTTTGTTCTGTTCCCTAACCCTCTCATTCAGTATGTAATGTATAAGTTGGGTTTAATAATCGTTTTAACTTTTAATAGTTTAATGTTTTATAAAAAAAATAATTAATTAATTATCACAAAATCCGTAAAAATTGAAACAAAATGTTACAAAATGAATGACGTATTGGTGATGAAAATCGAACAAGTATCATGAAATTTATAAAAGGGAATAGGAAACTGATTTAAAGAAGTGTAAATGTAAATAATTTGAAAAAAAAAAATCACATCCTTTGCAAGTTGATTTATTGTGGCAAGGTTTTCTACAAATGCTGTAATTCATAGGTGACCCTCTTTTGCTAAACGTCTCTACTGTTGTTGGGAGAAAGTCACATGTTTCTTCCTTGTCCTTGTTGCCTCCTCATTACTTACTCTCTTCTTTTTTGGTCTGCTTCCAATGTTTGTACGTTGATATCCCTACTTAGAGAATTTTCAATAATTGTTTCTACTACATTCTTTTAAAAGGTTAACAGTATCTCTCAACATTTGCAGTTTGTGCCTAGAAATTTTCAACTTTCATTTATCCAAATGCTTACAAAATCCCGCAAAGCGGTTTACATCGTTTTATAAAAAAATGGTCAAGTATGTTCCTTAAAATGAGGAATAGAATGTTGAAAACGTATTTTATGAGAGCTACCTCTAATTTCAACTTTTGTTAAGACCAACACATATTAGGATTTTTAAAAGTGTTTTTATATTTATATGACCCCATAATTTAGCGATAGTCATACCTAATATTATAAATTTGATGCTACTTTCTCAGGTTTTTTTATTCGGTTTAGTCCATTAGTTTTTTATCTTAACAAGCTTTGATTTTTTTTAAAAAAAAAACTTATGCAAATGAATAAAACATATACTCCTTCAAGTATCGAATAAACGTTAGGATTTGAGTTAAAAAAAATAAACGTTATGATTATTGCCTAACTCGTCAAAATTAAGAAAAATGGTTTAAACAGTAAATTCATTAAATTTGTACCAAACTAATGTTTTTCTTAAAAACTGCCCTATGTAATGATTAAAACGCAAAATTAAATTAGTTATCCTTAATTAAGGTGAACAACTTCTCTCTCTTATTAGACCAGAAAAAAATTAATTGTTGTAAAAATGATAAAGTTAGATAGTAGAAAAAGAGAATAATAAGACAAGGAATTGGAAGAGAAGGCTCTACATGTTTGTTCTTGGTACTAATACTTTGTTCATGATCTGTATTTATGGATCTTCAACCATTAAAGTATAATCCTAATATTACAAAGAAATAAAGAAGAATAAAATAACATTAACCATGAAAAACTCCTCACAACATTAGGAGGTTATGGGATTTATAACATTTAAAGATAAAATAATCCTACAAGTTAGGGATTATGTACATCCACTCATATAATAATAAATGTTTATTATACTACCCTTTGGATGTCAATAAAAAAAATACCATGCATCATTAAAATCTTATCAGAAAAATTTATTGTGATAAAAACTTAGTAAGAAAAAAGAGTATACAATATTTAAACACTTCTTAAAAATGCTTCATTAAAAACATTTATAGAAAAACCTAACGCGGGGATAAAATCTTAAAAAGAAAAAAAAGTACAAGTACTTGTTTATTCCAAACAATTAGATGTAGAAATCTACCTGAATATTAAAGGTATAAGAAGTGTTATTTTACCTAAAAATAAAGTAACTAGTCAAATAAGGTTAAGGCTATAATTTTTTTTTTTGCCACCATCTATATGGAGAGCTAAAAGTTAAATATTTAATAGTGAAAGATATATTAGAATTGTGGAGTAATTTAAAAAAAAATATGATCACAAAAAAAATTAATTTTGTCAAAAAGTCGTTATTAATAGATACATTTGAGGATATAACATTTTAAAACTGTAAGTAAATATAATTTAGTTGATTTTAAAATAAATTCTCATTGAAGTTGAAATTATGTGGTGATAAAATAATTGAAGAAGACTTATTAGATTAATGTGCACTTTTAATTCAGAATACTTATTTTTAAAGTCCTTATCAGTTATTTTATCACCCTATAATTGATGCTAAGAACTAAAAGCTGTTGAATTATATTCTCTTATAGTTTAAAAATTTCATAGCCTTAAATGTATCTATTTATAGTGAGCTTTAGGCAAAATTATCATTTTTAAGTGATTGTATATCTCATTCAAATTATTTAATAATTCTAATGGATCTTTTACCTTCAAATATTCAACTTTCAGCCCATCATGTATATAATGTTGAAGAAAAATTATAGCTTTGGCCTGAGCTTGACTAGTTGCTTCATTTTTAAATAAAATAACATTTATTTAGACCTTTAACATCTAGTTAAATTTTGGCATTTAAAACAAATATTTTTCCCATGATATCAAGAGCCGTAGACTTCTATTTTCACTTCCATTTTAATTAAAAACTCTTCCTTCTTACCTAACATATCGTAACAGTTTAGTGATCGCTAGAGGTATAGCTATCAGCATACAGCTAAAATATATTTAGGAGAGTTATTCCTAATTGAATATGACATCATCATTACAAGTCTTGACTAAAGTTGACCAAAAGTTTAACGAATAATTCATTAATACAAATCTATAAGGACATTGACAAAAACTCAACGAACTTAGATTTTAACCAAAATTGGCTGCAATTGTAGAGACTAAATCTTTTTTAATTGACAAATTCATTTTTATTTATAACTAAAAAATAATTAAGAAATCAATCTATTAGTTTTCAGGAGTACTTGGAATTTGACTTTGACTCTTTGAGTATCCGCACGAAACTAAAGCACCTATTACAGACTATAGTTACGTTTACACAACAAAAACACCGAAGGGAAGAGAAAGTTTCAAACGAAGAGGGTGAGGAGTAGTTGAGAAAAATTAACTGTTTACCCATACACACATCTTGCTTTTGTTTTCACGTCCACCTTATGTGCATGGTTGGAGGAGTGGGATACTCATAACTCCCATATCCCTCATTTTTCTCCTTTCAAAATTAAACTACTCCCTCTATTATCTCGCATATAGATTTGGGCCTAATCCACCAGGGTAGATTGGGGTATTTCCCAATATCACTCACTCATACTTGGTGGATTAGATGATAGCTCCAATCTCAGTTTATTCATTCTTTTATACTATGTGCTTTGTTGTGACCATGTAGACATGACGACTCTATTTGAGCATTTTTACTAGAAATCTTTTTCAAAGAAACTAGCACAAAGCAACCCTATAATGTAGCTCAACCAAATATGTTATAGCGTATTGAATGTCCTAAATTTGTCTATAGAAACTTTTCTTATAGCTAATCTAATCCCTCTTTCATCATCATGTAACTCAGATAGCCTCCACTTATACATAGTGTCCAGTATGGATGTGTATATTCTTGTAATATTTCTTTTGCCATATATCATTTTGATATGGATTAACCGCTTTCCTAGCATAATACTTTTTGTTCATATATAATTTAATTATAGGACATATACTAAAGTAGCAAAAGTTAACATATACCTCAATGATACTGTCGAAGTCAAAGAACATTAATGAGGTTATGTACCTTTCTAGAACTCACACAACAATGAAGTAGGGATTAATTCACTTACTTTCTATTTACGGTTCTTTAGCACTTGTGATATGAATTACATGTTACAGTTTTCCTCTTATCTTATAAGAGTGTGGGTCATTTTGATTCTATCAATCACACCTTATAGACTTAAGTCTAAACACTCATAGTATCTAAACCCAAACTCTTAAACTCTATTCATATAATATGACATCAATTTTAAAGAATTTATTATCTGAAAATAGATTTAATGAATGTGGGTATCGATAGTTTGATCCATATCCATATTCATAGATCTCATCTTGACTTACTGCACTTTTTAAGTCAAGATGACATTTACTATATTTCTTCTCCACCATATTAGCACTTTATTGCTTTATTGGTGAACACATGTCTTATCTTGAACATTTCTCTAGCATCAAAGGCAGTTGCTCGTGTGAGAGAGCTAACCTTTTCAATATGTATGATATACTAGACATTGTATACTTTCATCCATATGCATAAGTAGTGATAAATAACATAAAATCATTAATAAAACAAAATATTACATATGGTCTGTAATTTTATATTTTGTGCATACCAATGGCTTTACTTTTCCTGTTAGCTTGGTCAGGGGGTCTGCTACCATATATTTGATTGAAATATATTGTACAGTTATAATTTTATATTCTATATAATCCCTCATAAAGTTATACTTGATATCAATATGTTTGGTCTTATTATGATACTTAGGGTTTTTAGTTTATACTATGGCTACAATGTTGTCACAGTGTATCAACAGTATATTGATACTCTCATTCCAAAATCCTAGGTGTTTAATAAATCTCTTTAGCCAAACAACCTCTTGTGCTACTGCAGTGCATACCACAAACTTAGCTTCCATATAGTGTAAGGCAATGTATGTCTACTTCTTTATACTCTAACATATGATGTCGTTATTAAGAAAGACGGTATATCCTAAAGTTGATCTTTACTTTTCTTCATCTCTCCCTATATCAGCATCAGAGTATCTAACTATGTGCAAATCGCTTCCTTGATAATATAACACATAATCAGTTGTGCCATTTAAGTATCTCAAGATCCTTTTTAATGCTTTCCAATGTTTCTCACAGGGGTTGGATTAGAATTTACTAATAGTCCCACTGCATAACAAACACCTAGTCTTTCTATTTGCTTTTTGCCTAATTAAGTTTGGGGACACATGTCAGAACTCAAGGCCACTCTAGTGACTATAAGGATATCCATGGGATTGCAATAACTTATATTGAATCCCTCAAGTATCTTCTTGATATAATTCTCTTATGAAAGAATGAAGATTCTCTTGGAGCAATTTATTCATATATTAACTCTAAGTATGTATTTTGTATCACTAATGTCAAAATTCGACAAGAGCTATTCTTTAATAGCTATCACCGAGTCAAGACTATTTCTGGCTAAGAGTATGTCATCTTCGTATAAGGATAATATTACAAAGTTACCCTCAAACCACTTAACATATACATATTGCCTTGTGAAATCTCAAGTATCACTGTCTGGATTATTGTTTTAATACATAAATTGATCTTTTGAGTTTACACTTATTATGCTCAAATCCTTTTTCAATGAAACCTATTTGTTGTTCCACATATATTTCTTCATCCATATAACTATTCAAGAATACAGTTTTCACATCCATCTGATGTAACTCTAGTTTTAAAAGGTTTACTATTTTCATAATAAGTCTTATAGAGTTGAAACGCACAACAGGTAAAAAATATCCTCATAATCTATACCTTCTTATTGTATATATCTCTTTGTAACCAATCGAGTTTTATATTTATCAATTGATCCGTCCATCTTTCTCTTGATTTTGACCATTTGTTCTCAATGGCTTTAGCCCTTTTGGCAGATCAACCAACTCTTAAACTTAGTTTTTAATCCTTGAGTCAATATCCTCTTTCATTGCTTGCTTCCATTCCTCCTTGGCAGGACCTGCCAATGCTTTATGAACAGAGTGGGGTTCATCATCCCTTTCTAGAGTAACTAAGAGTACTTCGCCTTCTATTTGGAAGTGTCTCTTTTGAACACTTTCCCTATTACTCCTTATGACTAGAGCTACTTGCTTATCTTTTTTAATTTGTCTTGATATTTATGTTAACCATTCTTGGCTTCCTCTTAGATTGACATACCTAGAGGATTTTGATCTATCAATTTGTTTGATATTATCATGTTTCTGAGTCTCATAAAGAGATACAGTACGGTCGATATCTCCCCTACTAGAAAATTTTGCCTCAATGAATACAGCATCTCTAGATTTTGTCTCAGTCACTGTTTTAGCTTCAATTTTACTCATGAAGACATATTCTTTTGAGGGTTAAGAGTACCTTATAAAAATATATTTTCTCTCTAGGACCTAGTTTCCCATGTCTATGAGAAATGTTATGGATATATGCCTCAGAGCCCCAAGGTCTAAGGATATTCAGACCTAGCTGGTGTATAGTCCATAACTCATAGGGTGAAAATTACTAACTTTGAGAGCACACGGTTCAGTATGAAGGTTTCTATCAACAAAGCATCATTCCAGTGTGAAATTGGAAGGTTTACTTGAGTCATCATAGACTTAATCATATCTAGAAGAGTTCTATTTCTTCTTTTGACAACCCCATTTTGTTGAGGTGTGCAAGGGATAATTAGTTGCCTTATAATCTTTTTTTCTTCATAGAGATATTTGAATTGATTTGAAAGGTATTCACGACCTCAATCAATTTATAATGCCTTGATATTATTATCCATTTGATTATCTACTTCATTTATATATCATCTAAAGTACTTTAGTGCCTCAAACTTGTGTGAGATCAAATAGACATAACCATATTGTGAAAAATTATCAACAAAGGTAATAAAATATTAAGATCTATGTCTCACCCTCACACTCCTTAGACCATAAATATCGGAATGAATTAATTATAACGGTTTTTTGTCTCATTTTCCCTTACCGAATGGCTTTCTAGTAGCCTTATTAGCTAGATAACTTTCTCATAATAACATATTCATGTTAGGGATTACCCCTAACATGCCTTCTTTTGCCAGTTTAATCATTCTATTTTGATTAATATGTCATAATCTAATAATAATAAAGAACTTTTGAAATCAAAAGGTTGAACCATAAAATATTGAGTTGCTATAAATGTCTACAATTTTACCATGAAAGCTTATATTAAACTCAAAGTCTAATAAGTAAATTATAGAAATTAAATTTTGTCAGATGTCAGGACCATGAAGCACTTCATGCACCATCAAGGTCTTTCCACCATACAAAACAAGTTTATAGGTATCAATATCTCAAACCTCAATCCTTGCATTATTTCTAACATAAAGTCACTTGCTTTGATATGGCAACTGACGGTATTCCACAAAAAATCATCGATCTTGACTTACATGGTATCTGGAGCCTAAGTTAATAATTCAAGATGAAGAAACAGGTTATGTAAAAAAAATAGTACTAAAAACAAATAAGGCATATGAATTCACATAATTCACTGTACCTTTTAGCTCTCTGCCTGTTTAGAACAGTCACGTGCAAAATGCCTCATGTTGTGGCAGGCAAAGCATTTGACATTATTTAGGTCTAGCTTTTTCTTGCCGCCTTTCTTTCCTTTATTCTTGTTGTTTGCCTTTCTTAGGTAGATGACCGTCTTTCTTTCCATTATTATGAAATTTCTTGCCTTTCTTAAATTCAGGATTTGAATGGTAAGGACTAGTCTCTTCGGTCAAATAGGCTTGTCTAATGGCCTTGTAAGCCTCTAGACGTTCATCCTCTAGCTCCAAATGCTTAGCTACATTATTCAAAGTGATGATATTTTTATTGTGAGTCAGATTAGCTTTTATGTGATCCCAACTAGCAGGGAGCGACTTGAAGACAACCTGTACTTACTATTTATCATATAGATTATGTCTAACCTCCTTCAATTCACGAATCATGTTAGACATTTCTCTTAAATGTTGCCTCATGGGATTATTTAGCTTTAGCTTATAGGTATCGAATTTAATCATCAGCCTTCTAAGCTTAGTCGTGGAGACTTCACCAAACTTATCCTTCAAGGCTATCCACATAACTTTTGCAGTTTCGTGTGTTTCAAACACACACATAAGTCATTGGCCATTGCGCTCAGTAGCGTAATTCTTGCAATGTTATTATTCCTTTTTCAAGATAGGTATGCCTCTTGGTCTGTCCTGTGCTGGACCATATTCCCATCCTCATGTTCCACCAATGCTATTGTTAATGACTCAATTGCATCATATTCTTCTAGGATATATTAGATCTTTTGGAGATAGATATCTCAATTATCCACGTTTAGTTTCTCCCCTTGTTTAATTCAACAATGATGTTCTTAGTTGCCATTTTTCAGTTTCGATTATGTGGCAAATCTATCCCATATAATTTATTGAACTATAGAACATTTAAGTGAATTTACATATATAGCACATGTAAAATATACAATGTCATGTACTTTTATCTTTTTTTATCAAAAAATAATAACATCACTAGACTCATGATCAAGAGAATACATTTGTACCTGTCATCACATATGCAATAGTAATAGCCATCACTCCCTATAAAAATTAATATAAGTATTATTTTCATTAAGTTTTGCTTTTAGAAGGCTCATTATCTAAAAGGATCCCACTTACAAAAGAGTATGCATGAATCATAACTAATAAAATGAAACATGTTCCTTTAACAAATAAGGCATGTAATAAATTGTAAGTTTTTACAAAGAAATAGTAATAAACATGTCCTTAACAAAAGCAAAGTAAGAAAGAAACCAAACACAAATGTACATCATTTGATATGAGCATAACAATATGTTAACATCACTTTTATTAGCTTCTTAAGCTTGAGAGATGGTTTCAGACAATTAGATTCAAACTCTATAGTTTTAAGCCAATACACCTTCCTTATAGCTTTTTTTAGGTAGAATTTAGTATTCTTCTTATATGTCATAAATTAATGTATTTGGCGAGCATGCCATTAATGCTTTTTATATTTGTTAGTTATGCTGCATCTCTTTCAACTATAATCATAGCCAAAAAAGGGGTACAAGGTTTGTTCATTTTCTCTACATCCTCAACTGGAGATTCATCATGAAGAGTAGGCACCAACTTGGGGTCTGAATCTGAAGAAACCATGAAAGGCTGCTCAAGAAGGGGTTTGATGGGAATAAAATTTTTTACCATGGTTCGGAATCACAAATTACTTTAGATTCCTCTTGTGGTACTTCCTCCACCAACTCCTCCAAATCTTCTTCAGAAAATTTATCAAGTTCTAGTCCTGGATCGTCTTCAGGTTTTCCCTTGGGGTCCTCTTGAAAGTTCTCTGGGTCATTGATATCTTGATATTCTATAATATCATTTTGTAGATCCTCTTCACCAAGAAGTTCCTCATCATCATCATCATCATTTTGAGGTCCAACACTGGTAAATCATTATCCAAGTATGATATGTCATTATATCAACTATATCCTAAGGATTCAGTGCTAGATAAAGTCATTTTTACCTAAATATTAAAAAAAATATCAATCATCATAAATTTATGAAAATTTTTAAATACTAAAAAATATTAAAAAAATACAATGAATACTCATAAATAAGTCTAAAACTGCTTATAAAAGTAGGTAAATTATATATCAAAATAAATATATGAATTTCCATAATTTTGAGGGACAAATTACACCTTAATCGGAGATCCTACACTCCCTCACTAACCCGACCCAGTACCCCACTGCCCAAACAACAAAAACTAGTTTTTTTTTATTTATTTTTGAACTAGTTGTACTGCTCAGTCCGATGGCAACCTAAAAAAGCAATTTTTTTATTGTGGACCTAGATCCATGGCCCAAAACCATAGTTTTTTAATAATAGCTGCCCAAAATGACTTAGTTCAAATATATTTTTTAAGGGATAAATGGTGCGTAGAGGTCATCTCTGACCTCCATCCTAGTCGCGCCAAACCCTATTGCTGCATGGGTCAAATATGTCGACCTGACTCATTTTTTCTTCATAATTTCTCCATCAAACGTCTATTTTTTATGGTTTTAGTGTTATTTTCTTCTCTATTTTTTTTGCTATCTACACAATGGGACTAATTTTAAAGCATGAACATACATTTTTTAATGACTTAATTTTGAAATGAAGAAGCTATGTACTGACAAAAACATGTTCTCTAGTATTTTATGATTTAGATGCATACTCTATGTATGTTGGCATAAAACAAATGCGTTAAACCGAAATAAGGACAAGAACAACATACAACCAGAAAATGAAAACATAACAGAGAAGCATAAATAGAAGCACAATATGGTGGAAGCAGTAAAACCTTGCTTAAGATATCAATATTAGTTTTTGGGCATTTATGGAATCTGACTTTTACTCTCTGAGTACCCACACGAAAAGTGGAGCATCAATTGCAAATTTTTGTTATGTTTACAAAGCAAAAGCACCAAAGGGAAGAAAAAGAGTTTCAGACGGTGAGGAGCAGTAGAGAAAAATGAACCGTTTTCACATACACACACCTTGCTTCTATTTTCATGTCTACCTTATGTGCATGGTTGGAGGAGTGGGATACTCATAACTCTCATATCCATCATTTTTCTCTTTTCAAAATGAAACTACTCCCTCCATTATCTCACATATAGATCTAAGCCTAATCCACCATGGGTGGACTGTCTCATTTTTTAACACAATCTATACCCTATAAATTTGTATTATGATGCTAAAACCACACCAATCAATTGTTCAAACCAATAACCGATAAACTGATCACTTGACCAATCTGATCAATCAATCAGCTTAGGATCAACCCAACCTAGTTTAGTCTGATTAGCTAAGGTAAACCGGCTAATAGGTTAAATGAATTATATATTATATTATTTTTGCCACTAATGAGCCTAAAATGATAAAATTTTAATTTATTTTTAAAAGAAATGCGTTCACGATTCATTCTTCTAGTTTGAGATATGTTAATACTCAAATTCGTTGAGCCTTCCATCTTTCACCTCTCTCACTCTAACCTCGCTTCAACCCTTCATAATGATATGTTGTTAAATAGATTCAAAATCGATTTTTCATTATATTTAGTGGGTGTGAGTGTGCATGTGAAGAGGTTGAATAAATCAATCCAAGCCGCACAGGAAATAGTTAAAAGTAGCCCTTGTGATTATTATTTAAATTTGAAGCTGTCTTAATTACTAGTGCTGTTATGAAAAGTCGTTTTCCAATTAATTTTCCATTTTAAACTATAGTTTCAATTTCATTCTTGCAAGTTACTGATTTTGATTTGATATCGTTATATACAATTTATTAATTGACTCCCTTTGCAGTTTATTCGTCCAGTTGTGTTTTTAGGTACAAATTCTTTTCATTAAAAAAGCCCATGCATTGAACTTTACGTTATTTATTTTGGCTTGACATTAACCTTTACGCTAGTATATATCCGTCGTTTTAGGGTTTTGATTTTTGATTTTTATTTTTTTAATCTATAGTGATAATTAAAAAATAACAATGAATTTAAAATTTCTAGGAGAATAAAAATTATTAAAATAAAAATAGGGAGAATTAAAGAGAAGGACCTAAGAAAAATATATTTATTTAAAAAGATCAAAAATAAAAAAAATTATAATTACTAAATTATCCCTGGCTAAATCCCTACATTCTCCCCCACTTCTCTCCCATTGATCTCAACAATTTCACGGTTAGTCATTGATCATGGGGGGTCTGAACTGTGCGTGCATATTGGATGAGGTCGTCTCCTCGCGAGTTTCGCCCGGTGCTCTCTTTGCGGCTAGTAAACTACTGCTCATGTGGTTGTCAATCGTTTGAGCGGAAATTATGATACAAGATGGAATGCTGGCCGGTTTAACTATGGATTGATGACAACGATGGTGTTGGTGGACGTGGCAAATAACGTGGCCGTTGGATGAGGGAGATGGAATCTTCCGGTGTTGTACATTCCTCAAATCTAATTATGTGAACGTTTGAGTTTAATGAATTCAAAATCTCAAAATTAGTAGGGGTAAAAATATCAAAATAAACTATATTTACATGCAATTCACCCCTAATTTCTTAGGATAAACTATTAAAATTTACTATGTTGGCTCTCTATCACCTCATTGTTCAAAGTTTTCCTTTACTGTACGTTTGGTATAATGGAATAATTTTTATAAAAGTAGAAGTAGAAATATAAGTTGAAATAGAATTATGCTAAAAATATATTTTAAAAATTTGTTTAGTATACTAAAAATAAATATAGAATTGATGGATATTTAAAAAAATGAATTAAAATAGAATAAAAAGATTTATTTGTCCTCATTTTTTTGTTGGTAAAATGATCTAAAATATTTTATTTTATATAAACTATTTCAATTCTTAGCTTTTTAGAGAGAACTAAAATGAGATAAAATATTAAAAGTAAAAATAGAATTGAGTGTCATAATACTAAATAAGGGAAATGTTTAATTTTACTCATATTTCTACTTCTCCTCTCCCAATTTCATCTTACCAAATATGCCATTAGAGTTGTTCATGCTCTCTTGAATCTTCACCCGTCTTATGGAGACTTAGCCTACTTCGCTTCCTTTTGATTTTCTTGTCCCTGTTTTTATAATTATGTTGTTGGTCTTACTTTCATGTTCATGTGCTTTGTGTTTTGTTCTGTTCCCCAACCCTCTCATTCAGTATGTAATGTATAAGTTGGGTTTAATAATCGTTTTAACTTTTAATAGTTTAATGCTTTATAAAAATAAATAATTATAAAAAAATCCTTAAAAATTGAAACAAAATATTACAAAATGAATGACGTATTGATGATGAAAATGAAACAAGTATCATGGCATTTATATTATATATATAGTTGAGAAAGAGGGCTTGGAAGTCGATGGTGTTTGAAATGAATTAGAAAACGACAATACAACTACCATCGTTTCAACCAAAACTTGCACAACCATTCACATCTGGTTGGCAAATGATGTGCTCAATTCACAACAATTTTGCAGATACTTCGCTTCCTTCTTGTGCTTTAGAAGACCAATTTGCGGACTCTCTCTTACCTTTTTAGTTCGATAATACATAATTGACTTGCAATAAACGATAATTTTTCTCAATTTTTTTGTCAACAAAACGACAAGTTTGAGCATTGACTTCTTCAGTTAATCAATAAATAAATTCCAGTATGAATAGGGCCGAAGAAAGAGTCCAGCATGAAAATTATAGTTTTCAAAAAAATAGCATCCTACACAACTATAAATGAAATATAAAATTATATATTTATATAAAAATTGAATAATATAACTCATAAATAAAATTAAAAATCACACCTTATCTTATAAATATAAGAGGGGCAAACATCTGGGATCCTTTTATAAATAATATTCTCTCTCTCAAAAGGATGATCCTTTACAAGTAATAATTTATTGTTGTAAAAATATAATGCAATTTTTATTATATTTACTCTCAATTAATTATATATCTTTCTTATATATTTTTTTCACAATTTTTTTATCTTTTTTCTCACTCATTCTCTCTCTTACCCACCATCCTCACCAAGAATATTATATTTTAAAAAATTATATTTATGATATATTTATTATTTTTAATTAATATTTTTATTTATCTAATTTAGTTAATTATTATTTATAAAAAAAATAGATATATGATAGTTATAACGACTAATTTTTTTCATTATTTATATTATAACATAGTAAAGTAGAAAACAGGTGAAAAAGACAAAAGGGTAACAAAAACGTGTGGGTTCAATTCTCCCCGTGGGAAATTGGAACTCCAACCTTAACCGACATCCTCTGTCTCTTTTCGATCCGGCAACGGACCTTTCCTACGAAATTACCAAACTAACATTTTTTATTTCTTTTAATAGTCTGATAAAATTTAGCCCCTATTCTCATATGTTGCGCATGTCATGGCTTCAACTAGATTATCTAGTTGGCAAAAAGATATATATATATATATATATATATATATATATTAAGGAATCCATGTAAAATTAGAGAGAAGACTTGGGTAATTAGTTTATATATTTAATATATTTTTATTTAATTAAATCAGAACATCTAAAATTTAAAGTAGCAATAATATTAAAAGCAACAATTTTTTATATAATAAAATAATTTATAAAAAATATTTGTGTCTCAATTTAATTAGAAAAAAGCATTTTAAGTATCTAATTTTTTAAAAAACATTAGTAAATATTTTTAATTTATAAAATTTTAAAAATTATTTTTAATGAAGTTTATTAAGGATACAGACTTGATGCTTTAGAAATTTAGGAGTTGTCAAAATAAAAAGTATTTAAAAAATATAATTAATGTTTTAAAACAACTTGTAAAATGTAAAAGGTTTTATGATAAATGCCATGAAAACTAATCTTATCTTATTATATAGAGTAGATGAAATATTAAATATAGACAAATTATGTTATATTATTCATAAATTACGTATCAGATAATTAATCAAATTAAATCAAAATTTTGAGTAGAATTTTTTTTATCAACCCAAGTAGAATTTTTTTACACTGCAATAATTATTTTTGAGTTATATTTATGTACTTAAATAGGTTAATATAATCTTTAGCCTCTTAAATTTATTTTTATTTTTTTTAGTCATTAAGTCTTAAATTATAGATTTTAATTCTTTAAATTTTTTTATTTAAAATATTAATCTCTATAATTTAATAATATTTAGATAATTTTCCTTTTGAATAACTAAAATTAACGGTTTGAAACTTATGAGGCCATTACAAAAATTCGTATTTTAAATTGAGAGATTAAAAATTATATTAATTATATTTAAATCCTTAAAGACTATACTTATATTAATTTCTTCCATCACATTTTATCATGTGTATTATTTTATTTATGTGAGTTTAAATTAAATAAAAAATAAAAAAATACACATGACAAGAAGAATTTAACAAAATGAAAATAAATACCTTTATATTAGTTTTCTCCAATCTTAACAACCCTATTTCCACAAACAATAAAGTAAATTAAATTCTAAAAGGAATGGAAGAAGGAAACAACTACTTCCACTAATAGTGAGAAACGTGAATGAAATGTCAGCCGCAGAAAAGTAGTTTGTCAAAAGCGAGACTTTCTAGTTTCAAACTTTCTATAAATCAACAAATCCAAATACATTTTCAGAGAAGGGGATGAAATGAAATGAAGTTCTCAACAAAGACGCGTCGTGTCCTTCTTCTTCTTCATTCAACCTCGAAGAAAGCAAACCAGAAAATGTAACCTAAGTCGTTGGATTCTTACGAGGTTGAGCTCAGAATTCAACAATCTTGTTTGTTAAGGTACGAGTCTATGAGAAGATTGATGAACTGTTCATGTAGATTTCATTCTTTTTATGGCAGTGATTATCAAGTTTCTGGGTTAGGTTTTTATCGTAATCTCTTCTTCCACATGTTTCTGTGCGCTTCGGTAATATGATAATATTCACTAATTAATTTAATTATTTTAAAAAAATTAATTAATATGATATTTTTTTAATATCAGAATCATTTTCCTTAATTCATTTCATCACTTTTTATTTAATTATTATTAATAGAATATTAATAAGAATAATTTAAAAAAATATATTTTATATTTAATATTAAAATTATCTCAAAAATAGTAATAACTTATAGATAACTTTGTGTGACTGTTTTCCGTTGCAATGGGTGTTTCAAAAAATCTCCTTTTTCAGTGTCCACCATTATCCTGGGATGTGAGAATTGGATTCCAAGAGTCGGTTTGGTTGGTAAACCAATTTGGCATTTTTCAAAAAAAAAATAATAATTGGTTAGTAGTTTCATTTAATTTTTTAATTAATTTTATTTTAAATTTATGTAATCAATTTTTTCTTTTAAATTTTCTTACAGATCAAAGTTTACATTTTCTTAAACTTTTTTACCAAAACCCGGTATGTTTATATGCAAGTCAATATAAAATTTTTAATTGATAATTTTGAATTTTTGTTTTGACATAATATCAGTTAAATAAAACCTCAAAGTTAAATGTAAGAATTAATAGATTGGTTTGTTTTGGCTTATATATAACCTCAATTTATTTTATCTTTTAAATTTATAATTTTTTTAAATTCTTCTTATTAATTGTATTTATTAAAGATATTTTTTATTAAAAGAATAATTTTGAATACAAAGAATTAAGAGAAATTTTTTAGGGAAATCAATAGCTGATAAGTCCCAAAACTACTTCCAATGATTATGACAAGTTTCATTGTTTAAAATGAATTTACAAAGATACTTATTTCTATTAACAAAATTTTCTACATAATTAAAAAGATTTAAACCAATTAATCTTGTATATTGATATATTTATATATAAAATTAAAATATATATATATATATGAAATTTAAGGAGCCCACTGCCCATATGAGATGATAATTTTATTAAAGGACTTCAAAAAAAAACTTTGAATGAGCAAAGTGATTATTTTATCTTTTCAACGTTATTGTGTTCCCCCAGTTATTACTCATAGTTCTTAAAATTATAAATTCAAAATATTCTTATAATATCCATATGGGTTAAATTATGATTTGGAAAAGAACCAATTGTAACTTTGAAAATTACAACTGCTAGTTTTTGATAGTTTTGATTTTAAGGTCTTTAAATGTTATCAATTTCATATTAGTCCTCATGTAATTTCATTTGTCCAGGAGCTATACGTATTTTTTCTCATGTGTTGGATGGAATAAGAGAATGGAGCTATGCTGTTCCTCCCAAAGGTCATATTTTCTCTGTCTAGAATATTTGAAACATTATTTAGTCCTTCAATAACCCTTCTTATAGTTTCCAACCTTCATTGAGTAGTATACTCCATTCATCTTCAACCTCGAACATTCGCTTCCTCTTTGTGCAGATCAAGATTCACATTCAGACTACACTAAAATTTACTGAGGATAGTGAAAGAAGTGATTAATTTACAATGCAGACATCACAGAAACATGAGATTTTCCATGGCTCAGTGAAAACTCTGGAATCATATCACTCTTCCTTACTTCAAACTATAGAATCTTGCTCGACATGTAACAGCGATCGTGGCCTTAGTTCTCCATCAACTAATGGAAGCCCAGTACTAAAGACACAATATTCTCTTGAATCTTGCTTGACACTGACACAAGACATCGATGACCTCAGCCACAAGCTACGCGAGTTGGAGACCGTGATGTTGGGACCTGATGCGGAAATTTCAGTTATATATGATGCTGATGCAGAGAAGTGGAAAAAGACAATGGAGATGATATCTAGAGGAGACTTGAAAGAGATGCTTTGTGCTTGTGCATATGCGATGGCGGAGAATGATATGGAAACAAGCGAATGGCTGATATCCGAGCTGCGAGAAATGGTATCCATTTCTGGGAA
The DNA here is from genome assembly GCA_037074615.1 of Leucaena leucocephala. Lineage (NCBI taxonomy): Eukaryota > Viridiplantae > Streptophyta > Magnoliopsida > Fabales > Fabaceae > Leucaena > Leucaena leucocephala. The sequence goes on from CM073542.1 coordinate 11,981,413, forward strand.
TCCTCTACAACGTTTAGGAGCATACGTGTTAGAGGCTCTTGTGGCTAGATTGTCTTCTTCGGGAAGCAAAATATGCAAATCCTTAAAATGCAAAGAACCTAATGCTTCTGAACTCTATTCATATATGAATAAATTATACGAAATCTGCCCATACTTCAAATTTGGGTATTTATCAGCAAATGGGGCAATTGCTGAAGCCATGAAGCAGGAGAATAGGGTTCATATAATTGATTTTCAGATAAATCAAGGCATCCAGTGGGTGAGTCTCATTCGAGCTCTAGCCTGCCAACCTGGAGGGCCCCCAGAGATTAGAATAACCGGTGTTGATGACTCCACTTCAGCTTTTGTCAGAGGAGGAGGCCTTGAGATTGTGGGGAAAAGGTTATCAGCACTTGCACAATCATGTCATGTTCCATTTCAGTTCCTTGTGGTGCAAGTTTCTGCATCTGATGTTGACTTCAAACACCTTGAGATTCTACCTGGTGAAGCCATTGCTGTGAACTTCACCATGATGTTGCACCATCTTCAAGATCAGACAATAGATCGTCTGTTGAGATTAGTGAATTGCTTGCGTCCCAAGGTAGTAACCCTTGTTGAGCAAGAAAACGAAACCAATCTTGTCCCTTTCTTCCCTCGTTTTGTTCAGACATTTAACTACTACTTGCCTGTTTTTGAATCGATCGATGATGTCATGCCGAGGGATCATAGGGACAGGATCAACGTGGAACAACATTGTTTGGCTCAAGAGATAGTGAACTTGATAGCATGCGAAGGGGAAGATAGAGTGGAACGACACGAGACTCTAGAAACTTGGAAATCACGTTTCAGAATGGCAGGATTTAGTCCATATCCATTGAGCTCATTCATCAATTTTACCATCAAGAATCTTCTGGAGGACTATTCCAGAAACTACACTCTACAAGAGAAAGATGGTGCTCTATACCTTGGTTGGATGAATCAACCTCTTGTTTCCTCTTGTGCTTGGATGTGACTTTACAATGTCAAATTAGTCATTTTCGTTATTTCAGTCTCATAGTTTAGGTTCTTAGGTTATATTTCATCATTATCTTTCAGTGTCAAATTAGATTCATAGCACAAAGATCTTGTTTCAGCTATACAAGTAACAGTAACAAGAAAGATGTACTTTCAGTAGGCTACGTTCTGGAGCAATCAACAAAATTAGAACATTTATAAGCTTAATATGTTCTATTAAATTCCACTGTCATGGCAAATTTTGAGTCTCATTTTAATACTTTGGATAAAATATGTGTGTTGTCTACAAAAGGTCAACAGTAGAAGATGAAATGAAATTCACTTACGTCCATGATATTTAGCGGCTGTTTGGAACAAGGGATTTAGAGGGAAAGGAAAATGTTTTTTGAGTTTGATTTAAAAAAAAAAAAAAATTGGAGAAATGGGGCTATAAAATTTTAATAACAAGCAGATGTAAGATAAAAAAAATTAAAAAAAGTAATTAAAAACTTTTAACCCCACTTCTCCAAATTTTATAAATTCAACTCATAAAAATTTTTCCTCCCTCCACGTCCTACATGGTTGAATAAAGTGAATGAGATAACATTAAAGAAGATATTTGAAGTGATAGAGATTCCGTTACAAGGTTTTAACCTATAGACACAAAAGTGAAATCTTAGATTAGAAAGTAATTTAACCTATAATAGTAATAATGGTCATTTTAAGCCTACACTACATATCAATCAAAAACTATAACAAAACATGGAAGTATAGCACTGGGATCTGTAACTAAAAACTTGTCCAAACTAAATTGCATTTTTCCTACCGCTTTTGAACAAGACTCTTCAATTTGATCATTAACTTCATGTATTGCAGTTCCAGCAATGATCCGGCAAACTATTACAGCACTTCTCTCAGTCTTCTTCACTCTTGCAGAGAACATTCTGGAGAATTCTGTGTCAAAGTTGAACTCAATTATTTGGCAAACACTACAAGATGGGTCATTACAGAGATATTTAACTCTTTGCATAGATTTTCCTTGAAAACAACACTTCATTGTGGTTCCATAGAATCTCAGAAGTTCATTCCCATCAACAATGCTTCTGGTATGCCTTGGATTTTCCTCACAGGCTTTTTTCTTAACCATTTCTCTGTACTTCTCGAATCTCTCGAGTATTTCCGGTGAAATGCTCACCTTGAAGACTGTTTTGATCTTTTTCAGTGGAGTTGAGTTGTTAATCCAAGCTTTGTGAAATATCATCTCAACAATTTTCCTTGATGGGTCTCCTATACTGAGTTCTGTCAAAGATTCATAGGGACAAGAAGGGAGTTAGATAGTTTACATATGAAAACACAATAAAGAGAGTTTTAAATATGAATGAACTATGCTAAATGGTTCTTTAATACCAACTGATCCTCCTGAATATTTTTCTTATGTCATTTTACAGTTAGGAAGCTTAGTTTTATTAGAATTTCATGCTGTGAGAAGTAATAATATTATAATATGATACTATACTTTTTTTATGGGCAAATATTTTATAGGCCTGAAAAAAAAACCCAAGCTTTTGAGTACTAAAGCAATACCAAACAATGCTTTTCCTTTTTGGAAAAATTGGGGAACCATTGGGAGTTTTATTGGTGAGAAGAATATATACGTATATTTGGTGTGTATAAAATTTATAAAGAACTAGTAATTCCTGTGGATAAAAAATTATTAGATCTTTTACACTAATAAAATTTCTAAAGGGGACTGTTCCCCAATCTTCCCTTCTTTTGTTTTAAGAAATAATACTTTAGAGTATGTTTAGATGAAGAGAAAGAGAGGAGAATAGAAAGCGAGAATACTAAAAAAAGAATATTTTTAAAAATAGAGAAAAAAATTAGTATTTTTGAAAGTTTTCTCTTATAGTATTTCTTCTATAATTTTTTTCCATCCAAACATAGAATTAATAGTCGAGGGAGTCTATTGCAACATAGATTACTTGGGAAGTTAGGGCATACTGAGAATTTTCAAAGCTCCAAGTAAAAGTGTGGGAGTACAACTGTACAAGTATTAAGTCAGGAAGGTTGTTCTATATGTTGGGCTGGTGTCTGGCCCATGAACAAGCAACAGGTTTTTGGTCTTGTAGCCCAAATCTGTTTATTAATCCGTTGGGTTCAGTTTCCTTGTTAACCTGGCCCAGGTCCAGCCCAGCCCAGCCCATAATGGATGAGGCAGAGATTTTGTTCACCCCTCTCCCAAGAAAGTCTTTCCTGAAATCAATATTAGAAGAAATAGACATATCTTCTAGGTTCAACTGATAAAAAGTGAGACATACGATTATTTGAAACGTATTTTATCTTTAGGAATATGACTTTATTATAGTTCTAGTCACAGTGTTTAGGAAAGCATCATAGCTCCTAAGTACCTATGCTTACGCTTAAGAGTAATAGATAGCTCACCCTACTCGACCTTAGTATCACCTAGGAGGAAGGGAGATTTCGCTCTGCCCTTAAATCGTGGGTGAATCTAACCATTTTTCAAAAAATTTTGTACAAAAAAATATGTTGGAAGAAATAGGGCTTAGCTAGCGAATGGGTGATACATGTAACTATTTGAAGTGTATTAGATCCCTGGGAAACATCACTTTGTTGTGGTTCCAGTTGTGGCTCTTAGGGAGACATCATAGCTCTTGGGTGTTTAAGTTAATATGTGAAGATAATTGACGGCTCGCCCTGCCTGATATTGGTATCACCTAGGAGAATGAGAGATTTCACCTTATCCTTAAATTGTGGATGAATCCAACTCCTTTCTAAAAAATTTTGTAATAAAAAAAAATATTAGAAGAAATAAGAAGATACTCCAGTTTAAAATATAATAGCTAAATATAGAGTATATTTTGGCCATAAATATAATACTTTAATATACTTTGTCTCTCAAAATTATAATTTTCTCTCAAAAGTATCCCTATATTATTGTATATATTAAATTATTTTTATTAAATTTTGTTCAAACGAGTAAGATTAAAAGGGATATTTTAAGAAAACAAGCAAATAATAATTACAAATAATTATTTTTTTTTAATTTATTAAATTAGTTAAATATATTTTATATTAATTTTTAAAAATTATTTTTTTATTCTAGACAAAATGATATTAAGTAACTATGAGTTTTACAAATTAACACCTAAAAAGCTTAATAAAACAATTCAAAGTAATGGTCTCGACACCAATGAAAGTAATGTCAGTATCCCCTACTAAGAGCCTATTTAGATTAGTTTTTAGAGAATAGATTCTAGGAAGAATAGATTTTAGAGAATAAATTTTAGAAATAATAGATTTTGGGAAGAATAGATTTTGAAAATGGAGATATTTAGATTATTAGTAATAAAATTACTTTTCATATTGATAAATTACTAAAAAATGTATGATTTGATTAAAAGTAGGAGAGAGTGTAAAGAAAAGAGAGGAAAGATAAGATAGGGTGGAAAAGAGAGATGAGAGAGGAGAGAGGAAAGATAGTATAAAAAAATAGAGATAAGATAATAATTAGATAGTTTATAAACTCTTTTATTATTCTAAATGTTAATTTCAATAACTTATTCAAAACTATAATTTCGTCAAAAATCACTTCTGAATAAATATGGCTATTTGTGCAAAATTTTTCTAAAATAAAATTTTACCTAAAAGAGCTTTTTAAAGCACACTGCCAAACAGGGCAGTAAGTGATAGCTAATGGGCAAGAGGATTGAACATCCAATTTACCATGAAGAAACGTTAGATCATACAGATAGATATATCAGTACTCAATTTTGATTCTTCAAAGATGAAGTGAAATAAAGTCACACACACACACACACATATATATATATGCATGAAATGAACTTCTGAATTCTGATATTGAACTTGTAGTATAATAGAATAATATAGGCAACGAATTTACCATGAAGAAATTAGTATTAGATAATATATAGGTATCAGTAAAACTCCATTTTTCTTCTTCAAAGATTTTGAATTCTGATATAGAACTTACCATGAAGCTTTGGTGTGGTAGCAAGAAGAAAAGCCTGAGATTCCAATGGATTTGAATGGCCATTATTATTATCATCATCATCATCTCTGTTTTCTTTTCCAGATTTCACAGCAGGCTTCTGCCTCATCACCACATCACTGAGCTTACTTCCGCACTTAAAATTTTCCTTCAGCGAAACCCACAAGGCATTCATATCTCTGTAATGTAATAATAACAATAAAGCTTATGGAGATTCTTCCAAGTCTCTGATTTTTGCCTCTCACGTTATCCCAATGTGGAATGAATGAGATATTATTATAGGGAAGAAGAATGATAACGTTGGAGTCTGAAATGGAAAACAGAGGAACAAGAGAGGGATAACGTGGCTGTAGAATTCTCCATTGATGTGGAAGGCAAAGGACAAAGGGTCTTGAAAAGAATTTAGAAAAAGGTTTCTAAAAGAAAAAAGAAAATTAGATAGTTTTTAGAAAATAATTTTTAGATAAGAGTTTATGGAAGAAAAATTAGTTTTAAATAAATAAATAAATATTTTGATAGTTATTACTGAAAAAAATTTTGTAATTTAAAAATTATCAAAAATTGTATTATTTTATGAAAAATATGAGAGAGATGAGAGATGAGAAGGTGAAAAAGAGAAGATATAGGAGAGAGGAGGGAGGCTGTAAGAAAAAATAATGTTAAAATAGTAATTGGGTAGTATATAAATTATTTTACTATTTTAGAAACTAATCTCAGTAACTTATCTAAAATATTAGTTTTAAATCATTGTTTGATCCAAAAATTATTTTAAACAAATATAGCTATTTGCTTTAAAAAAATTTAAATTAAGATTTAGAGCAAAAACCCTTTTAAAATCTTAGGGCCTGTTTAAATACATTTTTAGAAAATGACTTGTGAAAAAAAAATAACTTTTAGAAAATAGCTTATAGAGAAGAACTTGTGAAAATAGTTCTGGATAAATGAGTATTTGGATAGATATTATCATAATGACTTTTGTAATTGGTAAATTATTAAAAATGACATAATTTTATAAATAAATATAATTATATTTTTTTTATCTCTCTCCTACGCTCTCTCCACGCAATGACCACTAGTGACTCAGGATAAAATAGCAACAACAGAGGAAGAAGATCAATGTTCACTAGTGAGAGAGGAAGAAGACAAAGACTAGCGAAGGTGAACTCCGGCAAAGACCAACAACCCAGTGACCTAACGATGGAGGAAGAAAATGAGTAATGACGACTAGAGTTGGGAAAACGGGCTCAGCCCGCGGGCTGGGCCCGTTTTCAATTAAAACGGGGTGGGTTTGGGCTGGCAGCAGCCTGGCCCCTCCCAGCCCGCCATCTTACTTTTTTTTATAAATTATTAATATTATTATTTATTTTATCTAAATATTACTTTGAATGATTTTATTATTGAATACTAGTAAAAATAATTACTTATTTATTAATATGTGTTGATATATTATAATTGATTAATATTATGTTAATATTTATTTAGATTTATAGTTATACAATTTGATAGTTTTTTTATAAAAAGTAAAAATTTTTAAGAGTATAATATTAACTATTTTTTAATTATAATAATATAATATTAAAAAAAATTATTAGTATTCTAAAAGTTTAGAAATATTTTTTTAAAAATATTAAAAAAAAAAGGAGGGCCGTGGGCTCAGGCTGGCATATTTTAGGGCAGGCCGCATAGCCCGCCCCGTTTGAGCCCGCTCCCTAAATGGGCTGGCCTATTTTTGGCGGGTCAACCCGTTTTATCACCTCTAATGACGACTAGGTCCAGCCATGGCGACGGATAACTCTAGCTGCAATGGTGGTAGTACAACGATGGTGAAGAAGAATCACATAAGAGAGAAGAGGGATGATGGAGTAAAGAAAGTGTAAAAAAAATATAGGTAAAATAGTAATTGAGAGTCTATAAATTATTATTATTTCATAAGCTATTATTATTAGTTTATCTAGGTTTTAAATTATGATTTAGTCTAAAAATATTTTTAGATAAATATTATTATTTATTTTAAAAAAATTAAATTAAAATGTAGGATAAAAACTCGTATAAAACTATAATTTTATTACAAACCAAGGGTGAAAAATTTATGGAGATTGGTTGTTTATGAACAGAGCAATTAAAACAACAACGTCATTTTCGTCGGCGACGACATGGAGCCCATAAGTGTGAGTAATTCTGAAGGAAACTCACTTGTCTTGGTACATTTTTTTCTTCCGGGCTATTCTCCTTTATTTTTTTTTCTTTTATGCCACTAAATATAGACATTCTAGCAAAAAAAAAAATATTTCATACCACTAAATATAGACATTATTTCTAGTAAAATTTTAAATATTTATTTATATACAGGTATAGTTGAGATAAAACTCTAGTGAATTAGGTAAAAAAAATATTATAATATATTAGTCTCTTTTACTAGATTTAATCCTATTGATACTTTTATTTATTAGAAAAAGATAAAATATTATAAGAAAAATCAGTAAAAGAATCTTTTGTTTGAAAATTTTACTAATAAAAAGGACTTGAGATGTATATGTAGAAAGTATTATTATTCTACGAATTTTAGACACATAAAGTATCTATAATCAAATTTAAGTCTCATGCCAATAAAATTTTTAAATGAAAATTTTCCACCCATTTTTTCACTATTAAATAGTATTTTTGCCGTTGAACATTAAGGTAATTAATGTTGATTGTTTAAGAAGGGAACCATTCTGCCAATGTTAAAATACTATATGATACTTTTTAATCTTGCTTATTTGTCACTTTCAATATATTTTTTGGTGAGAATAAAAAAAAATCCTAAAACCTATATATTAACTCTCTTAAAATTAAAAAAGTTTCCTGCTTTAATCATATTAAATACGCCCTTAAAAAACTATTAACAACCTTGACTTTTTGAAAGATGAGATGATATTTCCCATCCCACTATAATTCATTTAAAGCACTTTGGGATGAATCAGGTAATATTTTTTCTCTAATCCTTAATATCATAATTAATTAATTAATTTAAATAAATTTAAAAAATTTAAATAAATTATTTAATTATATATAATATAAAAATTAATTAACTAATTTAGATAGTTTAAAAAATATATAATATAAATTAGTCTTAAGATATTATATTTAATTATAATTAATTAATTAATTAAATTTTATATTAAAGATAAAAAGGAATAATATTTTTTGGAAACATCTGATAAATAATATTCTTTTGGTTATTAATATAAGATATAATTTGGGAGTTAATCTTAGTCTGAAATATAAAATTTATTTCTTATTTTTATTATTTATTTTTAAATTATCCCTATTGATATTCCCTCAACAATAATCAAGAGAGATAGTAAGTGAATTAAAGATGTTTATCATGTTTTAGAGAAAATATATTTAACTAACTTAATTAATTTTTAATCTAATTAAATTAGTTAAGTATATTACCTATTAAAGATCATATAGGTATATTATTAAAAATAAAGTTTATATTTAAAATCAAGTAAAAAATCCTCTATTACATTAAGAACCAAATGAATTATTAAAATTAAATAAAATATCTTGGCTGATCGGTGAGCAAAATGAACTCGACAGCCGGGTTCGAACCTGCGCGGGTGAAGCCCAACAGATTTCAAGTTTATCTCCTTAACCACTCGGACATATCGACAAGTGAGTATTTGGGAGTGATAAATACTTTAAGTTTCATATAATATTTTATTTTGCATTCTTGGCATATCTTTGTTTTTTAGGGTTTTACAATATTAAAATAAAGTCCAATAATATGAATATTAAATAAAATATAAAAAAAATACTTTCATTCCACTACCTATTCAAAGTGAATGGAGTTTTTGCCTCAAGAACAGCTCAATAGAATATGAATCTCATTCTTTTTTTTTTTAATTGTGGCTAGGAAAATATAAGCTTCTAGGTGTATTTTATCCAATCAAATAGATGTTCAATTAATTGAAAAAATTCATCTATGAAAAAACCAAATAAAAAATGAATAAAAATGAAATTCTACACATTAAAAATTTATTTTAAATATATAAACTAGCATCTCATAACAGGTAAAAAATATATTTGATATCAACAAAGAGTTCATTTTTAAAAAAAAATCTATAAACTAGCATCAAACATATAAAAGATCATATGTAGCTATATCAAGCAACTTAGAATAGATCTTCAAGTCTTCAAAAGTGTATAAAATAAAGCCTCGTTGATTTTCTTCAATCTTTTAAGTCTTTGAATGCCGCTACTCTTTTTTTTTTTTAATTTGAAAGAAGGGAATTTTAGAAAATAAATATAAATATATCATATTTATAATAATTAATTTAATTATTTTTTTTAATTTATTCAAATTAATTAAATAATTTTTAAATTAAAAACAAGACGAATAATAAATATGTTGCTTAATTATTCAGAGTATAAAAGAGTTTAGCTCATAAATATTATTCACCCGATTCTAAATATAAAATTTAATTTTTAGTATAATTTTATATTATAAATTAAATTTTATATTAAGCACTTGAGGAATGTTAAGAAGATAAGAGTGAAATAGTGGATCTTTAAAAAAAAATAAAATCAAACCGTTTAATTTGTTGTTAGTTAACTACTTTTGAAAGATCATATACGTTAAGAAGCAACCGAATATGGATCTTTCATAAATGAAAAGAATAGCGGTTTAAGCAACTTAACTTTTAAGTAATACCAAGATACTGATATTGCAACCAAGGCGGTGTTTTTTTCTTAAAAGCTAATTGAGTTGGATCTACAAAAAAGTACATTCACAATTATCCTTTTACGCAATATTTGTTACGCAAGAAATGTATTCATTTTACTATTTTTTTCATCTCATATATCATGTGCCAACCAAAGCATTGTTCAACTAGTTTTCTTAGCATCCCAATGCCAGATGCTATAGAGACGTACGCTAGAAAGGAAGTTGTAGATTCAATCTCACGAATATATGATAGTGTATTTGTAAATATTGATTATTAGATCAAATTTAAGTATTATAAGTTCAATTATATATTATACATATAATCTTTTTACAAACTTATTACATTCATATATATATATATATTTAAATTTAAAATCTCATTTTTAAATGACAATAATATTTTTCATGTTAATATTTATTATAAGAGTAGTAAGATAGATTATCCTTATTGTGTTGGGCCATAGGAATCACTTCTATGTGGAAGCCCAATATCTTGATTATTTTATTTTATTTTATTTTATGTATTTTCTGTTTGTGAGAAATTTAAAAGGAAAAACCTAACAAAGGTTGAGTGTGGTTGCCGCATATGACTGCATGAGAGTCAAAAAGTGAGTTCCTTGATTTTGCTCTTAAGAATTTTTGTTGGTTCTATTTTTTAGTTTGTATAACCTTTGAAGTAACATTCAGAAAGTGATTTCTTTTGGGATCTTGCTGAATTGTTTTGTGGATGTTACCGACATACATATATTTGTTTACTTTAGATATATTTGCTAAGATATTATTTAATTATCTAGAGTTAATTAAAGATATTATTTAATATTAGATTTGAGAATTATATTATTTTAAAATAATAAATATAAGATATTATAATTATAATAGTATTCTAAATTTAGTTAATTAATTTATATTTTTATTTATATAAAAATTTATTTATATTTTTTTTATTATTATGAGCTTCTTATTTTTTTTCCTTTACTTTTAATCATTCAATGCTTACATGATATCAAAGCTGATACTTGTCAGTTCCCTCTAGGAATATCTTCTTTTGTCTAGTCGTATACCTACCTCATAGGCAGTCATAGCCCACTTTGACTAATATATGCTCTACGTCGATCTGTATGTGCAGTTGTCTCTGCCTCAAGTTTGCTTAAATGGTTACTGTCTAATTATTTGCTTTCATGTCGTTTGACGCATCACCATGTGAGTGTTCTCTCCTCTGTAGTTCATATGGTTCCAGATAAGGGGTGGTCACAGGTTAAGATACGATCAGGACAACTCTGTTCTATATCCTATCCTGATACAAGATATGAGACATATTTTACGTCCCATGTCTCATCTCATCTCAAATATGTAGAGATTGGGAAGGGTTTAGGAATTCCAAAACCCCTTTTTTTAAAAAAAAAATATATAAAAATAGTATTTTATAAATTATTCTATATAAAAAAATTACAACAACTTCACCTGAATGCTAATTCTGAGGGGCACCTCTCTAGATACTTTTACAATCCACTTGTCCCGTGTATGACAGGATTGTAAGCAATCTTTACTGGACAATACTTGCACTTGACTTTGTGATCTCTATTATTTTCATCCAAAGGAATCTTATCAAAATGCTACCAAATAATATATTTGAGTTTTTTTGTTGGTTTCTCTTCTTTCTCAACATCTTCTACTTCTCCCTTTGTGTCTTGTACTTGCACTTCAACTATAGCTATATCTTCAACATCTTTAGTCTGTTGTAAGTTCTCTTCAGCAGTAGGTACAGTTGTCATCCTCCTGTAAAATAGGAAAAAAATTTATATTAGTCATTGAACAAAGGAAGGGAAATATATATGCACACACATAATACTCACAGGATCCAGAAATATATATATACATCGACATATAGCATTAGGTACATAATAAGCTAGTATGGGAGCCCAGTTTCATGCTGATACTATTGGCATTAGATGTTCTTATCTCTGTGTTTCTTTTTTATCAAACAATTTAACAAAATGTGGCTTTCGTGAATCAAGCAATGATTAAAATAGGTACAGTTCTCATCAATATTGTATGTATTTTCCTGTATTGGAATGAGCACAAACAGAAGAAAATTAGACACCAAGCACTACATTTACTTTTCTTTCATTGACATTTTAACATGAATCAAATAAATTTCAGTTATGGAGGGTACTAAACCATTACAGAAAGAGTAATTGAGAGAATACATCAGAAAATTCTTAATATGGAACCTAACTACTTTTACTATATATCAGAAAATTCTCAAGCCATTTAATGTTCTATTGCCCGATAATATCCTAGAATCCATTGAGATCTCAACCACTATAGCCACTAGAAACAAGTAAAACAATCAAATAAAGCTAATACATCCATATAAATTGAACCCATTGACTTCCTTGAAATTCTACAAAGTGCAAACTTCGTTTAGAATATATGTTCCTCAATACAAAACTAACATTGCTTAATGCTTATCATGCCCCCCACCACAATCCTGAAAGACACCTCAGTAATAGCAGATAGAGAACAATGAAGCACAATAGGGAGAATGGATAGCAAAACCTGTATAGGGTATTGATCACAAAGGAACGAAGACAAGATCACAGAGAATCAGAGATAACGGTTTCAAGGAACAATCACAGAGATAATCATCTCCAAAGCACAATTACACTTTAAACCCACTTTTAAGGAACCCAAACCCCGCCCCTAAAAAATGTAAACCTTAAATTATCTCCACAGGCCATAGCAACTCAATGAATTAAAATTAAGAAGGAAGGTTACTTACCTTGAACGAAATCGATGGTCTGAAGCGAACAAAAATGATGTACTTAGCCGAATGACGGTGACGAGATCGACCCACCGACATCGACTGAGGAGGAGCGATGGAGGAGGAACGACGATGACCAGCGACTAGGTGAGACACCTACTAGCAAGAGAAAGGAAGAGTGCTAGGGCTGAAGGCTGAAGCAAACTGAGGGAGAAAAGCTAAGGGTCATCGACTCGTCATGTAGGGGGCTAAAAATTTGAAATGAAAGGTGAAGTGGGGAATGGCTCTGAAGCAAAAAATGAGGGTTTGCTGGGAAAAAAATTATATATATGTTAGGACGGGATAGGACGACCTGAGGGTCGTGCTGAGACCCGTCCCATCCTGACACATGTACATACCCATCCTAATCTTTAATGGGATGGGACAGATGTGTCCCGACGTCACTGGGACCAGAACAAGAAACCCGATACGGGAGTTTTTTGAACAGCCCTAGTTCTATATAGATCCACAATTTGTTTGGTTCTACACTAGACCCACGCCGTTCCTTGTTTAATTTTGTCCCAAACCCTTGTCACTTGTCTAGTTCCATCCTAGACCCTCATCACTTGTCTAGTTCCATCCTAAACCCCTTTGCTTGTCTAGTTCCATCCCATACCCACTCTTCTCAATTCGTCTGGTTCCATCTCAAACCCTCGTTGCTCCACGTCTCGTTCCCTCCATATAGCAATAATGCTTTTTGTCTTCAAATTCATGACCCAATTGTCTTCAGTTTAGTAGGGGATGTTACATATGTTTGTTAACATATTATTTGGTTATCTAGAGTTAAATAGGCATATTATTTAGGATTAGATTTTAGTATTATATTATCTTAAAAAAATAAATATGATATATTAGGATTATGATAAGATTCTAGATTTAATATATTAGTTTATATTTTTACTTATATAAAATATTTTTGTGTTCTCATTCATGAAAATGATTAATAACACTATGAGGTTCTCATTTTCTCTCTAGTTTTAATTCTTCAATTCTCATAGTTTGGAATAGTTATATTTCTCAAATTTATCTAGAATTTTTGTGAATAGACGTTCACATCTGTAGTGCATAATCAATTGGTGAATTGTAGTATGATTGAGTTAAAATTTTGTTGGGTATTTTAGAATATCCCATTCTCGAATTTCAACGGTTGGATTGTCAATTGAAGCTTCCTAACTTAGATTTGGCATGAACGTTGCAACATGCTTCTGTTAGAAAATAAATATCTCAAAAGTAATACAATCAATCCAGATTGTATCATACTCAAATATAAACATATATGAGATGCAGCGAAAGACTTAAAGTTACCTCTTGCCATTAACTTGATTGATCTGAGGAGAACTAAGATCCCAATAGGATACCAGTGGGGAACCTTCAAAGGCGAGCTAAAAATAGGGTTTCGCTCTGGACTCAGAAAAGAGATCTCATACTCAATGAATTGTTAATTTCCACCATCAGAAAATTAACCTTAAATAAACTGAGTCAATAACCCTCCTTGGACTGGGCTCAATGACTACGGGCCACACTCAGAAATATTTATTAATTATCCTAATTAATATCTAAATACGTTATAATAATAATAAATATCCAACATTCTCCCACTTGGCCCGTATACTCAATGCCATCACCCTGTCTAGGTAAACTGATGTCGCGCTACAAGAATCAAGGCGATAAGTTCCCTTTTATTGGGTATTACCTTTCATGTATTACATGTAACACCATCACATAATGGGTTTCACAATATACATGAACTCAATGTTCATAGGTTCCTGTCGCAATGTTTATCAATTCAATAACACAAAATGTATACAATCACAAATTGAAATGATAAACCACAAAATATAATTTCATTGCTCATACCTCCACTAATCAAAAGTAGGACGAAGTCCCATATGAGGTACATGTGTGACAAAGATGTTCGGCTTCAACCCTTTCGTCAAAGGATCAGCTAACATGTCCAATGTACTGATACGCTCAACTGAAACTTGGCCATCTTGAACCCTCTCTCTCAAGCAAAGGAACTTAAGTTCAACAAACTTGCTGCGACTTTTATTCCTTTTATTGTTCGTTATGGCCACCGCAGCTGTGTTATCACAGTACATTCTGATTGGCTTGGAGACTGAGTCCACAATCTTAAGCCCAGCAATGAAATTCCTTATCCAAATAGCTTGTGAACTTGCTTCAAAACACGCAATGTACTCAGCATCACCGGTAGAAGGAGCTGTTTGAGTTTGCTTAGCGCTTCTCCACAATATGGCTCCTTCTGCCAATAGGAAGATGTAACCAGATGTAGACTTGTTCGAGTCTACGCATCCCCCAAGATCTGAATCTGAGTATCCAATCACGTCCAAACTGTCTGTTCTCCTGTATGTGAGCATGTAGTGTTTAGTACCTTATAGGTACCTAAACACTTTCTTTGCAGCTGTCCAATGTGCTTCCCCAGGATTACTTTGGTATCTTCCCAACATACCCACAGCAAAAGCGATGTCAGGTCTTGTACAAACCTACGCATACATCAAGCTTCCTACCGCTGAGGCATATGGGACCTTTTCCATCTGTTTCTTATCAAACTCGATTTCAGGACATTGACTTAGACTAAACTTGTCCCCTTTTTCTATAGGAGCCACGTTAGATGAATAGTTCTGCATCCTGAATCATTCAAGAATTTTGACAACGTAAGTCTCTTGAGATAAACCTACAAGACATTGGGTTCTATCTCTATGGATCTTTATTCCAATGACATAAGAAGCCTCACCCATGTCTTTCATGTCAAAACTCTTGAACAGAAACTGTTTCACCTCACGTAATAGTCCCAGATCATTGGTAGCAAGTAGTATGTCATCCACATACAAAATCAAGAATATGATTTTACTCCCACTAGCCTTATGGTATATACAATCATCTATGATGTTCTCAACGAAACCAAATGACGTGATCACTTCATGGAACTTCAAGTACCACTGCCGTGAACCCTGTTTCAAACCATATATTGATTTCTTCAGCTTGCACACCAATTGATCTTTACCTTCTGCAACAAAACCCTCAGGCTGCTTCATGTAGACTTCTTTCTCCAGTTCACCATTGAGGAAAGCAGTCTTAACATCCATCTGGTGCAACTCCAGATCAAAATGGGCAACCAACGCCATGATGATACGGAATGAATCTTTCTTAGATACAGGTGAAAACGTTTCACTGTAATCGATTCCTTCCACTTGAGTGAATCCCTTTACAACCAACCTAGCCTTGTATCTATCGATGTTACCTTGTGAGTCTCTCTTGGTTTTGTAAACCTATTTGCAGCCAATGGCCTTAGACCCACTAGGCAACTCTACAAGTTCCCAAATATGGTTGTTTGCCATAGAATTCATTTCATCAATTATAGCATCATGCCACAACTTGGAGTTCGCACTCCTCACAGCCTGAGTAAACGACAAAGGATCATTCTCAATACTTATATCACAGTCAATCTCAGCAGAATACACTACATAGTCATCAGGTAATGCCGGTATTCTCTCTCTAGTTGACCTCCTCAATTCAACCTCTTGGGTTAAATCAGGTTGCTGAACAATGACATCCTCTATCACATCTTGTGGTGGTTCCACTTGTGTGATAGGTTGACCATCAAGTATGTGTCCGTCTTGTTCAGCACCGTCAACTTGAGCCACAGGGTCTACATCACGTTCAATGTCAATCCCAACAGTGGGATAAACATTGACTATTGACATCCCCTCATGAATAATATTAGTGGTTCGCTCTATGTAATCATCTGATGGACAATCACTCCCACTAATAACATCATTCTCAAGAAACTTGGCATTCCTAAACTCTACAAACCTTGTAGAAGGTGGAGGACAATAAAACTTATAACCCTTTAACCTCTCCGTATAGCCTACAAATAAGCTCTGATGGTCTTAGGATCTAACTTCTTCTCTTATGGATTATACACTCTTACTTCAGCAGGACAACCCCATACCTTGAAATGATTTAAACTGGGTTTCCATCCTTTCCAGATTTCAAAGGGTGTCTTGGACACTGCCTTTGTTGGAACCCTGTTCAATATGTATGTGGCTGTCTTGAGTGCTTCCTTCCATAGAGAAGACAGTAGTTTGGAGCTACTCATCATGCTCCTAACCATGTCCAGCAAAATCCTATTTCTTCTCTCAGCTACACCATTCATGTCAGGTGATCCAGGCATAGTGTATTGAGCCACTATACCTTGCTCTCGAAGAAATTCGGCAAATGGACCTGCTGCTTGTCCTTCACTAGTGTATCTGCCATAATACTCACCACCACTGTCTGATCTCACAATCTTGATTGGTTTCCCAATCTGTTTTTCTACTTCTACTTTATAATCCTTGAAAGCATCTAATACTTCACTTTTATTATAAAGCATGTAGACATACATGTATCGTGAGTGATCATCAATAAAGGTGATAAAGTACTTTTGACCATGTGCAGTCAAATCAGGGCAACAAATATCCGTGTGTACAATTTTTAGCAACTCAGAACTTCTTCTAGCCCCCTTATGTGACTTATTGGTCTGCTTTCCCCTTATGCAGTCCACACAAGAATCAAACTCCGAATGGTTTAAAGACGGAAGAATTCCTTCTTTATTTAACCTTTTGATTCTGTCAACGGAGATATGACCCAATCTCCTATGCCACAGGCTATAAGAATTCTCATCGATGACACTTCTCTTAGTACCATGCGTAACAGAAAGAGATTGAGGCGAATTAGAAACAATTTTAAACAAGCCATCAATCATAACCAAATTCACAATCAAAACTGAATTCTTTGTCAAAGTCATACGTTTCTTAGAAAGAACTGGATGATAATCAAATGGAATGAGCTTTGACATAGAAATCAAATTCCTCTTGTAAGAGGGAACATAGAAAACATCATAGAGTTCCAAAATATTTTGATTTGAAAGATGAATGCGAAAGGTTCCAACGGCTTTCATAGGATCTCTTCTCCCACTGCCTGAAAGGACAGTTTTCTCATTGGGATGTGGAGACCTACTTGACAGAAAGCCCTGCATGGTAGTTGAAATGTGGATCATCGAACCAGTGTCAATCCACCAAGTGTCATCATTAACGCTAGAAAAGTTAGACTCAAAAGTAACACACGATGAAAGCATACCTTTCATTTCCATAATATATCGCCTCACACTGCCAATACCTGTAAGCCTCACAGCACATAGTTCAAATGTGATGGCACCACCCATCTGCTCTTCTGTTAGCTTGAATTGCTTGTCTAAGGCTTCCAGGTATCCCTTAGCTGTGTCGCATTTAGGGACTGCTGCCCTAATGCTCCTAGAGATCCTTTGTCTTATAAGCAGAAGAGATGAGCGGTTACTCCGCTCCCATATATTATACCTTTCCTTTGCCTCACTGTTATCGGAGGCATCATCAGGTCTCAGAGGTTTATCAAACCTCAAGGCATAATCTAAGTACAATAAACCAAGCTGCAACAAAACATCGTCTCTCCAGTCAGCATAGTTAATGCTGTCATCTAAGACTGTTTTATCACTAACATCATACATAATCCTGGGAGCAGCAATTGGATCTACAAAATGAGAACAGACAAACACACAAATAAGCTCACATTAATAATTTGAAGCAATTACAAGTCACTGTGCCATATATGCATGCTTAGCTCAAATGTAGCATGCAAGCAATATAAATACGTATCACTAATGTCTACCTGTAGGCAAAGATATTAGCATAACCAGGTATTTATCTCAAATGGTAGAATTAGAATGCATTCATAATTTCCCAATGCATGTGGGCTAATTAGAAAATAACGAGGCCATTCTATCCCACCCTAATTAAATGTACAATTATGAGATATCTACCTGTGGGTAAAGATAAATCATAGCTATACATTTAATTACAAATGATATTTCCAATCCAGATGTGATTAATAAATGCATGCAACAGATTCAATAAACAAGGATGCTGTGGCTATTCCTCAAAGAACTGCATGCTAATCACAAATATCATTCAAGTGCATTGAAAATCCAAATATGCATAATTTAATGGAGAAATTAATTCTCCCCCTAATTAAATGTATAATTATGAGATATCTACCTGTGGGTAAAGATAAATCATAACTATACATTTAATTATTATTGATATTTTAAATCCATATGTGATTAATTAATGCACGCAACACAAACAAATGAGGATGCTGTGGCTACTCCTCACAAAACTGCATGCTCATCACAAATATCAATAACGTGCATATAAATCCAAATATGCACAACAAAATGGAGCATTTAATAAATTAATATTAAAATTCTCCCACTATTTCATGCACCCAAAAATGTCTAACAAAATAATTTCAACTTAAAAGGTTTTTACAAAAATTAAACCGTTAATTTAATTGTCAAGGGAGAAATTAAAAAATAAAATAGGCAATTAAATAACATAAAAATTAAAATTTATAAATTTCTTTTTCTCAAAAATAAAATAATAGAGAAATTAATTTAAACATTTACCATGCATGTAATAGTAATTTTGATTTTCTGAAAAAATCAAATTAATTGGCCAAAATTAATTTTCTGGAAATAAAACCAAGTGGCCCATATACAAAAGTCTAAAAATAGGGCCCAAAATAATTTCCAGAATAAAAAAAAACCCAAAATCAGGCCCAAAACTCAAGCCCAGAGAAAGGGGAAAAAGTACTGTTAAAAAAAATTCTGGCAGCCCAGATCTCGGCCCAGCAGGAGAAAAGAGAAAAAGAAATTAAAAATAAAACTCCTGCAGCCCAACTGCTCTCTGGCCCAGTCTGAAAAAAATAGATGGCCCAAAATCTCGTTGGCCCAAAATGCAAAAGCCTTTTTTTTTTGTTAAAAAAAACAGCAACCCTGAACGAAAGCACACAAAAAAAACATGTCACTGGCCCATGCAGAAGGTGGCCCAGACGCTGGAAATTCTTTTCTTTTCTTTTCTTTTTTTTTAAATGGTCGGGCGCCTCTGCACTGTGTTGGGTCGGGTTAGGTCAACCCGACTCAACACTTGGCGACCCGAGAACTACAGATAAGAGGTACCGCGAGACCTTCTCCTACAGAATAGCGGTGACGGCGAGTTTCTGGGTGTCTCTTCCTATGATGTTCACGGTGATTCTAACTCAGTTTCCAGTGACTCGCGAGGTTGTGCTTCGGTGGTTGAACGGACCACGACAGCAAGCTGTTCTCCCACGGTGAATCTGACGGCAGTCTCAGGCGATGCTATCGCCTCCAGTTCCCGATGAGTTTCTCCCCGTGGTCTCGCCATGAGTCGCCAATCACGGAAGTCACGACTCTCCTCTCGGTGGAGTTTCTCGCTGTTGAATTCAGAGAATGCTCCGCCATCGCCACTTTCTCTCATTCTCTTGCTCGTCGTCGGTGAACCACAAGAGAAAATGGTTAAAGAATTAAAATAAAATAGATCGCATATTTTATCTCATGAACATAAAAGATCAATAAGTAAGGCAAAGGTGATCTTAAACAAGGCTCTGATACCATATGTTAGAAAATAAATATCTCAAAAGTAATACAATCAATCCAAATTGTATCATACTCAAATATAAACATATATGAGATGCAGCGGAAGACTTAAAGTTACCTCTTGCCATTAACTTGATTGATCTGAGGAGAACTAAGATCCCAATAGGATACCAGTGGGGAACCTTCAAAGGTGAGCTGAAAATAGGGTTTCGCTCTGGACTCAGAAAAGAGATCTCACACTCAATGAATTGTTAATTTCCACCATCAAAAAATTAACCTTAAATAAACTGAGTCAATAACCCTCCTTGGATTGGGCTCAATGACTACGGGCCACACTCAGAAATATTTATTAATTATCCTAATTAATATCTAAATACGTTATAATAATAATAAATATCCAACAGCTTCTTGTACTGTAGCTTGTGCATTTTTTCTCTGGTAGAGATTTGAGTGGTGATATCTTCGTTTTGACTAAGATTTTGCGTGGAAGATCTGCGACATCCAATAATTTGGTGATCTCTAGCACAAGTAGTTTGTATATTTGCCTCAGAAGTACGTATTTTTTATAACTCTATTTGCTCTTCTATTTATATATAATCCTTGCTGATTTTGGGATAAGGTGATTTGTTGTCATCCTAAATGATGACTTTTTTATTTAAAACATCAAACACCCCTTAGCCATCTCCTTATCTCAATGAATTTTTTACTTATTTGATAGAAAGAATTCCACACAATGATTTAAATTTTTCCTCCACTTGGCCACTCTGGATTCGCTGGAGTACATATCTCCGGCTATTAATCAAATGCAAAAGTTAAAATAGTTTTTATAATTTAAGTTTATTTTTTTTAAAAAAAAATATCATTTCTCTTTAACATATACCTGACTTAGCAATCAAGAGATGGTTTACCTTTTTTTTATTACAAAAATTTTAGAAAGAGGTTGGGATCACCTACTATCTAAGGGCAGAGCGAAGTCTCCCTTCCTCTTAGGCGATACCAATGTCGAGTAGGGTGAACTGTCTATTATCTTCAGGCGTAAACCTAAATATCTAGGAGTTATGATACCTCCCTAAGCGTCGCGACTAGAACTATAACAAAATAGTACTCTTTAAAAATTGAATACACTCCAAATAGTCGTATATATCACCCATTTATCATTTTACCTCATAATTATGAATGTCTCCATATATTCTTGGGGGAAGGCACGCTTAAGTGGAGTGATGAGCTTAGGCTATCAGGTGGCCTTTTTTTGACCAAAAAACCCTATTGTTTTTATTAATTTATATTATTAGGTTCATCATTTGTTTTATAAACTAGAAAACATTATGTTCATAATTATAATATAAATATAATTAAAAAATAGTGAAAAGAAACCAAGTCTTAAGTTGTTGTTTGATATAATGAACCCATGATGATAATATATTTTTTCCTGATAATTAAAGATAAGGATATTATGATAGAGAAATTATAAAAAAATGAATCTTTTAATTTTTTATCTGAATGGCCAAGTATCTTTCTTTTGCAGAAAGAAAACATGAGGACATGCAATATTTTTTAGGTGATTGTATAATAAAAAACTTGTTTTTTCTTAAAAAAAATTAGGCAGGCTTATGCAGCCCACATCTTGGTGGGTTAGAAAAACACCAACCCAAGCCCACCACCTTGCATTGGGTTGGTAGGCTGAACTAGTGAGCTCAACCCGGTCTAATTCTTGGTTATACATTTTTTGTTTTTAAATTGGCAAGCATATTGCTTGTAGGCAGGAATCAAACCTGATAAGTGCCACCAAAAGGTGGCCTACGTGCCACTTAGGCTACCGAATTGCTGGCTGCCGGAAGTTCGATTTATCCCTAATCAGTTTTTGGATATAGAGTGTATGCACCTTCCTAGGCAAAGCAATGAATGAGACTGAAGTTTCCAGCTCCTAAAATATAGCAATCTCCAACAACGTTTTGATTACATCATGAGATTCAGTATAAAGCTAAATGTTATACTTCTTATAAATAGTTCCATTCAAGCTTCTATTACAAAAGGTGTTTCAGTGAAGCAACTTCAACATCAGCTTCATATGTGTGTACACAGAAGAATTACAATTACAACTATTACATAAAACAGCAATTAGATTTCAGTCAATTCCCTTCCCCTAAAGAGACTCAAGACTCCACCAACTTACAGAGCAGGGTCTCAGATGGTAATTTAAAACATGAAAGAACTATTTGCAGTTTTAGTTTGAGATTGTGATGATGCTTTTTTACCTCTTTTGGAGTTCTACCAGCTGAAAAAGATGAAAACAAATTTGTACCCAGTTTTATTTCTGTTTCTTCTTCCTGCTAACACCGCGAACATCTTCACGGACCAGTTAGTATTCTTCCCATGTTCGGAGGGCACGGATACGAGGAATGGTTCAAAGGTGGACCATCACGCAGATTTTCTCTAGAACCATATGTATTTGAGCCATTATTAAGAACACTGAAGTATGCCGGAGCAGCGGTGTTATGAACAAATTTGAGACTGGAATTGCCGGGGTGAGTTTGACCGTTCCCGAATTCAGAAACCAGCAATTGCCCTTGTCTGTTTGGTATATTTTCAGCAGCTGATCTAATGCCCATCCCAAGGTCAAGGCTAATATTATCACTTTCTTCCGGTCTATTTCTTGTCTGCCCACCAGCAGCAATTGTTGGTCCCGCCGTGTCATGGCTTGTGCTCCTCGCAGTAGGCACGTCGTGATTGTGTTTACCCTCATAGGTGGTTATTACCGCTTTGGGATCATGAGATGCCCTCTCCACGTGTTTTCTAACAGGGCAACCGACATTCGTGCATTTGTAATAACTCCTGCATGCATCATAGCCCACAAACAAAACACTTAATGTCCGTTCCCATGCTTTCAAACTCTTGCACAAACACCCAAGCAATCATAGTGTAATCATTACAAACAACATCTCAAGAGTCTGCATATTCATCAGCCAAGTCAATTATATTTTCCAACAAATAGAACAGATTGAGATGTGGTTATCCCAAGAGAAAAAAATAAAAAAGAACAGACTGAGATGCATGAATCTTGAACCAAGCATCAAATCTGCGATTACTACTTACTGGTGCTGGAACAAGATAACGGATGAGATATAGCTAAACTTATAACTACTTTCCCATATCTAGTAAAGAACTTGAGGAAATGACATCAACAAGAGGACATCATTGTAATATTTGGGGTCATCTAGAACAATCCAAACCAAGATAATAAAAAATAACTTGAAGGCCCAAATAAGAATAGGAAATATCCCAATTCATTTTGCTTTGTTATATGGAGATCTGGCATAATTCTATCATGTCAGCGAAATTCAAGTAGACTGTAATAGTTTGGTGCTAAAAAGGACTACATTACATAGAAACAACAAGACTCTAGCTGTCATTGTTGTTCCAGGATATCAGACAAGTGAAGCACTTCAGCATAAAGGTAAGCTAAAAGAAAGTACAACTTTCATGGATAAAAAATTAATGCATAAACAATTTTACAACATAAAGAAGTCCTAGATATTGTTCATTCTATATTAAACCTCAATCATGTAAGTTAGTAAGCCTGCATTCATACAACTCATAATCATATATTCTTTTTTTGGTCAAAGTATGTTTTGACACTTCACTCAATATCTAACAGCCTAACATTGCCGCTTGATCCCATATTATTTCACCACTGTGTTTGCTTCATGTTCTTATCTTTACTTAAACAACCAATATGTGTTTTATTACTCTAGTCATAAGTTCTATTATTCGAGATATAGCTGTGGAAAATTGAAGGATAAAAAGTACAGGGAAAATAAGAGTTTCAAAATGTTACTAATCATTGAATGAATAAGAATATAAATAGACCTTTATATAGGTAAAAATATAAGCTAATAGGAATATATCGTAATCATAATATCTCAAATTTATTCTTTTAAGATATGATAATATAATTTTATCATAATTTTAACAACTCAGATTTATTATTTTAAGATATGATAATTTAGTATTCAAATCTGATCCTAAATAATATCCAAAATTAATTTTAAATAATTAATTAAATAACTAACAAAATATAATATTAATTAATTAATTTTAAACTAACGTATCTCAACACTCCCCTCAAGCTAGATCTATAGCTTGAATACTTAAGCCTCTCAACACTCCCCTTTAAACAGGAGGTAGTTTGGATGTAAGCTGCATCATTATAAAAGAACCAGAACTTTGAATCTCTAAACCAGTAGCGACTACAAAACTGAAGTTGATTGGATCTTAAATATGGATATTAAGATAAAGTTGTGAACTTGACGAAGATCATCAATGTTGGAGGCCCGACAAGATCATTTGCAAGAGAGGAACTTGATGAAGGAGACAACAACGGTGATTCTCACGGACAAAAGAGGGAGTTACTTCTACCATGTGGAGTGGACTTACAAATTAGAAAAAGTATGAATTCGCACACTCACGGATAGAAGAGGTCTACTTCTGTGAAGTAGAAAGACAATGTTGTCCAAGGAGAAACTATTTCAGTACATTGAGCACTTTTATGCTTCCTAGGATCTTGGAGATCTGATAAAAGGATATTTCGTTTGGCTGCGAATGTAAACAGGGTGAGAGTTACAGGGCTAAAGAGATTTGTGAGAGTCTAAAGTTGCAATAGACCCAACATTCGCAAGTTCAGGAACAATTTCCCAAAGATAAGAGGAGATTGTGATTCTAACTCAAAAACAAAAGGCAACATAGGAGACTAAGTCTCAAACTATGAAGACCAAAGAAGAGATGAACTTGGTGCATAGTTGATAAGGAGAACACATACGTAGAGATAGGTTGCACCACACAGGGAAGGCTTCTAGATGTTGAGTGAAGTCACGATTGTAGAAGGAACTTCTTTGAATTTGAAGGAAAGATGATTGACTTTCTGAAGGCGTGACTTCTCTTCAGATTTAACATTTTTCTTCTTCTTTTTCATCGAGACCTTAACCAATATTTAATAAACATGCTCTAATACCATGCGAAAATTTGAAGGATTGAAAGTAGAGGAAAAATAAGGACCTCAAAATGTTATTAATCCTTGAATAAATAAGAATATAAATAGATCTTTATATAGGCAAAAATACAAACTAATAGACTAAACTTAAAATATATCATAATCCTAATATCTCATATTTATTCTTCTAAGATATGATACTATAATCCTATCCTAATTTTAATATATTAGATTTATTCTTTTAAGATATGATGATTTGGTATTCAAATCTTATCTCAAATAATATCAAAACTTAATTTTAGATAATTAATTAAATAACTTACAAAATATAATATTAATTAATAAGTAATTCTAAATTAGCTCATCTCAACACTCCCCTCAATCTAAATTTATAGTTTGAATACTTGTGCCTTTCAACAATAAGTCTCTTCTCTAATATCCCATATCACCACCTGAATTTAATGCAAACACCATGGGAAAGTAGTAAATAACAGTAATCACAGTGATATCAACATTCCACCTTTTATACCTTCCCAAACATCTTTTATATGATAGATTAAAGCAAGGAAAATAAAAGTCTCGTGAGTAGTATGAGGTGGAATTGCATCAAAAAGTCACACTGGGGGATATCCTCTATGACTCTACCTAATCCTTGCATAAGGCAAACATTCAGAACATACACCATTTCAGAGTCCAACCTACTCTCCACATTGTTATCTTAAACACACTATCTACTGAAAATCCCTACAAGTCCATCCCACTATTTAGCATCCCCAACAATAAAAATATCGTCTATACTCTCCAGAGTGTTATCATAAACACTATCTAATGAAAATCTCCACATGTTCATCCCACTATTTAGCATCTCTAACAATAAAAATATATATCATCTGTAATCGGCACTGCAAGCTTTCTTAATTGAACCATTCATGCAATTGGTGCTTGAACTCGATACATTTGTTTGCTTAACAACGCCAACAAAGAAAGGCACATACCAAAAGTTCTAGACAGGTGAAAGTGGCTTTTATGTTAAACACAAATATACTAAATACAATCATCTATTGAAATAAAATACTTCCTCTTGTCCTTATTATAAAAGACCTGTTAACAGCTTTACAAAGATTAAGGAATAATTAAATTAAGATTAGTTAACGCATTTTAATTTCCAGAATTACTCTCAATGAAATTAATTCAATAAAGGATAATGAACTAGTTGAGAAGTTGTTTAGTTAGTTAAGAAATATCAAACTAAAGGGCATGTAGGAAAAGAATTTTAAACAAGTCACAGAGGACGTTATTATAAGTACTATAGAGAGGCATCTTATAATAGGACCAGAGGGAGTACAAGTAGAACAAAGATTTCATTTAATTTGCACAAAATAATCATGCAAAATCAATTACTGAGATTTCATACATAATGATGTCACAAAAGACAGATTCACATCAAAATGACTGAGAATTGATTATAATTTATACGTGCTTAAACAACACCATATTAAATTGATTCCTCACTTCAATTGTACCTTAGATAGAGCAGAAAAATAAAATTGTTCGCCAATTAACATTAAAAATTCATTTGATGGATGGCATATTCTATATTGACCTTGATTAGTCAAGCTTAAGCTTCCTACTCATTAAAATTAGGAAATACCTAGGGTTAGGATTGCCTCTCACCACCTTCTGTCCATACTTACGCCAGCGGTAACCATCATCCAATATGTCAACCTCACTTAGTGTTTGTACGACCACCCGTGGTTCCCGTATTGGCTTAATTATAGGAGTGATGTCAGCATTTCCATAGTCCATTTTGCTGCCCAATAAAATACTTAAACATCAGCAAGAGAGCACATGTCGCAGAAAAAAATCTAGAAGATTGGCCTTCTACCAAAATTGCCATACCTTCTCTTTGAGAAGGGATCATCATCATCATCAACCTCATCATTAACCCTATTTGACCCTAATCCAACACCCTCTGGACTATCAGCAGGTATGGGAGATTGATCTGGGTTACTGTTGGGTTCAGCCATGTGAGGCACCAGAGCATGCATATTGGATGATTTGTCTACAAAGCAAAAATGGGTGAAAAAGAAAAGACAGATTATTTGTTTTCTAATAAATAAAAACAGATTAATATCAATGAGAAGCATCTATTTTGTATTACCATCTTGGCTGGCTGATGAAGCCTTGTCAGTTCTCTCTTCTTGTATAGACATAACAGTACCAGCAGAGTATCGACGGCTTGGTTGAGGTTTAGGATGATCATGTTTTCCCTTATAAATTATCTCTGTTATTTGCCCATCATGAGAGCGTTCAAATAACTTTTTTACTTCACAATTTGGGTGCGTGCATTTGTAGTAGCTGCGTGGAAATTCACATCCCTTAACATGTTTCTGGCCGTATTTTCTCCAATTGTATCCATCATCTGATATTCTCTCAGCTGCAACTGGAAGACCATTGCCTCTACCATCAACTAAAGATGCTTGAAGCCCAGGGGTGGCATTGCCTTTCTGGTTAAGTTTATCCAAATCAACTTCAACAGGAGCAGTAGTATTTGAACTAACCATTTGAACCGCCGAAGATAGACTCAATTTATTTGATGGCACTGCTGTCTCAGTTTTAACTAATGTTGATGAGGCATATAATTGAAGATGGCCTGGACCATCTATTTGCCTGGACCGCTCACTTATTACATGGTTGTTAAAATCAGCATGAACCTTGAAATAAGGAAATAAAGCTAGATTAGGAAGATGCAACAAGAATTTTCAATAACAACGTTGGAATCAGAACATTATAAATGGCAACCAATTTCTTGTCTATTAACATTTGTGCCTAACAAGGAAACATTTGATAAACTTTTACAAAAAACTGTTGGACAAAAATAATCTGTAATTAATCATTCCTCCTTGTCAAATCTAGTATGAAAGTTAGGCACAATAAAAAAAATAGAAGACAGAAATATCACAGCCAGGTCTAAATGTCCACCTAATTCAAAAGATTCCTCGCCATGCTCATTAACATAAAAGCAATATTTCATTACCATATCTGTGCTACAGCGTGGTTTAAAGTCAAAGAAGCCAGATTTTCGGTCATTGACAGTATTGGTATTTGAGCTTATAGTCGTTACAGGAAATGTTGCAGAAGTGACAGAACCATACACTGCTTGAGGCTTAGTGAGAGACCCTGTTGTTGGCGAGGGCTCCACCTGCAAAACAAGGAAAGAAAAGAACTATGTAAATATATAGATCTTAGTGTGCAGTAACTTCTGAATTAAATGAAAATATATATAATAAAATAAGGATGGAAAAAAAATTTCGAATGAAAGGATACATAAAAAACAGACAAATCATAGAAAGATTTTGAATTCCTAAAAAGCCTAAGGCCCTTAACTCCAATCAATTTACCAAGGATACAAGCAAGAACCTCAATTTAGGGAAATCATGCTGACTTCTTACATACATATATCTCTTATCATAAGTGTTAAAAATGACAAGAGATACACATACAATTGTCTGAGATAAACAAACTTCTGAGCAGATTTACCAGCCAGCTATTCAAAAAGATCAACTATAACCCAGCCAAAGTCATTTTCTCCACTTTCTTGTTCTGATCATATTGCATATAGTTAATTTTTGTGTCCATACAAAAAAAGATAGACCCATACCTGATCATCTGTTGAAGTTATATAACCTAAATTAAGAAAAGTTATTCCCAAATGAATCTTGTGTAGAATTTTTGCACAGCTTAGAAGCACCCAGATTGTTAATATCCAGATAATCCTGTCCTTCCACAAAAACCGTCACCCACAATCTTTCTGACATTCCTTATACTATTCCAATAGCACCCATAACATAAATCAATCCACTAGCCCTTGGCAATGCATTTATTCGTTTGTTCCACATAATTATAAATGGAAAAAGTTTTTCAGCACTCCTACAACACCGTTAAAACAAAAAGATCAAGCACCTACAGAAAGGAAGATTCATAATGTGAAAAAACAACACTTAAATTAAAAAAAAAAAAGAATACTTAGTGATCGTAAGAGAGAGCAATATTCCCACGGAACACCCTATTGGGAATAAAGCAGCCTATACAGAATTCATTAAGAGCAATCATCCGAATCTAGCAGTCCCAACAAAAGCACTAATAAATAAAATCTACAGACTGAAAGATCAAACATAAAAAAGCCAACTCTCTAAAACTATTGCCACGAGATGAAACAAGCATAAGTTATGTACAAAAGAGCATCTTTAGCTCAAGAACGTTTAAGTCATGCCATTTAAGTTATTCCTGTCAAAGCATGACCCCTCACAACAAAAGCTTCAGGTAGAAAGATTATTGCTCACAGATGAATAGACTCAGATACGATATGTTTGGTCGCTGAGTGTTGGCAAGAAAGTAAGGTGAAAATAACAAAATTTCAACTGAAAAACTACATTTGGAGACAAAGAAATAGACCAAAATCCTATGAAAAAAACCAAGACTAGCTAACCTTCATGTTGGATAAAAGCACCGGGGACTCCAGAAACGATGTCGGACTCAGACCGGGAGGTATCGTAATACAGGGCGACCTCGGGATCGGAAGCTTAGCCGGCGACATCAGCTTGTACCGGGCACCTCCACTGACAGAGGCAGATGCTCCGGCGTCCGAATTCTGCCGCGACCCGAGCTGAGTCAGATCGTTAAATGCCACATCGTCGGAATCCGAAGGCTGAAGCTGCGAAGCCGAGTGGTTAGCACCATCCATTGTTGGTCTATACTGGTTCGAGTGAGAAGGAGGAGGAGGAGAGGGAGAGTCAAAGCAGAAGCAGCAGGGGCTCGTTGTACGGATAACGATGGAGGGGCAAAAAGGTCATTTCAGAGATGCTCCGGTCCGAGCGTCCCTTGGGAGGTTCGTTTGTGTTTTGCTCCTTTGTGTGTGTGTAAGAAGTTTGCGTGTCAGAGAGACGCAGCTTTGCCTTGTAACTTTGCGTTTCGTCTCTCTCTCCTTATAAAGCTTTTATGAAGCCGCTTCTCCTATCGTATGTTAGTTTTGTTATTACCCTAACCCAATCAAAGCATATAAATCAAATTATTTATAATTCATAAATAATATGATTTTGGTTTTTATGAACTTAATATATAAATATTGAATTGAATGAACATATATAACTTGAGGTCCGTATAATTTATCTCAATTATAATTTTTTTTGCCATAATCTCAATTATAAATTAGGTCTACGTATTTTATTTAATTATACCCTTATAATTTAATTCATTATAGGTATCCATCCTTGAGCATAAAAACATTAATTTTAAGTTATAGAATTTCATGAACTTTATGGAATTTTCTCGGCTTCATTCAACGTGATTTTAACACTTATATAACACCAGTATATTTTTATAAATAAAATTTATAAATTAAAATTAATTAATCAAACATTAAAAACTCAATTTAAACAAAATAAATCATAGATACGTGATTAAAAATTAAGCTAAATTATAAATACTGAGGAATTAATTTTTAAAAAAATTATTATACCATCTTACATAAATAATTTAATTCTTGAAATCATGAGTTACTAATATAATATTATATAGCCTATTGTTATTTTGACATTAGATAGTATGTTATCATACTACTCATTTGTTATAAGGTAAAATAATATTTAATATTATGATATTATTTTTATATACAGCAAGTATTCTAATTTTATTTATAATATAATTTTACCTATAATTTTTTTAATTTAATATAATTTTATCTATAATTTTTTTAATTTTATATAATTCTTAGTACTTAAGAAATAAAATTATGGTAAAATTACACTAAATTAAAATATTATAAATAAAATTATACTAAATTAAAAAATATTATAAGTAAAATTAGACTACAAATAAGATTAGGACACTAGCAACATATGAGAAATAAGATCAAGATATTATGTACTATTTTATCCTTTATTATATGCTTTTTTAGTTATAAAAATATTTAATGGAATAGCACAATAATTCTCCCTTATTTTTTTTCTATTTTTTCTTTAAAGCATCTTCAAATTATTTGGCAACTTTATTAGGATTTGTCCAAACATTTTATGTAAGAGAGTTACCATTAGAGTCATATTGAAAAATATAAACAAAGATAAAAAAATAAAAGTACATAAAGAACTATCAAGTAATTGCTTGTCCAAAGGTAAGAGTATTTTTTTTCCTTAAAAATTAAACAGTTCCGCATATTTAGATTTAGCGCTGACGTAAGAGGAATTCACAATATGTTGATCCAATTTTCAAATGGTCTACATTCCATTCTGTATTAAATTATTAAAATTTAATTAATATTTAAGTTGATAGAAAATTATTTTTGTTTCATTTTATTTTCTTCTAAATGGAAAAATATATATAAAAATAACAATATAAATTTTATTAAATTTTATTTTTAATGGTCAATATAAAATATGGCACGACATAGTAACTAGATAAGCACTTAATCTAATCAATTTCTTCTAATCCTTCATAAATCCAATGATTAATCAATAATTCAATATATATCAATATTGATCTTAATATAAACTATAAATTATATAAATACAATATTCATAAAAATAAACCATGAACAACATAACCTTTATTAAAGTTTTGTGCAATTTGTTTTATTTTTTTCAATCATTTTCACATATTTGATTAGGTTTCTTGTAATTGTTTTGCCCCGTTTAAGTACTAAAAGATAATACAATTTTTCAAACAAATTTAAGTCATTATCTATTATGATTCTATCTTAATTAACAATGATTGAGTTTGTTGATAAAGGATTCAACACCTCTTAAACAAGATATTGAATTTAAGTCTTGTGGATTAAAAACCAAAAAGAAAAACATATCAAGTGAACAAGAGAACTTCCCTCACTATGCTCAAATCCATATTAATTGGTAGTACTTCTCCATTTCTTAATATAATATATATTTAATTAATTTGATTAAATTAAGAAAATTGTTAAGTTAATTAATGACATATTTTTTTCTAAAATATCATAATTATCTTCTTTAATTTTCTCCCTCCTTCTTTTAATTATTTTTGAGAGGTATTAATAGGGTTAATATGAAAAAAAAATAATAAATATAAAAAATATGCATTATATTTAAGATAAATATTAACTTTCTAATTAAATTATATATTAAAGACAGAAAAAATACCAAATACCAAGTGATTTATTACACAGTTGTAAATTTTGGATTCAAAAAGAATATTTGATTGAAAGCGAATATAAGAGTTGGATATATTATTAATCAAAATATCATATTCAATAATTTTATTAAGTATTTTTTCTTTCTATATATCTTTTTAGATACCTTTATATTATTTGATATACATTCATCATGACACTTCCAACAACATTCTTTATATATATATATATTTGAATCACCTCAAATTATTCCTACCATTGTCTATCATTCAATATATATCATACTAGTTAATTTTTTTTTATTTATATTTATTACAAATTTTAACTTTTTTTTTATAAACACATGTTCACCTTATCACCCTTATCTCTATTTTCTTAAATTTATACTCTTGTCTTGTCGTTCTTTTAAAGACCGACATTTACTATCATCACAATAGCCTATTCGCAATTAAACGAAGGCACCATTCTATTTCCACATGAACGAATAATATTTTCAGCTGGGAGGGGAAGACTTGAGAATGAAAAGTGGTGGCAAGTACAAAGTCTACGTAACTCATCACCACACGAGAATAAAATCAAACAGAATGAATGCAGTAAATCTGAAAATCTCTTTCTGCAAGTTGAAGAACCCTAATTAGGGTTAGGTTCACATAATTTTGAAGCCGCAAAAATAGCAGAGTCATTCTGAAGCAATCTGACTTTGCGTCTATGTTATATTAACTTTGATCATACATTCTAATCAGTCAGGTTTTTGTCTGCTCCTCCTTCTTCCATAAGTGTAACAGCACTTATTGAATCCATGATTGAAACATCATGATCATAGAAATGTATGTGTGTGTTATAAAATATTTTCAACTTAGAGAGAATTTACGTGTTGATGAATTCTCGAGAAAGAAGTTAATATGTGGGATTGTTTAACTGATTATATATTCCAGCCTTTTTCATTTTTTTATATATAAAAAACTAAGTTCAATATCCGTTGCGTTCTTTTGAATTAAGGAAAATTAATCTCCAAATCTTTATAATTTATCTCAATTTTAATTTAAATTCTTGTAGCGTTTTTTTGGTTGTTTGAATTGAATCCTTATTATTTAATATGGTAATTTTAATTTATATAATTTACGAAATTTCATTTATAGAAATGTATTAATGTTAAAATTGTGTGAAATTAAACTATAAGTAGTCAATTTAGACAAAATAAATTATAATAACCTAATTGAGGTAAAATATAAGAACATGTGGATTAATTTTTTCTTTTTAATTGAATAAAGTGCAAAAGTAACAAACTTGACTAAGAACTAAAAACAAGATTATTTTAATATACAAATATTATTTTTTTAATGTTGGTGAGACTTCACAAAATGTACACCAAACTTAATATAGTGTGTTGAACACAAAATATTTGAAGAAACAGATAAATCATTTGCATATTAAAGAAATTAAATATCAATTCAATGAATAGTAAATTAATGATGATGTATGAGTTAATTTTATTACTAATATCATACCAATAAATAATGAACAAATAATTTTAATTTTGTGTAATATATTGATTATCTATTGTTGACAAAATGGAATTGTTTTTAATCCAGATAGAAACGTAAATTTTGTTCAGATATTGCAAGCAAATTAGCCTTGACATTATTTTACCACACTGTTAAAAAAGTGATTTCAAATGTAACTAAAAGTTCCTCTTTGGGGAAGTCATTGTAGTTGACTGAAAAATTAATTAACCACATTCACCTTAATAGCAATTTAAGCATATTTTGACTCCTTCACTGATTGAAAACCAAAAATTAGGTGTTACATCATTTTTCAATCGCAATAAATAATTAGAATGTTGTCAATTTTTCTTGGATATGCTGTAAAAATCTTGGGGTTGGGGAGGAGTAAGTTGGTAAGTTGCCTTTCAAATTATTTGAACTACTATTTATTAATTAATAATTTAATACTTCCTCAATCTCCTTTTTAAGTGTTGCTACAGCCTCCATTTTCAAACAACATCAGTAGCTTTGGAGTTATGCAGGTTGATTAAAGTGACAATTGTTTGAAAATAAAGTCCTAGCATTATGAAATATTTTCTTAAGTGTACCTAATGTCTTAAAGTTATTTATAATTCAATTTCGACCCTGAAGTATGTAAAATGGGTAAATTCACCCAAAACTAACTTAGAGTTAACTATTAGATTGCTAAGTCAGGGGAAGTTTAACAAAAAAATATGAGTTGGCACGTGAGAAAGAATCTGACATGGCAAATATTTTTTTAAAACAATGGTGCACCTAATCCTTGTTGAGAAAAGGAAGTATTCCCTCTTATACTTACTATAAGATATAGTGCAATTTACACTATAAATTATCTTATATTAAGGATAAGAAGGAGTATATAATTTTAGAAAAAATATTTTTTCTATTTATTTTATATTTTAAAATTTTAAGAGAAACATTAATTGCTACTACTTTAATAATTACTATAAGAGCTAGTTGAATAATTTAGGTATATTAAAAAAATTAATTAAATTATTTAATTATAACTAATATAAAAATTAGTTGATTAATTGATGAGATATGGGATAAAGAATATAATGAAGCATTATCTAAATAGATTAAGTAGTATATAATATGAATTCGTATTGAGAGATTAAATTTAATTATAATTAACTGATTTATTTTACTTTCTTAATCTATCTAAATTGGTCAATTAATTTTTATATTAAGAAGTAAAAAAAATATTTTTCAATTATATTATTTTTTTAGGACTAGAGTTATTCTGCCCCAATATTAGAAACTAATCTCCATAATCAAGGTACAAAGGGCAGCGGGCAGATCCCTCATAATTTAGTTTGCTTCAACCACTTGTTTAAAGGACCAGAATCTTTGTCACTAACACCAATCAATTTCAATTAGTATAATATCATCTTCATTACTTGTGATTATTAAATCTTTAAATATATAAATAGAAACAGAGAGAACAATATTTTCAAATGATAATTGAACACTTGTTTGGATCAATTTATTTTAAATAATTTTATGTTGTATGAGGTAAATATGGGAAATAAATTTTATCCCACAAAACAGCAAAACACTTGTTTTATAGATTTCTTTCTTTTTTTTAATATTCCAATTTGATTTTGACAAATTGATAAATAGAGAGTTCAATTTTCTTTAATGTTCCAATTTGGTTTCTCCGGTGGAATTAATTAATTAAATTATTTTTCTGAGTTGCATGTCATTAAATTTTGGTGAACATGAAGAGAATATTAATTAGTTAGAAGAGGATAAAAAGGAAAAAAAAGGTACAATAATATGAAGTTTTGGCCCACACTATAATCAATGAAGAGTAATAAAATATATAATAATTAAAGTTAGGAAAATGGAATCATTTCATTTAAAGCTTTGTTTTCTCATTCAGTTCAATCTTTCACCTCTTGAGAAAATCATTGTAATAAAGAAATAAAATTAAAGCAGGCTGCCCTTATGCCTATTAATAGGTATTGACAAAAGGAAAAAGAAAGAAAGGTGTTTTTGTAATCCTTTTATTGTGATATATCACTTTCAAGTTTCACTCCACAATATTAGGATATATATGAAATCTAAACCATGTTGCATCTAGTAATCAATTCATGCTATGACTTATGATTGCCCATATTATAAGTCACTCTTTAATTCAAAGAGAGGTTAAATTAAATTCAAATACTTTTAACTATTTACTATATTAAAATATTTAGTAGGAGTTAGGTGATATGCTTTTAAATATATTATATATATATATCCAAAAAAAATTAATAATTTTGTAATATTGTCTTTGAATTCATTAAATTACTGTTTTGTGGTACAAATGAGAAAATCAACGGAATAAAGGGTATTTAAAAAAATAAATTATATAAAACTCTCATTAATTTTGAATATATACATATAACTCCCTTAATATTTAAAATTTAATCATGAACCACTCTAAAATTTAAAATTTATGCATCAATTATATACTCTATTAAATTTTAAGTTATGTAGGAATATATACATAACATAAAATTTAGGAAAATTGTGTATATTATAGTCTAAAAAATAAAATAAATTGGAGAGAATAAAAGCACAACTCCTCAAGATAAAACTCATTTTTTTTAAAAGTTTATATGATGGTTAAAACTTGCCCAGTATAGGGTCAAAGTTTAAATGACACGTGTATATTTAACGGTCGTTAATCCTTAAATAGGGCAAAAGATAACCAACAAACATATTTTATATACTTAAAAAAAAATCTCTATAAAACTGTAAAACTTTATTTGGTTCACTATAGGAAAAGGGAGGTTAGGTTAATTTAAAAAATGGTAGAAAAAGGTAGGGGAGGTTAATAAATAATATTTTTTGTTTAGTTCATAAGGGAAGGGGAGGGGAGGAGAAGGGAGGGGGATTAATTAAAAGTTGACAAAAATACCATTATCTCTTTATTTAAATTTATTTATTCTTTATTTAAAATATTCATATTAAAATTATTATTTTTAATTTATAAATCTTAAATTTTTTTATCTCATTTATATATATAATAAAATTAAAAAAATAAAAAATATGTTAAAATTTTAATATTATTTTTTATTAATTTTATAATTATTATATATTTTAATATAATATATAAATAATTTATTATACTTATTAAGTTTTATTATAATTTATTATAATTATTATATAATTAAAGAAAAAATTAGATGTGAAAAAAATAAAAAAAAAATTTAAGGGTATAATTGGAATATTAAAAAAAGTTTAGGGGCATTTTAGTCAAAATGGGGCAAAAGTTTCTCTCCCCTCCAAAAACCCCCACTTTTGGAGAGGAGAGAAGAGGACCACAAAAAGATAAAAAGTCTTCCCTCCCCCACATTTTTTCCAACCAAAGATAAAAAGTCTCCTCTCCCCTCCCCCACATTTTTTCCATCAACCAAACAAACTCTAAGAAAAAGCCCTTACTAATATTACCAAAATGTACATTTTTCTGCACAACAACCCAGGTCAGGTAGACGAGTATGTGTAAAACTTGCACTTGTTGACATTAACTCATATTGTAATTGGCATAGAACATGAAAGCTAACTTTTACAATTAAAATGGTCACATTCAACATACTTCTATTTTTTTTTAAAAAAATGTTTTACCGTCTACATTGTTTGTGAACAATCTCTTGTTTTCTTTTATATCAATCTAATGAAAACTAGACACTATTGTCAAAATATTAGATTATTTCTAATGGTTCAAGTAAACATTTAAAAAAACGTGTAAGAAAAAACTAACAGAATGATGTTAGTAATATTTATAATTGTTAAAAAATATTTAAATAAAAATAAAATTTAAAAAATATTTACAAACAATCACTAGAAATTTCTTGTAGGATATCTTTACTGGTGGGAAAATAATTTTTCAAGGTGGCCCCATAATTTTTTAATGGTTAGAAACCATTGCAATGCAAATGAAATTTGAATTTAGACAAAAAAATTTGTGGTAGTAATTTTATAGCGGTTTTGTAACCACTAGAAAGTTCATTGCAGCTAAAAAATTAAATTTTACTTTTTTATTATTATAAAATATAATATTATTAATTAAAAAATTATTATGTTGAAATAGTATAATTAAAACCACCGGTTTATAATAATATTTAAAAGGTAATGCCAACTTTTATTTTTGAAAGGCATAGTATAATGTCATTTTGAATGGCCGAATATGTTGCATGAACTTTGGGTTGATTTTGCTCGTTTTCACTAGTGTTTTTTTTTTTAAGTATATAAATCAACCTTTTAAAGATAATCACATTTAAAATATTATTAAAATATTAAATATAGACAATTCTCTAATTAAATGTCCAATTTGTTATTTAATGACTTTTTGTAGCATTTGGCGTTTTAGGTCTCAAGTGTTAACATTTTCATAGGATTGAATTGTAATGTAAACCGGTGTCATTAGTTAAGTATTTTCATAAGCTTTCTTTGAAATATTAAGCACTCCAATGTTGTATGTTAAAAGTTATACACATAAAAAGTTTGGGGTTTGTAGCAAAAATGTTGTGCAATGCGAGTGGAAAGTGTTTGATTAATGATTAAGAGCATGTTTGGAATCACAGAAAAATGTGATTTTATAAGCTCTTTTGGATAAAATTTAAGTTTAAAAAAGATTTAAAATAATCAGTTATATTTGTTCAAACGGACTTTTAAACCAAATTATGGTTTAAAACTAAAGTTTCAAATAAGCTGATCAGAGTAGTTTATGTAATAATAAAAGAGTTTATGAATTAACTAATTACTATATTACCCCTATTTTTTCTTATACTATATCTCATACTTTTTCTTACATCTTCTCTCTTTTTTTTCTTATACCCTCTCTCATCTTTTATTTTATATCTTATCTCTCATCATTTAATACTCATACCCTTTTTTATAATTTACCAATAATAAAAGTACTTCTGAAAATAACTATCCAAACACTCATTTATTCAAAATTATTTTTTTTAATAAACTCTTCTTCAAAAGTCATTTTCTATAAGTTGCATAAAAGTCCCTTTTTTCATAAGTCTATTTCTAAAATTCTATCTAAACACACACTAATATTGATTAACTTCATAGTTATAACATTTTTATACTATTTTAAAAATTTTATGTATATTTGTATATCATTTTCTCGACTAACATATTTGTAAAACAATCAACATTAATTGGCGTTATAATAATTCTACACCATTTTAAAAATTTCATAAATACTTTTGTACTAAAGGAAAGTTTATGATGTGGAGTACCTATTATAAAATATTTTATAAATAAATTTGCACTTTAACCTTCTAAAAATATTACACCAATAGATAGTTAAATACTAAATAAATAATGACAAATAATTTTAATTTTATTTAACATATTGAATTATTGATTATTAAAAAACTTGCTTTTAATCCAAGCAAAAATGTAAATTTAGTTTAGATGCAAGAAAATTAGCCTTGACATAACCAGCGGAGGTTTGATCTAAATAGAAGTGGTTAGTCTCTCACAATTTGATATAATCAAGGTTCAAATTTCTAATAGAAGAGAATATATTTAGTGCCCAATAGTACTTTAAATATGATTGCCTCCAATAAAATGATATTTATACTTACAAAAAAAATTGCGTTAATATTATTTTACCACACCATTAAAATAGTGTGTATTTGGGAAACCCTCATACTGCAATTTTAAAAGGGTTTTTGGCTCAAATTTTATTTTAAAAAAATTTTAAAACAAACAACTATATTTATCCAAAAGGGTTTTTGGACTAAATTATAGTTTAAAATCAATGTTTTATATAAGTTACTGAGAATAACTTCTGGAACAGAAAAAGATCTTATGGACTACCTAATTACTATTTTATCTATATTTTTTCTAACACCATCTATCCTCTCCTCTCTCTCTACGTCATCACTATCATTTCCTCACCTCCTTCCCAATTTGGAGTAACCTTGATCGCTATTGGTTTTTTGTTTGGCGATGGATGTGGTGTGGGGGTCTGATCCTCCATCTTCTTTAGCATTAGCCTGTTGGTGGTGCTTATGTCTCTATCATCTTCATCAGTTCCACGAAGAAGAAGAGGAAAGAAGAAGAGAACAGGTGGGCTGATACCAAGAAGAAGAGGGAAAAAGAAGATGAAGTGGAACAGGAGGTTGATGGGACATGATGGATAATTAATTTTTTTTATACATTTTTTAGTAATTTACTAATAATAAAAGTCCTTATAGTAATAAATATATAAATACTCATTTATTTAAAATTATTTTTTTCACAAGCTCTTATGTAAAAGCCATTTTCTAAAAACTGTCCCAAAGTTTTTTCACCTATAAATTCTTTTCTAAAAATCTATCCAAACCCATGATAAATAACCTCAAAAGCTACTAAAAATTTGACTGGAAATTTAAGTGTATCAATCTAAGTAGAGAAATTTAATCATATTTTGACTCTTTCATTGATTGAAAACCAAAATTAGGTGTTACTTCATCTTTCAATCAGAAAAAAACAACAGAGAATGTTCTCAATGTTCCTTGGATATGCTGTGATGATCTTGGAAAAGAGTAAGTTGATATGTTTGCTTTCCCATTATTAGAACAAGTTTTAATAAATTTTTTAAACTAGATTCATCATAGTAGATGTTTCCATCTATAAAATTATTTTCTTTATTTCATCTTATATGGAGTACTTATAGCAATTTTTTCTAATGAAAACTATCTAATATTCATTATTAATAATTAATTTAAATCCAAATCACGTTAAGTTCCAACTTCCAACTAAAGAAAAACTCAACATTCTTCTTCTTCTTCTTTTTTTCATTTTTTCATGTATAAAAAATAAACTTTCTTCCAATAAGATTCAAATTAAAGATGTTATTTAAAATAGGTTGGATTTCTTATCACTTGATCTAATTGCCAATTTGCCCTGAGCCACCTGCACTACATTTGAATGATCATGGAAAGAATGGGGATCGGTCAGCAGTTAGAAGAGGATAAATATAAAAGTACAATATGAGGTTGTGGTCCACACCATAATAGATAAAGAGTAAAACTTATTTACTTATAAATATAAAAATTAGATAATTAAAAAAATTAATTAAATTATTTTTTCATGTAAGAATCAAACTGCTCTAAGCAGCAATATGAATTTCTAAGTTCTAACGCCTATTCTAGAAAGATAAGTAAATTAAACAAAACAGAGAGCTACTTAAACATCTAAAGAGTAAGAATAACCGAAAAACACTCGCATGCAAGCGTGGAGCTAATATCATGACAGAATCAGGTGTATATCTGGCCGATTTGCTATTGAACAACAATAAAAAACCTTATTTCACTATATATGATTAATTATATAGAATTGTATATTGAACAACATTATTATATTCTATTAATAACTAAATTTTTAAATATATTATTAACTCAAAAGATCATATTTAATAATTTCAATGAATATTATCTCCATTCTTCCTCTACCATTTTTAGAGGATATGTATACTGTTTCATTTATGTAAATAACTTCAAATGATTTTCTATCATCTTCTCTTCAAAAGATGCTACACCCACTCTTCTTCATACATGTCAATTATAAATCATATATTTCCTATAGGGAACATACATTTATCTCAACATCTTTATCTTTATTATCCCTACTTCATAGTCTTGTTATCCCTTTAAAGCACACCATTTATTGGCATATAACATTATTAGTCTTATAACAATTCAATAAACCTTTCTTTTAAGTTTACTATATACTTTCCACTCATAAATAACTGGTAGCCTTTGTAAATATAGATTTGTCGTTAAACAAGGCTATGAAATCATATATCAGCAGAACATGCGAATTTTTCATGGTAATGCTAGGCAACACATTTGGAAACACCAAATGCCTCTCAAAAGTTTTAGTTTTCCTGTTCTGTCAACTCCTGACACCTAGGTGAAACATTAAACCTTAAGGCACGCATAATCCAAAAACTTTGAAACTGCATTTGGATACAAAGGTAAAAGTGGTAAAGTTTGTGTTCCAGTTTCTCTGAATTGACTACTAGATCAATCTTACAACATTCTAATGGTTTAAACCAATGCAGCAAAGTGCAAAAGTTTAGTAATCCAGAGGCCTGATCTAACTTCATCCAAGAAGGGATTAACTCTTTGTAGGGGTGTTAATAGACACAGGAATATGATCATCTATGAAGATCAATCTCTGTTGATTATTGCTGTTTTGAAGCATATATAACTAAGTGTGGTAGTAAAATCACAATAGTTTACTACACAAAGAAATACATATAGAAGTCCATAATGGGGTGATGGAAAACCAATTTCAAACAAGGTGAGACTCAATTGCTGCCTCTAGTGATCAAAATTGCTCGAAGAAATTCACCTATGACCAAAAACTTGAATGGGACATCAGCTATTAAAGAACAAACGATTGATACATGTCCCAAACAGATACCAGTGGGGTTATGACGTTTCATCATTTATCATCTATGTCTACAACAGTAAGTTTTTTGAGTTAGTTCTGCTCATCACTCACAGGCCACTAGTGAAAAGTATGTGTTCTGTCAACAACCTGATTGTTGTATAGATTGCGAGAACATAATCTGAGACACAGATGTGTATTGCCTACTCACATTCCCACATTGACATTGAGTAGTATGGATGTACTATGTTCAGGTTGATCCAACCTCAGCTAGGTTTGGGCAACATATGATTAAAAAAGATAACATAATCCTAATCCTTCATAAATTAAGGATTATTACAACTAATAACAAAATAAACATGATTTATATAAGATTAAAAGAATTTCACTTAATCAAGAATAATTACGATATAAATTTAATATCTTAATGCATTTTATTTTATTTAAATTATGTTATTATAATCTTGCTAGGTTTTAGTAGTTTATTTTTATTTTTAGGATTGTAAAGTGTTGTTAGGAATCTGATCTCAAAGGAGAAAAATATAAAGGTAACTTAAGTTTACAGGGAGATACAACCAATGGAAGTCGGAAGCAAGAATACAGGTAACTTCTGGGACAGATACAAATTTTGACAAGATTTACTTGCTAACCTTTAAACGAAATGGCCTTTTAAAGTTTTGGGCTTTCGGGCTTGGTGATGAAAGATATATGTTAAGGTGAGCCAGCAGTAGACTCACTTGATAAGTGATTCTCATGCAAAACTAGTTAATACTTATATGAATGATTCTATCCATGGAGCTCTTACTTTTAAATTCCTAGCACCAATAACTTCCATTCAGAGAAAAGCAGAGAAGTTTAGTAGACCATAACTTAAAAGTAATACACTAGATACAAACTGATTCAAGTAATCAAAATTGTGAAAATAAGCATTCCCTCACAATTCTCAATTACCGAATCTAATTGCTGCTTTTAATCATGGTGATATTGATAACCAGACACCACCAGTGCAAAGTCAGAAAGAGACTATAATACGAACCCAAGAGTTCAGTGCAATGAGAAGCAAATCCTGGAACTATTGAGGATAGTGCGATTGGTAATATTGTTGAAGACCATAACCACTATAGGTAGTGGTTCTGTCATGATAACCAGACTGCAAATTTGGCTCTGAATATAGATGTGAACCACCTGGAGTTGGATTGCCACTGGACCCCATTGGGACACCAGAAAAACCATAAGGCTCAACTGAAGGGCCTGTATAAGGAGAAATGGTGGAGGTTTGACCCACCATTCCATATGGCACAGCTTGTGAGTTCATGTATGAATTCAATTGTTCTGGCAACAAACCTGTAGGTTGGACCAGAGGCTGTTGGAATTGGTGCAATGCTGAATTGGCAACACTGACAATCTTCTGGACAGCTGTAAGACCAACTTGGGCTGATGTTCGAGGATGAGGATGCTTGTTTCCAATTTGCTGCTTCTGCTTCTGCTTCTTATTCTTTTGCCGCTGTGGTTGCTGTTGAGGCTGAGGCTGAGCATGAAGCTTTACAGAAGGTGGTGCAGGACGTTTCCTATCTGCCTTCTGCTTGTTCAGTTGCACTATTTGCTGCTCAAGGATTGCTGGTGGATATTGAGATTCAAGCTTATGACTCTCAATAG
Source organism: Leucaena leucocephala (assembly GCA_037074615.1). Classification (NCBI taxonomy): domain Eukaryota; kingdom Viridiplantae; phylum Streptophyta; class Magnoliopsida; order Fabales; family Fabaceae; genus Leucaena; species Leucaena leucocephala. The sequence continues at coordinate 12,025,128 of CM073542.1, forward strand.
CCTTTATAACTGATTTCAGTGCATGAATTTCTCTTGCTGTGGCCTCATTCTGCAAAAATACCTCAATAAATATCGGAGTGACTCAGTAACGCCCAGTTTGAGACACCAATCAGGGGACATACATACCGGTGATTTCCCTTCCTGGAGAAGTCTTTTAGCAAGTTTATTAGCCTCATCCACAGCAGCTTTCAAGATGGGAACTGGTGGAATCTTATCCGCAAGACTAAACTCAAAGACATACTTGACAGCCAGAATATGCTTGCCCTTATCAACAAGTTTCTGAACAAGATCTGTAAAAATGAAATGATGATTGCCATTCCAATAAAAGTAAGGAAAAATTACACCAGTAATTATCCAATAATGACAGAACTTTCAAGCTCATAATATATCATAGCATCTTTAGATGATACAATGCTAACCATTGTTTTCACTGCCTCCCAGACCCTCCACCCCACTTCCCATTCATTATTTGTATTTCCTCTTTTAACCTACCCATTGCCATACTCAAAATCTCATATACCAAACAAATCCTTTGTATTAAGCAGGAACCGTTGATCAGGAAAACTAATATTCCAACGTCAACATACAATCCACAAATAAATGCTACTGCGTATTAATGTTAAAATAATAATAAAATAAACCTAGCTTATTGTCCATATTTCTTCAAGAATGCAACTTCAAATTATCTTACCAGGAATTTTCTCTGTCAAACCAATAATTCGGCATAGTTGGGGAACCTCATCGTTGTTAGCAGACATAGCAGTAAAATCAACAAGATCATCCATGCTGACTTCAGAAAGCAAGCCATATGTCACCACAAAATGCAAAAAGCCCAATGCCTCTAACGTCTTTGCGCCATCAGTCCTCAAACTTGCTTTCCACTCTGCCGCCATCATCTTGGCTCGTTCTCTCACTTTTAATCCTATATTTGGATATAATACCCTCAACTGTTCCAATAATGCAACGCAGGCCCTCCTAAGCTTACGTTGTTCCATATCCCTTGGGTCATTTACCCCATAATAACCATCAAGAGAATCCAGAACCAATGTGGCTGGGTCTGGAGCACAACGTAACGCCCCTGGAAGCTCGGCCTGAATGGCAGTCTTCTCTTTCACGTGAAGAATAACATACTGCCTCAATCCCTTGCCATCCATCTTCTCGCACAGAGTACTCAACTCGAACCTAGGCATCACCGAGCTCGATACAACAGAGTTTTTGGGTAAAACATTTGCTCTATTTTGATTCGGTGGATTCGACGATGAAGGAGGGTCATCAGGGAGGTTTTGATTTTGACTTGACGGCCGCGAAGATGATAAGGAAGAATCTTTAGGGTTCTGGGTCGGGTCATTTGGAGTCTGGGCTGGCATGGGAAGGGGTGAAGTTGATGAACTAGGTTGGCTAGCCTGGCCTTCGAGGGATTCGAGGAGATTAAAACGTTGAGTAAGCGAATTCTGGATAGAAGTGAAGTGAGAATCGATTTCAGACCATGAGAGAGGGAAGGAAGAGAGGAGTTGGGAGTTAGCATGGAGATCATCGTAGGCCTTCTTGAGGTTGTCCTTCTTTGTGTCGATAAGTTTGAGAGCGGCGGAGATTGTCTTCATTGTGGTTGTGGTGGCCATTGTTTTGTGGTTACAAAAGTTGGGATGATTGATTGAAGCCTGAAATTGATTTCAGAACATGGGAATGTAATGTTGATCGGAGGCCATACTGATAACCCTAATGAGGAAGAACCCGAGAGGGACTTCGATTGGTTGACGAAGACGAAGAAGAAAGAGGACGCCGCAGACGCATAAGCATGTATTGCCGAGATGCCGAGAATTTCCGGGATAGTGCTATAGGTCCATAAATGTTCAAAACGCATTCATGTATTCCACAGGTTTTTTCTTTTGGACTTTTTAAGTTCTTTTTCTCGGTTAAAATGCAAATTTATCATCAAAATTTTTAGTTTAAGAGTTATGTTATTCTGAATTTTTTTTAAGATAATATTACTCTAAAAATTTTAAAATATAATAATATCATCTTATCTATTGACAAAATTAATATTAACTCTTAAAAATTCTATATTAATAATTAATATAGTTAATATTTTAACAGTAAAAATTAATATTATTTCATTTTTATATTTTTAGAATAATCTTAAATATAATTTTTTTAGATAATATTGATATTAGAAAAATTTTAAAATGAATTTATTCTTAACTCCAAAAAATAATATCTCAATAATCCTAAATATGATGGGTCAATACTCAATATTTTTTTTAATATACGTGAGGGCTAAATGCCTAAAAATAAATACGATTAAATTATAAGAAGATTAGATCTTAAATATTCAGTAAGAACTATATGATTATGGAGGATAAACATATAATATCGTCATAGAATTCAATCTCTTTTTAGCTAAAATATCTGTAATCTTGTTTTGAACTCTCAGAATATCCTGTAATTTGATGTCCTATGATAACTGTAGAAGTCTCTTTATCTGGGCTACTAGTAAACTGTATGTATCAGTATTAAAATTAGTTAATATGGCTATAACATTCTTTGAATCAGGTTTTAGAATAATTTTTTTTAAACGTAGATCTTAAGCCAATTGTAATTCTTTATATACAATCAACTACTCTGTTTCAGTTACACTATAAGAGCCTAGTTTATTTATAAAGCTAGCTACCCAAGTGCATAAATGATCTCTAATAATATTGTTATAACCTGCCTTACTATTAGTCACCATATGAGTTCCATTAACATTAATTTTAAATCATCCCATAGAAAGAGGTTGTGAGCTAGGGATATTTTGTATATTAATTTCATTAACTATCCAGCTAGGGTCAATACTTAATATTTTTTTTGATTGTTCACCCAATTTACAAGAATTTTATCTTAATTATATTTAAATTTAATTTATATTATATATTTAATTATAGTAAATAAATTTTTTAATAAAAGTTTTTTATATACGCTAATATTAAAATTTAAAATTTTATTTAAATAATATTAAATTATTTATTATTTAAACTAATTTTTTAGTGTCAATACTCAATATATTCCTAAGTAGCTTTCTATATTATGCAAGTCAATGGCCCGCAACAGGTACAAGTTAGGTTATGTGGGGTGGGTAAAAGAACCTGCATTTTCATTACCCCGAGCTCCGCCACGACGATAGGTTGGGGCTTAACCTGCCAAATTTGCCTATTATTTTATTTGTTTTTAAAAAATTAAAAAAATAAAAGGAGAAGAGGAGACATGGTTTTGTTAAGGTGTATTTGGCGGTGACAGATTTTAATAGAAAAAAATAATAAAAAATTATTATTATTTTATTTAAATTAATATTAAAAGAATAAAAATGACAAATTTTTATATTATTTTATTTAATTAAAAAAAGATATAATATTTTTATATAAATAAATTTATTTTATATTATTTTATAAAATATAATATAAAGATAATATTAAAATATTAAAAAAATTATAGATATATTAATATTATTAAATAATAATATTATATATTTTTTAAATTTTTTTAATTTTAAAAGGAGGATAAAATTAAGGAACATCCTCTTAAGGCATTATTTGGTATGAGAAATTTGGAGGGGAGGGGAGATAAAGGGAGGAATTTTACTCCCCTCTCCTTGTTTAGTTCCATAAAATATTTAAGAGGGGAGGGAAAATTTTCCCCCTCCTCAACTTTACCTCCCCTCCAAATTTAAAGGAATTTAGAAGGGAGGTATGAAATTATTATTTTATAATATTAATATACTCATAATTTTTTTAATATTATAATATTATTCTTATATTATATTTTATTAAAATATTCTATAAAATAATATAAGATAAATTTATTTATATAAAAATATTTTTTCTCTCTTTTTTTTTTCCTAAACTAAACAAGGTAATATAAAATTCCCTCCACTTTTCTCTTTTAATCTTAATCTAAATAAGATAATAATAAAATTTTTCTTCTTATTTTTTTTTCTTTTTTTTTTATTAAAATATTTCACCTTTTCTTCCCTCGAGTCAAATATAGGCTAAATGTTTTAATAAACTAAATAAAGAGAGGAAGAAAATTTCTCCCCTCCTCCCAAACCTCCCTGAGGAACCTTAGAAATCGACATTTACTTTCCTTCATGAATTTCTTCCAGAAAACTTGCACTTCAAAATCAAACTGCAAATGTAAATCATCATTATTCACAGCTCAAAAGAAGAAAATTCACAACTCAAAATTATCACAATTCACAATAAAAAAAAGCTCGTCCGTAAGGAGGAAGAAGAAAGATTGAAGCTTTCCCCTTGAACAATAGAATCTAATCCTTCGAGTTACAGATAGTTATAATCGGTGTTTAACACTTCGACTCATAAACCAGAGCTGGAAGAATATTCAAACAAAACACAAATCTGGAGGAGGAAGAAGACTTGATCGATACCTGGACAGATTCAGATATGTGACGACCGTGAACGAAGACTAAGGCTGCGATGGCGGTGAACGATGACTAAGGCTGTGAACGGTGACTGAGACTGTGCTGACAATGAATGGCGACTGAAGCTGTGACGATTGTTAAAGCTGACAACGACGAGAAGGGCGAATGCCAGAGGAATGAGGCGAGGAGAGCATCACAAGAGAGAGAGGTGATACAACATATACTCTTAATTTTAAAAAATTAATTAATTAAAACTATTTACCCCTCGGGAGCTTCATCAGGACGAGTTAAAAACACCCACATTAAAATGGATTTTATTTTTGTCAACTCATCCCATTATTTTTTTAGTGGATTGAGCCCATATTATTAGGTCTATTTTCTATTGTCATTAAAATACTTTTTACTTTATGGCCCCTTCGTACCCTTTTTTTTTTAGTGTAAGCTTTCATCTATAAAAAAGTTTCTATACCACTAGATTATAAGAGTTTTTATGCCCCTTCCCACTTTATTTTACCAAATTTCTCACTTTTCTTCTCAATACCATTTAGAGATTTATAGATCATTCCAGATTATTATATTGACTCAATAATTTAATAGATATTTTTTCATGCCAATTCAATAAATTTATTTTAATTAAAAATTTCACTAAAATGTTGTTTATTTTATGAGGGATAAAGTATAAATCTATTTATGAAGTATTCTCTCATGTCTATCAGACACCACAAACATTCTTCAGTGCAAAGTACACATAAAATTTTTAAAATATTATAAAAATACCTTAGCCGTTAAGTCAACTAATATTGATTGTTTAACTAACATTAATATTGATCGATGACGAAGAATCCAAGAAAAGATTGAGAAGGTTGTGCAGCCATTGCATCTTTACAAAAGATATGTGCCTATTTGGTTAGACACCAAATCATAGTTTGAAAAGACTTTTTAGACCAACCTATAGTTTTGGTCAAAACTTAAACAAATAGTTATCAAATGTCTATAAAAGCTTTTAGACTAAATTATGATTCAAAACTATGGTTTCAAATAAGCCTATGGGAATAATTTATAGGCGAGGAAAATGGTTTTTGGGCATCAACTGACTATTTTGCCTCTATTTTTTCTAACACTCTCTCTTCTCCCTCGTCTTTGCTTTACCAGTCATTTTGTCTCACTCTCTTTTCTAGGACAATGATAGTGAGATCTAACAGAGGTGAAGAAGAAAGCTTCCATTTATGACGTAGGTGAAGACATAGGTGAAGACGAAAGCTTCCATTTCTGACGGAGGTGAAGAGGATCCAGGAGGGTGACAACAGCTTTTTTAGGTGGCAGAGGTTCCAACAGAGGAGAAGAACAACGAAGGAGGTGATGATAGAGAGGAATGACGACATTGAAGGAGGATCCTATGGATGAGGACCGCGACTTCCATTTTTGATCTCCATCTTTACCCACATCAGATCTGCAAGCTTCTTCGATCTCCACAGCCAAGGGCAATGAACTCGAATAAGGAGGTGTTTGAATTGTAAAGGTTCCGTCATTGCCACCGTTCATCGAGCTCTGCAAGAAATCCTCAACGCTCTCTCTCTTTTGTAGCTGCCATTGTTCTCTGAGAACAGGGATCTTAACGGATGATTCTCAGTTGGCTTTTAAATTGTGTTTATTACTCCCCGACAAGGACATCATCCTTCATGTTGATGAGAGTGCTCACTGTGAACCCAAGACTTAGCTTTCTTAGTTGCCGTGTAGTACCAAATCCCATAAGCCTGGAACAACTCATCCAACCCTCCCACATCCTTGTTGGAAACCCTCACAATGGCAGTGATCGATGGCGGCACCGTTGGAGCCATGGTGTACTTGTGAAGCATGGGGAAGTTAAGCATGAAAGTTGAAAGGATGGTGCATGGGTCGCACTTGAAGATGCTAGCGGTGAATGTTTTAGGATCTATGGAAAGACAAACAATATCAGAAATTGGAAATGAGAAAGCGATAGAAGTATTGTTTGTGGTAGACATTCTATGTATTATTTTAATATCAAACATAAAATACAAATTTAAAATTACATTTTGTGTAATTATCATTTGACCTCATGCCCTTTCTAATAATATATCAATAACAAAAGTTATTCTGGTAATAAATATCCAAACACTTATTTCTTCATAATAACTTTTCTTCCAGAAGCTCTTATCTAGAAACTATTCTCTAAAATCACTTTTAAATCACTTTTTTCTCTATAAGTTTTTTCCATAAGTTAAACCAAACAGGCCCATAGTAGTAGATAAGGGCACTAGGAGTAAAAGCAACTGGTTTATAAAGTAACTTTTGTACTAGTGAGAAGATTCTCTAAACTCGACTAGTTTTTAAAGATGACTTTGAGAAGGAAAGTGAGATATTTGGTAAAAAAAAAGGAAGGGGAAATAAGTTTAAAAGTATTATAAAGAGATGTGAAATCACAAAACATGATTAAATGTTGATGATGATTAAGGGGTATTTATACTTGTACTAAAGAAAAGTACAATGAATTTTGTCATTCACCTTTTAATACCAAAATCTTTTACAAAAATAACCATTTAATGAATTATTATAGTAAAAAACTGTTCTAATAGAAAGGAAATATATCACTCAAAGTTCTACTATAATAGAAAAAATTTTATTAATATTTTGAACCTTAATCGTAAAAGAAAATAAATTTAATAAACAGTTAAAATGTTACCACATAGATAAAAGAAGTTATCTACTCTTAAAAGCAAAGCTGGATCATTAGTTGGAGTTGGCAATGACTCATTTTTAAAAAAGAGGCATCATTTGGTTGTTTCAGACATAGGAAACATAATTTTGAACTGAAACCCACTTTTGAGCCAAGATCCATAATGGCTGAGAAATGGGTGTAGAAAAAGAGAGAAAATATGAAAGGAGATGAAAGAGGGTTCACAGTTATGTCTAGTATGTGTGTGTGACTCGTCATTGAATATTGCTCTAGCTTCTCCTACCTCTGCTCGTCTATCTCTTATCTACCATGCTTTCTTTGCTCCTCCATCTCTATTGTGTAGTTCTTTGTTTGAAAGTTCAAATTAAATGACCTATATGTGGAAGATGAATAGATTGATGACAAAGAGAAAGAAAGATGATAGAGTGTGTAGAAAAATAGGCTGGTCCATCCTTGGTGTATAGGCCCAGACCTTTATATGTGTATATGGGCTGAAGCAGAAATACACAAAGAGTTAGGTCATCAATATGAATATCCTAAAATATTCAAACTAATAGAGGGAACAGTTATGAGGTAACTACCTCTCTCTCCCATTATCTGAACATACGTGAATGGGGGAGGTGGAATGCAAAATCATTGTTTCACAAAACACGTAGAGCTATGCGTGAGGGGGCTATGTACTAGATACTCGAATCCAGTGATGGTGCTGGGTTGCCATGTGTTAGTTTTTCATATCAGTTTATATTGTAGAGATAAGAGAGTGAAAAACATAACCGTATGGTAGTTACATAAATTTTTGGGTTTATGTAAACAGTGGATTTAGCCTATGGAATTAGTACTATTGAGAAGAGTTTGTGAAAATAATGAGAATAGACTCAAAGAATGTCAAAAATGGACATCATAGGGTGTAGAGTTATGGAGAAAAGAAGTTTTGGGTAAAATTGGGTCACCTTAAAACCTCCAGTTTATGCTTAAAAAATAGTTCTATTGAGCAAAGCTTGAGAAAACAATGGAAAACAACTCCAAAAAGTATAAAATAGATGTCGGACGATAGAGTTATAGAGGAAAGAAGGTGGCAGGTCTAATGGACCCGACCATCTCTGTAAAATAGGGTTGTCGTGACCCCACTAAAGGTTGAAGATGACCTCCAGCCGAAACGATATCGTTTTGACGTCTTCTTAAAAAACAAAAAAAAAGAATAAAAAATATATTTTGAACTAAAGAGAGGCCTAGCCCAAAATTAAAAAAAGAATAAAAAATAATTTAGGTGAAGAGAGGCCAAACCTAAATTTTCTTTTAAAAAAAATCGCGAATTGGGTCAAGGGGTACTGGATTGGGTCGGATCAGTGAATCCAACCAGAATCCATAATTAAAAAAAAAAAAGAAATTATGTTTAGAAAGCAAATTGCCATATGACGAGTGAGCCTAGACTAGTGCGTGGATGTCACACGTTAGTGTCGAAAGTTGGCCTGTCCAACTTTTTTTATGGATTTAATCTTCCAAGGGCACATGAGGGCATTTACAGGTTCTTATTGAGGTGCGATTTGTTTCTAAAAAATTTTAAAATCAAGATTTTTATTTTGATATATAATTTGCCTACTTTAGGGATAATTTTAGACATATTTATGAGTATTCAATGTATTTTTTTTAACACTTTTAAGTATTTAAAAATTTCAAAAAATTATGATAATTTATATTATTGAATTTCTTTGTGAAAAATGAGTCAAAGGACTTTAAGTAGTACTGAAATCATTGAACATAGTTATTTAAACTCCTTATATTTGGATGATAAATTTCCAAGAAATGAATCTCAGAGTGAGGATTCAGATCCTAAACTTGTTGAAGAAGAGGATAAGGAGGAGCTTGTAAAGATTAATAGTTCAGAAGAAGATTTTGATGAGGACACTAAAGAAAATCAAGATGCAGATATAAAAGGGGATCTTGAGCAAAACTATGAGTATTATGAGGATCCAATAGAAGAACCTCTGCCTAAAGAGCTTCAATTGATGTTCACAAATTCTAGATTAACTCTATGTCTTCTCTTTCCCAATAACTTATGAATGGGGAAGAAGAAGAAGTAATCCAACCCAAGTACCCTAATTTTGGCTAGGAGGATAGTTAAAGATCAAGCATCCAAACTTATAAATTTCTCCATAATTATGCCAAGTTCATGACTAATAAGAAAGAAAAAATTCTATAGTAAAGTCATGATAGAATACATAAGACAAACAAAAGGTAAAGGCTGGCGCACCAGAACATCTTTTTGGATTGAAGCTATAGAGATAACTTCAAAATTTATGCTTAAGTCATCAATTTTTTTCTTTTGCTATTTCTGTTGATTGATATCTCTTAGTACTATAACTCCTTAAAAGGCAATTTGATTATTCGTGTATAATCTAAGTATACTTCTAATAAGTGTGAGCTTTTAGAAGATGGGGCTTCTAAAAGTAGTATTTTATTGTTAAAGTACTCATATATAATTCTTAATAGCACATAATGATTATTGCTAGTATTTGTGTGATGGGAGGTATAAATGTATGCTTCTAATCATGGATCTTGTAGTGTCATTATTTTCTAGTCAACAATAATATAAGTGCACGACATTGTATACGTCACTATGCTATATGGTTGAAATGTTCTTTGGTGTAACTCTCTTTCAAAAGAGAACCTATATTTGACTTAATAGAAAATAGCAACCAAGAACATTATTGCTAAACTAAATAAGGATTAAAACTCAATAGGGATAACTAGGATATCTGGCACTAAAAGGTCCAATACATATTAGATGAGCAAGATGCTATTGAACCTTTAATGACTGTTATAGCTCAACCTGAAGCTGGGAATCTGGCCCATCATTGGAGAGACCAAGAAACTTACTAGGCTTGAAGGAAGACAAATAGCTTAGCTAGAATCACACTTCTTAGTACCATGTCAGATGACATTATGTGTGAATTTGAGATGCACAAAATCACTCAAGCCATGTGGATTATACTAAAGGATAAAGTTGGTAGTGTTTCTACCATTGAGCTTAGAAGGTTGATGATTAAGTTCAATATATATAAGCTTATGCCAAACACTCCTATGAAGCAACATTTGAGAGAGATAACCAACATTATCAGAGAGCTGAAGGAAGCTGGTCATACCTTGTCTGATAAACAATAAGTGCAAGCTATTATCAAATCGCTCCCTACTGGTTGAGGGTATATGAAAGTCAACTTAACCTACAATGAAAATATAATTACTTTTAACAATACAACTAGGCATTTGGAGTTGGAAGATGAGTGTCTAGAGGCTTATAGAACCTCTAGACATACCTATTTGACTGAGGTTGCTGTCATTTCTCATTCAAAGTCCTATTTTGAGGAGGAAAAGAAGTTCCAAAAGAAAGGGAAGAAAGAATGTCCTCAATTTCAAAATGGCAAGAAATAATTCAAGAAGAAGGGTTAGAAAGACTGAAAGTAGAAACTGGACCTGAAGAAGGTCAAGTGCTTTGCTTGCCAAAAGATGGGTCATTTAGCACGTAATTTTTCTAAACATGATGCAAGCAAAAATGTATTAGTGATTTATGTGAATTCACATACCTCATATGTTTTTAGTATTATTTTCCTAACAAACAGTTTCTTCTTCTTAAGTTATTGATTAAAGCTCTACAAACCATGTAACCAAGGATTAATAATCCTTTATGGAGTACCGTCGAAGCAAGTGGCTTTATATAGGGAATAATGTGAGAATCAAGGTTAGAGGTATTGACACTTGAAAATTCACTTTGCGTGGTGGAAAGACCTTAATACTCCATGATATGTTTCATGCTCCCGACATCTAATGGAACTTAGTCTTTGTGTTATGTTTTTCAAAGTTTGGGTTTAAAATGAACTTCCATAATAAAGTTGCAGACATTTTTAACAACTTTAGCTCTTATGATTCAGCTTTCCTATTCAAAAAGTTCTTTGTTGTGAATATTGTTGGTGGTTCTAGTGTTAATGAATGTTTTAAAATTTCTTTCAATATTATTGATATGAATTCCTGGGACGCTAAACTATGGCATATTAATCAAAATAGCATGATTAAACTCGCAAAAGAAGGATTGTTGTGTTGTATTGCAAGCATGGAAATGTCCTCATATGAAAATTTTCTAGTGGACAAGGCAACAAGAAAACCTTTCAGTAAGGGAACAAGAGCTGAGAGTCAATTGCAATTAACCCATTATGACATTTTCAGTCCAATGAATATGAGGGCAAGGCACTGATCTTCGTATTTTGTTGTCTTTATTGACAACTTTTCATGATATAGTCATGTATATTTGATCTCACATAAGTCTGAGTCCCTTGAGCATTTCAAATAATATATTAATGAGATAGAGAATCAAATGGACAATAAAATCATAGTGTTACACATTGATTGAGGTCATGATATTTGTCTAACTCAAGCAAACCTACTAGTTTCATATTGGGGTGACACTTTGTTGATAACAATATTCATGCTTAACCGTATGCTCTCAAAATTAGTCACTTCCACTCCCTAAGAGTCATGGATGAAATACAGGCTGGATCTAACCATCTTTAGACCACGGGGGTCAGCCACGTATATCCATGATGATTACCTTAAGTAGGGGAAGTAGGGTGCTAGAGGAAAGAAGTGTATCTTTATAAGGTACTCTAAACAATCCAAGTGACACGTTTTCATAGGTGAAAATGAAGATAGAACGGTGACTGAAATATAATCAAGACATGCCATATTCATTGAGATAGAATTTTTCAGTAGGGAAGATGTTGATCGCACTGTATCTCTTTATGAGATTTAGGAACATAACAGTGCTGAACAAATTGATATACCATAATCCTCTAGGTATGTCAATATGAGTGGGAGCTAAGAAATGTCAACATAAAGACCAAGACAAATGAAAAAAGATAAGCAGGTAGCTCAAGTCAAAAGGAGTAATAAGAAAAGTGTTTCAAAGAGACACTTCCAAACTCTTAGTTGCTCCAGAAAGGGATAGAAGCTTTAGCAAGTCCTGCTAAGGAGGAATGGAAGAAAGAAATAGAAGAAGAAATTGACTCAATAATGAAAAATCAAGTATGGTGTTAGTTGATTTATCAAAAGGGCGTTAAGCTATTGGGAACAAGTGGGTTCTCAAAATTAAGAGAAAAATAGATAGATCAATTGACAAATATAGATCAGTTGCAAAGGGATATATACAATATGAAGGTATAGACTATGAGATACTTTTTCACCTTTTATGTACTTTAACTTAATAAGACTTATTCTGACAATAGTAAACAATTTAGACATGGAATTACATCAGATGGATGTAAAAACTGTATTTTTGAATGATGATCTAGATGAAGAAACCTATATACAACAATTAGATTTCATTGATAAATGAATAGACAGCAAGATCTGTAAACTTAAAAGGTTTGTTTATGGACTGAAGCAATCATTTATATAGTGTTATTTGAGATATCATAAAGCAATAACCTCGTATAACTTTCAAATGATAGAGGAACACCACTGCGTCTATATTAAGCAGTTTGAGGATAATTTTATTATATTATCTTTATATGTAGATGATATACTATTGGGCAGAAATAGTCTAGATTCGATAGCAGCTAATAAAGAATGACTCTCATTGAACTTTGAAATAAAGGACATATAGGAAGTAGAATGCATTCTTGGAGTTAAGATCCAAAGAGATCGCTCAATAAGGATCCTCTCACTTTCACAAAAAAATTATATTAAGAAAATACTTGAGCGATTCAACGAGTGACTGCAATCCTACAGATATCCTTTTGGCCATTGGAGTGGCATTGGGTTTTAACATGTGTTCCAAAACCAAATTAGACAAAAAAATAGATGGAAAGAGTTCCATATACCAGAGCCATTGGTAGCCTAATGTGCGTAATAATGTATACAAGACCAAATATCTGTTATACAGTAGGGCTGGTAGCATGTTCTAGTCTAATCTTAGTGAGAAATACTAGAGAATAGTTAAAAGGATCTTGAAATACTTGCAAGGCACAGCTTATGAACTGTGTTATGAGAGAAATGATCTACGCTTAGTGTGATATTAGATCGACTTCGGGTTATACCTTCTTGTTGAATAATGACCCATATGTTGAAGTGGTAAGAAGCAAACGTGCATTGCCTTATACTCTATGGAAACTGACTTTGTGACATGCACTGTAGCAATGCAGAGGCTTTGTGGCTAAAAAGATTCATAGAACACCTTGGATTTGGAAATGAGAGTACTAATCCGGTGATAGTGCACTGTGGCAATATTGTAGCCATAACCTACACTAAAGACCCTAAATACATAGCAAGATCAAGCATGATAACATCAAGTACAATTTTGTAAGGGATTATATAATACAGAAAATTGTTATCGTGTTATACATTTCTACTAAATATACGGTAGCATATCCCTTAATAAAGCCAATAGGCAAAGAAGTTTTTGAGAGACATGTAAAAGCTCTTAGTATGCATAAAATGTAAAATGCAAACCTTATGTAATGCTTTTATGATTGATGGAATTATATTTTTCATCATTACTTGATGTGTCTGTGTGAAAGTATACAATGTCCAATATGTTGTACAAGCAAGAGAGGTTGGCTTTCTCACATGAGCAGCCACCTTTGATGCTCATGTGGAGTGTACAAAGATCAGGGATTTGTGTTCACCAGTAAAGTGGTAAAGAGTGCTGATATGGTAGAAAAGAAACACAAAATATATGTCACCTTGGATAAAGTGTGGCAAGTCGAGATGAGATCTATATACATAAAATTAGATCGAAACATGAAAACCCACTTCCATGATACTTGTAGCTAGATAACAAATCCTTCAACATCAATAAAGTTGAAGAATTTGGGTTTAGATGATGAGAGTGTCTAAACTTAAATCTATACAGTGTTTATAATAGATCCAAAATGATGTACGCTCTTAAAATATAATAGTAACACCGTAGCATGTGATTCATATCGCATGTGCTAGAAGAACCACATAAAAGAAGCAAGTGAAAGATCCTTGTTTCATTGCTGTGTGAACCCAAGGAAGGAACAATCCTTCTATTGATATCCTTTGACTTTGACAATATCATAGAGGTATGGTTCAACGACAGCTACTATAGCATATATCCTGCCATTATGGTAGATACAATCTAAGAAATTATGTTAGAAAAGCGGTTGATCCATATCGAAGTGATATATGGGCAAAAGGAAGATTACTTACAAAATACATACGTATGCTAATGTTTGTAACATGTCCCTTATGATATTTCATTATCATAAGTGTAGATACTAGGCTTACAAGAAAGGCAATCTAAGTCAAGTTTAATTCAAAAGATATCATATTAGCAATAGAAAAGTATATATCGGTAAATCTAGGATATTTGAGGCATAATGTTAAAATTAAGCTACACGAAGGAAATGATGTCTTGTGTTGGTCCCGTAAAAGGGATTTCTAGTATAGGCACTTAGATGAAGACGTCATGCCCATGTGGTCATGGCAAAGCACTTAGTATGAAAGAAGGAAAATAAAGTTTAAACCCATGATCCCTAACCCACTAAGTGTGAGTGAAAGATATAGGAAAATAGGCCGGTCCACCCTTGGTGTATCAGACCTAGACCTATATATGTGTATATGGGTTGAAGCAGAGATACCGAAAGAGTTAGGTCATCAATGTAAAAATCCTAGGATATTTAAACTGATGGAGGGAACGGTTATGAGGTAACCACCCTCTCCCCCATTATCTAAACATGTGTGAATGGGGGAGGTAGAAGGCAAAATCATTATGTCATAGAACACATAGAGTTATGCGTTAAGGGGCTCTGCATACAATAGTCTACTCTCTTCTATTGGGTATCAACTCTCTCTTCTCCTCTCTTATGTGTCTTTGCTGTGTACCAGAGAACCAAGTCCAATAATAGTATTGGGTTGTTGTGTGGGTACCTGAAGTAAGTGAATCGACGGCAGGTACACCCAAAACCTACAGAGTGTTTCAAATTAAAGTTTAGATATTATTTAGTTTGAGGGTTATTGGAGAGGAAGGTTGGGGATGAGAGGTATAAATGTGTTTGATTAGAAAAAATAGAGAGGATGAAAGGTTTAAAATTTTGTTATTTTGTGATTCCACCCCCTCTCTCACCCATCTAAATTTAGGGGGTTTTAGAAAATAAAAAATATTATATATTATGCTGACTAAATTACTCCTACTTATTTTTTAATATAAATTTGGAGGTTTTTAGAAAATAAAAAATATTATATATTATGCTGACTAACTCCTACTTATTTTTTAATATTTTAAGTTTGCCTATCCTCACTAAAAACTGTTTTTCTTTTCATTGTCACCGTCATCTCCACAAGCGTTCGCTCTCCATTCATAGGCTCCATCTTCCTCCAGTTATTAGTATACCTCTAGCCACCACCGCTACTCAATGCCATCTACTCCTCTAGCTACTGCCATCGCCTCATGGCACGTAAGAATTTACTCATGATATTACGATCTGATCGAATTTTCCATCGGACTGTAGCTTTTCCTCTCCTTCTGGGTACCTCTTACAATGTGTAAAATTCAATCAGATTCTCTAAAAATTTTGCTGCATGAATATGATTCTCATACATTCTCCCTTTATTCATCCATATACTTCTTCCTGGTTATTTGATGATTTTGATTGAAGTTGCTTTCAGTTCTGACGCCAACAAAATAGGCACCATGTCTTTTTCTTAATTTTGGAGGATGAGAACTATCATTTTCAGTGGCTTATTCATCGTGATGGATTCTTTGGGCATCAGGTTGTTTTTGCAAAAGATGATTTTCTGGTAAGATTTGTTTCAGGATATTTTTCTGGTTTCACAGGTTATTAGTATAATTCCATCCTCAGGGAATTATTTCCTCGTCTTTTTCCTTCCATCAGCCTCACAAGTAAAAGTTCTAATAGAGTTGGGACTCAAATGCTCGTTATGACTTCTATTTGCCGTCTGGAATCATTTTGAGCCTCCTTTACGTTTTGTTTGCTATGTAGAATCATACGTTGTAAATAAAGAATAAGTATATTTAAATAAAAAATAATATTATATTTATTAACTTTTAATTAATTATCTTCTTCTTTTTTTATTCTAAACTAAACAAGAAACGCTCTCTCTCTTCTCCTAACTTTATATTGACAATATCCCTTATTCTCTTTTACCTTCCCTTAAATTAATTTTATTTATCTAACTCACTCTTCCGACAAACTAAACATAGCCTAAAGTTATATGGATGGAAGAAGGGACTTGTCAGAGGACACAAGAATGACAGACACGCTGGAGCTGCACAATTTTGAATACATTATTGTAATAAGTTAAGGATAAATATATCATTGGTGGTGATTGGAAATTGGGAAACGTTTTATTCTATAAAATAAAATAATATATTCTTAAAATTATTTATCTAATTTAATGTATTTCCTTCTTGAAGAATAGTACTACTACGTCATCGAAATCAGGATGTAAAGTGACACAAAATTTTAAATTTTAAATATTTATTATGTAGTGTTTTGTTAGACATGTGATAAATTATAATACAATAAAATCTTACCTATATATTTAAATATATATTTAAAACTCATGTCATATATATTTTTGTGATATATTTTTTAATATAAAACTATTTGTACTAATGTAAACTTTAAAATTAAATATAAATATATATGTAATAATTTATATTTGTATTATTATATAAATATACGATATTATTTGTATTTAATTATTATGTTAAAAATTTGATCGAAGGGCCTAACTGATTTGATCGATTGTATCGTAACATGTTAACCTTTTCGATTTGAGATCCACTCCTTCTTTTAAAATATTAATATTATGTTTAGACTTTAAATAATTATAAAAAGACAAAAAAAAAAAAGAAACTATTGGAAAAATGTTACAGCTCATCCCCCATCTTATGTGGATTGTAATGATGAAATTAATTTATTTCTACTTTCTTAATAGTGTAAAATTTTCTCAAGAAGTACATCGTACTTTTTCCTCATTACAAGTATAAATACCCTTAGTCATCATCAATATTTCATCATTCTATTTGTTCAGAGATCACAAATATTTTGAATCAAGCCTCGCAGTGGATAGGAAATTAAGGAAAAGGTATAATGTATTTCTTATGCAATTTTCACAATTTAGGAAATAGAAATAAATGATTTGGATGATTACACTACATAGATGAAAAATGAGTTGTAACTTGGTACCAGCTATTTCTTTTTTGTTTTTATTCTTATTTTTTTAAAGGTCTAAACCAAAAATTGATGCCAAATAGTACAAATAATAAACAACATCACAACGTTTGGAAGATGTACCGATAATAAACAACTTCACAATATGTTCTAAATGATTTCAAATATTTCAAACATTGTGATATTGTGCGTTATTCATACTATTTGGCGTCAATTTTTGTTTTAAACCTTTAAATAATTATAAATTAAAAACAGAAAAGAAATAGTTGGCAACAAGTTACTACTCATTTTTCATCCGTCTAGTGTAATAGGGGTGGATATCATTTATTTCTACTTCCAAAATTGTGAAAATTTCAGAAGAAATACAAGTACCTTTTTCCTTCATTTCATATCTTTGAAATCCTTCAAAACATATATCAAGTGTAGTTTAGTTTCAGTATTATCCGGCAACTTAGGCAACGCATTAAAAGCCGGGCCGGACCATGGTTGGAGTTGGCAACGGCTCGTTTTTAAGAAAGAGGCGCTTTCGAAATTAGGCCATTTTAGACCTGGGAAAACATAATTTTAAATTGAAACCCGCTTTTGAGCCAGGATCCAGAACAACTGTGTAATAGCGGACGGCTGAGAAATGAGCATACAAGAGAGAGAGAGAGAGAGAAAATCCGAAAGGAGATGAAAGACGCTTAACTGTTGTGTCTGGTGGGTGTGTGACTCGTTGCTTCATCTTGCTCTAGCTCCAATTGCCTCTACTCGTCTGTCTCTCATCTATTGTGCTTCCTTTTCTCCTCCATCTCTGTTGTGTAGTTCTTTGCTTGAAAGTTCAGATTGAATGAAGCATATGGGGAAGATGAAGAGGTTGACGGGAGAGGTTGACGCATATGGGGCCATGTATTCATCTCCGTCTCTCAATGAAGCATAATAGAGTCTTTCAAATTTTAACCCCTAAAGTTAAATGGATGGAAGAATGGGTTTAACATTGGCCAGACCCTTGTCAGATAATACATGGTCGGTGGTGATTGGAAATTGAGAGACGTTTTATCCTATAAGATAGAAATAATATATTCTTAAAAACATTTATCTAATCTAATGTATTACCTTCTTGAAGAATGTGATTATTTCTGATCGAAATTGGGATGTAAATTGACACAATTTTAAAATTTAAATATCTCTCATATAGTGTTTTTTAGACATAGGATAAATTTTAAGAAAATAAAATATTACCTATATATTTAAAAATATTTAAAATTCATGTCATATATGTTTGTGTGATATGTTTTTAATATAAAATTATTTGTACTAATGCAAACATTAAAATTAAAGATAAATATATATAATAACTTATATTTGTATCATTATATCCGTATATAAAATATATATAAAATTCATGCATGATTGATTTGATCCTACTATCCTTTTCGGTTTGACGTTCGGTTTGTCATTTAAAACATTAATTTGAGGTTTGGACTTTAAATAATTATATAAATAAAGACAAAAAAAAGAAATGATTGGCAAAATATTACAGCTCATCCCCATCTTGTGTGTATCGTAACGAATGGAAATAATTTATTTCTACTTCCTTAACTGTGTGAAATTTGCTGAAGAAGTACATTGTACTTTTTCCTTAGGACAAGATAAATACCCTAGTCATCATAAACATTTCATCATTCTATTTTTTATTAGTATTATAAGGGTTGGACTCTGTTTTAATTATAACAAGATTAGAGAAGTAATTTGTTCTGCCTGTTATACATAAATATATATGATAATATCTGGAAATAATTTTAGAAATCTAAGTTGTCCAGAATTAACCTTGATCATCATCTCGAGTCTATATTTATATTTATAGTTAAGTGAGAGTTAAGTTGAAAGTCTCTTTTACGGTGAAGACCCTCTTAAATTTTGAATCTGAAATTATGAACAGTGTATCGAGTCAAGAAAGAGTAGTTTATTTATGAAGGTTAAAAGGGGTTCGAGAAGTATTCCGAATCTTGTACTTGTTTCTGTGCCAAAAACTCCAGTCCTATGAGGGGTATATTGAAAGATAAAGTTGACTTGATAAACCTCCCAAGTTTTGTCTCTATTGATTGAAATGTTTTAACTAGAAAAACTCTAGTCATGGAAGGTGTACTGGAAGTCAAAAGTCACTTCAAGACTCTCTAGAGTTTCATCATACATTTAATGTTACAATGGCACCCAAAACTTCGAGTTTTATGAAAGGTTTGTGAAAGTCAAAAATTGCCCAAACACCCTTTGAGTTCCTAGTTATGAATTTAGTTTGGAGACTAGAGTTCTGTTAAAGGTGTTTTCGAAGTAAAATTCACCTCCAGACCCCTTTCGAGTTATTTTCTATGTAAAGCTATGTTGGACTTCAAGCTATTCAACACAATTTTATAATGATCCTAAATTTTTTTGAACTTATAATTAGTTTAGTTTGGATGTAATTATTAGTTATAGGTGAACTAGAAGTGAAAGAGAAGGCCTAAGAAAAAGGTGAACTTGTTGGACTCAATCCTAGTCGTCACTACAAGAACTCGAACGGGAAGAAGAACATAATGCTTCACCTGCCAAAGACAAGAAGCTTCTTCAGCAAGACACAAAGTCTCAACAGGAAGATTAATTGTGTCCCACAGATATTTTTGAGAAATGGGCCATAAATAGTAGAAGTCTTCAATTCTCCAACAACATTTATTTAGAATATACATCCAAGAGTCGATAAGCATTCTCTTAAGCAAATTTATTAATCATTCTTTGTGCTCAAGAGCTTAGTATTTACTCTGTCTAAGATAACACTTTGTACTTCAATGTTTCTTATTTACTCTAGAAAGAGAAAATCACTAAGTGATATAAATTCATATTTTTTGTTTGAGTTGATTAGGTTTGTGGAAGCCTAATTAGGTTGTACTCTTATGTGTAGTAAGGGGAAGAGTTTGCCTCAAGAGTTGATGTGGTTGATATATTGAGGCATCAATAGCCATTGAATCTTAGGGAATATAATACAAATTCCCATAAGTGTTTTGAGGATTGGACGCATGTCAATTGGTAGACCGAACTAGAATAAATCTTACTATGTACTATCATTTTTCTTCCCTTCCTCAAATGATAGGTGATATCCTTCCATTATACTTTGACTATTTATTTTAAAGTTTTTTAATTGTCTATTAATTTTTTAATCACTCCATTCACCCTTTTGGGTGATACTCTATCACTAACATTTAGTATTAGAGTATGTTGCTTATTTATAGGAATTTAACCATTCCAACCGAAAAGATCAACATGGTAGGATATGGAAAATGTGTCTTACCTTAAGGAATATCCACATCTAAGCCATTAGGCTTCAATGGAGAAAACTATTCCTTATGGAAAGGAAAGATGAGAAGTTACATTAGAGCAACAAGCTATGATCTTCGAAATGTTGTTGAGAATGGTGACTATGTCCTACAAAAAATGTGTGTAGTGTCACTATTTCCAAGGAACCAAGTGAGTTCACTAAAGTGATAAGTGACTTCTTCAGTTGAATGACAAGGTTGTTGTCCTATTAAACAACATTTTGGGACCCAAAGAATACTTTAGAATAAACAATCTTCAAATGGCTCATGAGATATGGAAAGTACTAGAAATAATAAGAGGCAGAAAACAACAACTATTTGGGATGATTTTGGTCATGTTAAAACTGATGATAAGTGACTTCTTCAGTTGAATGATATTGCCGTTGTCCAATTAAACAATGCTTTGGGACCCAAAGAATACTTTAGAATAAACAATCTTCAAATGACTAAAGAAATTTGGAAAGCACTAGAAATAAGAAGGGGCAAAAAACTTCAGCTATTTAGGATGATTTTGATTATGCTGAAACTGATGATAAGTGACTTCTTCAGTTGAACAAAAATTGGTTGTTGTCCTATTAAAGAACGCTTTGAGACCCAAAGAATATTTCAAAATAGACAATCTTAAAATGACTAAAGAGACTTGGAAAGCACTAGAAATAAGAAAAGGAGAAAAACCTCAGTTACTTAGAATGATTTTGATCATGTTCAAACAAATGATAAGTGACTTTTTCAGTTGAATGACAAGGTTGTTGTCCTGTTAAATATGTTTTGGGACCTAAAGAATATTTTAGAATAAACAATCTTCAAACGGCTAAAGAGATATAGAAAGTACTAGAAACAAGAATAGGAAAAAACTTCATCTATTTGGGATGATTTTGATTATGTTGAAACTAAGGGTGTACATGGGTAGGGTTGGGCAGGGTAACCCCCTGCCTGGTGCCATGCCAAAAAAGCATGGTCTGTATTTTGTAACTAAATACCTGGCTCTTCTCGGTAAAAGCCCTAATCATTTTGGGCTGGGCATGGGAGGGTTGGACATACCCAAGTCGTGATGCCATGTTCATGTTATGAAAAAAAATCTACAATTATGAACTTTTAAAATAATACCATATTCACATGTCTTCAAGAGCTAAATAATATCTATAATCTACTAAAAATAAGACAACAAAAAGATAATAATTAAAATCTTAAAATCTATTACATATAAAAACAAAACCTTGAAGTCTAAGTAGTTTATAATTACAACTTTGCATCAATCTCCCCAATGTTGACAAAGATAAAGCATCTACAAAAATAAAATAAATAATTATAATTTGTAATGTAATCATATGATGATTAGCAAAGTTAAAAAAAAGAAAAAGTTAATATAGTTATAAATATTAAAATATGCAACTTACCTACTTAACTACTCATATTTCCAAAATGATCCTCTAGTTACCAATAGCTATCATATTCTTCCTTTCAAGTGTAACTTCTAGGGAAAAAAGTAAAAAATATAAAAGAAGGGGTGCTTATGGGCAGGGTAGGGCATGTCAGTCCCCTGCTTGGTGTCAAGCTCGAAAAAAATATGGGCTGTATTTTCTAACTTAATATCCATCCTTACCTTATATTTATCAGGCTGGACAAGGTTTTGTATTGTGGGCTCGGGTGGGCATACTAAGTCACGAGTTTTATGCACACCCCTAGTTGAAACTGATGAAAAGTGACTTCTTCAATTAAATGACAAGGCTATTGTCCTATTAAACAACGTTTTGGAACCCAAAGAATATTTTAGAATACACAATCTTCAAACAGCTAAAGAGATATGGAAAGCACCAAAAATAAGAAGAAGAGGTGAAAAACTTCGGCTATTAGGATGATTTTGATTTTGTTGAAACTGATGATGGGGTCTAAGGTAGATACAAGTATTGCAAACATCTATTTTAGTACTCCAGGAAGGAAAGCTAGCACTTCCTATCTTTGGAGACATGTCGAAGCCTATTTGCAAAGTAAGTTGCATGTTTCTTCATAGGAAAAGCAACTCACCACTATATTTCAACCTTCCAATCTGAGCATTAATCCATTTGTGGCAATAGGTGGTTGATATTCTAACAAAAATATGAGGAAAATAATGGCTATTGCAATCATGGTGTATAGGCATCCTTTTAACATAGTTGAGGATGAAGTTTGGATGTGTAGTTTCCAATATGCAAATTATAAATTTCAGAAAATATCTCACAAGATAGTAAGAAGTAATTGTTTGGCCATATATGAGGTAGAATAAACAAAAGAAATAATTGAAGGCCTTATTATAAGATGTGAACACGATTAGTTTGGCTATTGATATGTGGAAATCACCTCACCAAATAGTTGAATACATGGTTATAATTGAACTTCTCATTGATGGGGTGAAATCTTAAAAAAGAGCTTTTTAGTTTTGTGAAAGTTTTTACTCCTAGATGGGGAATTGACATGGAAAATACTATTTTCAAGTGTTTGAAAGCTTGGTGTACTGAAAACAATGTTTTCCATGTCAGTTGACAATAGTTCTTATCACGATTCTTGTTTAAGGGCTCTTTAGGAGACTTGATTACCTAGTGCTTCATTACCTATGGATGGTGACTTGTTTCACGTTAGATATTGTGCAAACATACTAAACTTGTTGGGGGCAAGATGACCTTGGTAGAATTAGGAACATTATACTTAATATATATATGAAAGTATGAAATATATCAACTATAATAATTCAAGGCTAAAAGCATTTTGTAATATTGTTGAGCAGAAACATTTGAAGAAAAAGAAGCTCATTATTGATCGTCCAACCAGGTGGATATAAGGTGCTCCCTACTACTTTAAAGTTCAAGGTTGACTTTCCCACTTATAAGGAAAGAGAGCCATATGGCAACTATGGCCATTAAAAGAGGATTGTAATAAGGCTAAGAAGATTTATAAACTTTTAGAAGTGTTCAATCTAGCCACCCATGTCATTTTAAGCAATGAGTATCCTATTGTAAATTTGTACCTTCTTAAAATTTGGAGGGGAACAAGTAATTAAAATTGCCATAGAAGATGGTGATTTCTTCATATGAGAAATGGTAGTCTCAATGAAAGAAAAGTTTGACAAATATTAAGGAAAATATAATATGGTAATGTCCATTGCAAGTGTTTTGGATCCCAAGAGCAAATTATACGTTGTTAATTATTGCATTCCTTTGATTTATAAGCCTAATTATGTAGCTTATGAGAATGTAGATAAAGTGATAAGTACTTTTGAATCATTGTATAATAAGTATGTTGTCATGTATAAAGGAGAAACAACCACTAGTAACAAAATTAATAATGTTGGCAACAACTCTAAGGCCAATGTACCTAATTCTTTTATAGTTATTGGATTTGCCCAAATCATAAGTATTGTTCAGGAAAAGCAAGCTCTATTCCCTCGGTGAAATTAGAATTGAAAGATTACCTTGATGAGGGTATTTCTTGAGGATAGTTCTAACTCTTTCGGTGCCTTGGAATGGTGAAAAAATAATAGTCTAAAGTATAAGATTTTATCTAGGATAACTGCTAACATATTAGATATATTTCAATCTCAACTATGGTATCAAGGTTTATATTCAATGCTAGAAGTAGAATTATTGATGAATATCATTTTAAATTGAATGAATAATCAATTGAAACACTCATTTGTGGTGAGTATTGGCTTTGCAATAAGTATGGTTTGACGAAGAAATAAAGTGTACAAATTTTTCCTTATAAAAAAATATCATTTCTTTTATTTATTACTTGTTAAATTGTGTTAGGATCTAATAATATACATTTAATTTCTTATTTTTAAAGTATTCAAACAAGAAAAAAAATTACATTGAAATTAATACTTTGTAGCTGGTGGTTATACTTTCAGTTGGTCTAAATTGTTGTAATTATAATCAAAATTGTTCTTTTGTTGTTAGACTAGTAATACGTACCAACCTACAAGTTGTAAGTTTGCCCACCACACCCGAGAGGTTGGGGGTGCTAGTTAAGAGAACCCATACCCTTGGTGGGTTGGCATTTAAAAAATGCTTGTTGACGAAAGAAAAACACACCACCTTCAATCACTCATCCTTAACGTACTTTGCTTATCATTGAGTTTACTTTTATCTTCTATTGTTTTTGTCACTATGTATTATTGTAAGAAGTGTTCGTTTAACTCATGGGAGTACCATTTTCTAATTTATTGAGGGATTGTTGAATATTTCTTATCCTCTAGTTCATTTGAAGGAAATGTAGGGAAGGGAAGCGGAGGAGTAATATTTTGGCATGGACTAACTATTTTACCTCTAAATATTTGTTATATTCCTAAACTACCCGTTAGAGTACAAAACGGCACCCCTCCTCTTAATAGTTCTGCGTCAGCGGCACTACTCCTATCAGTGTCAGTAGCGACGGCAAGCTACTGACCGCCGCCTTGCGATTGTTGTTGCCATATGCGGCGACTGTGCCACTAAAGATGATTGGACGTTTCAACCAGGGAGACCAACGATCTCGTGCTCCATTTTTTCAGATTCGAAAATGAAGATTGAAATATGGTTTGTTAGGTCTGTGATGAATCATAATATGGAATGGGTTTGATCTTCCACGGAGATTGTAGATCCGTTACTAATTTTTGTTATGTCTAATTTAGGCCGGAGAAGCCATGGATGTCGTCTGAGGAGTTGTTTGGGGGTGTTTTTTTTTTTTTACCGGATCTGGTTTTACCGATTCTGGTAAATTATGGGTGCTTATCAGAATTAACCTTCTCACATTATTTTTATTCTTGAGCATTATATATATTTATATATTATATAAGTTTAATTATTATTTATAAAATATAATTTTGAATATATATATATAAGTACATTTATAATGATTAGATATACATTGTTGTATATAGTAGACTATTAGTTATATATTATACTTATATGTATCCAAT
This sequence comes from Leucaena leucocephala, assembly GCA_037074615.1. Taxonomy (NCBI): domain Eukaryota; kingdom Viridiplantae; phylum Streptophyta; class Magnoliopsida; order Fabales; family Fabaceae; genus Leucaena; species Leucaena leucocephala. Next base: position 12,050,704 of record CM073542.1, read on the forward strand.
TTTGATAATTATAAAATAAGCGTATAATTGCCTATATAAAAATGTCTTCATTTTCCTCTATTCTTAAATCAAATAAAATATTATTAAAAATTTTCCTATTCCCTTCTTTTTTATCAATATAAATAAGGTACTACTAAAATTTTCATATTCTTGCCTGCCCCTCTATTAAACCAAACAGACCTTTAGACAGTGTTCTTAAGCACAATCAGGGGCAAAATTAAAGGAAAGGCAAAATTAAAACATAGATTATACGGAAATTGATGAAACGAATCATCTAAATTTAAAAAATCTTAATTAACTTTTTCCCAACCCAACATACCTAAAACTTAATTTTATATAGTACTCACTCTCTCTTTTGTTTGTATTCTTTCTCTATCAATAATAAATATAAGAAGTGAAAAGACATACATCCTCTAACCCTACAACCAGTAAATATAGAACAAAATCAAGTAACTTTTTTTAGTTTTTTTTATTATTTTATTTAGATATAATAATTAATTATATTTGATCTTTTATATGTACTTAAACTATACAGCCTTAGTTTCAACACTCCCCATATATACAGCCTTAGTTTCATACAGATATTTCATTTTCATTTTCATTTAGTTACTGCTGACGGGATCATGCAAATGCACCACACCTCCTTGAATGATCAGAAGCCATGTGTTTTATCTGGGTCCCACTAATATTTGACAGATTCATCACACTGCAATATGATATCTTCATTTTGCCTCTTTAATCTCTACGGTTGGACGCTTTCTCTAGCCCTTCATTCTCATTTCAATCTCTCTTACATAATTATTCTTAATATTCTTAATACTATCTATTTTATATTATAAATTATACTATAAAATAATTTTTATATTAAAGACTGAAAAAGTATTTAATAATTATGAATATTACTATACTCACTGCCTATTCTATTTAATCCACGCAAAGCATCTGCAGTGTTAACTAGAGCCACAAAACAAGTGTTTCTAGGTTTATTAATTGATTTGTTAGTCTGAATGTGTAAGTCATCAACATATTCATGTTTCATGTTTATAAGTGTATTTCATTCAACATATAATACAACAGTTAATAACAAGACAAAAATCATTTGTCAAGCTTCGCAGCCTAATCACACCAAATTCCTCCCTTAAGTTTTTCTTAAGTATGAGGTTGTAAATTAGAACTCTCATGGATATAAAGGTGAGTGATTTATGGTAAAAAACCCAAAAAGAAAAAAAACAATTCTATTCCTATTAATAAATCATATTTAACAAATAAAATTTGGCACAATTAATATATTACTGGATCTTTTAAATATGATATATTGGGTTCGAACTATGCTGTACACATGGAAAAGGCTTTGTTGGGAGAGATAAAATACGCTTCGATGATCTTTACGCCTTTAGAGGATTATTCTCTAAACTATTGGTTAAAGGAGACCACATAGTTTTTTAAGAAAAAATTATATTTAATTAATTCATATAAATAAAGTTTTTTTTAGTTTAATTTATGATTAAAAATTTTGTTATGTGAAGTTGTGGATTTAAGCCATCTATCGATATAATGGGAGTGTGAGTTATGACCAAAACAAAAGAAAAAAAAAACTTTTGCTGTTATTAATAAATCACGTTTAACTAATTCATAAATAAAGTTTGTTAGTTAACATTAGTTTATGATAAAAAAAAGTTACCTCATATATCCAACAATACCCTTAATTTTAAAAGTAAACTCTTGATTATCTCTGGCAATCATTATCTACATAATTATCCAATAATGCCCATACCTAGGGCATTATTAGAAAAAATTATTAATTTATTTAAATATTTGAAAAAATGACTTATAATAGGATCATAAAAAACTTCTAGAATGTGACTTGTAAATATGAATGAAAGGAATATCGTGTATTGACACATTGTTTAGACAGAAAGTTGTTAAATGATTCTCATGTGTATTACATAGAGTTTAAGAAGTAAGTCACACTATTTATAACATGTGATCAATGACCAGGTGATTTTTAAAGCATAAAATATACAAATTATCAAGTAGCAAAAGATAGAAGGGTAAAAAAATAATGGGAAAATAGAAATTATATCTCAAAATTAAAAGTGGTTTTGGCACTAACATTGGGAAATCTCGATTTCTCCCCAAAGTTTAGGGATGCCTTGACCTGAAACACAAAACCCCAATTAAGATAAAAAAGGGAAACAAATCATATAAGGACCCCCTAAATATGGAAATATTAAAATAGTCTCTTGAAATGCCTTAATTTCTATGAAGTCCTTATGGACTATTTTGAAATTAAGTCTTTTGTGAGAATAACCTAATTGCCTTTGGTAAAATTAGTTGACACTGTCTTAGTTGTTGTTATTATTTCTCTAATTCTAAATATAAGATATAATTTATATTATAAATTGTATTATAAACTAGATTTTATATTTTAAACTGATGAGTATTTGATAAGTTGAAATTTTTATTTGTTAAATAATTGTTATTGGTATCCAGTCAATTTTTTTTGTGAAATTAGTTGCCACTATGTTAATTGTTGTTATTTAAAAAGTTAAAATTGTTGTTGTCAATTTTTAAATTAAGAGAATTTAAGTAATTTTATTATAAAATTAAATCTCAAATTAGTTTTTAAAGACTTACTATTACGCCATTTTGAGGTCAAGGCAAAAAATATTCAACAAACATTAGATGGAAAAAATAACAAATAATAAAGGATTATTTAAATACCCTCAATATCCTGAATTATTTTTTGAGTTATACTTAACACCCTAAAATATTTAATAATACACACGAATTATTGTTGGAAGTATATCTTACACCTTAATATTAGTTTAATGTGTGGTACACATGTGACAACTTTTTAAATTATAAGTCATCATTAAAATATCAATTTTTCATTGGATAAAACAAATGTTAATGATATGTTATTTGGGGTAGGATTGCTCCATTTTTTTTAAGTATTAAAAATAATATTATATCATTAAATATTTTAAATATTAAATATACCTTAAAAATAATTTAAAGTGCTAAATATATTACTAAATATTTTAAAGAGTTGGATGCACATAATTACTTAGTCCAACAATAAAAGGGAGGTATCACTATTCAACTCGAATGAACCATGTGACTTTGAATCCAGCAACCATTTCAACCCAAGGATCTTGCTTGATGTCTCTGGTACGAGGCCTTTTGAAACACAAATAATGACAAAATATAATACGTCATATATGTTGTTATCCGAGACATGATGGAAAAACAAATATAGTAAATTATCCATGTTTTTATTATTTTAAATTTTATCAAGAGGATAATATTTTTGAACTTTTAAACTTTGCATTTCTCTCAAAAAAATTAGTTATACAGAACTCCTTTATATTAATTACGGTTTCACCTATCATGTCCTAAACTTAACAAAGGCTCTCAGGATTGGATCCCTTGAGGTGCAAGTATTTGTGGTGTCTAGTAATTCTAGTAATACAAATGCAAAAGGAAAAAAAAGTTTCAATTTTTATGTCATTTTACAATTATTTAACAATATTAATTACTACTTTTCCAGATATACCCTTAAGAGGGTGAGAGTGGAGAGCAAATTATTGTAACTTTGGCTAATTTTTAATAAGTTTATATAAAAACCTTAAATATTATATAAAAGGAAATGTGCTACTTTTATCATCTAACTTTATGTAAAGTTTTAATTTAATTTTTTAATTTTATAAAATATATTTTTAGTCTTCTAATCCTATCAATATTATAAAAAATGCCAACACTAATTTTAAATGCTAACAAAAAATTCTTACTTGATAATATTTTAATCCAATCATTTTTATTTTTTGAAAACTGAACTCAGTTACGTCTATGGCAAAATACAACTCAATTATGTCAATATTCTGTCAGCATTTAGAAAAATTGTAATGTTAGGATTTCTTATTAATGAGACTAATGGTATTAGGATAAGAGGATTGAAATGAAACGTTAGAAAATTAAAGGACAAAATTGAAACGTTATATAAAATCAAATAACTAAAAATACACTTATGTCTATATAAAAAGTTACCTATTGAGTATTTTTTGGGGGAAAACTATATTAGACCTATATTTTTCCTAAAATTTTAATTTGTTGTCTTTATATTTCTCTCTCTTAATTAAATTTTTAATTTTTCTCTGTTAGCACTGTTAACTCATATACAGGGGCTACAGTGTTAACAAAATAAAGTTATAAGGATTAATTGTACTAATATAATAAAATTAAATGATTTAATTAAGAGGAAAAATACATAGGTATCAAATCAAAAATTTAGTAAGAGTGTAGGCAGGTTTTCCTTTTTTTTTAAAAAAAAAATCCTAAATATACTGTTTTTTATAACACACACCCATTACTTCCACATAAATATACTTAAACCACATAACAAAAGCAAACAGATAATAAAAGAGACATATATAAACTCACCTCCAAAGTACCATTGTCCTTTGAAGCAAGCGACCACTTAAGGCCCACGTTGTTGTTTGATGTCTTGTAGGATGCTTTACCTCTTGGAAGTCCTCATATTACACCATTTTATTTTATTGTGACTAATAAGAGTTAATTTTAGTGATAAATAGCTCGATATCGTTTAAGTAAAATTTTGAGTTTGAGCCTTGACGTATATAAAAAATCCCCATTAGGAGACTGACCCACCATAACATATGCGTGATATAAGTTAGATCTAGATATAGTCAAGATAAAATTTCAGTAAACTGAGTGGGTAACTAAAAAAAATTGTTATTATCATAAAGTTTTTGTGAAACTGCAAGATCCAAACAATTGTTAACGACGTCGTATGAAGGCTTCAATGTGGTAAGTCCCTTATTGTGATTGTGAGTGTACTTCAACTTGCACTTATTTTTGGGGCCAAGCGTGCAATTAACAGAAACTTTATTATCATCATCCAACTCCAATTGTCCATGTAAATCTGTGCTTTTGTTGCACCACTCATGTTTGTATGTAAATTTCAATGGCTTCTCTAAAATCCTAATTGTGTTCATAAACTTGAAATAACAATCCTGCCACCAATGATAATAAAGAAATCATATGTAGTGTAGAAAAAATTAGTCATCATAGAGGGGCTATATAGCATATCACACACCCAACATCTTTGAAATTGTGTGAATATTTATTTACTAAGAAATATTGGTATAGTTGATAAGTGTTTAATTCATAACTCGTAAGATTGTGAGTTTAAATCTTATTAGGATCTAACTCAAAACTCATAAGACTGCAGATTCAAATATCACTATCGATGGGTAGATTTTATAACTAGTTAAAGGGTATGATTTAATCTTAAATTTAAAACTTTAATTCACATTGTCTTCTAAATTTTTAAATTTTTGTTCCAAATTATCCCTATAGGTAGCATATATTAAATGGGCTTATATATTAATGGGGGTAATGATTCAACGTTGTATTTTAAAGAAACTAATATATAAATTTATTATAAATAATTTAATTAATTAATTTTTTAATATTTATAAATTAGTTATCTTATATAAATATTGAGCTATATATATAGAACTTTTTCTTAGTTGCTTGGATGGATATATAAACTAGGGAGCCAAGTCACAATCCATTATCTAAAGCACCCATACAATTTGAATTAGTAAAGTTGGTCAAAAATCCATATATCCAGCACCTCTCAACTTTATAAATCACTTTCAACTAATTGTCTAAAGAGAGCAAACTACAACATTATTTGTTTATAATATAATAGATTTCAAATTAAAACGTATCTCTTAAATTAGTCAAACCATTAAACCAATCCCCTAATCAGTTCGAGTTAAATTTTATATGTTTTGTACCCTTGTTAAATTTAAAATGATATCGTTTTGAATAAAAAAAATAAAAAATAATAATCTATCATATTTGTGATTTAATAATATTATTTTATTAGATTGTGTGTAGTTTATATATAAATGTTCTATTTATTTATATATTAATATATTTTTTAAAATATTACTCTTGTCAAAGTTATTATACAAACTCCTTCAATTGATTTAACGATTAGACTATTTAACGATTAATGCGATTCTTAGTACCTTGGTTAGAATACATCTAACGATCTGGAGATGGCTCTAGCAAATGTGTTTAAATTTGGTGAAAATTATATATATATATATATATATATATATATCTGTGTGTGTGTGTTCCCTTAGGGATATCAATTAAAAGATACTGCTGAAATTAAAATGCAGGCATGTACGTACACGTTTGAGAACATGGTAGTCCACGGTGAACGCGTCAGGTTTCTCGAGAGCCAGAACCACTCCTTCTAAACTGGAACCTTTATTTAAGATTGAGGCGTCTGTAACTGCTGCTCAGAGCTTGACGTCACCGGCGGCAACAGCCAATGTCGCTTTGGTGCTCAGCCTTTCGACTGTTTCATGTAGGGCTGGTAATGCGGGTTAGCCCGCCGGATACGGGCTAACCCGCGGCGGGTTGGGTTTAAAACGGGCCTCTTTAAAGAGGCCCGTTTTTATGCGGGTTGGAATTGTTCCAACCCGTGACCGCCATGGCGGGTTGGCGGGCTAGCCCGCCAACCCGCCAGTTTTTTTTTATTTTAAAAATAATTTTTTTTATTTTAAAAATAATTAATTATTTATTTTTTTAAAAAAATATTTTCATATATATTTTTTTTAAAATAATTTATATGTATCAATATTAATTGGATTTAAAATATGATCTAAAATTGTCAAAATATTTATTTCTTTAACTTTATCACTATCCGTATATAAATCTGTCACAAGTAAAATAATAATAAAATAAAATATATGCTTACCAATAAAAATAAAATAAAATATATATTTAAAGAAATGAATCAATAAGATAAAGTTAGTATAAATTAAATATAATATAAACTTTAATTTAGTTAAAACTCTACAATTAATAAAGTATAATATAAATAATAAAAATTAAAAAAAAAAAACGGGCTAAGCGGGCTAACCCGCCAACCCGGCGGGTTAGCCCGCCGCGGGTGCGGGCTTGGCGGGTGCGGGTCAAAAAGACCCGCATCAAAATGGGTTGCCAATTTGGCAACCCAACCCGCCATAAAATGGCGGGTTGGCGGGCCCAACCCAAATTACCACCTCTAGTTTCATGCTTCCAATTCACAGTCGCCTTCATTGTTAAACAACACACTAGTATAAAATATACTTTTTAAAACCCTATTTTTAAACCAGTCATTGTAGAGACGATTTTAAAAAAGTAACCAATGACATTTTTATAAATAAAATGAAATAGTTACACTGGATTAACAGGTCACCGGTATAAAATATAATTACTACGCTAGATACTAATATCAATAGGTGTAGATTAGCTGCGTCATATTCTGACTCTTCAATTTTTTATTTATACTTTCCCGCTTTTGTTCTTTAATTTCTTCAGACATTGTAGAGAATCTTTTAGAACAAATGGAATGTGACATTTTTTAAAATAAAATGAAATATTTATATCGAATTTACATTGAACCAATGTAAAATATATATAACCGGTGTTAAATATACTTTCTATTCTGACCATTCAGTTTCCTATCTATGATTTCCCTTTTCTTTTCTCTGTACCTTCTCAGGCCGTTCATTTCATTTCTTCAGTTCCCAACGTTTGTACTCATTATGATAGAAGGCCAATTGTATTCTGCGACATTCTTTTCTGAAATCGTTCTTATTCCTCAACCATATGTATACCATTCCTATGATCAATACTTTGTCTCATCACTTTATCTCTGTTTTCTTTTCTTTTCTTCTATATGAACGCTCCAATGTCTTCTTCCTCACGCACACCTCCTTCTCCACCGCACAAAAGAAACAAAGATAATTTTGAAGACAAACATCCTAACCCTCACTCTATAGTTCCTTCTCCTCCTCCCCTGGTTGTCACTCTGATGGAGCGCCTTGAGGAACTGATCATGCACTTCAATGCTCTGGAGGACTCAGTGGAAGAACTGTCTCATAAAGTTACTAGACTGAAAGATAGTTTAAGAGCTTTCCGCTTAGAAGTTCGCCACCATCAACAACACGATAGCTTGTATCATCCTGTTAATCCTATCGACTCTGATAAATCCCAGACCTCCGAGTTTGATGAAGAGTGAAAGCCTGCAACCTTTATCTGCCCCTCCTATTTTATTTTTTGTACTTAATGACAAAAAGAGAGAATATATTATATATTCTGATAGATATTGTGTTTGAAAATTTCATACTTTTGATGTAAAGTTATTAGTAAAGCTGAATGAATAAAGTTTCTTGTTCTCTAAATGAATAAAGTTTCTTGTTCTGATGACATGTTGTTCTTTTATTTTCTAACAAAAAATGCAACAGTTTGAAACCAAATATATTAATGTCAGGTGTAAAATATAATGACCAGTTTAGAACAAGTTATTTCTGCACCTGTCTTCTACTTCATCCGGTGTAGAGTTGTTCAATTTATATTATTTTACACTGGTGTAGAATATATTGTCTAGTTTTAAAAAAGTTATTTTTACACTAGTGTTGCATTTTATCCGGTGTAGATTTGCTTACGAAATACCCTTTAATTTAATCAAAAGCCCCTTCGCACCTCCCATCTATCATTTTTACTTGTTCGCGCATTTAAGTCTTCTTGACCCTTTACAACTGGTGAGTTTTATTTTGAACTCCTTATCTCGAGAACTGAAGATTTATGCACTACTGGTAGTACCTTTTGCCATTATTTGTGCTAGATTCATTGTTGTCATTTACTTGTTTCATTTGATTCATTGCTACAATCTAGGTTTTCTTGTTTTCTATTTTCCTAATTTTTTAATCTTCCATAAATATGGATCGTAGTTGGATAAATGCTAAACGAACAAGTGTTGAGTATACTGAGGGGGTGAAGGAGTTTTTGGATTTTGCTAAACAGAACGGTGATGGTGACAATGTAAAGTTTTATTGTCCTTATGTGATTTGTTTGAATGAGAGAAAACAAAATCCTGCAAATATGTACACTCATATAATTTATGAGGGGTTCTACAAGAGTTACACAGTATGTGTATAGCATAGTGAAAATATGGAAAAGTCGAGTGCATCTGAATAGTTAGAACAGACCTTTGATGATGACATAGATACTGATGATCGGGTAGAAGACATGATTCATGATATTGGAGACAATACTTTTATGTGGTCACATGCATATGGTACTATGTGCAATGATACACAAAAATCTCTATACCCAAGGTGTAGAAAATAGAACATGTTGAATGCGGTATTGAGATTGGTAAGTGTGAAAGCACGACATGGGTAGAGTGATAGAGGTTTTTCATAATTGCTTGAGTTGTTACAAGACATGTTTCTAGAAGAAAATGTGTTACCCAAACGCTACTATGATGCTAAGAAAATAATATGTCCTTTAGGCATGCAGTATAAAAAGATTCATGCATGCCCAAATGATTGCATACTGTACAGGAAAGATTTTGAAGATGAGGAGAAATGTCCAATATATAAGACACCAAGGTACATATCAAGCAAGTCTCCTGCAAAGGTGTTATGGTATCTTTCAATTATACCAAGGTTTAAGCGGCTTTTTGCTACTGAAGAAGATGCAAAAAAAAGGTTATGGTATGCAACTGAAAGGATTTGTAATGAAAAGCTTCATCATCTGGCTGATTCTTTGCAATGAAAGAAGATTGATGACTTATTTCCTGAGTTCGGCAAGGAACCATGAAACCTAAGGCTTGGACTCAGTACAGATGGTATTAACCCTTATGGTAGCGTTAGTAGTACACATAGTTCAAAATATTAGTCGTTTCATATTCAAAATATGATTTTTATAACAGATTTAAATGTTAATCGGTGTAAAAGGTCTTAACTAAAAATACTTTATTGAAGCCCCCCTTTGCGCTTCTCTTCCTTTCTCATTTCTCAGGTTATATCCAGTCTTATTTGTTTACGTCATCTATCATTATGCCAATTATCGTGCTCTATGATTTTCTTCTTGCTTCGCTATAGTTAGGCGTTCTTCTCTATTCTCACTCTCGTTGTGCTTTACCGTGTACGTGTTCTGGACACTTAGTTTCTCGTGTACATGCTTCACCTTTTACATGTTCGTTTAATCTAGGTTTTATAGTTTTCTGTGATAAATGCTTGCACTTTTTTCTATCGATAAATGCTTGTGCTTCTTTTGTTGTGGTCAGTCATTCTTCTCTGTTTACCATGTTTGTTTTTGTTATTGCGTATATAGAAATATGGTGGTAGTGGTAATCATAATGAGGCTAGTGATGCTTCAAGTGACTCTAAGCAAAGGAGGGGCAGAAGTACAATGCAATTGAAAGATATTTCAAAAGATAGTATGGAAGGAAAATTACTACCGATTGAGTTTGACACACGTTGGAACCCAATTTGTGAACACAAGACAAAGTACATGAGTTATGTCAGCCTCCTAGACGCAAAAAGACTAACATCGCCATATAGATTTGGGATGCTGCTAATAATCACATGAAGAATCAAATTTATGACTCTATTTGGGTATAAGAATTGCCTATTGGATATTGTATGTAAATCAATACTGAAAAATATAACTATTTGTTAATAACTCTACTTTCAATATAAATTATTGTAGCTCACTTATGATATTCCCAATAATGAAGTCTTGAAGAAGAAGACGTCTTATTGCACTGAGTGTTATAGGGCATTCAAGACACAACTAGCTCGTCAGTATGTGTATGGCTGGGATAAAGATGGTTAGCATCATCCTTCAACATGTAGCAAGTATCAATTCATTGACGAAGTTACTTAGGAAGAATTTGTTAGGCTTCAGACTACTACAAAAGCTATGGTGAGTTAATATGTCATGAAAAAGGAATCTTGTATTTCCCATGTTTTTTCCTTTTGTATGTATTGATTTTAACTACTTCAAATCTTGTAGGAAAAAAGAGCAAAATCCATTGAACACGCTCTCAAGAATGATTGCCCCTACACAAGGTCTCGAGAGATTATGCGAAAGCTGAAAGAGACTTGTTGGGGGCCAAGAGGAAGAGGTACTGAGTCTGATCCTAGTGTTACTCTTGTTCCTCTATCTTCAATACGTCACAAAGATAAATGGTTGTATGCTCACTAAAAAAGGAGCGGATCATTTACAAGCAATCACACTCGTATGATTCCGGCAAAAATTATAAGTACTATTTGTATTATTTTATTTTAGTAGACTAATTATATTATTTCTTATATTTGCTCTTTTTATGTTATAAGTTGATCTTAAACAACAAGAAGCCCATGGCTCTTTCAAGTCAGATGATAGGAATGACATCTTGACTGTTGTCATGGGCAAGTAAAAGCATGGGGGTCGTGTCAGGGGAGTTGAAAGAGGTGTCAGTATAAGAGATTTTTTTGGAGCATCTCCATGACATTCCCTATATGTCCCGATAGCAAAGCTGGAATCATTGTTATCTACCATGAGGGCAGAGGTTAGGGCACAGACAGAAGCTTCAATTCAGGCATGATTACAAGAGGGGTTACTAAATATCAAGGAAAAAATGTTGTACATGTTGACATCAAGGTAACAGGAGCCAAATGCCACCCAAATGCTCTCACATGCAGCCCATTCTAATACTAAAGGAAGCTGTTGCATGGCTGAGCCGATGTCAGAGGATGTTAAACCTCGTGATCTATAAGTGAAGGATCATATCAAAAGGTTATTGGCACATGGTTCCATCCATATCTTAGGGAAAACTGCCCACCACATCCAAATATAGGACGATCAATTAAGGGTGACAGTTGAAGCCGTGATATTTGAAGATGCTCTTGTCCCAATTCTGACTGATGAGGTGAAGACTGTGAGTTAGGAAAAGGAGACTTTCATATTATGGCTAAAGCATCTTGTTTCGGATCACGTCGCATTATCCCCAAGCGAACTTCTCACACCTCTCAATTTGAGTGCCTTGCAACATGTGATCCAATTGGCATCTGACAAAATATTCCATGTAGATACGTTGCCTATGGATTCAGTTGTAAGTGACATGGGGGCACCTACCTTTATTGACTATACAGATGTGAAATATGTTATCACTCTTAGGAATGAACTAACCTCTGGGTTCATCCAAGTATTTTTAATGTAAGTCTAATTTAAATATATATATGTAATAACAAAATTCATGCAAGCTGAGTGTTTGCATTAACTAACATCGTGTTTGCATTACTATAGATACATGTAAGCTGAGTTAGTTTCTAAGGGCAAACAAGGTCGATTCGTATTCCTATGCCCATTTCAGATTTATTCAAAAAAGACCTCCCAATCTTCAAGACTTAAGTACATTGCAAGGAGGCTTGGTGACATCGATATTGATTGTTTCTTCGCACCATATATGCAAGAGTAAGAATAATAATATTTTAGTTTTTTCATACTAGGTTTATATTTGATTAATGCTAATAATCATTATTGTTTAATTATTTTCTACAACAATCATTAGCAATTGATCATACTATATAAGCATAATTATAAAATTTTCTTTTTATGCTCCCTCCACTATAAGCCATCGGTTGCTACCAAGAAGATTATGAACATGTGAGTTTTCTTCCTTACAGAACAATGGTATTTGTAATACATTCAATATGGTATTTGTAATAAAATGATTACTAAGTTCATAACTTTGGTCATATGGCTATGAGAACGTTTGCAATTGCAAGGGGCTTAAAAAAGTTAACTTGGTGAGGAACCCTGAATGGATCACACTGAAGGTAATAAAAGTGTTAAATCTTATGCTCCACATAATTTTTTGTTAATGATACATAATTTTGTTCATATTTATATTACATAGTCGAAGGCAACCCAAAGAAAGCAACTTGTGCGGCTTCTCCATGGTTAAACACATGATCAATATCATCTTGTCAAATAAGACTGATCTAACTGAAGAGGTAAATTGTGTTTTTAATTATTTCATATATTTCTGGTCAATTTAATATATCTTAGTAATGCTTTAATTTCTTTTATTTGAATTTCATGTTTCAGATGTTTGATCAATTTGACTCATTTCCTGAACAAGATATTAAGGACCTACACAATATTTGGGCTGAGTTTTTTATTCAAATTAGTCATTCTCAATAGTATTTATCATTACCAGAATACATTTTTTTATTTTTCTATTCAAATGATTATATTTTTTTATTGAATTTTATTAAATGAATAATGTAATGTGCAATTGAAGATCTATCTCTGCCATCTTGAACTTTGTCTCTGCTACTGTCTCTTTAAGTCTATATATTTGGGCAGTTTATTCATGAAGCTTCAAGGGAAGGGGTTAATGAAACATTAAAGGGGTTGTTTTTTCAAAATACATTTAAACTAGATAAAAAGAATACTAGCATGTGTAAAAACAATATGTAAATATGACAACATCTACATCAGTTGTCTTTATAGTGAGGTGTAGAAAATTCATTAATCTACACTGGGTATAAACACAACCGGTGTAAACAATTCATTAATCTACAATAGCCATTCAAAAGGGATCAATTCAACCAGTGTAGATATTAGCAAATTCTACTTCTAATTTTAAAAGGGATCGATCTAAATTTTACTCATTCTACACCGGTGAACTACTGATTTAAAAAGTGTACACTTTTTAAACAGTCTGTTTCTACACCAGTTATTGTCTGATGTAGAATACTATTTTCAACTGATTTAGAAAGCCTTCTTTGCAGTAATGACGGAAAGAAGAAGATAGATAGACAAGCAGCAAAACAAGTAAGACAATTTTTAGGACAAACAGTTATGTGAATTAATTAATACGTTTGAATAAATAATAAAAATACCTTGCTTGCAGAAATGGATTAAAAGGTTAAAAACAAAATTACCCCACTTTTCTTTTCCTTTTTCTTTTTGGGTCTTTTGGGTTCATCAAAGAATTGTCAGATTTTTTATGTTTGAACTTGTTTTTTATGGCTAGAATTTTGAAGCTTGAACTTGAAGGACATAAAGCAACAACAATTTTTAAAGTTTGAAAAAGAAGGACCTTGTTGCTTCATATTTTTGGATTGTATAGCCATGTTTGGTAGGCATGCAACATTGGGGCGTGGGACTGAAGATCTGGACATGAGTCAATTTATGTCATTTGGTATGTGATACTAAGGATACTTTAGGATTGGACAAACCCACCTCTCCCTAATATTAATTTTTCAGTCTTAAGATTAAAGTTTTTTAAAACAAAAAAAAATTAAAGCAACAAGGATTTTTGAAGTTTGAAAATGAAGAATCTTGTTGCTCCATATTTCTGGACCGTATGGCCATGTTTGGTAGGCCTGTAACATTAGGTGAGACTAGGACTATAGATCTTGGAATGAGTCAATTTATGCCATTTGGTATGTGGTACTAAAGATACTTTAGATTGGACAAACCCACCTCTTCTAATATTAATTTGAAAAACAGATAGAGAAATCCCATTTCAATTTCAGAAAGACAAATTGGGTATCTCAATATTAAAAAGGACAGATTGGGTAAGACGCACAATCTATCATTTATAAATTTGTATACAAATACCAAATTAGCCTTCACTTTGTCAATAGTATTTACAAGTTTGACAATACGATTTACAACTTTACCAATAGTATTTATAACTCTGACAATGATATTTGTCACTCATATAATAGTATTTATAACTTGGTCAATAGCATTTACAAGTCTGATAATGGTATTTGCAACTCCATAATAGTATTTATAACTTTGACAATGGTATTTGCAATTTTGACAATGGTATTTGCAACTTTGACAATGGTATTTGTAACTTTGACAATGGTGTTTGTAACTTTACCAATAGTATTTGTAACTCCCATAATGATATTTGTAACTCCAACAATGGTATTTGCAACTCCCGCAATGGTATTTATAACTCCCACAAAGGAGAAGAAACAACTTTGCCAATGGTATTTGTAACTCCTACAATAGGATTTGTAACTCTGTCAATAGTATTTACAACTCCCGTAATTGTATTTGTAACTCCCACAACAGAGAAGATGAAATTTGCCAATAGAATTAATAATTTTGCCTATGGGATTTGAAAGTTTGTCAATGGTATTTATAACTCCCACAGGTATTTGCCACTTTCACAATGGAATTTGGAACTTTGCAAATGGTATTTGTAACTCTCATAATAATATTTACAACTCCCACAACGGAGAAGAAGCAACTTTGCTAAAGGAATTAACAACTTTGCCAATAGTATTTGCAACTCCCACAATGGTATTTACAATTGTCCCAATGGTATTTGCAATTGTCCCAATGGTATTTGCAACTCCCATAATGGAGAAGAAGCAACTGTGCTAATGGGATTAACAACTTTGCCAATAGTATTTATAACTCCCACAATGATATTTGCATCTTTGTCAATAGTATTTGCAAGTTTGTCAATGGTATTTAGAACTCCTACTAGTATTTGCCATTTCCACAATGGGATTTTCAACTTTACCAATGGTATTTGTAACTCCCACAATGGTATTTACAACTCCCACAACAGAGAAGAAGCAATGGTATTTGTAATAACTTCAACCATTGACCGGCTGATGTTCTGACTTAGTAAATCACTTTTCAACGTTCAATTTTTGTAAATTTCAATTTTTAGTATCCAACTTTTGTAATGTTCAACTTTGTAATGACTATAACCATATTTTGCAATGCCTATGTACAAATTTTCCCTTAGATATATATATTTGTAATGACATTTACAATTCATGTTTTTCCCTTAAAAAATGAGATTTGCAAGAGTATTTTAGTGTTCAACTCGGCTAATAGTATTTGCAACTCTCCCAATAAGATTTACAACTTCATCAAAGGGATTTGCAACTTCACCAAAGGGGTTTGTAACTTCACCTATAGGATTTACAACTTCTTACAATGGGATTTGCAACTCCTCCAATAGAATTTGTAACTTCCTGCAATGGGATTTGTAATTTCATCTAAAGGATTTATAACTTCACCTATGGGATTTGTAGCTTAGTCAATGACTTGCAAGTAAGTCTTATTATAAATATTCTATCATGCAAAAAGCAAAGGTCTACTCTTTCACAAATGACTACTCTTTCTTGCTCAATTTGAATAAACTAAAAAGGAATACCCCAATGCAGAAAGCAATGGATTGTAGGACACAAAATGCAATGGATGAAAAGCAATGAATTTGTGATTTCTCCTATTGCTTTCTTAAACTAGTCAAAGTTATAGTGTCAGCTACAGTCTTTCTCCTAATGTTATCATCAGAATGAACAAAACAATAGTGATAATCAGAGGAGTAAAAGAAGAATTGTGTCAAAAATTTACTTACACTTCCTCCTTTCCAACTTTAGCTCAACCAAAGATGTCTCTCGTAAGGTTTATCTCCTTTGTGCACCAATGGTTTCTCCTTCATATTGATGCCTGAGTGATATGTTTTATTTATTCCAGGGATAATTTGGTCTTTTTACTTAAATTTACAAAAGACAAATTGGACCTCCTGCCCAATCTGTCATTTTAAATATTCAACTACCCAAATTGTATTTTTAAAATTCACTTGGGATTTCTTTGTCTTTTTCCCTATTAACTTTTCAATCTTAAGATTAAAAATTTTCAAATAACATTACCTCTTCAAATTTTGACCTAGTTTAAGGCGCATCTCTCCTAATCGATCTTCGTTTTCACCATCAAGGAAGTTGTAGGCAGTGGTGTTCACGGGACATGACACCCCTTGTCCCATCCTGAAAATCTTTCAGGATTGGACAGTCCAATCTCGATATGAGTGAGATTGAGACCACTCTTGTTGCAAATAATTGTAATAAATATTGATCCGTCCTATCTAGGTTTGTGGTCTTTACGATTTCATTATCTAGAAAAAAAAGTCGCATCCACACTTGGTTTTTACTATAGTGTATATTTGGATAGAGTTTTAAAAAATGACTTATAAAAAAATAGTTTTTGGATAGATTTTGAATAAAGGCTTTTGGATAAAAGCTTATGTCAAATAAAAGTGATTCTGAATAAATAATATTTTGGGTAATTATTTTTAGAATGACCTTTTATATTGGTAAATTATCAGAAAATATATGAGATAAAAAATATAAATTAATCATAATCATTGTTTATCATCTACGCAAAGAGCAAAAACCCATGGCATGCAGCATCCCAAGGTGAGCAGTGACAGTAAGCGGCTAGCGATGAGGAGCGACGACGATTAGGGAGCAGCGACGGAGACCTATCGCTTCTTCTCTCTTAGTAGTGAAGGCGACCCACCATTTCTTCTCTCTGAGCAGCGACGGCGACCCAACAACTACAACACAACGATAGCGACCTAGCAACGGTAACATAACGACAGTGACCCTACAACGGCAACAAATGGGGCGCGAAGGAGAAGCAGAGAGAAGAGCGAGGAGAAAGAAGAGGAGATAGTGAAAAAATATGGGCAAAATAGTAAATAGGTAGTCCATAAGCTCTTTTACTATTCTAAAAGATATTCTTAGTAGTTTATTCAAAATTATGATTTTAAACCATGGTTTAAACCAGAAATACTTATGGACAAATATAACTATTTGGTTTAAAAAATTTTCAAATGATATAAACACTTTTAAATCCTAGGTTTTGTGGCTTGCAAATAGGCCCATAATTTTAGTTTTCTTCTTATATTTTAGACACGCTTTCGTATGATTATTGCAACTCTTTATTTTTTTTTAATGAAAAAAGAGGGTGAAAACACCCGAAATTAAATTAAGAAAACACGTGGGAATTGATCCTAAGTAGATCAATATGAACAAGATTTCTTGTGCAGTTGGGAACATCAATAAAGTCATGATAAGGCTCAATATGAGTACTATAGCATGCTAAAGTGTTAGCAAGAGCATTATAAACTCTAAAGACATGTATGAAGTATGACAAGACTTCTTCCAATTGAAATTCTTTATTGGAAGTTTCGTGTACTTACAATTTAGTTCATTCATATGAATTAGGATGTATATGGGTTCAATAACAAATCTAATTTTAAAACCCTTGGGTGAAATAACATCCACAACACACGCACACATAATGGAAAAATGAAGTTTCTATGAGAGGGCTGAACTCATCCTGCCTTCAACAGGTTCCCCAATAATGAAGCAATAACACGACAAAAATCAAAAGATTTTCGCAAGCATTTCTGTCAACTCCTCAACATAGAGCGAAACAAAATAATTAGAAATTGCGCATACATCTATTAAAAAATAATTAATTTTTTATCCTTATAGTTTTAATTTAACATAATTCAATCTTTATAATTTTAATCACTTAAAACTTTAGTACGTAGACGTCATAAAATATATAATTTTTATTTTTTAAAATAATAAAGACTAATATTTTAAAGAAAAAATTAATCTTTTTATCCTTTAATTATTAACTTAATTTTTGAATTTTAACCCAATATAATTTAATCTCTATAATTTAATAATTTAAAATAAAAAAATTAATTTTTCGATCCTTTAACTATTAACCCACTTATAACTCATTTCTTCTTGTATAATTTGACATGACCGAGTCCTTCAATTTTTAATTCGTTATAAACCTATTCCTTATCTTTTCAATTTTATTTTTAAAAATAGCCATTATCAGCCAAGTCATGACTGAGTCATCCTATGTGTACATTAACAAGTACTTATGTGGGTGCCAAATCATCATCTCCATCATCTACCTCCCTCCATCTTCTCTCTCTAAAAAAGCTCATGGTTGCTCCCCCTCTCTCCTTTTTTTCCCTTTCTCATTTACCTTCACGTCTCGGCCTCACACACTAATTCTCAGTCCAAACTGCTTCGTCTCCCCGCTCTACTCCCCCGCTACCCCTTTCTTTGTCCACTCCTCTCCATAAGAAGAGAAGGACTTGAAGTCTGGTCTTAACAACAACCCAAAGTGGATTTATAACAATGGTATTCGCAACCCCAGCTCCAATTGAGAGATGATGGTGTTCACGTTCATCTGCAAATATACAGAACACTGCCTTTTACCACTCACGCATCTATATAAATGAATTAATTTGGTTTGTAGCACACATTGGCAAGCTCAATAACAGAATAATAGAAAGCATTTTATACCCAAAAAAATAAAGTTCAAAAATTGACGCACTAGAGGATTAAAGAGGAAGAGCCGAAACTTTGCACAAACAGACATGGTAGCCATAATCAGAACAGGGGAAAGAGAAGAACGAGATGAAGATCAGCAAAGGAAAGCTTTCTTACAGAGAGAAGTACGGAGAGAAGACAGAGGGAGGTAGATGAGGATGAGATGGTGACTTGGCAGCCACATAAGAACTTGTTAATGTACACATAGGATGACTCATGAGTTGGCTGATAATGATCATTTCCTAAAATATCTAAAAAGAGAAGTGCTGGGTTTTAAACGAGTTAAAAGTACATGAACTGAACCGGGGGTGAGTAATAGGCAAAGGATTAAGTTATAAATAGGTTAATAATTAAATAATTAAAAATTAATTTTCTCTATTTTAAATATTTAAACTATAAGAATTAAATTATATTAAGTTAAAGTTAATAGGCTGAATTAAACCTATAGGAAATAAGTAATTATGGCATAATTAAGAAATTAATATTAGTTTTAAATATAAGATATATTTTTTTATTTATTAATTTTTTTAAAATTATTTTTATTAATATTTTTTTGATAATAATCAAGTAATAAAGGGATACAGAGAGTTAAAGAAAATAATTAAAATATTTTTTTAAAAAAATATCATATTAATTAATTTAATTAATTTTTAATATAATTAAATTAAATTATATATTAAAGATAAGAATAGTCCTCCTCAACTTTTTTTCTTGAGTGATCTTATCATCTTTATATTTTTTATATTTTGCCTGAAAGATTTGTTCTAAGTACTCAGGCACGGAGATCTCGAGGAACCTTAGCACGGCAACTAGATTTCTCTTTAACGTGGATATTAAGGGATTGACTAATTTAGGAGGTCTCTTCAGCTTTGGGTATA
This sequence comes from Leucaena leucocephala, assembly GCA_037074615.1. Lineage (NCBI taxonomy): Eukaryota > Viridiplantae > Streptophyta > Magnoliopsida > Fabales > Fabaceae > Leucaena > Leucaena leucocephala. The sequence continues at coordinate 12,070,646 of CM073542.1, forward strand.
TCTTTGAATTAACAAGCAACATTAGTCATCAACAATGGAAATAATGAATCATCCATGTGTTATATGTCTCTTTTATTTTCCTCGGATGTATTTTCATTACTTCAATACTATATATAAATTATAACTAATAAAATTATTTAGATCAAAATATTAGTTAAAATTAGTTAAAAATAATGTGTAAGAGATGTAATTTTTCTAAATATACCTTTATTTATGAAGATAGGGATAGAGAATAAATGGAAAAAATTAGGAGAGAATGTATAATAATTTATTGAGAGAGTGAATGAGTGATAATTAATGTACATGCATGTATTTAATGGGGTAAAAATAGAAAGAGGATAATAACATTTGAGACAAAAAAGAAAGTGTAGTATATATATAGGATTAACCCTTATCTTTTTAAGTGTAGCTTAATTATATATAGGATTAGAGGGAGTATTTATTATTTACATTGCACTTGGAAACAGGAAATTTTATGAAGCAATTGCATGGAGGATTAATTGAAGGGTTAATGTATAAATCTACCAACGAAGTATTAACCAATGGGCATATGGCATCGTAAAGTTTTCTTGGGTGCAAAAATGCCCAAGTCACATTTTTTTGTTGTTGTCAACCTAATTTACTGGAGTTTTACCCTGACTATATCTAGATCTAACCTATGTCGCGCACCTAGTTATGGTGGGCGAATCTCTAAACGGGAATTTTCTCCATACGCTAAGGTTCAAACTATAGACCTTGCTTAAAAGATACCGAGCCGCTTGCCACTCGGACCGACATATATTTTAACACTTATGGTGCCTTATGCTCATTTTCAAATACTTCGTTTAGTAGATTTGCACCTTTTAATTGAAAATACATTAAGTATAGATCATTTCAATTAAATTCATAAATGCCACATTAATACTACTTCTAGTCCTAATATTACAGCCAAATGATTTTCTTGGATAAATCTAGAAAGCCAAATAAATCAGTTAATTACTATTAAATATAACCCCTCAAGATGAATTTATATATATACTCTTCAATCTACCTAAATTAATCAATTAACTCTGATATAAGTTACAATTAACTGATTAATTTAGATTCTTAAATATATCCAAAAAGTGAATAGTTTTTATAATTAGGGTTAGAGATAGTATTAGATTTTAACTAGAGGCACTCATGTGTGTATTTGTGTGTGAACGCATGTGTGTATATATAATCACTACAGCAAAAAAAAGCCTTTTACGGTGGTTAAAGAGGACTTTTCATGGCTGTTTTAGAGGCACCGTCAATGCTATCGCCGTTATTAGTTAAAAGATTTTATGGCAGTTTTATAACTACTGTAAAAAGTGACTTTTGACAACGGTTATACTATTAACTACCGTAAAAAGTTATTAGGCCTACACCTACTATCAGCCACCTCAGTCACACTCATCAAAAGCATCAAACCAGATATGAATAAAAGAAGTCAAATATTTGGTGAAGAAACTGAAGATCAAAAAGCTTCTTCCATTGAAGTTCTTTGAACTCCTTCCAACATGGTCCATTTACCACCACCCACTGTTAACTATCACGGTCAACTTCACTAAAAGTATTGAATTGGATCTAGAGAAGAAGTTACAGATCTGGTAAACAAGATAAAGATTTATAAAGTTTTTGCTATTGAAACTCTTCAATCTCCTTTAGTTTTTATAACAACTGCCATTAAAAGTCCCATATAATGACTTTTAAATGCGATTTTTTTTTAAAAAAATGTCATAAAAAAACTTTCGCAAAATTTTAAAAACTCTAGAAACAATTTTAGTTTTACTTTTTACAACCGTGAGTGGTCTTGTTTCTCTTCTCCATCACCACAGACTTTGATGAAGGTCATTTTTCAGCTTTTTTCCATTAGTTTTGATGCCCATCTCAGTCATTAATGTTTTTCTCTGTCATCTCCATTATTATTCTTAACTTCTTTATTTACTCACTTTTCTTTTTTTTTTTTCAATTGTTTGTTGTTTATAAACTATAATACATCATATGACAAAAGCTGATCGTGGTCCTTCTTCATTTGTTGTTTATAATTTTTAATACTTCAAGAGGTTGAAGAGTCTTAATAGCAAAAATTTTCTAAATCTTCAACATTTTCATCAAATCTATAATTTTTTCTCTAGATCTTCAACTTTTAAGTGAGGCTGATGTGATGGCTAACATTGGGTGTAGGCTAAAGAAAGCTAAAACAAAATTCAAGCAATTAACGGCGGTTTTTTTAAAACCACCATGAAAGGTTACTTTTAATGACGATTATAAAACCACTGTTAAATATACACTTACAACGGTGGTAGAATTCACAACGCTTCCAAAACTACCATAAAATGCCACTTTTAACTGTCATTATAAGCTTTTTTTCTAGTAGTGAAGTCTGTAAATTGCTTTGAATATCTTCATCTGCAACATCTTTCACTACATACTTAGACCTCTTCATCAACTTCATCTTACTGTAGAGGTTCTTGTAAGTACATGTAATTATTTATAGCATGACCATATTTCTCGTCTATTGAGTTGAGTATTTTCTTAATTCTAAATAAATATCATGGTTATATGGATATTCATGTGCAAGCGGGTGCGAGTGTGGTCTTTTTGTATCTACAAACAACATAGTGTCGCGCTTGTTTCTACCTTCAGAAGGAATCCTCACCATTGAAACATACTCAACTATAGGCATTATATGTTATGTCTTCCTAAGTGGATTGGAAATGAATTTAGGTGACATTCTAAAAATACAAAAGAAGGCCGCAGGCATTGCCATGGTTGGTTTCATCATTCCAACGGTGATGGGAATTGGCTTCTATGCTGTAATACAAAAACTTTACTAAGAACCTCCATCTTTGCTATCTAGAGTGGAATACATTGATAATTCTTTATTACTCGTGGTGTTGATAAGTATTTTTGTTTGTTCATTTGTTACGGATGTGCTCGGCACGCATTCTATTGTAGGGGCTTTTACCTCGTGGGAGATTATTTGATTTTGTGAGGAGAAAATTGGATGATTTTGTTTCCTTGCCTATGTCACGTAACTTCTTCTATTCTGGCTTAACAGTCAACTTCTTCATGATTGCACAACAAAACTATTGGCCTTGGATGGTCCTGGTTATCCTCTTTCTTTCCATCCCTAAAGTTGAAAGCGCTTTGATAACTGTATTTTTCTTTGGTGTACCCGCTTGAGATGGTTTGGATATTGGACTCCTTCTCAACTATAAAAGCATCTTGGCACTCATAATACTAAACATAGCTTGGGATAGAAAGGTATAAAATTAAATAATCCTTCTTAAATTCTTTAGTTATTCATATAGATCATAGTAGCTTAAACCTCCAGTCACACATGCATCATCATATAATCATTCATTAATTGTGTCGTGCAGATTTTGTTTGTGGTAGCCTTTTCAATTATGGTGTGTGCATCATAGTGATGACAATTTTGATGCCTCTTTTGGTTAATGCAATATAAAAACCAAGAAAACGATACGAGAAGTACATGCTAAGGACTATTGAAAATTCAAGGATGGATTCAGAGCTTCGAGTTTTATCTTATGTAATCAATATTCGGCAAGCTACAAGCATGGTAAACTTCCTAAAAGCATTTAATGCTACCAGAATTTAACCGTTACAAGTGTTTGGAGTTAACCTTGTTGAACTCATTGGGCATGCCACTTCACTTTTTGTTGCCCAGATAAATCTCACTACCCATTCTGAATTGCAAAACCTTTCCCTTCCACAATTAAAGTCAAAGAGCATTAGCAACACTTTTAAGACTCTAGCAGAGGCATTTAGTGCAGTTAGAGTCGAAACTCTTAACGTTGTGTCACCCTATGAAACAATCCACCAAGACATTCAAAGCTTGCAGAACAAAAACGAACAGTTCATGCCTTTTCACAAAGAACTAAACGCACATGGTAATCTAGAGAAGTAATGAGGCATGCAGAAACATAAATGAGAATGTTCTGCAAGGTGCACATTGTTCTTTAGAAATCTTTGTTGATCACGGCCTTGGGTCATTGTCCAAAATCAACTTACACATCATGCACTACAAAAAAAAATTGATTTTCAACGGCAATTAAAAAAGTCGATATTTTGTCGCGGCCAAATCGCCACCTATAAGATTGTCGCCTATACACATTAACAGCGACAATTGAATGTCACCACTGAATCTCATCAACCAGCTGCGATACTAAGTCACAGCTGAATGTCATCAATCAGTAGCGACATTAAAAGTTGATATTAACTTTTAAATTCTTTTCTCACATTTTTCTTATATGAAAACATGTAATATAATAATAAAAATTAAAAATTAAAAAATATCTGAATAAATCAAAATATATTAATATTGATGAATAATTCAAATCATTCCATAAAATATCAAATTACTTAAACATATTTGACAAGAAATAAAATTGTTTAATTTATACATAAATATTATATGGAAGAATCAATACTCAAAGTAGAAAAAGTAAGTACATGTGGTTGCCCCATCTGTATCAAGGCAGCGAATTGAGCCTGTATCATTTGCTCCATTAGTCTTTACTTGAATTGCACATGCTCTTCTTCCATCTTTGCATGCTCTGCCTCCATTTTTTTCTCTATCCTCTTGAAATTTTTTATCACTCACAATTGGGCACGCACACTTTGCACAACTAAACTATCACTAGATTGAGGGTAATTTCTCTTTCTTGAAGGCTCCGCTCTATACCTTTTTCCTCTTACATACCCTGACTTCTCACCAAGAACAATCGTCAATATTTCCTCTGACGTTATTCAAGCATCACTCTCTAAATTTTAGTCTTATTGCTGAGAAAGTTTGTGCATACAACTCTATAATAAAAACATATAAAACTATTAGATTAAAAATAAAACTAAATCAAAATAAAATATAAAATTATAATGCATACATGAATCTATTCAGATTGTGGGTCAGACCATACTACTTGTCCATCTAATATCTTCCTAGTATGCGTTATCTTGCACAGCTAGTCAAGAGAAATAGGTTATCTAGTAGTTAGATCTCTCTACAAAAGAATAACATACAAAAAAAATAAATAATATATTTTAAAATAAAAAGGATTAAAAACTTAAATTATAGTAGTGATAGATTGAACTTACTATAGAAAAATACTTTTAAACTCAATAATATCTTACAAATCCTTTTTATAAAAGTTAGGATGTTACATGAAATGTAATAACAGATGGCATATGTAACAGTAACTAAGAATATATATATATATGTGTGTGTGTACTTTATATTTTTTTCTTTCTCCTTATCTCTCTTTCACACACACATATCTCCTTCTCTAGATCTCCTCTCCACGTAGTCTATAACACACACATACTAACTCTAATGCTCATTAACACATATTTATAACATCTCTCTCATGCACATCCCCCTGTTTCATCTCCTTCTTTTACATACATAACATTATTATCTGTATAATCTTTTCTTATTACAATAACATGTGAAATTTCTTTATTTATTATTTAAAAATAATATTATTCAATAATTTAATTATATATATTAGATAGTTCCTTAAAACCCCTCCAAGTTAGAAAAACTTGTATGCAACTTTTAGCGGCAACAAAAGGATACAAAAGTTCTCACTGAATCTCACCTTCTACAACGACAAAATATTATCACCGTTGAAACTATAGACTTTCTACCGCGACAATTTTATGTCATCGCAATTACTATGACTTTCTGCAGTGACAATACTTATTACTGTTTAAAGTCTTTCTTTCTCAGTGACAAAATAAAGTCGCAACTTTTTTGTCGCCGTAGAAATTTAGAACTTTCAACGGCAACCACTAAAGTTGCTGCTGAAAATATACTTTCAATGACGACTTTTTTTATAGCCGTTGAAATGTCGTCACGAAAACTTTAGTTTTTTGTATGATGTGCTCTCCATCGGAGGGCTTGATGATCGTGAAGCCTTAGCTATTGCTTGGAGAATGGCCAAGCATCCTCGAAATCAGCTCTCAATGGTAAGAATTCTTTTGTTAGATGATGCGCAAAAGTGGGAACGTCAAACCACGATGAAATTCATTGGCTAACATCTGCAGAACAAGATTAGGAAAGCCAAAAGTTTTTGGATGAAGAGTGTATAGATTAATTTAGATTCAAGGGGGTTTATAACAATGATTGTATAACATACGCAGAGGAGGAAGTACACAATGGTGAGGAATTCATTTCAGTCCTCCATGAATTAGATAAAGATGAATGTGATTTGTACATTGTTGGATGAGGAAGTAGTAGGAAACTCTGCAATGTTTTTAAATTTTATGGAATGGTGTGACAACCCAGAAAAGTTATAGGGGATATAGTGACATCAAAGTCTTTCGGTTCACAATCCTTCTTTCTTTCTGTGCAGCAATTTGGATCTAGAGTAATGATATTTGGAAATAAAGATCTTCCCACAAAAAATGACGGATCTAATTTTTTTGTAAAGACACTATAATATAAATGTTCCTTTTGAGTCATTAGTTAAATAATAGTGACTATAAAATTTTAAACTAGCCAAAGTAAAATTTAGTTTAGATGTTTCAAGTCTAAACATTTTTTCTATTATTTTTTTGCATATATATATATTTGTTAAATGTTACAACTTATAATCTTAAATTGGGCGCCTCACAAACATGGAAGAAAAAGCGCTTACTTTGATTCAACAAGTCTTCAATGACTGATCGATACAATATTAACACAAATCAACAAAGTTTCAATACAATTTTTGTAACCATTTCTAAATATTTTTAATTAGTTACACGAATAAATCTAATTATGTACCGAACATTCCTTCAAGAAAATGTGAAAACGAATTTCTTTTCATCAATGCAATATTCAAACCAAGGCCAACCATTTAGGAGGACTATTAAGATGCTACGGATCGATTTAGAGCTTGTAATTCTAATTTGTGTACACTAATTCGCTAAGTTACCAGTATAGTCATAGTCTCAAGAAATTTCAGGCAGAGAGAAAGACGCTAGTGTGCACGACGGCATGGTTGAGACAGTGGTGTGTGCTACTGTGTGTCAGCTGTTCTCGTCTCTACGTCTACCCGTTTGTGCCATGCGTGATTGCGAATGATTGAGCGAGTCTTCAAGAGGAGCAAACGGGTGACTGTGTGAGGGCTTGCTCATATTATCTACAGGCGTAAGCAAAAAGGAGTTAAAAGGATTAAGATAAGAATGGTAGTTGCATGAAGTTTTTTTTCAATTTTCTTCGTGAGGATAATTTAAAAAAAAAAAAAACCTTCCAATTCTTAAAAATAAAGTGGGCTAGTTCATGGGTTGGTGAGCTAACCGGTCATAAGTACAAGCTATGCGGGTACGGGCTAAAAAGATTTACTTTAAAATGGGTCACTATTTTACTTACCCAACTCACTACTTTTAGACGAGTTGAACCCATGGGTTTAACCCAAATTACTGGCTCTAGGTGGAAGGTAAGCTGCTTTTAACAAGTACCATCACGTCCTTGTACCCAAAAAAGTACCATCACGTCCCAGCCTGGAGAACAAAGTGCCTTTTTAGTTGTTCTTCTTATCTTTTGATTTTCTTCAAGTTCTTTGCTTGTCTTTGTTCCTTAGAAAAGGAGAAAATTGCAAACCCCTAAAGTAGAATTTGTCCCCCTTCTCAATTCTGCAGACCCACATAATCCTATTAAGCATCCTACAAAGCAAAACCTAAACGAAGAAACCATCTCATTAACATTTAAGCATTCTATTGGGCAAGATTCATGCATCAAAACCCATACAGAAATCTATACCGGGTATGAAGCAACCAAAAAATCACAGCAATCATGGGTAACTTGGGTTTGCCAAAAACATAATCAACTTCAAGAGTAGTGGGAGCCATCAGGCTGTGAAGTCCAGCATGCAATCTTCCTCATCACTCTCTGTTTCAATTAAAAACGGTCAATAACTAACGAAATTTGTTATTTTCACTCATTTTCAAACATTATAGGTACTTTTACACGTCCAAAAATATTATGGTGTTGGACGCCCATCGAGTAAAAATTCATAGATATTTTTGCATATTTGCGTATTAAATTAAGACATGTAGGAATTGATCCGAGATATATCAATACGAAAGGACAACTTTTATTACATCTTATTATTAAAAGGTTTATAACTACTTCTCCTAAAAGTATTTATTTTTAATAATTGAATTCAAAATCCATAAAGATCTAATAAAATTTTATACAGGTAGATGAATTCTGTATTAATATAAAATGTAAAAGTGTTTATAAAACCTACAGCTTAATATGTCCACCTGAGCCCATAAATAAAAAGCTCTACCCAACCCGATAAATATAAGATAGGGCCAGGTATTAGGCTATAAAATACAGCCTATGATTTTTTTGGGCTAAGCACCGGGCAGGAGGATTGCCCTGCTCTACCCTATCTATGAGCACTCATTCTTTTATTTTATTTTTTTTTACTTTTCTCTCTAAATACTATACTTTAAAATGAGAATATGATAATTACTGGTGACTAAAGGGTTATTTTAGAAATATAAATAGTTAAATAAGTAAGTTCCGTCTTTTAATATTTATAACTATATTGATTTTTTCTTTTTCTTTAATTTTACTAATCATAATATGATTACATTATAAATTATAATTGTTTATTTTAATTTTTTAGATGCTTCATTCTTATCAATATTTAAGAAATTTATACAAAATTACAATTATAAATTACTTATACTTTAAATTTTTTTTATATGCAATAGATTTTAATACTTTAATTATTATCTTTTTGTTACCTTATTTTTAGTAGATTATAAATATTATTTAATTCTTGAAGATATATGAGTATAATATCATTTTAGAAGTTTATAATTACAGATTTTTTCCACAACATGAGTATGGCATTATAATTTGAGTATGTTTAATCCCCCTACCCCCAGTCAGCTCATGTCTAACCTAAAATAGTTAGAACTTTTATCGGGTAAGGCCAAATATCAGGTTATAAAATATAGCTTATATTTTTTTTGGATAAGACACCGAGTAAATGGTTACCTTACCCATAGACACCTATAATAAAATATGAAATTTCGGTATGAACTCATCCCCGTCTTCAACAGGTTCCCAATAAAAAGACAGAGACCTAAACCAAAATCAGATTTTTGCAATCATTGTTGTCAACTCCTCAACATAGACCTAAACAGAATATTTAGAAATTGGGCATTAGGAGCCTTCCCTAAGCGATCTATTAAAAACTAAAAGAAAAATTAATCTTGTAATCTATATTTTTTATTTAATTAAAATCATTCCTAAATTTTGGTTTGATATAATTTAATTTTTATAATTTTAACTTAATTAAAATTTAATCTCTAAATTTAACTTACTATAACTCAATCATTATAGTTTTAAATATTTAAAAATTTAATCTATAAATTTTATAAAATATATAATTTTCTAAAATATAAAAATTAATATTTAAATTTTTAAATTATAGAAATTAAATTATATATTAAATTAAAATTTAGGGACTACATAAAAATTATAGTAAATGAATTGTAGTAAATTAAAATTAAAGACTGACTCATAACTAATTATAAGGATAAATATATTAATTTTCCTAAAGAAAAAAAGGCTCTTCACTTGATCGCAACTTCCAAGGAGTCATCAATCGTTCCTTACATTGTTAATTCCACCCGTTCTTTTAATCAAATATTATATATATATATATATATATATATATATATATATATATTACAACTAGAACGTGAATGTTTCTTATATTTTGTCTTTGTTCTACCAATATATACATATTGTTGTGGGGAGTACTACTTCTTAATTTAATGAAAAATTATAGAATATTTTTTAAAGATAATGTATTTAAATAAGTCTTGAACCACATTTTTGCAGGTGTCGTGAAAACAGGTTATAACATAAATAGTTATGGATTCAAAAGTGAACCTCCAAATTGAATTCATTGGAAGTCTTTTTTGGTGCATTATTTTCTTTTGGGTTGAGCCTCTACCTTATTAGGACGGCACGCCACTTGTAGCTTGCTTACAAAGGTCTCAGACTGTCATTTCTTCCTACCAATTATTCCTCTGGACTTAAAATGTAAAAACTAGTTAGAAGTTCATTTTGATACAAAAATATCATATGAGCCTTTTTTTTTGTGAAAAAATATTTTGTAGGTACCTATATTTTTCTTTAATTTTGTGTTTTATAAGGTTTAAACTTTTATTTTTCTAAGATGAAGCCGTATATCACCTTAACCAAAAATTTGATAGTTACTTTTCTTCAATTTTTAATTTGATACTTGTCATTTTTTCTCTTTTTAATGAATCCTTTAACTTTACTCAATTAGCATAATTAACTTCTATATAAAAGTTAACTGTACTAACAGAACAAAGTTATAAAAGTTAATGATACTATCAGAGTAAAATTAAAGAATTTAATAAGGAGAAAGAAATACATAGGTACTAAATTAAAAATTAAAAAAAGTATAGGTACCTACACAATGATTTTCCCCTTTTTTAAAACAAGAAAAGACAATCATTTTACTTTGGTATTAATGAAAAGTTAAATAACATGCAATTTAATTAATAACCAGACAACTCTTGAGAGAAATGTTGAAACCTTCACTAGTGATATCTAAAGGCCAAGTATATGATATGGTCCAATGAGCTTCACTCACAAAACAATTCTGAAACATTCTGTATTTTGGATTGTTTCATAATGATAATAACAAGAGGAATATGATAATCAAAACATTGTAATCTATGAAAAAAACTTTAGTCCTTATCTATCTAATAACTTGCACAAATAAAAGAAGTCATCCAGCTGGATCATTATATGATGATTCCAGTTTTTGACTTCTAAAGAAAAACTTGTTATGAACAAAAAAAAACGAACCCCACTTGCAGAAAATGGAGAAAAGCTTGGCTTGCACTCTTCTTCTTCCTCTTTTTATCATAGTTTCTGCAGGTGAGTTCTCAGAATCTGAACCTTTCTTCAGTTTCATCAAGGCCATTGATCCACAAAATGCACTTAACATGAACATTGACAAATTGGGTTTTTCTTCATTACATCCATGCTTATTGCTTGATGAGCTCAATGGTATTATAATAAGATGCAACTCAGATTCTTCCAGTATCATAGAAATAAGCCTTCAAAGCGTGAACCTCTCTGGCAAAATCAACGCGGATTCCTTATGTCGGCTTCGAAATCTGCAAAGTGTTAACTTAGCTAAGAATCAAATCAGAGGAAACATTCCTGATTCACTTGCTCACTGCACTAGGTTGATGTATTTAAATCTAAGTTGCAATCAGTTGAGTGGGAATGTACCAAACAAAGCCTTAACAAAACTCAGATTTATCAGAACTTTGGACATCTCAAACAATGATTTTTCTGAAAGAATTAGCAGTAGAAGTGAAAGATCAAATTTAGTTATTAGGAAACTGATGCAATTTACATCAGGATCATCGAGTCCTCCTCCCGATAACAGCGAATCTGAACGCTCCAACAACAAAAAATGGTATGCAGATTGGAAGAAACTAGTACCATTACTGGGTGGTGTTGGATTGTTATTGTTGGCTGTTTTCTTTATGTTCAAGAAGGGACCTAAGGTAAATGAGGAGATGGAGAAGGAGAAAATCCACGAAGAGTCTCCGGTGAAGATTTCGATACAAGAAGACATTGGAGAAGATTTGAAGCTGAATAAGATCAGAGATGCAGAGCTTGTGTTCTTTGTTGAAGAGAACGAAAGGTTCACTCTTGAGGACTTGCTTCAAGCCACAGCTGATATTAGAAGTGAAAGCTTTTGTTGCAGCTTGTATAAAGTAATACTGAAGAATAATATACATTATGCAGTGAAAAGGTTGAAGAATTTGCAGGTTTCTTCTGATGAATTTGGAGAAACATTAAGGCAGGTAAGTAACTTGAAACACCCAAATATTCTTCCCCTTGTTGGATATCGCTCAACCAGTGAAGAAAAATTTCTCATTTACAAATATCAAAGCAATGGAAGTCTGCTATTTCTTCTAAAAGGTGAGCTTTGAAATCGGGTATTTCAGTTTTCACTGCATTTTGAGTTCTCAATTTGGTCCTTGAAATGGTATTTTATCTTCAATATCATTCTTATGTTAAGCATATTAACTTGACTATCATTTTGAAATTAAGCATTAGAAAGCATATTTTGGTCATAAATATAGGCGGTAAATAACTAATTTACAAATATTAAGAAAATTAACTATCTTAGTTATTTGTGATAAATATGTGTTAGTTTATCTAAAATACTACATTTAATCATTTAGATCGAAAACTAGCCTCGTTGATGAAAATTCATTTTAACATATGAAATTAATAGAATTGTTTAGGAAAAGAATTATAAATTTGCGAGATAAATTTAATTAAAATTTTATATTTAGAAATATAACTGCATTTAGAACAGGAGGGTGTACATTGATTCCTTTGGTGCTCTAGTAACTTGTCATGACATGTTAATGCTAATAATTCATTCTAAAACTGAAGGTAAAAAGTTAATAGAGAGAATTATCACAGCTCAGACAAGCAGATATTACATGTACTTCAAAAATATATTTACTTCTCAGTATAAAAATTGATTTTTTTTTACTGCCTACAGAATACATGCAAGGTAAAAAAGAATTCCCATGGAAACTGAGACTGTGTATAGCAGCTGGAATTGCAAGAGGTTTAGGGTTCATATATCAGAAGACAGAAGGAAGAGAAGAGATCATTCCTCATGGAAACCTGAAGCTTTCAAATATCCTTCTTAATGACAACAATGAACCTCTGATAAGTGAGCATGGATTATCGAAATTCTTAGACCCTAACAGATCATTCTTCTTTGCCTCTCATGGATACACTGCTCCGGAAAACAGTTTGACGGAGAAAAGTGATGTTTATAGTTTTGGAGTAATTCTTCTCGAACTGCTAACTGGAAAAAGCATAGAACTAAACAGTATAGACTTGCCAAGATGGGTCCAATCAATGGTGAGAGAGGAATGGACAGGAGAGGTGTTAGATAAGGGAGTTAGGGAAACTGAATATCAGTGGGCGTTCCCCGTGCTGAACATCGCCCTTTTGTGCGTGTCGCGGGTCCCGAGAAACCGACCGAGCATGGAAGAAGTTTTGGACAGGATTGAGAAAGTCATGCAGGAGTATGAACATGTTCAGATTCTTCTGCAGGATGATCATCAACATGGTTCAACATGTTGCAACAATAGAAACCATGAAGCTTGTTGTTCACTGCACAATATCATACCAGAAACATGGGATTCTCCTGGATCAAATTACTGACAGGGTGTTTGGATTAGCTTCTTGAAAGTGATTTTAGATATGTGAGACGAGTTTAGCCTAAAAGTTCTTCTTAAACTATGCTTTGGGGTTTCCCAAACAGGCCTGTACGTATGTATTTTGTCTTATTCAGATACAGATGAAGCATGAAAAGTAGTGGCATCATCTAGCATATAAACATGGGATATATTGTTATATCGTATGTTTGTCAATTAAGAAGGCTGTGTTTTGTAATTAATTTTGAGCTCAGATAAATGATGTTTTGTTATCTTTTATTTACAAAATTTGTTTCTTTATCAGTGCATTAAATGTTTATATGCCTATATTCATAATTCAAGATGGCAATGAACTACATGTCATGTGTGCTTCGGTGGTATAATTCTGTCTCAAGTACTTACAACATGCCACCATCTCTAAAGAAATAAATTTGTTTATATGACCATATTCATAATTCAAGATGGTTCACTTAGGATCAAAGGATTTGAGAATATCAAAATAATTAAGGACTAAAGATCTTTTTAATGGTTTGATACTCTTATTCCTTGCTCTGCAACTCCGTAACCATTAATTTGCAATTTAAATTATTGTATTTATGAAAGAAAAGGGAAATTTTGATTTATTAAAGATAACATGACTTCTCATGATTTGATACTCATATTCCCTGATTTACAACTTTCTAACCCCAAATTTGAAGGTGAGATCCATCTACTTCTGAAGGAAGAGGTATAGTTCTTATGACTTCTAGTGGTTTGATATTCATATTACTTTATTTGCAATTGAGAAGGGAAATTGACAATATTTACTTTTAAAAAATATTGACTTGTAGTTATTTGATACTCTCATTATCTGATTTGCAACTTCATAACTATTAATTTGCAAGTGAGATTTGTCGTTTTATTAGAAGGGCATGTTAGTAATTCATTATTTGGGTCAAATGACTAAAATACCTTTAGTCCTTATTTGAGATTTTTAAAACGTTTTATCCTAAAATAAGATTAATTTAAAATTTTGGTCCTTATATGTCATTACGGGGGTTCAAGACACGTTTAAAAGCCCCAGAATGATAAAATATTGTTGTGATAATTGTGTGTGGAAGAGGGATCTGATACTCTTAGCAGCCAAATTCTCAGTGTCCCTCACCAGAGAAAATCTCATCCATCTATATTAATACAAAAGCATGCTATTAAAAATTAAAAATAAATATGAACTATCTTTACAAAAAAAATAATATTTTGTGTGTAGCCTCTATTTTTCTAGACATACTTGACTTTAACTAGAAGATTTATCAAGAGTTTAAACTGGATATGAATTAAGTTGAATAGTACTACAAAGGGGTAAAACTCTAACACCAAATATTTTAATTTTAAAATACTTGGTGGAAGCATTTTGTCACCTTTTGTAGTTCTACCTAACTCGATATTGATTAGTATGAACTCGGACAAATCCTCTAGTTGAAGTGAGTTATGTCCAACAAACTGTAGATACTTTATGGTAGAATTTTGTCACATTTTATGGTACTACCTAACTTGGTCCATATTAGTCTAGACCCTTTTAAACCATATAGTTGAAGTGAGGTATGTGTAGGAAATTTGATGCTACGTATAAAAAATACTATATTTGTTTTTAATTATAAAATCTACTTAACTAATTTAAATATATTAATGAATTTAGATAAATTAATTATTTATAATGATTGTTTGTTAATTTTTCTAAAATATATCTTTTAATTATATGCATTTGAACTCCATTGGTAGATTCCCCTTAGTATATGCTATTATATAGGGATATATTTGGGAGAAATTATAATTTTATTAGATAAAATGGATTGAAGTATTATAGTTAAGAATAAATACATTACATTTAGTTCTTATAATTATGAACGGATAGAGTATTAAAAATTGTTTAAAGATCCTTTAGATGTATTTTTAACTTTTATAGCATGATGATATGGCACTTTATGAGCTTTTGTATTAATATGGATGTATGAGATTCACTGCTGGTGAGGTACGTTGAGAATTCGGCATTGAAGGGATCGAGTATTGTGGAAGAGTCCCATATTGTTTGGGATTGTGGGGTCCAAATACAATATGATAAAATGTTATTTTGGACTAATAAATAGGTTAAGAGAAGGAGTAAGCTCGCGCCATAACAATAGGTCACTAGAGGAAGTTGTGATTATCAGTAGATGGGGAGTTCATGGGATGAGTCAGGACTATGACACCCATGTCCCATTGATAATCGCCATTGTAATTATCAAACAAGAAATTAAGCTAACTAATAGTAGAGTAAAGATAACTTAGGTCAATTCACAATGAGTCTAAATAGATGATAAAGTTCCTAATTAATCCAATGAGTCACAAATGAATAAATTAATTAGATGAATTGTGAAATAAGATCTTAAATAACTTCTAAATGTAAATCTTATACTACTATTTATGATTTTAGGTGTTAATGTTGATGATATGAATCAATGACAAGTGTGTTCCCTTGGAAATTACCTGACCTTCATTATCCACAGAGTATGAGGAGTTAAATAGTTGAATTAGAATGTGTTAGCTAAAAACTCACTAGCTAAATCTCAATCAAAGCTACAACTCGCAGATATTAAATAGAGAAATATAAATCATTCAACTCAAGCGATACAAGAAGATGAATTAAACAAATACAACTATACTCTGTTATAGAATTGCTCTAATTAACCACAACCATGTCTAACTAGTTCAAGAATGAGAATCAATCAAAGCATCAATTATGTAGAAACAGAAAATCCAACTCAGTTCCCTAATCATTAATCATTTACTACTTTAATTATATCACTAATACCAGAATTAACTATATCAACTCGATACAATTAAATATAAATTAAAGACACAATGAACTCCCTGTTTCATATTAAAGATTCTAGTTCAGCATCATCTCCAAGAGAGCACACAACTCTAGCCTTCTATTGCTATCAAGACTTCAACAGCAGTAGCAAAACTAGCAGCAATAATGGTGAATGTAGAAAGAGAAGATGAAGATGGAAGTGAAATGTTCCTCTGCTTTTCCTGCCCATAACAGAGCAAAAATGCATATGAGGAGAGAGAATGGAGATGGATAGAGAAGTCATATATATGATGTCATGTGTGAATGGTAAGTGGAATGAATGAACTTAGACATGTGATATGTATGGTGCGTGCCTAATGGAAGCTCAAAGGGGGCGTGTGATGTGTATGGCATCGGGTGTGATGTGTGCTTTGGAATGAATAATGATATATAGGAGAAGTATGTGAATGGTGTGATAGATCTGAAATGAATGAATGGTGTGAAAGAACTGAATTAGACTCCCTCTAGCTGTCAGCACATGCATAATCTGTTACAGTACATGTGTGAATCCCCCAATTGCTTTTGTTAGCTCCTTGATTCTTAGATCCAACACATGCTCAAGCTGTTAGTAACTCTGTTAAATTCACCTTTCACTATATGAGATAATATTCTAATATATATAACCAAAATTATATCAATTAATTCCTAACTATTTTAATTTTATATTATTAATTAATTGCTTAACATATTGATAAATGGGGATAAAAATCGATAATAAACTCTCTTTAAATACATTAAAATCAATACAAATAAGAGTTTATAACCCGTGCGCTGTCCTGAGGATGGCCCGGGATGTATTTTACGTCCCTGCGTCCCATCTTAATCTTGTCTCAATGCTGACCAAAATGAGTTCGAGATGGGATAGAAATTCCCAATTCCTCTAGTATTTAAAAAATAGTAGACAACCTCGCACTTAATCATTGAATCTAATGATTGTCCTCTCCTGAGAATTGTCACCTTTTTCCATCACCAAATTGCTCTCATTCGCCATCTTCAGAGTCATCAGAGTTCAATTTCTTTCAAATTGATGACTCCCTCGTTAGCTGGCTCGAAACAACTACTAGTTT
Organism: Leucaena leucocephala; assembly: GCA_037074615.1. Lineage (NCBI taxonomy): Eukaryota > Viridiplantae > Streptophyta > Magnoliopsida > Fabales > Fabaceae > Leucaena > Leucaena leucocephala. The sequence goes on from CM073542.1 coordinate 12,087,860, forward strand.
CCTCTTGTTATAGCTCTGAAAATTTAATAGATAAAATTTATTTAGCAAATGAATATGTATATATTTGGTGCAGAAAATGCCACTAGGAGGGCATTAGCGGAGTGATCCAAATGCTGAATTAGTTATCTATCTCTTGCATTAAGGAATAAAGAGAGTATAAATTTCATAAAGGAACTAACTTAGGCAAGAAAACTACTTGTGGCAAACTCTAATATCTTGACTTTCACTAAGTCACTCTAGTAGTAGTAAAGCTGCAATATTTTGGAATTTTGAAATTTTCCTCTAGCTTTACAACCTTTCATAATTGAATCTTACATATTTTGGGTAGGTACACCTTCACAACAAGATCATGGCTCTAAAGAATCAAAGTGGAGCAACTTACAGTCTTGAGTAGTACCTGATTTCAATCAACATTAATGGAATCTACATCAGAGTAGAACTAGGAGGACAATTGGGATACTATATTGATATTCTTGCTAGTTCATCCAAGAACTTGACAGAAACCTCAAGAGTCATTCAACAACTCATAATACCAGCAATTAAAAGCCTGTGCCAAGGAATCACCTTAACTGAAAAAGTTATATGACCTACTTGTGCTCGAAATCTTACACCTCCTAGATTTAGAAGAACTTAAATTGTTTCCGTACAGCAATTGAAACAAGCTTTGCTTTCACTCCCAGATGATAGCATCTATGATTATCAACACACATTGAGTCTAGTCTTAGATTCCGGTAGGACTATTCTGCAAGCCAACTTCGATTTCACCTGGGACATTCTATCTGATGATGATTTCTGACAAGTTCTGCACCAGAGATATCATGACATTTACAATCTCTCCCAAGAGCTGCAAGTTCCACTTGAAAATAACCAAGATAGACAAGATCATGCATTAGGTTTAAGTGAAGAAACTTAAATTGTAAAACCATCCATTGGAGGCATTGCAAAAGGGGTTAAAGCAGTTTTACAGACTTAAGATTATTGAACACGAAATAAGAGATATGAAGCAGGAAATCCAAGGGCTGAGATACTACGAGGATCGGCTTCTACTCAAGCTTCACCGGAAAGTAAACTCCTTAGTGTCCTTCAATGTCCAAGTTGAGGAGAGGAAGGTCCCTAACATGTTCTACTTTGTCAAAACAGAAAACTACTCAAGGAGACTTATCACCGCCATGATTTCTAGAATGACTGCTCTCCGGCTTCACATGTTATGCGAGTTCCACGGCGAAATGCACGTTGTCGAAGATCAAACAGGTTGTGAACTCATGCAAGTCGATAACAGAGCTAGGAGGTCTTTGGCTCCTCATTTAGAGAACATGAAACTTGTAAAATTTGCTCTCAAGATAGGAGCTCACCTAGCAGCTCAGATGGGAGAAATGTATTAGAGTATTAGTAGTGTTAGGAATTTGGGCCATGAATCCTGTATTGAGATTGGGCTTGTTTCTGTATACGAATATGGATTTTAGGATCAGATATGTGTTTATGTAAAATGTGTATATATTACCAAGTTAATCCGAGTAATAAGTGGTTCGATATCACTTAAGCGAGGTCTCAAGTTTAAACCTTGACGCATGTAGAAAATTTTCGTTAACAGACTCACATACTATAGTCAGGTGCGTGACGTGGGTCAAATCTAGATATAGTCGGGATAAAACTCCGGTGAACCGGATGGGTAACTAAAAACAAAAAAAACAGTAATGTGTATATAAGTACAGGGATGTTCAGTTGTTAATGAATGAATTAAGTTTTCCCATCCATCTATATATTCCAATATGGTACCAGAGCCATCAACTCTTGGGGAGCTGAAATAGTTATCGGGCCCCAAAGTCAAGGTGACCCAAGAAACCACCGTAACTAGAAAAACAAGAAAGAAAAGATTCCTGAAAGTAGGCAGGCTCTGTAATGAGAAAGCTGAAGGCAACTCATCTGAGAAGTCGTGAACGCGATGCCGTGAGAGCGCAATAAGCTTTTGGCAGCCGACATTGAGGGATTCTGGTAGAGGATCCCGTTCACTAAAATAGCAACTGAACCGAAATATAGAAAACCAAGATTTACCAACGATCCATGCGACTAAAGCTTCTGGCATCCGACATCGAGGGATTCCAGTAGAGGATCCTGTTCACTGCAGGAGTGACTGAACCAAAATACAAAAAACCAAGATCTACCAGTGATCTTGATTCTCATAGGAGCGACGTGACTAAGTATCTCTGTCGAGCACCACGAACAAGAGAAATATCCACTTGCGAGCTGACTCAAAGGAGCGATAGGATCAATTTCATCGGTCTAGCATCACAGATAAGGCAAATTCTGGGGCTATGAGTACCAAGAAAGAGTCTGATAGTTCCTCTACAGAACAGTTGATGTTCATGCACCCCTTGTTACTTCATCTGAGACCCAGGGTGCCACCATTATTCAACACACACTGACCTATAGTGACAATTACACTGTGTGGTCCCGTGCCATGCAAATTGCTCTCAGAGGGAAACAAAAATTAGGATTTATTGACGGAATATGCACTAAAGAATCCCAAATCAAATCCCTTTATGACCAATGGGAACAGTGTAATGCCATGGTTCTCTCCTAGATATTGAATTCAATTTCCAAAGATTTGGCCAACAGTGTCATCTTTTACCAAGATGCCTACTTGGTATGGACCGATCTCAAGGAAAGATTCAACAAATTCCAAAATCTTTTACCTTCACAAGGAAATAGGTAACCTTCGACAAGATTCACTCGTTGTCTCAGCTTATTATTCAAAGTTGAAGGAGTTGTGGGAAGAACAGACTATGTTGTTCCCAATACCGTCCTACAAATGTGAGACATCGAAGGTGTATGCAGACATGATACAGCAACAAAAATTGCTCAGTTTCTCCTTAGCTTGAATGATTGCTACAGGACGGCACGAAGTCAGATATTGATGATGAGTCCTCTTCTTTCGGTGAATTAAGCCTTTGTAATGGTGACAGAAGATGAAGTCCAAAAATCCATGACTAATGCCCCTAGAAATAACCCGGTTAAAGGGGTTACAATGACCATCAGAGGAAGGGCCTGAGGACATGCAGGTCCTCTTTCAGAGTGTGCCCACTATCACAAAAAGGGGCACACTAAGGATGTCTGTCAGGAAATGGTGGGTTATCCCGCAGATTTTAAGGGAAATAGGAACAAATGAACCAACATTGTTATGGCTAATCAACTAGGAACAGATGAGACCGTTGAAAAAGAAGCATTATCGGTGGTAAATGCAGCTGACGCAACAATTGCACCAACTTCACTAAGGAGCAGTATGGTAGATTTTTAGGGATCCTAAAAAGAGAATCAGAGACCAGTGGACAAGCCTTAACTGGTATTGCGACAGGTTTAGCTAATCTCACTTATTACAATAACACACACATCACTTGGGTAATAGACTCAGGAGCCACTACTCACATGGTAGAAAACTTATTGTTATTCCATAGTTACAAGAAAAATTATAGTTGTTAAAACAATTCAAATACTGAATGGAGAAAGAATAAATGTCACTCACATATGTAAATGTCACTCACATATGTAGCATTAGGCTCACTGATGAAATTATGCTCACTAATGTCTTTTATGCTTCACAATTAAAATTTAAACTTATCTCTGTCCCTAAATTAACTAGAGAACAACACATGTTAGTATTCTTTCCTGATCATTACATTATACAGGGTCTTCAGGATGGAAAAGTGAAGGTGATTGGTAGACTCAGAGGACCTTTACATATTATAGACAAAGTCAAAATGTGATTTTTTGAATTTTGCCAATCGTGGTTCCCAAAATTTACATAAATTTGTTGATATGTGGCTGCTGCATATTAGACTAGGACATGTACCTCTCCCTATACTAAAACATTTGCATATTGTAAAAAATAAGGATGTGTCATTGAACAGAATTTGTGATATATGTATCCAATTGAAACAAACAAGGCTTCCCTTTATATCTAGTTCCATTAAATATGTTTCTTGCTTTGAATTGATTCACATGGATGTGTGGGGACCATATAAAACTCCCACACATCAAGATTAACAATATTTTCTTACAATAGTTGATTCTTATTCAAGAGCTATTTGGATTTTTCTAATAAGGTCTATATCAGATAATGTTACCTATATTAAGAACTTTGTTGCATATGTTTTAAATCATTTTTCAGTTAAAGTGAAGAAAATTAGAAGTGATAATGGAACAGAATTTATTAATAATCAAGTTTCACAATATTTTGGGGAGAAAGGAATTTTACATGAAACTATATGTCCATACACCCCTCAACAAAACAGGGTGGTTGAAAGGAAACATAGGACCTTAATTCAGTTCGCTAGAAGTCTAATGATGCAGTCAGGAATTCCAATTCAATATTGGGGAGAATGCATCAAGATGGTAGCATATGTAATAAATAGAATTCCTTTTAAGATTCTTACTTATGAGATACCTTATGAAAGGGTGTATGGCAAGAAAGCAAACTATAGTAGTCTAAGGATATTTGGCTGCTTGGCTTATGCAATAAACCTGCGAGTCATTCATAAATTCCTCCCTATAACTATAGCGTGTGTGTTTTTAGGATATCCAAATAATCAAAAAGGTTTTCTATTGCTTAATCTCAAAACAAAGGAAATTTTAATTAGTAGAGATATCATATTTTGTGAAGATCAATTTCCTTTTAAAGAATTAGAATGAATTGAGCAAGGGGAAGTGAATAGACAAATAATTAGAGACCCTTTCATTTTTGATCGTGTAGAAATCCCCTCAAACAAATTGCGAAAGGAAAATGACAATGATACAATGGTAGTTAGTCCGAAGCAACAATGTGTAAGTAATCAGCAATCAGATCTTATAAGACAACCCAATAACGTAAGTAATAAATTGCATTGAGAAAGAAGACCACATATATGGTCAAAGGATTATGTATGCAACTTAATTGTTTCTGCAGGGTTAGCAGCTTCTCAGAGTAGAGGTAAGTGTTTATATCTTATTGACAATTGCATATTTTATTCTAATATTTCTGCATCACATATGTGTTATTTATGTCACATAGATTCTGTTATTGAACCTTCAACCTATGAGCAAGCCGTGCGGGATGCCAGATGGGTTAAAGCAATGGAAATGGAAATTAAGGTATTAGAAAATAACAGGACTTGGAAATTTGTTCCACTTCTGAGAGGTAAGAAGGCCATAGGTTATAAATTGGTGTTTAAAATTAAATATGATTCACAAGGAAAGATAGACAAGCATAAGGTAAAACTTTTGGCCAAAGGATATAGTCAAAAGGAAAGAATTGATTATCATAAGACATTCTCTCCGATAGTAAAAATGACAACCATTAGAATAATAATCAAATTTGTTGCATTGTATAATTGGAATTTATACCATATGGATGTCCATAATGCATTTTTATAGGGAGATCTTGATGAAGAGATATATATGAACATACCCCAAGGTTTCAATAGAAAAAGGGGAAACATGGTTTGTAGATTTAAAAAATCATTATACGGCTGGAAGCAAGCATCTAGATAATGGAACACAAAATTGTTTCTAGCTTTGATTCAAGGAGGATTCATGCAATGTAAACATGACTACTCACTCTTTTATAAGAAGTATGAAGATGATATAGTATTTGTTTTAGTTTATGTTGATGATCTATTAATCACAAGTAATTCAGAAGTAAAGATTAGGGAGGTGAAGCAATATTTGCATGCTAATTTTAAAATAAAAGATTTAGGAATAATGAAATATTTCCTTGGTATTGAAGTAGCTAATCTAAGAAAGGCATAGTTTTATCACAAAGAAAGTATATGCTAAATTTGTTGGCTGATACAGGCGTGAGTGGCTGCAAACCACTTTCTATTCTAATGGCTCAAGATTTGAAATTGTTGGCCTATGAAAAAGGGAAAGATAAGGAATCTGATTGGTTAACAAACCCTAAGAAGTATAGACGCTTGGTAGGTAGGTTGATATATTTAACTACTACTCGTCCTGATATTTGCTTTCCTATATAGGCTCTTAGCCAGCATATGAGAAATCCCATGAAAGCTCACATGGCTACAGCAATGAATATTGTTAGGTATCTAAAAGGAACGCCAGGGCTAGGAGTATTGATTAGTTCTTCAGGAGGCCTAGAGCTTACTTGTTTATGTGATGCTAATTGGGGTGCATGTGGATCTACAAGAAGATTAGTAACGGAGTACTTATTAAAGCTAGGAGGATCCCTCATCAATTGGAAAACCAAGAAGCAGACTACAGTGTTCCGCTCATCAACTGAAGTAGAATATCGGGCGCTTGCTGCAGCTGTAGCAGAGGTGGTTAATTGGACCTGAACATCCTTAACTAGTGAAAGTATATTGTGATAATAAGACAGGAATTCACATAGCCTCTAATCCAATATTTCATGAAAGAACGAAGCACATAGAAATTGATTTACACTTTGTCCGTGAAAGACTGCAAGATAAATTGATCAAATTAGTGCATTTGAAATCTAGAGATCAAGAAGCGGATATTTTGACTAAGCTAGTAGGAAGAGCTATACAATCCAAGTTGCTCTACAAAGTGGGAGCTATTGATATATTTAGCCCCCAACTTGAGGGGAAGTATTAGAGTATTAGTAGTGTTATGAATTTGGGCCCTGAGATTGAGCTTGTTTCTGTATACAAATATGGATTTTAACCAATAGGGGTTAGTCCGAGTAATAAGCGGCTCGGTATCGTTTAAGTAAGATTTCAAGTTCAAACCTTGGCATATGTAGAAAATTTCCGTTGGGAGACTTATCCACCAAAGTCAGGTGAGTGACGCAGGTCGGATCTGGATATAGTCAGGGCAAAACTCCAATGAACTGGGTGGGCAACCAAAAAAATATGGATTTTAGGATCAGATATTTGCTTATGTAATGTGTATATAAGTACAGGTCTGTTGAGTTGTTAATGAATGAATTGAGTTTTCCTATCCGTCTATGTATTCCAACAAAATGATACCTGACTTGAGCAAGGAAGTCCCACATCTGGCTGGTGGTGGCAGCTCTTCGATGGCAGCCGGGGCTGCAGCAGCCGTGGGAGTCATGGGGGCTGCGGCTATGGGTCCCCGGAATAGAGCAGCACAAGGTTCAAGAAATGTTCAACAAGTTTTAAGGGCAGCACAGCTATGGATTGTGGATTTCTTAAGGGAGAGAAGATGCTCATAAGGTAAGGATACTGCAGAAAAGTTTGGATTGTGGCATGTGAGGTATAGAGACACTGGTCAGATTGCATGGATTTGTAGGAGGCACATTTACACCAGATCTGCAGAGACACTTGAAGTGACATTATAAGTTTCTTCTCTTTCCATCTTCAGTGCCTTGTTCATGTTCATTCTTCCACTATTTAAATTTGAATTCTCCACATATATACGTATTTCATATTCATGGAGTTTCATAACGTGGAGACTGTTTCAACGTTTCTTTCTTTCTTTTTTTTTGGTACAATGTTTCACGTTTCTGATGTTGTAACAGAAGTGTACTTTATGTTTAAGATTCCATCTTCATCCCTCTAATGATTAATTAATAGTTAAATTACATTATTAAACTTTTTTGGACCAAAACAACCATATTTAACAATATTATTTGATAACCCTTTGAACACTTATATTAACCATAATTAAAATAATTTTGATACATATATGGTAATTTCTTTTGTAAAATTATTTTCCCATGTATAAAATTAATTTTCAAATATAGATTTAAGAAATATATTTAATATTATATATATATATATGTATATGTAAAGTTGACTATACTTAGATGGGAAAGTCAAAAACAGCAAAACTAGATATACCTGATATCCAAAAAATTGTATCAAAGAATAGTTGACTAATTATATGGTTCTAAAATTTTTAAACACATTATTTAAATTTATTTATTTAGTAATTTTTTTAAACTCAAACATTGGCCAAAACAGTCTTCTAAACTAGATTATAAAAATAATATAATTTTGGTGGCATTAAGGAATTGTGACACTGAAGATATTTTGATCACTTGAGAATTCCTTAAAGCATTAGTAAATAAGACATATTTGAACATAATTTTTAATAAATAAATATTATTTTAGAGTATTTTTAAGAATATTCTTGATATTAACATATTAAATTAAAGTACTCCTTCAATTTTTAATATAAAATTTTTTGAATTAATATAATTAAATTAAATAATAATTAAATTAATTTATATGATATTTTTTTTAAAATACTAATTTTTTTAAAAATCTCTTTCCTTCTCTTAATTATTATAATTATTTAAATAATATCAATAAATATAATTTTAAAAAATTAATAAATATAAAAAATATATATTAGATTCAGTACGAAGATAAATTTTTTAATTAAATCTTATATTAAGAATAAGAATATTTTTTTAGAAGATAAAAATATATATAATATATTTAGAATTAAGATAAACTCTCTAATTAATTATAATTAATTATATCATATATTAAGATTGAGAGAATTTCTTTTTTAGAAGATAGAAATAGATTGTCTGTAATTAAGGCAAAAGAGGAGGATAGGAAAAGTATTTTCTTACCCACGAGCAAGTGATAAAGATCCATGTTGCTGCTCAGAGTGAAATAGCCGAAAGCAAATCCATATATAATTTCGCCACTTGTTCAACTTGCATTCTCCATGTGAATGTGGGACCATATAATCAGGCATGATTAGTATACATACGACTTTGTTAAGATGGGATTTGATTTCGCAATTATAATATCTACTTCCGAAATGAAAAGATACATAAAGGTAGAGATCAAAGAAGGTGATAATAATACTAACATAGAAAAGTTCAAGTTGCAGTCAAGATATATAGAAGCAAGCTTATGAGAGAGGCACAGATTACAACAGTCATGATTCATCACCAGAGTCACTCTAAAACATCTCAAAGTACACAAAGTAGAAAATAAATAAACCACGCTAACACATTACATTATTACATCATTCACTACTGACATCAGTTTTTTTCGTTCTATATATCTAAGGTCACCTGCATGTTTAGTATAATCAAAGCTCAGATCAGAAGAAAGCTCTGCTTCCATAAAACACACGAGAGTTATTATTGTTGCTCTTTGATGATGCTGGCGATTCCAATTTCTTGTCTGAGCTCGAGTTCCCTGAGCTTGGAGTCGGCGACCCGATATCGATATCCGGAAGCTTCATCTTCGCCAACGACTCGGTGAACTGCTGCATGCTTTTCATGTACATGTCTACTATATCCTGCTGAACCACCATTGGTTCTGGCTCAATGTTCACAGACACAACAGGCTTAGGGAATGATGATTCACCTTCTTTGTTTGGAACCACTTTGCTTGAGGAATCACTCTCACCCACTCCATCTTTAACATCCTCCGATGCCGATGCCGCCACACATTTCTCTTGTTTGGCGCCGGAAACTTGTTCCCGAGTGGGGGATTTCGATGCAGCTGGAGGAGCAGCAGCATCAGATGAGTCTGAGCTAGCTTGCACTGATGGGGAAGAAACCCCATTTGTTGATACAATGCTTGGTGGTGAATCAACCTTGTTGATGGAAGGTTGAGCAGACTCAACACTGCATGCTGAGAAGCTTTCTACAAGTTGAACACCTGCATCAGAGCTATGATGATCAGCATCAGAAGTGGCCAGACTTTCAGAACATTGGGTCTCATCACAAGAAATCCCAAAGTATTCTGAAACCATTAAGTGATCTTCATTCACAATCTTCGGATCTGGGAACTCGATTTTATCTAAATCTTTGGCCAGAGACTCGGTGGTCTCAGGGTCCAGAGCCACGGCATCGGCGGCGGCTGCAGCGGCCTCGGTGGAGACCGAGGAAGGAGGGATCACCATGACATCAGGGGAAGCTCCGGCATATGCGAGGGACAATAGGACAAAGCCGGCCGGGGAATGGAACAGATCAGTTGAAGAAAGAGAGAACTCTTTCTCAAGTGTTCTTCCATTCTTGACAAGAACTTCAGACAAAGGAACCAATGCAAAACCAAGAAGCTGATCTTCTAGATAATTCTTGACCCTGCTAAGCATCCATATCTCACATTTGAGAGAGGAATCAACAGTTTTAATATTTAACCGAAGATTCTCATTGAACACAGGGTTCCTTCCACCTCCATTAATGATCTTGGTAGACAGAGTGTCATCAGGATTGCTAGTTAAGCAAATCTTAGCATAAACATCTTGCTTGTGATATATGCAAATGTTATGAATGTCCCTAGCTTGATGTATGAAGACATCAAGAACACCAATGGAATCTTCTACATTCCGCATGGTAGCTTCCTCTCCATTCACCTCCATGTCCTTAGCAGATTTTTGCTTCTCATTATCACCCAACACAGAGTTCTTGAACGGTGACACAACAGATTGAGGAGAATCCATGCTATATATTGGATATTACTGTGACTGAGAACAAGGTAAAGCACAACAAGAATTACAAGAAAATCAAGACAATTTTTAAGCCAAGTTTAGTTTTAAACTAAAATCCCAGGATTATTCTGACAACTTAAGTTAAATCCCATCACCAAAGAAAACAGGTATCAGACCAAATATCAACTAAAACCCAGCAGAAACTGCTTAAATAAACTGTAAAAGTGATTACCTAGGGTTAGGCAGATCCAAAAACAGATATTACAGAAACTCTTGTGAGAGAAATGGCATCAAAAGGCAACAAGGGTAAGTAAGAAATGCAGCCCTCAAGCCCCAAATGTGAGAGATGGAGAGAAGAAGGAAGCTTCTTCAGCCTGGACTCCTAAAAAGTGATGTTGAGAAAGACAATTCAGAAACGCCAATTGCCAGTTCAAAACTTAGCTACGCGAAGAAGATAAACCCCGAAGTAGAAGGTAAAACACACAAATCCCCAAGGAAGCAAGAACGAATTCTTTTAAGAACCAGAAACCCCAACTCCCCCCAAAATTGAAAATTTCCAAGGAAATACTTTGAAAACCCAAACTGGACCAAACTTAATAAAAGCTGTGGCAAAAACAGTCAATGAAAGGGATGTTCCCAAAATTTGATCAGATTTCGATAAAGCAAGGCAGTCAAATTTTCTAAACAGAAGCACTAACACCGGAATCCAAGGGAAGTAAATACGAAAAAGCAAGAAACACAATGACCCAAGCAGCGTTCGTGTCACATAATTCTAAAACAAAACCCCAACTTAAGTTCGGAAATTCCCCACTTGGAAGGAATCGCTCGAAACCCCCAGAAGAAACAATCAAGAATTGAGGATCAATACAAAAATAAAGAGAATTAAGAAGAAGAAGAAGAAGAAAGGCAACAAATTTGATTGTAAATACCGAGACGAAGTTACGCCTTTAATTTTCCCCCGCCTTTAGCCTCCAAAGTCAAAGTGGAATCGGTGCCCGTGGTTCTGAATTCTAATCCACAATGAATGGACGACCCCGCTCGTGAATCGAGACGGTGCTGTTGAAGAACATACGAAACAGATAAGAAATGTCAAAGCTGAATTAAAAGCTTTGCTGAGAGAGAGAGAGAGAGAGTCCTGAGCGTTCAGGCAAGTGTGTTCTGAAGCTGTCTGCGCAGAGTCACAGAGAGCGTGTCCTTGAGGATAGTATGGTAGGACCAGCTCCCAATTAAAATTAAAAAATGTCTTCTTCGTTTGTTAACTTGCCTGAACTCTCTCAATTAAAAATTATACTAAATTATTTTAATAATAATTAAATATGTTAACTCTCCCCATTAAAAATTAATTAACATTGTGGTCCTTTCTTTCCATCCGACTTTTACTTCAAAATTAAAAAATATCTTATTTATTTGTTAACTTAATCAATATATAAATTCTCATATTAGTACTGTCAAACATTCTTATTGACGTAAGAGTTTTTATTTATTATTATTATTACAGTTTAATTATGTCTGACCAAAATTCATTTATAAATAAAATTTAAAAATGCTATATTAATTTTGTTTTTGAAAAATAAAAAGTAGTATAAACCATTGACCAAGCTACTATCATTTTGCAGATGAATTGACAGTTTAAAATGGATTCCATTACAAAGCTAAAGTTGATCATAAATGAAGATCATTTGATTCACTGAAATATGTCAGCAGATTTGAGTGAGTTGGTCTAGTCGGTGCTGACTTTATGAGCACTTCAATCCGTCCCTCTCCGCATTTGCAGCCACAATTTTTTACAATCAAAAGTTTAGATAGATATTTAGGCATAATAGTTATAAAAATATTTACTTATCATTTATCAATAACATATTTATATTAATAATAAGATTTAAAATTATAATATTATACGTGATAAATTAATTTTTTTAATTAGATTAATTTTTATTAATTACAACCCTTTTGCTATTTATAAGAATAATAATAAAATATTTTTATATCTAGCACCATAAAGTTTTCTAAATGTAAAAACATATAAAAATGTTAAGGATAATAAGTTAACAATGTTGACTTTCAATCAAGAAAATGTTGTAAAACTACATGCACGGTTCTAAATTTGTATAAAAATAGTATGATGGTTAAGTAAATTAATATTGATAATTTAATAAATAGTTTCTATATATCGTTGCATATCATTTTTCACTCCAAATAGCCTTATCTAACACTGCAAGGTCATTTGCACGACATATTGCCTGCCCTCCTAGCTACCTCTTCCCAAGCCACCTCAACCCCCGTCCTTTTTTCAGGTTTCCTCGCACTCGATGAATTTGGCCAAAAACTGTAAATCAGGGTCACCATTGTTATAAATCAACCATATGCTAGAAGGAGGCGAAGGCCGACGAGGAGGATGACAAAGAAGGGGTTGAGGATGGCTCGTCTATTGTGAAAAAAATTAATGCTTCCAAATCCTTTGATAACATTCATCAACAACAAAGAAACCAATTAATATGAGTTAATATGAATGGTAAACAGTTCAGTATCGCTTAAACGAGATATTGAGTTCGAGTCTTAGTGTATATATAAAATTTTTGTTATAAGACTCACTTACTATAGCTAAATATGTGACATATGTCAAATCTAGATGTAGTCGGTATAAAATTTCAATGAATCGGATGGACAATTAAAAAAATCAACAACAAAGAAACCAAAACAAGAAAGTTGATAACCATTGTGCTAGGCAAAAGACCTTGCCAGGGGTTATTGGAAGTGAAAATATTATATAACACATGTGAGAATTAATTGTTAAATAATCAATATTACTTGATTTAATGATTATAATATTTTTAAACTATTTTAAAAACTTTATTTGTATTTTTGTACAATTTTTCTCAATTAACATGTTTGTTAAATGACCAACTCAACGTTAGTAGACTTAAGCATAATGGCATTTTTATACGATTTTAAAAACTTTATATGAGTGTTTGGATAGTTATTTGTAGAAGGGGTTTTATGAGTGGTAAATTATGAAAAAGGGTATGAGTATTAAATGAGGAGAGATAAGATATGAGAGGAGAGAGGGTGTAAGAAAGAAAATAGAGAAAAAGTAGGAGAGAGGAGAGAGGGTGTAAGAAAAAGTATGGGTAATATAGTAATTGGTTAGTTCATAAGCTCTTTTACTGTTCCATAAGCTGCTCTGACCAGCTTATCTGAAACCTTGGTTTTAAACCATGTTTTACTCCAAAAGCCCGTTTGAACAAAAATTACTGTTTGGTGAAAAATTTCCCCAAATTGAGGTTTAAGGCCAAACCTAGGTTTCAAACCTAGGTTTGACATGTTTCCAAACAGGTCCTATATATACTTTTTGCATCCAAAGAAAATTTATGGCTTGTGATGCCCATATTATATTATATTATTTCATAAATAAATTTGTATCCTAATCCTAAATAAAATTTAACAAAAATGACAAATTTTAATGATAGTTGCAATAATTTTAGAAAGGTTAAATTATGTATAACCCAAATATAGTTTTTTTAAAAAAAATTACAATAAATCCTCACAAATTATTATATTTAGATTATAAAATATTTTTATTTTTTTTCAACAAGTGCACTCTCTGATTTTGAATTTAGGGTGAAGTATGTTTTTAAATTCACCTTTCAGGTAAAAAAATATTTTTAATTTCATATTCCCCAAGAAAATGTGTTTAATAAAATCTATAATTTGTACATGTTATGGCTTTTTTGTATTTTTATATTAATGATATAAAAGTGTAACATGTTCCTAAAGTTTTCACTGGTAAATTATCCTTTAGAAAATTAAAATAATACAAATCTAATACTGAAAAAGTATTTGATAGCATTATGATTACTTTGTGCCAAATTAAAACCTCATTTTCAGAATATTAGGTATTGTTTGATTCACTTGATAGAAGGTAGATTAGATTAATTTAAAGGAGGATAGAAAAAGGTAAGAAAGATTAATTAATGATATTTTTTATTTGATTCAGGAGAAGAGGGGAGATGAGTTAATTAAAAGTTAATAAATATACCCTTATCTCTTCATTTAAATTTATTTAATCTTTATTTACAATATTCATATCAAAATTATTATTATTTTAATTTATGAATATTAATATTTTTTATCTCATTTATAAATATAATAAAATTAAAAAAATTAAAAAATATAATAAAATTTTAATATTATTTCTTATTAATTTTATAATTATAATATATAAATAATTTATTATGTTTATTAAATTTTAATAATTAAAAAAATTAGGTGTGAGAAAAATAAAAAAAATATTTGAGGGTATAATTGAAATATTAAAAATCTATAAAGGACAATTTGATTAAAAAGGGATAAAAAATTCTCTCTTTTCCAAAAATTTCCTATTTTGGAGGGGAGGTAAGGGAGGAGAGGGGAGCAAATAAGGATAAAAAATCTCCCCTCCTCTTTTCTCTATTTTTTTTAATCAAATATATTTTTTCCTTCCCTCTCCTCCTTTCTCCTCTCCAACTGAACAAATTGTTAATATTCTATTTAAATTTATTTTTACATCTTTTTATAAACACCAGATCCCTCAAAATATCACAGTAGTAATGATAACATCATAATTTTTTAACATAAAGCTACAACAACCAAGTACGGTGATAGTAAAAGAATACACCTAAATAACACCACAATATATAAAATTTTCAATTAAATAACACCATATAATTATAAATAGTCTAAAAAAAATGAGATCTTTTCTGTGGTCAATTTTTTATATTTTTTTGTTTGGCCTAAAACCTATCTATATTTTTAAAAACCATCTCGATTCTTGATCAAATTTTGGATTTCAACTTAATGATGACTCAACTTCAATTCCACCTAACTTAACTATGAAAATAATTTCTTGGTCCAAATCGAATGGTTAGTGGGACCCAATAGCCCAAAGTGATCCAGTTATTTAATCATCATTTGGATGGAAGAAAAAATATTATGATCCAGAATTTTAAATTAAAGTTATCCATTTTGTCGTGAAAATCTATATTTTGGGGGTGTATCAAAAAAATTAAAATCTCATATTATTTGAGAAGTTTAACTATATATATAATAAGATATAATTATTAGTTAATAAATAGGCTTAAAAAAATATGGGCTCGGGCATAAAACAACATGCTATTAATAAAAATTTAATTCAAATTTAGCGATTTCTCCTTTAGCTGTGACAGTTGAGGTTATGAGACGTAACACGTTACTATTGGTGTGACCTTTGTCAGCTGCTCCTTTAGCCGTGACAGTTGGTGAACAAGGGTCATTATTTCTTACAGATATAACCTCTGCCTATAAAAGAAGTGCACAACAATTGGTCCTTTGACATCTTGTGATTTTTCTCTCTTGCTCATTCTTTTACGAGTTTATTTGCTTACACTATATTCTATTTATTTGTTATATGAACAAAATCTATTTTAATATTGAAAAATATCGCTACATCTTACTAATTTTTATAGAATAATTTTTAAAGATAATATTTTTAAATACAATTTAGATTATTTGTTTTCTATTTGTAGATCCCAACGCCTACACATTTTACCAACCTTAAATTTTGATTAACTAAATTATATATTATGTATTTATATGAAATAAAATATTTCAATGTAGATTTTTGTTTTTTAATTCATTGCATAGCTTAAAACTTTTATAATAATTTTATACCAATAGTTTTTAACTTGAAGTCTTGAAGTGTGCTTTTTTCTAGTAAAAAAATGATAAACTAATTAATAAAATAAATTACGAATACATGTGTGGCACATTTAAATCAAAGTTGCGGCCAATTTGAAATCAGACAATCTTGGAAATTTCCTTTATCCTATGATATCAGTCACATTAAAATCATGTGAAATTTAGTACTACCAATTTAATTATTTGACTCATCATGTCATGCTTCAAATAAAAGAAATTTTATTCCAAGGTAAATGCATTTACCTTGGAATAAATTATCTATATATAGTTTTTTTTTTTTTATATAGCTTGAACTCAAAACTTTATTTAAGGAAAAAAAATGAATGCTCTCCACTTACCTCAACTAATGATAATTTAATTATTTCAAGTAACCAAAAAAAATAATCAATTGGTGAAGCCAAGTGATAAAGCATAAAATAAATATTTTTTTAACAATAGAGAATAAGGATTAATGACTTTGTAATAGTATTAACGTAAAATTAGGACTTAAGTGTAATTAAAAATCTTAAATTTACAATTTAATTTTTCTTATTCATGTCTTAAAAGTCCTTATTTTGCATTAATCCCCTTACAAGGTTTTTATTTTTTTTTTTTACATATAAATTGCTAAAAGAAGCACTCGTGCAAAGTTCAAAATTTCCCATGTTGAAGGTTGCTCTTGATTAAATGGGTATGTAGAACAAAGAGATATCTACCTATTATAATGTTAATATGAAAAAGGTAAATAACATATAATATTTTAATCTTATTTTTTAGGTATGACTAATATTTTAATTTTATTTATGATATAATTTTATCTATAATCTTTTAATTTAATATAATTTTATTCATAATTTTTTTAATTTAATGCAGTTTCACCCATAATCTTATTTCTCAAATATTAAGAATTACACAAAATAAAAAATATCATAGATAAAATTGTATTAAATTAAAAAAATTATCGGGTAAATTATATCATAAATAAAATTAAGATATTGATTACACCTAATAAATAAAATTAAGATATTAGGTGATATTTTATCATATAAAAAATTATAGAATGTCACATTATTGACAAGCAGTATACAATATTTTATTTAATATAACCCCCAAGAACTTTATCGTTGTCCAAAACAATTTAAATAATAACGCATAAATAGTGGATCTCATTATTGAGACCTTTTGTTTTATAATAAAAAGGATTTAAATTTAAATATTCATCCACGCATATACGACATCTACATTTAAGGTAGCATCGCCAGGTTGGCACTTTATAGTCTAATGACACACAGTCTTTCTTATACGTGGGACCGTGAGTTCAAATTTTAATATGAATATAATTGGAACATGAGTTGTGTTAAAACAAAACTTTAATATCAAATGACTCATTAACTAATACTTCGCTAAAATGCTTGATTACAACTTCTTAAAAAAATTATAGAGACTAACTAAAAAAATAATAATTTCATAATTTTGATAAGATAAGAAAGGAAGGGGTTATATTCACAGTATTAAAATTTAAATTAAATATTCAATAAGAGTTATTACAGATAATAAAAAATATACTCATATTTTATAATAATATTAGTTTAATTCTCGTTAGATGACTCATTTAATAGGCGATCTTGTAAATCTCTTATAAATATTATTTGAGTTTTAGAGTTGTGATGTAATTTTAGTGGGAGATCAATATTAAATTTATCTAAATTTTTATATAGTAAAAATAATTTAAATTGGGTCAATTAGTTAGTCCCTCGCATGGTTAAAAGTTTTTGACAAATTAATTAGATTTTATATTTTTTCCTCTTATTAATTTAATAAAATATTACTATTTTGAATAAAAAATAACAATCCAACATATTTATGTTTAGTATATTGTTTTGTCAAATTATGGGAGATTTATAAATTAATTTTCTATTTATTTTTATATTAATACTTTTAAACATATTGTCTTTGCAATTAAAGAAATATCGGCCGATCTTGACCATTATTGGAACCATAATGAACAGATAATATAAATGAAAGAGAAGGCTTTGAAAATAATGCATCCGCGTGACCTCTTTCCTTGTTTTTTTGTGTTAAATTATTTGTACTCCTTTGACTTATATAATGCCTTTGCAAGTCGGCCATCCCTACTTATCTAATTTCATATTTATTATTTGCATTTATATTTAAAAATTCATCACCTGTCAAAACTCTTAAATTTCTGGCGTTGCAATCTCTACTTTTGTTCCCTTAAATAATTTCATTTTAAATTTCTTTAAAACGTATGATTTTCTTTTATTTGGTTCGTGTGGTTAAAGTTCTGTCAGTCTTATGTTATTTTTTTTTGTATAATTAATTATTTATTATCTTGATATTTGCATCGGGTTAAATTAATAAATTATATCAATTATCGATTATATATAAGAATATTAAAATTTAGATCATTTCTACGGTGCAATTACCATATAACCGCACATTTCAAATTGTTTTCAATCCCGTGAATGGAATTATGTGTGTACAAAAATCAGTTTAACCTGATCTAATTCGAGGTGATTTGCTTCAATTAGGTATAGTTTGAATAAGATCTATAATAAAATTTGACCTAACTAGATTAGATAATTTGATTGGGTTAGAGCAGGTCATAAATTAAATGATCAAACTACTTGATCTATTCTATTATGGCTTAAGTGAACTTTTTTAATATTTTATAATTTAAATATTAGTTTTTAGTAATTGCTGGATATTTTTATAGGTTTATAATTAAATTTTAATATTTTAAAATGAGTTTTATGTGATTATAGATATTTTTGTTTTAATTATATTTATCAAATTAAAATCTTGCTTCCTATAAAAAATAATTGAGGTGCCGATCCAATTAATCTATTAGACAGTTATAGTATTTAACTTGAGATATTTACTAGATTAAATCTTAGGTTAATAATTAATATAGTCTAATCTAATATATACACACTCCTAAATAGAATGTATATAAATCCTGGTTGAATAAAAATTTAGAAAAATAATTATAATTTTTTTTAGTAATTTTTAAAAAAAATTTATAAAAAAATAGTTTTAAATAACTAATTGTTTAGATAGTTATTTTTAAAAGTATTTTTATTATAAAAAAATGTATGATTATTAAATATAAGAGAGATGGGAGAAGATGTAGAAGAGATATGGGAGAGGAGATACGATGTAGAAAAGAAAGTAGAGATGAGAGAGGGTATAGATAAAAAGAGAGAGGAGAGAAAGTGTAAAAAAAGAAAAGAGAGATGAAAGAGAGTGTAAGAAAAAGTAGAGGTAATATAATAATTAGTTAGTCCATAAGCTCTTTTACTATTCTATAAGATACTTTGATCAATTTGTCTAAAACGTTGATTTTAAACCTTAATTTAATTTATTTATTTTTTTAAATAAATATAATTATTTATTTTAAAATTTATTAAAATTTAAATTTTACTTAAATTTAAATTTAAAATTTAGATTTAAATGTTTACTAAACATCGACGTAATAGGATAACTTCCTCAAATATATTAATTAATACGTGCTGTGTCCCACATGTGTGAAAAACGATTTTATTTTATTACATATAAATCAAATTTAGTTTTTCTAGGCATGATTCATTTACAACATTAAGTATGAACACATCTTTTAAGTAATATTTGAATTTCTTTTTAATAATATTAGAGTATCTTCTATCAATAATAAACAATTAGAAAAAAATTAGAAAAAAAGTTCCATTTTATCGATTCTCAAAGACATTTGATGAAGTTATTATGCGAAATCTATTTATAAATTAAACATTAAAAACTTGGTTATTAAATCACAATGACATTAAACTAGGTGGCCTCACTTGCCTATGATAAAACTTATTTCAGCGTTTCATATATAATTTAATTAAAAATTAATTTTAATTATAAATATAAAATTAAATTTTTATATTTATTATTTTTTAAATTATTTCTATTGATAGTAACTAAATAATAATTAAATAAGAAAATAAATAAATTAAAAAATTATTAAAAAATTTTAAAAATATATATTATATTAATTAATTAAATTAAATTAATTAAATAAATTTTATATTAAAAATATGAGATGTATTATTGTTGATATTGTACTCCTTTGTTCTTTTTATAAAAGACAAATATGGGTGCCTTTTATAAGTTTTATTCCTAAATATAAAGAGACATTGGGGAAAGCAAAAGGAGTGACTCGGCGGTTCCAGAGATCGCCACAATTCTGGGTTACCGCAAAAGGGTAATAACTGTGGCATTTCCTAATCATGTTACTTCATCATTCCCTGAAAAAGTGACCACATCAATGCCTGGTCCATCCCATTACTCAAGCCCCATTTTATAATGAAGAACAAAATTACAGATTTCAAGAATTTATTTTTTATTTAATTTATTACTTAAAAATTGAATTGGTCGTTGAATGGGTCATACAACTATCTAACTGTAGTTGAATTAGAATAAATTTATTAATAAATAAAATAATATAATTTAATTAAAATATAAAAATATTTATATATAATATTATAAAGAGTAATATTTAAATAAAAAAATTAATTTATTAATAAATAGAATATTAATATATAATTATATATAATTTAACAAAATAAAATTATTAAAATATAAATACTATGGGTTATTATTTTCGTAATTCAAAATAGTACTATCATTTTGACTCAACAATTAAAAAAAATCAAACATAATTAAGCCATCTAAAACTCTTAACTAAATTAATTAGAGAATCGTTTTATTAGTTTGATTATTAGTTGATAAAATATGATGAGATGACAGTCCATATATTATTTAAATTATTTTTTTTAGGTTAAAGTGTAAATTTTTTTTAAATTTTTTTATTAAGGAGCAATATTACCATATAAGTTTTCAAATTGTATCAATTTCTCCTTGTTTGTTATTCATGTTAAGTTTAACTAAATTTTGATGATTATAGCAAGTCCGTTATATTTTTTAAAGCTAAATTTATAAATAAAGATATTTTATTAAAAAAATATCTAGTTTAGAATTTAAGAAATTAAAAGAGATAAAATATTTAAAATAGTAAAAGTATCTTGCGCGGTAGAGTGAAAATTTAGGAGGTATCCCTCTATCTTAGTGTAGATGGGATATAGTAATGGATGATTTCCAACGCACTTAATCTTTGACAATTTTTCTCAGTGAATCGTACATCTAATAATTAAATCTTTTTCTTTATTACTCTCTAGCCAATTGAGCTTCTCCTCCATTTATAATTTCTTTTTTATTATTGTTTCAGTTTAGTATATTTTATTAGCTAACAATTAAATTTTCCCTAGATAATGATAGGGCAACATTCTTATAATTTAAAAACTTCTATAATAAAATTAATTATAAATAAAAATTATTAAGATAAATTTATATCTTAATAAAAATAATATAGATATAGACAATATGTAGACTACTAATTTTAGTATATTTGATTAATTAATAATTAAACTGAATTTAAATAATGGTTGAAATAAAATTATTAGGGTTTAAAAACTTTTAAGATGACAATAATTCGGCAAAATCTTTTAAAATAATATAGATGTAACGTGTAAACTTCAAAAATAAAATAGTACCTTAGCCGAATGAAAATAGGGGACAAAAGACAAAAAAGTTAGAACACGTGAAACTAAATATGCACTGTTTATAAGTTATTAGCTTCATCAAAATTTATTAAATATATAGTCTTTTTCTCTCGGGTCAGCTTAATTGTGGTTTAAATCAAATTCATTTTATTTTGTGAAACAATTCTCAGGATGAAAAAAATAAATGTTGGCACGAAAGAACTGAAGAAAAGACAAACTTTTATGTTTGCACTTCTTGTTTTAAGGGTTTATCCGAAACAGATCACATAATTTGATCCCCACATAATCACATAGATATTGGATAATTCTTTCAAAAACATAGGACCAATTTATAATCTCATATATTAAGAATTATCCTAACATAGATCATAATTTTGGAAGTATAGAAAAAAATAACTTTTAAAAAATGATTAATAATGATTATTGTTTATCTAAAAAATGATTAATAATGATTAATCATAATTATATTGACAATGTTGTAAAACTATCTCCTCGCAACGTGGAGCCAAATATTGTTTTTTGTATATGTAAATTTAAATAGATTCGCGATCAATCATTTACTAAATCAAATATTTAATATTATATCCAATCACAATTGAGACAATAGAAATTGAGCCCATCATGAAATCTAATTGGGCAAAAGTATCAAATGGGTTAAACATGAAATTTAATTAGGCCTGAAGCATGAAATGGGTTTATCTTAAAGAAATCTTATTAGAACTTATTGTCCATAGATTTAACTAGCGAATGGATGATATATATGACTATTTTGAGTATGTTCAATTCTTAAAAATTATTACTTTGTTGTGGTTCCAGTCACGACACTTGAGGAGGTATCATAACTCTTGGGTATCTAAATTTATATTTGAGGATAATAAATAGCTCGCATTCCTAACATTAATATCGATTAAGAGGAAAGGAGATTTCACCTTATTCTTATATCGTGAGTGAGCCTAATCCCTTTTTAAAAAATTTTGTATTAAAAAAATAAAATAACTTTAGTGAAAGAAAGATATATGGTGACAATTAGTTAGGTTCTTGAGGCCCAATTGGGGTCACTTAGAAACTTTAAAATTAGTTCTTACACCAATAAAGCTTATTAGATAGTTAAATATTTTAAATATGGTATTCTAAGATAGAATTAGGCTATCCCTTATTAAATGGAACCATTAGAGGGAAGGGAGGGGTGGTTTGTGGGTTGTGCTGGAGTTAGGGCTTTGCATTGTAATACTAAATAAGCTCTTAGTGTATCATATTTCATGGGCTGCAACAATTTTGCCTTGCCCATATCTGCAATGGAACAATACTTTGCAAAATCCGTTAACTAAAATAAAATAAAAAGAAATTTGTGATGGGATTTGAGACGGCTTTACGATATATTTAGGTTTTAGAGACGGAGTTTCAATTTTTTTTTTAGCAAATCCATCACAAATGGAGAATCGTTCTGACGGATTGGCAAAGTATATTCTTGTCTGCCGCAAATTTCTTGTTTTTTCTAGAGATTTCAAAATCATGTGATGATCTTTTAAGTGGAAAAAAAAAATTTAGGCCTAAATTTTCTCTCAATTATTGATTAAGCCTCTAAATTTTGACTTAGAATAATTTAGTTCTTATAATTTATTGTATAATTTGAAATTACTCCGTCTAATCCTATTTCTAAGTTTTAAATTTGCGAAGAGTTTTGTCATTTTCATAAGCTTCATTTTAGGATTGTCTAAGCATTTTTTTTTTCAATTTTACTTCTATTTAATTATATATTTCTCTTATCTCTCTTTTTTATTCACCTATTTCTTATTTATCCTCTCTATAAATGAGGGTATAATTGGAAAAGAAAATATATTTCTTACATATTTATTATTTTTAATTAATTTTAACTAATTTCTTGATCAATATAAATTAGTTATTTGAAACTTATTGTAAGTTTTTAGGCTTACCTTATATATTTTCTTGTTTACCAAGATAACTACGTGAAACTGAAGCACCTTCTGTAGGCTCATAATCTGTTTACACAACAAATGACACTGACGGAAGAGAAACAGCGTCAAACATAGAGAGGAGAGAAACAAATGAGAGTAAGAGAGTTTAAACTGCCGTTTGCAAGAGTGATAAAAAAAACCTTCTCTTTATTGCCTGCCTTCTGTCCGGAATTTTCTGCGTTGTGGGAGGAGTAGGTTGATCATATATCTTCCCACTCCCTCATTTTTCTCCTAACATAAAAACCGTTCCCTTGACATTTACTCCTCATAGACCTGGACTAATCCACCATAGGTGGACTGACCTATTTCCTAACATCTCCTACTCACATTTGGTATATTAGATGATATGAGTCCAATTTCATTCTCTTCCTTCTTTCAAATTAGGTGCTTTGTCGTGATCATGATGTTTCCTTTCGGGCATTTGTATTAGAAATCTCTTTTACAGAGACCAGCACAAAGCAACCCTTTAGTGCAACTCGATCAGAATAAGTTATAGTGCATGAATATCCTAGATTTACCTATATACACTTTTTTTATAGTTAATCTAATTCCTCTTGAGTCAGCATATAACTCAGATAACCTCAACTTATAATCTAATCCCAAAGTCTAATAAGCAAATTACAGAAATTAAATTTCGTCGGATGTTAAGATTATGAAGCACATCATGTAGCATCAAGGTCTTTCCACCATGCAAAATAAGTTTATAGGTGCCAATGCCTCAAAACTTGATCCTTGCATTATTGTTCATGTACAGCCACTTGTTTTGAAATTGCAACTGACAATATTCCATGAAATATCTTTAATCTCGACTTACGTGGTCTGTGGAGTCTGGGTCAATAATCCAAGAAAAAGAAACATATTTTGTTAGAAAAATAATACTAGAAACAAATAATATATGTGAATTCACATAATTCATTATTACCTTTCCGCTCTCGATCCGTTTAGAAAAATCACATGTGAAATATCCTATATTGTGGCAGGCAAGACATTTGACCTTTTTAAGTTTATCTTTTTCTTGTCATCTTTCTTTCCCATATTCTTATATTATTGCTTGCCTTTCTTGGGTAGAAGACTATCTTTCTTCTAATTTTTATGAAATCTCTTGCCTTTTTTAAATTTAGACTTTGAATAGAAAGGACTAGCATCTTCAGTCAAATAGACTTGTCTAGTAACCTTATAAGTCTCTAGACGTTCATCCTCTAACTCCAAATGTTTAACTATATCATTGAAAGTGATAATATTTTCATTATGTGTCAAATTAACTTTCATGTGCTCCCAACTGGCAAGGAGCAACTTGATAATAACTTGCATTTGCTACTCATCAGATAGATTATATCCAGCTTCCTTCAGTTCTCAAATCATGTTTGGCATTTCTCTCAGATGTTCCTCTTAGGATTATTTGGCTTTACTTTATAGGTATCAAATTTAATCGTCAACCTTATAAACTTAGTAGTAGAGACTTCACCAAAATTATCCTTTAAGGCAATCTATATCACTTGTTCCGTTCTGTGTGTCTTAAACTCACTCATAAAATCACTAGCCATTGTACTCAGCAATGCGATTATTCCTTTTCCAGGACATGTATGCCTCTTGGTCTCTCTTGTGCTGTACTGTATTGTATTGTATTTCTAGCCTCAAGCTCTACCATTGCCATTGTTAATGGCTCAATTGAATCTTGTTCTTCTATAATATATTGGATCTTTCGGTGCCAAATATCCCAGTTGTCCCTATTGAGTTTTTTCCTTATTTAATTCAGTAATAATATTCTTTGATACCATTGTTGTTCTATGACAAACATATTCTATATTAATTTATTGAACCAAAGAATATCTAAGTTAATTTATATATATAGCACATGTAAAGTATAAATGTAATGTACTTTTATTATTTTTTATAAAAAATAATAACATCACTAGACCCATGATTAGAAAAATACGTTTATACCTCCCATCACATAGGTATTAGCAACGTCATCATTTTTTTATCAAAATTAATATAAGCACTATCCTCATCAAAATTTTCTTTTAGAACACTTATTATCTAAAAGGCTCCCGTTTATAAAAATTATACATGAATCACAACTAAGATAAATAAATGAAATGAAATATGTTTCTCTTATATATAAGACACGTAATAAATGACAAGTATTTACAAAGAAAGAGTAATAAAATATGTCATTAACAAAGTAAAGAAGTAAAAATCAAATACAAATGTACATCATTTGATATGAGCGTCATATTATTTTAATATCGCTTTCCTTAGCTTCTTAAACTTACGAGGCGTATTGTGAAAGTTATATACAAATTTTATTGTTTTAAGCTAATACATTTTGCTTATGGATCCCCGTTTAGACTTGCCTCTAACCTTAGTTACTCTTGTATACTTCAATATAAATTTTAGGTAAAATTCAGTATTCTCCTTATCTATCATGAATCCAATATAATCGCCAATCACGCCATTAATGCCTTTTATATTTGTTAATTTGGCTACATCTCTTTCAGCTATACTCATGGCTAAAGCAGGGTTAAGAGGTTAGTTAACTTCTTTTTCGTCCTCAACTAGAGATTCATCGTGAAGAGTAGGCACTGTATTGGAGTTTGAGTCTGAAGAAACTATGAAATACTTTTAGTTCCTAGGGAATAAAGTTTTTGACTTCGGTCCAAAATCATATATTACTTTTAGTTCCTCTTGTGGAACTTCTTCCACCAACTCCTCTAGGTCTTCTTCAAAAAGTTTATCAAGTTCTTGTTCTGGATCTTCTTCAGGTTTCCCCTCAGGGTCTTCTTGAAGGTTATTCTCTAAGTTATTGACATCATCTAAAGTAATGAGATGTCATCATATAAGCTATATCCTAGGGAGTCAATGCTAGATGAAATTATTTTCAACTAAAAATAAAAAATATTAATTATCATAATTTTTTAAAATTTTTAAACACTGAAAAATACCAAAAAATACACTGAATATTCACAAATAAGTTCATAATTTCCCTCAAAATTAGGTAAATTATATATCAAAATAAATATATTGATTTTAGAAATTTTTACAAACAAACCGCACTTCAATATACGATTCCACGCTTCCTCATGTGCCTTAAGAAAATAATTCAGAAAAATAAAAAATTGAACAAAGCTCACTCTTGGCCATTGGAGCGTGTATTACACGCGCCGGTCTGGTGTTGCCCCATGGCCACTGCCACATGTTAGTCACAAGATTTTCCTGTTCTTCTTTTTTTAAATCATTTTTTTTAAAATTACTCCAACAAATTTTTTTAATTGTGGGTTCATGTTGGATCCACTGATTCGACTCAGTCCATACCCCTACCCCATAAAAAATAAAAACCCTTTTGTTGGTAATAAGCTTGCCCAGTTGTAGCCAAAATTTTGTTTTTTTAATTGGGCTGCAAAGAGCCTAATAAATTTTTTTCAACCCAATCCACAAAAATAGAGTCTCCTCCTCCTCTTTTTTTTTGTTTTTTTATTGGCGTCTAAAAAATGACACCATTTTAGGAATGACCAAAACATACCATTTTGATCATCCCTGACCTCCAGCTGGGTTATACAGATCTAACTAGAAAACAGATCGGGTTCGACGGACCTGACTCCTTTTTGGTCGTAATATCTCCGTTCGATGTTCGATTTTGACGTCCTTGGTGTCATTTTCTTCATTTTTTTCATGCTCTATGCAATGAGACTAATTTTAACACCTAAAAAATATGCTATTTTCTAATGACTCAATTTTGAATGAAAGATCCCTGTTCGATGGACAGTGAGTTTACTTATGTTTTATGGTTTAAATGCATGCTCCATACATCTTATCACAAAATAAACACTTTAGAATAGAAATAAGCATACGGAACAGTGTATAGCTAGAAAACAAAAAAATCACAGAGAAGCATACATAAGCACTAAACCTTGCTCATGATACCACTGTAAGTTTTCGGGCATACCTTGGATATTCTTTTATTTATTGAGATAGCCAAATGAAATTGGAGCACCTTCTGCATGCTCACAGTTTGTTTACACAGCAAAAGATACTGATAGAAGAGAAACAACTTCGGACACAGAGAGGAGAGAAATATATGAGAGTAGTCACAATGCACACATCAGAGATTTCAAACTGCCATTTGCAAGGGTGATAAAAAAACCTCTTTACTGCCTGCCTTCTGTCAGAAATTTCCTACGTTGTGGGAGGAGTGGGTTGATCACATATCTTCCCACTCCCTCATTTTTCTCCTAACATAAAAAATGTTCCCTCCATATTTGCTTGTCATGGACTGGGTCTAATCCATCATGGGTAGACTAACCTATTTCCTAACACTTATAAATAGGACCGGAGGAAGTATAAGATTGTCCTATTTTATTCACTTGATGAAATTAATTAATTTTCTTTCATCATCATCCTAATTAATCTTTTAAAAATATCTATTTGATATCTTTTTGGGTGACAATTATATTAGGGAAATTACTCTAAAGTTCCATAGAAGAAATGTAAATAAGTCTCACAAAATGCACAAATAGTTCTCATGTCTCAAAGTCCTTAATATGTTTAAAGTCAATTACCAAAATATCCTTATTTTATGAAAAGGAGAATGGAAATGTCTACAAGAACGCGAATTCTAACTTGTTTAGGGCTTGTTGGGATCAAGAGTTAATGTCACAATGCCAAGTTTATATTGGCAAGCCCTTTACTCGAAGGGATCATGTATACATTAGCTGTAAATATTTTATCCTTATTTATAAAAATGCACGACTTATTTCTTTTATACTGGTCGCGTGTATATCATGTGTAGATATTTCACATTTATTTATAAAAATGCCATCGGTTATTTTTTTTTAAAATCATTTATGCGAGAACCAATTTAAAAATAGGGTTTTAGAAAGCCTATTTTATAGTAGTGGTATGTGATCAAGTTTTCTAATAACAAAAGCAAAGTGATATAATTAAAATGCGCACTCAATAAAGGTACCATCATGTTTAAGGCTCATATAATTAGGTGGTAACTAGAAGTTTGATAAAACATACCTTCAAGGTCCTAATAATGTATGTGTAGCTGTAACCCACATATAATGCCAATAGCAAGGGTTTAGGCGCCAAACAAAGCAAACCTTGGATCAATTTCATTACATCTTGACTATCTGGTTTATCCCTTGTTTGAACTTCAAATCCCGCAATGGGAATGGATTATTTTCAGAAACATGCTTTATTGGGAACATCAAATCCTACAAATTAAAACCAAATGAATTCAAGCCAACTTAACACGTTAAATTAATACGAGTTAAGAAAAAAGAGAAAATAACAAGTACCTTTGCTTTGAGGCAAGTAATAGCGATGTGTTGGATGTGGCCAAAGCAAGAGAGAAATTGGCTCACGTTAGCAAACCATAAGATAGGATCTATGCGGCATTCTTGCAATCGAATGTTGACAACGCATTTGGTTGATAAAATAGTGAGGGGATAAATTTGTGGGCTTCCTTCATAGTCAAATTTGAGCAAACTGCCTCTTTGAAATCGGAGCATTTCTTCGATTGCAATATCTCAAGTTTGTCAATTTTCAACTCCATCTTCCTTAAGCCACTGCAACTACATATTACCAGCTGCTTCAGACAAGCTAAGTTTGATATTACGCTCTTTACCCACTCATCTGTTATGGCCACATTTTTTAATTCCAAAACAGTAAGAGCCACACATGGTGAGATATTCATTGTACATCTTTGTCTTTTAGAATCGACAAAGGCGCCATAAGAAAAACAAAAGCGCTCTAGATTGGGAGTGGAAAGGAATAGGTTCTCAAGATTATGGATTTCCGACATGTTCAACTCTTTAACTTTCGGAGTTATGAATCATAAAGTTCACAGGCAAATGACAATGACTAATGAGCAAATTCTCAGTGACTGGTTCTGTTAGGCTATACTTAGACCTTTGCATCATGAAGAGACATATTTTAAAGATTCACAAGCAAGAAGGTCAAAGTCACGCGGCTGATGAATAGGGGCTAGAGAGCCAAACCAACTGAAATGGACTAGATTCTTTGCTTCGGTACTTGAACTCCTTCTAACCTAAGACAACCAAGGATCTCAACCTTGTCCACACACAAAGATGATACGGTTATAGTGATGCGTCTTGATCCAGAAATGTGAAAGGAAATGAAGAAAGAAGAAGGATCAGAAGGAGAAAAGAGAAGAACAGAGGGAAATCGAAGAGAAAGAAAGACACAGAGAGAACAGAAGAATGAAGGAATATGTAAATAGCACGCATTTGTTTTATTTCGAGTCATTTTTCATCATACTATTCCAACAGGTATGTTACTATTTATAGACTATAGTTATAGTAATAAACAGTAATGACTTACAGTAAAACTTTATAATAATACCCCTCCCAAAAAGATCATTGCCCCCAAGGATCAAGTAAGATCAAAATTACAAAACATAGGCTCTTATATTATGAAAATAATCTTCTGCATGTCAAGGAATAAATCTCTGATTTGAAACCAAGATCTAATTCCTTCAAATTGACTTCATCATGATGCATTGTACACTTCACTTCCTTCTAACACCATAATCTTGTTGGAGTGAAGTTCAGAGATGAAACCCAAACCCACTTCTGAAAATAACGCATAATTAATGGCACCTAAAGGAATTGTAAAACCTAATTGCAATGTTATTGGTTTTTTTTCTACTCGATGCCACCTTCTAAGCCCATATATCCATATGATATTACTAAATTTAATGGACTTCCACAGTTCTGCCACTTAAAGAAGGTGGTAGCCAACTGTAACCCAATCCATGAAGGAATAGTAGTCGCAGTAGGTTGAATAGTGTTAGAAATAAGGAAATTAGGAAAACTGATCACTCTTAATATCACTAATTGGGACCCATTTTCACTTGGTGCCTGTTTCCTAACATCAAACCTATCTCTATGATACAAAAGTAACTATAACTCTTCAACAAAGTCAAAGATTGAAGACCCATCAGCATTAGAGGTGATTTTCACATTATCTCTAGTTAATATATAAGCAACACGTGATGGAAGTGAAGAAATAGAGCTTGTACTCAATGAAACATAGCTTGAAACAAGAGTAATGGTATTTGAAACTCGTCCAGCAGAATCGAAACGCCAAGACCCATTAACTCCAGATGTGATTTCCATATTCCCAACCTCTGTATTTGGAGGAAACGATGAAGCAGAGCTTCTATTAGCCACTGAACCTTGGGTCTTGAAGTTGAAGGTCAAATTGCTTTTAATATCAATGAGAGTCTTGATCCGTCTCAAAATTACAGATGCATCCTTCTTGCATTATGACATATTCTTGGGGTTATTGGATTTTTCCTTGGGGTTCATTCTTGATCGGTAGAACTATCTTCTTCTTGCTTCACCACAGTAAAGAAATTTCCTGCACTCTGGCCATGTATCGTGCCTCAAGCAGTGTTCTTGGATTAAATAATTATACTGAGTCTGCAATTTCCTCCTTCAGCTCCCCTATGTACAAGTCCACCAAGTATACTTCAGACAGATATAATCTTGCCAAGATTGTATCAAACTTAACATTGAATTCTGCCAAAGTTGCTGTCTGTCAAAGGTGAGTCAGCTCTGTCATCGGCTTCTCATGGGTTGGGTTGTGGGCAATGTTTCGCATCTCTCGCGCCATTGCTTACATTTCTTGACAAAAGGTATGCCCTATGTTCTGAATTTCATCACGGAAGCCCAGAACAATCTCTTGTAATTCATCCATGTTTTGTAGCCGCTGCTCAATGTTTTGTATCCGGGTGTCCATCCTTCGGGCATTTTCTTGTAACCGTGTTTCTACCATTCAAAGTCACGTGGCGTGGTTCAAGGAAGGCATGCTCTGATATCACTGATGCGCCTTGATCCATAAATGTGAAAGGAAATGAAGAAAGAAGAAGGAACAAAAGGAGAAAAGAGAAGAACAGAGGGAAATCGAAGAGAAGGAAAGACAAAGAGAGAATAGAAGAATGAAGGAATCTATAAATGACACGTATTTGATTTATCTTGTCATTTTTTATCATTTTGTTCCAACATGTATGTTACTATTTATAGACTATTCATAGTAATCAACAGTAATTACTTATAGTAAAACTTTATAATATATAGTGAGTAGTCCTTCACAATAGGTTATTAATACTGCTTTCAATTTTGGGCAATGTATAATAGTATTAGCAATTGGACTTCTCAATCCGGAGTAAGGATAGTCAAAATTCTGACGAAAATAGATCAACAAAGGGCTTATATCTCACATTCATAAACCCTTTGATGAATATATCAAAATCTATCTCTTTACTTTTGTTCTCTCTTTTGAAGTTGAACAACATATCAAGCTCAGGTTGGTAGGAGAAAGGCTCAGATGGGACCTGGAGCAGCTTATAATAAAATAGTCTAAACTTTTGCAAAGGGCTATGGATATGAGGACAACTAAGCTTGAGGGTTTTGAATATGAAAGGGAAGAATCTATGGTCCCTGTCTTCGTGTTGTTCAAAGAAAGCAATCGAAGTCAAGTACAGGAAATGAAATGCACAAAGAATGGAAGGCTTTGGATAAAACAGAGCTTAGTCACATCTTTATAAGGCAGAAAGTTCTTAATGTATTGGAGGAGATGTTCAGGAACTTTTTCAAACTTAATCATTTTTATGGGATTTTTAACTATGCTTTTGCTTGTTCCCTCCATTTATCTACTCGATGTCGTTCTAGTAGCTCTCCCTAGCAAATACATCAAATAAAAGTACCATCAATATCTCATGTGTACGTACTTAACTAGGAACAATTAATTTCACGATAAACAGATCATACAATCAGAGTAGATGCTAGTGAAGATTTAAGAACCTTACCTAGAAATTCTAATATATCGAATTCCCTTTTGCTGCTTAAATAAAAAGATAAAAATTCAACCAGAAATATGGTTTTCTTATTTTCAAAAGCAATTTCGGTTCCAAGAAACTAATGGCCAGGTACATGAATCACCAGACGATCGTCTGCCTAGCGCACGAATCAATCGAAATGAACACATATATAACTAGGCATGATTAAGGAGAAGAAAGAATTAACAAAATGTGTAGAACCAAGATGAAGAAATAAGATCGTTCAACATAAAACCTGAAGAGGTATAAGGATAGGAAAATAAGATACTACTTTTACCTTTATAAAATGCCTTCCTTTGTTTGTATTCTCCTTTCTCACACTTTAACTTACCCTCTATTCATTAACTTTTGATTCCTATTCCCCCCGTGTTCTCCTCAATACAAAGGCTAGAGTAAGGCTTCGATTTGAATTATGAGATTATGATGTTTAGATTTAGTATATATGGTAAATATTTAGAGATAACAAACTTTTTGATTTTATATAATTTAAACGCACACATCAATATTATTTACTCTAACATATTAGATTTAGACCAAAGCAGGCACCATGCCTGCACGTGGCAGCATTTCTGGCTAGATAAAATAACCTATTAATATATATATATATATATATATATATATTAAAGAGAAAGACCTAAAAACATGATATTTATTGGAAAGGACCATAAAGATTAAAATTATTTAAAAGCCTATATATTAAAATATAAGTTTTAAAATACTAAATTGTCCCTAACAAAACCTATGTTATTTTTAAAACTAATACAAATTTTAAAAAATTTCAATAAATTAAAACAAATTTCGCTCAAGTTTTGGTCCTTCAAATTTTAAACTATATATATAAGTTTTGGTACCTCAACAGATAAAATAGTTGGAGTCTTTATTAAATTATAATTGGAGTCTTTATTAAATTATAAAGACTAATATTTTAGACCCAAAAAAACTTAAAGAAATAAAATCTATGATTTTAAACACGAGGAACTAAAATCAAAATTAGTACAAACTTATAGTATCAAAATTTATATAACCTGAAAATATATACAAACATTATTCAGTTATCACAAAATTAGAATTTTATTTTTAAAACCGACGCAAACTTTGATTGAAAAGAAAAATTATATAATCTTCTGTCTATTATTTATTACTCATCTATTATCTATTTATCTATTATATAACTATTTTTATTGACCTCCTAATTTTTGGCTGAAAGTGTGAAGATAATAATCTCTTTTGTTCATTATTTAACATTTATCATTAATTTTAATTACTTTGAATTGAAAGGATCTAATTGATTTTAATTTTTATTTAAATTATTTTCATATTTTCCCTCTTTTTATTTATTTATACTAATAGGCACATATGATTATTTCATTGGCCTCCTAATTTTTTGGCTGAAGATGTGAAAGGAGAAGATACCAATTAGTGTGAGGAGCTAGTCTATAGTTTCTCTAATATAAAGATATGTATGTTTAAAAAAGAGAAAAAGGATAACAATCCCTTTTTCTCTAATGTGTGCTATTTAGTACTAATATTATTTATTTCAAATTAAAGAAATCAAGTCTATTATGATGTCGATCTATTATTCATCTATTTCAGATTCAGACTTTTATTTTATTTAAACAAATAATAATTTGATTTTAAGGCATTGGATTTACCATGTGAAAGCCAACCACGTTGGAGGCAATTCAGAGGTAGGGTTTTTAATCAACAAGGCTAGAGATTACGTGTGTCATGGGAGTGTTTTCGTGTGTCCTGTTGGTTCCGCCAATTTGAGGCGGTTTCAGGCAGTTCGTGGATTTCAGTCAGAGGTTGTTTCTCTAATCACATGGTGGTCTTTAACCTCCTTGCTTATCCTTTCCTGTTATTAGTCACTTATTGCCGAACAGAATGAATGAAGTTCGTAAATAGAAGTTCTTTGCCTCGCTTTGTAAGTGAAGGACTTTCTTGGGGTATTTCCAATTACTAATTCTCTTCCTTCCATTCAAAAATATGTGAGTAAGAAAAGCAATGTTTGAATGTACAACATGGCTTTAATTCTAATCAGATTTCTTTTGCCCATTCATTGATTTCATGGATTGCTAGTTCTGATTTTGGCTCAAGGTTTTCTTAGAAACGGAGGTTGAGAATTAAAGTTTCCGCAGCAGAATGAATTCATCGGCCATAAAGTTTTTTTTTCCTATTGTGTTGTTCGTGTTGCTCTATTTTGTGATCTGTAAAATGTATTTTTTTAGTTGATTTTAAATTTGATATTACCATGTAACTGTAGGAAAATTGAGGGTTGAATTGACTCCCAATTAAAAAGCATTGATGCTGGAATGATGCTGCACATTATAATTGAGTAAATTTATGATTTCAATTTTGTAAAAAATGTTAATTTTGGTTTTCCTTTTGTATACACATATCAATTGCAGATGCTTGACAGGTGTTGGAGTTGCAGCTTCAACGAAAAGAAGGAAAGGGGAAAGTCGCGGTGCAACCCGTGGATCAGGGATGGGATAATTAAGCTTGCGGTGCTGCCACTCTATCCTGAGTTCTCTCTTTCAAAGAAGATAGATCATACGTGTATTCCTCAAATGTGCATAAAATACTTAAAGATTATAAATTTAACCCAATATGAAAAATTTCTTCCTACTGTATACTTGACAAATTTCTTCCAAATATGATTAATTCTTCTTTTTTATTTGACTTAACATGTTCTTGTTTTTTTGAGAGAGAGCACGGTCCTTTTAGAGTTTATTAGATGTTCTCATTTAAAATGCAATAAAGCAATACAATAGATATAAAGGTAAATTATATCATTATAGACCAAATGTATAACTAAAAATTATACAATATACCTATAAAAGGAAAAATCCACAAAAAGTAATTTATAAATATAAAATTGTAATGACTCTGAAAATTTTATAAATTTTAAAATTAATTTAATAATGCTATATATATTATTATTGTAATAAAATTTCCATGAAAAGGAGTAGTCAAGTGGTTAGGGACGGAGGAGAGATTCAGTGATGCTGCAGAAGGTGTTTTTTTATTATTTATTTTTATCATGTGAAATTACGATACTACCCCTCTTCCTTCTACGCTGCGCAACCCCATTCCTTCCATTTACTCTGAAACCATCGGCGACACGGCAGGAGGCAGCGAGAGCACAGAGAGGAAAGCGTCACGCCATGGGTAGTTGCTGTCGTGTGACCAGACTCTGCCTTGCTCCGTCAATTCCTTTGCCGTGTTGTCGCCACCAGAGTTGTCGCATCATCTGTAATTCCCGTTTGTACGATAAATGGAGCAAGAAAGGAAAATAGAGGGGGTCGTGGGAGGTAGAAGGAGTCCTCAACGGTCGATGCTGCTGTAGGTTCAGCCATCCTCGTCGCCTGCTTACCGTTGCTGCCATTTTCGCGCGTACTTCTTTATCAGGTACTGTAGCAAATCCCCAAATCTTCAATCTTCTCCCCTTCTGTTTGTCATAAACAAATGAGACTGTGCAGATGCGAGAAGCAGTGTGAGAGTGAGAGTGCGACAGAGAAAATAAGAGAGTGTAGCCGAAGGACGTGAGCCAGAGGAGGCTAACGGCAACAGAGGAGTGACAGTGAGTTGGAGACAGACAGAGCGATGGTGAATGCAGCGTGAACCAAGGACGGAGAAGACCGAGGCGTGACAGAGAGAGTGAGAAAGTGACAGAGCAATGGGAAGCAAAAAGGAAAACAAAGGGAGGTTGCTGGGAAGAGGGTGAGTCTTCTCAATTCTTTCTAACTTCATATCCTTCGTTCTTGCTGCTATGGGGTAGGGGTTGTTTCAAAGCTGAAAATTTGAGAGAGTAAATGTCTAATTTAGTGAGGATAAGCCAGGCATCATAGTTTCAAACTTGAAATCAAACTGAAAGTATGAGCTTGCATTGCTGTATATATGCTTATCGTTGTTGCTGTTCTGTTGGGGGTATTGTTGTTGCAGGAAGTGGAGTGAGACAATGGATGTTGAATATATATATATATATACACACACACGTACATGTATAATGCTATCATGGTAGCTTTGAAGCTTGCTGCTGGGGTTGCGTGTGTTTAAGCATACGGGAAATTGTTTTAGACAGCGTATAGCCATTAGATATGTGCATATATAGATATGTATATATATATGATGTTGCTACTGACGAGGAGTTGGAAAGCATGAATATTTATATATATTAGTTGCTGTTATGGATTTGATTTAAGGAAAAAAAAATGATATGGCAGCATGTAGGTGGTTCATTGTTAAGAGAGTACAAAAGAGTGCTGCTGTGATTATTTTAAAAGAAGAAAGAATGAATTTTTGTAGTGATGAGGAGCTGTTGTTGAATCTGAACCATGCGCATAAATGTTACTTTGTTCTGTTGAGTTATGCGATATATGTGGTTGTTGTAGGGAATGTTTTTGGACAGAGGACGCCGTGCATATGTGTATGCATGGCTATCTAGATGGTTAGAAATTTCTACTGGTGAGTGTGTTTGTTTGATGCCATGAGGAATGGTTCTGAACAGGATAGGTATATATATATATATGTGAATAATATTGTACTGTTGTGTACCATGGATTTGGTTTAAGTTTTGGGAGAGAGAATAGTTGAATTAGGAGGCTAATGGAAGTTAATAAGTATGTAAATAATTTGCAGTGATAGTAATAAATCAAAAGTACTTAGTATAGAAGAGGTGAATTGTATTTCTTTATGGAATATGGAGTTTGAGAAGTATGATGAATTTATTTGTTTAGGGATATTTATTAAGTGTGATAGAATGATGGATCAGGAAAGATAGACATATTTAGAGAAAGGTTATTCAAATTTTATGTGGTTGCAAGGTTTGAAAATTTTCATAGTCAAATGTTATAGTTTTTCATATTTTAAGTGTTATATAAAGAAAAT
The DNA here is from genome assembly GCA_037074615.1 of Leucaena leucocephala. Taxonomy (NCBI): domain Eukaryota; kingdom Viridiplantae; phylum Streptophyta; class Magnoliopsida; order Fabales; family Fabaceae; genus Leucaena; species Leucaena leucocephala. The sequence continues at coordinate 12,125,260 of CM073542.1, forward strand.
AGTCTTTGGTACAAAGAGATTAATGGTATTCATTTATAGAACATTTTATTTTCAGAAAATTTAGGGAAATAAAAAGAGAACGATATCTTGAAGTTAAGAGCAAGAGTAAGTTATAATGGAGTATTACATGTGAGTGAATAATGTCCTTTAAAAATAGTATTTTTAATAACTTGTTAATTGATATATTTTATTTACAGTGTTAATTTTAAATATGATTTATGAAAGGCAAGTTTTACGAATTCATGGCTTTAATTATTATAAATGATTTTCTTCCAATTGGTTTATAACATGATTATGGTTATGTATGAAAATTGATGAAGAAGTTATAGAAAAGACTTTGGCAAATATTATATTGAATTGATTTTCTTCATGAACTATTCTTATGTGAATTTCATAATTTAGAAAATTATCCCATATACTTCTGATAGATCTCTGGACATTTGATTTTAAATATCTATACTGGGGTTTTAAAATTAAAAGTATTCTTATTGAAGATTATTGCATTAGAAATTGTTGTAATAATTACATGCACGCATGTTGGGAATGTTTTAGAAATGATAGAATACATAACGCTGGTTGCTAACAGCAGTACTTTTAGCCCTTGGTATACCATAGTTAAACTTGAGCTTGATGAATATTTATGAGTCTCGTACTTATGCCAGTTATTCATGGGATTTATTCTCGTGCCTATTATTCATGGGATTTATTCTCGCGCCTGTTATTCGTAGGTTTCGTACATGTGCCTATTATTTGTGGGTCTTGTACCTACGCCTGTTATTTGTAGGTCTCGTTATTGCGCCTATTTTTGTGGCTTTGAGCTGTGCTAGATTGGTTAATTATCCTCATGGATTGTGTGTCTACGCCTGTTTTGTGGCCTCGTGCTACACATGGTTATTTACCCTCGTGGACTGTGTGTCCACGCCTATTTTCATTATGTTAAAGTCCTACGGAAAAAGGATTGAGTTGAAATGATTATTTTAAATGGTTTTCTTGAAATAACAATGTTTACATCAAATTACAAAATGTTATGATTTATATTTAACATGTTGAAATTGTTTATTTCTGCATTTTTAAATTATGTTTTTAGGATGTTATTCACGAGTAGATTATTTGGCTTCAGGTAGTGCAGTGTAAAGAGCCTCACGTTTGATCTGGAGCACTAATTTTTGACGTATCTCCTTTTGATATAATTATAATTTATGAAATACCTATATTATTTGGTTTAAACCTTAGATGCTCTACATAGTCTATAGATAAGATTCTGGTTATTTTGGAAAAATGTTACAGAAGATTTGAACATTTACAGTTTGTTGTATGGTGGTCGGGAGATCGGTTATACAACGATGATTCTGCTGAAATTCTTACAGATGACTTGCTTTTGATTTAAAATTGTAATAGATTATGATTTTTATTTCAAACATTTTATTTAAGGTTTTATGCTTAAAGAATATAAATTTATTTATATTATGTGCAGGTCACGGCTCAAATTTTAGGACATGACAAAAATAGAGTAGAGGAATACAATGGTTATAAAGGTAAATTTGATCATTATGGGCCAAACAGACAACTAAAAACTATACAATCTACCTAGAAAAGGAAAAACTCTACAAAAGTAGTTTATAAATGTTAAAACAATTCAAAGAGTGACTAATTAAAGCTCTGATTTGTGCTAAAATTTCTTTAAGAGTATATGTTTCAACTGTAAAAATTTGTCTATTCCTAGCCACCCATAGTTTTTAACAAAGAATGCTTATGTCAATCTTCTAAGAAACATGTTTAGTTAGAATAATTTCTTTTAGCCACTATATAGTATTTTGTCCAAAAAAAATCATTGCAAAAATCTCAGGGGACGACTTTCTTCCATATACTAGAAGCCAAATGGCATAATTTAAAGATGTGATCAATATCCTCAATTTTCCCATGACAAAGCTCACAAGTCAAAAAAGATGTCATCCTCTGTCGGTGCCTTTTCTTGTTCGTAAGGAAATTCTATTTTGAGTAAGAGCTACATAAATGTTCTAACACGATGAGCCATTGGTAACTTTCATATTTATTTCCAAACTCTGTTAACATTGCTCCAATTAAGAGATTCTATAGCTTGGTATGTTGATTTAAAAGTAAAAATTCCTAATGAGGTTAGATGCTAACAACAAAGCTGGTGATCTGTCTCGATGAATTAACATTATATCATGTAAAACATTATGAGGCAATAGATGATTAAAAATGTGCCATTCCCAAGAACTATTAATATCAATATAATTAGCTCTTGGGCAAAAAAGATCCGCTTCAGGAATGCTTGCAAAAGTAAGATATTTCAGTGGGTCAATGTTAGTGACCTAGAAATTTGACCAAAACCTTGTTAAAGTACTATCCCCAAGCTTCTATTTAGTGTGACAATAAGTGTCCTACCAAAGCTTTGATAAATTCTTCCTTCATGGAGTCTGATTTAATTTTCATGAAATACATACTTATTAGGACTTTAACTCATAATAGATGAGGATAAGATACAAGTTTAAATATAAGCTTTGAAAAAAAAAACCTCATTATAGGATTCAATGCAAAGTAACTCACAACCACCATTTTCCAATGATTGACAAAGGTCAACCCACTTCACCAGATTAACCCCTCGATGATCAATTTTTCTAGTTTCATTCATACTGGTGAATCTGAAGATAATGAGCCCTTTATTTTGGTATATGAGGCACACCAGGTTTATTATATGGAGAATGAGAAGTATAAAGATTAGAATATGGTGATTCACCTTAAACTATGAGATCTTTTAGATATGGGGAATTGTGACATTATTGCTTACAACAACAAGCCCTTACAACCGATAAATTTTGAAAACTTCTCTTAAGGTGATGGCAATTTAGCTATTATTAGGTATGTGTCCTCTTCATCTAAATTTAAATTTAAATTCATTTTAATTTGAGTATAAATTAAACTTAATAATATTTTGTTATAAAAAATCTCTTTTCAGGCAGGGTGATGATGATAATGAATGACTTTTATTACGATTTGAATACTTAATGTAACATTTTTTCTTCTATAAAAATAATTATAAAATAAAATAAAATGGTTGTAAAAAAAATAAAGAAACACAAATTTGTAGCGGTTGTGTAATGCTACTAATTTCACCAATAGTTAACCACTACAAAAAAAAAAAATAAACGCTACAAATTATTTAAAACCTCTGCAAAATCATACATCGCATCTACAAATAACTCCTCTCCTCCCATTTTCAATTGCTTGACGTTAGTGCTCCTATGTCTCTGATGGTTTCCTTTTCTCTTCTTTCCTTCTATTGATTCTTCCTTCGTATTGTGGTAAGATTATATTAATTTATAAACTTATTTATCTTTCATATTTAATTTGTATATTTACTTTTATTAACATGAATATTTATTATTTTCATGAGCTTCCTATATAAATTATTGGATCTATTTAATCATTTATATGTCATATTTTCTCCACTTTCTAACTCTCTTATACAACTTCTTTCATCTACTTCAATAACTTTCTATTTATCTAATATCAATTTGTATACTTTCATATCTTAAATATTTGTCATAAAATAAAATATATTAAATCTAATTACATTGTACAGTTACATAATAAATTTAATTACCACAATAAAACTTTAATCTATCTAATTTGTTACATTATCTATATATCTAAATATATACATACATTATATTAAAAATTCATATATTTAAATATATAATTATAAGTACTATTATTGGGATTTTAAAATTTTTGTTATAACATTTATGGCAGTTAAATAACCACAACAAACACTTGAAGTGGGGAAAATTCTTTCTTTAAATTTTTTTTTGAATTTTTGTAGCAGTTATATAACTACTATAAACTTTTGGCATCAATGTAAAAATTTTTGTTTACCACCAAAATATTTCGTTGCCTTTCAATTTCCCACTAACCAATCATGATTTTGTAGCGGTTCTATAACCGCTACAAAAGTTTTCCCCTGACATTCACATATAAATTTATAGCGGGTCCTAACCGCTATTAAATTATATAAATCGCTATAAATATTTATAGCGGCTAGACCATTATATGTAATGGTTAACTAAACTGTTATAAATATGTTTATGGCAACTGAATTTATAGCGGTTAAACGAATCGCTACAAATATATTTTCTAGCAATTTGAACAGTTACAAAGGCGTAAATTTAACTTTTGCGAAACACCTTATTTTTTGTAGTGAAAGATGATCAAGTCATCCGCAAAAAATAGATGAGAAAGAGGTACATTCCTTTGTCCCATTTTAATAGTCTTCTATACACCATATAAAACTTCATGTGAGATGGATCTTAAAAGTCTCTCCATGTATAACACAAAAATGTAAGGAGATAGTGGGTTTCCTTGCCTAATACCCCAATTAGGATTAAAAGAAGTGGAAGGTTTCCCGATTAACATGTTTCTTGTGGAAGCACGTTGTTGCCTTCTTTTTATATTCTCAATTTTTATTAGATGCTAACCCAACTTCATAACTATAAAAAGTATCTATCAAACAATGCATAACAGCTTGTTCCTCATTGGTTTTGAACTGTATCAATAAAATGATTGTACTCTTCAAATAGCTATGTTTTATAATGGATTTAATTACTTTATGATTTTGCCATAGTAGTTGATTCCATTCATTTATTGTCTTTTTTTTTTTGGGAATCTTTGCTTCTATTATTAATTTTTGTTTCTGTTGTACACTTATTTTGTTCAATTTGAAAATTTTCTCAGCTAATTTATTGGCTCTAATTTTTGGTATTAAAATATATTCACAAGTTCTCTTACTATTCAAAGATGTTAGGCATTTCTGTTACTTTTTTGTTTTGTTTTTGTTAACTCTTATAATTAGGATCGGAAGGGAATATTTCTTTGAGACTTTCATTATCTACCTATGGCTTAAGTCTAAATGTTTAGATGTTGGCTACTACTACTTATGTAAGGTGAGATCAGTGCCTTCCCCAGCATTAGTGGAATGTTAGGCATTCTTTATCGCCTTTCAGGTAATGGGAAGGACTAGTCCCACTTGGATTTCCCTTAGCCAATGGTAACTAAGCATCCTTGCCCTTAGAATCAGCTAAATTAAGAAGTAATGGGACGAATTTATAACTTAAAATGGTTTTACACTTAATAAATTTGATGGTTCAGACATAAAACTGTCATTTAACCGTAAATTTTAAAAAACATTTAACTAGACCTCATTCACTCGTTAAATTCAAGCCATTAATGCGTTAACGAAATCACAGAGATAGCACACAACCAAAACATGCCAATCTAACACGTTAACTACAATACATAGCACACTAACTACACAAACTTGTTGGTTCCCATATAAACTGTCATTTAAGAAGACCACATTGACGGGTTAAGTTCAAGCAATTAACGCGAAACAAAATCACAAAAAGCATTCAATCAAAACATGTCGAATTAACGCGTTAACTACACAATACAAAACGTTAACGAAGTTTATTGAAGAATACATCATGGTCAATATATTGAAGTGATCTTTTTAAGGTTTTTGGTTGTTGAAAGTCAGCGCAAGAGCAATACAATTAACACATGTTTCTTTCTAAAGGAACAAAAAGTAAGTGAGAAGTGCCACTAAAAAGGTAAAAGGAATACCCCGTTGAGGTTGGCAATTTTTATCATGGCCATGGAAGCAATCTTGTTTGTCATCAACCGTGGAACCTTTTGTTTCAATTTTTAATAATGTTTTTTTTTAAAAAAATATTACTCAATAGTTAAACGAATTAACTAATGGAATACATTTTACATGAGGGATTTAGTGAAGAAGGGTATGTGAGAGAGTGAAAGAAGGCACCACTACAAAATTGAAAAATAAGATGCCTTAAATTTGACAGTTGTTCATATATAAAAGGATCAAATTTGGGAAATATAAATTTGACTGTTAAATATATAAACAATCAAATTTTAGATAAGAAAATTTTCAAATAAAACCAACAAACTATATTTTTTTATAATATTTACTGGATTCTAATTTCAAGGTATCTTTGCTATTATTTCCAACATAAATATTTATTTTAGTAATTAAACTTGAGACCTAAAAATGTTAAATAAGACTTTATAACACTAGACCAACTTTATTTTGATAACTAAAACTATATTTGATGCTTAAACACAATAAGTGGCAAATTTTGATATTTAAAACCCTATCATATTCAAATGCTTGTTTTTCCAAGGGTGTGTTTGGATTAGCTTTTGGAGAATAGATTCTAAAAAGAATAGATTTTGGAGAATATATTTTGAAAAGAATAGATTTTGGGAAGAATAGATTTTGAAAATGGAGATGTTTGGGTAATTAATAGCAGAATCACTTTTTCATATTGATAAATTATTAAAAATGATATAAATTAAATATAATAATTATATAATAAATTTTATTTACAATTTTTTCATATAATAATTAAAAAATTTTATGTACGGATATATTATTATCATCTCCAAAAGCTGAAAAATGGGGATTATATAAAACCATGGTTTTGTGAGCATGAAACCATGGTTTGTAATCAAAAGTGATTTTTTTAGATAAAATTGATGTTTGGTAAAAAAATGACAAAACCATGGTTTAAGAGAAAATCTATTCTCTAACCCACATGCCAAACACACACCAAGAATTTTTAGAAAAGGGGTTAGCCTATCCACAATCTAAGGCAGAGCAAAATTTTAATTCTTTCTAGGTGATATTAATGTTAAGCAGAGCGAACTATCTGTTATACTCAAATATAAACTTAAGTACTCAGGAGTTTATTAAAAATAAATAAAATCTAAAATAATCATAAGAAAGATATAAGAAAATCCAATGAGATCCTAATTAATCTAAGACATATTCTAGATATCCTTATTCAAATAATTCTAATACAATAAGTTTGTTCAGTTAATATTATTAACCCCTGTACAGATTTAGAAACTAAGTATGCTCATAGAACAAAATTAAATAATTTATTAAAAAAATAAGTATTAAATTAAAAATAAAAAAAATTCTTTAAAATTAAATGAATTATAAATCTTTCCCAAAATACCTATCTCTTTGTGGCTTTTCATTTGCGTTTGGTTTTTTCTTTTTGAAAGTAGATAATATTCTTTAACTAATAATTTATTAATTAATTCTTTTAAAATATAAAAATTACTAAAATAAATTTTATTTTTCTCGATAAAATCTTATTTTTATAGTCACGAGGCGGGAGGTAAGGGCCCTAACCCCCGAGGCCTATCGTCCATTTGGGAAGTTAGTTTTGGGAAAAACAGAGCCAGAGAATCAGCTTGGGATCCCACGATGTCGTTTTGCTCTCCCCCTCTCTTGAATTCTTGCAGAACCGGGGGCGTTTCCACAATTCCGACCACTTCACTTCCAGCTTCTTCTGTGAAGTTTCCCCAAATTTCAACTAGTCGATTTGGCAATCGGAGTTGCTTTTCTCGGAGACTTAACAGCTTCAAGGAAAAATCAGCAAATGCAGACGCAGAAACTAGCTTGCTTTCGACCTCAATTTCTGATAACAACGGCGATGATGCTTCCGGCTCCAGTCCATCAACAAGTTTTCTATCTCTTCTCTGTCCCTTACTCAAGCTTTTCTCTGTAAGCATCGCTATACTTTTTGTCTCTTTCTTCTTTAATCTCTCTACGCTTTGATTTTCCCCCACCCGATTAAATATACAATTTCATAAGCCTTCATATAAATTAATTCGGCAAAGTTGTTATATATGTTTATCGAATTAGTCCCTCAAGAAGAGTAATTAGATAATTTCAACAAGGACTAGAGTACTAGGAGGAATGTGGGACCAAAGTATTTATTTACTCGTTTTTCACCCCCTTCAATTAGACACTACTGCATTCGAAATTTCCCCCCCTCCAAATTGAGTTGAAAAGAAATCACCTTTCTGAAATGACATTGCGGAAATTGAATGTGATAGATAGTAGCTCTAAATTGATGTTTTCATTAGAAGCTGCAAGATAATTGTAATATGTGATAATACTGTAAAACTACAATTACGGTAGGGCATTTAAAATTCTAGCTACATGCCTTTCTACCTAACTTAATATAATATGAACTGAGTACTGTCGATGTGGGAAATTAGAGTTTTACTTTCACGATTTTACAATTTTACTTTTCTCACATCTGGAATTGATTTTTCGTTGAATTCATAATGTAGATGAAACCCAATATTATGCATCAGACATGGCATTTGTATCATTTTTTACAACTTAACATATCTATTTCCGTCTTGATGTCCTTTCCAGATATAACTCGTAACAAACATCATGTCATTTGGTGGAAAAATATGCCTTTGATATTTTCAGTGTAGTTCTAACTAAATATTATATTCACACAACTAAAATCCCAAATCATAAAAAAAAAATGAAAGATAAGAGTTCTTAGTGAAAATAAAAAGAATCTTGCTCCATTCGTCAGTCATATCGTTGCTCCCTTGCTTTGGATTGCTCTCAGAAGACTCCAAAGGCTCCCAAAATTGAGCCTTGGTTGCCAAGGGGTGAAGATTGGATGCTTTCTTTTCTTTTTTTCTATCTATTTATTCTCACATTTCGTCCTTCTTCTCTAATCAATTATTCCTTCAATTTCCTCCAGAGTGGAACCTGCTGCAACATATTTTCTTATATTTTATTTTTAATTTTTCTTGCAAAATATAACGTAAGAAGGATATGAGTAGGTTTTGTATCGAAATTCCTTTGTATCCTATCATTAGGTGTAGAGAGAAGAATGTATAAAAGTTAATTAAATAGGTATAACATATTTATAAATTTAATCAAATATAATCCAAAATCTATACCTATTTAATTATGAAATATGCACTTATCAATTTTTTTTTTTAATTTTAATACATTGTCCAACGTCAGTATTTATCATCTTTCGCTTTTGGTAGGGAGAGGATCCTTCTCAACAGCGCAATTTTACTTTGGAGGTTGGTAACCATTCTAAGAATCTCAGGTTTGCATTGTGGAAGTGGTTTGTGAGTATTTAATTAGTATGCTGTTATAAACAATTTAGTTACTGACAGTTATTTTTTCCTTTCGTCCGTTTTACTCCTTCCCGCCCATTTTACCTAAGCTTCTGTCTAAGTATATAAATAGTTGGCTCATCTAATGTACATTAGACAGAAATGACAATACAGTGATTCATTTTCATTATTCCTCTTGTGTTGCTACCTTTCATTACCCTTTATTCCACTCTTTCTGAATTTCCTCTGTTCCTCTTCTTCTTTTCTTGTTCTTTACTCTTCTTCCTTATTCTTTATCATTCTTGATCAAGTATCTTAACAAGTGGTATCAGAGAAGCGCCTTCCTTGGACTCTCTATTGTGCGATGGTAGATGGTCAAGACAAGGTTATAGATGGATGCCCGAATGCAGACTGTGGAATAACGATTGTAGGTTGTCGACGAGCTGCAAGAAATCGTGTTATGTTTTCGTGATGAGCTTTAGAATGTGGGACGTGCCTTTCGACAAGAATTGCAACACATTTCGCAGGAGGTGCGAAATTTTGGCCATGGCACACCCAACAAAAAATGATAATCATCAAAATTAGGATAATACCGATGATCATCGACGGACTCGCCTGCTGAGAATAGGTTGCCCAACATACGGCGGCAAGAATATCCATTCGTGGATAGTCAAATGTGCGTGATATTTTCGACTCGAAAACATTTCAAACGAAGTAAAGGTGGATACAACAGCCGTGAACCTGGACAGTGACTCCTTTGAATGGCAACTGGCGATGGAACAGCGTTAGGGGAACGATCGACCGACGTGGGAAGAATATGCTGAACTCCTAAGAAAGACTTTTGGGCCACCACATGAATGGCCGATGACAGAGTTGACCTATTTGCGGCAAACTGGGACGTTGGTAGAGTTCAACGTTAAATTTGATACGTTGGTGGCACGATTGGATTTATCAAAATATTATCTAGTAGATGTATATGTCTGAGCATTAAAGGAAGAAATCGCAGACTTTGTGCTTATGTTTGATCCCCAAACTCTGGTGGATGCTCGATGGTTGGCGAGGGTGCAGGAGATCGCGATTAATCATCGCATGAGCAAGCTAGGGATAAAACCGGGAAGATGTCGATGTCTGGGAACTCCTACAAGAACACTCTCTTGAATGATGGTGCCACTCCGCGTAGCAATATGACATTGTTGCCTATTAAAGATTATGTATCATGCCCAAGAACCCAGCCAGGTGGGTACGTCCTCTCAAGATAGTGATAGTTGAAGAGGAAGCCGAGCACCGTGCAAAGAATTTATGCTTTTATTGTCATGAGTCATTCTCGCGTGATCACCGTTGTCTTTAAAAACAGAAGATGCAGCTACATTTCATAGCCTTGGATGAAGACGCTACAGAAGGTGAAGGCTATGGATTGGAAGTTGAGGGAAGTGGTGAGTCAAGTCCTTTAATATCGTTGCACGCTATCAATGGTGAGGAGACTAATGAGACTATGAATATTATGGGGAATGTAGGGAAATAATGTATCTACATTTTAATCGATATTGGCAGCATGCACGATTTTCTTGATGTCAGCTGGGTGAGGAAGTTAGGGTGGCAAGAACAAGGTACTAGTCTGTCTTCGGTACAGATAGCTGGGAGGAGAAGTCTGCAGATCCATGGTGTTTAGAACTTTAGATGGCGGATGCAGGGCCAAGAATTTGAGGGTACATTCAAAATTATTAATTTGTGTACATATGATATGGTATTAGGGCTTGAATGGCTCATATCTCTTAAGAATATCTATTGGGACTATAATCAAATGACCATGAACTTTTGGTATAAGGGGGGATTGTGTAAATTGCAAGCAGTAGTCCCCACGAATTTGGAGGTGGTACCAACTACTAAGTCCTTACTGTAGCAACGATCAGCAAAAATTTCTGGTTCAGCTCTTAAGGCCTCCAGAGGAAACAAAATCTCAGTGCCTTGCAATTCAGAATGAAGTAGTTGATATCTCCGGTCTTGACTGAGTTTGGGGATGTGTTTAAGGAGCCCCAAGGGTTGCCGCCATTGAGGAAGGGTCATAATCATCCCATTGTTCTCCAAGAGGGAACAAATCCTATCAACCTGAAGCCTTATCGTTATCCTGCTATGCAAAAGGACATCATTGAGTAGCAAATCAAGGAACTTTTGTAAAATGGGGTACTTCAAGAGAGTTCTTCACCTTTTTTTGCCCCAATTATGTTAGTGAAGAAAAAGGATGGGTCTTGGAGAATGTGCATTGATTACAGGGAATTAAATAAGCACACAATTAAGAATCAATACCCAATTCCCTTGGTGGAAGATTTGTTGGATGAACTATTTTTGGCCAGGTGGTTTACTAAGTTGGATCTATGGGCTGGATATCATCAAATCATAATGGTGTCGGCAGATTGTCACAAGACCGCCTTTAAGACTCATTTAGGCCATTATGAATGGATGGTTATGCCATTTGGCTTGACCAATGCTCCAGCCACATTTTAAGGAGCTATGAATGATATTTTTAGCCATTTTCTTCGTTAGTTTGTGCTTATTTTCTTTAATGATATTCTTGTCTATAGCTCTTCTATTGATGAACATGTATTCCATTTGAGAGCTGTTTTGAAGATCTTGTATGAACACCGATATTTTGTCAAGAGAAGTAAATGTGCTTTTGCTGCTGAGAATGTTGAATATCTCGACTATATTATTGTTGCAGGGAAGGTATCAACAAATCCTAAGAAGATCCAAGTTGTACTAGAGTGGCTAGAATCGAGAAATGTGAAGCAATTGAGGGGATTTCTTGGGTTGACTAGTTATTACAGGAAGTTTATCAAGGGGTTTGGAGAGTTTGCTCATCCCTTGACTCTTCTTACTCGCAAGGATGCTTTTTAGTGGTCAGAGCAGGCCATCCTTTCTTTTCAGAAGTTGAAGGAAACTTTAGTTGCAGTTCTAGTGCTTGCTTTGCTAGACTTTTCCAAGAAATTTGTGGTGGAAGCTGATGTGTGTGGGGCAAGAGTAGGGGCTCTCATTATGCATGAAGGTTAGCCACTTGCATTTTTTAGTAAGGCTTTAGCTCAACATATGAAACTTTCTATATATGATAAGGAATTGTTAGCTGTGGTTTTAGCAGTGGAGAATTGGCATCAGTATTAGGAAAGAGGCCGTTTCAGCATCAGAACAGATCAACAAAGTCTCAAGTTTCTTTTAGGACAGAAGTTTAAGACCCTTTTTCAGATGTATTGTATAGCAAAGCTTATGAGTTAGATTACGACATTCAATATAAGAGAGCAAGTGATAATTCTGCAGCCGATGCCCTCTATAGGTTACATGGTTAACAAATACTGCAAATAACTCTTAACAATGCCTCTCCAGAACTTCTAAACTTGATAAAAGAATCTTGGGAAAATGATCCTGTAATGGCAATTATTCTATCAGATATCAAGCAGTAGGCTGATGGAGTTATGGAAAGATTCTTGTGGGATGGGTTTGTTTTGCAAAGGGACAGCAAGATTGTAGTAAGTAATGTTGCGACTACTAGACAAAAGATCCTTGAATGGCTCCATTCTAGTGTTCAAGGAGAAAATTTAGGGATTAATGCTACTTATCATAGAATTCGCGGCCTGTTTGGTGGAAGAATCTTCATAAAGAAGTGGAAGATTATGTTAGGGTTATGATACGTGTATAGCTTCGTCTGGATTATTACATCCACTTCATATTTTGAGTAAGGTTTGGGAGAGTATATCAATGGATTTTATAGAGGGCTTTCCTAAATCTAATAGGAAGGAAGTGATTTGGGTTATGGTTGACAGGATGAGTAAATATGCCCATTTCTTCAGTTTATATCACCCCTTTTCAGCTTCTTCTCTTGCTCAAATTTTTCTTGATCAGGTATATAAACTCCATGGGCACCTGTAGAGATTATAAGTGATAGAGATCCCATCTTTATTAGTAATTTCTGGAGGGAGTTTATCAAAGTTTTAAAGATTGAGTAGAAACTCTCTTCTGCATATCATTCTCAAAGTAATGGGCAAACTGAATTGTTAAATCGTTGTTTAGAATCTTATTTGAGGTGTATGTGTTGGGACAATCCAAAAGAGTGGACCTAGTGGGTATCATTAGTTGAGTGATGGTTTAATACAACCTTTCATATTGCTACCAAGGTAACTCCCTATGAATTATTATATGGCCAGAAACCATTTGTCTATTCTCCCTACATTCCTAGATCAGCTATTGTTGAAGCTGTGGATAGAAGTTTTGAAGCCAGAGAAAGAATGATAGCTGTTCTGAAGCATCATCTGCACAGATCTGTTAATACTATGAAACAAAAGGTAGATGCTAACAGATCTGATTGTGAATTCCAGATAGGCCAATAGTTTTTTTTTTTTTAAAGTTACAACCTTATAAACAGGTTTCTGTAGCAACTAGGAGTACTCAGAAAATAGCTCCTAGATTTTATGGGTCTTATAAAGTGATAAAAAGGATTGGTCCGGTTGCTTACAGGTTGGAAGTAAAACTTGAGTCTAGGGTTCATCCTACATTTCATGTGTCTTTATTAAAACTATGTCCAGATCTTGGTGTAAAATAGAGAAATCGTCCTAATGACTATCCTACTGTCCCTACTTCTCAATATCCTGGGAACATATTAGCTACTAGAGTTGGGAGGAAAAAGAAGCGTATTATTACTGAAGGCTTAGTACAATAGAGAGGATTTCCAGAAGAAGAAGCATCTTGGATCTCTCTTTACAATTTACAGCAATAGGTTCCTGAATTCCAAGTTTCCAACCCTTGAGGACAAGGGTTGTTTTTTGTTTTGGGGGGGTGGGTGGGTGTTGGTATTGTTATAAAAAGTTTAGTTACTGACAGTTATTTTTCCCTTCTGTCAGTTTTACTCCTTCCCCCCTATTTTACCTAGGCCTCTCTCTAAGTCTATAAATAGTTGGCTCATCTAATGTACATTAGACAAAATTGACAATACAATGGTTCATTTTCATTCTCCCTCGTGTTGCTACCTTTCATTACCCTCTGTTCCTCTCTTCTTTCTGAGTTCCCTCTGTTCCTCTGGTAGAGACCGAACTGTTTAATGAGAAGGAAGGAAGAAGAACAGAAAAATAAAGTCTTCTACTGATAAGCAAGGTAAGGATCTCACACTTACTAACAATAGACCCAGGAGAATCTCCAATAAAAATGAATTACTCTCTATATCTTAGACCTGAGGCTCACGGCCTATTTATAGTAAGTTTACAGAGAGAAAAATAAGGAAAAGAATTCAAAACATAATCAGAAATATCTAAACAGATCCTATCGTTATAGTGGGGAGTTATCCCACTTATTGTGCAACTGAAAACAGAAACTAACTAGCAACAAAATAGGAACAAGAAAATCAGCAATAGAAATAGCAACAGAAATGATTTATCCCTTAATTTTCTCTGGCCCGTTTCTTCCTCCTTGAATAAGTCAACCAAGGTTTGTTAGGGGTCTTATCATTACTCCCCCCCTGAAAAGACGACTTGCCCTCAAGTTGAAGTTGGGGAAATTGAGTAGCCAGCAAATCATAGTCCTCCCAGGTTGCTTCTTCTGGAGGTCGTTCTGCCCATTGAATTAGTAGCTCCAAGTGCTTGCTTGAGGTCCACCGGTGTGCTAGTACCTTCAATGGAGCAAGTAGGAGCTCCATGTCTGTTGATAAGGGCAGCGGAGCCGGGATTGTTGGTAATGCTTGTCCCAGGGCAGGTCGTAGTAGTGAAACATGGAAGATGGAATGAATTTTGGCTGTTGAAGGGAGTTCTAATTCATAAGCTACTTGTCCAATGCGTCGGAGAACTTTATAAGGCCCAAAGAACCGAGGAGATAGCTTCTCGAATCGTCGTTTAGCTAAAGTTTTTTGGCGGTAAGGCTGCAACCTCAACCATACCATATCTCCTGGTGTAAATTGGAGATCCCTGCGGTGCTTGTCAGCTTGAATTTTCATACGGTTTTGTGCTTTCAACAAGTTATCGCGCAGAACCCTTAGCATATCATCCCTTAGCTCCAATTGCTCTTCTAAGTCAGCTACGGAGGTTTCTCCCTTGACATAAGGAAGTAATGGGGGTGGGTCCCTTCCATACACAAGCTTAAAAGGCGTAGTACCAGCAGCCACATGATAACTTGTGTTGAAAGAGAATTCTGCCCAGCACAAGTAGTCCCCCCACTTCTTAGGTTGCTCATGTGTGAAGCAACGCAAATATGTTTCCAGACAACGGTTTACCACTTCAGTTTGTCCATCAGATTGGGGGTGGTATGCCGTGCTCATGTTCAGGCGAGTTCGGCTCAAACGAAATAGTTCTTGCCAGAATATGCTTAAAAAAAGGGGGTCCCGATCAGAGACTAGTGACCTAGGCATACCATGTAGGCGTACAATCTCTGTGCAGAATAGTTGAGC
Organism: Leucaena leucocephala; assembly: GCA_037074615.1. Classification (NCBI taxonomy): domain Eukaryota; kingdom Viridiplantae; phylum Streptophyta; class Magnoliopsida; order Fabales; family Fabaceae; genus Leucaena; species Leucaena leucocephala. The sequence goes on from CM073542.1 coordinate 12,140,669, forward strand.
CACAGACTTAGCAGTATATGGATGGGACAAGGCAATGAAATGGGCGTACTTGCTCAGCCGGTCCACTACTACCAAAATCACATCATAACCCCTAGACTTTGGGAGGCCAGTAATGAAGTCAAGAGATATATCCTCCCAAATTCTTTCAGGAACAGGGAGAGGCTGAAGAAGACCTGCAGGAGCCAGTGTTTGATATTTGTTCTGCTGACATGTCGCGCATTGCTGAATGTAATGTTTGACATCTTGCTTCATCCCTTTCCAAAATAAGTGAGCACTCAGCCTTTGTAAGGTTTTAAGATAGCCGCCGTGGCCCCCTGTAGGCGTAGCATGGGCTTCTTCCATCAGTTTACTTCGGAGTCCCGCTTGATTGGGTATAACCAATCTAGATTTGAAATACAGTTTGCCCCTGACTATGCTATAATCAGATGTGGGGTCAGGATTCTGTTGTAAGTTGCTGATTATAGCCTTTGTGGTAGGATCATCTTGTAGTGCGTGAGGTAATTGCGCAAGGTCATTTACCATAGGCACCACTAATTGAAAGAATTCTGCTTGTTGGGGGCGTCGAGATAACGAATCAGCTGCAGAGTTCTCCTTTCCTGATTTATAAGAAATTGTGAAATCAAATGGAAGCAATTTGATTAAAAGTCTCTGCTGCGAATTAGTCACAATTCGTTGATCCAGTAAGTGTTTTAGACTGCAGTGATCTGTTTGAACCCAGAAATGGTGGCCTAGGAGGTAGTGTCGCCATTTTTGAATGGCCAGAACCAAGGCTAGCAACTCCCTGTCATAAGTTGATTTATAACGGTTAGAGAAGGAGAAGCCCTTGCTGAAATATGCTACTGGGTGGCCTTCCTGCATCAGCACAGCTCCAATCCCATCCATGGATGCATCACATGCTACGGTAAATTCAAGATTAAAGTTGGGCAGCCTCAGTACTGGGGTACTGGTTAAGGCATCCTTGAGGGCCCCAAAAGCAGTATGTGCCTGTTCTGACCATTTGAAAGAGTCTTTTTTGGTCAAGTCTGTCAATGGCCTAGCAATTAACCCATAATCTTTCACAAATCGTCGGTAATAGCCTGTGAGTCCCAGGAATCCCCGCAGTTCCTTAGCATTGGTTGGTGTGGGCCAGTTAATAACTGCTGCGATTTTCTCAGGCACTACCTCCACTCCTTGTTGGGAGACAATGTGGCCCAAATAATCAATCTTGGTTTGCCCCAGAAAGCATTTCTTCACATTGGCATAGAAGGATTGCTGCTGCAAGATCTGGAAAACAGTGCGAAGATGCTCCAAATGTTGGTGAGCAGTGGAACTGTAGACCAATATGTCGTCAAAAAAGACAAGTACAAATTTCCTCAAGTAGGGCCTAAATAGCTCATTCATAATTGATTGAAAAGTAGCAGGAGCATTTGTGAGGCCAAAGGGCATGACTATAAATTCGTAGTGACCTGAGTGGGTTCTGAATGCAGTTTTATGGATATCTGAAGGTAGTACAAGTATTTGATGGTAACCAGACCGGAGATCAATTTTTGAAAAGTAAGCGGCTCCATGTAATTCATCCAGTAATTCGTCAATATTTGGGATAGGATACTTATCTGGTATTGTGATACGGTTGAGACGACGATAATCTATGCAAAGCCGCCATGATCCATCTTTCTTGCTTACTAGCAATACAGGACTGGCAAAGGGACTAGAGCTGGGTCTAATGAACCCACGTTTCAGCAACTCCTCAATCTGTGATTCAATCTCATTTTTTTGATAATGTGGGTAACGGTAGGGTCTCAAATTAGGGGGAGAGGAATTTGGCAACAAGGTAATGGGATGGTAGTGGCCTCGGGCAGGGGGTAGTGCCGTGGGCTCGGTGAAGATTGTGGCAAACTCACAGCATACAGATTTCACGTTTATTGTCTCGGCCTCTACAGATTCTGTTGTCAACAATAAGCTTTGGAATTGCACATCAGCTTTGGGCTTAGAGGTCACTCCTTGTAGCTTATACTTCTTCCCGTTTACCCAGAATATCATGAACATCTCTTTCCAATTAGCTTGAATGGTGTTCAAGGAAGCTAACCATTTGATCCCCAGAACTAAATCAGCCCCTCCTAATGAGAAAGGGAAGAAATCCTGTTTGATCACTAAATCTGCAATTCTGACCTCCACAGCAGAACACACGCGGTTACACTTAACTGTGCTGCCATTACCAATTTGAACCCCAAACGGCTGAACTAGTTGCACTGGGAGTTGTAATTCAGTCACCACCGTTTCCGATACAAAGTTATGTGTTGACCCGCTATCCACCAAGATGAGGACGTCTCGGCCATGGATGTTACCTAGCAACCTCATGGTGGATGCTGATGCTTTTCCCAAGATAGCATTGAAGGAGATTTCGGCATCTGCTGGCTCTGCTTCCGCGTCGAGTTCTTCAATTAAAGGAGGCATCACCTCTTCTCCTTCTTCTGTGATTTCCATCAGGGAGAGTGACCCAGCGCACCTGTGCCCAGGACGGAATGGCTCACCGCACCTGAAGCAAAGTCCTTTCTCACGACGGCGCTGGTGTTCTAGAGACGCAGTCGAGGAAACAGTTTTAGGGCCAGAGGGCGATGCGAATGCCGCTTTATTGGCGTTTGCTGAACCAGTTCTGGCGTCACGGGCACTGTAGCTTGGGAAACTTGGGTTGGTCCGGTTCTGGCCAGAGTGGAAATTGGGCTTAGATATCACAGTAGACTTAAGTTTTTTCTCATACTCCAGCGCAAGGCTAGTGGCCCGATAGACAGTGCGTGGTTTATGGATCCTCACATCTGCCTTGAGTTCTTCTCTCAGCCCATTAATGAAAACTCCGATTAAGCAATGCTCTGGCCAGTTCTTCACATGAGCAGACCGACGTGCGAACTCAGCACGGTATTCTGATATAGTATCGCTTTGTCGAATGCTACACAAATATTCATCTGGGTTTTGGTATTCTGGAGGTCCATAGCATTCCTGTAGTGCCTTGACTAATTCATCCCAATAGACGACTGTCCGCTCCCCGTTGATCCAGGAGAAGAGGTCTAGTGCGTCCCCTTCGAGGTTCATAGAGGCAACGTCTACCTTCATGTCTTCAGGAGTCTCATAGTATCTAAAATACTTCTCAGCCTTCAAAATCCATCCTCTCGGGTCTCCTCCACTGAACTTGGGAAACTCAATTCTTGTATAAGGCATGCGGCGTCGGAAATGTGATTCTGGGTCGTCATCACTATCGGCTTCCCAGTGTGAGCGTTGGGGACCTCGCCGTCGATTGCGTTCCGTCGCAGCTTCCAAGCTTGCTACTCTGTCCGCCAGCACCTCAAGGGTCTGAAGTCGCTGGGCTATGGTGTTTAGGGGGTCGTTCTCGCCAGCCAAGGGATTTTCTGGTGGTGGGTGGTGTGATGATCTGGTTTCAACCATGGCTCTGATACCAAATTGGTAGAGACCGAACTGTTTAATGAGAAGGAAGGAAGAAGAACAGAAAAATAAAGTCTTCTACTGATAAGCAAGGTAAGGATCTCACACTTACTAACAATAGACCCAGGAGAATCTCCAATAAAAATGAATTACTCTCTATATCTTAGACCTGAGGCTCACGGCCTATTTATAGTAAGTTTACAGAGAGAAAAATAAGGAAAAGAATTCAAAACATAATCAGAAATATCTAAACAGATCCTATCGTTATAGTGGGGAGTTATCCCACTTATTGTGCAACTGAAAACAGAAACTAACTAGCAACAAAATAGGAACAAGAAAATCAGCAATAGAAATAGCAACAGAAATGATTTATCCCTTAATTTTCTCTGGCCCGTTTCTTCCTCCTTGAATAAGTCAACCAAGGTTTGTTAGGGGTCTTATCATCCTCTTCTTTTCTTGTTCTTTCCTCTTCTTCCTTATTCTTTATCATTCTTGATCAAATATCTTAACATATTATTTCTTCTGTTCATCTTTCATATTTCTAGTCAAGGTCCTTCATTATGTGTCATATCAGATAAAATAAGACATTAATTGTGGACTTTATTAGCTTTGGTACAAGAACAGCAAGGATTCTCTTTTCTTTGTCATCTTAACTATTTTTTGTTGGCAATTCAGTTATCATATTTTTTCTGGAAACATGAAATGGGTGGTGTAGCATGGCTATCAAGTTTCACCATTTAGCATTAGCATTAACTTGAATGACTATTTAATATCTCTTAATAGGAGGAGGATGTTTTTGGCAAATCCATTAATCTCTCCTAGTAGTAGTTTGATAATTCTCAATGGAGTTATATTTATAGAACTGTAACATTGTGCCCTTCCGTGTGTTTATTTGTCGTATGAGCATAGAGGCATATGAGCATAGAGGCAAAGCTGTGAGTGTGCTAGAGATTCTTTACATTATTAATCCTTTAGTTATGCTAATGAAATGGTAGGTAGCAACGTCTTCCTTGGCCTCCTTGGCAAGATTTGCTTGGGGATCAAAATCTGTAGTTGGCAGTTCGATGAACAAAGAGATCACTTTAAAATTTCCCATGCGTTTGCAGCTTTATGAATTTGGTATGTCTTCCATCTTACCTGAGTTTTTGTAAAGAGTCCTCACTTTATATCGATGACAATAATAGGGAGAAGGCTCCTTTTCATTCCTCTAACTTAGTTATTAAATTGATTAAAATCTCGTACGATGAATTTGTTTTGAGTGAATATTTCAGTATTCTTAGCATCAATGTTGGTAATGTACTAATTCTATATCATGACCAATTATTTACTATACATGCAAACTTCAAATATAGGATATTCCAACTATTTTTTTTGTTTTCTTTTTGTAGTAAATGTAATGTAATACACTATGCCACTGATGCAAATAAAGGTAAATATAAAGGGAAGATGTGCAGAACTGAGAAGGGAAGGGAGAGAGATAAGAATGAAGGGGGGAGAGAGACAGAATTAGAGATTGGAAGAGAATGAGAGGGAGAGGAAATGTAATTCTGAATTTCACAGTAAGCAAAGTGAAAATACAATCATCCAAGTCTATTGGAAGCTGTTTGCAAGGTTTCCTTCAAAGGAAGGACACTTTCTACTTGTCTGCCACTTACTAATATAAAAATAACAAAAACCAAAAAAAGATAATTTATTTCCTTCTGTAGTAAGTTATCCCATATTTCCTATCAATACATAACAGTTGTTCAATTATATAACATGAAGTTTCCCTTGTTAAATCTCCGTCCTTCTATCTTTAAAATATCTTTTGTCAACAGAGGCATGTCCCTTTTGTAGAAGGGTTCGAGAGGCCTTGACTGAGCTAGATCTCTCTGTAGAGGTTAGCACTTGGCTGCATTTTCTTCATATAAAATTATCAATATTATCATTATTTAATGATACCCTGGTATATCAACTCTATTTTAAAAGGATGACTCTTTCTCATGGCTGTAACAACAATGCTTGTAGATGTTTTGAGGCCTATATTTACAGCTGTCTTTGCTTCTGAACAAATGTTGAGTCCACCCTAACAACTCCTTCGCAACCACTAGCACTCAGAAAATTAAGGTGTCAAATATGTTAGAAACTGGTGCACATTCACTTAAAGGACTTTTTGGGAGTTAATGTCAAGGTTAAAATTCTCCTAAAAGAATTCGTTTGAATAATCCTAAAAAAAAAAACTTTAGGGGCAAAGTTTCTCCTAAAAAAATTAATACTTTAAGGACAAAATTGTGTCACAAAATACTTCAGGGTGCTAGATGTACTTTAAAAAAATACTTTAGGGTGTTGGATGAATGACAAAATACTTTAAGTCACTAGACATATTTGAAAAAATACTTTAGAGTGCTGAATGCACGTTAACCCAAAATTATTTATAAATATTAGTCTAGATACTTGGACCACTTGACATACTTTGGAATGTTGTGTTGGCATAGCCAATTAAAGTTTGAGAGTATAGTATAGTTTACCAACTTGGGATATGTGGTATGTTCCATTTTCACTCAAACTACCCTGATGTTCAAAACTGTGTCTGAATACTTGGTCCTTTGCTCCCTCAGTACTTTGGTGCCTTGTAGTTGGTTTCATCCAATATTGGATAGAAGGAGTACTTGTATAGCACTTGTCTTTTCCCAAAAATATTATTCTAAAGCCCTAATATCTAATCTTCATCATTACTGAAAACTGAAGTTCCTCCCAAGGTCACTATAGGCAGAGTAATACGAGACACACTTTTCAAAGAGCATGCCATACTATCTATAATCTATAGGGTTACTTAGACATGATCACTATAGGGTTATTGAAGGCAAGGACCTAGACATGATTGTGTGGATCTTGGGACAATGAGCTTAACATGTTTAGATGGCGGAGATCACTAGTATTTTGCTAAAAAGCTGGTGCACGGAGCATAATCAAGTCATTCCTTGCTGCCGAGAATAGTAACTGAAGCAGTCTAATACATGTCAGATTAATTGTTTGGTGAGGTTTGGAAGAATTGGGGTTTTGCTCTTTCAGAGCCTTGAAGGCTTAAAATGAACAATGGGTAGCTAAGGGCTGTAGGCTCATATTTGTCAAAACAAGAATAAGAGTTGCATTGCATGCAAATGCTTCTTCTACAAATATTTGACAGAAAGTAAGCAGATGATACCAAGGTGTTTTGGATCAATGTACATACTACATGAATGCGAGCTTTTGAACCATGTAGACAAGGGAAAACAAGACATGCCCCATGGTTGTAAATTGTTTTGACCTTAAGTGCTTCTTTAGCTTGATAGCTTAGAGAAGTACAAAAATTGTTATTTTGTATGAGATGATTTAATTAAGGCCAATCACTTGTCATTCTTTTTTTTTTTTTTAATGGTGACACACTTGTCATTCTTATTTGTGCTTCATATGATAAATTGATTTCTGGTTTACTTTTGTCCATCAATTCCCCTGATGCAAACCTATTGGTCCATCAATAAATAGGTCTATCCTTGTCCTAAGGGTTCTTCAAGACACAGAGAGGTGGTCAAAAGATCTGGTGGCAAGGAGCAGTATGTTGTTTTTATGCCATATCTGTTTTTATTCTCTATTGATGATTGCACCGTGATATATTTGCAAACAGAAGTGCAATTTTTATTTTTTTGTGTCTCCCATTTACTTGGCACTATGCAGTTTTTTAAATTAAAATAGTGACAACCTTCTTTTCTTTTCTGTTTTACAGCATTTTATGCATCTTCCTGTCATCTCTTTACAATTTTGCAAAATATTTAATACCAAAAAATGTTAAAAGTTTCTGGTTTCTTCAAAAATGCTTTCTCTTTAAGATACTTTACTATGACATTCTCTTGCAGATTTCCTTTCCTCATTGATCCAAATAATGGTATTTCAATGCATGAAAGTGGTAAGCAATGAAAGCGCCTTCTTCCCCTAGTGCTTCAAATGGATGCAGTTTATTTTTAGTATCAATGTTATAATGCCATAATTACCACCACCCTGTTTTCAAATTTTTTAAGATTTATTCATTAATAGATAGGCTTGTATTTTCTCCCCTCAACGTTCACTACTGTCCGGCTTTCAGTTGTCTTAGTAAAAGTCTTTTAAACAATTAATACATTGAACATTGTGTAACTTTTTTAATTATTGAATTTATTTAATATAATAAGTGAAATGTATATCCCTTTTCTCAACCATTATATCAGATAACCCATCGCTTTCTTATTTCAGCCTTTCTATTCTTCATGTAGGAGACATTGTGAAATACTTATTTGAGCGATATGGAGAAGACAGAAGTCCATCGACAGGTCTTTTGGAGAGGTATCTGATATGGAAGATCTGTTTTTGGTTGAGAATATGTTACATGCAAGCATTGCAGCATGTAATTTATTTCTATATCTTTGCTTTGGGATGCACAGTAACTCTTAAGGACTTGAGAACAGTTTCCTTAAGCAAATACAAAATATCTTTTCAACACAAACAGTGTAGTTTACCATTTTTCCCATGTCATGGTTTCATATTTTGCTTCTCTTTAAAGTGAAATCTTAATTTCATTTGATATATATCTCTCTCTCTCTTGCAGCACCTTGTTTACTGGATGGGTGCCGACATTACTTCGAGCAGGTAGAGGAATGACACTATGGGAACGTTCAAGTCCTGATCCTCCACCTGAAAAATTGGAGCTCTTCTCTTATGAAAACAATGCTGTAAGATAATCCTTCTCATTCTACAACTTACCCGTGCTAGTTTTTTTTATTGTGGGGGTTTTAAGGAATATACTTATTTGCACGTGATTGCATCCTTCAAAATTCAAACTGAGTTGTATGGAGACATTGTGATATGCTACATCATCATGGCAAATGAGTTTTATGTTTTTCATCATGAGTTGAATAGAAGAGCATTTTTTGTGTCATTTTGGTTCTGGTTCCATCATTTACTTTTATATTTTCCAGTATGCAAGAATTGTACGTGAGGCATTATGTGAATTGGAGCTTCCTTACATTCTTCAAAATGTGGGAGATGGATCTTGCCGAAAGGACTTACTCTTTGCCGCTTCAGGATCTAAAGAGGTTAGATTTCAGCAGAACTTTTTAAACTGTACATGAATGTGGATGTGAATCTGATAGATTCCTGTTATATAATTGTTGGAATGCGTGAGAGTGTGGCCCACTCATTCCTTTATTCCAGATGCCATTTTTTTCTGTGATTTGTTTTATTTTAAAAATATCATTCTATTATTATTTTAATATTAAAGTACCCAACAGAATATGGGATGTTAGGATCTGATTGAGGAAACTTGTGAGCTTATTGATCCTTTAAAATAAGGAGTAATATAACTTGACATATGAATGAAGAATGTGGCGAATTGTGCTTTTGTTTTTTTTTTTGCTAAACATAGGTATACTCCTATTCCAGGCACTGTTGCACCTCTTTGGGGATTCAAACTTTAGTTTGCCATACTGTGAAGGATTAGCCCATTCGGCTATATCTAACATATTGTGCTTTGAGTTTTCATCATGGTATTAGAGTCATGAACTCATGCAGCCCGTGAATTCTCCGTTACCCATCTAAATTCCCATCTCAGTTCCCTGAAAAATTCTTTGACTCAAACCCATTGGTTGACGTCTGTAGCCGCTTGTGCTTTTCTCCCCTTATTGCCTTCCCCCATGAGATTGTTGAACCGCCCAGATGCAAACATAGAATGGAGGTAAAGAAATGACAGCAAAATCAATAATCCTCACAGTAACAGCAACATAGAAAAATTAGGAAGTGAAGTTAGAGAAAATAAATGCAAAAGAATGAGGTCTTCCTTGACATTTGATCAGCAGGACTTTTCCCAATCAACAGCAAAGCAATGCCTTGCATATTTCCTTTGCACAATATCCTCGAAAACCAACTGGGCTACATTGCATCTGACTTCATTTCTTAGACCAGCTGGCCTCTTGGGCCCTATTTCTTTAACACATTTCTGATGGAGTATTGAGATAATGGATGGTATGGGGAGTTATAGAAATATTAGGAATAAATGTTTATTTAAATTATTTTAGATATTTTCTATTTTTTTGGTTATTTTTCTGATTTGATGAGTGTTCCTTAGAATTAGGAGTAGTGGGTTATTTAATTATTCATTTTAGAGGTAGTTAGCTAAATATGTGGAGGACCAAGTCTCCAACGGGCAAATCAATTTCTAAGGGTTGTTTAGTGTTTCCGGTATTTTAGTGATATTTTCCTATTTTTCGTATTTATTAAATTGTATTTCAGCACTATAAATATGTTAGCAGCCCTTCCCTCTTGTGATTTCAGATGCTCTTGGCTTATTTGATCTGCTATGCTAATAGATAACCATTGACATTTTTTTGTGCATGGAACGAATATAAGGAATGAGCCACATTGTTTATTGTTAAATGTTCATGAATAGTGTAATTTACGAGAGATTTTATTATATATATTCATATATTGGTGGATGGACCAAAAGAAATTATTTGGAATTCTATATTTGTGTTGATTTTGTATTGATTACGATTTCAATAGGACTTGAAGTTTTCAAATTTGGTATATGTTTATGGGACAACACTTTGGTATCAGTTTTAGGTATTTGTCACTAGGCTCTTCAATTTAAAAAGAAAAAATAAAGATACCGCTGCATAATTTTACAACTTAACATCATATAATTAAGTCTTTTAGAAATTTCCTTCACATGTTATGTTTTTCTTGGAAGATTTGATGGAAAACAGGAGAGGAACTGATTGTGTCTAAGTCCAATCATGAGCAATGCCGCAGAAAGAAAAGATTTGAAAGTGAAATAATTTTTTGTTTTGGGCTTGTGTTATGTTTATCATCACAAACCTTGCATGTTCACAAAATTTCTCTTCACAGGTTCCTTACTTCATTGATCATAACACTGGTTTTCAATCCGGAGACTACAAGATGATCATATCCTATTTGTTCCAAACCTACTCGGTAGCTACCATGTAATTTCCACTTACTATAGTTGAATTTGACTCTAAGTCGCAAAATAAATAAATGCTATTGAGGTCTGTATTAGTTGTAAACAAAATAGCTCTGGTATTGCCAGTAGAAAGTTTGATATAATTACACAGGTCATTCGGTTTACAAAACTTATTGAATGGAGAGAGAAATACTTAAATACTTCAAGAGTGCTATATCATTTAAATTTTGTCCAATAAAAAACACAACAATTAAATCGGTTTTAATTCTAGTTGGCCAATTAATCTTCTGATACAATTTATATTTTATTTTGTTTTTAAGAGAAACATTCTATTAATATTATTCTTTTTTATTATTATGCTATATCTTGTTAAGAGCTTTATTTTTCTTAAAATAAAATAAAATAAAATAAAATATGAATTGTTTTTGATAAATTATAAGACAACTAGGATTAAAATTAGCCAAGTTGTTTTCAATTGGACAAAGTTTAATGTTGCAAAGTATACAAGTATTTCTTATGCACTTTCACCATAGGCCTCTTGTTGAATGAATTAGATTGATGGAGAGCAATCTCTAATACATGCTAAAAGTTTTTCATGAGGCTAATGTGAATAATGCTCATTGTAATGTTCCCAGTTATTTAAAAAAAAAAACTTGAACTTTATTGATGAAAATAATAGGCATCCTAGAGTTATCCACTCATACAAAGGAGTAGTTTTCATTTTTTTTTCTTATTTTACATATTTGTATCATTGTAAAAATCTAGCTTTTAATATGTATTCCTCATATCCTTAATATATAATATATTTAATTAATTTAATTAGATTAAAAAAATTAGTTAACATATTATATTTTTTTTTAAATATTCTAATAGTTTTCTTTAACTCTCTATTCCTCTTTTATTTGATATTATGGATGGAATATTAATAAAGATGATTTGAGAAAAAAATTGATAAATATAAAAAATAAATTTTATATTTAATATTTAAGATCAATTTTTTAATTAAATTATATATTAACAATAAGGGGAGTAACATTTTATTTAACATAAATTTTTTTTAATTATATGATAGATGACTCTATGGTGTCTTATCTCTTACGAGATGTCTATTTATTTACAATCTTTAGCTTTAAAAAAAGAAAAAGAAAAAAAAAGGTGGGGCATTAGACACTCCTAATCCCTTTTTTGCCAATCAATTTTTAAAATGGCAGTTATTTTATCATGCTTCTATTCATAATATAATGGCTTCCGACAATTAATGTGTTAGGATGTATTTTGATACTTTTTAAAATTATAGTTTTAGAGAGAAAATTATGGTTTTAATTTTTTTTAATATTTCATAAAATCCAATAATTAATTATATATGTCAAAATTATAGTTTCTAAGAGTTAAAATTATAGTTTTCTATGAAGCTAATTTATTTTACTTCTTTATAAATTATTCTCTATTAAAATTATTTTTTTTAGAAACTGTTCTTTAAAAATTAATCCAAACCCATCTGAATCTAAGTTATGTTTATTTATTGGCACATATTACTCATATTTGGCGCCTAAGTTAACACTGGAAATGTGAAAACAAATTTCTTTCTTATAATTTAGCATTTAACTTAGAGAAAATTATTTTATAGGTGCTTATATTTTTTTCTCAATTTTTAAATTAGTATATATATATTTTTTAGATTAATTAAATCATTTAATTTTTTCTATCAATATCGTTAGCTCATATAACTTTAATCTATTAACATTATTAGCCTCTATATGGAAACTAATGATATTAACAAAATAAAATTAAATATTTAATTAAAAGGGAAAAATATATAGATACTAAATTAAAAACAAAAAGAAAAATAAGTAACTACAAAATAGTTTTTCCGTTTTTTAAACAAAAATTAGTTTGAGGATTTTATCGTTATTCTACACGACTTCCCTGTCTCAAATGATTTTAAGTAAATCAGATAATTAATTAAGCTATTATTAAATAATATTGCTCACGGTTATGAAATAAAAATACTGCAAAAGATATTCTATATTATTAAATCAAATACTATCTTTAGTCCTTATTATAAATATTAAATAACTAATTTAATTAGATTAAAAAATTAATTATATTAATTATTTGTTTCAGTATATTTTTCCAATTTTAATATGATTTTATTTAGTATAAGTGCAACTTTAGTCATTTAACTTTAAATCAGATTTCATTTTAATTCTTTAATTTTATAAAGTGTCTTTTTAATATTCTCTAACCCTAACATTGAAATTTTAAATGTTTAACAAAATATTCTTAAATAATGATATATTAAGTTTAATTTTCATATATAATAATTATTGATAGAAAAATAATCCTTTAAAATAATAGTGTAAGGCTTAAATGACAAAAAATATACTCTTATATAAATTAAGGAATTGAACAAAATCCTTATATAATTTTAGATGACAAAATCTATGCCAACAAATATTATTCTATTTAATAAAAAGTTATCTTATAACTTATAAAGTTGTAAGTTTAAATTATATTGTTGATGTGAAAATCTTATTAGTAATTTTTTTTAAATAGTTTTTTAAAATTGGATGCATATTCTATTCTTAGTGAGCCTGATCCAACTCAAAGGGCCTATAGGAAAAAAAAAAGATTTTTAGATAATTTTTAGAAAATGATTTATAAAAAAATTTATAGAAAAAAATAGTTATAAATAAATTAGTATTCAGGTTAGTTATTACCAAAAAGACTTTTGTTATTGGCAAATTACTAAAAATGATACGATTTTATTAAAAAAAAATGAGAGAAGAGGAATGGTAAAAAAGATATAAAATAGAGGTAAATGAAAGAGGAAAGAGGGTAAAAAAAGAGGAAAAATGAGATAAAGTGTAAGAAAAATATTAATAAAATAGTAATTAGATAATTTATAAGTTCTTTAGTTATTGTTTGGTTAGGGGTTTCGAAAGGGGAGATGAGATATAAATGTGTTTTGTTATAAAAATGGAGGAGAGGGGAGGTAAAATTTTGTGTTTATGTGCTTACCTTCCCTCCAAAAGTGGGGAGTTTTTGGAGATGAGAAATTTTTTTATCTAATTTTGATCAAATTATTCTTTTATATATTTTTAATATTTTAATTATACCCTTATCAGTTAATTTTTTTTTTCATTCTCTTCACATATAATTTTTTCTTTGATTGCTAAAGTCTAATAAACATGGTAAATGATTTATATATTATATTAAGAATATAATAATGATAAAATTAATGATAAACAATGTTAAAATTTTACCAAATTTGTTATAATTTTTTAATTTTATTATATATATAAATAAGATAAAAAAATTTAAGATTCATAAATTAAGAAATAATAATTTTATTGTGAATATTGTAAATAAATTTAAATAAAGAGATAAAGGTATATTTGTCAATTTTTAATTAACCCCTTCCCCTCCCCTTCTAAATCAAATAAAAAATACCATCTCTATTTTCCTACCTTTATACCCACAACCTCCCATACTTTTTCTTACATTCTTTTAAATTAATCTAACATACCATCTCCTAAATTGAATCAAACGAAACTTTATTATTTTAAAATTTATTCTTGATAACTTATATAAAATTTTAATTTTATCTAAATTTTTTTTAGATAAATATAATTGTATATTTTAATTTTTTTTATATCAAAACTGACGTAAAATAATCATTTTAAAACTGAGGTTTACCTTTATAATCTAAGTCTCTATTTTTAATACTTTGTATTTTGACTTTTACAACATTTATGCCACGTGCAATTATTTTTGGCCTACGATGGAATCTAATGGCTCTCGTACATCATTGTGTGATCATGGCTTCATCTTCTCGCGGGGCGGGGGAATCCAAACGTTGGCCAAAATCAGGTGGTCAAAATTAAAAATTATTATTAAATAAATTGGTTCCATAACCTCCAACAAGCGTTAACGGCTAGTTGTTTGAATTGGTTCCATATATTGACTACGGCCCGTTTAGATAGGATTTTAAAAACGGGCTTATGAAAAAAAAGGGCTTTTGAACAGCTTATAGAAAAGGGCTTTTGAAGAAGAGATTATGAAAAAAAAGTGGTTTTGAATAAATGAGTGTTTGGATAGTTATTTGTAGAAGGGGTTTTGTGAGTGGTAAATTACAAAAAAGGGTATGAGTATTAAATGAGGAGAGATAAGAGATAAGAGGAGAGAGGAGAGAGGGTGTAAGAAAGAAAATAGGAAAAAAGTAGGAGAGAGGAGAGAGGGTGTAAGAAAAAGTAGGAGAGAGGGTGTAAGAAAAAGTAGGGGTAATATAGTAATTGGTTAGTTCAAACGTGGTTTACTGTTTCAGAAGCTACTCTGACCAGCTTATCTGAAACCTTAGTTTTAAACCATAATTTAGTCCAAAAGCCCGTTTGAACAAATATGACTGTTTGTTTTAAAATTTCTCCAAACCTAGGTTTTGAGCCAAACCTTAATTTTAAACCAAGGTTTGGATGCCTTCCAAACAGGCACTACATTGCCTCAAAATATCAGGGGATAATAAACTGACCTCAAAGAAGCGCTTTTCCCTTTTCCGTTTTTTGTTTTTCAATAAATTCGGGATATCTCATCGCAAACTAAGCAACTTTTTGTTTCCTTTATTGTCGTTTTCAATTTTCAAAGTTTATTACTTTGGCATAGCCTTTTCCTTTTTATTTTTGCAGAAAATAGTCTTTTGCATGTTTTTACATACATATAATTAGTGTAGGTCTCATGTATTAGTTAGGGTAAGAGGGATTTGAAGGGGAAGAAAGCAATTCTTTGTTGGATTTCTTAAAAGGGAAATTGGACAATTAACATTATAAAATTTTAGTAAAGAGAAAATATAAGATTAAAGAGTAAGAAAAAATTAATTAAAATTCTTTGTGTTATTTTGATCCTATGTCGTTTCTTACTCCAGTGTATTTGGAAGAATAAATCATCCCATCCCAATCTTTATATTACTACTTAAGCATTGAGCCCAAAAAAACTTAGGTTTACATTACTTTAACTTTTGATTGATATAAATTTATGTACCTTTTTTTTTTTATAATCTTCTAATTTATTTTGAAATATTATATTCAATTGCAAAAGTTTGAATAATTATTTTCTTAGTATGAGAAAATATATCATATTACTTTATTTTATCTAAATATATTTGTATTTACCATCAATTATTTATATAACTGTAGACAATAACTAAATATGTAATATGTACTATATTACTAGAAAATGAAAATTCTTGAAATTTAAAATAAAAATAAAAATTTAAAAGAAATTAATACTTCTTTTAAAGCTATTTTAGTCACACCATTTTTATAATAAATTTTATAGTTTAAATACCTCTCCTTGATAACAAAAATAATTTATTCTCAGCAATAATGTTCATAATTTAATTTCATAAAAATATAAATTTTATATGAAAAAAAAGAAAAATATATAAAATTTCCTGGTAAAGAAGAAAATATATTATTTTATTTTACTTTTATTTATTCTACTGTTTAAAAAATTAAGAAAAGGAGCTTCTACTAAAAACAGGAGGACGATCATTCAAATTAAAAACAGGAGGACGATCATTCAAATTAAGGATGAGACTGAAGCTATAACGGTCGAATCCTCTTCGTGTAAAGACCCTTCCTCTGCACCCTCTTCAACAGTTGAATCCAAAGTCTCTCCCTCCCTCCCTCTCTCTATCTCTCTCGCTTTCTCTTTGATAGTGTTCTTCTACTCACTTTTTCTCGATCCGCAAAAATCATGAGGCAAAATACTAGCACAGGAACTGCCGATTCTCGTTTCTTGGGCAGCATTTCGTCCTCATCAATCAGCAAACTTCTTCCTAGGTCAATCTCTTCTAAGCAAAAATCTTCCTCAAACCCTGCATTTGTCAAATCTAACGCCGAAAACATTCCTCCCATCAATCCGAACGTCCAGATTTTGGAAGTTGACCAATCATTGCCTGCAACCACAACTAAGCGATTACAGTCCGAAACTCCAACTTCTCAGAACGAAACCTCCAAATCGAAGGTCTCAATTGAAAATTCGATGCCCCAGGAAGCAACTGTGAAGGTATGAATTAACTTAATTCTGAAATCCGTAGTCTTTGAGCAGTTTATAGATAAGCATGTGAAATTATACTCTCCTTTTTTCTTGCAAGGTTGTTGTACGAGTTAGACCTGCTAACAGCAACTCAAAAGAGGGAGATCAGACCATTAGGAAGGTTTCTTCTGATACGTTATGTGTAGGGGGAAGGCAATTCACCTTTGATTCGATTTTTTATTGTAACTCCAATCAGGTAAAGAACTTGACTTTGCCCTTCTGGTTCATATTTTATTATTTGATAATTTATCAAACTAAGTCCAAAAGATGACTTATCAGACATTATTATTATAAAATGAATTGTTCGCCTTCATTGCTTCAATCATGATGCTTATAGTATATTGGTGTATGCTGATAGAGAAATGTGATTCAGGAAGATGTTTTTCTGTCACTTGGAGTTCCGTTGGTTAAGAATGCTTTGGCAGGTTACAACACTACGCTTCTTTCATGTGGTCAGGTAATTTCTGATCATTTCCATGTTTGTAAATGTTTTAGTACACAATTCAATTTCACCTGGGAAATTTAACTTGTTATTATTGTTATTTATTTTACATTTTACTAGTCTGGAAGTGGAAAGACTTATACAATGTGGGGTCCCCCTAGTGCCATGGTTGAAGAGCCCTCGCCTACTAGTCACCAGGGAATTGTTCCTCGGATCTTCCATATGTTATTTTCGGAACTTGAGAGAGTATGTGTTCCTTCTTTTAACTCGTTCGAAACATTCTATATTGGCCTGAATTTTTTGGCTAAGTTCTAATTACTGTTTATAGGAGCAAAATATATCTGAAGGCAAACAGTTCAACTATCAATGTCGCTGCTCTTTCCTGGAGGTACATTTGTATTTCTTTATAGCATATCACCTTTGGCGTAGTGAGGGCCTTTTCCCTACTCATTCTTTTATTATTGGTTGTTTAAACAGATATACAACGAACAAATTGGGGATTTACTTGACCCAGCCCAGCGGAACCTTGAGGTAGGCTTATGGGTTCATTTGTTTCATTAAATATTATTTTTATACTATTACTGTTCTCTGTTGTTGTGTGATTATAATCATTATAGCTTCGTCGAAATTATTGTAGATGAAGGATGACTCCAAGAATGCATTGTATGTGGAGAATCTGACTGAGGAATATGTCACCACCTATGAAGAAGTGATACAAATTCTGATTAAGGTAGAAAAGAATTGAAGCAAAAGATGCTTAAAATTAGATATATCTTTGCCTTTTGTCTTTTTAATATGTAGAAGTAGATATAAATTGAAATTTGGATTATTTATGGAGTATCAATTGTAAGCATTTGTTCCACTGATGAATGCTGCATTTTTTCTCCTGAATATCATGTCAGTTAGGTTGACTTATCTACATATGCTTACAGGGCCTTTCAAGCAGAAAAGTTGGAGCAACAAGCTTAAATTCTAAGAGCTCTAGATCACACATTATGTTTAATTTTATCATTGAGTCATGGTGCAAGGTATAGCTCTACTTAAAACTCATAATATAATTATCGTTGTTGTGAAGATTGATTGCAAGCTTTAGCTATTTTCACTATTAATTTTATTGCAAGATTTGGTGATTTTTGTCAATTAATGTTGTAGGGAGCCACATTAAATGGTTTTAGTAGTTCTAAAACAAGCAGAATTAGCCTTGTTGATCTTGCTGGACTGGATAAAAATAAAGTTGATGAGGCAGACAGACGGAGTGTTAGAGAAAGCAAGAATGTAAAGAAGTCCTTATCTCAGCTTGGGTAAGATGTTGTGACTTAGATTACTATGCCTAAACTTTTTCTGTAGCCTAAGTTGATGTCTTTTTATAATTTTGAAGTGTTTTACCATGTTAGATCATTTGTAACAAAAGCACAATGATATATAATTGTGTTTTTTTACTTGTACAATGTTTCTCTTAGGATGACTAGTATTTTGCTTTTTGTGTACTTAGGCTTATCTTTTGTCGTCAATTTACCTCCAGTTAGACTTCTTTGTAATAATTGACTAATGATTAATTACATCAATGTAGGCACGTAGTGGATGTTGTAGCTAAAGAAACTCAGTCTGGAAAGGCTGGAGACATTCCTAATGGAAGATCCTGTTTGACTCGTTTACTGCAAGAATCACTTGGCGGAAATACTATGCTCTCAGTGATCTGTTCCATTTCCCCTCATAGCAAGTATATATTTCCCTATAATATCTTAATTTAACCTTGTATAGAGACTAGTAGCAATGGTATACCATTTTTTGAGTCTTTAGTGATAACTATTGTACTGATTTGCCGTAGGAGTAATGGGGAGACACTGCGGACTCTCAGATTTGGACAAAGAGTAAGATCCATAAGAAATGAACCAGTTATCAATGAAATTAAGGAGGATGAAGTTAACGATTTGAGTGATCAAATTCGACAGTTGAAGGTATAACTTTGTATACCGAGCTCTTTACTGTAGCGATTATAGTTTTTGAAGGATGTAAAACTAACATTAAGAAGAGATTGACATTGTGTTATCTTGATTTCAGGAAGAACTTATTAGAGCTAAGGCTGATGCCCATTGCTTTGCTGGGGATAAAAAGGGGTACTTCCAGGGACGTAATGTGCGGGAAAGCTTAAATCAATTGAGGGTTAGCTTAAACCGCTCTTTACTTTTACCTCACATAGATAATGATGTTAATGAAGAGGTAAATGTGGGTGAGGATGACATAAAGCAATTGCGCCAGCAAATTGATGAATTGTATAGTTCATGTGAAGGAACTTTTAAAGACTTATCAGCAAGTGAAGATTGTGCCCAGTTTTATTCTGTAGACGAAAATTATGATGAGGTCGACATGACAAGGGGTGATGAAATTGAAAAAGATGAAGTAAATTCTGAAACAACATTAAAAAATCTAGCATCAACAGATAAACTTGCTTGCACTGTTGAGATGTCAAGAGCAATTAAATCTACATTCAGCGATAGCATTTCAGTCAGTTCTTGCCTTCAATCTCCAATCCTTGATGAACCGATGTTGTCAGAGTCTCCAAAAATGAAAAATCCCGAGAGGAAAAGCATGGCAGTTTCATCAGGTCGTCTTGGAAGCTGGAACAAGGTAGATGAGAGTTCCAGTTTTAGTAATGAAGTGTTAGGCCAATCATCCGAACAAGGTGAACTTCGGAGATCCTCCTTACGGTCAAGCAAGGTTTTTGCAGGCCCTACTGAATCCTTGGCAGCAAGTCTTCAGAGAGGCTTACAAATAATTGACTATCACCAGAGGAACTCGGCATTGAACAAGTCCTCGGCTTCATTCTCATTTGAACGCTTGACCTTGACATCATGTCCAGAAAGTGACAAGGTTCATTCTTCTATGCATACAATACAGGAGAAACCTATTGATAATGCATTTATCTCTTTACTTTGTACATCTTGCCGGAAAAGAATATCTGATCAAGATTCAGTTGAGGGTCAAGATAGTTTGAAGTCATCTCTTGACACAGTTGAAGAAGCAGGATTTTCTAATGTGATGACAGATAAAGTTCGAAAGGTATGTGTTCCATTGTTTTGATTTTCATTATGCGTTTTTTCCCTTTAACAAGAGATCTGGTTAAATTCATTTTTCTTTTTGCTTAAAGAATTTGGAAATTGTATCGGAGAAGTCCACCGAGAGGGAGAAGGAGCTTGAAGATGTTTGTAAGGAGCAAGCAATTAGAATTGAGCAACTAAATGAATTGGTAATAAGAATCCAAGCTTTCGTTGAATTAAGTGCGTGATTTGAATTTTACATTATTAACAATTTGGGTTTGATCAGTTGGAGAAATACAAGGGAGAAGGTGTAAGCGACAAAACATGTGAAGTTAAAGAAGCTCAGGAAGAGTTAAATCAACACAGTTCTTTTGATTCTACTGAGAAGGAAGCACTTCTTAAGGAAATTCAGAATCTAAGAAGCAAACTGCAGCTGTGTAGTGATGCACCAGTTAAAAGGTCAACAGACAAACTGAGATCTTCATTAATATCAAGATCTATACAACTGAGAAAAAGTGGTGTATTTTCTCATGATAATGGTGGGGAAGGGCTAGAGAAAGAAAGAGAAAGATGGACTGAAATGGAGAGTGAGTGGATTTGTCTCACTGATGAACTGAGAGTTGACCTTGAGTCCTACCGCCAGTGTGCAGAGAGGGTGGAGACGGAACTGAAGTTAGAGAAGAATTGTACTGAAGAGTTGGATGATGCACTAAAAAGATCAGTTCTTGGACATGCAAGAATGGTAGAACACTATGCTGATCTACAGGAAAAATATAATGACTTGGTTACCAAGCACAACGCTATAATGGAAGGGATAGCAGAGGTGAAGAAAGCAGCGGCAAAGGCAGGAAAAAAGGGTCACGCTCGCTTTGCCAAATCTCTTGCTGCTGAGCTTTCCTCCCTAAGGGTGGAGAGAGAAAGAGAGCGAGACTTTTTGAAAAAAGAGAACAAGAACCTTAAGATTCAGCTTAGAGACACTGCAGAAGCCGTCCATGCAGCGGGAGAACTACTTGTTAAACTCAGAGAAACTGAACAAGCTGCTTCTGTTGTAGAGGTAATTTAATTATTTATAGCGTAAGATTATGGTTTATGACTCTTACTTAAGGATGACAAGTTAACCCTCCGTTCTTAATATAAGAGCTAAATAACTAATTTAAAAATATTAAAAAAATTAGTTAAGTTAGTTATTTGTAACAAAAATTTGTCTTGGTTTCCTAAACTACCCTCTCTAATCATATATGTAATGGAACTACACCTTAATATATGCAATCAATAAGGGTATTTTGGGAAAAAATTATGTAACGTAGACAAGAGTTTTATATTTAAAACCAAACTGAATCTCCTACCAGTCTTATATTTAAGATTATAGTGAATCTTTTACCCAACTCTTATATTTAGGATCCCATAAAGTACTTCAAAAGTATAAGTATTTTTGGATTGAGTAGACAGGAAAGGAAGGAAAAACTTGATTCAAACATTTTCGTTGAGTTGTATTCAAAATCAAACTATCAATTTATCCTTCTCCCCAATTTTAGCTAAGTAGGCTGCATTTGTTGCAAAATTTATATTATTGGACCATTGTCAGTAGTAGCTTTACCTTGTGCTGAAAAACACTTCAGGGTTATGTTTGGATTAAGATGAGAGAATAGAGAATGCCCCCTGACTATGAGTTAAATCAAACATTTTATTTTCCTTTCTCATTTGAAAGATGCCATGGGGAGAGACAAAGGAACTTGGATGATAACAATTAGTAAATATGGGGTACAATTATTTGACTTTTTTGAATTACTTTTTCATTTCTATGTTGGATGATAAAAATATAATAACTGGTGTTCAAAACGACAATAAAATGTTCTTCATTTGGATTTGTCATATTTTAAAAGAAACGATCTGTGTTATGATTGTACCTCTCTAAATTGGTATTTATTTCTATCTTATGCAGGATAATTTCTTGAAAGTACAAGAAGAGAATGGAAAGCTAAGAAAGCAAATGGAGAAGCTCAAGAGGAAACACAAAATGGAGATGGTAACAATGAAACAGTACCTTGCAGATAGCAAATTACCAGAATCTGCATTGAAACCACTATACCGAGAGGATTTGGATGTCGTACACCATAATGCAATCCCTTATCCAGATGGTGATCAGTCATGGAGAGTAGAATTTGGGGCAATCTATCAAGAGCATTTGTAATCAAGTAGTCGCTTACTGTTTGGTATGGTTTGATTGATTAGCAATTTCATCATGACAGTGAGAGTGGGTTTGTGCATAGTTAAGCTATCTAGTCTGGTATAAGATCCTAGTTGGATCAGAAGCATTTTTTATAGCTATTATATTCGTTTTTTTTCTTTTGTTGTTGTTTTCTTCTGTATGATGTATGCAACTATTGGTTTTCATGGAGCCTATATCTACTTTATACCTTTGAATTATTGTTCTCCAAAGAACTTTAGTAGTAGGAGGTTGTGGTCTGGCTTGCCTCATAAATATGAAATTGCCCCATCCCATGAGAGGCTACATGAAAGACCTTGATATACTCTCTTCTAAATTTATAAATTCTTTGAAAGTGCTTGTTTCACAATATCCTTTCTCTCTTTTAATCTTTATTAACAAAGGGTTCGAGTTCCGAGTTGGGAATTTTTTAACAAAGAACAAATGGTTCTAGACTTCTAGTTCCCAGTTGGGAATTTTTTGAACAAAGATGAGGTTCTTTGTTTTTGCCATTTGTTTTTATTTTTAAGTTGCAGCACGTGACATAATGAGTTATTTTCTTCATTCTTGATCCCATGCTTGCCTCCTTTGCATCATACTTGCTTTTCCCAACTTTCAAAGCTTGTGATAAGATGTCAAATGGCTCATGTTGGCCTATAATGAAGAGAAACTCCATAAGATACTGAATTAACAAAAACAAGCAGGATAAATATTCACAATTAGGCCAACAAATCTCATTACTTGATCCTAGGTATCACTATGCTCATTTTCCGTTATATCCAAGATATGCGCATTTCAATCAAAAAGTGTGTAATAGTGTAGGAAAATGTTTTTCTATAGGTTAACATCATCTCCCTTTATCACTCCTCCGTGAACTTCAATTACAGAGAGGTGTATCGCTCGCTTCCCTACTTCTTTGGAGAGATTTGTCATCACAACCTTCGCATCTTCTTCCACTAGGTAATCACAACTCAGTCCTCATACTCTATCGCTTTCTTTCTCACTATTATAACTGTTTCTTCTTTTCTAGTGCTTCTAATTTCATTTACTTTTTGTTTCTAGTTGGCAAGTCTATTCTCCCATCCCGGTTCCAAAATTCTTAATGTCATCTAGCTCTAGCCAATTCCTAAAATACCCCATCTTGTTTGTATTGTAATATTCTTCTTATTAATCAATGGGGAAAAGTATTCATGGCGGTTGTTGGTCAAGCTCCTGGAGTTTACAAAATAATATACTCCTTCATTTTATATATATTAAAAAAATTACTTAAATTAGTTATTTATAAAAAAATATAAGTTAAGTTTTCTAAAATACTATTCTCTTAATGAAAAATCATCCATAATATATACAATCAACAAAAAGAATTTATGAAAAAAATTATAAATTTAAAAAATATAAATAATTGGAGTATTACATTTAGAAACAAAATAAATACTTTTATTAACTCTTACGTTACTATAGGAAGAAGTAGCATGTTTATTTCTCTAGTATTCTCATGTTTTACTCATCCCATTCTTATTAAGGACTTCTCCATCTTTTTGCCATTTTTGTATGTTTTCATGGGTGCTTTAGGCCCGATCATGTCTTCCTTGACTATGGTGAGTTTACAAGTCATGCACGGTTGCCTTGTATTTTACTGCTTTGGACAGGTTTTTGGATGTTTAATTTAATTTAATAATTGATATTTTCAGGATGAGAAAATATGGATTGTTTATACCTTGGTGTTACCCAAACTCTCGTTTCACTTTTAGCTTTGATGAAATGATAATTTTATTTTTGTTATAAAAATTTTTAAAAAAGAATTAAACTTAACAAAGATATAAAAATATGACAAAGTCTTTATTTCTCATAAGCTATATCAATATTGGATAAGAAAATTCATTAATTATTCTCAGGTATAAACCTAAACACTTAAGAGTTAGGATGTTTCCGTAAGCGCAGCAACTAGAGCTATAACAAAGTGGTACTCTCTAAAGATCAAACATGCTTTAAATGATTGTATATCTCACCCCTTCACAAGTTGAACCTACAAACGATAGGTGAACAATGGATGATGAAATAAAGATATTTTTTTGGTATAAAAAAATTTAAATAGATTCGGCATCGGTCTACCATTAAGATTAGGGTATAGTTCTAAGGCTCAGAGAGCGCTTACAGGACTTAAGAGATTGCCTACTAAAAGAGTCCTCACAATGACAATAGGAATCAAACTCATATTCTTATAAAATATAAGCCTATTTCTTATTATATGTGCCAATTCTCCGCAATGATAATAATTACTTGAACTTTCTTGCTTTTTTCTTGTTTTTTTGGGTACAATTTCTTGCTTTTTCTTAAAAACGATGTTTTGTCCAAAATACTTTTGGGCCTGGAAATTCATTTTGGGCCTATGGTTGGCCCAATAAACACTAAGGGGCAATCGAAATTGAGCCGGCGCCGTTTGAACGATTGTTAGAGATATCGCCTGAGAAGATATTAAAGTAACCGAAGTGGAACTCGATGAGCTAGAAAAGCTACGCGGCATCTATTCAGATTTGGTGGTAACTCCAAGGAAGTGGGAATTGAGAACGCTTAGTGATGGCGACGGTGGATCCTCCGATGACCGATTCCGATAGCGAGGTCGATGCTGTTCCAAGCGTTAACCAAGCTTCTGATGCTAATTCTATGCCCAATTCTTCAAACGCTATAGTTCCCTCACCTCCCAGTGCTCCGGTTGTTTGCCTTCTCCGCTTCGCCGGCGACTCCGCTGCCGGTGCCTTCATGGGCTCCATCTTTGGCTATGGTTCTCTCTCTTTCCCTCTCCCCCTATTATTCGTTTAGGTGCTGCTTATCATTGCTTAATTCATCCTCATGGTTGGGTTTATCTGCTATGCAAGCTCACGCTGTGGAAACTTCTTGGTACCTTAATTTTTTTTCTTGGACAATAGGTGAATATGAGAATTTGGAAGATGGCAATAATGTATTTGGACTTGATAGAGTCTATAGTGCTTAAATTTCTGATTTTTATTGATTTGTTTGAGGGGTACTCTAATTGGAATTGGGGAAGTGAACAAATTCTTGGATTTAGTTGGGTTTGTTTAGTGGCCTAGTTCGCTTAATGTATTTCAGATTATGGAAATTGGTTCAGCACATCTTTCTTTGGCAATTCCATTTTCTCTTTTCCTTTATCTGCTCTGCTGGTCGGATACAGTGATGATCCTGACTTTGGACTCTTTAAGCACGTGAGGTTAGATTTTTCATATCAATCGCATGTCTAGGTTTTTGACGACCTGTATGAAATGCCAGGAAACCACTTGCTGAAATTTTCTTTTGAAAAATAGTTATTGATGTTCCATCGATGCACACTGTGCATTTTGTGTGAGGACAATGGTAATTCCATGATTGGCTATCACTTCGATTGGAAGATTTAATGTCTAGGCTTTGTGGTAGTTTGATGGAGCAAGGCATGCAGAGTGTTCCATTATTTTCTCCTTCTCACGTAAACTACATATTATTAACTTTTGCCCCTTTATCTATAGCCTTTTATTGCTCGAGTTTTACTGGAATTGTTCGACAGTAATACTGCCTCTTTTTTTTCCTTTCCTAAAATTTATTGACTCCATTTTCTGGAAACAAAACTCAGTTTTGAAATCCTGACAAATTAACGAGAGAATTGAACTAACTTTTTCTTTATTGACTTATAGGTTGTACTCTATTTATGCTGCTATAACTAGGAAAAAACATTATATATGTATCATACTTTAGGTGAATAAATTTTTCTTAGTTACCATATATGCTGCTTTGCAGTCTCGGTCCCCCTCATTTAATGATATGCAACTCGAATCTGTAAGTCATGACTCCCATCTACCCTTCTGTTCAAAATTGAAACCACAAAAATTTATATGTTCTGGATATAAAACACTGAGAAGCTAGTGATGGAAGGGGACAATGCCCAATTGTACCTGCAAGTGTTAAAGCTTCACGCTTATATGGCAAGTGTCTGTTAGGGTTTTGGATGGAATTTTTATAAGAAAGGTAACTTGCACAATTTTGAAAGGTTATATGGTTTTTTAAAGTTAACATGGCCATAAATTCAAGGGGCTTCTATTCACCTTGACTGCATAGACATGTTAGCAGAAGATTTATCATTGAAAAACATGACTTCTAATAAATTTATATTGTGTCAAATTTTGTTAACTAGCTGAAAGAGCTTGCAATTGGTATGACTCAGGTTCTGGATTGGTCAAGAAGAAGGGATTTAAAGGTTCCTTTGTGGAAGCTGGATCTTATGCAAAGGTACATCAGAGGTCTTAGTAGCAGCATTTTACCCGCTTATGATACTTTCTGTTCATCTCATGTCCAAACTCCAAATCATATATATATTGTTTTCTTACTGAGTCAATTTCTCGTCTTCACCCATTAGACATTTGCAGTTCTGTCTGGAGTACACAGTTTGGTTGTTTGCCTATTGAAAAGACTTAGAGGAAAGGATGATGGTATAAAATTATAATCTGTGAAGTCTCACACTTTTTGTTTTATTAGCATTCTTCTGCTGCTAATATTATTACTACCTTTGAATTGGCAGTTATTAATGCTGGGGTAGCTGGATGTTGCACTGGTCTTGCTCTAAGTTTTCCAGGTATAAGTTTTTACTTTTTAAATGTTTAATTACACTTACTGTTAACCTTGTCCAACTGTATGTTCACCCCTTACCACAAAAAAAAGCAACAAAACTTGCTAATCTTGTAGTTAAAATTCGGAATGCCAAATATCCCTCCTCAATAGATAAGTATTTTATGTCATATTCTATGTTTCCAACAACCAAGGGAGTGGATTCTCTCCACTTCCCATCTCCATCATTGAATTAACTTTGGATGGTTGATCTGTATAGTTTACAACTGAAGGCTGTTATTAAAATATTTTATAAAGTGAATTTTTTCTTTTCTTCTTCGCTGCAGTTTTGAATTGTTTAGATCACATTTTAACTGTTTAAATTTATGTATTGTTATTTAATATTATAATAATAGTTCTATAAGATATTAAATTACACGTCAACTGTTCAAATTTGATCTGACGGTTGACATGGGAAATAGAGAGGAAGTGGAGAGAACCTCTCCCTAAGAACAGGTATCTTATTTGTTAAGTAGAGAGGCAATTCGTCAACTTTTGTCTCATGTTACGGAATCTAGTACAGGGAAGAGATATTTAGAATTTAGAGTACTTTTGATATGTTTTAAACTGCACAGTGAAGTACTGTTGAGAACTCCTTTTGTTTTTGTTTTATGCTTTTGCTTTTGTTCCAATTACTTATCCTCTACGATTCTCCAGGTGCACCACAAGCTCTGCTGCAGAGCTGCCTCACTTTCGGGGCATTTTCTTTCATAATTGAAGGGCTAAACAAGCAACAGCCAGCACTAGCCCACTCCTTTTCCAGGAAAACAAGAATGCAGAACAGTAGTACACACCCTCCACTGTCTGTACTCCCCCTTCAATTCCCACTTCCAGATGAAATGAGAGGAGCCTTCTCCTTTTTCTTCGAGTCTTTGAAGAAACGCGGCCAAGGACCTTTTCCAGTATCTCATTGAGAAATCGAGGTTTCAGGCTATTTTTCTAGCATCTTGTAAATAAGATGTGTACCCTTCTTTTTGCCTCTAGTTTGGTTTTCCTGTAGCTTTGTCATTAATTTTATGTAATCTGAGGCTAATCACGCATCGTACCAATGATATTTGTTGTTAAATTATTGCCTCTGCATTTCAGAAATGGAATCTTTAGTAGGTGTATCTTATTTTTCGTCTTTGGTGTTTTGTTGGTGTGAGAGCCTTTCATTAGTTGTCAACTGCAGTTTTGCAAAGCAAATGGTGATAGAGATATGTAGCTTTTTTGGCTTGGGGCGATGAAGTAAAATGACTTAGTCTAGTAAAATGACTTAATTCTTGGATATGGTATGGAGAAAGGATGCATGGCAAAATATCTGGACGATCCTGGCTATAGAAATTGATTTTAACTAACAAAGAAACAACTGTAATTAAGTTTCAAGAGAAGAAAAAATGTTTATAGAGATATCGCAGCCCAAAAATAAAGTTGTACTCTAAAAGAGTAATTGGGAAAAAAATTGGGGGAAGTTGTCTCCTTTGGTTCGGATAATACCCAAATCTGGTCTAATAGTACTATTGAATAATGAATACAAAGGAAAATTTCAGTTGTGGCACATTTTAGCAAATTAATTTTTATTTCCCTAAAAGAAATCTGAAATTCCAGATATAGCACCGTTAGAACCAAGATAAAATTAAATTTTGTGGGTGAAAAGATATTGACCCTTTTCTCTGCTTTTGTTTTCCAGCCAAATTTACAACTACAATTAGCAAATTTATAATAATACATAAGAGAATTAACAACACCTTGACACCCCAGAAAGGTTGAGGGCCACCAAGGCATCAAACCCATTTAATCATATAATCAAATGTGTCTGTATGTAACAATTTTAAGTCTCTACATCTTAATTCCCTCGTTTGTTATAAATTCCTTTATATTGTAAATTTGGTAATTATAGTTATAAATTATGTTAGGAATATAAGAAATATGAGTTGTTAATTCCCTTGTACATTGAACTGAAAATATGGGAAATGTGAGTTGTTAATTCCCTTACTATTGTTGTAAATTTGTTAATTGTAATTGTATATGTTGATAAAAAAAAGTGTCGGGGTACCAATGTCATTTTATCTACAAAATTTAATTTCATTTTGTTCTTAGGGTGCAGCAAACTTCAGAATTTTGGGAGAGGCAAATGGCAGTTAATTTGCTACGTTGGAAAGTTTCCCAATATTTATTTTGTTTTGTACAAAAGAAGTCAAAAGCCTAAGTACAAAAATTAAAACATAGGGGATTGCATTCCCAAGGCATCTTCCTGAACCAGGCTTTACTAATGCTCTGCAATTTTGTTACCCTCACGACAACAAATTGAAGTTTAACCTTCCAAGACATAGATAAAAACCTCTTGACTTCCACAAGTATATTGCTGCAAGTATCGTTTAAGCTTCACAATTCTGAAAGAGTGTCAATGGAGGCTTGTTATCGGATTCAACAATCAAGTCTCTAAATCCCATCTCCCAAACCAAATTTAGCCCCTTAGGCATAGCCTATTCCCAATATATCATTATTCTAGTTCTTTCCCTACGCTTTCAAGGTATGGCGTTCTGGTGCCTATGAACTTACAGGTATCTTCGTGATTCCATGTACAAAAGGCGGTCCACTGGAGGCAAGAAGAACGCGTGGAGGAAGAAAAGAAAGTAATTATTTTCCCATTTTGTGTTTTCATTGCTTTAACAATATTTCGAACTTTAATTCCCTTCCCTCCATTTGTTGTGGAGTTGGAGATTATGATACGT
Organism: Leucaena leucocephala; assembly: GCA_037074615.1. Classification (NCBI taxonomy): domain Eukaryota; kingdom Viridiplantae; phylum Streptophyta; class Magnoliopsida; order Fabales; family Fabaceae; genus Leucaena; species Leucaena leucocephala. The sequence goes on from CM073542.1 coordinate 12,170,190, forward strand.
GGTGATTTCCTTTTGACTGATTAAAAGAAGTCGACGTCGCGATGTATCGTTATTGATTGGCTTGGTTGATTATTTATAGTGTCATATAATCAATTTAGTGTGGAAAGTTTACTCAGTAGGAAATATGATGGAGTTGTTTGATTTATCTTCTTGAATCGACGATGCAGCTGCCTTCCAATATTATAAATGTCTCATATCAACATTCAACTAAACTAATAATATCTGTTGGTTGTGGTTGTGTCTGCAAGTGGTTATTTGTTCAGTTGAGAGGGGAAATTAAAAGCGAGTGAATTTAGTGGAAATTGAAGAAGTTTATAGTTTAAGCTAAACAGGAGGCACACAAAGCTGAAGCAAATTACAAGGATGCCGAAATTTTCAACTCTTGGTTGCTTAAACCTCTTCCCTATTGGTTCTTATTGCATCATGATGATGATAGAAATGTGTTCAAACAATAAATGTTTGTCCAGATTGGATAAAGAAAATAGATTGGGGCTGATGAGAGGCTCTTCGATCTTAAAATGATATGATTAAGATAGTCAAAATGGGCCACATCATGGCAGGGGTATTGTATATTTTACTAATACAGTATTTACCCCTTTTATCAACACCAAAAAGTGTTCAAAGAATCGACTGACATCACATTTTTCTTGATTGGTATTCCTTTCTTGACAGGTATGAGCTTGGGAGGCCACCGGCAAAAACTAAGCTACCAAGCAACAAAACAGTGAGGAGGATTAGGTTTGATACTAGAAATTACTCATGGTGGAGTGAAGCTGGGACTCGCAAAACTAGAAATTTTGATGTGGTGTACAATCCTTCTAATAATGAGCCGGTTTGTACCCAGACATTGTTCAAGAGTGCTATTGTTCAGGTTGATGCAGCACCTTTCAAGCAATGGTATCTCCAACATTATGGTGTTGACATCAGTCACAAGAAGAAGACTATAGCTTCTGCCAAGAAGGAAGGGAAAGTAATACAACCTCTTAGTTTATATGTTTCAACTCACCTACTGGTAATGCATATTTGCTTCTTATATGAGATAGGGTTTCCAAGTCAAATTATTTGTTCTGATAGATTTTGGGGTAACTTCCAAATAGTGCCTATTAGAAATGTTTCTTTATTGCGTCTATGTGAAATATTACTCTAGAGATGATGCTTAAGATCACTATGACTACCTCATTCAACTTTGTTGCTCAGTTGATTAGATGTGCATCTTGTTGATTCTAGTGTTTCTGTGAATGTCTTATATATATATATATATATATATATATTTAGACGTTTTAATTATTTGTTCAAGTTATATAAAGTTATATAGACGTTTTTAGTAAGATAGTCTTTACGTGTTGTTAACATCAATTCCTTGGCCTCTCCACAGGAAGGTGAAACTGCAACTGAGGAAGTGAAAGAGCAAACATGTATTGAGAAAACTAGAGAAGCGTTAATAGAACTGGACGTTGGATCCTCTATTGAAGAACAATAATGGCAGTTTATTGGCTTGCAACTCCTCTCGAGCTGGTCAATGTGGTCGTGCTGATGGGCATGTGACATTCACTCCTTTTGCCATTCCATATATCAAGTGATTTTCCCCAGCCATTTGGCTTTTATAGGTTTGTGAAATCTCTTCTAAGCTTTGGTTGGGCGGTATTGAATCACACACAAGGGAGAAGGAGAAACAAAAAGAATTGCATTACATTGATATAATTGAATAGCATTCTTATCACATTCTATGTAGCTATTTTCATTTATAAATGGCCATAGATGCTGCCAAGAAGGGCGGGGGGGATAACGAAAATAGTCATAGGCTTCTTGGAAAAGGAGATATATTGAATACAGTATGCATGTTGTATTATATTAATAAGTTTAATATATTGTAGCATCTGTGTTGTTGGCTCTTTTTGGTTTCAAATACTCTGAGACAGCTTAAGAATTTGCAGACAATCTTGATATAAATGGAGATGAAGATTGACGTTTATTTTTAATTGGAAGTCATAGTTTTGATTTGTTTTTCAACCTTTTTTGGTAGCAGCTTCTGAAATTATTCTTATTGAAATATTTGTTTAAAACTCGTTTTTTTTATAGTAGTAGTGTTTATAGTACATTAATTTGTTGAATATATATCCAATTTCATATGCTTGTCTCGTAGCTAACCTTACCTAGTTCGATAATATTGTCATTGTTGTTTCATATGTTTCTCTCATATACCATGTTTTCTTGCATCCTATATGTGTACCTATATATACTGGTACACCTCTGATCTAACTCAATTCGATTTCTGTCAGTTATATTTTGGAGGGAAAAGAACTAGAATTCTACAAGAAGAAGCTTCAAAGGAAGAGGGCAAGGGTGCAGGTGCTAAACCCTAAGATTTCTCCACCTTTTTTAATCAAAATTTCACATTCAACTTTCTGTATCAGTTTTGGCATTTCTACATTTTTTAAAGAGTTCGAGATATACATGTATATTTCTGCGTTATTTTTTTTTTGGTAATTTTTTTTTGAAAACGATTGGGCTCATCCACAATCTAAAAGGTAGGGTGAAGTGTCTCTTCTTTTTAGGTTATATCTATATTAGGTAAGGGGAACCATCAATTATCCTGAGATGTAAACCTAGGTACCTAGGAGTTAAGATGTTCTCCAAACGCCGCGACTAGAACCACAATAAAATGATACTCTCTAAGGATCAAACGTGCTCCAAATAGTTACATGTATCACCCCTTTATTGGCTGAATTCACGTATGATGGGTATTTCAGTGTAAGTTTAGAGATGACTCTTGTTATTGGCAAAAAAAGAAAAAAAGAAAAAGAAAAAGCAAAATAGAGATGAGTCTTGTTACTTTTTTTTCTTCCCATTAGAGGGGGCATTACTAACTGCGTGGAGTTACAACAATTTTGAATTTTGAAAAAATAGTAATGAATTTTGAAGTAATGACAATTGGATCTTCATGTGGTTCTGGCCTACTTTCGTCCTCATAATCCATCTAATCCAATCAACCCCTTGAAAGGAAAATATTTTATAAAGCGGGGTAAATTTGGCCACACAATTTTTATTCCAAAATAGAAAGCTTCTCTCCTTGCTTTCACTAAACAAGCCCTCCTACTTACCTCATTTATGGGAGGCACCCAATTTTTTTAGAAAAATGATTCATAACAAACAATCAAGATAAAAATTTCTTCTCCTCCCTTTCTTAAAAGTTACAGCTCCTTCCATCTATATCAGACACGAGTGGAGTAAACTCCAAGTGAATGTAAAGCGTATGAATAACGTGTAAAATCTGAAAAATACTTTTTGATGACTCGTCAAGTATATATAGAGGTGTGAAAAGTATGTTATTTATCATCCAAGTATTGTTAAAAAAGTTCACTTGAATTGCGAATCTTTTTATAACTCTTAAGGTAATTTTTACATAATCTTCACCCGCAATACCAAAAAAGGTCCAAAAATGGCTTTCCTGGTAATCACGCGAGAGACGATATTCATAAATTATGAATTATCAATGACTTTTCGTTAACAGTAGTGTAAATTAAAATTAATTTTTTTAATATAGGATCATACGTCGTAATCTTATACCATCTCCAGTCGTTGATTTTTTTAATAGGTTAAGACAGCTAAATAAATCGATTAATTATAACTAATATAAAAATTAATTTACTAATTTATGTAGATTAAATAGTATATAATAAGAATTTATTTTAAAATATTTAATTTGATAATAATTAACTAATTTATCTAATTTTTTAATTTACTTAAAAAATTAACTATCTTTTATAGTAACAACGAGTTGCATGAAAATTTAAAGATGTGGTAGTAGGGGGAAAATCATCTGCCTAACTCCCTTGTTTACATAAATTGTGTCTAGTTTTAGTCTGCCATTGGATCAATTTTTTTTCTTGGAACAAATTTAAACTCAAAACGTAATTACCGTATTCTACTACAATCGTTATGCATCGTTGTAGATTGAATTTTAACAACAATCCTGCATTACAGAAGATGAAAATTTTAAAGGTAAAAACTCAAGGGGCAAAGCAAAGTTCAGTAGATCATATCCATCAACTCCAGTAAGTCTTGCTTCCTGAACATAGGCATGCTTTCTCAGAGAAGAAGCCATGCCTTGAATTGTTGAACTCTATAACACAGTTAAATAGGCAATCTCAGTCCAACTACAACGATTCAAGGAAGGGAAGATGGTTGTTGCTAGTAATAACAAGCATTCACTCTTTTACAAGTCAAAAATAAATAAGGGCAAGAATCAGAACAAAAGATATCAGAACCTGATTCATTTATTAGAGCCAGATCTTGTGAATGTGTCTTTGAGCAAATCATTGCGCGCCATGCTTCGGCCTTGCTGTGGCTGAAAGTAACCATACTTCTTCTTCATTACCTCTTTGAAGAAATCATTCCGAGCTTTAATTCGAGCTGGCTGGGGCGCAACATGGACATAAGAAAGGTGCACCCCATAAGCTAACATGGTAGCAGCAGAGAGGAAATAGCCAATGCTCATTGCCAATTTCTTTGGTGTTGAGGGAAAGCATAGCACCATATTTGTTCAAACGCATATATCTAGCTACGTATAGCACAATAAAACATCATTATTCATCAAGCCATGCCTAATTTGTTGGATATTTATTATATATTATAATCTATTTAGATATTAATTAGGATAATTAATAAATATTTCTGAGTGTAGCCCGTAGTCATTGGGCCTAGTCCAAGGTGGGTTATTGACTCAGTTTATTTAAAGTTAATTTTTTGATAGTGGAAATTAACAATTCATTGAGTGTGAGATCTCTTTTCCAAGTCCAAAGCGAAACCCTATTCTCAGCTCTACTTCTGAAGGTTCCCCACTGGTGACGGCTGAAAACAAGCTACCATCACTGTGCCTAATCACCAGCTGGAAGAACTTGTTGTTTATCTGACAGTGTTCTTTGTTTGACAGGTATCCTATTTGGATCTTAGTTCTCCTCAGATCAATTAAGCTAATGGCAAGAGGTAACTTTAAGTCTTCCGTTGCATCTCATATAGGTTTCATAATTGAGTATGATATAATCTGGATTGATTGTATATACTACAAGGCTAGTGGGAGTAAAATCATATTCTTGAGTTTGTATGTGGATGACATACTACTTGCTACCAATGATATGGGACTATTACGTGAGGTGAAACAGTTTCTGTTCAAGAGCTTTGACATGAAAGATATGGGCGAGGCTTCTTATGTTATTGGCATAAAGATCCATAGAGATAGAACCCAATGTCTTGTAGGCTTATCTCAAGAGACTTACATTGTCAAAATTCTTGAACGATTTAGGATGTAGAACTGTTCATCTAACGTGGCTCCTATTGAAAAAGGAGACAAATTTAGTCTAAGTCAATATCCTGAAACCGAGTTTGATAAGAAATAGATGAAAAATGTCCCATATGCCTCAGCGATAGGAAGCTTGATGTATGCACAGGTTTGTACAAGATCTGACATCACTTTTACTGTAGGTATGTTAGGAAGATACCAAAGTAATCCTGGAGAAGCATATTAGACAGCTGCAAAGAAAATATTTAGGTACCTACAAGGCACTAAACACTACATGCTCACATATAGGAGAACAGACAGTTTGGATATGATTGGATACTCAGATTTAGATCTTGGAGGATGCGTAGACTTGAATAAGTCTACATTGGTTACATCTTCCTATTGGCAGAAGGAGCTATATCATGGAGGAGCGCTAAGCAAACTTAAACAGCTCCTTCTACCAGTGATGCTGAGTATATTGTGTGTTTTGAAGCAAGTTTACAAGCTATTTAGATAAAAAATTTCATTGCTGGGCTTAAGATTATGGATTCAGTCTCAAAGCCAATCAGAATGAACTGTGATAACGCAGCTGTGGTGGCCATAGCAAACAACAAAATGAATAAAAGTCGCAGCAAGTTTGTTGAACTTAAATTCATTTGCTCGAGATCTCTTTTCTGAGTCCAGAGCGAAACCCTATTCTCAGCTCTACTTCTGAAGGTTTCCCACTGGTGACGGCTGAAAACAAGTTGCCATCATTGTGCCTAATCACCAGTTGGAAGAACTTGTTATTTATGTGATAGTGTTCTTTGTTTGACAGGTATCCTATTAGGATCTCAATTCTCCTCAGATCAATTAAGCTAATGGCAAGAGGTAACTTTAAGTCTTCCGCTGTATCTCATATAGGTTTCATAATTGAGTATGATATAATTTGGATTGATTGTATTACTTATGAGATGTTTATTTTCTAACATGTGGCATTAGAGCCTAGTTTGAGATCACCTCTGCCTAATTGATTTTTTGTATTTATGAGATAAATATGGGATACATGAATTTTATATTTTTACTGTTTAACCATTCTCCCCTGTGAATCCGTGAGAGAGAGCAATGGCGAGTGGAGGGAAAGGAAACTCACTGTGTCCGTTGTGAGAGTGTCACCGCGGCTGTGAGGAGAGAGAGACTATGAGAAACTCATCGGAAACTGGAGGTGATAGCATCGCCTGAGACTGTAGTCAGAATCACCATGAGAGAACTGCTCGCTATCGTGGTCTGTTCAACCGTCGAAGAACCACCCCGCGAGTCACTAGAAAGTGGGTGAGCGTCGCCGTGACTCACCGTCATATGGAGAGAAAGAGCAGTAGTCGGTGTTCTGCAAGTGAAGTCACGGCGGCCATAGAGTCATTGTTCTATCGTAGAAAGTCGCAGCATCGTGTCTCTAGTGTCCTTGCACCTCGGGTTATGAGTTAGGTTAAGTCAACCCGACTCACATGCCAAATGACCCGATCGTTTAAAAGAAGATTTCTGGGCAGTTGGTTTTTCCAAAAAAACATTTATTACTTATGGGCCATATACGTTTGGGCCGACAGAAAGAGTTTATTAAAAAAAAAACCTTTGCTTTCTAGGCTAGGTGATTCTGGGTTGCAAAAGTTTTTTTTTTTGGGAAACCGTGGCTGCTGTTTGGACTGTGACTTTTTAGGCTGCAGGATTTTTTTTTTCTTTTTTCCTGCTGGGCCAAATTGGGTTTTTAATTTTTGGGTTTTGTTTTTGAAAATTATTTTGGGCCTTATTTTTGGATTTTTGTGTATGGGTCATTTGATTTTATTTCCAGAAAATTATTTTTTGCCATTTAATTTGATTTTTTTTCAGAAAATTTCATTACTATTGCATGCACAGTAAATGTTTAAATTAATTTCTCTATTATTTTAATTTTAGAAAAAGGAATTTATAAATTTTAATTTTTATGTTATTTAATTGCCTATTTAGTTTTTAATTTCTCCCTTGGCAATTAAATTAACTGTTTAATTTTTGTAAAAACCTTTTGAGTTGAAATTAATTTGTTAGACATTTTTAGGTGAATGAAATAGTGGAAGAATTTAAATTAAATTATTTAGTCACTTTTGTTGATTAAATTAATTTATTAAATGCTCTATTATGTTGTGCATATTTGGATTTATATGCATGTTATTGATATTTATGATTAGCATGCAGTTTTGTGAGGAATAGCCAGAGCATCCTCATTTATTTTTGTTGCGTGCATTAATTAATCACATATGTATTTAAAATATCAATAATAATTAAATGTATAGTTATGATTTATCTTTGCCCACAAGTAGATATCTCATGATTGTACATTTAATTAGGGGAGAATTGATTTCTCCATTAAGTTATGCATATTTGGATTTTCAATGCACATGAATGATATTTGTGGTTAGCGTGCAATTTTTTGAGGAGTAGCCACATTATCCTTGTTTATAGAAATTGTTGTATGCGTTCATTAATCACATATGGGTTTGAAATATCATTTGTAATTAAATGTATAGCTATGATTTATCTTTGCCCATAGGTAGATATCTCATAATTGTACATTTAATTAGGGTGGGATAGAATGGCCTCATTATTTTCTAATTAACCCACAGGTATTGGAAAATTATGAATGCGTTCTAATTCCATCATTTGAGATAAATATCTGGCTTTACTAATGTCTTTGCCCACAGGTAGACATTGGTGATACGTTTTTATATTGCTTGCATGCTGCATTTGAGCTAAGCATGCATACATGGCACAATGACTTGTGATTGCTTCAAGTGGGGATGTTCTGAAAAGAAAAAATTGATAATATCATGCTACAAGAATCAAGGCGATAAGTCCCATTTTATCAGGTATTACCTTCCATGTATTACAGGTAGCACCATCACTTAATGGGTATCACATTATACATGAACTCAATGTTCATCGGTTCTTTTCCCAATGTTTATCAATTTCAATAACACAAATGTATACAATCACAATTTTAAATGATAAACCACAAAATATAATTTCATTGCTCATACCTCCATTAATCAAAAGTAGGATGAAGTCCCATATGAGGTACATGTGTGACAAAAATGTTCGGCTTCAATCCTTTTGTCAAAGGATCAGCCAACATATCTAATGTACTAATGCGTGCAACAGAAACTTGGCCATCCTGAATTCCTTCTCTCAAGCAAAGGAATTTAAGTTCGATGAACTTACTTAGACTTTTATTCCTTTTGTTGTTCGCTATGGCCACCGCAGTTACTTTATCACAGTACATTCTAATTGGCTTTGAGATTGAATCCATAATCTTAAGCCCAACAATAAAATTTCTTATCCAAATAGCTTGTGAACTTGCTTCAAAACACGCAATGTACTCAGTATCACCGGTAGAAGGAGCTATTTGAGTTTGCTTAGCTCTTTTCCACGATATAGCTCCTTCTGCCAATAGGAAGATGTATCCAGATGTAGACTTATTCGTGTCTTCACATCCTCCAAGATATGAATCTGAGTATCCAATTATGTCCAAATTGTCTATTCTCCTATATGTGAGCATGTAGTGTTTAGTGCCTTGCAAGTACCTAAATACCTTAATTGTAGCTGTCCAATGTACTTCCCTAGGATTACTTTGGTATCTTCCCAACATACCCACAGCAAAAACGACGTCAAGTCTTATACAAACATGTGCATAAATTAAGCTTCCCATTGCTGAGGCATATGGGAACCTTTCCATCTGTTTCCTATCAAGCTTAGTTTCAGGACATTAACTTAGATTAAACTTATCTCCCTTTTTAATATGAGCCATGTTAGACGAACAGTTTTGCATTATGAATGGTTCAATAATTTTGACAATGTAGGCCTCTTGAGACAAGCCTACAAGACATTGGGTTGTATCTCTATGGATCTTTATGACAATGACATAAGAAGCCTCACCCATATCTTTCATTTCAAAACTCTTAAACAGAAACTGCTTCACCTCACGTAATAGTCCTAGATCATTGGTAACAAGTAATATGTCATTCACATACAAAATCAAGACTATGATTTTACTCCCACTAGCCTTATGCTATATACAGTCATCCATAATGTTCTCAACAAGACCAAATGATGTGATCACTTTATGGAACTTCAAGTACCACTGTTGTGAAGCTTGTTTCAAACCATATATTGATTTCTTTAGCTTGCATACCAATTTTCTTTAAATTCTATAATAAACTCTTCAAGTTATTTCATGTAGACTTCTTCCTCTAGTTCACCATTGAGGAAAGTAGTCTTTACATCTATTTGGTGTAACTCCAGATCAAAATGGACAACCAATGCCATGAAGATACGAAATAAATCTTTCTTAGATACAGGTGAAAAGGTTTCACTGTAATCTATTCCTTCCACTTAAGTAAAGCCCTTAGCAACCAACCTAGTCTTATATCTATCGATGTTACCTTGTGAGTCTTTCTTAGTTTTGTAAACCCATTTATAGCCAATGGCCTTAGACCCACTAAGCAACCCTACAAGTTTCCAAATATGGTTATTTTCCATGGACTTCATTTTATCAATCATGTCATAACTTAGAGTTTACACTCTTCACAGCCTGCGTGAACGTTAAAGAATCATTCTCAACACTTACATCACAGTCAACCTTAGCAGAATACACTACATAGTTATCAGGTAATGTTGGTCTCCTTTCTCTAGTTAACCTCCTTAATTCAACCTCTTGGGTTGATCCAGGTTGCTGAACAAGGACATCATCTATCACATTTTGTGGTGATTCCACTTGTGTAATAGGTTGACTATCAGGTATGTGCTCATCTTGTTCAGTATCATCAACTTGAGCCACAGGGTCTACATCACGTTCAATGTCAATCCTAACAGTGGGATGATCATTAACTATTAATGTCCCCTCATGAATGATATCAGTAGTTCGCTCTATGTGATCATCTAATAGACAATCACTCCCACTAATCACATCATTCTCAAGAAGCTTGGCATTCCTAGACTTTATAAACCGTTTAGAAGGTGGAGGATAATAAAACTTATAACCCTTATACCTTTTCACATAGCCTACAAAGTAAGCTCTAATGGTCTTGGGGTTCAACTTCTTCTCCTGTGGATTGTACACTCTTTCTTCAGCAGGATAACCCTATACCTTAAAATGATTTAAACTGGGTTTCCATTATTTCCATATTTTAAAGAGTGTATTGGACACAACCTTTGTTGGAACCTTGTTTAATATGTATGTGGCTGTCTTGAGTGCTTTCTTCCATAGGGAAGATGGTAGTTTGGAGCTACTCATCATGCTCCTAACCATATCCAGCAAGGTCCTATTTCTTCTTTCAGCTACACCATTCATGTCAGGTAATTCAGACATAGTATATTGAGCTACTATACCTTGCTCTCAAAGAAAATCAGCAAATGGGCATGCCGCTTGTCCTTTACTAGTGTGTTTGCCATAATACTCACCACAACGGTCTGATCTCACGATCTTGATTGGTTTCCCAATCTATTTTTTACTTCTACTTTATATTTTTTGAAAGCATCTAGTGCCTCACTTTTATTATAAATCATGTAGACATACATGTATTATGAGTAATCATCAATAAAGGTGATAAAGTACTTTTAACTATGTGCAGTCAAATCAGGGCAACATATATCCATGTGTATGATTTCTTCAGAACTGTTTTTAGCCCCTTTTATGTGACTTATTGGTATGCTTTCTCCTTATGTAGTCTACATAAGAATCAAACTCCAAATTGTTTAAAGATGGAAGAATTATGTCTTTATTTAACCTTTTAATTCTGTCAATGGAGATATGGCCAAATCTCCTATGCCACATGCTATAAGAATTCTCATCGATGACACTTCTCTTAGTACCAAGTGAAATAGAAAAAAGTTTGCGGTGAATCACAAACAATTTTAAATAAACCATCAATCATAACTAAATTCACAATTAAAATTGAATCCTTTGACAAAGTCACGAGTTTCTTAGAAAGAACTAAATGATAATCAAATGGAATAAGTCTTGACATAGAAATTAAATTCCTCTTGTAAGAAGGAACATAAAAAACATCATAAAGTTCTAAAATATTTTTATTTGAAAGATGAATGCGAAAAGTTCCAATAGCTTTCGCAGGATCTCCTCTCCCACTGCCCTACAAGACAATTTTCTCATAGGGATGTGGAGGCGTGCTTGTTAGAAAATCCTGTATGGTACTAGAAATGTGGATTATTGACCCAATGTCAATCCACCAAGTGTCATCATTAATGCTAGAAAAATTAGATTCAAAAGTAACACGCAATCAAAGCATACCTCTTATCTCCATTATATGTTGCTTCACACTGTCAACACCTGTAAGCCTCACAGCACATAGTTTAGACATGATGGCACCACCCATCTGCTTGTCTATCGGTTTGAATTACTTATCTAAGGCTTCAGGTATCCTTTAATTGTATCACACTTAGGGACTGCTCCCCTAATGCTCTTAGTGATCCTTTGTTTTATAAGCAGAAGAGAAAAGCGGTTACTTCACTCCCGCATATTATACCTTTCCTTTGCTTCTATGTCATCAGAGGCATCATCATGTCTCAAAGGTTTATCAAACCTCAAGGCAGAATCCAAGTCCAAAAAATCAAGCTATAGCAAAACATCATCTCTCCAGTCAGTATAGTTAATGCTACCATATAAGATTATTTTGTTGCTTACATCAGCCATAATCCTGGGGGCAACAATTGGATCTACAAAATGAAAATAGACAAATGTATAAATAAGCTCACAGTAATAATTTAAACCAATCACAAGTCATTGTGCCATGTCTGCATGCTTAACTCAGATGTAGCATGCAAATAGTATAAATATGTATCACCGATGTCTACCTGTGGACAAAGACATTAGCATAGCCATGTATTTATCTCAAATGATGGAATTAGAGTGCATTCTTAATTTTCTAATACATGTGGGTTAATTAGAAAATAACAAGGTCATTCTATCCCACCCTAATTAAATGTACCATTATAAGGTATCTACCTGTGGGCAAAGATAAATCATAGCTATACATTTAATTACAAATGATATTTCAAATACATATGTGATTAATGAATGCATCAACAAAAAATAAATAAAGATGTTGTGGCTACTCCTCACAAAACTGTATACTAATCACAAATATCAATAACATACATATAAATCCAAATATACACAATATAATAGATTAGTGCAGTAATAATTTAAAGCAATCACAAGTCACAATGTCATGTATGCATGCTTAGCTAAAATGTAGCATGCAAACAGTATAAATATGTATCACCAATGTCTACCTGTGGGCAAAGACATTAGCATAGCCATGTATTTATCTCTAATGATGGAATTAGAATGCATTCGTAATTTTCTAATACCTGTGGGTTAATTAGAAAATAACAAGGTCATTCTATCCCACCCTAATTAAATGTACAATTATGAGGTATCTACCTGTGGGCAAAGATAAATTATAACTATACATTTAATTACAAATAATATTTCAAATCCATATGTTATTAATGAATGCATACAACAAAAAATAAATAAAGATGTTGTGGCTACTCCTCACAAAACTGTATGCTAATCACAAATATCAATAACGTGCATATAAATCCAAATATACACAATATAATGGAGCATTTAATAAATTAATTTAATCAATAAATGTGACTAAATAATTTAATTTAAATTCTCTCACTATTTCATGCACCAAAAAAATGTTTAATAAATTAATTTTAATTCAAAAGATTTTTACAAAAATTAAATAGTTAATTTAATTGCTAAGGGAGAAATTAAATCATAAAATAGGCAATTAAATAACATAAAAAATTAAAATTTGTAAACACCTTTTTCCAAAATTTTAAAGTGATAGAGAATTTAATTTAAATATTTACAGTGTATGTAATAGTAATTAAAATATTTTGGAAAATCAAATTAAATGGCCAAAAATAATTTTCTGAAAATAAAACTAAGTGGCTTATACACAAAAGTCTAAAATTGAACCCAAAATAATTTTCAAAAATTAAAGAACCCAAAAAATAGGCCCAAAAACGTTTTCAAAAAACAATTAATTGGCCCAAAACAATTAATGGCCCAACAATAGATTTTTTTTTTGAATTGACGGCCCAAAAAATAGTTTAAAAAAATCACTGTACGACCCAGAAGCAGCAGCCCAGAACAAAAATAGAAGAAAAAAAATTCCTAACGGCATAAAACAGTGACAGTGGCCTAGAGAGACTTCTTTTTTTTTTTTTGAAAATATGGCCCAATAACTCATTATTGGCACGATGTGCTTTAGCAGTTGAAGCACACCATTTCGGGCCTTCTATGCCTGAGTCGGGTTGACTTAACCTAACTTAGGACCTGACACACAACAGGAAGCAACAGTGGCTGTGGCATGGATTAGGGCTTCGACATCGGCGACACGAGAGAGGTGTTTTCTGACATTCCAAGGGTTCATCTGTAGAACAGTGACGTCGGTGACTCCTCTGCAACTATTGCCGGTGATCCTGGGACAACGTGACCATGGAAGCAGCACAATGATACAGCGAGGCGATTCACATGGCGACAGTTCTCCTCTTTCTAGGAATCTCATGGAGACTCATGGTAGCACTCCCTTATCTCTCTCTCTCTCTCGCCACTTTCATTGTGTGACTCTCTGGTTGTTGACACCCTATGATGACTCCTCTAGCGATGATTTCACAATAATCACAAATGACAGCCAAAATCTCTCTCGCGCCGTCACAGAGGAAAAGGAAAATCGTCGCAGGGTCAAAAATAAAAAAAATGTGATTCTAGAGGCACCTGTATCACATGTTCTTTCTCATATTGTTAATTATAAACGCAAACGATCAATAAGCAAGGCAAGGGTGATATCAAACCTGGCTCTAATATCACATATTAGAAAATAAACATCTCACACATAACATAATCAATCCATATTGTAGCATATATAAATATAAAACATATATGAGATACAACGGAAGACTTAAAGTTATCTCTCGCCATTAGTTTGATTGATCTGAGAATGATTGGAATCAAATGAGATACCTATCAATCAGAGAACATTGTTAGATAAATAACAGGTTCTTCCAACTGATGATTAGGCATAGTGATGGCAACTTGTGTATTGCTGTCACCAGTGGGAAACCTTCATAAGTGAGCAGAGAAAATAGATTTTTGCTCTGGACTCAGAAAACTATCACACGATAAATTCAATTGTTAATTTCCACTATCAAAAAATTAAACTTAAATAAATTGAGTCAACAACCCACTTTAGACTGGATCCAATGACTACAGGCCACACTCATAATATTTATTAATTATCCTAATTAATATTTAAATATGTTATTATAATAAATATCTCACATAAATGTTATATGGTCTCAATTATGGATTTATTTTGAAAAAAAGAAGAGAAGGACGACGCTGCAGTTGCCATAGGATCTCGATAGCATACACACACACACACACACACATATATATATAAGTTGTTGTGATGAACGGAAGAAGCTTGCTGCTATGGTCTGTTATAGTTCTATTTTAAAAAATATATATAGAGAGAGAGAAGATAATCCGTGTTATTGTGGGCGTAGCTGCTGTCATCAGGAGTAGGGAATTGTTTTGGACAGCATATGTATATGTATGCATTAATTGCTGTAATGAGAGTTGTAGAGATGTTTTTGTTGGAAATTTTTTGGAGTTGTGCCCGTGTGGTCCAGGAAAGGAAAAGGGAGCTATAAATAATATAGTCATAGAGGGGTGTGAAGCTAAAATATTAAACTACTAGATCATATTTTAAGGTTTCAAAATGACGTTAGGAATACTGTTATTGGAGCTGAAAATTTCAGGTTATATATATATATATATATATTCATGCTACTGTATATGGCTTTAGATTATAAGATAAAATGTTACATAAACGTTAATTATGAGCTGGAAGTTAAGTATGTTCAAGGAGACTTAAAAGGATTATTTAAGTACTGTTTTGAATGAGATATTAGAATGATGTTTAGCAATTTGATATTGAAGATTTGATAGATTGATTTTTGAGGTTTATGATGAAATGTGAATATTGGAGATTTTTAATGAGACCTTAAGATTGTAAATTCGGGTTTTTAGATGATTTCAGGAGTTTGATGTTAAATAAGGATTTTAAATGGTAGAATAGAGTTTGGATAATATAAGATTATCATTGGAAGGATAATTTGAGAAATGGATGAATTGTAGTTATTTTTCTTTAGATTAAAGTGAGAAAATTTTGGAGATTTTATGATGATTGGATGAAAATTTTGATGTAATCAAGTTATTGAATGATAGAGTTGCGATTAGGATTAAGTTATGTTATTGAATTAAGAATTTCTAAATAAAATAAAGTTATAAGAGAAAAGTGAATATTTATTTAAAAGTATATGTTGTGTCAAATTAACAACTTATTGACATACATTTATACAAATGATGTATAGTGACTAGTGAATTATAAACTAAACACGGGACTCCTCATTTATGGTACTTTTATTATCTTTGGTGAGAGGTAACCACTTTTCACTCATTGTGTGTGCTAATGTGATATTTGTGAGTGATTTGATATATATATATATATATAAATCTATTGATAATGATGTGATTATGTTGAGAAAATTTAATTGATGATTTTATTAAAAATTGTCTTGTAGGACTTGAAATAATTTAAAAAGTTTGAATCGAGATTATAAACTTGTTATATATTGATCTTGGAATTTGAATAAAGCTATTATTTGAAAAAACTTTATTATGATATTTATTGATATTATTGATTACCGAGCTATTGAGATTTTGATTAGTATGATTATCTTAAAAATTATATATATAGTAATTAGGGATTAGTAATCACAAAGTTGTCTTTCTACCATGTGGTGTAGCCTCTATTTGAGTTTGATGGTTAGCTTTTATTCTACCAGTTTATCGAGAGACTTGCCTTAAAAGTTTGCCTAGGGGTTGTAACACCTGACCTGTTTACAGAGGGGGAATGAACCCATAGTCCAGTCTTATGCAAGGTGGATTTTCACTTATCCATAACACTTGACCGGTTAGCTTTTTTAGTAGCCAGTCATATAGTAGTTATCACTATCCTATATGTTCGGTCTGCGGGTATAAGGCGGTATGGTGGGTTTGATAGGAGAAACTGTGGTAATTTGTCCATTTGATTATATTATGATAATGCAATAGTTTATATCTCATGTATTTTGTTAATTGACCCACTTGGCAACTCACAAGCATATATTGGTATGTATGATGACCAGGAAATGTTGGTTATTGACACATTTGTCTCCTCCCGTGGTTATTAAAATTTTTTCAAGTGATAGTCTCATGCTAAGACCTCAGGGAAGATTTCAGAGGCTTGGTTAGTGCTATATCAATTGTATAGCCTCCTCCTTTAAATTTATTTGTAGAATACTTGTATATTGCCATAGTATGGCTCATTTTGTATACTCTGATATAATGAAATACTCTATTTGGATTTGATACTGGGAATGCGTGCTAGTAGTGTGCTTGAGGCCCTTGATTGTTGCTTGTGATTTGTTAATTGTGGATTCACTTTTGGAATGTGTAATATTGAGAATTTATTTATAAATGAGTATTATAAAGGATCTTAGTTGTGAAGTAGGCTTATGTGATATTATTCATGGGTTGGATGCTCAAAAGCCTGTTTGAGATGATTGTGAGGATAACTGTGATAGTGGTGTTAATTGGAAGCTTCAACCAGAATCCTTTCTAATATTTTATATGCAAATGAAGTGTGAATCTCTTATATGCACGATAGTATCTTTATATACATTTTACTATTTTCTATCATGGATAATATTTTCAAAATAAGTTGAACTATTTTAACCATGATAGTGCGTGAGAGTAGTTTTGTCTTTTTTTTATCATAGTTAACTCTTTAGAAGTAAAGTTTTCTTTCTCTAACCATGATAAATTTCAAATGATTAATAAAATTTATTTTCATTATGGTTAGTTTCTAGTCAATTTTAGTAAAAATGATTTAAGGTGGTTAATTATCGTTATTATAAGGAGAATTTTACAACTTGGTGTGAGTTTCAAGATTTCTTGAGTGGGTTGCATTGCATAATTGTGGCAATATATATTATTCACACATATTCTTCCCCGTTGCTATATATATAGTCTAACTCTATTTTATTACTTACCAACTATGGTACATTGTAGCCTTGGGAATGGAGCGGGGTATAAAACTAAGAAACTTAACACATCGTTATGTAGTTTGTGCTTAAAAATAGTGTAACTCTATGGCAAATAATGGAATAATGTTAACTTTTAGTGAGAAAAGTTAAATGTTAGATATGAAAGTGAATAGAAGAGAAGCTAAAGAAAGAAAGATGAGGAAGTACTTAAAGGGTAAATGATTAAAGCAATTGAGTTATAGGAATAAAATATATAGTGAGTATTTAGTAGAAATCAAATTCTATTTGTGAAGAGTATAAAGTATTTTAAATACTAAACCTTCAAGATGAAATTTGAATGTGAATTATAAGATATTAAATTGTGAAAGTTATGGTTTAGATGGGAGTGTGCTATTTTGAAAAGAATAGGTATTCCTAAAGTTTTTAAAATGATTGATGATTGAATTGGAATGAAAACTCACATGAATAGTTGTTGTTTTGTCGGGTTTCTTGAGGTTAAAATTGTAATAGGAATTTTATGTTGGATTATGTTTTGAGGTCTGCGGAATGTAATTTAATTTAATTATATTAAGCAGAATAGTTTGAAGGAAATGGGTTTTTTAGGTTAGTAATTATGTATTAAGTGATGTGCGCATAAATATATATGGTGATTTGAGGGTTGAGTTCAAGGATTAATAATTGAAAAGCTAGTTGTTACCCTAGGATTGAGTGAAAAATTTAAGTTATAAAATGGTGTTTGAGGATGAGAGATGATAAAGATATGCATATGTCATGGACATAGGCTTTAAAATGATGGATTAACATTAGTAGTTATATATAAAAACTATTAGTATAAAGTGTATGAAGAATTGTTATTGGGGTTCGGCTAGGGACTGAAATTTGGAAGAATTCATTGAATTATGCAGTGGGGGGGCTATTTGAATCTTTTGAGGAAAAATAATTGAACTAAGAGCTAATAAAGTTATAGGATATAGTGTGATATAATGAAAAATAATTATTGGCATTAAAGGGTACATGGATGTTGTAGTCCGAGAAATTTTGTAGAAGAAAAGTGTTTATAACATAATTATATGATATGATTTAAGATGAATGAAATTAAATAATAGTAAATGAATAGATTGTGCTTGAAATTTCAACGTAATGGTTAGAAGCTATGAAGTGAAATAGCTAAAAATATAAATAGACTATTGAGCTTAAATTTGTATGATAAGGGAATTTGTGGACAAATTTGGATACAAGGAAAATTAATATGTTCCTTAATTATATATGAAGTTAGAAACTATAAGGAGATGAATGATTAATTTGTGTATGTGCCCATGCTTTTTAGTGTCTTTTGAGAATTTTAGGATTGTTTAAATTATAGGCTTGAATTGGAGAAATTTATTGGATTATTGTATGATTATATTAAAAATAAAATAAAATTGTTGAGGAATATTTTGATAACAATATTATAAGATGTAGTTGGTAATATCGTAATGTCTAGAGATCGAAAGGTTAACATGAGATTAGGGCTAACCATAAGAAGTATTAGTATATGAAAGGAGTGAATGGAATTGACTTGAAAAATATATTGAAAAGGAATACCTTGAGAAGTTGTACTTTTAGGCGATCTCATAATGAGAAGTGGCATACACTAATTGCTGTAATGAGATTTGTAAAGATGTTGTTGGAAAATTTTTGGAGTTGTGCACGTGTGATCCAAGAAAGGAAAAGGGAGCTATAAATGAGAGTCATAGAGGGATGTGAAGCTAAAATATTAAACTATTACATCATATTTTAAGGTTTCAAAATGATGTTAGGAATAATGTTATTGGAGCTAGAAATTTCAGGTTATATGTGTGTATATATATATATCGTGCTACTGTATATGGCTTCATATTATAAGGTAAAATGTTACACAAATGTTAATTATGAGCTAGAAGTTTTGAAGTATGTTTAAGGAGACTTAAAAGGATGATTTAAGTACTGTTTTGAAGGAGATATTAGAATGATATTTAGCAATTTGATATTGAAGATTTGATAGATTGATTTTTGAGGTTTATAATAAAATGTAAATATTAGAGATTTTGAATAAGACCTTAAGATTGAAAATTTGGGTTTTTAGGTTATTTGGGAAGTTTGATATTAAATAAGGATTTTAAAGGGTATAATAGAGTTTGGACAAAATAAGATTATCATTAGAATGATATTTTGAGAAATGGATGAATTGTAGTTTTTTTTTAGATTAAAATGAGCAAATTTTGGAGATTTTATAATGATTGGATAAAAATTTTGATGTAATCCAGTTATTGGATGATAAAGTTGCGATTGGGATTAAGTTATGTTATTGAATTAAGAATTTCTAAATAAAATAAAGTTAGAAGATAAAAGTGAGTATTTATTTAAATGTATATATTATTCAAATTAATAACTTATTGATACACATTTATACAAACGATATAAGTTGACTAGTGAATTGCATATTAATCATTGTGCTCTTCATTTATAGTACTTTTATTATCTTTGGCGAGAGGTAAACAATTTTCACTAATTGTGTGTGCTAATATGATGTTTGTGAGTGATTTGATATATATATATATATATATAAATCTATTGATGATGATGTGATTACATTTAGAAAATTTGATTGATGATTTTATTGACAATTATCTTGTGGGACTTAAAATAATTTGAAAATTTTGAATCAAGATTATAAACTTGTTATATCTTGATATTAGAATTTGAATAAAGTTATTATTTGAGAAAAAACCTATTGTGATATTTATTAATATTATTGATTATCAAGTTATTGTGATTTTGATTAGTATGATTATCTTAAGAATTATGTATATGATAATTGGGAATTGGTGATTGGTAATGACGAAGTTATATTTCTACCACGTAGTATAACCTCTATTTGAACTCGAGAGTTGAGTTTTGTTCTACTAGCTTATCAAGGGGCTACGACTCCTTACATGTTTACCAAGGGGGAATAAACCAATGGTTCGATTTTGTGCTATGTGGATTTTGGTCTATCCATAACACTTTATTGGTTAGCTTTTTTAGTTGCAAGTCATATGGTAGTTATCACTAGCTCATGAGTTCAGTCAGCGGTATAAGGTAGTTAAGTGGGTTTGATGGTAGGAACTAGAGTGTTTTATCCATTTGATTATATTATGATAATGTAATAATTTTTATCTCGTGTATTTTGTTAATTGTTATACTTGACACCTCATAAACACATATCAGTATTTAGTATGAAATGTTGGTGACTGAGACGTTTATCTCACCCTATGGTTATTAACATTTTTTCACGTGATAGTCTCATGCTATGACCTCAGGGAAAACTTTAGAGACTTGGTTAGTGCTATATCAATTGTATAGCCTCATCTTTTAAATTTATGTGTAGAATATTTGTATATTGCTATAGTATAACTCATTTTATATACTCTGATATAATGAGATACTCTATTTGGATTTGATGCTAGGAATGCTTGCTGGTAGTGGGTTAAGACCGTATACTATTGCTTGTGATTTGTTGATTGTGAATCAACTTTTGGAATGTGTAATATTGAGAATTTATTTATAAATAAGTATTATAAAGAATTTTGGTTATGAATTGGGTTTATGTAATTTTATTCCTAGGTTTGATGCTCAAAGGTCTGTTTGAGATAGTTGTGAGGATAATTGTGATAATAGTGTTAATTAGGGGCTTCAACCCAAATCCTTTCTAATATAGTTTTATATACAAATAATGTTTGAAACTCTTATCTCCATGATAGTATCTTCATATAAGTTTTACTCTTTTCTATCATAGATAATATTTTCAAAATAAGTTGAATTATTTTTAACTATGATAGTGTGTGAGAGTAGCTTTGTCTTTTTCTATCATAGTTAATTCTTTAAAAGTAATTTTTTCTTTAGCCATGATAAATTTCAAATTATTAACAAAATTTATTTTCATTATGGTTAGTTTCTAGCCAATTTTGGTAAAAATGATTTAAAATAGTTAATTATTGTTATTATAAGGAGAATTTTACAAGCCTAGTATCATAAAGTAATTTATGATA
Source organism: Leucaena leucocephala (assembly GCA_037074615.1). NCBI lineage: Eukaryota > Viridiplantae > Streptophyta > Magnoliopsida > Fabales > Fabaceae > Leucaena > Leucaena leucocephala. Next base: position 12,191,715 of record CM073542.1, read on the forward strand.
CATTGAGTGTCCTAAAGTATTTTCTCAAATGCGCCTAGTGCTCTAAAATATATTTTTTTTCTTATTTGTTTTCTTAAGTTCTTCAATGTCTATAGATTGGTATAATAATTTGTGACATTCTTTTCATTTTATTCAAACTTTCTTTTGTCTTCTTCCTTGCTATTTTTCAAACAAGTAAAATAATTTGTGCCATTGGCAAAAAAGCTCTATTTTAGGGCACTAGGTGCATTTTGACCATTAAATGATGATTTATCTCCATTATGACCCTAAGAAAGTTGACTTGGCAATATGACTCAACTCTCTTAAATTTTTTTACTGTTCATGCTTTCCTCTTTCTTATTCTCTCTCATTTACCCTTTCATTCCATCTCAAACTCTCTTCTTTTTTCCTTTCAACTCTTTATTTTCTTATCAGATTCCAGTGAACTATATGAAAAGAAGAGAAATGTTAATTTATGTTTTAGAATTTTGAACAATATACAAAAAAATCCACGAATTATTTTATTCACTGGCTAAAAATGTACAAGGAAGAAGAAAAAAGAAAGCTTGAACAAAGTGAAAAGAATGCCACAAATTATTTTACCTATCTATAGACATTGAAGAACCTAGGAAAACAAATAAGGTAGAAGGTATTATATATTTTAGGGCACTAGGCGCACTTGAGAAAATACTTTAGGGCACAAAACACACCATAAATTATTTTAGGACATTAGACGTACATGAGAAAATACTTTAAGGCATTGTGTATATCTAAGAAAATACTTTAAAATATTGGGTGTACACGAGCATATAAGAAAATATTTTAGGGTATTATATGCACTATAAATTATTTTAGAACATTGGTCATACCTGAAAAAAAATATTTTAGAATATTGGGTGCACCTTAACCATTTATTCAAATGTATGAAGGGACTTGTTATATGGTGGGGGTTTTGTATTTTTTTTTAATTTAATTTTCTAATTTTATCTTATTTTAAAGATGTAAAATTTTTTAAAAAAATTAAAATTAATGAGATAACATACAAAATTAATAAAGTTATTTTTTTTAAAATAGATATAAAAATATATTCTCATATAAAAGTGGAGTGATAGGCTTTTTCAAAAAATAGAAAATACTAATTTTGATATAAATATTATAAAATAAAAAATGATATAAATAGGAAGATAAAGATATATTTATTAACTTATAATTAATTAACACATTCTACCCTTCTCAACCAAACAAGAACATTTCCTTCCTTATTAATCTCCCTTCCCCTTCCCTACTTCCTACTTCGTCTACTCAATTGAACCAAACAAAGCAAGCAACTTAAACATGTGCTAGGAGATAAATGATATAAGTATAAGTTTAGGATAAATACTTATTTTAGGAGTATCATATCATCTTAGCTTTGTCCAATTAAAATAGAACAATTTAGCATATGGCTTATTTGAAAAAACTTACACCATATTTTATTTTTAAGAAAAATAAACCTCTTATCTAAAAAAATAAAAATTCATCTAAATCAAATTAAGAGGTTTATTTTTCTTAAAAATAAAAAAATATCAATTATTTCAAATAAGTTATCAGCCAATTAGGTTTAAAATAATATAAGTGTTTATATTTTGATTGGACATGATTCAAATGACATTGTCACTTTAAGTATGTAAGCACTTATTTAAATTTGAATCAAATTTTATTTTAATCCTTTAAATTTATAAAATATATTTTTTTATAGGACTATCTAATTATGTCAAATTTGAGCATTCTTGAATCCAATTAAGGGTAACTTTTCCAACCAATAAAGCTTGGCATAGCTAGTAGATATCTAGATTTTTAAATATGATGTTATGAGTTTAAGCCAGGTCATGCGCATGGAAAAAAACTTTGCATTTAGGTTATCTCTATACCTTTGGAGTACTAGTCTCTTAGTTCTTCCAAAAGTACTTTCCACATTCACACGGACATGAACTCGGGACCTCATACATAAGTGGTTAAAAGTCTTTCTACTAATCTTTTAGTTATCAATTAGGGGATACCGCTTAGTTTCTAGCAAAAAGGATAACTCTTCCAAAAACATTTTCTACATTTACACATTTTTAAACTCGGGACCTCGTGTTTAAATGGTTTAAACTCCTTACACTAGTCTCTTAGCTATTAGTTAGGGGATACCACCTAATTTCTACTAAAAGGGGTATATCTTCTAAAAGTATTTTCTACATTTACACAGATTTTTACTCGGGATGTCATGCTTAAGTAGTTTAAACTCCTTCTACTTAGACTAATGTCTTATGGTTAGAAAGTATATTTTTAGTCCATATTCTTAACACCAACTATGCAATTAAACATGGATAAAATATGATTAGATTTTAATCTTTTAACATGATATTTTTATATTTTAAATCGTGTAAAGCAAAAAGGATTGCAAATAAAGCATGTGATAAGATTTTAGTGAGTTAAATTTTAAAAAAAATCATTTAATAAATTAATCCTCCTTGATTAATTTTATTTAATTTCTATCTCACATTTTTCATTAAGAAAACTCATTAAAACATCATCTGAATTTATTTTTAATCTTCTTTAATTTCCAAGACTTAAAAAGATTAAAATTTAATCATGATTTGTCAGTTTTAATTACACATTCATTAAATTTATGGAGTCAACACTTCCCTTTAAGTCATGCTCTGACTTACACAATAAATTTTGAATGGAGAAATCAACTTTTATCGATAAAATCTTATTTTCAATATTTGAATTCATGCTTATTGTTTTCACTTTCAATTTTGATTCAATCAATTTGAAATGAACTAAGCAAAACTAATTCATCAAACTTCTTTAGATATAAATCTAAACTTATAACATTTGTGAACATTAATTTAGAAATACCCCCAAGTTAAGAGTTCAACCTCCAGAAAATTACAGCGCAGAGATTACATAGACGAATATTTATTAAGATTATTCTATATTTTAAATATAAACGATCATACAAACAAAAATATATACACGGAAATAGATATACATCCCGAATAAACAATTTTGTTGGTTTGTTTTGATTGTTAAAGAAAGAGGCAGCCAAAGAACCTTTAGTCTAGTGACATTCGCTCTTCCTCATAGGGGAGAGATTTCAGGCGCTAGCTGTGGGGATGTGTATGAGTATAGGTTTTGTGTTAAAATATATATGATTTTATTTTACCCTTGTATAAAAAAATTATTAAAATAAATTTTATCTTTTTTAACAACATATTTTTTATACGCACGCCTGAATTGAATTGGGGACATCACTTTTAAGGTACCTACATATTTAGGCACGTAAGTCTTGTTAATAACTTCATTGTCTTCTTTGATCTCACTGAATCTCGCTTTTCTGAAACTCTATGGCCTACTTCTTCGACCCTAGTTCGCTGAAGAAACATCTTCTTGTCTATGCCTACGTTGCTAGATAAAGACTTTGATACTCACATTCTCTTGATGAAGCAAATCCATGGAGGATATATCCAACTTTTGTGCTTTTCATGCATTAATTCAAATGCTTTGGAAATCATATTTTATTGTTATAAATCGATTTCTCCACTTAAAATTAATTTTGTCAGTTAAAAATTGATTTCTTTATCTCATATCAATCTATCACGCATTTAAGATGCTGTTTTTTATAGAATTAAAATTATTTTAAATCTCTATATTTTTAGTAAATTTTAATTTCAGTCCCTACACATAGAGTCCATTTAGATAGAATTTTAAAAAAATATTTATTAAAAAAAATAGTTTGTAGACAATTTATAAAAAAGAGTTTTTAGAGAATAACTTATAAAAAAATTAGTTTTAAATAAATGAGTGTTTTAATAGTTATTTCCAAAAATATTTTTATTATTGATAAATTACGAAAAAATATATGAATATTAAATGATGAAAGATAAGAGATAAGAGGAGAGAGTATAGAGGATATAAGAAAAAGTATTAGAGATGAGAGATTGTATAAGAAAAAATATTAGAAAGGAGAGATGGTGTAAGAAAAAGTAGGGATAATATAATAATTGATTAATTATATAAATTACTCTGATCAACTTATCTGAAACATTGGTTTTAAACTATAATTTGATCAAAAAATTTATTTGAACAAATATAATTATTTATTTTAAAAAAAATTTAAATTTAAATTTTATCCAAAAAAATTTATAAAACCCTAGTTTAGATAAGTTGCAAACAGGCCCACAAACCACATTAGTCCAAGTCAATAATTTATGTTACTTAATGATATTAACGTCATATCAATAAAATTAACACTATTAAATTTATTTAAATCATTTTAAAATTATAAAAAATAATATTTTAGACAATTTAAAAAATATAGATAAAAAATAAGGGACAAGAAAATATATCAACTAAAATAAAATTTTGTTAGAAGTATAAGGAGTTGTTATCAGTTTAACCCACATACAAAAATATAAATATTATACAAATGTTATAACCACATATAGGGAGTTTTCACAAATTTCGTCTTACTGTAAAATATGAAGTTAAAATATATATATTTAATACTTCCAATTTTTATAAAATATTATTTTCATCTCTTCTTTTGTTTAGACCCTATTTAGATAAAATTTTAGAAATAGATTTATAAAAAAAAATTTTAAATAGCTTTTAGAAAAGGACTTTTGGAGAAAAATTTATAAAAAAAAATTTCAAATAAATAAGTATTTGGATAGTTATTTCTAGAAATATTTTTATTATTGGTAAATTATAAAAAAACATATGAGTATTAAATGAGGAGAGATAAGATATGAGAGGAGAAAAAAGAGAGGATGTAAGAAAAGAAATGAGAGATGGTGTAAGAAAAAGTAGGGGAGATAAAAGATGGTGTAAGAAAAAGTAGGAGAGATGAGATAGTGTGTAAGAAAAAGTATGAGAGAAGAGAGAGAGTATAAGAAAAAGTAGGAGAGAAAGTATAAAAAAAAGTATATATAATATAATAATTGATTAGTTTATAAACTTTTTTTACTATTTTATAAGTTACTCTGACTAGCTTATATGAAATACTAATTTTAAACTATAATTTAGTTCAAAAGCCCGTTTGAACAAATATAACTGTTTATTTTAAAATTTCTCAAAACTTAGATTTTGCCCAAACTTAAGTTTAAAATCTAGATTTGGGCTCTTCCCATACACATACTTAGGGCCTATTTGGATAAGATTTTAGTAACGGGCTTATAAATAATAAAAAAAGGCTTTTAGATAACTTTTAGAAAAGGTTTTTGGAAAAGAGTTTATTAAAAAAATGGTTTTAAATAAATGAGTATTTGGATAATTATTTTCATAAGTATTTTTATTATTGGTAAATTACAAAAAATGATATGAGTATTAAATGAGAGGAGAGAAGAGATGAGAGGAGAGAAGATAAATGATGTAAGAAAAGAAATGAGAAAGGCTGTAAAAAAAATAGAAGAGAGGAAAGAGGGTATAAGAAAAAATAAGAGAGATGAGAGATAATATAAAAAATATATGGGTAATATAATAATTAGATAGTTCATAAATTTTTATACTATTCTATAAATTATTTTAACTAGTTTATCTAAAATTTTAATTTTAAATTGTATTTTAATCTAAAAGATCGTTTAAACAAATATAGCTATTTATTTTAAAATTTTTGCTTAAATCTAAATTTAAAACCTAAATATTGGGGAGTTCGAAACGGGCCCTTAGTTTAACTTTTCCGTGAAAGCCTTTGAAAAATGACAAGTGTAAAAGTAAGATTGTCTTAATAATATTTAGTTTATTATTAATAATAGATCTAATTTTAGAATTTATTATTTTTTAGAGTCTTTTCTTTTTCCCTATTTTCTAAAGTTCCACTTTCACACTTTATTTAGTAGATATTTTATCTATTAAATGTATGTTAAGTTTCAGCTTTATCTTTTGATTTTATTTGATTATAAATAGTACTTTCATTTTATTGAGGAGCCAAATATATTTTTCTAGTTTTTTAATATGACAGTTTTAAAGAAAAAGATAGTTGATCACCAAATATTTGGATGGACTGATTATGTGTATAGTACTCTAATAAAATAAAAATACTTTAAGATGCTTGAAAAACTCGGCCAATTCATCCATGTTCTGTCTAGCATTTCTCTGAAGAGCAAATGGATTCACATTTAATAAGCTTCTCAAGTCTCTACAATGAATAAACCCCATTTTCTCATACCTACGGAGTGAGAAAAAACACGGTAATACAACAACAAATCTTTAGAGTAATACAACAACACAGTGATCTTCTCATCCCTAAGAGTTGGCTATATAGATCGTCATTGTATTATGTCAACCATCAAATCTTTAAATAAACACAGTACACGGGTACAAATTGTACGCTATCTCAGCTCACAGTATCAGATTATAGGATCCAAAGGAACGGGGGAATATACCACAAGAAAAAAGAGTTTATGCAATCATCTATTGTGAGTGCAGTGTGTGTATATATACAAAAGAATCAATATACAAGATAAAATAAGACCTCATGAATATGCTTACCCAAGTAAAACCCCGTCAAGTGGCATCAGGAATAGTTCCTTTTGGCTAACCACGGCCAAACTGTATCAGTAAGTTGGAAACTCTCCAGCTATGCAAATTCTGCTCCAAATAGATATTAGTGATTCTGGGTCATCTGAATTAACCTAATTAATTTCAACAGCCAAAGATTGTGCAACACGAGCGTGAAGCAAATTGAATTTTCAACCCCCTTCCATTAGGTCGTAGCTCGGCAAATTCAGCGCAAACAATTCAGTATCAACATCCAAGGCTTTTCATTATGCTGCTTAACTCATTGATAACAACTTCGGGATTTGCATATGACCCATCGAGGTTGATCGCATGATACTCCAGTCCATTCCACTGGGCGATCAATTGAAAGTGTGGGCGTCTGAATTGACTGCTGATAATCTCCAAAATGACAGTATTAGGAGATGCAGACACAATGTGAGTGAGACCGGCACCATGAGCACCGATGATAACTGATGCATCTTGAATGGCTTGGACCTGCTCCTTCATGGACATGTGAGCAAACAATCCATTCACAAGGTTAATTTTGCACCCTTCATAATTAGATACCCAGCTCTTCAAGGAATGAAAGACTTCTGGCTCATTACTAAGCCTTGATTCAACTTTACCACCATGACGAGGATGAGCTAAATAATCTTCACGACGGACAAAAAGGACATTATGAGCTGAGAGTGGTTTACTGAGTGTGTGTTTCCTTAAGGGTAACCCAAAAGATACTCTGAGCATTTCTCCAAACTCTGACAAACGTGCTGTCTTGAGATTATCAGGGTTTTGCCACAACTCATGAGCAGATGCTCCCTTACAATCAATATCTTCAGAAAGACCTTTAAACAGTGCTGTTTCATATCCCAGAGGTGATAGAATGGCATGGCGAAAACAAACGGGACCACTAAAGTTTTTAGCATATCTGAGGCTCGAGAACATTGCTTTCCATGTCTCTTCCAGGGGTGTCTGAAAATTTTCACCAGCATTAGAAACGTGGCTGGTTAATAACGCATTTCAACATTCTTTGAACTTTGCAATTTGCAACAAGATAACAAACTATATGTTTCTTCACCGATCTTAATTAAATGGAAGAATAGCAATGGTATTGAAGCAAACATATGATTTCTGAGAGTCGCAACTTCAACTGGAATTGCAAATAAAAATCAGTTTCCATACCAATTATCAATGCAAAAGAAGACAAATATTTCAATAGCAGAAGCAGTTGTATTGCTACCAAACAACTTGGTAGCATAAATAATTTCTGCAAGTTTCAACCTTATTGAAAAAAGAAAAATACAACTAAAATCTTTCACAAGCCTTTGAGAATTTTAGGATTTATGATTAGGGCATTTCATCCCCACACAAGGATCTTTTATGGGGGTGCACCACATGGCAAGAAGAAGAGGTAATGCAGTTAATGATAAATAGGCAGAAGCTTTTGAATGTTGTAGGTTGAAAGTTAAAAGGGCTAATTTCTAGATTTTATGTTGAAAGTGGTGGGGTTTGCAAATATCCTAAAGTTGAAATGAATGGTGAATTTCAACTTTTACTGAAATTACTAGATACTGAGTTGTCATTGCATTATCAACAAACATGAAAATGAATGAATGTCATCATATCACTACTTTTCATCAATATATACTAATAGCTGTTACCATCCTAATTGCCAGAGTATCAGGTTTTATTTTCCTTACAACACCACACAAATTTTATCTTGATCTGTGGATTGGGTCACTGGCAAGTGGCACCTACATTGCATTCTCTCTCTACAAGGGAATAGCAGAATCACATGATTTCATTCATATGAGCACGTAAATATACACATAGCAGGGCCTCTATCAGTATGACTCATTATTACTCTGATCTTTATGATTATGCTATCCCTACAATCAATCAGATTATGATTACAATATTTACAATAAATGAGAGAACATTTCCTAACTCTAACACTGCCAATACAAAGAATTTATGTAACTTGGCCCAAATGTAGGAACAAAGGATTTAGAGAGACCAAGCATAAAAAAACTTTCCATAGGAGAGAACGGGGACAATGTTGTGTTTCACGCTATAATGAACATGTAAATAAGGGGACAAATAAAATTTCTAGTTGCTCAAAGCGTATTTATATCCAAAAATATGTTTAGCCGCAAATAGACTTTTTCAATACTCAGAGATATCCAATACATGAGCCATCACATGTTATTTTTATATTGGTGATTTATAGTTTATTAAACAACTGCAGTTACTCTTTGTAACTCATGCATCACAAGTTCACAAGTTTGCTTCTACAAGCAAGACATAAACCCTATGTTTGGATGAGAAGAAAATTAGGGAGGAAAGAATACTAGGAGGGAAAACTCACAAAAATAGTAAATTTTTGTCTACAGTTTTGGAAATTTTTGTTCCTAACATTCCCTCCCTCTATTTTCCTCTCACTGTTCTCTCTATCTAAACAGACTAAGATATTGGAATCCATGGGAAACCAATGCTTGGTCCAACAGTTGACTTTCATAGAAAAGAAGGGCAAAAACAAAGCCCAAATGTCATGAGCATACCATCTCTACACTTGTCTCTACTCCAGTCCAATAAGTTTTTTCAAGTTCCAGCCCTATTCTCTCACTTTCTTACTGAACATACTAAAACATACTAATAATGGCTTACCAACAACCAACCGCCTTGAAGACACACATCGTAGATTTACTTGTTTTTTGTTCAGAGGCAAAAGTTCACAAAATGAGCAGCATAAGGGAAATGAAAAATATAACACAAGTGATTGTGCATACCATACAGTGACCGTCTACAAACAGCAGATGCGGCCGATTAGGCAGGCTGGTGACTCTTGAAGAAACATAAGCACTGTACCAGTCCGTTACTGTGTGGAAAAGATTCGCATACTCAAATCTTGTCACTAGAAGGGTTGGCTCCTCAATCAACTGCATGTCAAGAGCACATTTCCGATTAAAACCATGCAAATAGAGGTAACAGATAATGAGACTAGACTTAAGCATATCAATAAGAAAGGGACCATGAGATGCCAAATTTTGAACGAAAGTAAAGAAAGAAAGAAAGGAAGGAAGGGGAAAAAGCATACAGGACAGGGTTAAACGGTGCAGAAATTAAATCAAATAGCAACTTTTCTGCGCAACTGGAATACGATAGCAATGTAATCAATTATATTGGTTCATCCTCGCATTATATACCCATATAGTTAGGACTCACCAAAGATATTTTCTTTCAGTTATTTCTTCAATACTTCTATATGTTCGTACTTAAGTGAATTTACACTCGGATAACTTAAATAATAGTTCCATATTTTCATAGCTAAGTCAGAAACGTCAAGCCAAAATAAGTACTATAAATAAAAACGATCTAGAGCTGATCAAAGCTTACAAATCTAACGAACAGAGTTCAAAAGATTACCAAACTTCAATTTTTCCTATAAGCCTAATTACCTCATTGCAAGCAAATTCCTTCTCTTCGATGACCCGAATGGAGCCAATCAAGTCGCGCATTGTATGCCTCAAAATCTCGCCCTCAGGCACACGCCGATCCAAAAATTCTTGGCTCACGAGCTTTTTCTCGCCATTAACAATCCCTTTTCTCCCCACAACCTCAAAGGCACCATCTTGAAACACAGGAAGTTCATCCTCCTCCGTCCTCCCAATGACTTCCTGCAACATCTCACCTCCTCTCGACATCACAATTCTCTCCGGCACCATCCGAAGCTTTCCGCCCTCGCATATCGAGCTCCGCAGAGTCTCGCTGTACCAACACCGAAACCACCCGCTTCCGCCGGCGGAGACATTGGGAAAGATGACATCAAATCGGCGCGAGAAGCCATTACCAAAATAGCCTTCGCAAGAGCGCAAGGGTACAGAATTAGTGGACTGAGACCAAGGGAGGTAAGAGGGAAGAATAGGCCATGGTTTTAAGAAGTGGGTTTGGGTGTGGGTTTCATGGTTACCTAACAACAAGGGGCGGCGAAGTCGCGGGCGAGTATGGGTGGGGAAGCGAAAAGGTTTGGAAGAGTGGGATGTAAAATAGAGGAAGATGGAGACGAAATTGAGGGCGAAAAGAAAGATGAGGATCTTCAGAAGCAGAGCATTTCTTCTGTTCATCGTTTATTTGCCCCTACGAATCTGGGATGACGGCAGAGGGGGGTGATACAGTGAGTCCCTAGCGAGATCGGGCCGTCGAGCTGATAGGGAAAAGAAAAGTTAGAGAAGGTTCAGGCGGCCGTGCTGGTGGCGGCACTTGAGAAGATTCCCTGCTTAATCAGACTCATTTGGACTAACCAACACTCTTACCTGTATTCTATTCAAGCAATTAGTACTTAATCATTGGTAATTACTCTCGAGTTAATCGTGGATTTATTTTTATATGATATAATAACAATTTATTTTATTTTTTAAATTTATAATTTTTTATAAATTATCTTTAATGATTATATATATAAGGGATTTTTATCAATAGAAATAATAATTAAAAGTGTATTTTGAAAAAACTAACATGAATATATAAATAATTAATTTAATTAAATTTTTTAATATGATATATTAGTTACTTAATTTTTTTATTTAGTAATAACAAGAGATTTATCCTTAGGTTGTACTGGAAGCGAAAAAAAGTTATAATTAATTAATTATTTATTATATTATAAATTTGTATTATAGTTACAAATTTAAAATGTTATAGAAATTTAAAATTTAACTTGTAAAATTTTGAACCTCAATTATATAGTTTAAATTTTTTTAAAAATTAAAATAGATTATTAATTGATATTATGATTTATTGTTAAGTAGGGTTGATCTAAATTTATTTATAATTAAAATAATTATTATAGTATTTTAATAATATAATTGATGGTTGAGGGATGATTGATTAATTGTGGTCAATTATCATAAGTAAAGAGATAAGAGTGAGTATCCCATTCTTTGAACTTTTTTTATTTGTTATTCGTTTTTAATAAAAAAAAAAACTAGGAGAATTTATGGTGGAGTGTGTCTGTTGATGGGTCGCTGTAAATTTGGATAGGCATGCATACGTAAGATTATGGATGTATTTATTTAGAAAAAAATTAATTATAAAATAATTTTAGAGAATAATTTTTTTATAAAAAAAATTTTAAAAAAATAAGTAGTATTTAAATTGTTATTATCGGAATGATTTTTTTATAGATAAATTTCTATAAATAACATGAGGTAAAATAATAATTATTAGAAAGAATATGAGATAAAAAAATGACAAAAATTTAAAAGAGCATAATGTATTCATATTAACAATCTAAAAAAACTAGTTGAATCAACTTTGTCCCAAGATTAATTATGACATTTCCTAAACACCACCCTAGCTTTCTGGTCAACTTAAAAGCCATGCCCTTACCTAATCTCTATGTCAGTGGGCTCACAATAATGAGGTTAATATATTTGTTTTTCCTTCTAATGATAAAATGAATAGAAGAGAAAATTAACCCTTTTCTTATTCGGTTTGTAATTTTTGAAGGGGAGAGAGCCAAAATTTTGGCACCTGGTCCTTCCTTCCCTCATATTTTATGTTCCTCCAACTTGGGGTTTTAAGAGGGATGACAAAATTTTGGACGACTCTCCTCTCCAATTTTGGACCATATTTTATATCCCACAAGCACGCAGCTCTCCTCTCCGTCTAAAGATAGTCTTTTGTACCCACACCAGTATCACTGTCGACTTGTCGACTGGATTCGTTGTAGAAATTTTGACTCCTTCACTGTTGCAGACTGGATTCGCTGTCATCTTGCCTTATAGAGAGGTGAAAATGAAGAAGCTAGTGAGACACTTTGACATATAAGGAGTACTATGCTTGGTGATAATAGGCTCTAATGGCAAGACGATAAGGAGACACTGAAGGAACTTCATCCTTTGCCTCTGCCTCAATATAGTCGCTCTCACTTGTGGTCTCCATTTTTGACTTGCTCTCTTCTTCCTTCTCCTATGTCCGACGAGGAGGCATTGAGGAAACTTTTAGTTCAATTTGAAGAGAGGGTTTCATTGAACAACCACTTATTTTAAGATTTCGTTCTTGAAGGTATTTTAAATCAATTTTGTGCAATATGAACATTTTTGCATTTTGCTTCCTTCTCTTCTTTGATCCCATTTTGATTCTTCTAGATCTGGGTAAGAATATTTGCGAAGGTTAGACTTATATTTAGCCACTGGATGAGAAACTGATTGGTTTTTTCATTCATGTATAGGCATACTTAGCTGCAAAGAAGCTCTTTTCAATTCTTTTAAAGGTAAAGATCCCTCAAGAACTCGTTCGACTGCCTCAATTCTTTATTCAAGACTTCTTATTACTTCAGCCTTAGAAATGTTCTTATCTTCTAACTCAATCAAATTAAATGAAGAGAAACAATTGTGATGCAATGTAATCTAAAATTTCTTATCTTTTATAAACTGTTTTATATGTCCATTTAGAATGGAAACACTGTCATTTGAATATATATATATATATATATATATCTTTAATTATGTTATCTTCTTTCTCTCTTACCTCAGTTATCTCAAATCTTGGCATTTATTTCTTTTGCCTAGATACATATTGTTGACTATTTGGACAAGAAAGAAGCAAAGTTTAAGAGGAGTGACTTAGAAATGACATTGATATGACTACAACAATAACGACGACTGATAAGAAAATATTGCTTGTATAGAAAACTGGAAAGAGCTAATACATATACTTCATATTTTATTATTATTAAAAATATTTTCAATATCAAACTTTATGTCTAAAGAATATTTAGAGACCTCTGAGTTTGAAAAGACATATTTAATAGCTTAGTTTTAAAATCTAGCTATGTTATCAATTTAATTCATATTTATTTTTTAGGAAAAATGGAGTTATCATTTGATTGAAATATAGTTTTAAAAGAAAACTCATGTTTCATGATGACAATACTTGAATTTTAGATAAAACCTCAAGTTGTATAATGCCTCTAACTAGTCAAATTTGATTTTGGTTAAGGAATTCGAGTTTCCAGAGTAAAGTATTATTGCCATTAAAGTAACAAAACTCGAGTTATATAAGGGAAACTTGAGTTTTATCAGTGAGAAACATAGTAAAATTCAATATGAACAAGTCCATGTTCAAAGAAAAACACGACTTTTCAATGAAAACTCAATTTCCCGCGAAAAGCTTGATTTAATTATATATGCATCACAGTGTCTAAACTCGAGTTTATTTATAAAAATCAAGTTTTTACACAAGTTCATAAAACTCTTTTTTCACCACAACTAGATTTTGTTCATGTTAGATATCTGAAATTTCCTAAAAAAGTCATCATTTCCATACACAAGTTCGTCGGTTTTACAATAAGGATATAATGGTAAATTCAGCATATCATTCCCTCCCTTTCCTTCTTTTAACCAAACAAAGGATCATTAAAAACTCATTCCCTCCTTTCCCTTCCAATCAAACCAAATAAGGAAATTTCAAACCCTCCCCTCCCCTCCCTTTCCCTTCCATCCCTTCCATTCCCTTCCCTCCATATCCTTCGAACCAAACAAGGCTAAAAGTTTTACAAAGTTTTTATTATTAGCATGCATTATAAAATTTTTAAATAGTTTTAAAGTAGACATTAGGGAAAAAAAAAAAAGAAAAGCCCATTTGAATTTGGAAAGGACAATTTAGGCATATGAATATCTAAAAGGACAAATTGGACAGGAAGCACAATCTATCTTTTGGAAATTTGAATGAGAAGACTAAATAAAACCTGGACTAAATAAAGAGTATACTACATAATCAATGTGAAGAAGGAACCGTTGGCACTAATGGGAGAAGAAGTTTGCAGGAGACGTCTTTGGCTGAACTGAAGCTGGAAATAAGGTAGTATAAGTACATTTTTGACACAACTTATTTTACTCCTGTGATAATTGTCAGGAATTTGAAGACACGCAGCGGAAATTAACTTAAAAATTTTTCCATTCCTTGCCAGGATCTACCGTATGTGTTTAAGTCAAGTGGGAAGAAGCATTACCCTCAGTGTTCCTCAGCGACTTCCACAGCTTCTGGTCACGACGTTCACAGCTTCTCTCCGCGGCTCGTGCTCCCTTTTCGATCACAAGAAGTCGACGACTCAGGTCAGCTTCCTCTATTGGTATCCACACGAACAGCGTTCTAACCACGAATGACGTGCTAACGTCTCCTGTCCATCCAAGGCTTTCTCAAGAATTCGTCTTCTCCGTCTCTATTTCGGCAGTTTCTTATCTGCAAACCTTTTGCGGATTCTCCTTCGGCCTTTCTGTGTTCTATATATTTTAAAAAGTAGCTCCTAAAATCAGATATATAGGATGCTATGCGTTTTTCTCCACCGAATTGGATTTTGGAGTTAATCTTATATTAATTCTGAAATTAATACAATATCATATATTGTATAATTTGATATGAAACTAATTAAATAAATAATATTTATATTAAATCCGTCCCACAGATTTAATTCACCTATTTATTTAACTTAAAATAAAGATAAGACTGAACTATATTTGATTTATTCTCATAAATCAAATTTGAGATATCCTATCAATTTGAATTTGAAATTCAAACGTGATAGAGATTTAATTTATCCTTATAAATTAAATCTTATAAATATCTCTTATATGAAATATTCTATCAATTTGAATTTCAAATTCAAACGTGATAAAGATTTAATTTATCCTTATAAATTAAATCTCATATATCTCTTATATATAATGTATATATACGAATTTATATATATACGAATATAAATATAAATAAATATATACATCCACCCTGGATCATTCATTGAATCTGGACATGTCTTAGATTCAATGAATCTGGACATCATAGCTCGTGTTGGGCTATTTTGTGTGTGACCCTGTAGGCCCATATGAAGTTGGCAGTGGGCCATTTGCTATACTGGCCCATAAGTCGCAAGCGGTCTCTAGCAAGACATAACGACTACCCAAATCATATGAGGATCGTTAAACGATGTAACCTTTTATACAGCCATATCATGTCCCTTCTGTCACGCGATATTTTGTCATGGATGAGGCATGGACAATGTCATCCTCTTATTCCTGACTGTTACTTTCTCGATCCTTGAGTAGTCTGACTATAGAAATGGAACTACCTTTCTATTACAGTATGGCCATACATTTCTTAGACTCACTCATCGAGGGGCCTAGTAATATCTCTCTATGAATGTGAGGGACAAATTCCATCTTGACCATTCACATTCCTCTGTGTGAAAAATCACTAAGCCCGAACATAGTCTTTATGATCACTCGGTCAAAAGTAACTTTTGACTAGGTCAAAGTTGAGCGTTTGTCATATAGGAATCCATGATGATCTCAAGTCAAATGGCATAGTGACATGATTTGTATATGAGAGAAGCTTATGACGTAACCTATGCAGCTCTCTCATAGCGGGTTGGTCCAACACCTTGTACTCTTACATGTGCCTATGACTTTGATTTATATCTCTATACATCTTCAAAGTCATACTGGTCTTATTTCATCTTTGCTCCCACATAGATGACCGAACAAGGACATTTAGGATAAGATCATGAATTATCCAAGGATGGTCATCACAGTAAACATGCAAATAATATGATAACACAATTAATAAATTCATAAATCAATAATGTTCATAAGACAATGATTGGCCCCTAGGGCACAATTTCCAACAATAATCACCATTATTTTGTTCATTTTGATGGTTACCTTAGGAGAAAGAGTTTTATAAATATTGTAGTTTCAACTAGTTTAAGAAAGCAGTAGGAGAAATGGCAAAAATATTTGAAGGCATGGAGAATGCAATGCATTTATGAGGTAAACATGGATATTGTTAGTGTGAATGATGATTTTTTGTGTGTTGTAGTCTATTGCATTTCGCATTGGGCATTTCTTTTCTGCCTATTTAGATTGAGAAGGAAATAGTACTCATTTGTGAAAGAACAGTCCCTTGCTTTTCACATGACTCATAATGTTTATTATGAAACTAAGTAATTGGGTCATTTACTATTCTTCTAATGGTATTTATAATTTCATGAATAATTTTTACAACTTCAGGTAAGACATTTAACACTGTGAAAAAAGTTATCTGCAATTATTTAGGTTATTTATTATTCCTTTATTAGGATTTACAACTTTAGAAATGATTTTGATAACTTCAACTAAGGCATTCAATACTCTGAAAAAAATTACATGCAATGAGTTGGGTTATTTGCAATTCTTATAATAATATTTATAACTTTAATAATGGTTTTAACAACTTGAACTAAAACATGTACTAATCCATGGAAAAACTTATAACATTCATTACATGTAAATTGGGTCGACATCTTTAAAGAAAATTTGTTAAATTTTCATGTAGGTGGAAACTTTGTATATAATGTTGAAGTTGGAGTTAAATATAATGGTAGGAAAGTGAACATAAAATCGATAAAGGAAGAGATGACAATTAAAAAAATTGAGGGTAATGATAGGTGGATAGTTTGGTATAGATGGTAATAGTTGGTCATGAAATATACAATAAAATTTGATGAGAAGATATTAATAGATCTCAATGATAATAGTGAAGTTGATAATCTTTTTTAGTTGAATGACAGCAGTGTACATATTTATGTAGGAGTTAAAGTAAATAATAATATACCAGAAGAAAGGATGATCCAGAAATGTAAGTGAGATTTCTGTATTTATTAAAGTTATTAATTATTTTATTGTTAGTGTTAATATTTTTTGTAAAACTTGTTATTTTGCATATATTATTAAGGATTTCTTTGGACTATCAGAACAAAGGTCTCTTCATGGAACCAGGCACCAATTTAGAGACTTTATTTGAGCAAAGTACTGTTGAATCTATAACCGATAGGAGTGGTGGAGGACTTCATTTAAGCATACCATGTAGAGTACAGATTGTACAAACATTGATATGTTGCAAGATTTCTAAATCCTATTGGAGAAGTTGCAAATCCTATTAGTGATATGTTGCAGTTTGGTTGTAAATGTGTTAGGAAATATTGCAAATCTCGTTTCAGTAGTTACAAATATCATTGCAGGAGTTACAAATTCTATTGGAGAAGTTGTAGATCCTAATAGCAATATGTTGCAATTTAGTTGTAAATATGTTAAGAAATGTTGCAAATCTCGTTTCAGTAGTTGCAAATTCATTTCACTAGTTGTAAATATCGTTGTAGGGGTTAAAAATCCAATTGGAGGAGTTGCAAATTGTAACATCCTTACTTTTATACGTCTTAGGGACCATTCAGTAGTATTTGGAACCACTTACAAGACCTTGGAATTCCATTAGTCAAATCTGGAATTTTACTCTTTCTCATGTTAATGTTCATATGGTATTTCAGATTACGCAACAAAATTTGAAAAGTCATAATTAATTCTAAAAAAATTGAAATCAAGTGGTTCAAAAAGCAACTTGAAGCTAACATCTTTAAATTTAAGGGAAAAATAATTTCTAGGCTAAATAATTAGCCAATCGATACAGTTTATTCGTTAAAGTTTACTGTTCATTTGGTCAAAAACTCTGGAAACAGATTCTGGTCCCTTACTTTAGAAATTCATTTCTCTTGATATACACATCCAAATGAAACGTTCTACCTATGAATTTAAAGCTCTGGATGTGTTCTACATGCTCATAAAATTTAGTGAACTAATTCCTTCATTTGCTAGGTCAAACTAAAGCCACAACAAAACTGCTTTAGGACCTACGTTTTTACCATTTTAGTCTCTTTTCTTTCATTTCCAATAATTTTTTCAGCATGCACAAG